>JANXHW010000004.1:167052500-168302500 GCA_026170595.1 Plestiodon gilberti rubricaudatus | reverse complement strand
CTGGGTCATGATTTTGAGATCTTCTAGATTAGAAGTCTGGCCAAGAAGATTGCTAAGGGGGGGTATGGTATATTTCCTCCCTCCATGGTCTCAAAAGCACCATAATGAAGCTATTTATTTCCCTCTCCATCCAGATATTTGCAATCTGATCAGGTGACATACAAAATTCTGCCCTATACCTTGCATTTCCTAATCCTTAATTTTCAGAAGATCTCCTGCAGCTATTCTACCCACATACTTATTTTCCTTTCCAGTCCATTTTCCTTCTTTCTTCAGAATGGATATAAATCAGGGAGTCTGATGGGACCATTATTACTTCCATACACACATTGTATTGTCACAGACTTGTCACTTCCCTGAGTGGTCAGTATTGGGATAGCACTATCTGTATTTGGTTTCCTTTCTGTGAAAGAGCCTGTTGATGTATGGTGTTTTGTGACATTTGCTTTATTTCCAAGTATACACACAGAGCATAAGTTGAGACAAAGAAGTATGTTGTCCTACAAGGCAACCGATCCATTATCCAAACATCAGGTGCCCAGAGATAAACCAGGCACCCTCCTGAAGTATTTTCAGCCTGCAGCCAACTTTAATCTCTCTCTGGCTCTTCTGAAACTGCAAAACTCTTCTTCTTCTTCTTCTTCTTCTTCTTCTTCTTCTTCTTCTTCTTCTTCTTCTTCTTCTTCTTCTTCTTCTTCTTCTTCTTCTTCTTCTTCTCTCTCTCTCTCTCTCTCTCTCTCTCTCTCTCTCTCTCTCTCTCTCTCACACACACACACACACACACACACACACACACACACACGCCACTTCCCTCTAGTTGGAGTACAGTATATGAGTCCCTTTTCCCAGCTCAGATGTATATTTCATTCAAACACACAGAGATTGCAAATGATTTCCTAACTACTAAGTCCCATTTGCTAGTATAGCATTAGAAACATCAGGTTTGCCTTCACGTAGTATTTTCTGCATCAACAATGGAATGATTGGCCAACGACTTGACAATATCATGGTGGGTATGGTGACTCAGTCTTAGTGTTTTTCCATTATTGTTCACGTAGTTTTCTGTTTTAGAGGTTCTCAAGGTTGAGTGAAATGGAAAACATCTATGCAGTATACAGCCTTCCTCCAGTGTCAAGGAGGGTGATACAACTCTGTCTTCTCAGAAGTTGTTAGAGAAGAGGTGTGTCCCATAGATGTCTATAACGATGGTGAACACACATTTTGCAACCAAGCTAGAAAGGTGTTGAATTAGATATTTCTTTAAGCATGTGATTGGGACTAGTGTGCTTGCTGATTCTTCAGCAAATAGGATCTGAATCTGCCACCTGTGAATTGGAACTGTGGTGTCCCGACTCCCAGAAGGAGGGATTCCATCATAGTCCTGATCCAGATCTGGCACCTCCATGGCTGCTTTTTCTACTGGAAAAATCTCCCATCGGCACCAGTCTGGGGTCAAGACAAGGCAGGGTAGACGGTTAACCCCATCCTACGCTGGCCCCAATCTATAGGAAGGCATCCTACGCTGGCCCCAATCTAATCTGAATGGTATTTTCTGATTCAAAAACAAGCATGCTAGCCCCAATTAGGAACTTAAAAGTATAATCTAATTTCACCTTAAGAGGTGCCACAAGGAGGAATAAATACCAGTCTACTAACACAGCCACATCTTCACACACACACACACACACACACACACACACACACACACACACACACACACACACACACACACGAGTATTTATATACCGCCTACCGCCTTTCTTGGTCTTTGGATTTCTCCTCCGACTTTAATTCAAGGTGGTGTACATGGGCAGGCTGTCCTAACCCCCCTTGGTTTTTTTTTACAATATATAAATGTCCAATCTTTCGTGAACAGCTACATTCCAGGTGGTATCCTTTTGCAGCCTGGCTTTTCTGCTGGCCGGCGCCTTCTACACTCGACCAACGCAGCTGGGAGCTCTTATCTCTCCTCCCGGAGGCTTTCACAGCTTTTGGTCAGCGGCGTGTCTCGAACTTGTCAAGTTCACCAATCTTCGGGCTTACAAGGCGGCAGCTCTCCCGACTGAACCAGACCCCTCTGCCCTCCCGACTGAGCCAGACTCCTCTGCCCAAGTTTAACAACTTGGTCTCCTGAGTTTGAATTTTGAAAAGACATTCTTGCTCCTAAGTAGTTTGTGTGATAAAGAGTTTTGAAAAAGCTGCGTCTGGGTGCAAAGCTCAAGTGATTTCAGAATGGGAGGCATTAGAAAGGCCTTTCCATTGCACCTCCCTTCCCCCAACCAGAGGTGCTTTTTACAGTGCAAACACTAGTATTGATCTGAAAAAGGACATTTTTACTACATGGAAAGCTTTTACAGGTATATCTACTGTATATAACAATCACAGGTTATTTCCATGCTGATATATAGTATTAAAATATAACGGAATGATGTGCCTCATCTCAAAATGTTTTTTAAAGATCATTATTTCCCCATTTGATAGCTGGGTGGATGCAATTGATGTTCTGAAACAGATGTTTCCCTTCCTTCATTTCATCGAGCTCCAGTTAACCTCATCTCCCCTGCTCAGAGATCCCTCCTCTTCTCTTCCCTTCCCACCCAGCCCTCATGAAGGTTATCAGGAGACCCTGAACCTGTCAGCCTGCATTCCCTTCCTGCTCAGCTTCTCTAACATTCTGCTCATACCTGCCTGATGGGATAAAGAAAAATATTATCAGATCCATCCTGGTATTGTGGATTTCAGTTGGGATATGTGGGGAATGTCAAGTTCACAATCCCCCTCCCCCACTGCCGAATGCTTTAAAATGTGGCCTATTATAACAACTAAGGCTTTTAGTGGCCAGAATTGTTTAATCCATCTGTATACACATATCGGGCTTTCAGACAACATTCCAAAGGTTCAGATTTTCCTGAAGTTTCACCTGACTATAAGAGGCATTATCAAAGGTATAAAACTAAAAACAAGAAAATAAAACATAAAACCGGATGACTAAAACCTAAAAATCACAAAGCTAAAAGGTGCATGATGGCATTAACTTAAGCCAACTAAAAGCAGGGGTGTATTATCCATTAGGCTGACTAGGCTTCAGCCTAGGTGCCCTGCAGGGACAGGGGCCCCGCAGGGACAAAAGAGTGAAAGGAACTCACTCTATAGCGAGAGTGAAGACTGAAGTGCTGGAGGGCCCCCGAAATACAGTACCTGAAGCCTAGGTGCCCACTATGGATTAATACACCCCTGATGAAAGGTAAAATCACCCTAAAACCAGCAAGAATAAAACCTAAAAATCACCCCGCTAAAAGCCAATGCTAAAAGCTGAGTTAAAGGTTAAAATCATAGCCTCCAATACAGAGAGCACCAGTGGCCTATTATTTTGTGGTTGCACATCCAGTTATAGTGACATGTAATCCCAGGTGCATGTAGAACCAGGAGGTGCTCTGATGACCTGCAGCTGCATGGAACTTTTGTAACACTTCCTGCTTCCCCTTCCTGTAATCCTCAGTGGGATGCAGTGGACTGCAGTCCACAAAAAAAACGTATGCTAAAGTGCCACAAAACTTTTTTGTTGTTTTTGCTGCTAAAGATTAGCATGGCTGTACCGAGTGGGAAAGGTGCATCACGAACAAGTTTCCCTCCCATTCATCGTGGTTTGATTCGGCCTCCTACTGCTCACATTCCATGAAGCAGTGCAGGTCATATATCCAAACTTGGATTCTACTTAGTGATCATGGCTAATAAGCATTAGGAACGTTGGAAGCTGACTTACACAGAGTCAGACCACTGGGTCATCTACTGACTTGGCAGTGATTCTCCAAGGTTCCAAACAGCGACCTCCCCGGCCGACGCTCCAGGGCCTTCTGACGAAGGCCCAATGCGGTGATATGTAATTTATAAAGTTTTTTGTACATGCTCAGAACGTTTCTCGTTGTGCGCATGTGCGAAAAACGGTCGCTCCGAGGCCTTCTCCGACGGCAAGGGGGCAGGGCCTTCCCGTTCCAGGTTGTAAATGAGGACTAGGACGGGGTGCAACTTACAGTACCACCCCTACCGTAGAAACGCCTCTGCAGGTTGAATCTCTGGCATCTCCAGAGAAAATGTCCTGTTTGGAACCTTGGAGAACCACTGCCAAGTCAGTAGATAACCCAGTGGTCTGACTCTGTGTAAGTCAGCTTCCAACGGACAGCCGGCCGGCGCAGATGTGTGGAGCCGGCCGGCCGGGGGGGGTAGGTCCAAAGGCGGCGCAAATTTTTTTCTTTGTAGGCACGCGCCGCTTTGGGGCGGTGCGTGCCTAGTGACGTGCCTGGAAATGTCTCTGTCAACCTGGGATCTTCTGTGTGCAAAGCAGATGCTCTTCCACTGAGTAACAGCCCCTCTCTTAAGCACTAATAGAAATCCACCATGAATTTGTCAGTGGCTATCACCACATCCTGTGGCAACTAATTCTGTATGCTTCACATGCATTGTGTCTTTGGTCTGTCCTGAATCTACTGCCAACAGATGACCGCAAAGGGGAGAGGGAGAATTTTTTTATCCACTTTCTTCAAACAATGCATACTTTTATAAACACTTATAAGATAGGATGACCTTTAGTCATCTTTTTTTTTCTAAACTAAAAGGTTCTAACCTTTCCTTCCAGGGAAGTTGGTCCAACCCCATGACATTTCGGTTGCCCTTTTTCCAGCTCTATGATACCCTGTTTGAGATGGGGTGACCAGAACTGCACACAATATTCTGAATGTGGCCCCACCGTGGATTTACATGTGCACTAGCATATTGGCAGTTTTATTATTATTATTATTATTATTATTATTATTATTATTATTATTATTATTATTATTAACAACAACGGCGACTTCCGGCGAGGAGGACATGGCTGGCTGACAACTCCGCCGATCGCTCTGTATCGACGGAGTACATCTGATGGACTTAATTACTCTACCCCTGGATTAAAAGGGAGTACGAAGAGATAAACCACATTTCTTTCAATCGCCCCCCTTCTGACACTTCAAGGCAAAGGCTCTGAAGTTTTGGATTCTCGGCGAGAAAGTAGGATTATCAACGACGCTCGAGCCGCAGTTGAACGTAAGCCAAGCCACCTCCCACATGCTTTGCTTTACTTAGGCAAGAGGCGTAGAAATGATTTATGAGTTGAAGAAATTAGCCAAGATAAGAGTTAACGTTAAAAATAATACATTGCGATAAGGGGAACTGAACATTCAAAAGTGAAAGTTGGAAAGACGAAGTTAAAGTTTTAAAGTGGAGAGTTTTATTTTTTATTTTCTGTACTTATGGAAGATTAAAACAGTAAGAAGGTTTTTTTAAATAGACTATTCTGGCAAGAGAAAATTGTTTGGGATTTTTGTTGTTGACATTCCTGACATTTTTGCTAAAAGAATATGAGACCTTCCGTGTCAGAGTTCATGGATCTTGGCAATTAATCTTTCTGTTTCACATTGTCGACCGCAGAAGTTTTTTTATGTTACCTCTTTTTTTTTTTAAGAGAAGAGAGATTGGCACCTGGTGAAAAATTTGCAACATGACTACACAATTGGAGTATTGTTTTAAAAAATGGGAACAGAGATTTGATGCAAAAATGGCAATTTTGCAGGGAAAATTTCAGAACATGAACACAGAACTGAAACAAGCAGTGAAGGAAAAGGATGAATTACACGGAATAAAGGTTACGATGGAAGTACAGGAAGATAAAGAGAAAGACAATGATAAAGAGAAAGATTTAGTGGAAGAGACTAGCAGAGGAAGTACCAAGAGTTAAACCAAGACTTGAGATAGAGAAGCAGAGTACTTTACTAAAAAAGGTGCTGAAGATTGTCTTTCGGGAGAGGAATATAGAAGACGTGAATGATCCTGTGGAAAAAATTGCAAAGTGGATACAATTCAAAAAACAAGGGACTTTCGGGAAAGGTTTAAGGATGAAGAAGAGGAAGAAGAAGGAGGAGGAGGAGGAGGAAGGGGAGGGATGGAAGGGGTAATGGCAAACTGTCAAAATTAAAAAGGGATTATAATTATTTTATTTTTTGTGAGGAATATTACTGGAGTTAATGTTATATAAAAATAAAAATATGTTTTATTATTAAAAAAACAAATAAGATATGACTTGTTTTTAAGAAACTTATATAAAGAGTGATGGAAAATTTTTGATGATGGAAAATTAACAAATTTGAAGACAAAAAATGGGGTGACTTAATAAATTTAAAATATTTGAAGTGGAAGTTAAGACTTTTAGATGATAAAGGAAAAGTTAGTTAACCCTTTTGTGAATAAAAGAAAATAATGTTTTATTATTTGAAAAGACTTAAATAAGATGTGATTTGTTTTTAAGAATCTTATATAAAAAGGGGATATAGAATTTTTTTAAAACAGAAAAATTTGGAAGGTTTTTATTTTAATACATTTGGAAAAAATGGGGTGGCTTTATATATTAAAATATTTGAAGCGGGAATTAAGATTTTTAGATGATAAAGGAAAAGTTAGTTGTCTTAGTTGTACGGGTAAAGACGCCATGTTGTCCAAAAGCAAGAAAAACCTTTGATGTTCAAATGAACTTCAAAAACCACGTACGGGTCTCCTTTGTAGGCAGCCGTGCGTGGGCTGAAAACATTAAAAACCCAAAGGTAAAGCAGCCCCAACGTTTCGTTCCGCTCAAGCCCGGAACCTAGTCATGGGAATCAATCAGATCAAGATGGTAAAGCTGTAACCCATTTGACAGGAGTTTAAATAATGGGTTACAGCTGGGTTACAGCTTTACCATCTTGATCTGATTGATTCCCATGACTAGGTTCCGGGCTTGAGCGGAACGAAACGTTGGGGCTGCTTTACCTTTGGGTTTTTAATGTTTTCAGCCCACACACAGCTGCCTACAAAGGAGACCCGTACGTGGTTTTTGAAGTTCATTTGAACATCAAAGGTTTTTCTTGCTTTTGGACAACATGGCGTCTTTACCCGTACAACTAAGACACTGGAGAGTTACTGCGGGCCATGAAACCTTTCGTAGCAAATTGAAAAGTTAGTTAATCTTTTTGTGAATATTTGGATACCACTTATAGATTCTTTAAGAGAGAAAGTGAGAGAGAAGAAGTGATGAAGTGTGGATTTAATGAATAGTATATTAGAGATATAGGCTTAGTTAGATATTATAGGTAGAAAATATATAATAGTATACAAGTAGGATTTACTGCTTCGCGCTTGCTGTAATCTTTCGTAGTATGTTGTATTGTTTTGTTTTGTTGTTTTGTTTGGTAGTTTATTAATAAAAATTAAATATATGATTAAAAAACAACAACAACAACAACAACAACAGTATTTATATACACTGCTTTTCAGCAAAAAGTTCACAAAGCAGTTTACAGGCAAAATCAAATGATTAAATGGCTCTCTGTCCCAAAGGGGCTCACAATCTAAAAAAGATGCAGAACACCACCAGCAAACAGCCACCAGAAAAGACATTATGCTGGGGTGAAAGGGGAGCAGTTACTCTTCCCCTGCTAAATATAAGAGGCGTACCAACTGAAAAAGTGCCTCTTGTCCAGCTAGCAGGTGTAGTTTTAGTTTCAGTCCCTTCCTAATAATCCCTAGCGTGAAATTGATCTTATTCACTGCCACCACATTCTGAGTTGACATGTTTCATTGAGTTATCCACCATGACCCCAAGATCTCTTCTCTTTCCTTAGTCACTACCAGCTCAGACAGACCCCATCAGTGTATAGGTGAAGTTAGGATTTTTTTTGCCCCAGTGTGTATTACATTATACTTATTTTCATTCAACTTCATTTGAAATTTTGTTCCACATTCACCCAGTTTGAAAGGATCTTTCTTTCAAGAATCTCTTCACCGTCTGCTTGGGTTTTCTACCATCTTGAATTATTTTCTTACTTCAAAGCTCACCCATCACTTCAGATCATTTATAAACAAGTTAAATAGCACCTGTCTCAGTACAGATCCTTGGGGGATTCCACTGTTTCCTTCCATCTATTTTGTTCATTAATTCGTACTCCCTGCTTCTAGTTGTTTAACCAGTTACCAGTTCCTAAAAGGACCCCATTCTCTGATCCAATGACTGCTAAATTTAGTCAAGAGACTTTGGCAACAGACTTTGTCAATGTCTGTTGGTATTTCTTTTTGTTATAGCTACTGTTGCATGTTTGACTCTGCTAATGCAATATAATCACAACAATGTTATTCTGGTGTTATCCCTAGCTAATGGCATAGAAAGCCCATAGAATCATCCTGTCCATTTTTATTGTTGGCCTGACAATTTCTTATAAAAATATGCATACTAGATTTTTTTGGTTCAGTTTCCCATGCTTTCACTATTTTCAATTAGATCATCATTAGCATTATTATATAAAATAAATATTTTTTGAAGAATATCAGTGTCTGACAACTTAATCACAATAAGGAATCAGAAGGGTGGGGTGGTTGATATACATACTGTACATTACTTTTGACCTAATAATTATCAACAAAAATGGGAGGAGGACCTGCTGTATAACATCTCCAGTGACAACAGGGATTGGATTTGGAAAGACTCTTCCACAATAATTGTCAGTGCAATTCTAAACGAGAGTAGTTGTAAAATACAGTATTGATGGTGTGTAATGTAATGAGTAGACATGCATAGAGTCAGTAATAAACTCTATAATCTGTAGAATTCTGAGCACTGAAGTTGTAATCAGACTTACCATCCAACCTTGTACTTATTGAAAAGTCCCAGAGCTCAATGGAACATGGTCTCAGGTCACTTTCGACAGGACTGCATCCTGAGATAGACTTGTTGAATATCTTTTGGACATGTCCAATAGCTTCTCTTTATTGGATGAAAATATTGAATATTATCCAGGATATGATGGGATATAAGTGATGTAGACTTGAGTCTATTGACTCGGACTTGAGTTGGACTCAAGTTGCATCAATGACTTGACTTGGACTTGACTCGGCGATTGTAAAAGACTCGAAAGATTCGACTCAAGACTTCGAACCTTTTATGACATCCAATTTTATTCAGGTTTAAACCTGTTTTCCTCATTAAATAGATAGCGACTCTCAACTCACAACCAAAGACTCGGTACTTGGGGGCAAAGTCTCGAGACTTGGAGTCAGAGAGTTGATCCACATCCCTGCTGGATATTCTTTATCACCCTAATGACATACCTCTGGGTTATGTTGTCAATAAGCGTCCCTTGATAATAATAATAATGTGTGTGTGTTTCATTTATGGGATATTGTGTTTATGTCAAAACTGACCAATCTAGTGTGCAGGCCCAGCCCAACCAATGGTGGGCCCTGAACCAGCACCCAAATCCCATCTCCCTTTTATTATTTTGTTGACATGTGTGAACCCATCCATACCACCATCCCCACCTCCTCCTCTGCTTGACATATCTTCAAACCTGGCCAAATGGATCTTGAGAGATCCACTCCTGTGACCCTACCCATCTGGGCAGAGAAGGCACAGAGGAGAGGAGGCACAGGGAGGTGATGAACCTCCTTCTGATTGCGAGAGAAAAATCAGTAACAGGATCACACTTGTCACCCCACCTCCTCCTCCATCTCTACCAAAGCAATGGAGAAGGAAGTAAACCCCCTCTCCTTTCCTCACATGCTGTACCTGGAGAGCAAGTGAGGAGAGGACCGGGCAGCAGCTGGGAGGAGTAGATAGTGGACCAGGAGAGTTAATGGGTGGTGGAGGAGGCCTCATCAGTTTCCTGCCTCCCCCAGCCAACCACTCAAGCAGACACTTCAGTTTGCCTCATGGGTGGGAATTAGAGAAGAAGGCAATGAGGCAAAGGTTTGTGCAATGTTTTTTAAAAAAAGATTTATATCCACTTTTTGTTCTCTGAGCTAGTTAGTTTATTTATTTAAAGAATTTATACCCCGCTTTCTCCCACACTCAGGGCACGCAAGGCGGCTTGCAACATTAAAAACAGACAAAACCGAATGGACTACTTAAACTGAATAAAATTGTGATTCATTAAAAACACCAGCCCATTATGTCAGTAATTGAAGGCCATGATGAATAAATAGGTCTTGAGGCCTCACTGAAAGGTCTACAAGGAGGGAGCCGTTCTTAATTCCCAGGGGAGGGAATTCTATAATCGGGGTGCCACCACCAAAAAGGCCCTATTCCTTGCCGCCATCCCCCTCACATCCATCAATGGTGGGACGGTTAAAAGGGTCCCCCCTGATGACCCAAGAGGACGGATAAGGCAGGAGGCGGTCCCTCAAATACCCTAGTCCCGAGCCGTAAAGGGCTTTAAAAGTCAAAACTAGCACTTTGAATTGTGCCCGGAAATGAACCAACAGCCAGTGTAGCCACCGAAGGAGCGGCCTGACTGAGTTGGACCGACGAGCCCTGGTAACCACACAGGCAGCCGCATTCTGCATTAGTTGCAGTTTCCGAACAGTCTTCAAAGGCAGCCCCATGTAGAGCTAACTGGGAAAGAGGCACTTTTTCAATTGGTGCTCCTCTTATATTTAGCAGGGGGAGAGTAACTGCCCCCTTTCAACCCAGCACAGTGTCTTTTCTGGTGGCTGTTTGCTGGTGTTCTGCATCTTTTTAGATTGTGAGCCCTTTTGGGACAGGGAGCCATTTAATCATCTGATTTTGTCTGTAAACCGCTTTGTGAACTTTTTGTTGAAAAGCAGGAGGTGTGGCCTGGAGGTTTGAGCCGGTGCCCTGCCTGAAGAAGCTAAGCAGGGTTGACCTTGGTTCTCATTTGGATGAGAGACGGTAGCTGCTGACGGACCTCATGGACACTGAGAAGGCATCGTGAGAGAGTGGAATGCGGAGGAGTCAGCTAGAGAGAGAACATCTTGACAACAGTGCAGAGCACAAGCCAGAAGGAGGGCTGCACTCGGAAGAGAAATATCTCGAGTATGGAAGGTTCTATATATGAATAGAGCAATATTGTAAAAGACCCTTATCGGGTCTAGGATAGCCTGCTTGTGTAAACCGCCTTGAATAAATCTGATGAGAAATCTGATGATGAGAAAGGCGGTATATAAATACAAGAAAATAAATAAAATAAATATATACATACTGTTAATAATAATAATAATAATAGAGCGCATTACAGTAACCTCATCTAGATGTCACTGTGACCAGGTCTGAGCGACTCAGGTATAGTTGCAGCTGTCAAATCAGCTGAAGCTGAGCAAAGGCTCCCTTGGCCACAGCTGCCACCTGGGACTCCAGGAGCAGCTGCGTATCCAGGAGAACCCCTAAGCTGTGAGCCTGCTCCTTCAGAAGGAGTAAAACCCCATTCAGAGCAGGGCAATAGTCCAATACCCGAGTCGTGGACTTCCGTTTATAACAGATTAAAAATACCATACAAACTACTGTACTCACAGGCCGGTGGTAGAGGCCAAATTGTGCTTTTCTTCCCTCCTGCAGTTCCAGGACAATGGGAAGAATAAAATGCAATGACAGCATTTTCTTTTGTTTCCATTGTTATAAAAAACAGTTTTTATAATTAGAAAGCAATTATTCTGCTAACAACAGAAGTTCACATTGGTCTTCAGTCAGTGGGTTGTGCCCCCAAACTAGGTTGTGCCCCATCCCGAGAGGGTTGCACTGGTAGCACCACCAATTGTGTTTTTTGAAGCAGAAAGAAGTGGGGAGGGGGAAAACACCACCCAAACCCTGATTTTCCATGATGATACAATTAAAAATGGCTTTCAGAAGAGGTGGAAGCGGCTTTGTGATATACATGAAGGCCAATCAGAGCGGAGCAAATGTAATTTCTGCTGAAAACGAGAAGCCTTCCACTGTGCATGATCCAGGCAAGAAGATGGTGTGGGCACTCAAGATGTTGTAAATGCACTTCCACACCTAAAATTACTGTATGTACTTTTGTATGCATTCCTGAATTATCTTCCTGTGGTTTAGATGACCCATTGCTTCTAGTTCTATTTTCAGTGCACAAAGCAATATAATTACTATTTTGCTTTGTCTTCTTTGCCCTCTTCCTTACAAGGATTCTGTGAAACAGAATGAAGTTGGAGATATAAGACTGCGTGACTCCGAGTTTTCATTTGTTGGGTACCTTTATTGTCAATATTGTTTCTGAAAGGTTTAATATATCCAGAGGTCTTGTCCATTTCTCGGAGAAAGGCCAAACAACTAGAAATTCATTTTGCATCTTCTGCTCTCTGTATCTTTTGTTCCCTGGCAGGTAGCTATCAGTCTGAGCGTATAATAAAATGAAGGCTGGAGACGAACGATAGTTGTAAAGAGAATTGTATGTTCTTTGTGCCTAACACGCTCACTTGCTTTTCCCATATCTAATCAAACAGGGCTGGCAGACAAGGTGTTTCAAACTGACCATCTCTGGTCAAACAGGTTTTGTGGTTTTCTGAAGCACTACAAAAACCCGTGATCCCTGTTTGACCAGAGAGGATAATGAGACAGAAAAAGAAAGAATGCGAACAGCACAAACAGTGATAACGCTACGACCTTCAGCTTCCACACACACACACACACACACACACACACACACACACACACACACACACACACACACACACCTATCACTTGTCTCCAGTCTTAGTTTACTTGTGGTTGTCCTTGTGAAGGACCCATGGAGTCTGACAGCTTCCAAAGCAACACAGCAAATGTTTGGCTGAATAAAAGGTGCAGCTTCATCTATTCTGTATCAGGTTGAAACAGACATGATGATGCAGAGGATCTGTGATAGGATCTTCCAACTAATTTCACTTGAAAGCTTCTGTGGGTGGTGGGAGGGGGGGGAGGCTCTGATTTTTCTTGAAGTAGTGGCACTACAGAAAGAAGCACTGAGTTCTTACTCAATGTTGCTTTCTTGATTTAAATTGCTTCCTGTCTCCCAAACTGCTATTGTTATTAATAGTGCCATCTATGTGCATGGTGCTTCACACAGTATAACTGGACAAGTCCCTGCCCTCAGGAGCTTACAATCTAAAATATCGCACAGGGGAGACAACAGAGATAGACAGGGAAGTGTTGGTGAGGTAAACAAGGGAAAAATATGCAGCTATTTCAGGTACATAGGCTGATGCAGTAGGGCACGATGATTAGGAGGTTGTGTCAAAATCTTCACTGAATAAGTGGGTTCTAAGCAGGGGTGTCGCTAGGGGTGTGTGGGGGGGTGCGATCTGCATCAGGCGACACCAATTTTGGGGGGTGATACTACAGCCGGCTGCACCCAGGCCTGATTCGGGCCCATGTACTTCACTTTTGTCTTCTCGTGAAGCACACCTGAAGTGACTTGGCCTGAAGTGGGCTGAAAAAGGCTGCTGGGTGACACCTCCAGGGCCCAGCGTGTCACCCCCGAGGGTGTCACACCTTCTATGTGATATGTTATGTTTGAACAGGCAGCTTTGTTTGAAACATTTCTTCCCTGTAAAGATGATTGATATAGATTCGAAGACTTTCATGGCCGGAGGAATCTATAGAATAAATTAATACTGTATAGAATTCTATAGAATATAGAATTTGTTTTATTTTGTGGTGTGTTTTTTAATGTGAGGGAAGGGAACATTGAAATATCTTGTCCTCCACCTGCAGCTTGAAGTGCTTACCAATGATGGCGTCACGTTGCTGGGGAACCTGGGGCAAAGTCCCCATTGTGCCCCTGCCCATTCCCTGATGGCACATTGGGTACTACCTCTGCAACTGGAACAGAGGGTTCAGGGAGTGACCCGCCAAAGGGGACCCTCTCTGATGGGTTGTATGGGTCCTTGGGCAGTGTTCAAACCCTGACACTGCCCCTGCATGCCACTGTCCCATGAAAAATGTACCATGTGATTTATCTGAACATGTAGACCGGCCTTCCTTGGACAGCCCTAGGGTAAGGGAAGTGCCCAGGTTTCCTTTTCCTTGGAATGTCCCAGCACTGAATATGGGCATCCAGCGTTGCCAATTGCACATCTCCTATTGGTCCTGCAAATCAAATAACCCCTTCTAGGTTGTGAAAAGGTGGAGGCCAACATGACCTGAACATGACAATGACCCTATGTGTGAGACTCTCTGTTTCAGTATGATTTTGTCTGGCTGCCACAACGTAGCCCCTGTAGATGTGCCGGCAAGCTTGAAATACAGGAGAGAATTAAATGAGGCTGGTGCCTTGGCTTCTGACCTAACTGAAGCTGGTCAGGAGAAGAAAATGATGAGGCGCTTTGTCCTTCGTGTTATGTTCTCTTGTACCCTAAACCTGCCAATGATGTCACAATTAGGGAAAGCTTGGATCAGATGTGGTTGGCTGGGAAAGTTTTGGCCCCAGGCTTAGGAGGCTGGCATAGCTTGCCTAAGTAATAGTTGTTTGGACCTGACCTTAATTTGCAATTACGTCATCTAGAACCATCGTCAAAATGCCGGCTTCATAGTCTACTTCCAAAATGCCTCTTTTGTTGTGCATTGAAGAGCCCATCTGACCTGCAAAAGGCATCCAAATATTTCTGATTTAATACACATTGCATTAGTTCCCACAAACACCTAATTCCTCAAATGTTTAGCCAGGTGATGAATGTACTTGTTAGACTTGTAAAAATCACAACCCTTTGGAAACTCTCTCTGGTTATAGGAGCTGAGCACTCAGAACTCTGTCCCCACTGATTGTTTTTATGGGTCACACTGTGCTGCTGGGTCAGGGAACTAAAAATGGGTCATTGCCTGACTTGGAGACGATCAGAGAGCTATGAAAACGGCTCACTTTATGACTTGTTGAAAAGCAAAAAGCCCAGTTTCTATCCAAGCATTCCTCTTGAGTAGCTACACCATCATCCACACTGTGCTCGCTCCCTCTGAGCCCCAAGGAACGAACGCCTGCATCTGCTCTTGCTTAAAAACACGCACTAATTCAAACCTGCTATTTTGTTCCGGCAGGGAGGAGGGAGATACAAAGTGGGCCCGGCTTCCTTAGGAGAGTTCATTACTTTGCTTCTTCGTGGTATGGAAACTTTTGCTTCAGCTGCCCTTGTGACTGGAAAAAAAAGCTAGTTAATCACAGTAGTAGAACAACCAAGGCTTTTTTTGTGTGTTTTAAAGGGTTATTATGAAGGCATTTTGCAAGGACAGCTGGAGGGAGTGTCAGTGGACATGGGCACTTGTGAAATCTTTCTTTTCTTTTCTTTTTTTAAAGTTGGCTCAGCCAACTCTATGATTCTATCATTCTAATGTGAAGGCTGAGATTTGGATGGAATGCCTATTAGTCAGAGACTACACAAAATGGTGTGTGTGTGTGTGTGTGTGTGTGTGTGCGTGTGCGTGTGCGTATGCACGTGCGTGCATCCACAGGGGGAATGCAATTCAAATTCAAACCTGTCAAAGACAGCTCTGTGTGGTCATGGCAGTGGAGAAGCAAGGTAAAGGTCTTGCACCATAAGGCCTTTTTTTGTGTGTGCAAAGGTCTGATTGAAAATAACAATACTGTAATAGACATTTCTTGCTCTATGCAACAGTCGCATATGGTGGGGAGGGGCAGGGAGGAGTTTCAATCTATCCTTCATCAGTGCATGAGAAAAAATAGCCTGTGGTTTTTTAAAAAAGCACTTAACATTTCCACACACACCCATTTATTTATGGAATTCAAGGTAGCATATATGGTCAACCAATCCCCCTCCATCCATTTTATCCTCAAAATAACTCTGTGAGGCAGGTTAGGCTGAGAGATGGGTGACTAGTTCCAGGTGACCCAGTGAGCTTCATGGCTGCAGAGGGATTTGAACCCAGGTATCCCCAGTCAGCGTCTACCATGCTATTTTTTTCATATTGTCACTTAGGGTCATGGGCACCCTCAACCCATTTCATTACCAGAAATGGTGTTTTGGATACGACAAGAATTGCCACCACAATGAATAATTGATCATACATTTAGATAAACTCATTTAAATGTCTGTAAAATTCCAATTCTCCACCACAGAGATTGAGCTACACAAACTGAACAGCTGGCCACTCCACCACCCTCCCATCCCAAATCAATCATACTGGGCTGGTTAAATTAAGCAAAGTTATCCTCCCCACTATGACTTTATTATTCATCTTCCTCTTAATCTCTTGTGCGTTCACTGAGCAAATTCTCCCACAAGGTTTTCACAACCCACATTTCCTGCTGTACGTGAATTTTCTCATGCCACAGTCATGTGACACACCACTGTTGTTTGACCTTCAGAAGTGCCCAGTTCACTTCAGGGCACAGGTCAAGTTGCTGGTTGCTACTTTTCAAGCCCTGAATGGCTTAGGACATGGGTTCTCAATGTGCTCGGCGCAGTGTACCGCCTACATGGCTGCCACCACGCCGAGTACCATTGGAAGTAAGTGGCTATGATGTCATTTGACTTACTTCCGGATTTTCGGCCTGGTTTTTGGCACAGGAAGCCAACAGACACCATGCAGGAGGTCGGAAGGAGGCTCCGGGTGAGTGGGTGGTCTGTTTTCTGCACTCCCCAGGGGCTCGGCCAAAGGCAGGAGCCTCTCGGGAGCAAAAATGCGGCACCAAAAGCACCATGTCTTTGCGGGATTGAGGGGGTCCTGCAGCCCAAATACTACCCGAAGTACCAAAAAGTACCACTGGTGGTACATGTACCACTGGTTGAAAACCCCTGGCTTAGGACCAAGGTCCTCAAAGGACTGCCTCCCCCTATTTGTCTGCCGCTCCTTAAGATCTTCTGAGGAAGCTCTCTTGTATACTTTCTCACATTCTGAGGCTTGTTTGGTGAAGACACATGACATGAGAGGGCCTTCTCAGTCATGGCACCACCCTGTGAAGCTCCATACCTCAGGAAATGTGACTGGCTCTGTCCTTGTTAGTTTTTCACCAATGACTGAAGGTGTTTTTGTTTCAACAGGACCTCTCTGACTATTCTCCTTGATTTAATGCTTTTTTTCTGACTGCTATTTTAATACTATATTTTTTTATTTTGTTTTTTTTTGGGGGGGGGATAAAATTATTTTAAAGGTACATTTTACATTGCTTCAGATACCTCTTGAGGGGGAAAGGCCAAGTAGGAATTTTAAAAATAAAATAATAAAATGACCTGAGGATGACTTCCAGCATTACATTTCCCTGTTTGCACTTTGAAAACACATGCAGAGAAGCATCCAGACAATTGCTAAATATTTTATTTATCTTATTTATGCCCTGCCTTATCAGTTTGCCTCAAGATGGCTTATGAAAACAAAGTTAAAAACAGACAAAAACATGATGATAAAAACCATAAATGCAGCCAAAAAACAACCCCATTGTTGGTGACATCCGAGTAGTCATGTTGCAACAGATGGCATCTTGTTGCCACATCCCTGGTATCTTCTCCACACTCTCACATTCACATCTGATCTTCATTCAGAAATTACTGTTCTGGTGACCATCTCAAAGTATATTTCAGGGCAAAGGGGTCTGGCTCAGTCGGTAGAACCGCCGCCTTGCAAGCCCAAAGATCGGCGAATGGCAAGTTCGAGACACGCCGCCGACAAAAAGCTGTGAAAGCCTCCGTGAGGATAAGATCTCCTAGCTGCGTCGGTCAAGTGTGGGAGACGACGGCCAGTGGAAAAAAGCCAGACTGTAAAAGGATACCACCTGGAATGTAGTTGTTCATGGAAGACTGGACATTTATATATTAAAAAAAAACATTAGGGGGGCTAGGAAAGCCTGCCCATGTACACTGCCTTGGATTAAAGTTGGAGGAGAAATCCAATGACCAAGAAAGGCGGTATATAAATACTGTATATTGTTGTTGTTATTTAATGATTGGAATGTGGGCGGTCAGGATTGCACCAATTGGCCTGATCTCTGACCTTCATGTGCTGATCAGTGCCTTCTGTACAGAGTCTATATGCATACAAACTGCAAACACAGAGGCTCTTTACTTGATCTGAACTTGGGTCAGAAATTACAGCTCAGTTTAAAAACATAACATAAGGAAAGTCTTGCTGGATCAGATCAAAGGCCCATCTAGTCCAGCATTTCCCACAGTTGGCACACTGCTAGCTGCCTCTGGAAAGCCCACAAGCAGGAGAGAAAGGCATATCTCTCTCCTACTTTTGCTCCCCTGCAACTGGTATTCAAAGGCATACTGCTGCTGAACCCAGAGGTAGTGCATAGCCCTAATGAATGATGAGTAGCCATGGATGGATGAGTTGCCATTGTCTCATTGATAGGTCGATAGACAGATCTGTCCTCCATGAATTGGTCCATTCCCCTTTTAAAGCCATCCAAGTTAGTGACCATCACTACATCTTGTGGCAATAACTTCCACAGGCTAATTAACTAAATTTATATGCACCATATGAAGAAGTACTGCTCCCTTTGTCCTAAGTCTTCTGCCAGTCACTTTCATTGGATGACCTCTGGTTCTACTATTGTGAGAGAGGGAGAAATTAGTCCCACCCTCAACATGAATGTCCCTGATGTGGTCAACTGAACAGGGCTATCAATGTGTGGAACTTCACATGCTATCAATCCTTTCCTTCACATGCTTTAAAATGGGAATAATAGGGAAATGTAATGCTGGAAACACCCCTGTGCCTCGACTTTCAGTCTGACGTCCTTGATGCCCAAGCCAAACAGAACGTTCGCTTCTAATCTAACCTCTAAAGAACTTTTCCTTCCAATTCTTTGGTGGAGGGCTTGGTTTGGAAAAGTTGACAATAGTACATCAGGGATTTCAGGTTCCTGAGTTTTCTGTACAGGGATGACTACACTTCATTCATTCAGCCTGAGAATATCAGCCTTTAAGCATTCAGTCCCTTTGTGAGCACAGAAAGACGCTGCCCATAAATTATATAACACATTGTTTGGGGTGGTTTTCAGTACCCACTCCCTGTGATGCTGAGACAGCCCACACCCTAATAATGGATGATATAATTTATGGTCAGCCACAAAATGTGTTTAGCCCTGAGCTTAAGAATTTAACTGCAGAGAAATTGTTTGAACCTGGATTGTCTTAACCGCTGCAGCATCCTTCCTCCTTAAATTGTGTCCTGAAAGCACAGGCTCTAAAAATCAAAATAAATGTGTGGGCTTGAAAGGTCAGGGTGTTTTTTTCCCCTAGAAGATAGGGCCCCAGCTGTGAGAGTAAATGTGCATATCATTCAGAGGCCTTTTGTCATGCATGCAAATCAAGTAATGCTATTCATGGATGGGTGATAGCCTTCTGCATTCACAAACAGTGGCCCACAGGCTCCAGTTTTTAACTTCATAGCAATCCTCTGAGGTTGCAAATAACAGAGGACAGGACACTGCATGTCTCTGCTTTCAAGTTATTACAACCTAAATGAAAAAGATGGGCAAAGGAAGCTCGCTCCCAACCAAACAGCAGTGATGAGCAGTTTTTGAAAACGGTACTGAATTTTTCAAACTTTCATGCAAAATTTTAACCAGAAGGCTGAAGATACTCTTTAGAATGGATACAGAATATTTTCAATTGCAGAATGCACTTGTTTGATGTCAAGCAGGGGTCTAGTGAGAGTCCTCCTCCTGCTCTCTATAAGATGACTTTGTAGAATTGACGGTTGCATTTTTAGATGATCACAGCATTTTTTCCATTGAAAAAAGGCATTTTGGTGTTTCTGCTTGTGGTTTACCTCTGACACGGGCAATATGAGAAGCACAGAAAGGACACCTAGACTGAGAGATGGAAACATTTGGGAGTTTTATTTGAATGTCTGAGCACTTATACCATATTTTGGGGTGGGGGTGAGCAACAGAACCAGCTTCTCCCTTAGTGCTAAGGTGGCTTAGATGATGCTATTAATTACAGTACTGTTGTGTAATCAGAGAACAAACAAACAGAATGTGTGTACTGAGACCAGCCCTACCTGTTCACAACTGAAAACAAAACAAAACAAAAAGGCAGATGTGCATTAATTATGGACGGTGTTTGGTGTGTGGATGGAAGTACATAACTTTCAAAGAAAAACTCGTGTAGAAAGAAAATACCCCTCTGCTTAACTGGACAAGAGCAGAGGTACCTTATTATAAAGTGGTTTCTCTTTCTTATATTTAGCAAGGAGAGAGCAGCTATCCCTTATCATTCCATGATCATAGTGCCTTTTCTAGTGACCATTTTTGGCTTGTGTGTCCCTTGTGTTTCTTTTTAGATTGCGAACCATCTCCTTCATTTTGCTATGTAAACTATGGTGAGAATATTTTTGATGTAAAGCAATACATAAATATGCTAAATGAATATGTAATAAATAAAACATGCTTCTTGAAACAGTGCCTCATCATCACTGCTACGACGCTTGCCAGTTTAGCTAAAATGACTTCTGGTGTTTTCATTTTTCTCAGGCGGCCAGGTAGCACCGAATCTCAGGTCATGTTTGGACCTCTGCTGGGCTCTGCCTCTTTACCATTTTCTTTCCTGTTATTCAAGGGTTGGCAATCCTGTGATATCACCCAGCTCCACATCTAACATCTCAGGTTTTGGGATGTATCTTACGTTTCCTGAGTGTTAACCCTCTGCTACCAAAGAGGGTATAGGCTTGCACTTTTTTTTTTTTACACATTTCTACTCAGTAGTAAATCCATTGATTTTGATGGATCCTACTCCCAGGTAAGTCTTCAGAGGACTGCAGCCTAAGCTGGTGAAACTCTCATGCTTTGCTGTATTAAAAGTGTGTGTGTGTGTGTGTGTGTGTGTGTGTGTGTGTGTGTGTGTGCGCGCGCGTGTGCACGCGTACACAGGTATATATCTCAAATGCATTCTAGAACAGTTTCAAAGCCATGGGACCAGGAAAGAATTGTATCTCATTGTCTCATGATAATAGAGACCTGTAGCAGTTGCGCAAAAACAGTTTTGTTGCAGGAGTGTTGGCTGCACTTCTTCAGGAGTGTGGGGAGAGGTTTCAGATTCTAATCTAGCCAGTTCCTGACTAGGAACTTCAAAACAATGCTTTATGAGGAAAATGCAACTGAAAAATAAATACAGGTATGCAGCAAGAGGAAAACGCAGAGGAAAATTAAAAAAGAGGGAGCACTCCCCTAGGCCTCCTGAATAGGTGTTTATCTGTACAACTTTTCCTTTGTCATTTTTGTTCCTCAGCTGCTGTTTATTCCTGCCTTGAGTTTCCCATCGATCTTCCCCTTACCTTCCCCTTATGACATGATTGTGTTCAGGTACCTGCTGTTTTCCTTCTGCACATAGATAGGTGCTACGGTTCTCTAGGACCCAACTTGTATAGAATAAGGAATGCTAGCGGATGGTGAATGCTGCAGGCACAGGCTGTTATACAGGGGCCCTGGAGGGTGGCTGGTCTAATGACATCTTTGCGTCATGCATCATGACAAGACAGAATGGGCTCAGTGCCCACCTGATGGACCCTCCCAGCACAGCACAGCTAGAAAGTGACTATCAGTTTTCTACGTCACAAAGCTGCAGCTTCCTCACATCAGAGAGCAAATGAAGGGCAGAGTTTGTGTATTGAATTAGCAGAATATAGCGCCTTCCATTCTAAACCCAGTAAAAATTAGCTGTGGGGGTCGGTGGGAGTTTGCTGGGTGCAGTTATTTACACAGAAACACCCTCTTGAAGAAAGGAAGAAACCTCAGGCTGAAATCCTGCACAATTCCTTTGTTTAAATCTCATTCAAGTCAATTGCAATATAAGCAGCTTGACTGCAGGGCTGCAGCCTCAGTGATGAGATTCCCCTTTGACTCGTTGCAGTCTCTGTCCCGGAGGGGTAGACGAAAAAACAATAAAGAGCCCCTGTGATTGTAACACAGGCTCTGTGTTAGACAATGGCCAACATTCTGCCACTCAGACCTGGAAATAAAATTCAGGCCAGGCATATGTAGATGAGGGGGAGGGGCTATACAGGACAGGCTGCATTCTCAGTGGCTGGGGTTACCAAGGGCAGGGACTAGATTTAGTCCACACTCAGTGGTGTCCTCAAGTACTTCCTCCAGCACAACTGAATAGTTGTATTTCATTTTTTTGCCAATAAAGTAAAGTGCTGCACTTGGGAGACACTGCTGTGGTGAGGACAAAATATGCACCGAGTAGCCTGGCCCTTACTGATAGGGATCCTACAGAGGCAGGCTGTTATGGGCAGAGCACTCACACGTGCACTAATGATATGGCACGTTGCAGTTGCTAGCACAAGAATGCGTTAGAATAGGGGTTCTCAACCCCTTCCCGGCTGAGTACCACTTCCAGCGCCACTTTCCTGCTCCATACCACCGGAAGTGACTGGCGATGACATCATCACCAGTTACTTCTGGGGGTTCAGGTTTTCGGAGGCCAGAAAACGCAGGTAGGAGGCGCTGGATGGGTGCAAAGACCCTTCTCAGCATTCCCGAGAGGCTCCACCAAAGGAAGAAGCAGAGAGGGGTTCCGGTGGTCTGGTGGTCTGAGTACCACCAGCAGTTGGCCAAAGTACCACTGGTGGCACTAGTACCACTGGTTGAGAACCCCTGTTTTAGAATACCAGTTTAGTGGAGCTATAGGACCAAGGAGGAGAGTCTGACATTGGGCTAGTTTGCTGCCATCTTGGGGTTTCTGCCATCCCTGACAATGAAGCACAAAGAATGTTGTTGTCACAGCTGGGTTTGGGTGGGAAGAGAACTGCAGTAGCAGAAGCTTTGTGGAAGCAAAGTGCATGAGGCCTCTTGGTCCTTGTCCAGGCCCCATAGGAACAGTGTGATGCACTCACTGTTTCCATCGCATAAGTGTGAGGCTAATAACATTGTCCTTTGCTTGAAGACAGAACATAAGGAGCTCAACAGGCGGAGTAAACCTAGCAATTTTGTTGCTGGCAGAAAAGCTGAAGAGAGCCTAAGGGACTGGCTCTGAGCTTGACAAACCGACAAAGCATCAAGTATGTCTAAGAGGCCGAGTTGGGCACAGGCCAAGCAGCGAGAGACTGAGCAGCCACCAATTTTGCCCACGTTGGAAAACAGTCCTGAGAAAAAGACCTGTAAGCAGATTTCTGAAAATGAGAGAATGAAACCCCACCTCTCCCTCAGCAATTTAGTTCTTCTGAGCTTGGCCCCACCCTCAATGGATTCATTTCCCAAGCATGCAGAGTTAATGAGGAATGTGCTTTTGCAAGTAGTTGGCTGCATTGAGAAGTCTTGAAAGGGAGAAAATATGGACTTTTTGCTACTTCTGTTCGAGCTATTGCAGCTCTGCCTATGATATGCTCTGTAGCCTTGGCAAGTCTATGCACAGGTAGCTTTTTCTACAGCGCAATCCTGTGTAACTCTTGCACTGGTATAACAGTAAAACCACAGGTGTAAGTGCACTTATGCCAGTGTAACTTGCCATACGCCGACGTACACAGGACGAACACCAGCGTAACCTCCCTTGGATGCCGCACATGTGCAGTTCGGACGCAGGACAGATGCCAGCACAACTCTGCCAGTGCAGGGGGCGTTCCAGGGGCATTCAGACACCCCCGGAATGTCCCCTGCGCCGGCGGAGTTGCACTGGAGTCCATCCTGCTTCCAAACTGTGCATGCGCGGCGTCTGAGGGGGGTTACACAGGTGTTCGTCCTGTGTACGTCGGCGTACGGCACGTTACACTGGCATAAGTGCACTTACACCAATGGTTTTACTGTTACACCGTGCAAGAGTTACACAGGATTGCGCTGCTAAAGTGGTGACCAGGAATATCCGAGAATGGGTGGAATATAGGGGTTAAGTTATTTGGTTCAAATCTTGGCACAGCCTGAATTCACAAGGCACTTTTGGGATTCATCCATCCCTCAGTTCTACAAACAGATCCAAGCCGACCATATATGCTGAATAAGAATTGCATAGATAATGCGTGTGAAGGGCTTTGATCTTTATGAATGAAGTTCTGTATGAATACTTATTATAATTATTATGGTGTGATATCATGATTGTTCTCACACCTTGTTGGGAGGTGCCCAGGAGCAATCCGGGCACTCCTTTTCCCCATAATGTGAAACATGCCACCCTCTTCAATATGGCTACAAAGTTGCAACCAAGGGACCTTCTTGCCCCTTTAACAACCCTCAATCTGCAAACATGCACAGGTGTGCAAGTATCTGCACATGTGTACATGTTCTCCTGAAAAGGACTGTACATGCATTAATTAAGAAAGCAAATACGGGGACAGTAGCCATTGAAAATGTAGAGTACAGATTGTGTGTACTTCAGTATAGTGTTGAACATAACTTTCATACTATGACTTCTGTAAGGAGCTTTGCTCTTAGGTACCTAGGATTACAGCTTTAAACCAAAATATGTGCCCTTAGCTTTTTGGCGCCACAAAGTGAAAGTCTATACATGCTTACTCAGAAAGCGTACTACAAGGAAAGCATTCATAGAATTGCAGCCTCAGTTTCCCTGTGTGTGAATGATGCTAGGAGTAATGATGGCAATGAATCTAATCTCTCGTCAACTGTTCAAGAAACATATTGTAAAATCTGGGGAGAGAAGATGCTATAGAATACAAATTAGCCTGAAGCCTACAGTGAGAAGATGACATGGCAAACAAAGTGAACAGTTATATGCTAGAACAAAATAAGTTTTTCCATTGGCCAAGAAATAAAAGATCTCTCCATGAAAGGGTAAAGAAGGTCAATGCCAGAGTTTAATTTACAGCATAATTCTATCCAACTTATACCACTGGTGTAACCAGCGGTGCAGCGAGAACGGGAGTCCCCAGAACGGAAAGGGGATTCAAATCCCCTCCAAACGGGGATTCAAAGGGGATTTAAATCTCCCCTCCCCTCCAAAGCCTCCTGCTCTCTCCCGCTGGTTACATTGGTGGTGTATGTTGGGTAGGATTGTGCTGTGCAGAGGCGTCGCTGGAGCGCGGCGGGAAGGGCGGACCGCCTGGGGGCGACGCGCGCAATGGGTGATGCGCGGTCACGCACGTGCACCCGCGCGTGCACCCGCGCATCGCGCGCAGGCGGTTCTCCCTTCCCGCCGCGCTCCAGCGACGCCTCGGAGCGTCCGCCCTCGGTAGAGCTCCAAGGCCTTCTGAGGGAACCCCGATGCGCGACGTCATATTTACAAGGTTTAGCGCATGTGCAGAACGTTTGAGGGCAAATTTGCCCTCAGAAACGTACTGCGCATGCGCGAAACCTTATAAATATGATGTCACGCATCGGGCCTCCCTCAGAAGGCCTTGGAGCTCCGCCAAGGGCGGACGCTCCGAGGCCTCCTCCTGCCCAAGACAGCCGGCCGGCGAGGATGTCTCCGGAGCCGGCAGCAGTGGAGGCTCCGCTGCTGTCGGCTCCGGAGACATCCTCGCCGGCCTGCTGTCGGACGGCACGGGGGTCATTAGGGCGGCGCGCGCGCGCCCTAGTGACGCCGCTGGTGCTGTGAGTCACACTTCACCAATGCTCCTCCCCACACTCTAATTTCAGTATCAACTTTAGGGCTAGGACAGGTAGACCCAGGTTTCAATCCTCATTGATAGCGTCATGAAGCGATATCGCTGGCACAAGTCCACGTTGATCCGTGTTGGCTGATCAGGCCTGGGTAGGGGGATAGGATATGACATGCGCTGTCACTGCCAATCCCGCCCCCTCCCAGGCCTGTTTATGTCTACCCTGTCACTGCCCTCTGCCCCATTTTGCCCCCTGTGCAGACTTACCTGCTCCAGCGGGCGTCCCTGCACTCTCCAGTGTGTGTTGCAGGGCTCCGGTCTTCCCACTGGTGCACCTGGAAATAACACTGTTGCAAAGTGCTTTATGGCTGCTTTTGCAACAGCACACTTTGGCAGAACTCATGTTCCTCAGTTCCTGGATAGGACTGAGCCATGGGTCACCTTGGGTCAGCCACTAGCCTACCTCACAGGGTTATTGCACTAATAAAGACATTGCGTTGTCTTTTCTTTGTGACTCAGGGTTGGTACATGTTCATGGACATCATTTGAATCCTCTACTCTGCATACCGTAGCCTTGAAAACTAGGCAGTGAATATGTGAACTATCCCCACTGAAAAGAATTGTGTATTTTAGGCGTTCTGAATGTTCTACTATATTCTACCTACCCATTCACATGTGCAATTCATCATTGAACACTGCAGTCAGGAAGTTCTGATTGCCACACCTCAAGAAGAGTACTGTAGAGCTGGAAAAGGTGCAAAAGAGGGTGCAATCAAAATGATCAGAGGACTGCAGCACATTCCTTACGAGGTAAAGCTACAGTGTTTGGGACGTTTTAGCTTGATTAAAGGGTGATTAAGAGGGGAGACATGATTGAGACATAAAATTACACTAGTCTACAATTTTTTTCTTGGCCTGGACTTTTACAGCTGTTTTAGACTAATTTCAGGGTGCTGATTCCAAATCTGATCTCAGATTTGCTCTATCACATCTCGTTTTTATGCTATCGGCATACCCCATTTTCATTGATTTTACCCAAAATTAACTCTTTGTCACATGATTGCAAGTTGTTGCGAGTCAGTGACTGCTTTAGTGTTAAAATATGGTGCTGTATTTTTAGGATAGTGTGTTTATAATATCATTTTATGTAGATATCCACATTTATTTAATATTTTCCTTCTGCAGGGCGTGATCTAACAATGGCTACAACAGGGGTTCTCAACCTGTGGTACGGGTACCCCTAGGGGTATGCGGATCTCTTGCTGGGGGCACGCCAAGCCCTGCCCCTTATCTGCCCCATCAGCAGCTAATTAAGTGTTAATTAACATGGATTTTAATTTTTAATTATTTTCAGAGCTCTTCTGTCTCTCTGATTTTGGTTTTGGGCTTATTTTTGTACTTTGAAAAATGTACTTTGGTGGGGTGGGGGAGGAAGGAGCTGATTTTTGGAAGTGTGACTTGGAGAAAAAAGAGATACTTGCATCTCTCTCTCTCTCTCTCTCTCTCTCTCTCTCTCTCTCACACACACACACACACACACACACACACACACATACATACACACACAGAGAGAGAGAGAGTTAAATAAGACATTTTTCACATTTAAAATTGTGTTAGTACTTTTTACTTAATGATTAATTACCTAATTAATTAATTGATTATTCCAATTAATTAGCAGTTAATTAGCAGGGGGTACTTCAGAAAATTGGACCGTGATAAGGCGGTACCCGGTCAACACACTTTTTCTGGCATAAGGTATTCCAATGGTGTTAAGGTAATTTTGGGGCGCTGATTCCAAATCTGGCATCAGGTTTGACATCATGAAAATGGGGTATGCCGATAGCATAAAAACGAGATGTAATAGAGCAAATCTGAGATCAGGTTTGGAATCAGCACCCTGAAATTAGTCTAAAACAGCTGCAAAAGTCCAGGCCAGAAAAAAAAATTGTAGACCAGTGTAAATTTGCTGTTTTTCATTGATTTTATCAAATGCAATATTTGATATCTCAAAAACCTGATGTGATAGACAAAAACTGATGCCAGATTTGGAATCAGCGCCCCCAAATTACCTTAAAACCATTGGAATACCTTATGCCAGAAAAAGTGTGTTGACCAATGTTATACATCCTGTGGAGACAGTAGACAGAGATAAGTTTTTCTCGCTCTCTCACAATACCAGAACCAAAGCTCATCCATTGAAATTAATTGGTGGGAGATTTAGGACAGTCAAAGAGAGGTACTTCATCACATAGTGCATAATGAATCTGCGGAATTTGTTGCCATTAGATGTGCTGATGGCCACTAACTTGGATAGCTTTAAAATGGGATTGGACAGGTTCATGGAGGACAGGTCTATTAATGACGACTAGTCGTGATGGCTATGCGTTGCCTCCAGATTCAGTGGCAGTGTGTCACCCCACAGCCTTGACACCCGATTCCTGCCTTGTTCAGAATCAACCACTGTATTCTGAAGTGGGAGCAGGTAAATCTATACATTTGTTCCTAGGGTTGGTTCACAACCCCCAAGATTTTAGCACCTTGCTTCCATTTGCCAGAATCAGGCCTGGGGCAGGATAAAACAATGTGGTTCCTGGTGTCTGTTCCATATTCTTGTCAAGAAAAGTGTTACTCCTGTAGCCACAACAGCAGCAGTATTAGCAATGATGTTTGCTGCCGATTTTCAGAGGTGTGTGTGTGTTTGTGTATACCAGGATGCCCTTGTGTCCTTCTGGAGCGTGTGCTGTGATGAGGGAGCCAGTTGCTGGTGTGGCTGCCGATGTTTCCAGCCTCCAGAGTGAGGGAGGGGTAGAGTTCTCCTTCTCTCTCAGGGATGACATTAATCACAGGTTGCCCAGACCCATTCTCCTGTGTTGTGATTGCCGGCAGATGGCGAGGGTCATTCTGGTCAAACTTCTTTTCCCTTGAAATCATCCAGACAGAGTAAGTGCAGCTCTGTTGTTCATTTATAGTCTCTCTCGTCTCCTGCCCTTCTTGGCTTCTCCTCCTTTCTTTCCTTGCTGAAGAATCTGTGCAGCTGCTTTTGGTAGTGACACCATCCCAGCCTGCCTTGTGGAAGAGGGAGCAATTTTACCTCAGATGGGATGACGCACAAGGACGAGGCCTTGCTTCAGCAGCTCAGTCAGTCAGGGCTGGGTATGGCTGCCCCATCTAAGGCAGCCTTGCTACCTTAAACCATAGTTCTCATCCATAGCAGCACCCTGCTGCCCATCCTTCTGCCCATGCAGGATTCACTGGTGACCAGTGGGACTGAGTAGGAAGTTTTGGTTTCCATCCTATATTTATTTATTAAATTTCTATCCCGCTTTCTCCCCCCATAGGAAGGATTCAAAGTGACTTACAACATACATACATACATACACACACAAGACATTAATAAAATCTAAAACCATAGCACAAAATATAAAAGCAGAAGTAAGAAGAGTAAAAAAAAAAGGAGTGGGGGGGGCGTGGCTGGGATGGCGAGCCGAAGACGCGACTCTGGGATGAGCTCCGGAGCCGCGCCGCAAAACGGGGGATTTCCTTTGATCCTGTAAGGATCGGGACCACCCACGCTAGGAGAAGCGTGGCTGAGAGATTGGGGGGCATGCTGATCGGACTGGATCGGGGCGCCGATCCGGTGTTCCTTCGGTATCCCCTTTTCTATCCCCGTTCTGCTGCGGACACCTTTTGGTGTCCGCGTAGGCCCGCTGTTGTCGCTCTCTCCCGGACGGAGCAAAGACTTTACTTGAAAGTAGACTCATAAAGTTTCCCAACCCTACTCTGGAGTAAGCTCATTTCTGCTGTGCTGATCGATTGCGGGTGAGTGAAATACTTCGGAAGGGGGAAAACTATATGGCATTTACGAGCAGCGAAGGGGGATAGAAGATTTTCACCCCACCCTTCCTCGCGCGGAGACTGTTTTGTTTGTGAAGACGGCGTGTATGCTGGCGATTTGTGGTGGGTGAAGTGCTTCGGAAGGGGGAAAACTATATGGTTTTTTTTAAGCAGCGAAAGGTGATAGAAGATTCTTACCTCTCCCCCCCTCGCGCGGAGATTGTGTTGTTTGTGGAGACGGCGGCGTGTGTCTTCAATTTACTATCCGGGACCGAGGAATATTGAGGCTGTAGGGGGTATTTGTGCTTGAACTATGTCTCTTTCGGGCCAGGACGTTTCTAGTTCCTGTGTTGGAGATTAAGTTTACCGGGCTGGCGAGTATTACCCTTCGATTTTATACATCCCCTCACTGATTCTTTATGGATGTAGCGGATTATTGGCGGAAGGATCTTTACTTTTGATTTCTTGTGAAGAGGATTCCTTGCCTTTTTGCTGTCTACTGCTGTTGGGTCCCTGGATTACAAGTCTGTTTTGTCTATTGGGTTGTGCCTACTGACCTTGAAAGACCACTACGTTCTGGGAGTTCTGCCAAGATCCTATCGCTTTTGGGATTATAAAAAAAAATTTTTTTTCCCCTTCTTGTCTGTATTTTGAACTGAGTTTCATCCACTGACTGATTTGGAACTAAGAACTCTGAAGATGGGAAGTTTTATCTGGAACTGAGTTGTATAAAAAAGGGAAAACAAGAGAAAAAAGGACTATTGAGTTTTTTATTTTGTTTATTAGTGTTATAATTTGATTATATTGTTGCATTGTCTTTTTCAACTGCTGATATTGTTGTACAGTTATTTGAAGGGTGAGATTGGGGTTTTTGTGAGAGATACGGGTAGTTTTACGCCTTTAAGAGATAGTATGGCAGATTCAAAGAAATCTACACCTCCCGTGGTCCCCAAGGTTTCTAAACCATCACAATCACCTGCCGCCACATCTTTACTAGCTAATTTAGCAACTGCGGGTGTACAAAAGTCAGATATGCAACAGATGATGGAGTTGTTGAAAGGCATGCAAATGAGCATAAATGAAGTTAAAGATAATCAAAATAAGGCTTCGGAAGAAACACAACAGTTATTGCAGCAAATGAAACAGCTGGATGCTTCGATAGGACTTGTAAAGCAACAAGTTAAAGAAAATACAGATGAAATTAAAGAAATTCAGGAGGTGACTCATGATTTGCAAACAGGTTTGGATGAACTAAGAGATCAACAAGAAACAGATATGGTAACAACCCAGACGTGGTGCGACGAATTGGAAACTGCAACTTTAAGATTGGAGATGGAGAGAGCTGCTTTTATGCTTAGAGTACAGAATTTTTCAGAGGAGGATCAAGAAAATTTACGACAACGCTTTACTGATTGGATGATAAAGGAATTACAGATCCCAGAGGTAGAAGTCTCAGAAATTACGAACAGTATTGAACGTATTTACAGGATGAATACTAGGAAAGCTAAAGATTTGGGCGTTCCAAGAGAAATCATGGTTATTTTTTATAGTAAATTTACAAAGAATAAATTGATGGAAAAATTTCTTGAGAAACCAAGAGTGATGAAAGGTTTGACTTTGAGGTTTCTTAAAGAGATTCCTTTTAAAATAAGGATGAAGAGAAGAGTTTATGAAGACTTGGTGACAGTTTTGAAGAAGAACAATATAAGATTTGGCTGGGAGATCCCTCAAGGGCTCTTTTTTGTTTACAAAGAGAAAAAAGTCAGGATTACATCGGTGGAAAAAATGAGAAACTTCTTGAGGAAGAATGGGAGAGATCTGGGAGTTCCAGAAGAAATGTTATCAGACTCCAATGGGACAGACTCCAATCGACAAAGAAGACAGAAGGAAGAAGAACAAAGTCGTAGAAAAGAAAAGAGAGATCAAAAGATGACCCAACTTAGAGAGAGAAGAGATGTTTCAGAGTATCAGTTACCAGAGGAAGAACTTGGTGCAACAGGAGGAGAACCAAGGGTACAGAGGGAGCTAAGACCAAGATCAACGATGAGGAGATATCTGGACAGGCTGGCAGGTTCCAAGGAACATAAAGATAAGAGTACCAGATCTAAGACTAAGAAATGATGGCGAATATGAACATGAAGATTTTTTGTAATAATGTCAACGGGCTGAATGACCCCTCTAAAAGAAATAATGTTTTTCATCAATTAATGAAGTTGAAAGCAGATGTTATTTGTTTGCAGGAGACACACATCAGAAGTGACCACGTTAAATATTTGGAAAAGAAAAAATTGGGCAAAATGTATTGCGCGGCACATCAATCTACAAAGAAAAATGGTGTGGTAATATATGTTAATTTAAGATTTGAATCAGATCTGGAGTGGAGGTCTGAGGATGGAAGAATTCTGATGGTGAAGATTCGCTATAATGGGAAAATGATGTTATTAGTAAATTTGTATGCCCCAAATGATAAACAAGAAGAATTTTATAATATATTGTTACAAGAAATTAAGAAGAGAGAATTTGATGATTTATGGATTTTGGGCGATTTTAATGGGGTTATCAATTATGATTTGGATAGGAAGTCTTCTAAAGCAAAAAGAAGGAAAACAGGTCTTTTGCCAAAGGTTTTTTTGGAGTTGGTGGAGGAATATCAATTGATTGATTGTTGGAGAACACAGAATCCAGAAAAGAAGAAATTTACATTTTACTCGCATAGACATAATTCCTGGTCACGTATTGATATGTGTTGGAAAACAAGTGTAACTAATTTAGACTTTGATTGTGAAATCCTACCAATGACAATTGCAGATCACAGCCCGCTGATGATCTCTCTGAATAGTAGGGACAAAAAGATGATCTGGAGGATGAATACTTCGATTCTGAGAGACAAAAATTTTAAAGATAAATGTTTTGAGGAAGTTCTGGCTTATTTCCAAACCAATATTCAACCCGGAATGAAGATGATAACTATTTGGGACGCCTTTAAAGCTGTGATTCGAGGAATCATAATAGAATTTACGGCAAGAAAGAGAAAGGAGAAAGAAAAGAATATGAAAGACTTGATAAGAAATTTACAGAAAGAAGAAGATCGATCCCAAAGAGCTAAAGGTTCAGTGAAAGAGATATTGGGAAAAATTAATGACTTACAACACCGAATTAGAATTGCTCAAACTGAAGAGATGGAGAAGAAAATAAGATGGGCCAAACAGAATTTTTTTGAAAATGCAAATAAACCAGGGAGATGGTTGGCCTACAAATTGAGGAAAGAAGCTCAAAAATATATGATATTGAGTCTGAGAGATAAGAAAGGGAAGGAAATAATATCTAGTGAAGGTATGAAAAAGATTGTAACAGACTTTTATTCGGAACTATATAAAGGGAAAAATATTGCTACAGCTCGGCAGGATCAATTTTTGAAAAAGGTTAAAATACCTGAAATTAGCAAGCAAGATTCTGACTTTTTACAAGAAGATATCACATTAAATGAAGTTAAAGATGCAATATTAAGACAAAAAAGTGGCAAATCTCCGGGACCGGATGGATTACCAGCTGATTTTTATAAGTTGCTGGTTGAGTTGATACAGGTACCATTACAGATGCTGGCTCAAGAGATAGGATCTACAGGAGAGATACCAGCGACATGGAAACAAGCTATGATTTCATTAATTCATAAGACGGACTCAGATAAATCTGATATTAAGAATTATAGACCTATATCCCTATTGAATACTGACTATAAGATTTATGTTTCAATTTTAGCCTCCAGATTAAAAAAGGTGTTGGTGAAATATATTCATGAAGACCAGACAGGCTTCCTACCTAAGAGACACTTGAAAAAGAATGTAAGAACTATAATTGATGTTTTAGAATATTATGAAAATCATTCAGGAAGAAAAGTGGGTTTAATGTTCTTGGACGCTCAGAAGGCTTTTGACAATGTGAATTGGACTTTTATGTTTAAAGTGATGGATGGAATGAAACTGGGCCCAAAATTTTTGAAAATTATTAGAGCGATTTATACACAACAAGAAGCTAGGATAAAATTGAATGGCAATTTAACAGAGAAAATACAAATTGAACAAGGTACAAGACAAGGTTGCCCTCTTTCATCTCTGTTGTTTGTGTTAACAATAGAGGTTTTGAACATTTTAATTAGAAATGATGAGAGAATAAGGGGGCTCAAGATAAAAAATCATCACATCAAGCTACAGGCATATGCAGATGACTTGGTGTTTATATTTGAAGATCCAAAAGAGACCTTACCTATACTTAAAGAAGACTTGTTAGAATATGGTGCTGTAGCAGGTATGATGGTGAATTATCAGAAGACAAAAATATTGCTCCAAAATGTGAATTCAAAAGAAATTGGAGACATCAAGGAATTGGGTTTCCAGATAACGGAGAAGGTTAAATATTTGGGCGTTAATCTGTCAAAAAAAGTGAGCTCTTTGATGCAGGATAATTATATCAAGATATTGGAAGTAATTCAACAGGACTTGGAGAGATGGAAAAATTTACAATTGTCAATAAGTGGAAAGGTTTCAGTAATCAAGATGAATGTTTTACCTAAGTTACTCTTTCTGTTCCAAACAATTCCAATAATTATGAAAAAAACTTTCTTCGTTGATTTAGACAAGATGACAACAAGATTTATTTGGAGTGGCAAGAAACCTCGTGTTCGTTTGAAACTGTTACAAGATCAAAAGAAGAGGGCAGGGATGGCCGTCCCGAACTGGTTGTGTTATTATCAAGCTACAGTTCTGCAATGGGTTCGAGATTGGGTTTTGAAAAGTAAAGAGAACTATGTTACCCTAGAAGCAGAAGGGCTAGAAGTTGGATGGCCTGCCTTTTTAATTTATGATAAAGCTAAACATTATGCGTTTTTTAAAAGACATACCTTAAGGAAATCTTTACTATGGGCATGGGAGCAGGTTAGATATAAGGTTTATGATAAAATACCCGGCTGGGTGAAACCGTTAGAAGTGGCTAACAGACCAGATTGGATAAAAGATTCTCAAAATAGATCATATAAAGAACTGATTGATCCCCAGGGGAAACTATGGGATGAGAATCAATTGAGGATGAAAGGTATCCTGATGGACACTTGGTTTCAAAATCAGATTAGAAGCAGGATACGGGAAGATCAAAAAGTGGGTTTTCACCTGGGTGATACTGACTTTGATAAGGTATTTTTAAATGATGATGACAAATATGTAACTAAAATGTACAATTTTTTGCTGGACTATGAGATGATAGATGAAATAGTTAAAGATGTTATGATACAGTGGTCACAAAATTTGGGACGAGAGATTTATTTTCAAGAGTGGGAACAAGTTTGGAATTCTGGTATTAAAATGGTTAAAGCTGTTGCATATAAAGAGAATCTTTATAAAATGTTTTATAGATGGTATTTAACACCTAAGAAGTTATGTAAGATGTATAAGAATGTCTCAAGTACTTGTTGGAAATGCAACAATTTGGAAGGTTCTTTTTTTCATATGTGGTGGACATGTGAAAAAGCAAGAAAATTTTGGAGGATGGTCCATGCGGCATTGGAAGGGATATTACGACATACGCTGTTGTTCGTACCAGAATTATTTCTTTTGAATATAATGACATCAGTAGTATTTCAAAAAGATAAATATATTATTATACATATAGTTACTGCTGCCAGGTTGTTATATGCTCAGCAGTGGAAAGTTGAGACGATACCAGATATTGATGAGTTAATAATTAAGATTTATGACTTGATAGAATTAGATATTTTGACGGAAAGATTAAGAGAAGGAGATGTTAAAAAGAAATTAGATTGGTGGCAACCATTTTATGATTGGTTGAAAAGATAAAATAAAATATTAGATTATTAGTAGATGTAAGGAGGTAAAAGATAGTGGGGTTGGAATATGTATGAAGCTAATTTTATTTAGCATAATTGAAGAGTGTGAATAGTCATTTTAATGTAGTTCGACGTCCGTTAGTTATTTTTTCCATTTGTTTCATGTTGGTTACCCTTGTTGCCCTATGATTTCCCTTACCCTATTATCCCTGTAGTTTCTGTGTTAATAAATAAAAAAATTATCAAAAAAAAAAAAAAAGGAGTAAAGGGGGCTGGACCACTAAAATAGTTAGGCTGGATGGGTAATTCAGAGGTAGCACAGTTGCACTCAGGCCCAGCCCAGGTCCAGTGGAATTCCCCAGGACATGAGGGGAGGGGCCAGGACTGTATACACTCCATAAACATGGACATCATCCTGGGATGGCCAGTCTGGTAAAGTATCATCTGAGCTGACCCAGCAACAGGGCTTCCTCTGCACACTTTTCAGGTGTGCAAGTACTGTTGTGAAGAGCAAAGACCAGTTACATCACTGATCTAGGTTGCTCAAAATTGAGGTGGGATCACTCATTCAAGGTGACTGGCAGGAATGGTCATTCCTAACCCTCACCTTGGTAGCACAGTTGCACTCAGGCCCAGCCCACATCCAGTGGGCACCTGAGGCAGACTGGTGATCTGCTGCTTCCCACCACAAAGTCATCACAGGTGCATGGAGTGTCCCTCTTTCACAGTTTCCCCCTCCCTGGCCATAAAGAACCTGCCCTGCCCTTACAGCTTTCTTCAGACATGCCTGCCAGAACTCTTCCTGCAGCTTTCGTCTTCCCCCAGAGCCCTTATTCTGGTTGCCGTGTGGTAGGGCCAAGAGCTATGTGGAGTACCAAAGCCTCACTCTCCTCCAGCACAATCCTATGCCTGTCTACTCAGAAGGAAGTCCCACTGTGTCCAGTAGGGCTTACTCCCGGGAAAGCGTGTATACGATTTCAGCCTCCATCACTGAATATCCTGCACAGTTTCTCCCCCCAATTTTGAGATTTTACTACTTTCATGCTCACTAACTTCAAAGTCTTAAGAAAGAGAAATTATCTTAAAAAAAAAAAAAAAACCGACAGAACCAATGTGCAGATTCCCTGGGTGCTGAGTTCTGTATCCAGCATCAGGTTTTCTACAATTGCAAGCTCATGAAAAATATACAGCCCTGGCTAGATCAGGCATGTTGGAGTTGCTGTGTCAATAGTGAAATTTGTAGGTGCATCTGAAACTACAGCCCTATCCTTTTCTCTGGGAATGGGAAGTTCTGCTTGCTTCTGGCTGGAAATAGCATCTATTCAAAGTTGTAATGGGTACAAAAGACGGAGCATTTGGATCCAACATTGTAGGATATTTAATTTCCACTCACATACTCATTACATCCCTCGAAAAATCTAGGAACCTTCTTGGTAAGGTTAAATGTTTCATCCAATGGAAAGAGCAAATACTGGTCTGTTGCATCCGGGGGCTTCCTGTAGCTGGGTTTCATTGCTTTGCCCACTGGCATTTCCTGCTGTGACAAATGATGGATGGCAACTTGGCTTTTATAAAAGAAAGGTTTTTCTTTCAAGGGAATGTTGCACAAAGACAGAGTGACTTTTTGACTCAGAGTAAAATGCTCTATTGAGTCCCGAAATTAAAATGTTAATGAGTTATATATTCACTTATGCAAATGTTGAGAGAGCTTGCCAGGGTGTCAAATAATTCAAATATTTATGAGTGCACTCTTAGGAAATGAAGAAGGATGGCTTGTTGTTTAGGAAGTTACTTCTGTTACTTCTAGAACTTTATGTTAATTTCTTTGTCCCACCCCAGACATCCTATGTAGGTAAATTTCAGGGATGAGTGGTGTGGGGGTGGCAAGTGAGGCAGAAAACCTTGCCGTCGTTCATGGAACTGCCCTGTTCCGCCCCCCCCACCTGCCCCCTCCCGCCGCCCCCCCCATACTCACTTACTGACACTGGGCTGTTCTTGGCTCCCACGGTGCATGACGGCAGCCCAGCCATGCTCTATGGCATGTCACTTTTTGTAGCAGCCATAAAGCATGCTGCACTGCCGGTGCTAGTTCCGTCGACCGAACAGGATTGGGCTGTAAAGCCGCAACACTACTTGGGAATACATACTTGGAAATAAGTTCCATTGAACTCAATGGGTCTTACTTCTGAGTAGACATGTATAGGCGTGAGCTTTTACAGTGCAATTTTTATGCATGAAGTAAGCCCCATGGAATTAAACGGGACTTACTCTCAGCTTAGTGTACTGTATGTAGGATTGCAGTCTTAGGTTTGGAATTTTTTTCAATCAGTTTAGAGTTTGATGGTACAAATAGTAAATTGTTATCTGAATCAGCCACTATAAGCACAAACCCGCCAGCATATGTGCAGCATTCTGTGTGGATTCGCACACACAGCTCATGCACCCATATTTGTGCTTGTGGTGGATGCATTCAAGTGTCACTTGGCACACATTCAAGCCATTTGGATAAAAGAAAAATAAAAACTCCATGTCAGATTAAAATAAGCCCTCATACAGTTGAGTGATTTATTCTTTGTCTATCTTGGTAACAAATATCAAAAGGGCTGAAGTGAAACCAGATTCCCATCCCATGTGTAGGAGTTGCTAGCCAGAAATAATCAGCCTGTGGATTGAAGACCCTCTTTTCGATTTGCATCTGTTCACACAGTAGGTAGCAAAATGCCTCATTGGAAAGGGCTGTTGTGAACTGACTATAAAATATTTGGAATCAAATATCCCTTGGATAGTAAGAGAGTGTTGCGTGGATGTTTGAAGATGTAATTAGGATTCAAAGAGCTGCTTTTGACTTGGACATGCCCAGTGGGGGGTTGACTTTTTTCTTTGAACATCTGTGACACATCGCAGGCTGCTTTTGAAAGTCCCTTCAGTTTCAAAAGCAGTTTGCCATGTGGCATGAGGGCCTGCAGACAGTTTGAGCAGCCCGATAGCTCCCTTAGGCATACAGATGTACAGTAGTTGCAAAGTTCTTTAGATCTTGACTCTAATATAGATACAAAGAACATGGACTTCACTGCAACTGTGATGGAGCAGCAACATGTTTACTAGCCAAATATTAGAAATCTCCCAAATGCCTAGCATGGCTGAGAGGATACAAATGTTATTTGGCACATTGTGTCTTTGGAGAAGACGGCTATTTTAATACTTTACAGAAGGCAGATGAAGTAGAGTTGGACGGGCTGCTAATGAGCAGCGACCCATGAGAGGTCTTTTGGGGGGTGGCCCTCACACAGTCACACTATGCTGGAAGTGGAGTTGGCCCCTCTTTAATATGTTTTTTGCTGCCATCTGAAGGCCCGGCTTTTTTGTCAGGCCTTCCAAGATTTCTTATCATTTTGCCCGCTCAATAAGTTTTGGTAGTCCTCTCTCTATTGGGTTGTTCTGTTGTTGTATTAGCTGTTCTTTTGTTATTCTGGTTTTATAATTGGATTTATTTCTTTAATTTTTTTTCTAAGCCACCTCGACTCCCCACTGAGAAAGGTGGGGGTATTAATTTTAAATAAATATATAAATGGCCACTTGATACAAACTTCTGAAGCCAGGGGCATAAAAACATCTCTGTACATTATCTGTCCTTCTTGATTGTACTGGAATTAACGGGTAAAAGGCCATGACATATAAACTTAGAATACTAATAGCCATAGATATTTTACCCATTAATTCTAGTACAATCAAGAATTATTGCTGGCCATGAAAATCTGAAATCGTTTTTGATTATCTGTCCTTTAAATTTAAGTTAAAGTCAGGTGTACCTTTTAAAAGCAGTGGGGCTACTCTGGAAGCAGCCTCATTCTGTTCAGTTCAAATGTACCTTTCCTCTAAGACTCCCCTCCCCACACACTGCAAGTTTATTTATAGCCAAGAGATTGGCTAGTGGATGGCACTCATTGGTTTGCCCTTTGAAATGTCACTGAGAACTTTCCCCGCCCATCTCCAGAGCAGTTTTGCACTTTAAAATGTTTTCTTGTAAAACTGAATATGGGGATGAATGAATAGATAAATGCATCCCTTTTAAAAAGAAAAAGGCAACCATCCCATCTGAGGCATGGAGAAGGACAAGACTGATTCCTGAGGGGTCAGTCCATTCATATTTACTGGCATCCATGTCTCTCATTTCAGCTGGAAAGTAAGGAGGAAGTTGGACTCAAAATACAGCTGAGGGACACACTGGGAGCCTTTTTATATTAAAGTGGCATGCAGATTTTCATGGCTTGTCACGATGTGCACAGAAGTAGAGATTATGGGGTTTTCAGCCATGTGAACTTTTCCAACTTTTTATATTACTTCAGCTTTCACTCTTGGTTATTAATAAAATACAGTATTTTTAAAAAATATATACCGTATTTTTCGCACAATAAGACACACTTCCCCCCCCCCCAAAACATAGGGGGGGAAAGTGTGCGTCCTATCGTGCGAAGCCTGAAAAAAAATACTTACCGGGGCTTTTTGGGGAGGCCTGCGCGAGCCTCTGCAGGCCTCCCCGATCTTCAGTTTGGCCGAAAACGGCTATTTTCGGCCATTTCCGGTTTTCACTCTTCCTGATCGCGTCTAGCGTCAGGCAACTTAGCCCAGGCCCAGGACGCGACCAGGAGCCCTGCGCAAACATCACAGTTGCTGCGATGTTTGCGTAGGGCTCCCAGGTTGCGTCCTGCGCCTGGGAACTTAGCCCAGGCGCCGGACGCGACCGGGAGCTGGCTGGGGCCCCTCAAGGATTGGACCTGAAAATCAACAACAAGGTAAGTAAAACTGTTTAAAGCAAGATTTTTTTAAAACGTATTTTTAGCTCCATATGACGCATGCGTCCTATGGTGCAGAGCATCCTATGGAGCGAAAAATACGGTATATTCATCTTTAAAGCTCAGATATCTTATAGCATTTCTATAGGCGTGTTTATGTGTCCCTGTATATGGGAATAGTACAGGAGTGAGATGTCCTACTCAAAAGTATGTTAGCCGATTCTTCATTCTCCCCCAAATCCATTTTTTTCATGCAAAAGATCCAAACAATGGGTGTTGCATTAGATTCATTGGGAGCCCTTCCACCGTTCCAAGCCTTCAAGCTTCTTAAGAGCAGGCTATTGGACATCGAGCAACAAGTTTTTTCTGTAGCAGCGCAGAAAATATGCTCCCCCCTGCATTTCCGACTAACATCACTTGTATGTAAAATGGCCAAATATGTTGCATTATAGAAAAGTCCACAGGAACGACGTGCCTTTACTTTAGCGAGATGAAATGTGCTCCCGTCTAATGTTACAACTGGCAGATATAAATCTGTGCCACGTGAAGCACGGCTATGCCCTTGTAATAACACAGCTATTGAAACCTTGCCCCATATGTTATTGTGATCTTTACCAAGACTTACGTTTATCCCATTTAGGTCCGATTTTGATTAAATATACAGGATTTTCTGATTTGGAAGTCATATATTACCTATTGGCTGGTGACGATGAATTACGCACCAATCAAATAGCAAACTATCTGGATTTATTAATAAATCGTTGAAGTGATCTCACCTTCATATGACGCAGATTCATTTGGTTATAGATGGCAGTTGGGATATCTTAATATCTATATGGTATATATATATATCTTAATATCTAGATGGTCCTTTACAGTTGCTGTTGTTGTATCCACTTATTCTGACTGTCTTAGATATTGTTTTATGTGTTTGGATTAGTTTGTGTTTTACAATATTGTTTGTCTGCTTGCTATTTATATTTTATGTATGTTTGTCTTTATGCCAATAAAGGTTTCATTCATTCATTCATTCATTCATTCATTCATTCATACAGGAGTGAGGTAATAATTCACGGATATCAGAAACAAGAGGGCCATATCTGGTTTACCTTCGTGCAATTGCAACCCTAACCAGGAGCTCTGGATTATTATTTTGCTTCGTGTACTTCTTGGTTGGTGTTGTCAATGAGCATTTGACAGCATGCACAAACACACTTCACAGTCATTTCCCTCTCACCTCTTTCAGGTGCAAGAGGAAACTGTTTCGAAGGTCCAAGAGGGTGAGGGCTAAACAAGCTCTTTCAAGAGTCCATATGCTTACTGAAATCAAGAGTAGCCTAATTAGAACAGTAGCCTAAGGCACCTTATTGAATGTTAGCAACATCACTGAAATTGCAGTCTTCAAATCACACACTTCAGTTGCATGGATGTCAATGGTAGCTTTTTCCACCTGCAGAATAGGAGGAGATCATTACATCTAAGCCAATTGATGCCCCAGTGTGAACTAAAATTGAGGCAAGAATTAAGATTGAGGCAAGAACTGTAAATGCTTTTGGAAGTGAGAGTCTTGTGCCACCTTAAAGACAGACAAATGAAGCATGACCTTTTGCGGACTAGAGTCTAATTTATCAAATGAATGATGTATCTGCCAACTGAAGATAATACACATGGATCAATGCATTCCTAAGCCCCTTCCAGTGTTTGCCTGCCATGACAAACATCATACTTGGGAAGAATTTTTCCTTGTGATAGAGAACATTAAGTTTTCCTCCAGGAAGAAAGGAAGCCCCACAGATAGAATGCGCCAGGTGGGGGGAAGGGAAGCCACCGGGAGGGTCTGGAGTGAGCACACATTGTGAACCCAGGGGAGGGGCCAGTGCATCTGGGTGGAGGCAATGGGTCCAACCCCACCCAGACAACTGCCTTGTCCTATCTAGGATTTGTTGGGGAAATTGACTGTTGAAATTTGACTGGGAAAATTGTTGGTGACACATCAGCCTCTAGTTAAAGAATGAGAGCTTGTCTGAAGATACTAATTTTCCATTCATGAATTTCAAGCCCTTCCCAGAAATGTGGCTGCCCCACCTTGCATGGAGGAGCAGAGGGCTGGCTACTGCCCTGCGATGTGTCATCACAGCACTGCCTCAGACTTGAGCGGGGATGGGCTAGGCCGGCAACTGCCAACCCTATTTTATGTACATGTGAGCATACATGTTTGGCAAACATGTTTCCTCTCTTTTGCTATATGTCTATTGTTTCTTGCAATTTTGCTTTTATCCCCATCTTGTAATTTTCTTCAGTATATTTGAGTCAAAGTAGACATAGATAAGTAGCAGTGGGCCCCCAATATGGTTCAGGGACATGGTGAGGGGATTTTAAACCCTCCATGCCAAGTCCCTGTGATTCCCCCCCAGCTGCTTTTAGCTGTGGAAGGGACAATTTATGGGTGCATAGAAGCTTTGTGTGTGCATGTTTTGGATTGAGACCATGGCATGATGAAGGTGAAAGATTAGACCCCCTCCAGCCTTGACCCAAATCTCTCTCTCTCTCTCTCTCTCTCTCTCTCTCTCTCTCTCTCTCTCTCTCTCTCTGTGTGTGTGTGTGTGTGTGTGTGTGTGTGTGTGTGTGTGTGTGTGTGTGTGAGTGAGTGAGTGAGAGAGAGAGAGAGAGAGAGAGAGAGAGAGAGAGAGAGAGAGAGAGAGAGAGAGAGACCAGTTGCTTTATGGAAAGGAAAAGACATTGGGATTTCCAACCACAGAACTCTCTTGTGATGTGTGTCTAGCTTTGGCTCTCAGCCATGTAGGTTTTGTTTCTTTATACTTGGATGCTTTTATTTATTTTTTTACCTTTACATTGTGCAAGTACCTCTTCAGAGGAGACATTATGAACCATTCAACTGAAGCTGAACAAGAATAAAAAACTTCGCAACCTGGGAAGAGGAAACCAGGTACCTATGTGCCTCTGAACTTCCAGTCAAGTCCATGCACAGTACTATTCAGTGCCTTAAACAGGAGAGTCCCATTTGCAGGAAGGCCAGGTGTGGTTGACATTGTACTCTGGTGTTCTTGTGCCTGCTACCCAAGAAGAAATTCCCTTAAGGGGATTTCTAAGTTAGTTTTCTTTTCTGACATGAGCTAAATGGGATTAATGTATCCAAATTGATATGTTAAAGAGCAATAAATATTTAGATTGAGAAGGAACCTGCACTTCCCTTGAGGGCGTGTTTTTTCCCCACACATCTCACATGTGGAAATCCATTGAACTCTACCTGGAGGTAGTGCCTCTGCTCCCTCTACTGGACAGCCATAATGCTACTTGCCATTTTGGAGTGCCTGCTCCCAACTGTTGCTGGCTTGACTTACTTTTCCCCTGAAGGAAGATGATTCAGGGCTGTCATTGCATTTGAAAGCAGGGAGAAAACTGCACATCATACAGGAAAACTCCTTTCTACCTACTGTATCACAGAAGAATCAGTATATTATTATTATTATTATTATTATTATTATTATTATTATTATTATTATTATTATTATTATAATATACACACACCACCTGTGTGCATGGTACTTTACAATGAATGAGGAGACAGGTCCTGCCTCAAGGGTCTCACAGTTTAAAAATAGACACAAGGAAGACAACAGAGGAAGGAGAGGGAAATGGAGACAGGAAAAAACTGGAGAGGACTATGCAGTTACTGCAAGTTGATGTACTTAGGCTCAGTTACAGTACAGTAGGTTTGGTGGTGATTCTCATTTCTCACCGCTGTTCATTGGTGTATGTTAATGCTTAAACATGTACATTTAGATTGTTTGGTGTGTGTGTGTGTGTGTGTGTGTGTGTGTGTGTGTGTGTGTGTGTGTGTGTGTGTTTTTAAGGTGGAAGACAAAAATACAGCTGGATTGTTTGAAATTGCTTGATTGCAAAAGATGGGGAAATATTATGACAATAACAGATATGAGAGAGGTGAGGGAACCTACATCTTTCTTTCCCTCTGCAAGATAATATGGTCATTTTTCTGCTAAAGGTTCCTACACTTACGCTTTGTTGATATCCCCTTGTGTGCCGTATGCCGTCAGCATGTAACTGATGTTGTAACCCAGCTGCCAGAGCTCTCTAATAATGAGACCCCTGATAGTGACTCTCTATCCCCAGAAGCCAGGAACATTGACACGGAAGGTCTCACAGACCTGGACTCCACCAGACGTGGAGTCAGCGGAGGAATTCCCATCCTTTCTTAGGAGGACGAGAATAATGAGTCACCAGAGTCCAAACCTGGAACGGCAGCTCAGTAATTAGGGGAAAGGAGCTTGCCTACCCTCCCAAACTGCTCACTCTCCTCCGTACCCATTCAAGAAGGCAAAGGCATAATTTGTGGCCATTCAATGGTGCCATAATGTATTGCTCCAACCCAGACCACTGCATTCATGAAGCATGGCTTAAGGTTGCAAATCTGGGGAAACGGCAGATTTGCAGCCATTCACTTCTGCTATGGTCAGTGCATCACTCTAGCCCAGGGGTTCTCAACCCCTTCCCAGCTGAGTACCACTTCCAACGCAACTCTCCTGCTGTGTACCACCGGAAGTGACTGGCGATGACATAATCAACAATTACTTCCAGGTTTTCAGAGGTCAAAAAACGCAGACAGGAGGGTCTGGGTGGGTGGGAGGGCCCTTCTCAGCGTTCCCAAGAGGCAGGAGCCTCTGGAGCGAAAATGCGGTGCTGAAAGTGCTGCACTGGAGTAGGGTTCTGGCAGTCCAGCAGTCCGAGTACCACCAGCCGTCAGCTGAAGTACCTCTGGTGGTATGAGTACCATTGTTTGAAAACCCCTGCTCTAGCCAGTCCAATACTATGGGTGCCACCACTGTAGCCAACTCTGTGGGCAGAAATCCTACCTCCTGACCCTGCATCCTCTTCCATTTCTGTGCTTCTGCAGCGATTTTTCTGTCCCAGCTTTTCTTCCCATACTGCTTTGCACATATAGCATGACCTATAGAAGGTAAGTTGCCTCCAGCCCTCTGAAGGGCTGAGGGGGAAAGTGCGGATGTGAGGGGGAATGAGGGGGTAGCACTTGGCAGTCCACTTCAGATGTGAAAATGTCTTGGACATTGGAGGTTCTGGCTGTCACTAAGCCTTGTTTGGAGATGAAAGAATGTAGTCTAGCTTTGGACTTCACTGGTCAAAATGTCTGCTGATTTTGCTCCAGATTTGTTCTCTTGGCTAGCAAGCTGTGAGTTCTAAGCTTGGCTGGCACAGGACCATAGCTCAGGAGTACACACCCTTCTCAGGAGAGGTGGTGGTAGAATACTAGTGCTCCCTTTGAAGAAAATGACCATGCTAAATGCACAACCCAGCTCAGGAGGGGGGGACTGCACAGCCTACAAAGAATGACAGAAAAGGTTCACAAATGGCTGCTGGACAGTGCCGCAGGGCGAGCAGGTATCATTGCTGGTGTTTGCATCCTGTTAAGATTGGGCCTCCCACAGGGTATCAGTGAAGCATAGCACGAGTCCAGGGAGGGGGGCAGGACCATAGACAGCTCACTGTGGCTCTGGACACTGTAGAGTCAGGCTGGATGCAGGGCATCTGGGAGCAGCAAACAATGATCTGGACTCCGGAGCCAACTGAGGGTTTCAGAACTGCTGCCAGGTTGGTGTTTTCAGCTCTGCCCTCCTCTGAGAAAATGGTTGGGTGTAAAAGAGGCTGTGCTCTATTTCTCTGTCGCTGGCTCTGGTGGAGCTGGGAAATTCCCTGCTGCCCCTAGAAGGGAGTATGGTAGCAGAGAGATGTCCTCTGTTCTGAGGTGTTGTAGCGAAAATTCCTGATTCCTCCCCCCCCCCCGCCCATTCTTCTCTAGTTTGGACCCTTCTAAGATTTCTGAGATGCCTCAGCATCCTAAAAAGGCTGCTGAGTCATCCTGATGCAGTAGCCATTATCCTGGGATGCTGCCCTTTGTTTGAGCCTCTTCCCCTTGACTGGTAAAAAAAAGGAATTTGAGTCAGCTCATTGGACTGTGAAGCCCATCTGACGTCCACCCTGCCAGGTAAAGCACAGTTAACATCCATTTGCTCTATAAAGGGAGAGCACACTACCCTTGTTGTGATTTTTTTCCCCAGAACTGTCATTGGAAGCAGCTGCTGCTTCCTGTGGCCTGGCAGGCTCACCTTGTGGCACATTTGAGTGTGAAGACCAGGGCCTTGGAATAGCATGAGCAATTGGGATAGGGAGTTGCATGGGGCAACCCAATCCAGTGAGTTGCATCAGAGTTTGTGTTTATTCTCTGCTTGCTTTTTAACCTCCATGCCATCCGTTGCCAACCCTCTCCTTTTTTCACCATTTTACTCATTGGTCAATGCCTCCATTTTATCTCTTATGTGTTTGTCTCCATTTTTTTTGGATTTTCCAGCCTTTTAATCAACCTGCTGCATTTGTTACCCTTTTCTGGGCTGAGCTCAGTCAGGAAGGAGCAGATGTGCCACATTTCTCAGACCATCCCTCTACTGCAGTGTTTCCCAAACTTTTTCGACCTGCAGCTCCCTTGACCATTGGCGACCATTGGCCATGGCTCCCCATTACATTATGTTGATGCCTGCCAATTGGCATTGCACTGTTTCCAGGAGGATTCCATGGCACTCCGTGGCTCCCCTGGCTGGTTCCCGCGGCTCCCCTGAGAGCTGCGCCTCCCAGTTTGGAAACCACTGCTCTACTAGCTAGCTTTAAGGTGAGCTGCAGGAGTGCAGCCAGGAAGAGGACCCACAGGAGTGCAGAAGGTGTTAGAGGCCTCTTTCTGTCTCGGCTTTCTAGCTTTGGGTGATGGCTGTGAAAACCTACCTTTTCTCAGTTATTTTTCCCAATTTGACAACACCAAGAAGGGTGCAGTGGAGAGCAATGGAGAAGAGTGTCATCACTAGTATCGAAGCACTGCACCTGTTTTGCCTGCCATCCTTCCCTTACAGGAAGAATCAAAGGAGGAGGGAGAAAACCTCTAGACCATACAGATGAAGGCATTGTTGGTTCGTGGTGCTCCCTCCTTCCCCATGGAAGTCTCTGGTGTTAGCGATACCAAGGCTTTTTCTGGGGATGATTCCTATGCCCATTTCCCCCACTCTCTGTTTCCTCAGCCCCTTTCTTTGAGAGTAGGAGGTCTGGCTCCTATTGATAGTTTGCCACTTACAAAAACATGATCAGATGAACAAACTTGCCCTGGAATTATATAGCAAGGACCTCTAAAACTGTATGCAAAAACAATAAAAGGGTCCTGAAAATAATATGGACATCTCTCTCTCTCTCTCTCTCTCTCTCTCTCTCTCTCTCTCTCTCACATTCATTGACTCTCTGATCGTTGTCTCTGTTTACATCACAAAAATATCCAATAGCTGTCCATGATACACTCACAGCTGAGCATGATTTACAGCAACTTATTGAAACACAATATTGAAAATGTTATCTGAAGGAAGTATTGCATTTTCCTAGTTACAACATTGTGCTTGGAAAGAGAGTTCCCAGCCTTAAAACAAGAACAAAACAGGCCCTGCCACTGTGCTTTTAACAGCATCCTGGCAGTCAGAAATTCAGCAGTTCCCACAACTTATCTCCATTTCAGGAAAAGCTTCTTGTCCAGGGCCCGACCTGCTGGCTCTTCCAGACTGGGCCCCAGAAGAAACAGGAAAGTGGCAGAATCCAACGCTTGATGTGATTGGTGCGGAAATGGGACCACCTGGCGAGGCAGGTCCCGCCCCATGCAATGCCACACGGCGGCATGAGTGGTTGGAACATCCAGACACGACGAGGCCCTGCCTGATGGAAACGCCTCCCCTTACCCCGCCAAGAAGCAGCCAAGGGCCAGCTTTGATCTTGGTGGCCAAACAGCCAACCACTGGCTGGCCTGGGCCCGAGGAATGCCTTGCAGGACCAGGGCCTTCGAGCAAGGCAGCCAGAGCTGAGAGGATGCTTTGCAGGATCAGGGCCTTTGTGGGAGGAGGAAGTAAGGGACAAGAGGATTCCTTGCAGGATCAGGCATTTGGAGCACTGGGGGTGAGACATGGGAGAGGCTTCCAGTATATAGCTACTCATCCCTAGTTGATGAAGAGCTCAGTGTAGGGTAGGCAGTTGAGCTGTGCAGATGGCTGGCCTGCCTGTGACCCAGTCCTACACTAGAGGAGGCCAGGAGAAGGGTGGAAGGTGCTGTAAACCCCACTTCCCTGGACCCACATCTGAGGCCTTGGGAAGTGCGCACCTCATGGGTGACACCACCTGAAGGGTACCCTTCTCTGGGGTGTGGACACTTCTCTTGTTAAATTTCTGCAATATTAGCCATTATTAAAGCACAGAAGTAGGGTCTATTAAAAAGGAGGGCAACTCTGATCAGAAGAACATGTCATCTCCCTTCAGACTAAGTACAACCTTCTGAGAGATAGTGAAGAATCGGCTCTATGAACAAAGGACAAATATTTGCTTATTGTACAACGAACTGATTGTGTGGGCAGAACTGACAGGCGACTAGTGAGCAATCTGGCAAATTTGACATCATAGGTTCAATTTTCTACTGCTAGCTTATGCCCACTTACTTAGGATTATGTTCCACTGAACTTAGTGGGACTTACTTCTGAGTAAATCTGCCTAGGCTGTAAGAGTGGACATTCCTTCACATGGTGGCTTGTGACCATAGCCGTCCACTCAGAAGAACAGACAAGCTGACTTTGATACACATTTATGAAATGAAATGCTGAGATTTGAACTCCCCCTGAGAATTTAAGACATTGAAATAACTCCTCTCTCTCTCTCTCTCTCTCTCTCTCTCTCTCTCTCTCTCTCTCTCTCTCTCTCTCTCTCTCTCAGCATTTAAGCACACACTGGGGCACTGAAGTATTTGACTAAAGAATAATTCCAGATTTGGCAGCGGCGGCAACAGCGGGCGGGCGGCAGTGGTGAAGGCACAGGCAAGCAGTTTGGCCCACCCGCCCTGTGACTTGGAAGCCTTTTGCGGCGGCAATGGCGCATCTGTCAGTGATGTCACAGGGGTGGCACTTTGTATCTCCCCCCCCCCGCACGCAGGTGCCTCGATGCCACTGGTCTTGTCTGTTTTGAAAAATTGGAAGCTTTGGGGTTGGCTCATGTGGTTAATGGTTGGTGGAGGCTTGAGAGCTCTCTCTGGTTCTTGCTCTGAACTTCAGCAGCTAGTGGAGACCATTATCAAGACATCTGTTTGTAGGATCAATTACTGTAGTTAAACACAATTGCTGGGTAGTGACTTCAAGTTAGTTCTTGTTCTACACAAATAAATGCTGTAGCAGATTTTTCAGCATTAAAGGAGAGCCGAAATATCTTTCCTTGTGTTGTGTTTTTCTATTTTTATAAAGTGTAAGGCCAGGGAGCTTGAAGATTGGTAAGTTAAAGACAAATAGCAAGAAACAACTTTCGTGACTTCCCAAGTGTAGCTGAGACAGAAGATGAGGCAGACGGGTTGCCTGACTGTGCCCTGTGTTGTCCTCAAGCTAGGGGAAAATGGATGAAGTAAAAGACAGGGGTATAGACACGTGGGCCACAGCATACTCAGACGTTGATGGGAGGGACTATAGGGAATAAAATGTTTGGTTAAAATGTGGGATATTCTTGCTCTCATAAACCAGCATATGAAAGCTGAATGACTTTGGGATCTAACTATCTAATCTAATCTAATCTATGCACAAAGGCCCATCTTCATCCCAGCATCTCCAAAAGAGATAGATCTTAGCTAAAACGATCTCCAGTAGCTTGACAGCCTCTGCCCGCAACCCTGGAAAGCCACCACCAGCCAGGGTGGACAACACAATAGTATAACAGCCAAATCCTACGTAACACCCCACATGGCAATGCAGCACTGGCAATGTGGCATCTGCTATACCCTGTAGGGGACTTTTGGCATGTTGAGGTCTCCTCAGGGTAAGGGAACCCCATTCCCTTCCCCGGGGTAAGCCCCAGGCAGCAGCTGCCATGTGGGTCAACTCAGTCGGAACTGTGCCAGCTCTATAGTTGTGCAAGTCTGCATTGACCCATGAAGGTGGATCAGGCCTGGGAAGGGGGTGAGGATTGGTGGGCCTGCCTCTGAGCCTGCCCCCCCTCCTGGGCCCAATCCGCCTCTGAGCCTGCCCCCCTCCTGTACCCATAGAAGTCTTTGAGTATGCTGTGGCCCACGTGTCTGCCTCTGAGCCTGCCCCCCTCCTGGGTCCAATCCGTCTGCCTCCCTGCCCCATCTCCTCCCTGTTCTGCCTATCCTCCGCCCTCCCTTGGTCCGTTCCACCCCATGTGGACTTACCTGTACTGGCAGGCATCCCTGGTCCATTGGAGCATGCTCACTGGCATAGCCATAATGCACATTATGCTGGCAGAACGCATGTTCCGCTGGCATAACTCGCCAATAGGATTGGGCTGTGACTCAGTATAAGGAGACATCATATATCTTCCAGTCATGGAATCTTTTCATTTTGTTAACACACACACATGCACACTACTGTATTGTCAAGTATTTCTCCCAAAGGGTATTAAGAAGAAAACATGATTGTACCATCTTCTCTTGGATTTCAGAGTGGGGAGGGGACTGATATCTTAATAACCACAGCCTGGGTTGCTGCATGCATGTGGAGTAATCGACGGCTATATTAGAGAATAAACAAAAAAAGAACCTTGAGATGACTCATCTCATGGCTCTCTCCAGGGCTGCAATATAAGTTTTTGGTGCACCCATTTTTCATTGATCTCAGCAAGCTGCCTACATGATATCCTGTATAGGTCTGTTCCCTCCTGATTACCTGTCTCACCCACTGTATATCACCTGTTATGTTCTGCTCTCACCCTGAAAAGTAAACAGTTCATCATAGACACTATTAACGCCCAGAAGAAATGTATTAATTCTCCTCTCCCTTTTTTGTGTGCAAAACCCAGAAAACAGCTCAGGCTAATAAACAGAATAAATCTATTCCTTGCATATTGTGAATGCTGATGAGGACTTGGAGCTTTCGTTTGAAAACAAATCTAATCAACTTCCTCTTTGCCATAAGCGGTTCTCCATGGACCACTGGATGCTGAATGCTTGAGTTGCAATGTCCATTCTGCTCTTCACTCTCCAGACCTCAAACAGGTTAAAGATGGAAGTCTTGGAGAACATAGTCTACTGCAGGTTGACACTCAATACATGTAAAGTGAGGTTTCTTAGATGTGGTCACAGTGACTTCAAGAGGTCCTGAGGAAATTTGATGCCATTACCAGGGCATGGATGGAGAGAGAGAGAGAGAGAGAGAGAGAGAGAGAGAGAGAGAGAGAGAGAGAGAGAGAGAGAGAGAGATGCAGAAAAAGGGCAGGAAGCAGGTGGAAGGCATAACTGGATGGGTACACCAGGAATGGGGAGTAGGAGAACTTGATATTGCCTGGCACATTTATATATTCATGTTCATGGTGTTGGTTATATGCCAGGTGAGCACGACCCCGTCTTGTTTTGTTTTGCTTGGACTGATAGTAAGAAAGCATCTGGCCCCACAGGTCTTTAGGAAAAAGGTCAAACTTTGGTTCATTAAGATCAACCTCCCTTGCCTCATTGGCTGGCTTGAGAGAAGCCTTCTCTTTGGAACTTCTCTTTGGAATGCTCTTTGAAACATTCCATGATGAGTCACACCTTGCTTGGTCAGCACATTCAAACTAGTAAACACATCCTGAGAGCCTCCTGACTTCAAGGTAAAGAAGACCGTTTAGTGATCACAAAATAAGTGCCTTCAACCTTGGCTTCCCTCGCCAACTTCATTGCAAATTCAACCAGCAATTGAAAGCATGCCCAGTAACAATTATTTGTTCAACAATCCAGGCTCTAGGAACAACAAGATCTGCAGTGGGAGGCAAGAGTGTCACCCACTCACTGGGTTCCATGGTACCTTACTCCCCCCCCCCCCCAATACAGGTTAAATAGCATCATCTGCTCTACTGGAGTATATGAAGAAAAGGGAAGAGTTTGCAACCTGGAGAGTCATTAAAAAAAGGCTTAACTTGTGGCCCACATGAGGGCTACAAGTGTTTTACAGCAAGGATGGCCACAGTTCGTATGTCTAAGAGACAAAACGGCTGAATCTTCTTTGGATGCCATGCCGACGGTGCATGAATGCTGGTGTGACTTCTGGCATGTCAAAGCCCTTCCTGGCAACACCATACCAATGATGCACCAATGCCAGTGCAACAAAGCCAAATGCTAAGCCTGTCCTGGCAAAACAATGCTGGTGCAGCCCTTCCCAGTAACACCCTCCACATCCATCATAACACTGACACATGGTGCAATCCTACGTGCCTTCTAGGCCTAGGGTGTAAAGTGTGTTGCGACACCCTGGGAGTAGTGAGCACTGGCTGGAAGGCCTGTGCTGTCCTGCCAGCGCTGAATCCAGGCCCCCTGCGTGATGGAGCAGGTAAGGCTGCTCTGAGCAGCACGGGGGTTGGGGGAGGACAGGGAGGGGGTATAACAGGGCGAGGGGAGAGTGGGGGTGGGCAGAATAAGGAGGCGCCTCCTTCTGTAGAGTCCCACCCTGAGGCCAGCTGAGGTAAGAAATAACTTCAGGGGAGAAGGGATCCCTGTTTGCTAACAAAGAGGCAACAGTGATCCAGTCAAGGTTTTTATTGAACAGTATCAGTGATAAATAGAGCAGCATCTGAAAGAGAAACGTACAAGTTGGGGTTGTCAACCATCTCCTCCCCCAGGAGGGCTGTTGTGCCATTGCAGCCAAGTAACCGCCAAATAACAGGTGCCAGTGACGTCTGGCTGCACCAGTTGGTTCACTGTCTGCCATGTAGTATGCAAAGCCATAGGGTCCTGACTGGAAGGAGTAGGTCAGCAACCTCACTAAGCAGCAGCTGGACTCACACAGGTCATTGCGGGCAGGCAGGCTATATATGCATCAGTGGTGTTGCTCCGCCCCCACGTGGGGGGTGCCGACGCAACGCCGCCCCCACGTGGGCGGGCGCGTGATGTCACGCCCTGCCTCTGAACACCCCCCCTCCGCTATTTTCACTTGTATTTGGAGCCGTTCGGACACAAGGGCGGGTGGGAGGGCCGAAACGCGGCCTTCAGGGGTCTGCGCCTGGGGGCCCTGGGCACCACATGGGGCCCTGGGCACCAAGGCACCCCCCCTTATGACGCCTCTGATAAGCATTCCCTGGCGTCTGCATGATGCCCTCACCTGTGGGACAGCTGCCACTGGAGAGCAAGGCGCAATACAGAGTGAGTAACAAGGAATAGACAGCAGCATCAGTCACACCTTGAGATGCATATTCAAGTGTTTGTGAGGGAGAGTGGGGTCACCAGAGTGCACATGCAGTGGTGCCCTGTAGGGAGCAAGAGCATCTTGGCTAGGAACAATACCTCTGAAGGGCTGCAGTGGAACTTTGCAGAGGACCACTCTTCAACCCTCTGTGGCAATGGTGCTGCCCTGAAAAACCAAAGGGTGTCTGATGAGTGTTTTGCCAGCAGTAGAAATGGTTGCAATCCCTGGCATTCTCTGAAAGGGGGCAGATACTCCTAGCTCTTAGCTGTTGCAAAAGGAAGGGATATATTTGATAATCCTGGCAGGACGTCTGGCTCAGTTGGTAGAGCGTTCGTCTCACAAACGCCTGAAGGTCTGAAGGACAGCAGTTCAAGACGGCCGGAAGTCTGTCGGAGAGCTGCTGGCACACCAAGCTGATAAGCTGAGGAGCCTCTGTGGGGGAGTGGAGCTGAAGCTGAAGCGTGCTGAGGCGAACGCCAGAGAGAGAGAGAGAGAGAGAGAGAGAGAGAGAGAGAGAGAGAGAGAGAGAGAGAGATATGGACTGTGAAAGTAACATCTCAAATGAAGGGTTCTATGAAAGATTAGCACATTATTATATTGTAAAAACCCTTTGGGGTTTAGAACAGCCTGCCCATGTACACCGCCTTGAATAAAGTTGGAGGAGAAATCCAATGACCAGAAAGGCGGTATATAAATGTTGTTGTTGTTGTTGTTGTTCAGTCGTTAAGTCGTGTCCGACCCTTCGTGATCCCATGAACCATATCCCGCCAGGCCTTCCTGTCCTCCACTATCTTCCTGAGTTCGCTCATTTTCATGTTCGTTGCATCGGTGATGCTGTCTAACCATCTCATCCTTTGCCTTCCCCTTCTCCTTTTGCCTTCAATTTTTCCCAGCATCAGAGTCTTCTCCAGAGACTCCTCTCTTCGCATTAGGTGGCCAAAATATTTGAGTTTCAGCCTTAGTACCTGTCCTTCCAGGGAACAGTCAGGGTTGATTTCATTTAGGATTGACTGATTTGATCTCCTAGCAGTCCAAGGGACTCTCAGGAGTCTTCTCCAGCACCACAGTTCGAAAGCATCTATTCTTCGGCGCTCAGCCTTCCTTATGGTCCAACTCTCGCAACCATACATTGCTACTGGGAACACCATCGCCCTGACTATACAAACTTTTGTTGGCATGGTGATATCTCTGCTTTTTATTATGCTATCTAAATTTGCCATAGCTTTCCTTCCAAGGAGTAAGCATCTTTTAATTTCATGGCTGCTGTCTCCGTCTGCAGTGATCTTGGAACCCAAAAAAGTAAAATCTGTTACTGCTTCCATTTCTGCCCCTTCTATTTGCCAGGAGTTGATGGGACCCGATGCCATGATCTTAGCTTTATTAATGTTGAGTTTCAAGCCAACGTTTGCACTCTCCTCTTTCACTCTCATCAAGAGGCTCTTTAGTTCTTCTTCACTTTCTGCCATTAGGGTGGTATCGTCTGCATATCTGAGGTTGTTGATGTTTCTCCCGGCAATCTTGATTCCAGCTTGCGATTCATTCAGCCCTGCATTTCTCATAATGTACTCTGCATATAAGTTAAATAAGCAGGGTGACAATATACAGCCTTGCCGGACTCCCTTCCCAATTTTGAACCAATCGGTTGTTCCACGGCCGGTCCGAACTGTTGCTTCTTGACCCGCATACAGGTTTCTCAGGAGACAGGTAAGGTGGTCTGGTACCCCCATCTCTTTAAGAATTTGCCACAATTTGTTGTGATCCACACAATCAAAGGCTTTTGCGTAGTCAATGAAGCAGAAGTAGGTGTTTTTTTGGAACTCTCGTGCTTTCTCCATGATCCAGCGCATGTTGGCAATTTGATCTCTAGTTCCTCTGCCTCTTCGAAACCCAGCTTGTACTTCCGGTAGTTCTTGGTCCACGTACTGCTGAAGCCTAGCTTGTAGGATTTTGAGCATAACCTTGCTAGCATGTGAAATGAGTGCAATTGTGCGATAGTTTGAACACTCTTTGGCACTGCCCTTCTTTGGAATTGGAATGTAAACTGACCTTTCTTCAATTTAAACCTGAATTTTGCAATAAGAAGCTCATGATCTGAGCCACAGTCAGCTCCAGGTCTTGTTTTTACTGATTGTATAGAGCAGTGGTGGCCAACCTTTTTATGACATGTGCCACTTTTAGTTTTTTTGTATCTTGGGCGTGCCACAAAAATAAATAAATAAAGTAAATAAATAAATAATAAATAGTCGTGTTTTTATTTTATTAAATAACCATGTTTAAATAAAAACAGAATCACCTTCAGTTACTTAAGGTTTATTATTATATCCTTCTTAGAGCATGTCTGTCTGTCTGTCTCTCCTCATGTGCTTCTGTAGTTTGCCCACACACACTCACTCTCTCTCCTCATGTGCTTCTGTAGTTTGCCCACACACACACACACACACACACTCTCTCTCTCTCTCTCTCTCTCTCTCTCTCTCTCCTCATGTGCTTCTGTAGTTTGCCCACACACACACACACTCTCTCTCTCTCTCTCTCTCCTCATGTGCTTCTGTAGTTTGCCCACACTCTCTCTCTCTCTCTCTCTCTCTCTCTCTCTCTCTCTCTCTCTCTCTCCTTAAAATTAAAAGTAAATTGCAAAGCACAACAAAAAGCCTGGATCAAACTCACACAACAAGCCTGATTCCTGTGCAAGCAATTCCCCCCCCCCCCATGGAAACACTTAACACACGTTCATCATGCATTTTGAAAGAATAAAAGCGAGGCAAGCTCAGCTGCCCCTGGCTGGCCGCTGGAGGATCCCCCTCCTCACACACACACTTTTAGACTGCAATTTATTGAACCAAACCAACACCCAGGAGGACACAGGAAGCAAATAAAGCAGGCAGCAGCAGGACAGGAGAAGGCAAGCAGGCAAGCCCTACCCCCGTTCGCCCCCCTACCCCCGTTCGCCCCCCCTGACTGTCTGACCTTTTTTTGTTGCTTTTGCTGCCTGCTGCGGACGACGAGAAAATGTTGTGGGCTGCTGCTGGGCTGGGCTCGGCTGGGCTGCTCTGCTGGCTGCTGCTGGGGGCCTCGGCAGCTCTGGGCGCTGCCCTGGATACGAAGGAAGAGGACGTGCGAGGCCCTGCTCTGAGCGAGCAGGCCTCGGCGTCCTTGGAAAGCGGCAGCAGCGGAGGTTCCGCTCCAGTGAGCGGTGATGAGACTCCTTTGATCCCTCGTGGAGGGATCGAGGGAGCTCCGAGGGACTCCAACGCGGCAACAAGACGAGAAGGACTGAAGAGCGGTTCGTTCCGCTCCAACGGGCATCGGAGATACCTCTTTGATCCCATGCGGAGGGATTGAAGAGGCAACGAGGGACTGAGACTGTGTGTGTGCTGCTACAGAGTCCCATCTGCTGCTGCTAAATAGGCGCGAACAGATCCTTCGCGCCTATTTAGCCTCCCAGGACCAACACGCATGCGCGCTCATTCGGCTCTTGGCTGAACGCCAGGAGTCACAGCTGATTGGCGGCAATCAAAGTGCCGCCTGCAGGCTCCTGGCGTTGAGCCAGGAGCGCGCGAGCCAGCAGAATGGGAAAGATCGGCAGGGAGAGGCAGGGAGAAACACGAAAGAGCGGGCACGGAGGATTTCCCGTGGCCCGCGAAGAGCTTATCTAGGCGTGCCACCCGACGGACCTTGCCGTGCCACTCTGTGGCACGCGTGCCGCGGGTTGGCCACCTATGGTATAGAGCTTCTCCATCTTTGGCTGCAAAGCACATAATCTATCTGGTTTCGGTATTGACCATCTGGTGATGTCCATGTGTAGAGTCGCCTCTTGTGTTGTTGGAAGGTATATAAATACTGTATATTATTATTATATTATAATCCTGGAGGATCAGAATAAGAGGGGTTGAGACATGAGAGGGAGATTCAGCATCAATACATTGTAGCATGGGATTCCTGTTGGAATAATGGGCAAATTCCGTCTGCTGGACACTGGAGGGTGTGTGTGTGTGTGTTGTTTGATCACCTAAGTACCTAAGTAGACCCTCTTGTCTTTGACCTTTCTTTGTCCTAAGGAAGGGACGTGGCCCCAGACCCAGTTTCGTCCTTCTCCTCCCTTCTCTCAGTCTCTTCTTTCTTGATGCCCACCGAGTAAGATGATGCCAACGCTGCTCCTGCAGCCCAGCGGTCATCTTGCAGCACACCTCATGCAGGGACCCCCAGCTATGAGGGGGGGGTCTATCTTGAGTCTAGAATGTACCTCTGATTGATGGTCAGATGCTGTATATATGCAAACTAAACTGTAAATAAACTGTTTTCCTTTTTTTGCAACTTCAGTCTGCCTGTGCCTCGTGTGTTTTTTCTAGCCAAGTAAGCTAGCAAGCAGTCTGCTGTGGGTGTAAAGAGGGGAAGCGGACTAAATATCCAATAATTCCCTCCCACCCCCTTTGCTTACCTGTGTGGGGTGCATTGTTCTTCCCATGTTGGGGTGGGTGAGGTTGAAGTTCCAGTTGGATATTCTGCTCCAGACCTCCTGGAACAGGATATTTGCAATAAGAATTCTGAGAAGACAGACTCGCAGGGGGATCACATTTCCCAGAAGGCCTCCACATCATGTGGTCTGGTATGGGAGGAGGTCCATTGGGGTGACACCATGAGATCTCACCCCAGGTGTCACCAACCTTAGTGACGCCCCTGATGGTGGAGGTCCACCTTGTATAAAAATAATGTATATTCCCTGGCCAAACTACATGTTACATGTGAGATCAGTAATTGTGTGATCAGTTCTTCTAAAAGCTGCTATGGCAGGAGGATTTGGATTGGCACTGTGGTGGCACAGTGGGAGGGTGGGTTAGTGGTTTCCCCCCTGCGTCAATTCCCTGATGTGAATCGCTCTCCCACAACTATTAGCAGCAGAGCAGAGGGAAAATACACAGGTATATACAGTACTTTGAGCAGGCTTACCAGATCGTCGCCGGGACGGGAGCGGTCTACCCTTAAGGGGGCGGGGTGTGGGGCCCCCCCCGACTATGAGTACTCTTAGAAAGATATTGACTGTGGCCCACAGGCTTTGGAACTCCTCTCCTTGGAGGCTTGATTCAGGGTCCCTTCAGTGGCAGCTTTCTGCCACTTGGAAAAAGATTTCTTTGTTTTTGCAAACCTTTGGTTCATCTCCCACCTACCTCCTTTCATTGAAATGAATGAAATCTTATTGTTTAATACTTTTGGTTGCCTGTGGGTTTTAATAATTCTCATTTTATTGTGATCTTCAGTGGATTGCTTTACATTGTTTTTGTTTGTTTGTTTTTGTTTTTACCATGATGTGCTTTGTGTCTTTAATTGGTTTTGAGTTGCTTTTTTAAGGGGGGGGGGGAGGAAAGGTAAAGAAATAAAACAATGTGTGCTATTGTTTGCCCAGATAAATAAATAAATAAAACAATGTGTTGTTTGGTTATCAATTATGGCCTGAATGTGTCACTTTGTCACTTTTTCATTTGTCTGGAGGAAATCCCAAGTTCCAGTTATGTGTCTCAGGGAGAATAATAACTGTGACAATAAGTGTTACTACAGTTGAAAGACTATCCCTGGCCTCCTCTTCCTCCACCTTCAAGTAGCTCCTACTGCAATGATCCTAGATGTTTGCCTGTCAGTAAATCTATAAAAACAAACCACAGAATTGGGGAAAAAGAAGCCATATGGTATGGATGATGTGGGTGATCTCTCTTTATCCACCAAGCTTTTGGCTGAATTTTTTCTCTGTGAGGGGCTTACCTTACAGTCTGATAGTAGGCAGTCTGCCAAATGAAACATTGTCTTGTGGAGGCAAGGAAGTGACTGCAGTGTAAGGTGGTGTGTGTGTGTGTGTGTGTGTGTGTGTGAGAGAGAGAGAGAGAGAGAGAGAGAGAGAGAGAGAGAGAGAGAGAGAGAGAGAGATTTATGTTCCTAAAAGCAATCCCATCCCAGAGGTATAAGCACTTTCTTCTAATAGCGCATTCGCCTTTCCCAACCCCATATATTATTTTTATTTAAGGAAAGGTTCTATATTTTCCCACCTTCAATGCATTTGGTGTCATTTAATGTCGATAGCCTGGTGCACCAAGAGCCAGAACTTTCTAATCTAGGGCCATGAAATCCACTCAAAACAAAGTGAACAGATGGAGTGTGCGAACCACAAATCAATGTGGCCAGAATTAAGTATTGATTTTTATTTTCTGGGCAGCTACTCCATATAGTCAATGTCCTGCTCGCCATAATCCTGAAAACAATCTCTTTTTAAAAGCTAATCTGCAGAACAGGAATCCCTCTGTCTTCGGCCAAGGCCCCTCATTTCTCTGTGTTTAAAAACGTCCTTGGTGTGTATCGGGAAGGGTTCCTGCTGCCAGAGCCATCAAATGACCTGACCTCTGTACTGGAGGGCAGTGGTATATCAATCCAATATATTTCCAGGGATGGATGAGTAATGCTTTAAGGCCAAATTTCAAATCTAGGCCACAGAGAGGAAATCAGCCAGCAAGCCCAATGTAATTTAGCTAGCTACAAAGGCAAGGGCTAGCATCCGAAGCTTAGCTAGACACGGTTCAAACCCCAGGCTTTTAATAATGATGATGACAGAAATGATGATGATGAATGCTAAGGTTTGACCCTGGAAGATCTTATTTATTTGTCTGCATTTTTGAGCTGATCCAATCTCCAAAGGTTAAGGGTAGGTAACCATCCAAAGGAGCATGCCATTAAAACACTTAATTATTTTTCAATAGGCCACTTTCAAGAACCTCCTCTATCATGTAAAAGTAAGCAAAATAACATAAATGCTTGCCAGGCTATGAAGAACTGATACTGCAGGTCATCTATACCCAGGGCCTGCTTAACAAAATCTGATGCTGCACACCAACATGGTGCAATATGAAATTTGAATTGTGCTATTGAGAGCTGGTCCACCATACTGAGTCAGTCAAAAATGCTTATCTGTCAAATTCCCTGTATCTAAGCAACTCAGTTTTTTTTCCTCTACACCTCAGTATTTCTATAGTTGCTACTATGTTCATCGTATTAGAGATGGGGAATTAGGCATTGCTCCATGGATATTTGGGTGCAGAACATTTCAGGAAGCTATGAGATGTTGCAATAATTTTATGCTTCCACTGATGCACAGATTACTGGACCACAGTATAAAATTGAAAGTGAAAGTGCTTTTTTTTAGGTTTCTGTCTGACTCTGAGTGACTTGAAGTGAAACTTGGCACAATGAATTGTGCGGCCTCATACTGGCTACTAGCAGGGTGTGCATGCACCCAGTTAAACTTCTGAATGAGCTTGAATGACTCCATATTAATCATGCAATTGAAACGTGAGTGCCTGATTATTGAACCACTTCTTCTGAACCAGTTACAACTATTTGTGTTTAGAGGTTCAGTTCCAGTTCAGGTTCAAGGCACCCAGGAGCTGTTAAGTTTGGATTCAGTTCTGGTTCACCAAAAATCTACTCTGAACCAGTTTTTGGATTTGGATTCAGTTCCAGCCCCTCTCCAGGATGGTTGATAAGAAATAATGGAGCGAAGTATTGTCAGAGGGCAGTTTGCATGTAGAACTCCCAAGATCTTACCTCATTGTGGTATAGCGTGGGTTGGTTAGACCTCGCTAAAGCTCAGGTGGATGAAAACCTTGAATTGAAGGGTTCTGTTTGCCCAAATCTCTATGATTGTGTGAGCTTAGTATGGCTGCTTACAGGGCTGTGTTATATGTGAATGGAATGATGTACCAAACAGAGGCAAGTTTAGTGTGTCAGGTATGAGAAACTGAGCACTCCTTGAGTGAATATTTGCCAGAATTGGAGCAGGGCCACGGGCAACTAGGCTAGAAAGCAGTCATTGTGTGCGTGTTATTATCCCACCTGGGGTCCATGATCCCATTTTCAGAGTACTCGTAGGAACAGGGACCAGGCCTTCGACATGGACATGGTGCAAAGGAGCCATCTTGTGATGTAGAGTCTGTCTTCTCAGAGAGATGGAGCAGCTCAGCAGGTGCTGTGCCTAGTTATCTGGAAGTAGTGAGACAAGCTCTCCATGACATGAGAAAATGGCTCCAATACCAGATAGAGACTGAGGCTCCAAAACCATAAATCGCAGAGAGAGTACCAGGAACAGGCTCTCATAATACACCTATGATGTGCTATAAGATGCTAACCAGAACGATCTCAAATTAGGTTATGACATTTTACCGTTGTTGGGAAAGAGAAATAACTCCAGGGATAAGTGACCACTCCAATGGAAAATATTAAAATACAGGGATCAGGCTAGTCCAACTTTGCACCATTCTGTGAAGACACTATGAGCCAACAAATGCCTCCACCCCCTCACCCCTTTATTTGACAAATGAAGCAGGAACCAGGGTAGGGATGGGGGGGTGTCAAGGGCAGGACAGGGGTGGATTTCAGCAGCAGCTCTGCCAATATCCTATCCCCTTCCCGGCCTCGATCCACCTACCTCAGTCCACTCAGACTTGCACCAGCAAACTCGTTGGTTCAGGTCCAAGTAGACCCATCAAAGTAGCGGAGGCTTATCCCGCCCCTGGTAAGGGAACCAATGTTCCCTTACCTGGAGGGGACCTCCTGGACTCCCCCCCCCCCAGGATGCAGCACACACTCCAGTGGTGCAGCTGCATTGATGGTGGTGGAATTTGGATAGGATTGGGCTGAAAGCTAGGTCCCTGGATCCCCTGTCAATATCTGGGGGACAAGCTACTGGTTTTCACATTCCTTTCCAATAGCATGCAGGAGGGAGTGCCTTCTTGTATGTTGCTATGTGCATGCTTATATGCTACCTACAGAGCTTTCCAACGGCATAAGGAAGCATGTGTTTCTCTAAGACTCTATTTAATAGTTTGTCTGGCTGCATTCATGGTGTATATTTGCTTATGCTCTCTATGGGAGTGCTTGACTATATGGATTGTGCATTGTGTGTGTATTCATGTGGGAGTGTGGGAGATGTGTGTGTGTGTGTGTGTGTGTGTGTGTGTGTGTGTGTGCATGCAAACTGTCTTAAGAGGATGTGCTGAGGATGTGGCTCTGTGTGATGCATGTGTAGACATGCACATTCTGCGTTGTGGCTTGGCTGTATGTGTGAGTGCAGTTGTGTGTCCTTGAGTGACAGAGATTGTGTAGGAGAGAAACCTGTTCTTTTCCTGTCTATCTACATGTCATGCCCTTTATGTTCCATTTCATTGGAAGGAGGGGGAGAGAAGATAAAGCTCTGATGTGGAAGCTGATTGAAGCAGATTAATATAATTACAATATTACCAGCCTCGCTCTCACTTTCCCCACTCGTTACCCTAATGGTGATTATTATACTTATGCTCTCAGCCTCCAATGCTTATTGATTCACTCCATTGCAATGTTTTTAATCAGGCATCTGAAACATGCTATTATTGGTTCCAGGGGGGTCAGCACTGAGCAAATGAGGGTGAGAACAAATGAACAATAAAAAAGATCAGAAATAAAATGCCAGCAGGAACTTCAAGCCACTTATTCTGCAGCCTGCTGTGAGATGCAGCTACTGTAACTACCCTGCCCTGTGAATGGCAGGAACTAGACCCCAAGATAAAATCTGTGTGGTTGCTGGAAATTTAACCATCAAGTAGAATGACTAGCTTTATATTCTGTTCTTCAGATTTTATACCTCTTCCTTGGAAATCAGAAGGAGGTTGAGAAGCAAACCAAAGAATTAGCATTGAGGAACCCTCTGTGAGCAGGAAGACCCAAATTATATCCTGTGCACTAACAGGAACTGGTGTTCTGTCTCTTCTCTTCTTTCTGGTACAGCCATCATTTGTCTCACACTAACTATTGAAAACTTTGCTCAGACCTGGTGAATGGCTCATCTAGTTCTTGCCTTCACTGAATAGATTAACAGGATCTGCATGGTGACAGGGACGTACACATTCATGGCCCAATCCTATGGGCCTTTTGTGACAGGTCTCCTTCCATCTCTCCTTCCCAGTGCTGCTGAAAGGGTGGCCCACATGATAATTGGGCTCTCCCACTGCTGCCCTTTCAGCAGTGCCACTGCTGCCAATGCATCAATTTGCAGCTCAGTAGCTGATAGCAGCTGATGGTGGTGCTGGGGAAGACAATTATCACGAGGGTTGGATAAAGAGCTTCTGGGGGCTGTATCCACCCCATGGGTCTTATGTTTGACACCCCTGTTCTAGAACGTATGTGAGCAGACATCAAACTTGTGAGATCTACTTCATTTGTTATTATTAGATTCATGAGTGCCCCTATTGAAGGCCAGGTGCAAAATAGTGGGTGGAAGGTGACACCAGAGGCAAAGTAGCAACTCACACCCCCATCCTATTGAGTTCGTATACTAGCGGAACGAGCATTCAGCCAGTGTTAACTGCCTTATGGCAGTCATTAAATGCATTCTGGCAGAGCATGAAGCCGCATGCTTCTGGAGCACTGGCAGGAAGGCCAGAGCCTTTACCTCATGTGCCAGAGGATCGTTGTGGACCCACTGATCTAGGTAGAATGGCGGGGGAGGCGGGATGGGGTGGGAGGAGGGCAGGGGGAGTGGAACGAGGGTGGCAATGGGGTGAATTGGGTCTGGGAAGTGGGCAGGTTTGGTGGCAGTGGCAGCAGCCGAATCCAAACCCCCTTTCCTGAACTTGATCTCATGGCCCGAGTCCACGCGGACCTGCACCAGTGATTTCGTGGTCTGAGTAGATTTTGCGGTCTGCCCCCACCCCTGGCAGGATGCACTGCAAACCATTTTGGCATGGCTGCAATGCGGGGGGGGGGGGAGGATACAGTTGGTCTGTTTGAGGGCTGAGCCAATGACGTACTGCACCCCATTAACTGGGATACCACACATACAGGTGCAAATCTACTACATCTACAGCTACAGATCAAACACAACAGCTACAGATCAAACACAAAACTCTAAAATTGGCTTGCAGAGTTGCAATTCATAGTAACCATTTATTGCTCATATTTTACAGATGTGGAACATTGGAGCTGACAGAAAAGCAATTGGCACAAGGGCAACCATGGCAGAAAACGTTTCTACTTTGCAGTTTAAGGATCAGCAAGTTATGTTATGCATAATGGTCCATTTTACAGTGTGGAACACTGACATACACAACTTGATCAGGCAAGGGATGTGTATACAGGACTGAAACCTATTTGCTGTTGTTAAACATTAGGAGTCTGAACTCTAGCTGATCTACTGCAAATTGTCCCAAGACCTGTCAGAAGGTCCCCATCTACCATCTGCCCACCTTCTAGCAGCCTCTCTGAAACAAGTTTCTGCAGGGGCACCATTTGTTTTCTGTGAGATAGCGAGCAGTTCTTTTGGCTTTTTTCTGAGTGGGAAAGGCAGGTGCAGTCACAGACTTGAACTGTTCTCCTAGAATGCCGTGTGTTGCAGAAAAATCCATTACTCTAAGCAATGCAGACTGACATTGCCACCGGCAAGGAAAGGTGGTATTATCAAGCATAGTCAGAAGCAAAAATCTCCTATTGGGAAGGATAGGAAACTAATGCTTACACACACACACACACACACACACACACACACACACACACACACACACACACACACACACACACACACACACACACCACCTTTGAGATGCAGTACTCTCCGACTTTGACCCCCCACTCTTTTTTCCATTTACCACTGAGTCACCAAGAAGCTATTATGCAATTGTAGGAAACATTCTAATTGCAGAGATAACACAGAGAGAATGACACATGCCAGTTCTGAAAGCGGCTGCATTCAGTTAGAATTACCCACATGCATATTTATAGCCTGCGCCCCTGATTGAAAAAGCCTTCTCCAGCAGCAGGGATGCATACAGGAGGCAAACAATTGGGAGCGTTAATATACTGTATATTATATTCCTGTTCAAGGAGGAGGAGCCCCTCTCCCTCCTGCCCCGTACACAGTTTTAGCCAGTTTGACAGCTAAAACCATCAGAGGAAAAGCAGCCCTAATAATGAATGCAAAGTTGGGGATGGATATTTGTTGCACAATGTATCACCAGCTCCTGCTGCACTCCCACTGCTAATGCTCATTAGAAGTACAGCATGTACACAGTTTGGCTGGGATGGATCCTCTGAGCAATTATTAATTCATAAGCACAATAATGGATTTATTCTCATGTATGTTTTATTGATGTGGCCATGGAGTCATGTGACTTGCAAATAATCACAGGCTTCCTAGTTTTTTGGGGGGCTGCTCTTACCATATGAGCAGCTTGTTTAGAGTGCCAACGTAATCTGAAATCCATTGCACTTTTTTTTTTTTTGAAAGACTGACCTGATGTGTTTGATGTTGTCCTGTCTTGACCTCATGCAGGGACCCATAAGGAGTGATATGGCAAGGCAAGGCAAAGCAGTCAGAGCTACAGGACCTTGGAGAGCTCCAAGAGAGCAACTTGATCCAAGTCCCTACTCCAGTGTTTCCCAAACGTTTTTGACCTGCAGCTCCCTTGACCATTGGCGACCATTGGCCGCAGTTCACCATTACATTCTGTTGATGCCTGCCAATTGGCATTGCATTGTTTTCCGAGAGGATTCCGTGGCACTCCATGGCTCCCCTGGCTGGTTCCCATGGCTCCCCTGGGAGCCACGCCTCCCAGTTTGGAAACCACTGCCCTACTCCAACTGAGCATTTCTATGTCTCCTGGCCTGACTATCCCTTTCAGGCCCTCACCCCTATATCAACAATGCTGCAAAGTGAGGATCCTTAAAAAGGACAGCCTCTGGGTCTGGAACCCATCACTGCTGTCTTTCAACCACTTCTCATCTGATATGTTCCCTATTTCAGTGGGCAGGCAGTGGTGCGTGAAAGATTCCTACATGTTGGAGTTCACACCCTCAAGTGGGTCTGGCTCAGGAGGGATTGTCTCTGGGGTCTACTCGTTCATCTTCACTTTTGAAGCTTGGGTCCTGTATTTCAGCAGCTGGTATTGGTGCCAGACATCTGACTGACTTCTCTCCAAGTCCTCAAGTCCTCAAGTTCAAGTCCTGATTGTTACTGGAGGTTGGGACTGTAACAGATGTACCTCCTAGGTATTATTATTATTATTATTATTATTATTATTATTATTATTATTATTATTATTATTAACAACAACAAAACAACAACAACAACAACAACAGTATTTATATACCGCTTTTCAACAAAAAGTTCACAAAGCGGTTTACAGATAAAATTCAAATGATTAAATGGCTCATGTGAAGCCCCCAGTCGCTGTATGAAGCTTGTTGAGAAGCTTCTTTTGAAAGTGCCGCAGGGCAAGGTCAGGCAGTCTCTGAAAGCAAGAGTGAGTAGGTAGTGTCATATAATAAGGAGCTAAAGCAGAGGTTTGGTAAGGAAAGGAGCCTGCTAGCAGATTGCTTGCATGGGAGGCAGAGATGGAGAAATGGCAGGAGGAAGGGTGGCCAAGTGGGCTGAGCACAGGATTGGGAGGAGGATTTATATCATCTGGTTCTCTGCTGCAGGCAGAGAGGAAGTTCCTTTGAGTCCCAATTAACAACAACAACAACAACAACAACAACAACAACAACAACAACAACAACAACAACAACAACAGTATTTATATACCGCTTTTCAACAAAAAGTTCACAAAGCGGTTTACAGATAAAATTCAAATGATTAAATGGCTCATACGTACTATAGGTACATACTATACTGCACTTCCACATCAGCCAGTGATCACTTAATCTATCGCTGGGCCCAATTCTTCAGCAACCAATTCTTCAGCAATTCTTTACTTGACCAGTTTTTAAAAATCTTCTCATATTATTCAATTTAACTGGTAAAAGGAAACTTTACACTCTTTTAAATAGCTACATGCTAAATAGCTACATGAGTGCACATGCACCTAACTTTTCATTAAATAAAAAAACCTAACTTGCATGATTTGGGGTATACGGTGATTTCATCTTCAATCCTTTGGGATTGCTTCCTATGAAAAAGTTCTGAGCTCCGGAACGAAACGTCGGACTTCGCAACGTGTGTCTTGGATTTTAAATGTATTTTTCCTGTTCGTGGCTGCCAATAATTGGAAACCCACGATCAGTGTATATTATTTTTAATTCTTTTAGGCTGTACAATTACATGGCATCTTTACCCATATACCCCAAATCGTGCAAGATAATCGCTGGCCATGAAAGCTTCCGGTCTAACTTAAAAAAAAACCTAACTTTCCAAAAGTGATGCAGACATTTAGGGTGGAGGTTAGAAATGTATCTCATGGCCCAATCCTATCAGGGCCTTATGCTGACAGATCTCACAATCCATCAGTGTAAGTCCCGGGCCAATGGCAGGAAAGCTGCCCTGCTGTGGCTGCCAGGACAAAGAGTTGGAGGCCGCATGTGGGCAATAGCGGCCCGCTGAACCTCCTCTGTCCCCTGTCATCACTGGTAAGTCAGCAGTGGGGGAGGATCAGGGGAGGACTGTGGGTGAATCAGGATGGGGTGTGGGTCAGATCAGGGGGCAGGAGGGGCAGGTATCATCCTATTCCCCCCTTCCCAGCCTGGACCTACTCCCAGGAGTCTCCTTAGACTTATGCCAGCAAAACAGATGGCGTAGGTCTGAGGAGACCCATTGATGAGCAGGTGACCTACAGAGAGATAAGTACCTCTCCTGGGCTGCCTGTTGCCCCCTCCCCCAAACATGCAGCATGCACTATGGCAGCAGTGCTGCATGCTCTGGGCTGTCAGGGGATAGGGTCCTTACTCATCATGGGTTGCTCTCCAACAGTCACTGCTGGAGGAGGAGCTGGAGGAGAAGACAGAGACAGTCACTGCAATCCTGTGCCCAATCACTTTCTAGTGATGGAGCAGAGGTTTGCCACCTTTTGCCTCCTCTCCTCCTCTTCTCTGATCAGGTGGGAAGGGCCTTGAGAGCAGAACTTCCAAGATCCTCCTCACTTCTGAAGACATGGTGGGTGGGGGAGGACGTGAGGAAGTTGACATGGTAGGGATGGGGGCGAGGCTCACACTCACTAAGAAACAAAGAAAGGGGAATTTTTGGATGCCAGTTCAGGCCTCTCGACACCACGGTTCCCTCTACGCACTGCTTGAAGCCAAGCTCCATGCACCTTGAAGCTCAGCAACCTGGACGTTTGGTGATGACATCTGACATAATCACCAAGCATCCAGAGATATTATTGCACGGCTGTGCACTGCGCAGCCATGGAAGGGCTCCATGCAGTGGTGCGATGGCATTAGAAGGAACACTATTACCCTAGGCAAAAAATGGAACTGGCTCCCCATTCCCCACTTCTTTCCATATTAGGCACTACAGATTATGGACCTGGTGAGCCCTCTTCACCAACCCTCTCAGAACCTTTGTATGATAAGCCTCTGCAAAGCCTCTTTCACACTCATAACACAGTCTTGATGATTGTTTCTAATCTAAACATGTGTGCACAGCAATTTTCTCTCTTTATCTATTTGAAACATTTTTATCACATCCTTCTGTCCCTAGGGGGGCTACCAGGGTAGCTCAGAACAAATATAAAACAATTTATAAAGGACAATGAAATCAGTCAAAGTGTCATATAAACAAATAGATAAAGAAAACCCATATCAAGCAGAGTAAAATCCCCACCTGAACACCGTGGCCAGCAAGGAAACACTATAGCCCAGGGGTTCTCAATCTGTTGTACGGATACCCCTAGGGGTATGCGGATCTCTTGCTGGGGGTAAGCCAAGCCCTGCCCCTTATCAGCCCCATCAGCAGCTAATTAAGTGCTAATTAACATGGATTTTAAATTGTAATTATTTTTGGAGCCCTTCTGTCTCTTTGATTTTGGTTTTGGGCACACACACACACACACACACACACACACACACACAGAGAGAGAGAGAGAGAGAGAGAGAGAGAGAGAGAGAGAGAGAGAGAGAGTTAAATAAGACATTTTTTCACATTTAAAATTGTTTTAGTACTTTTTTATTTAACGATTAAATACCTAATAAATTAATTGATTGATCCAATTAATTAGCAGTTAATTAGCAGGGGGTACTTCAGAAAATTGGACCGTGATAGGGGGTACCCAGGCCTCCAAAGGTTGAGAACCCCTGCTATAGCCAATGTCTGGGCCAACCAGGTCTCCTGAGGGAGGGAGTTTCACAGTCTGTGAACTGCTACAGAGTCCCTGCCAGTCTGGCTTTACCCAGAAGTGGAACTAGGAACAAGGCCTCTGATGAGGAGTGAAGTGTGCAGGTAGACACATGTGGGGGGAAAGCAGTTCTTTGAGTATCCAAACCCTGAACTATATAGGGCTTGAAAGGTAACAATCAGCCCCTTGAATTGGTCCCATGCAGGCAGTGCAGATGATAAAGCATGAGAGTAATGTCATCAGACCAATCGGCCCATGAAAGAACTCAGGCTTCCACATTTTTCCCCAGTGGTACTGATGATGACACTCTGCATAAACCATAGCTGTGATGACTGTCTTGGCTGAATGTCCTGGATCATATGGAATTAAATGTAGCCTATAAATACATCAGCCTCTGCCATTGTAGGCTTGTCCCTTTATGCCTGCAATAGCAAGTTCACATTGGATGAAGTTCAAATGCTGAATTTGGATGCAGAGCTTGTCTCTTCCCTTCTGGGGACCATTTTTTTTCCTTGCTTGTCTGGTCCACATGGGCGTTTATCACTTGCTTCATCTGCAGCCCCTATCTGTCAGTCTATCTCCCCTGAGTGCTCCCAGACACAATGAGCCCATGTCCAGAATGAGCTCTTTATTTCCAGTCAACTATCTTTGCGGGAGTGGGGGCAGAGTGACCTTCTGGCAGGTATAGGATGGAGAACACTGCTAGGCTCCCCTGGGTCACCTTGGCTATGAGTCTTTGGCATTCTGTTCTGGTTGCAGAAAGGCCATGTCATAAACCAGTTTCAATGGGCATGAATCTACAGGCTTTTCTGCTACCTGCCCACACAGGTGGAGAGTCATTTTGTATTAGGAAGGCAAATGTGAGAGTAGGATGAGAGAGAGAGAGAGAGAGAGAGAGAGAGAGAGAGAGAGAGAGAGAGAGAGAGAGAGAGAGAGAGCAATCTGTGCTACAGGCACATAAATCTTGACCCCCAAGAGGATGACAAATGCCAGGCATATATCTAAAAGCCAAGGAATCCAACCAAACTCTCTCACTGATTTGGTTCAGAGGGGGTGGTTATTTGCACCAAATAACCTCCAGAGGAAGAGATTGATGGGATGGAGAGGGCCAGGTCGAATTTTTAGAAAATCAATTTTGAATACTCATTTACTTGGCCAAATACCCAGCTCCACATTTGTATCCTGTAGCAAATCTGTGGATATTCAGTGTGCTATGAATATTCATTTTCAGGCATAAGAGAATGAAAGGAAGAAAAGAGAAGGCAAGCACAAGCCATTTGGCACGTGCATGGATTACTAATGTGCTGCTGCTGGACAGCCTTGCTGGTTCTTTGGGGAAGAGCTAGCATTACGCAGAGACAATGTTTAGAAGAGCTAACCACGGCCGACTGCATAAAATCCTTGATTACCTCAACAGCCAAGGAAGGGAAGGACGGAGGAGCAATGGACAAAGGGCTCCTGCCCTTCCTCTGTGCCAGCTTGTCAAAGGGGAGATGTGCAATTCATAATAATAGGTAGAGGTGTTTTTTTTGGTTCCCCCCCCCAAATGTCTTGATTAAAAATGCAAATAGTGATGTTTATGTGATTTTATTCAATACAAAAAGTGGTGTCGTGTGTTTTTATTCCAAACTTTTCATTTGTATTAATTTTTAAATAATTTTATTTGTTTTTAAAGTGTTCAGATAGACTATATGTGCACTGGAGACATAACAGTGTCAGCAAATGCAGCAATTAAGTCACTGTGTTTTTTTCTTCAAACACTAGTATTCACAAATCCACTTCCTGCTTTGGAAGCTTATTCAAAAGAGCAGATATATAGGCTTCACTTCAGGAGTAGAATATCATGCATGTTTTTGGCACCCTCCATTTTCAGTCTCTCTGTTTTTTGGTCTATCTTTCCCCTGGACAGTTATGTTTCATTGCTTCCTCCCCCCCCCCCATTCATGCCTATTGATTTGCATCTCTACAAATTGAATCTCTACAAACAAGAGCAGCATAAGCAGCAGCATGCTCAAATCCAGCAATTTGAGCAGCTTGCTCAAATAAGCAATAACAGAAAAAAAAGAAAAGAAACAGGAAATAAGAGGCTTGCCTGCTCGTTCTTGCCTGCGCTCATTCTTGTCTGTGACCCCTAGTGGTTCAATGTTGTATATACAATAAGCCATATAGTGTGTGTGTGTGTGTGTGTGTGTGTGTGTGTATACACACACACACAGTAAGCCATATGGATCGGAGAAGATAAGGAGCAGAAGCAAAGCAACTGGAAGCAACAGGACTGCTTTCAGAGCTGTTGGAGAGACTCTGCAATTGTTCCAAGCAAGATCCGTTCCATTATTTAAAAGTATCAGCGGATTAAATAAGAAAAAATGGTGATACTTCATGGAATGTAGGGTTTTTTGCATTTAGAACTAAAAATTGTTTTATATCACGTTTTGAGGAAAAAATTGCATTATTTCACTTTCTCTGTTGGTCACACACACAACCCCCCCCCCCCCAAGTAATAGGATAGTGTCCCTGAAAATCTTTGGCAAATACTTGAGAAGAGCTCCCGTCCCTCTACATCTCATTCAAATTCATTGAGAGGAGGAGCAGGTAAGCATAAGGCATTTAGCTGTGAGCAGGGATCTTCACACCAACTCCCAGAAATCCTAAGCCTCCCTTTTTTCTTGTTTTAAATTAAACATTAAAAAGACATTCCAATCTATAAGAGAAATTCAGGAATAAAGCAAGTTGCCCAGGAACAGAGGTGTCTTAGCACCCCCATGTGGTGGCGGTTGCCGACGTGACGGCGCCCACGTGACGTGGGGCCGTGATGTCAGCGTGCAGCTGCGATCACCCCCCCACACACACAAACACCATTTCGCTTCCATTTCGGAGCCAAACAGCACCAGGGCGGGCAGGCCAAAACACAGCCGGGATGGCTGTGAAGACACGACCAGGAAAAGGTGAGCGACGTGCGAAATTGCGCCCCTCTCCTGAAGTGGCGCCTGGGGCCCAGGGCACCAAGCCCCCCCCCCAGACGACGCTTCTGCCCAGGAAGGTTGCTGACTCTCCTTCTCAAAAAGAAAGTTTTTCTTAGACTAGACTAGACTGGGGGTTGATCTACGGGATGGCCAAACTTTCAACCTGAGCACAGATGGATAGAACAAGGAATTTTGGCAGGAGCATTTGAGCAGGAGAATTTTGGCATGCTCCAGTTCGGCAGGGGACTGCAGAGTTGCATCTGTCAACATTTTCTATAAGGCCTGTTGTGACAGTGCAAGAAGTTGTTAACTATTCAGAGATGGCCGACATCTTTTCTAAACTTGATGTTTAGGCAGATCTCTAGAATTCTATTTCTCCTCCGATAATGATGGATGCCTGTCTAGTTGAAACTGATCAACCATGGAGAAGAAACCATAATGCAATCTGCTGCTGTGGAAACTGGGAATAACTAATCTGAGACGGGAGCCCATTTTCAGTTCTCTGCAGTGCCAGAAACGTCATTCATTCACTCATTCAGTTCCCCATCAGTCCAAAGGAGATAGAGATCTTCCCGGTCTGGTATGAGGGTCTGGACAGCAATTCTGAAACACCAAGGATCTGATCTCCAATATGGAGAGGCTGAGAGGGGAGAGTAATGAATATGAGCAACCAGGAATGCACTTTCTCTCACAGGCCTCCCATTAGTTGTACTAGTGGAAGGGTCTCAATATTTAAAATGCAATTATATGACATATTATGCCATGCTATGGCAGTTCAGAATTAGAAAGATAGGTCCCAACACCCTTCTTATAAATTATCCAGTCCCCACAAAAATGCAAGAGTCTCTGGGGTGGACTGCAATCATTATTCAATGCTGATCTGAATAAATGATACAGAATATGCTGTCTTCTGCTGACAGCACCCAGGGAACTTTAGGTAGGTGGAAGGTAATTACACAAATTGGAATTTGGGATAATTATTCACAGCCTACATATAGTCTCTCCATTGGGGAACCCTTTTCATAAAACGTTTCTCAACCAGATCAACCTTCTGAGACCGTAGGTCTCTAAACCCTTAATTCCACATTATTCAAAACATGCATCTGGGATAAAAAATGTGATCATAAGACTTTCTCTGTCTTACGCCTTCCTGGATGATACTATGACCCACAAGTCTGAAGCTGAAAAACTCTGAAGCTGTACCAGAATCAGCAACTGTGTGCAATAAAAATGATCCGGAATTTGCAGTTCACACAAGCTGAAACTCCTAACTACCTGGTTGGGGGTATGAATTTGCCCTGCTTGGAATGCTGGGAGGAACTATGAATAAAACATTATCACCCTAAAAGTTGTTTTACTGCTTGGAGAGTCTGCACATGCACAAGTTGGTTTTTAAACTAAGTCTATTTTTAATTTTAAAGGCTCTAGGGGCAGGTGGGAAAACGCCATTGATGCTTCAAAGCCTTGCAAGTGGCATCATTTCCACTGGACATTGAGGCATCTGGAGGGAAGCTTATTTTGTTTCACTATAAGCTAAAGAGATCAAGCAGACATAGTTTAGGGGGATAACTAGCATAACCCATAATGAAAGCCATCGCTTATGTTGTGGTTTGGGTTCGGATGCTCCCAGAGTTGCTGCGCAATCCACACGAAAACTCTGGCTCTGGAATGAGCGTTCCAGCATCGGAAGATGTCGCAAATGTGCCGTAAGGCATGTTTGCACCTCCTCGAGAGCTGGGAAGGCCAGCGCAAGGCCGGCCTTCCCAGCTCCAGCGCCGGGAGGACCCCACCGATGCTGGACCCAGGTAAGTCAGGATCCAGTGGCCAGGGAGGCAGTTCGCCGGGCGGGGAAGGGTGGCCATTGGCCCAGGCGGCCCGGGAGGGGGTGGGGGATGGCCTTTGGCCATATCCTGACCCCCGCTGGGCGCCAGGGCCTTTACACAGCCTCCTCTTACTTCCGCCAGCAAAACTGCTGGCGGAAATCCGAAGAGGTTGATCTCTTCGGATGGGCGGCTGGCCATTACACTTGGGGAAGGGAACGAGTGTCCCCTTCCCCGAGGAGACCCCTGGCCGGGCTCTAGGCTGGCCGCCGGTGGTCAGGATCTGGCAGGTAGTCCGGGGACCGCCGGCCGGATCTTAGTCAGGATTGGGCTGTTGGTTAGACAACCTCTGGGGCTGTAGGACTTCTTTTTCTTCCAGAGGTTTGGAAACAATACTGGCCTTGCCCATTAGTTTCAAGAATTTTAAGAACCTCTGCTTGAGGTATTTGCTTCCCTCTCTTTTTTTTAGCAGCAATTAGTGTTGAGGATTTGTAGTAAAAAGAGAGAAAATGTTAAGCCAATTTAATATAATGAAATCAACATTATGAGTCAGCTTGGGAAACATTAGGTTTTTTTTCCAGAGTTCTCTTAAAAATACTTGTAAGTGATGAGGGCTTCAATTTCTTGATTGTGGAGTCTGTCAAGTTTCCATGGTTCCTTGTCCAGTGGGTCCAATAGCAGAATCCCTATCCCTTTTTACTTAATGATTTTACAAGGAAAAGCATCTCTGCAGTATTCTAATATATCCAATTGTTCAGTAAGAAGTAAACTTTCTCCCACCTCCCAGTGTTCTGGCCAAGGAGTGCAAAGGCACAGGGATGATTGATAAGCACTTGAGCTTTTGACACTTACATTCTACAAGTTTTATTAGAATTACATCAGACTACTTGTATTACGGAGACAGCAGCCATGAAATTAAAAGACGCTTACTCCTTGGAAGGAAAGCTATGGCAAATTTAGATAGCATAATAAAAAGCAGAGATATCACCATGCCAACAAAAGTTCATATAGTCAGGGCGATGGTGTTCCCAGTAGCAATGTATGGTTGCGAGAGTTGGACCATAAGGAAGGCTGAGCGCCGAAGAATAGATGCTTTCGAACTGTGGTGCTGGAGAAGACTCCTGAGAGTCCCTTGGACTGCTAGGAGATCAAATCAGTCAATCCTAAATGAAATCAACCCTGACTGTTCCCTGGACGGACAGGTACTGAGGCTGAAGCTCAAATATTTTGGCCACCTAATGCGAAGAGAGGACTCTCTGGAGAAGACTCTGATGCTGGGAAAGATTGAAGGCAAAAGGAGAAGGGGAAGGCAAAGGATGAGATGGTTAGACAGCATCACTGATGCAACAAACATGAAAATGAGCGAACTCAGGAAGATAGTGGAGGATAGGAAGGCCTGGCGGGATATGGTTCATGGGATCACGAAGGGTCAGACATGACTTAACGACTGAACAACAACAACAACAACTTGTATTTTGGGTGCCGTGATGGCTCAGTGGTTAAGACGTTGAACTGCAAACCGGAAGGTCGGCAGGACAGCAGTTCGAGACCCGAGTGCCGCATGATCTATCGTCTTTGGCCCCAGCTCCTGCTAACCTAGCAGTTCAAAAGCAAGAAATTGCAAGTAGATTAATAGGTACTGCTTTGGCGGGAAGGTAACAACATTCCGTGCGCCTCGTCATTGAGTCATGCCGGCCACATGAACACGGAAGCATCTTTGGATAGCGCTGGCTCTTCGGCTTTGAAACGGACATGAGCACCACCCCTAGAGTTGGTAATGACTAGCTTATGAGCAAGGGGAACCTTTTCCTTTACCTTGACTTGTATTTCAGGTTTTGCCGTTTTGCACTGACTTATGATGGCTCTCCAGTGTCCTTTTAGCCCTCCACCCCCACAGGTTCTGACTGTGATCCTAGTCCCACAAGTGGCTGGTCATCTGGGTAAGCTCTTTGACTAATGTCCTAGGTGGAATAGCTTATATTATCCTTTCCATTTCTTACCAGTTGGCACCAAGCAAGCTTCATTTTAGCTGTGGTGGCACCCAAAGTTGCAATGGCAGCTTATTCATTTGGAACTGTTGGGGCAAATCCTTGCTTCCTGGTGCCTCTATTTTACAGCCTGGAGATGCTCATCTGAAAGGTGTGATGAATGATTGTGTCACGGAACCTGTCCACCATTGAAGTAAAGCTGCTTGTGGGCAGACTGCCTCCTTAGTGACCATGTCATAGTTTGGTGGCAGCACTGCTGTCAACCAGGCCTCCCTGAGATGGATTGTTGCATCCCTGATGTTTGTACAGCAGCAGATGTCACAGCGATGAGCACTAGTGACGGAAAGCCTTTAAACCTTGTCAAATAGCGCTGGCTGCTACATCCTAATACACAGCAGTCAGTCAGAAGAGGCAGGCACAAAGCTGCTGACAAAGGTCTATGGTTTCAATAGTTGCCTGCCATGTTCTGTTTGCAATACCTATTATTAATTAACAAATGAAAATGCAGCCTAATTTGATCAGGTTCTACAGTTTGCAAGTCAGGCAGATGAATGGTATAAAACAAATACATGCCATTCAGAAAAGAAGGAAAGAACAGTCAACATTAAGCCGTTTTAAATCTCGTTCATTCTGATGAGAGAGATTTGAGCGCATGCTTAAGCGGGCACTTGCTGGAATTATGTCAGGTTGCTTCCATGTGACACTTGCTCACCAATTCAATTCACTTTCGGCCCAGTCCTATCAGAAAGTGTCAGCTGGCGGCACACATATTCTGCTGGCAGACGTGTCCAGATCTAGGCTGAAGTGCTTGAATCTGGCGCATGTTGTGTGCCATTGTCGCACTCGCCGATACTGTCGGCAAGCTCTATGAGGCTGCTAGTGCAGTCGCTGGTGGCTGTGCATACTCTCTGGCAGTGAAGACACCATCCAGCGGTGAGGGCAGTGGTGAGGGCGGGTGGGACAGGGGAGGGAAAGGAAGGAATGGGGGTATTTCTGGGTGGGGAGAGGGGCAGGGAGGGAGGAGAACAGGGAGGGAGAGGTCAGTGGTGAGGGCGGGTGAGGACAGTGGTGAGGGCGGGTGATGGGAGGGACAGGGGAGGGAGAGGAAGGAATGGGGGTATTTCTGGGTGGGGAGAGGGGCAGGGAGGGAGGAGAATGGGGCGGGAGGGGCAGGAACAGTGGCACTTGCAAGTGGCCATAGCCTACCCCCCCTTCTCTCTCCTTTTTCCCTCTCCCTCACTCTCTTTGGTTCTGTGCCCTGGTTCTAGCTAGTGCAGAACCAAGGAGACCCATAATGAGCATGGAGGCTTTCCACAGGGTACAGGGACGAAAGTTCCCTTACCCTAGTGAATGCCATGCAACATAGGATGCTGCGCACACCTTCTTGACATGCATGCATTGGCAGGAGGGTCTTGGATAGGATCGGGGCCTTAGGGATAAATTCTCTGGGCAGACATACACACTGGGATACGTGAAAAGAGTAGCAGTTCCGACAGCGGGACTGTGTTACACTGTTGTAAAAGACAATTCTATGTTGAATTGGGTTGTTAGGCTGCAATCCTAAAGCACCTTTGCTAGGGTCCTAGGGAGTAAGTTCCATTGAGCTCCATTGACTAATCTTTGTTTTTTTTTTAAAAAAATTGTAAGCTGAGACTCAGAAGATACTAAATTTGTTATCAAATTCCAATTGCTGCCTTTGTGTGTGGCCTGAAAATACTGCTAGTTAAATGCTCTCTTTTAGTTCAGGTTTTTAAAGGAAAAATGGTACACGTTTTGAGAAGCCAGCGATGTGACAACCATGAGATCTCAAGCTACCCAGGGATTTGTGATGGAAGCTGGCCTGCCAGACTCCTGTCTATTGCTGCACGCAATCACTGTTTGTGTTTGCCTCTCCTGTTTATTTCTCTACTTCTCAGCCGAGGCTTCATGGATTATTTGCAAGTTGCAGGTGCTATAAATTGAAACTCTGCCTGAACTCCAGGAGAGCTCTCTAGGGTGTAGCTCAGCAAAATGCCCTATACAGCTGCTGCCTCTGCAGCATTGATTTCTGGGCACTCTGGGTTGCAAAGCAACCCTCAAAATCACAAAGTAATGAAGACAGGGCAAGCCATGTTGTTGACATGTCTTCTGTGCTTTTCTCCCAGTTATAGACTCAGCTGCAAGACACTTTTTTTTCCCTGTGGGGATCCCAGAGGGCCTCTGCCTGGCCAGCTTTTCTGCATGGAGAGGACACGGTTGCAGGGAACTACAAGGTATTTATTTGTACCCTTTGAGAACTAAGGACTGCGCATGAGGAAAACGCACGAGGGGAGAAAATCAGGAAGCCAGGAGAAAAAACATTTGGGAGAATTTCTATCTTAGATCATCAGAGACTACAGGCTGAGGCCATTCCAGAACCCAATCTTTTCAGAAGCAGTAATGTCAAAAGGCAGTTTGCCTCAAAAAGTAGCCTTGATGCTTTTTAAATACCTTTCACAGTGTATATGTTTCAGATTTCGCTGGCTGATTGATTGTTAACCTGCTTTTCTACCCCTTGAAGAGCCAACAATTTCAAAGGCTAAAAGTACAATACCATAAATGTTTCATGTACGATGTAGCAAAATGACAGATGTAAATAACAACACACAACTTCACTTACAGTAATCATGTCTTAGGGCCAAACCAGACATGACCGGTCCATCATCTGTCTACCCGGTTTTTACTTGTGGTGGTGGTCTTACTCTGACCATAAAAGAAGTATGTGGGAGAGAGGTGCTGAACCCTCACCCATCCCACAACATCTAACACCGTGCCCCCATCACTTGCTCAACCATGTTTCTCAGTTTCCGCCTCCAATACCAGAATAGAGCCAAGAATGAAGAAAAGTGCCTGGAGCAATGGGAAAAAGGTGTAGGAGTGAGAGGGTTCAGAACCACTCACCCATATTCTTAGAGTTACCAGATCCATACTGGGACAGAGTGACCTTTAGGAGAAGGAATGTGGGCAGGTGTAGCTTGTTAAACACTTAGAGCACAATCCTAGGCATGTCTACCCAGAAGCAAGCCCCACTGAAGCAAGCCCCACAACACACAATTGTAAGCCGAAACCCCAAAGTGACTTCTAATTGCATCTCAGACCTGTTCTGAGGTGCAAGGAGGCCCATAGAGTGGGCCGCAGGCCTCCCCGAGCTCCAGAAGTTATCTGAGATGCAATTGTAAGCCACTTCCAATTTCGGCTTACAATCATGCGTCACCCCTCCCTGGGTGTCACCTGGTGCATGGGGGTGACACACTGACCTCCCGCCCCGGGTGAAGCAAACTCTAGAGATGCCTCTGATGAGACCAGGCTGCATGGCTTTGGATCCTGGAGAAAAATGAAAAACATAGCCCAAAAGGTGTCCTTTGATGGGAAGGGAAAGGTAGCTCCTCTGATGTGCAGCCAGGAGTTTCCTGGGCTTGACTGAGTGTTAAGGTGTGTCCTTCCAGGAAGGCACAAAGGCTTAATTGCACCCCAATCAGAGATGTTCCTGAGGGACAAACGGTATGGCAGTGTATGGACTGCATCCATGCTTAGGTTGTTGGTGGAAGAGGCTTCCTGCAGAAGGATTCTGAAAGGGTGCCCAGGTGGCATGGCCAATGGACAGTTAAGCTTAATTTATTCTCCAGGAAGACAGATGTTTGCAAGCAAGATTATGCCAAACTGTAGGGGAAGGTGACACACAGATGCCCCCCCCAATGCTATAGCTTTCCATTCTAATCAATGACCCGTTATGACCATGGCCTTGATTATAGGGGGCCATGCCTCACCCCCTCCATGGTGAAGCCCAGGCTGACTCTCAGGAGCATCAGCTATGGAATCCAGATGGCGTTAGGAGAGACTGTGCACATTTTGGAAAGTGAGTCCATTGACAACAGCGTAGATGACCAAAGCTAGGTGGCATCCCAGTTATGGAAGGCCTTCCCCAGAGAAGTCCACCTGGTACTTGGGTTGCTAAGTGTAAGGTGCTAAGTTAGAACCTTTTTATTTGCCCAAGCATGACTGATGAGACACGCCGTTTTATTTGCTGGTTATAGGCTGCTTAATTGGCGTTTTAAAATCTATTATTTAAATTATGGTTTCATTTGTTGTTTAATGCTGCCTATATTGCTATTTTTAGTACCTTGCTCTATTTTAAGAACTGCTCCTGGTGCTGATGCTTTGTTTTATTTTGTTGTTGTGTTGAATGTGATTGCTTTAAATTTAACTGTTCACTGCTTTTGTCACCTTTAAGCAGGTTTTATATTTCCCAAAGAAAAGAAAATAGCTTCTTTCATGAACCCTGAAGGGCTTTTGCTTTGAGGCAGGAACTCCTGGGGTTCCCCAAGGGAGTAAAAAAAAAAAAAGAGCCAGACTGGCAAAAGTCTACACCTGAGAGCACCTGCGGTCAAAGGCCTGATGCTCAAGGAGGACAACCTTGAATGCCCCAATTTCATGCAAGCGCTACCCATGCTCCCCAAGCCAGCATAATCATGAGAATGGTCTTCAGCACGATCATGCTGTCTTGGATAGCATGGGTAGCACTTGCATGGACTTGGGGCATTGCTGAAGGTCAGTTTGAGTGACAGGCACACTGACCATAGTGCTGCATGAATGGGAGAAACTCCACCTGGTGGATGTTTCGCTTCTTGACAACTCTTAAACTACAGGAGCACGCTCATGGTCCAGGCTTGGCAACACTACAGAGATTTAACTGTGAGGCTACAATATATGAATAAGAACTGGAAAATCTTTTATCCACTGAAAAATACTACAGAGATAATAACTGTTGAGACGTAAGCTTGTGATTCTTTTTTTTTCCTGTACCTGTAACTTGACAGACAAAGGTGCAACAGGTGTGGCTTCTCCGCCATAAAGATGCCTAGTGATGGGGAAATATCGTACTAGTTGAATGTATTTATCACAGTTATCAAACTCACAGAGACTCTGCTGGTGAAAGATTCCAGTCCTAATCATGCCAAGCCCTTCATGCATGCTTAGCTCCAGTTAGCCTTCCTCCCTCATGCTCTGATAGTCCTAGGCATCTCCTTCCAACAATGTATTTTTACACTGTCGAAAGTAAAAGACAAAGGAGATTCCCAAGAGGTGGTCCATCCAACTCTATGACCCTTTAAACACCTCTGTGTGACCCTGGGAAGTAAATACCTGTCAACCTTCCACGGTACAAAGGTCATGCCACCCTTTTCCAGATAAATGGTAAAGTCTGTCACAAGGGGTCTCCCTCTCCATGGTTTTCTTTCAGACATCCTTCAGTATAATATAATGCTACCTTGAGTACCCTGCAAAGGAGATTAAGCCGAAATGCTTTCAGGGGCAGTAATTTGTGACTGGTGTAGGTAGAGGAGGGTGGTGAATTGTATAGTAAAGTTAACACTATGTAGTAAAGTTAAGGGCAGAGCATATTTGACAAGTGTAGAGTGATTTTTTTTTTTTTTACTCTAGGAGAGGGCAGAAGGTAGATCTATTTTTTTATTTCCTTTATTAGTGAATAATAAACCAATAATACAACTGCTAAAAATATCAAATGTAGAAAGAAAAAAATAAAGGAAAAGAAACAAAGGGAAAAATAAATTAAAAAAGAAAGGAATATACTGTATATATACAATATATAACCAGTAAATGTACAAATACCGGTAAACATAACCATATATAAAATGTCATGCTGCATCAGATCCTATCCAGGATCAGGCCAACACCAGCACAGGCAGAGGCCTTCGCGGGGTAAAGGGACCCCAAGTAACAGCCCAGCTGCCCCAATGGGTCTCCATGGATGTGCACTGGCAAAATGGCCGGCGCAAATCCGGGAGGCCGTGTAACACCAGCCAGGCCCAGGAAAGGGGATAGAATTCAGTGGAGTGTGCGCCCGATGATCCCTTCCCATGCCCAACAACCCAATATGTCCTGTTCCGCCCTCCCCATGCCCCCATGAGGCCCGGCGCAGTCCTTACCTGAGTTCCCTGGCAGCCTATGTCTGTGGCAGAGTGCCTCGGTGCCAGGGCCACTTTCTGGGTGTTGAAAATGTGCCCTATGGCACAATTGTGACACCCAGCACTGGCGGAACAATCGTTCCCCGCCGGTCCTGTCATAGACAGGATTGCACTGTCAGTCTAGTGTCCAGCACTAACACAAAGCTCACAGGTTCCTTCTAAGGCAGAGACCAGGAAGAAGGCATTACCTGAATTGTGGAGTTTTCTTCTTGTGGACCAACACAGCCACCAATTTTGACAGTTGTGTGGAAGGAAAAAGGTTACCACCAGCAGGTGTGGCTTCTCTCCATATCACAATGTGGTAATGGGACCAATGGCCTTCAGTCACCCTTGGCCTCAAAGGGTCAAAATAACTTCCATAGGAAGAAGCTCCTTACCTCTATCTGACATGTAGAGGACATAACATGTGGTGTTACCTAGAACAGCCCTGAATAAACCCTTGACTTCCCAGTATCCGCTTCTGCAACCGCAGGGTTGCTTTTTCAAACTGTTGGAAACTCAAAATCAGTTTTTGAGCCTGGCCTATTTTTGTGAAAGTTGTTATGAATGCCGAAGCGGAAGTAGCAAATGGTATTTGTAATGCAGATGATGAGCGTTCTAGTCAATGCACATTTTACATTTGCACTATACAGCGATTGAAGTAAGAAACGCAAGAAATGCATGAAAATGCCCTGCCTAAGAACTGTTCTTAATTGGACTGAAGTGCCATTTGTTTCAGAGTTAAACCCAGCCCTGTTTAAGTTACACGCAGAGATTCCTAGCTTGCTTTGCATGTGGAGCACACCCTGCCCATTTGCTGCATAATCGACGGCTGTAATAACACTCTAGACATTGGCACATAAATACAAATTGCTGCCATGAGCCACACACCAGTTCAGTGCTATAAATAAAGCTGTTATGTGTGCTTATTCCACTTACCAGGCAGGGAGGTGGGCAACCCTGGACTTTCTCAGCCATGGTGTTAATTTAAAGGCAATCTTTTAGCCTGTGGATCTTTCACTAGGTCATCATCAAGCCTCTCTGCACCAGAGGCTGTTCAGCCATGCTTTTTCCATCCACACATCGATTTTCATTTGACCAATCTTTCCAGCTGGTTTCACCTAGGCTCAAACTGGGCCTGTATTACCACAGTCAAAATCTGGGGGGAGGGGGAAGAGGAGAAAATGTTGCTCTTGGCTGCTGTAGCTTCTGACATCCCAGTTTTGGCAGAGAGAAGGCAGCTGGTTGTTGTTCTTTCCTGCAGCCTCATCTCCATCTCCTGTATCAGCCAGGTGCAGGGTTACAAAGCAAGGGCCAAGTTGGTTGGATGGTGGGGAGGAAGAATTGTGCTTGTGTGCGGTCTTACCAGGAAAGCAGAAACAAAGGTAGCACTGGCCTGTCTGTGACAGAGCACCTGCTTTGCATGTAGAAGCAGAGGTGAAACTAGACTGAAGCGGAGGCAAGTAGTTCTGCAAGACTCTGTTACACCAGAGTCAACGGCCCCTCCCCTTTGCTGTTAGAGCCATTCCGGCAGCGACAGGGGAGTGTCCTGTGTGTTGCCATTGCTGCCAGAATGGCTCCAATAGAAAGGGGAGGGGCCGTTGACTCCGGTGTAACGGAGTCTTGCAGAACTACTTGCCTCCGCTCCAGTCTAGCAACGCCACTGTGCAGAAGACTTCAGATTTGATCCCTGGCATCTCCAGGTAGGAGGGGCAGCGTGACCTGAAATACCGGCTAATGCCATCTCAGGTCCACCACCTCTCCGCTACAAAAACACATCAAACACCAACACCTGCAAATGAAAGCAGAAGTTCTGCACTTCTGGGTTTCACAACAGCATGCAAGGAGTATTGTAAGAAGGGGAATGATCTGCTTCTTGCTTGAATGACAATTTTGTTTGATTTCAACAAAAAGTAGTTCACAAAGCAGTTTACATAGCAAAAGGATGCTAATGTCTAGGCAAGGGATCTCAAGCTTCCAGCTGCCAGGGCCACGTCATTCAGTCTTGTTCTTATGGTGAACCAGAGAGGGTCAGTTATAGAAAACAATATATATATACATTTTGTACATAACTCTCTAAGAATTTTCACAAAAGTAGAAAGGTATTTGCAAAATATTTGTGCAGTATTTGCATTGTGGGGCTGCTCTCTCTCTCTCTCTCTCTCTCTCTCTCTCTCTCTCTCTCTCTCTGAGAGAGTGACCTAGCCTAGCAATTGCTTCATTCAGCAGGAGGAAGAAGGTATGTGGCACTGGGGGGGGGGGAGGGGGTGCCACTGGGCTCCATGGACCAGTCAAAATGTGTTGGTGGGACTGTGGAACACAGTATGGGGAATGCTGGTCTAGGCTATAGAACCTCATGGACAGAAGTCTACTGAGACATTATGGCTAAATCACAGAGTCATACTTACTGAGGCAGAAAATTAACCTTCCCAAGCAGCCAATGGCAGAAAAAATTATCAAGTGTAGAAGTACATTATTGCACATGACAGTAAAGTGTATTTTTGAGCCTTTTACTGTACATGAAGCACCTTTTGTGTCACATGTTATGATACTGAACAGAAAGTGTGACAGAGGTATTTTTAAATGGAATACTTTCTAGCCAATGTGATTTTACATTGTGTGAAATATCTTTTCATTTTTCATGTGGGAAATCACCCTGGGTCTCCCAAGTCCCAGGATAACAGATGGCTCAGTTTTTCTAGGGAGCAGCCTGTGTTTAGACGGAGCTGGGGGAAAAAAAGTGCTAGTATGTCAAGAGTGAGCTGGGCTATGTGTTATGTTTGCTATGGGGCTGGCACCCAAACACTCAAATATCCTCTCTGTCAGCTATTGACATTTTAAGTTTCCTCACTGCCACCCACGGAAGCCCATGACAAAGGAGTGAGGATGAGAAAACTCACAACACAGTGGCCCTGAGCTACCTCTTACAGTAGGGAAGGAAAGAACTCAACCCAAGATGTTTGTTGTGGTGGCATCTCCATGGCAAATGTAGTGCGTAGCTGGGCTTAGTGTTAGTTGAAGGACTCAGGGCTCCATTCCTGGTACAGGTGGACCCCCGTATCCGCTGGGGATACGTTCCAGGCCTCTCCGTGGATACTTGAAACCGTGGATAAGAGCGAATACCCCCTCCATGGTTTCCTGAGGGCCCCCCACCCTACCTCCCCTGCAGGCAGGCATGTGTACCCCCCAGCTCTTATTTTTCTTTCAGCAAGCTTTGTTTCTTCCTTAAAACAAACAGAGAAGCAGCCTCCATTGCAGGCAAGTAGAACGAGACTAAGTCCTAGAGAGGCTCTGCAAGGTTTCTGTTAACCTTGCAGAGCCTCTGGACTTAGTCTCGTTCTACTTGCCTGCAATAAACTTCTCCTGTTTGTTTAAGGAAGAAACGAAGCTTACTGGGGAAAAAAGTAAAAGCCTGGGGGGGTCCCCACAATCCGTGGATAACTGAAACCGTGGATAGCGAATCCGTGGATATGGGGGCCGACCTGTATTGCCAATGATTTGCTACCTAGCCCTGGAAGCCTCCCTTATGCAGTTCCATAAGGCTGGCTTGGGGAGGGTCATAGCTCACTACACACAGAAGGTCCTGGTTTCAGGCCATGGTACAGTGGAGCTGGGAAAGACTCTTGTCTGAAATCCAGGAAGGCCACTTCCAGGAACATAGGCAATACTATAGCCCACCTTCCTCCTTTATGTTCAGTGCCAACAGCTTTGGTGTAAAACACAGGATCAGAGCATGACTTTGCTCATGAAAACTCATGTTGCTCTTCCCAGGCTCCAGTACTAGACATTTTCTCAATATACGGAGAGAGGAAAGGAGAAGGCAGCATGCTAGATGTGGGGACACGTGAATGGGGCTGCTGCTGCTGCTGCCCATTCTCAGTAGGCAGGATGCAAAGCCGGCCGGCATTACCCTGGAAACTCACGGAGACAGTGGCTGTGAGAGCTAAGTGATCAATGCATGAACATGTAGCCCAGGCAGAGAAAGTGACCTTGAGCGCAAATGTGGGAGAGGAGAGTCGTAGAACTGTGAAAGGAGAGGTGGTTTATGGTCACCCAGAGAGCAGCTGGGAGGGAGAGTGAGTGAGGCAGAACCCACGTCCTCTGCACATCTGCCTCTGTGCCTGCTGCACACACATCGGTGGAAGGGGAGGGGGGAATCCCATGGACAGGAGGAGGAAGAAACACAAGGCAGTGCAAGCAGAAAGCAAAGCAAAAATGCTGGGCAGAGCAAAGGGAAAAAAACAACACCCCACTCTGTGGGTGCAGGAGAGTGGGAGGTCATTTTCTGTATGGTGCTTTCAGAGGGGCTGTCTGTTTGCATGCATTTGTTTAGGGCTGCTGCTGTGATACACTGGAGGGGCTTCCACACAGGGCTTTCTTGGGGGGAACAAGAAGACTCTTCCAGCGTGCCTGTGCGACACACACACACACACACACACACACACACACACACACACACACACACACACACACACACACACACAGAGCCACCTGCATGCCGTGCTGAGCCTGTGCTGGTCCCGTTCCCATCAACAAAACATAAGGGAAACAAACGCAGAACCAAAGTAGAATATGAATCAAGATGCCTTGTCAGGAGATTGTAGAAGGGGCAAAGAGATTTCAGAGGGAGTGATTGGACATTTCACAGCAAGGATCGATAGCTTTCCCTTGGAAATATTCAGGATTAACGTGAAAGAAAGCAGTGTATTTTAAGAAACTTTGTATACCTTGTTATACCCAAAATGTAGGTGCTCCTGAAGAAAAACCTCATGTGACCTGAAAGACAGCAACGAATGAAGTGTGACTGGATGTGATGCCCACCAGGGCACAGGGTGAGATATTAGAGTGGGCATCTCGCATGCCACATCATACCTGTTCTTCCACAGGGAAATCCTCTGACCTTCTGGTTTGACATTCAACCACTGAATCAGGAGTAAGAGCCTGCCTCTTGCAGAAATGTCTCTTAGCACCTAAGAACAAATCAAACATATGTACCTATACCTGTGCTTAGTTTGCTCATATGTCTACATGCTGGGTCCGTTTGCTGTGTTATTGTGTATGTACCTCCACATGGAGGCATGGAGGAGTCACATACACATGTGTGCATTCTTTGCACATACTTGCCTGTGCTTGCCTTGCTACATGCACTCTTTCTCCCTCCCTCACACACATGTATGCGCACTGTACATACACCCTTAGGACAGGAGATAAAATCCAGCTGCTGACTTGGCCTCATCCGTCCCTGGTTGAGGCTGCATTGCTCCCTTAAGTCTCCTTTCCAGAGCTCTGTCCGCTTTAATTAGCACTTTCTGAAATGAGTCAGGCTCCCTCCCTTCCCATGGGAGAGGCCATTCTGTAGAGAAATAGATCACTTTCATGGCAAGTTAGGAAATGGCTGTTGATTCCTTCAGTTTGCTCTAGGCCAATCCCTTTACTTCTCATCGTATTCATTCCTGGATAATTTTCCTTGCATACTTAAAGCGACACGTGTGCCAGTTCAGCTGGGCCACACCCTCACCAGAAACTAGGCCAAACCCTGAAGTTTCAGGTTTTCTCACGCAGTTCCATAAACAAGAGCCTCTTATCCATTGTACTGGCCCTTTTCGTAAAGTGCTGTATCTCCCTGATTGCATATGCATAGCGGAGCACCTGTGTCCGTCCTCTTGGGCTTAAAGTGTACTGACGCATAGTTACGACTTACGACCATATCAACGTCTGTGAAACGTGCTATTCAAAAATGGCAGCCATGGGACCATTTCTTCCTGTGCAATCTGAACTCTCTTTGAAGCAATCTGTTCTTCAGCTAATGCTTTAACAAGCCATTCTGATCTCTAAGGCCTAATTCTCACTGAATTTGTAAGCATAAACCTGGGCTGTACCATTTCAGACTGCAGCGGGGGGATTCACATGATTGAATGCTCCTAGATACCAAAATAAAAAACAGACAAAAAAGCTTCACATAGAATCCTAGCATGTCAGAAAGATTCTCGCCTGAGAGGGCAACTGTATCAGAATCCACAATGCTAAAATTAGGCTAATATAGACCAATTGAGTACAGGTGGGCCCCCATATCCACTGATTCGCTATCCACGGTTTCAGTTATCCACGGATCGTAGGGACCCCCCAGGCTTTTACTTTTTTCCCAGTAAGCTTCGTTTCTTCCTTAAACAAACAGGAGAAGCAGCCTCTGGCTGCTTATTACAGGCAAGTAGAACGAGACTAAGTACTAGAGAGGCTCTGCAAGGTTAACAGAAACCTTGCAGAGCCTCTCTAGGACTTAGTCTCGTTCTACTTGCCTGCAATGGAGGCTGCTTCTCTGTTTGTTTTAAGGAAGAAACAAAGCTTGCTGAAAGAAAAATAAGAGCTGGGGGGTACACATGCCTGCCTGCAGGGGAGGTAGGGTGGGGGGCCCTCAGGAAACCATGGAGGGGGTATTCGCTCTTATCCACGGTTTCAAGTATCCACGGAGGGGCCTGGAACATATCCCCAGTGGATATGGGGGCCCACCTGTATAAGGGGATGAGGCTACAACTCGCTGAAAGAGCACATGCTTTGCACGCAGAGGCCCCCGCCCAGATGCAGCCCTTGGTATTGCCTGGTAGAGACGGGGGGGGGGGGAAACCTTGGACAGCTTGACCGTCAACGTAGACAGTGCTAACCTAGATGGACCAACACATATGAAGGAGGCAGCTTCATATGTACCTAAGCCTAAGGTCGCTTCAGAGGTGGCCCAGCCATGGGGATAGTTGAACCCCATGGTCCAGGTGGCAGGCTGGAGAAGGTGGCAAGCTGAAGGGAGATGCCGCATGCCCACCTGTCTCCTCCTTTGGCCCACTGCCTGCCTAGCTGCTCTACCCAGCTGCCCCATCTTCTTTCATGTGCTCTATGAGAGGAGGATAGGGAGAGGTTACCTCCTTCTGCTACTTCTTATAAGGTGGCTGGTGGAAAGAATGCTGCTGGGAGTGGAGAAGTTCCACTTTTATTCCCACTAAGGGGTCCCCACTGCTGCATGAACCCCTTTGGTTGCTGTGCAGTGTTGTTGCGACGTCTTCTGCCGTTTGGCGACGACGTCCTACAATATTGCTGACTTCTGATTCAGCCAAGCTCTGAGCTGCGCTGGATCGCTGCTCCCCACTAAGCCACTTTACAAAAAGGGGTGGGAGAAGTGGAGCAGAAGGGTGGTGGTGCACTTAAACTAGAGGTGTTAGGAGGTAGGTTTTGTGGGGTGGGTTCAGGTGGCAGAGTGGCTTGGACCACCCCTGAACAGCTTCATATGTCCGTAAGGCAGCTTCACATATTTTGATTCACTATTAAGAAAATAACGCTGGGCTGCTCCTCCCTCTCATAGGGCTGCTACACTGGCAATGATACTAAAGAGTGTGTCTTCTAATGTAACTAATCGGCTGTCGAAATAACTAGCAGAAGCACCTCTGAGGATGGAGCCCCCACCTGCCTCTCTCTGTGGTGGCATAACTGTGTTGGAGCCAGACACAGGCATACCATCTCAGTGTGAACTAGGCCTTAGAGATGCCAGAATCTCACTACATAGGGTTGTCATAGGGTTGTCAGGTCTTTGCCTGGAGGGTACCTAAACGTTTAAACACTGTGCAGTAGGCTGCAGTTGCCACACATCCAGCTACCGTTATGTTTTCCACAAGGAAAGGAACGTGGGATAAAAATGTAATAAATAAAAGCATCATCAGGTACATCCATGGTGCTATCTCAATAAATACGTATAGTAAGATTGGCTCCCAAATTTACAATTACAATTAAAATCCATACAACAGTACACTGTAATGGAAACATGTTCAGGGGTGGGGAAGCAGCTTCTTCTGGCCCCTGGCAGTTGGCCCCCAGTTCTCCTCTCCAGAGTGAGAAAGCAGAAAGAGCTGCAGGGGGATAAGCATTATAATTATATAACTGTATAAATGGTATAAAGAAATTATTATTTCTTTTTATTAATATCGATAATTATTAATAAAGAAATTATGAATAAAGACATTATTTCTTTCTATAGTGGCAACAGACAACATGATAAGCAACAAAAGGAGCTTAGGATAGTCCCCTTTTGGCTGCAGCACATCCATAAAATTCAAGTGCCTTGTTCAAGGTTAGGGGCAGAGTTTGGAGCAGATGTAGATTTACAAGCTGCTTTCTCCAGCCATAGTCATTTACTGGACTCTCTGCAGCATAGCAGGTAGCTTCATCTCACTTCTCAAGCACACACATACCCTCCACCCAAAGACCATTTGCCCATCTAAGGCAGAAAATGCATGCTTTAAAAATGCTTGTTGGGAATCATTTTGTTCCAGACTTCTTTTGGCCACAGTCTTCTCCTCTTCTCTGTTTTTCTTGTTCCCGTGACACAAGCTTCATTCCAACAGTGGGTTTCCCAGCAACCAGCAAATAGGATACAGAGGATGCTGTTAACTCAAGGGAAGAAGCTCACCAATGTCATTGATTTAGGTGATCAGTTTAAATGTTAAAACAACAGCAGAAGGGAGATAAAACTCTAACAGCGGAGATTAAGAAAGCAATTTACAGAGGTAGATGAGTATTCTGATAACATTCTACTGCTCCACCTAGTGGTTCAAGGAAGAAACGTAAATCTGACTCTCAAGTCAGTGATCAAAAGGAATTCTTTTTATTCCTTCATAGACCCAAAATATTGGGGGGGGGGGGGAATCCATAATGTGAGCTAATAACAACAATGTCAGTCTAAGAAGCTATATTTAAATAATGATGCTAAAACATGCCTTTAAAATGGTTTCTCTGGAGAGTGTGTGTGTGTGTGGGGGGGTCATTATTTGCTGCCATCACATACTTTGTTTTTCCAGGAGGAAAATAAATACATATTTATGAATACCACCAGCATGTTATATATCATTCGATGTGCAATTTCATGATGAATGCAATGCAACATGATCTGTATTCTGTCAAAAGTTATGGCCAAATAACCAGAAACATAAAACACAACTGTCTTATGTAACAAAAAGTGGATTTTCCTTAACTCAAAACAAACCAGTGAGACTGATTGTTCTGAGGGCCGAGCTGGTTACTGATTTGTTGGGTGACCTGCACTGTTATATATTAAAATAAATAAAGTTAATGGGGGTGACACCATGAGTTACCGGACCGGGTGACACTAACCCCAGTGACACCACTTACCAGGAGTAATCTGTAGAAATACATAGTCCTGCCTGATGGACATCCAGTTCAGCCCAACCTTGTTTCTCCCTATTCACCTCTGGGGGTCATCATGGGGGTGACGTGCTGAGCTCTCGCACTGGGTGACACAAACCCTGGTAATACCTCTGTTCTGGAGAGTGAGTCATGTGATTACTCGGGCTGGCTTGTTTCTCCTTGGAATGGATCCTGACGCCTGAGGTGGCAGGAGAAATGCCCCACTATCCAATGATGTGCCAGCCTCTGCTCCTCCAAATCTCCAATGTTCCAGCTCAGCACTTCCCTCCCCTCCACATTTCCTGTTCCTCTCTGTCCACCTCTTCCTTTTCCAAACCAGAAAGTAGAGGGGGAAGTAGGAGCAGTGGAGGCGAGTAAGCAGACAGAGATGGGCGCGCCCCCCCCAATCTGCTGCCTGAGGCAATTCCTTCAGTCGGCCTCATGGATGGGCCAGTCCTAAATGGATCCAGGTAAGTCCCTCACACATATAGGAGGGCTGTTTTCCCCAGGCCAAGCTCTGCAGCTATTGCACTGGTTGTCATTGGCTGCTTATTAGCTTTTTAAAGTCAAGCTTGGTTGTGGGCTTTTGGTCAAGGGTGGAAAGAAAAGTTCTAACTTACTTGCTTGTAACTTGCTTTATTTTGCCTGGTTTTCTTGTGGATCCCTCTGAGGAACAACATGTCAGTGCATTTCTGAAATGAAAAGTCTTTCAGTTCTGCCTGGATGTCATGCTGACTGTCCTCCGCATCTGATGGACTGCAGCTCATGAAAGCTGATGCTGAAATCAGTGGGTTAGTATTTCAGTTGCTATAAGACGCTTTGTTGTTTTTGCTGCAACAGCAAAACAGGGCTCTGGAAGTTGTGTTCCTGAATTTAAAGTGAATGATGGCTTTGCATAACTAAAGAGTTTCTGAGGTTACCTGAGTCACAATCTGATTCTTGCTGTATCTTCCTTTTGATTGTAGCCGTTTTGCATCTCAGCTTCTCAGCCTTCATCATGATGGCTTCCAAAAGGACTTACTGCCTCCTACTTAAGAGGGCTTGATGCACACAGACTGCAGTACTGGGGACTAGGCTGGAATAAAGAGGGCATACGGTCAGGATGATGGGGGGGGGGGGAAGCACCTACAAAGCTGTAAAAACACTCAGGCACAAATAAATCCAAAGCTACAATAGCAGCAGGTGGCTTTGGGCTTGTAGTTTTGTGTGGGAGTTCCGGACTGGACGGTCAGAAGAGGTGCTCCAGCAGAGCCACTCAGGAATGCAGGACTGGACTTGCTCTGAATCAGGACTGAGGTGCCTGTGTCTGAGTGTTATACAAAGCTGCAAGGAGCCACGGCTGTCTAGAAGTCCAGAACTGGATGAGAAGGGCCCTTCAATTGATTTGAAGCAAGTATCCTGCCAAGTGCATTTTAGGATTAAAACAAAACACAAAAGTTGCTCAAAGTGAATGTTTTAATCTGATTTAAAAAAACAAAACAAAAACATTAACACTTCTTAGACAGGTCAATTCCTCTTTCCATCTGATGTAGATCAAGGATCGATTATGCGTCTGCTGCCTAGTCCTAGGTACATTAGTTTAAATGATGCTAAGCTGAGAAAAGGAGCAAAGGGAGAGAAACCAAGAGACTGGTCTAACAGCATCAACATCTGTGCGGCAGTGAAATGAACATGAGGGTTGCTTTGCAGCCCCAGAGGCTTGGCGAGGTGGCTGGAGGCAGAAGGTTGTTTGGTTCAGTGGAAGCGGCCTGTGGGGAGGCGAGGCAGACAGAAATACGCATTGGGAAAAAGGCTTAGGTTGATGGGGTTGCCATCCAAGCGTATGTCCTCCAGGGCCCGGCGGATGTAGCTGTGGTCTCTGCTGTCGCAGAAAGTATCTTCATGCATGGTCTGGATGTTGTTGTTCTAGGCAGGGAAACAAAGGAGAAAAGAAAATCTCAAAGGGCCAAACTAGATGTGACAGTGGCAGATTCATGGGTGTAAAGTCATGAATCTTTGTGTATGTGTGCACGCGTGGGGGGGGGGGAAGAGTCTACGTTGAGGAGTAAAGGGGAATATAGGGTTCCCTCCTGTCTGCAGCCTCTCTCTCTCTCTCTCTCTCTCTCTCTCTCTCTCTCTCTCTCTCTCTCTGTAGCACTTTCCCTTTTTTCTCAGCCTGGCTTATTTCCCAACTGCAATAAAAGTTCTGGGGGGAGGTGCTATGGGGAAGTATGCCATGTTTGAGGACAAGGCCCTGCACTCCTCTCTCGCTTCTTTTTCTCCTTAAATAAAGCCCTCCAAACGACAGCTTCTGTGTGATTGTGGAAGATCCAGGTTTAAATGCACTGGTCTGCCACTGTCTCATCTAGAAAGAAAGAAGCTTAGGGTATATATTACTGTATGCACAAAGTGGTACAGGTTATGATATGGATCTGTCAGTGCTGGCTTGGCATCCTATGTATCCTCATCTACTTCAGGTCGTAACAAAGATAACCCCCTTACTGGGATCTTCCAAGAGTTAGAACTACCAACAACTTTGAACCTATGGTGGATTGCTAGCCATCTCAGATGACAGCTGTGTGTGGGGTGTGTGGGTGTGTGTGTGTGAGTGTGGTCAGGCTGGGGGGGAAGTAGAGCCACACACAGATGAAGATGACATGTGCAGTGATCAGAATCCCTCTTCAGCCTACATTCCTCCAGACTGAAGCATCATGGGCAGCACAGACAAGTCAGCAAGCCTCCACCAGAGCTTGGAGACACTGGAGAGACCTTCATCAGCATCAGGTCATCATCATAGGAAGGCAACTACCTAGACCTCAAGGGCATGATTAATTGCAGTCTGACCTCCTACAGTGTAGGAACAGTCTGCCCCTCCACTCATGGGATGATACCCCACTTGCTTCTCTGCTGGGCAGAGATCAGAGCCTCGGGCAGAAGGAACTCCAAGGATGTACTCCATTTTTTTAGGGACATTAGAGAAAACATGTCCTGATTAGGGGGACTCGCGTCAATGGCTGGACTTGGGGATTGAGTGGTAGAGCACAGGGTTTGTGTGCAGAAAGTCCCAGACATCTCTAGTAGGACTGAGAAAGAGCCCTCTGAAGTCCTAGAGAGCCATGGCCAGTCAGGATCAACTATCTAGATAGACCCCTGATGGAATAGTGATCTCGATGGATCAGGGCCACCCAAAGTAATTTTATCAGGGGGTACAAAGTTTCTTTTGGGCCCCTTCCCTTCACGTGAATTTGGCTCCTGGGTCCCCCTTTTTTGCTCCTATTTGACTCATTTTTGACCCTGGGCCCGGGTACGAGTGTACCCCCTTAACCCCCCTCTCAGAGGTCCTGTGATGGACCAGTATTCTGCCTCAGCAGAAGCCAGCTTCCTATGGCCAAGATTATTCATGAGCCCATGTTTTGGCACTACCCCTTGCTTTTCATAATAACCCCAAAGGAAATAGGTGAAGGGACCTCTGATTGATTCTCTGAAGGGACCATCGACTAGTGGAGTCCCCATATCTGGTGTTGAAGGGTCAGTGACACCATCTCACTTGTAGATGCAAAGACCGTAGTCCCTCAGGCAGGGGCACTGGGATATGGTCCAATTTGTTGTCAGACAGATGAAGGAACTTCAGCTTCTTTAGATCCTGAAAGCACAAGAAGGAAGGATTAGCCATCTGCCTTCTTTCACTTTCGGGTCGGTCTTCTCAGAATCTTGGAAATGGAAACAGGATATTTCAGAGAAGTTCAGCTTGTATTTCCCTAGCATAATGAGATCCAGCTCCAAGGGATACAGCCGAGCCATCAAGGCTGCCAAGGACTTACACCCATCATTACTTTCTAAAACAAAACAAAAAAGGAGCCAGGGCTCAAATTAGTCTACTTGTAAATGATGCTTCCTAATCCCCATAAGGGTTGTGGTTACTAAGTAGTATGGCTAGCTAGTAACTCCAGTCAACAAGCCTGAACAGTTGGCAGGGCTCAGACCTGTTAAGGGGTCTGCTGAGCACCACAGCCAATTCTTTGTACCCCAGACCCCACTTTTCAATGCACTGTCCCCACTCCATTGAACTCCTGTCATTAGTGTAGAAAGCACCCAAGAGATATGGAAATGGAGCGCCCCTATTTTGCCAGCGTGGATGGAGTCCATCAAGGTAAAGCACATGGGCAGGGCCTTAACCAAGGCTTGAAAACTTTGAGAAAGGCTCACCTGGAAGGCTTCAGGTCGAATGCCTGCACTCTGGATTATGTTAAACCGAGCATCCAGCTGCACAATGCTGCTGGGAAGCTCAGGGAGGGATGCCAACTTGTTTTCAGGGAGGATGAGCTCTTGCAAAGAAGACAGCAGCCGGAAAGCATCTTCATCCACGGTGGAAATAAAGTTGCTCGTCAGGTCGATTCGCTTCAGTTTTGCTGAGAAAAGAGTCCAGGTCAAAATGACATGTGTGTTTGCAAACAGTATCACACTAGAATCTCCCCACACTTCACTTGATACTCATTCCTTACCATTCATTCACCTGATGTGATGTACTTCCCATTTTGAATGTCATCACACCACTGAGTGTAGGAGAAGATATTTTTCCACTTATTTGCCACAGACACTGGTCTGTACTGCCCATGAGACAAAACTGTGCTCCCAGCATGCTCCACACTTCCTGCTTTGTTTAAAGGGCTTGCACAGAGGAAGGAGCGAGGTAAGGAATGCACAGGTTTGTTCGGGGGGGGGGAGTGGCAGTGGTGGGGGTCAGAATGTACATGCCACTGGTCAGGCCTGGTCTGAGCTACACCACTTCCCACTACAGGTGGGGGATTTATATGACGGAATGCTCCTCCATACAAACATAGAAAACGGTAGATGGCAGAGAAAAGGGCCATATAGCCAAACCATTTCCTTGACAAGTTGTGCAAGGGTTTATTTATTTATTTATTTTGTCAAAGGAGGAACATTCCATCAGGACAGCCAGATGCAGTCTGAAGTAGTATCAGGCACAGATTTTCCAGACTAGATGCACTGTGGCAAATAAAACCATGTTTTTATTCATTACTGTAATGCAGTCATGGAGCAGCAGTGTGGAGGGAGAGGTGCACAATTCTTTACTTGTGGGCCATTTTCATAATCACACACACACACACACACACAAGCTGCTAAAGACACAGGCACTTGGTTGGGAAAAAAAGTTGGCCACCCTACTGGCAGCTCCTAGGTGTGCCTCTACAGAGTAGGCCAGGCCGGCAGTGCGTCCCCCCCCCCAAAGACCTTTCTGTAGTCAGGAGGTTGGTTATGTGTATCCTGCACAGTGCTCAGTCCCTTTTCCAATGTTTCTATCGCCCACCAAAGATTCATGCATTCTTATCGTTTTCTCTAGCAAATAAAAAAATATAAAATGAATAAAACATCCACATTCTTCAGGAGATGTGAATTAGAGCAAAAACTGCTAATGAAGTACTGTACATATAATATTCCCAGCTTCCAGAACATGCTCCAGAGCCAAGGTCTCTCCATATTTGGAAGCTGTGACTTTGAATCTGGGATCTCTTTGGTGCCAGCCTGTGGGACACTTTCATTGTGTCTCCCAATGTTGTCACATTAGCTCTTCCTATTCTGGTACTGATGTCTCACAAAATCCTTAGCTTCGACTTACAGCCCAAGAATTCCACAGCTTAATGACAAGCCGCTTTGTGAAAAGAAAATATTTCCTTCCACCAATTTTCCCTGGTTTTAAACACTGTGCGAACTTAACCAAATACCATAATTTGGGATAGGCTCAAAACACTCAAAGGTGAAAACCACATTGCCTTGAGGGCTTTTGACTTGCTGAGAGAGATACGGTACACAACAGACTCTTCAATGGACATGCTTAAAGAAAGTGGTCAGATTTTTTTATCTCCAAATTGAGGCACTTTCATATGGCTTTTTAATTTTTAATTTTTTTGTTCAAGCTTTTAGGCCAAATTTGCTTAAATAAAAACAAAAGACATATGAAAGTGCCTCAGTTTGGAGGTTGTGCTGGAAAGCTATTTGGTGGCCATACTGGGCCTACTTCATATTTATTGTGCTAGGCAAAATGTGAATACAAGGTGGCTAATCTATTAGCAGAATGTACAGGCCATGGCATTCTCTTAATCAAATTGGCCTGGTGAACTTGTGGTTAGAGTGCATCCAGGTTGTGTTCAGATGGGTAGTATAGCTGGTTATACAATTGCTTCATCACATGCCTATCTTTGTAACTCATCCCACAGCAATCACATACTGCATAATCCACTTTTGGAAAATTTGTGGTGGCACACAATCAATATGAGATTAAGTTCCAAGATGGGTGCATGCTGAGGCAATCAAAACATGTTTCACAGGTGTCAAATTCTGTATGGATTCATTCCATTCTTGTTTTCAAGACCGTGGAAGCCTATTCACACAATCATTTGGCATTTGACAGCCACAAGAAAATGGATGGGAAAACCTGCATGTGTTGGAATCTCTCCTGTGGGGAGCCAGTTGTAGGCATCCATCACCATGAGCAGGATTCAGTTTTTGACAGTAGAAGAATTTGTACTTGCATGTCAAAAGCTGAATCTTGTCCTACAGCTTTCATGACATCCAGTAAAAATAGGGTCTAATTTGGTCATATCATTTGGCCCTAAATCTGACATTGACCAGATATACTGTCGGACCCAATCTGCTTTCAGTCTAAACAAAATTCCACATATGAAATAGGATCTAGTGTGAAAACAGACACTGTTTTCTGACATTTCCAGCTGTGGAAAATGCATAGCAAGGCAAGTGCATTTCCCACTACCCTTCGGGGAGCTAAGGAAGGAAGGAAGAATGCCTTGCATGCAACAGAGAAGGTGATTGGACGTGGATGAAGCAGCTAACAGGAATTGAAGCCAGAAGCCCTAAAGAGCATAGCATACTGAGTCCGATGAAGTCATTGGCTTGGATCTGGTCGATGCGATTGAAACGGGCATAGAAGTATGCAATCTCCAAGGGCAGAGGGGGAATGTGTTCTAGATCGGTGTCATCACAGTACACAGATGTGCTGATGCACACACAGACCAAGCAGGTGGGAAGACCTGGAGACAGAAGAAACAGTACGAGTTCAGTACAGTACAGTACCAGAAGGAAACAGAGGAAGAGTTTTGGAAGAACCTTACACAGTTTCTCTAATGAATAGTATGAATTTCTGCAGCGACATGATTTCCTAACTAAAGTTGATTCACACAATAAATCATTATGTGTTTAAATGTATTATTAGGTGCTACACACATATAAATGTGTGTTTAGATTTGTAATTCCCCCTTAAGAGCACCTAAGTGTTGAAGGATAGGGTATAATTCTATTGAATAAATGAAGTGAATTGAAGTTGGCTTTGCCAGTTGTTGTTTTGGTTTGCTGTATCTGTTCCATGAATGCTTCAACAGGTCAATGACTCTTCCTGAACTGAAAATATTTGATTTTTTGAAGAATAGGGCATGGTAAGTTGCCATCTGGACATACAATACTGAAATATTCACAAAGACATTAGAGCAGAAGTAGTAAGTACCCTGCTGGATAAGACCAAAATTCATCTAGTCCAGCATTTTCTTTCAAACAGTTGCCAACCAGATGCTTCATTCTGAGTGAAGGCATTCCCATGCTGCTTGTCCCTGGGCATCTAGTCTTCAGAGATGCACTGCTTCCTTCAGAGGTATTCTGAGAGAAGTGTTGATCTCATGCTTGGATCATGAAATGAAAGAGCACGGCTGCTCTTTCTTCAACAGGCCCACACATGTTTGCTGGTATAAGGATCTGGATTTTGCCACTGTAGAATGTGGGCTATTCAACATGCCATGTAATGTTGTGGAATTTGACTTTTGCCTCTTGTCCCTCTCCTCTAGACATGATGTAGCCAAATGTTTTCTAAGCATAGGGATGGAGGTGGGTGGGTCATTGTCATTATAATTCTGAGACCTCAGAACAACCCGAGAGACTTCAGTTGTGTTGTTCTGATAGGGAAGATATATTTCACATTTTTATACAGCCCTTCCTCCAAGGAGCTCAGAGTGGTGTACATATTTCCTCCCCTCCTTTTTGTCCTCACAACAACCCTGTGAGGTAGGTGGGGCTGAGAGATAGTGACTGGCCCAAGGTCACCCAGGAAGCTTCGTGGCTGAGCGGGGATTTGAACCTGGATCTTCCAGGTCTAAGTCTGACTCCCAAACCACTACACCATCCTGAAAATGTACAGTGCCTGTCTGGTCCTGTTTAGAAGTGAGTGCTAGATCCACTTTAAAAAAAGTCAGGGGGGGGGGAGGAGATGGTGTCAATTCCAGAAAGAAATGGACCAGTCTAAAGAACTGCATACAAATGAATGAGCCCAAGTCCAGCTCAGACTCAGAGGGTGCCATGCCATCTAAGCTGATGTTACTCCAGAGGTTTTGTTTGACCTCTCATATTTAGAGAAAGAAAAGCAAAACCAAAGCAGATGGAATTAATTTTGCACTTAGAAACCATTTGTTGCAATGTCTGGAGCCAACAACCCGATACAGAGGCAAAGTGATGGTAGCAACATGACAAGATTCCAGGCACCAATTAAAACTGTGTGTGAATTTCATTATTATTATTATTATTATTAAAAAACAAAACCTCTATTCAGAGAACCAAACAGACTACAGATCCATTAGTGGAGGAGTTCAAAGCAGAAGGCAACAATTTCTTTCAGCCTACTACTTAATTTGTCCTAGTTCAGAATGACAGAAAATGAATAAAGATATTTATCCCTCGCTACAGGATTTTAATTGTCACTAATCTAATTGCTACTCTGTCCGACTGTTGCTACATCTCTGCTCATTAAAGTGTTGTTGCTTTGCTGGCATTTTTGTTTATTTCCAAGCAGCTCCTTGCTCAAGCTCCTCTCATGTCTCAAACAAGATGCCCAGGCAGTTTTCGACAAGCAGGAAAACATTTCTTTCTCGCCACCTGGTAAATTGGGGGGGGGGGGAAGGCAGGAGCAGAGGTAGGAAGGATCAGGGTGGGTCTAAAACGTCCCCAAGTATGAATATTTATAGAAATAAATCATGAGCTGTTTTTCCATCAGTTAAACTGCTGTAAAATGATATAACATTAAAAAGTGACAATTAAATATAAAAACAAAGCAGACATCTCACAAAGCCAGCAACAAAAATAAACATTTCTTTGAGAAAAAAAAGACCCTACTCAGCAAAAATGTTTTCACTTTATGGTGAAAGGGGTGTAATGAGGAAACCTGCCTTATTTCTGGGGTGAGGGGCCTTCCAAAGGGCACCTCTGTGATGACCTTGCTCAGAGATCAAAGAGACAACACTCACCTCAGTAAATAAGAGCCTATGGAACAAAGCTTCATTTGATTACCTCAGGCAACATATTGGAGGAGATGTTCCTGAAAGTATGCAGGGCCTAGAAAACCAAGCTTAGCAACTCCAAATAGCTAAGAGGAAACCATCAGGGGTTGGCTGGGGGCCACACCCAGAGGTGAAACAAGGGTGGAGCGAAGGCAAGTAGTTCTGCAAGACTACTTGCGGCCCCTCCCCCTTGCTGTTGGAGCCATTCTGGCAGCAACTGCAACACGCAGGACACTCCCCTGTCGCTGCCGGAATGGCTCCAACAGCAAGGGGGAGGGGCCGCTGACTCCAGTGTAACAGAGTCTTGCAGAACTACTTGCCTTCGCTCCACCCTTGTTACGCCTCTGGCCACACCTCTCTGGCTGGACTGACCCCTAACTCAACGGTAGTTCCCCATATGTCATCAGGCAGGGGCAAGTGGGGGAGTACACAATGGAGGCAATATTTCCCCACCTGCTTTAAAACAGAGACCCACCACCACCACTCACCACCCTTATCCGTAACTTTTTATGTAGAAAGAACAAGGTTTTGAGACCTGGTCTTTCACTTACCTTGATCTGTAACAGACCCAAAAAGACCAGGAGAACCTTTAGACTTAGCTGCTGTGGGAGTTGGGGGGTTCATTTGTGGTGTTTCGGTTGGTACAGATGGTGTGCTCAGGGGTTTTGCAAGGCTCTTAGTGCGAGGAGCCAAGGTGCCAACCTCAATCTGTAAATAAAGCAAGGGGTCATCATTGGTCTCTACAGTCCTCATGCTGCTCAGCATCAGCATCAGCATCAATATTTCCATTTTACAGACAGGTGAACTGAGGCCTAGGCTTATACAGCATTCCCTAAGTCAGAGGTTCACAGGTTTTTGTATTGCTTCCTTTTGCTCCAATCCTACCCTCTGATGACTGGCTCACACATCAGATTTTGTTCTGCATCTCAGATTTCTCCTGGTGAATAATCTAACATTCTCATGAACTAGCAGCTGAAAAAATTACCACCACAGTTGTCGAAACAGCTGCCGACTATATAAGTGATGAGTTAATTTTCACATTCTAGTATAATCTTGTGAGTGTAGGAATGTAGTGACTGAGGATAGCATCAGAACTGCTAAGGTGTACGTAGACAGTACAGGGTGAACCAACCCTGCAAGTGTGGAAGCACAGATCTATAATGGGCAATTGTTCAGAAGATGGAGAACCACAAGATCCAGTCTTGGTCATGTTCATACAAAAAAAAGTGTTAAGAGGCTGCTTGTAAAAATAATATTTTTTATTATTTAGAATACTCATCTATGCTGCTTTGTCAACAAAAAAGCAACAGTTGTCAAAGCACATCAAATACTGTAGCTATAAGGCCATCAAGCCCCACTCTCTCCTTCCAAGTCAGAATTTTTCAGGATTTCTTGTAGTAACTTTCATGGCCCGCTATTACACACCAATGCTTCTCAAGTACGGGATTTGACGCCATGTAGTCAGCTCGAAATATTTAATAATTTCAAAAAACACGCCGCGGGTTTCCAACAGGCAGTCGCATGCGTGGTAAAAGTATCAAAAATCCGAGGATCACAAAATTGCCCAACGTTTTGTTCTATCCTTAGAACATCTTCCAGGGGATAAAAACAATCACATAGATTGTAGGTGAAGATGAACATGCGACTGCCTGTTGGAAACCCGCGGCGTGTTTTTTGAAATTATTAAATATTTCGAGCTGACTACATGGCGTCAAATCCCGTACTTGTGAAGCATTGGTGTGTTTTCAGGATTTGTTTAAACTAAATATTTCAGATCATAATAATCTCACACCAGCTTAGTGGAGGAGGAGAAGATAAGGTGCACCAAAGCAAGGTAAGAAAATATCTCCAGATCTAGCACATACAGCAGTCAAAGGAAATCTGACTCAGCAAGACATGGGCGGAATTTCTTCCCAGCACCAGGCATAGCAATTGATTATGGGCTGGGTTGGACAATTCTGGAAGTACTTGTAATCACCCTGACCAGTAGTCATTGATAGACCTGTCCTCTATGAATGCATCTAATCCCCTTTTAAACGTATCCAAGTGAGTGGCTTGAAATGATGCATAGTGTTTCTATAGTGCTTTCTGAGTGTGCAAAGAACTTAATTTGTACAGTACTCCCCCCATATCCGCTGGGGATATGTTCCAGGCCCCTCTGTGGATACTTGAAACCGTGGATAAGAGCGAACACCCCCTCCATGGTTTCCTGAGGGCCCCCCCCCCGCCCTGCCTCCCCTGTGGGCAGGCGTGTACAACCCCCCCCCCCAGCTCTTATTTTTCTTTCAGCAAGCTTTGTTTCTTTCTTAAAACAAACAGAGAAGCAGCCTCCATTGCAGGCAAGTAGAACGAGACAAAGTCCTAGAGAGGCTCTGCAAGGTTTCTGTTAACCTTGCAGAGCCTCTCTAGGACTTAGTCTCATTCTACTTGCCTGCAATAAGCAGCCAGAGGCTGCTTCTCTTGTTTGTTTTAAGGAAGAAACAAAGCTTACTGGGGAAAAAGTAAAAGCCTGGGGGGGGGGTCCCCGCGATCCGTGGATAACTGAAACTGTGGATAGCGAATCCGTGGATATGGGGTTCCACTTGTATTATCCTGCTGTTGTCTTAGACTTTACAACAACCTTGTAAGGTAAGCATTATCCCTACATTGCAACTGGAACTGAGAAGACAGCTTGCCTAAGGCCACTTGGAAATTAATGGCAGATATGAGATTTGAACTGGGGAAGTTCTGGTTTACAGCTCAGTTTTTTGGCCACCATGCTACACAGCTCCTGACTTGCAGAGGTACTGCGCGCATACTTGTGTAGGTGTTTTTGAGGCACAGCAAACAAGCAAGGTACCTTTGGCGCCAGGTCCCCATAATCATAGATCTCCTCGTAATTACTGAGATCAATGACCTCTCCGTAGTTGTCCAGGTTGAGGTCATAGTTGTCTAGATCCAGGTTGCCATAAGTCGCAGTGTCGGTCTTGGGCTTCTCCTTCTTCTTCCCATCTTCTTCCTCAGGCACAACAGCCAGAGCCAGTACCAAAGCCAGGGCAGTCACTAAAGCTAAACGCTGCATCCTGGGCCTGCATAGAATGAGGGGGGCAAGAGCGGTGTGTGTCTATAACGTCATCAAAAAGTCAGCATGATAATAATAATAATAATAATAATAATAATAATAATAATAATATACAGTATTTATATACCGCCTTTCAAGGCGGTGTACATGGGCACGCTGTTTTAAACCCCAAAGGGTTTTTACAATATAATAACGTTCTAATCTTTCATAGAACCCTTCATTCGAGATATTACTTTCACAGTCCATCTCTCTCTCTCTCTCTCTCTCTCTCTCTCTCTCTCTCTCTCTCTCTCTCTGATGTTCATCTTTGCAGCTCCACTCCCCCACAGAGGCCCTGCAGCTTATCAGCTTGGCGTGCCAGCAGCTCTCCAACAGACTTCCGGCCGTCTTGAACTGCTGTCCTTCATTTGTGAGGCATTTGTGAGACGAACACTCTACCAACTGAGTCAGAAGTCCTGCCATTTCCTCTCCTGACACAGACTCCCTGCTGGGCCCTTTGGCATAACAGCCTATTTTGGACATTCCACATCCATAAAATGAGAAGAAACATGTATCCTTGGCTCACTTAGTAGATTTAAGAGGCCCCAGCAGGCTGGTAATGTAATGAGTAGCAGCTTTCAAAGCTCTAGATAAGAACATAGCTCTAGAACTCATTTTACTTACTGCTAGAAATTGTGTAGCGATAATAAAAGAAGAATTGTCTGTTGAGCATTTCTCCCGCCACTGAAAAAAAATAATACTATAAGCTCACTCTTATCACCTGCACATCTGTTTGGGGGAGGGGGCCCTAGCATGGTGGGGGGCACACCCTTTGCATACAGAAAATCCCAGGCTCAGTCTCCAGGGGAATCCTGGAGAGCTGCTGCCAATCAGGTCTTTTCAACCACTTTTTGTTATATTTTTATTTTATTTTATTTATTTATTTTTCACATTTTTATACCGCCCTTCCTCCAAGGAGCTCAGAGTGGTGTACATATTTCCTCCCCTCCTTTTTGTCCTCACAACAACCCTGTGAGGTAGGTGGGGCTGAGAGATAGACAATACTGAGCTAGATGGACCAGTGGTCTGACTTAGTCTCTAAGGGGCATTTCCTATGTCCTATTTATTACACATCCTGGATAAAGGCAAAGCCTTGAAAGTTGAAAGCCCTAAATCAGTGGTTCCCAACCTTTTCAGCACGGGACCCCCTTTTGTAGAATGACAATCTGTCGGGACCCCCCTAAGACCTAGGGCCGGAAGTGACGTCATTAAGCAGGAAGCAACATCATTGTGCCTGCAGGGCCGGAAGTTGTGTCAGTAAGCAGGAAGTGATGTCATTGTTTTTAATAAATTACACCAGCGTTTATTTATAAATTACATCAGTGGAGAGAACTTTGAGTGTTTCTGGGGGCGGAGCTAGCAGCGGCGGTGATCCAGGGGATCGCCACTACTGCCGCCGAAACCGCCCCTGAAATGGCCGTTGTTGCGGCACTTACCAGGGCTTGGGGGAGCTTCAGGGAGGCCTGCACGACCCTCTGCAGGCCTCCCAAATCTTCGGATCACTTCAAAATGGCGATCTTCGGGCACTTCCGGTTTTCGCACCTGAAGATCGCCGTTTTGAAGCGATCCAAAGATAGGGGAGGCCTGCTAATAGTAATAGGGTCTTTTCAGTGGTGACCCCACACTTGTGACACCCAAGGGAGGGCAGACTGGCCTCTTCTCGTTACCTTTGTAAAATGGAGTATAAATTCTTCCTTGGCTCAGAAAGCTCTTAATACCACCTAAGCAGCCTGGTTTTATTCACCCTGTTATGCTAATTTTCTTTCACTGTGTTTATTGTAATTTTTTATGTCTTCTGTAAACTGCTTTCCTGTTTTTAAATGAAATGCAAGGTATAAATATAGACAATAAATACATAAAATGATTTCCTGTCAGAATGTGTGACTTTCAAAATCAGATGGCCTCGAGTCTCACGAACTCTAGTGGGAGAATGTTGTTGTTGTTGTTGTTGTTGTTGTTGTTGTTGTTGTTAATTGGGACTCAAAGGAACTTCCTCTCTGCCTGCAGCAGAGAACCAGATGATATAAATCCCCCTCCCAATCCTGTGCTCAGCCCACTAGGCCACCCTTCCTCCTGCCATTTCTCCATCTCTGCCTCCCATGCAAGCAATCTGCTAGCAGGCTCCTTTCCTTACCAAACCTCTGCTTTACCTCCTTATTATATGACACTACCTACTCACTCTTGCTTTCAGAGACTGCCTGACCTTGCCCTGCGGCATTTTCAAAAGAAGCTCCTCAACAAGCTTCATACAGCGACTGGGGGCTTCACAGCGGCAGAGAACAAATAACGGAAGCCTCTAGCCTGAAGGGGATTATTACTTTCTTTCTCCTTTCAGTCATTTTTATGCCTGAATGCTCCAGTATGCTGGGGAGGCCCAGAGCAACTTCACCTCTTGCTCAGAAGCCAGAACCGACTGTAACTTCAAAGGACATTCAGAGGGTGGTAAGCCAGGAGGCAGCTTCAGAAACAGGGAGTGAAGGTTTGCACCGCAAATGGGGATGCCTAGAGCGGATGCTATTAAGAACCTGCTGAATTATGGATCATAAATTAATACTTATCCTGCTTTTTCAACCTCCAAATTGGTCAAATCCTGATGCTGTGTCTAAGACAAATTGAATGGCTATTGTTGCTTGCTTGTTTATATTGTCCTGCTCACAGCTGAAGAAATGAACGTTTGGGCAGGAGAGATGATCAATTTTCAGAACATGCTAAAGTAGTCCATAATGTTGACCACCTGACAGAATGACTGAGGCCAACAACAGCAGGCCCATTCTGCATCCATGCAATGTGAGGGCTGAGTAGTGGAATTTAAAATCGATTACCTTTCTTGGAAGAAGGAAGTGCTGAATTCAGAAGATGCTGGTGTTCGGACCAAAGCCCTATAAATGCAACACGTTTTTTGCCAAAGCATTTATTCCCTCTGTGCATGTATTTCTGAGTATTAACTATTATTATGTACAAGATGTTTACACAAACGTGGAGGTGCGCACTTGACCCTCATTCCCCTCCTATTCTGCCTCTTCGCCGGTATTCGGCATTGGGATCAATGTTGCGCCATTCCGCGCATGCGCACGCACTGTCAGGGCTCCCTGAGACTCCTTTTAGTGTAAAGTGCTCCGGAGACCAAACTGTTTGAGAACCACTGACTTAGATAATCCCCCTTCCCAACCTTTGGATATAGGGTGGTTGGCACCTGGGGCAACTGCCTGCTCAGTACTAGCACATCTCTTATGGAATGCCCTCCTCACAAGTTAGGGAGACATTCACATTATTAACATCATTCAGACATCCAGTTAAACTTATCTTTTTCAACAAGGCTTTTAATGGTTTGAATGGACGGGTTTGATCTGCTGTCACCATGAATGATCTTTTAAATGGTATAGACTGATTTTTGTTTGCTGTTTTTAGTGTATTGCTGCTGTCTGTCTTTTATTGATTTTATTTGATTTATTGTCTGTCTTTTATTGATTTTATGATGGTATTAATAGGGTTTTAAGATTTTATGGTTGAAACTGCAATTGTATGCACACTTACCTGTCAGTAAGCTCCAACTGAACACAATGCAACTTACTTTTGAGCAAACATGCCTAAGATTGCTCTGTTAATGTTTACGGATGTACTCTTGCAAGCGAAATGCTTTCTAATGTGTTAAGTGGAAAAGCAGGACATAAATATTTAAATAAATAAAATAATCACATATGCACGCTTTCATGGCCATACCTGTTGTTGGTGTGCGTAGGTGTGCCCATGGCACACACACATATACAATTCACATTGAAGAATACTCACAAGCACATAAGAGTATATCAAGCACATAAGAGTACAGCAGGGCTCTTCTTATGTTCTTATGTTCTTATGTTCTCATATAGAGAAATGCACATACACTAATGCATGCAGTAATCTGCAAGTAATATACAGTATTTTTCCTTCTCTTATGTATAGCATGTTTGCACATGCATGCATGAGTGCACACACACACCTATACAGGTACACATACATGCATGCACACGTATTTTTGAACTGATTTCTAAGAGAGATGGTACAAATAAAATGCCTGAAGTGAGGACTCTGGTCCTTGCTCCCCATAGATCATAGCATTAAGACTGTAACAAACGTTTGAGTCTCACACCACAGGAAGAACTCATGCATTGTTCATTAGCCCCAATCCCTCAGTAGCTTCCAGGCCCACAACTTCTCTGAACAGAGCATGAAAGCCCCTGATCCTTGTTTGTTAAAGACAAAAGAAGGAAAATGAAAAGATGCTTAAAAAGGAGCAAGCTACAGATGTACATACCACTTTTGTTCCTCGTCTGCCTTGAACAGAAAAGCCGAACCTCAGTGCTATTGTAGCCCCAGCGCGATGGAATTGAAACGTTTCGAATGAGTTGGTGGGGAGGACCCACACTACTGTCTCAAAGTGATGGGGTGGGCAGGCAAAAAGGAGAAAGGGCAGCCAATGAAGGTGATGGTGATTTCATGTGTCACCAAGCTGCCCCTCCCCTTATGACCGACCCCCCATGGTGTCCCTTAGCTTAAAAATCCCACAGAAGTAGCCATACTCAATTAAAGCTTTTCTTCATGAGACTGGCCTTGCTGTGAGGCTGGAAGATTGCAAGGCTGGGAGTTTGCCGTTTTCTTTTGTACAAACTTGATGCCCTGGGTTTGGGAAAGAAAGTGGGTGGGCTGGCAGAATATTCCTCAGAATGTCAAACATTCTTAATAACTGTATATGCCACCTTCCAATATGAAATATTCTCACGGAAACTCCTCTCTCTCTCTCTCTCTCTCTCTCTCTCTCTCTCTCTCTCTCTCTCTCTCTCACACACACACACACACACACACACACACACACACCACCACCACCACCACCACCACCACCAACAACAACAACAACAACAACAACAACAACAACACAGAATAAACACAGAATAAAACAACAGGTGAAACTGGCAGAAATAGCAATCTATCAGAAATGAAAGCCTGTTTTTTGTTTTTAAAGTATTTGTCTGGCACTGTCTGGGAGTGTTGAGAGATCCAGCTCTGTCTCTGAAGACCCAAGTGGCATCAGCAGCATGGAGCCCCTTTCATCAGCTATGCCCGATATGACAACTGTGACCCCTCCTGGACAGAGGTAGACTGACCACACTTACCCATGCCCTGGTCACTTTTACATTGGACTATTGCAATACACTGTAATGCACTGGAAGATTTCTCAGAAACACCAGTTAGTACAAAATGCAGTGGTTATTAACTGAGACTAGGGAGACTAGAGGATTATATACTGAGACTAACTGAGAATAGGGGGTATATCAGTTCACCATTTAAGCTAGTGCTTTTCTACTAGTGGTACTTCGCAGTATGGCAAGGTAGTACGTGGCTCCACTGCTGGTGTGTCCAGGTGACACTACCCTACCTGGCCTGACCCCACTGGAAGTGGAGATGGCTGGGGCAGTGGTGCAGCAGAGGGCAAGATGTGGCTATGCTGCTGCTGGGCCCTTCAAAAGCAGTACAGTTTGGGGAAAGATGGAGCAGCCCCAACTGTAGGACAAGCCACCCTCTCCTGTGCGCAGGTGCCATCTCCAGTGGCCGTGGTGGTCACTCCAGTGGCCGTGCCGGTCAATTTCAAGACATGTTTCCAAGGTCTAAATTTAAGTGATAATTGCCTATAAGGCCTTCAAGGACTTGGGAGGAAAAGCTGAAGGACTGCCTCCTAGGATGATCATTATTGGGGTTCCTCCTGCTTCTGAAGTTCAGTGGGTGGAGCAGAGGACGTCCTTGGTGCTGCTGGTAGCTCATATTTGGAATGTCCTCACCAGACAAGGTCTGGCACCAACTCTGATGTCTTGTAAGCACTAGGTGAAGACTTTAAAAAAAAAGTATTTTCCAGGTATTCCAGTGTGTTGTGTAGCTGACTTTAATTATTATTTTAATGGCTCCTGTTGGATTTTATTGTCTGGGAATGGCTGTTGCTTCTGCAGTTTTCGTGACTTTATAATTGATTTTTTTTTTAATTGCATTTATTTTTCTCATTTTAAGTGTACACGGTCGTGGGAGCTTTATGGTGAAGAGTGGTGTATAAATATCCTAAAGAAATAACGAAATATGGGCCATGTGTTTGATGCAAACACACACATATAAAGTGCCGCAAATACTTTGAAACCAGTCAAGCCGATTGCAGAGAGACTGATGCGTAAATTGTTTTGTATCACTCAAACAAAGCTGGAAATGGGGAAAAAATTGAAGCAGTGGAGTTCAGCTAAGCGAATACTCCTGCCTGAATGCTGGTGAGGAAAAGCGAGGCAAGGACAGCTCATCTTGAGTAGGAATGTAGTAGTAGTTGAAGTGTTTACTATCGCTACATCTGCATTCTGGGAAGAGTTTCACCTGACACATTTCTGTTCATCATGTAAATGTTGAAGACTTAGGAGACCTACCTTAAAATGGGCAGTACCTTCAGAAGGACATCTTATGGCACAAAGCAAGACATAGGGCTTTGAAAGAAGCCTCATCACTCATCAGATACATTTTTAAAGAAAGCAAACACAGTTGAAACTTAGACAATAGATTTAATAGGATATAAAAAGAAATCAGCAGATCCTATTCCAAATGTTACAAGCATAAATCCGGAGCAACTCAACAAATATTGATAGGGTTACACTAGTTTACACTGGTGTAACAGAAGGCCAAATGAGGCCCCATAGATAGATAGATACATACATAGTTAGATTAAATTAAAAGCAAGTTTCATGCCTGCATTACTATTAAAATAAGTGATCCCGAGCACGCCCAACCCCAACATGGGTACCAGTGGGAGATGCTGAGTTTTATCAGGGAGTGTGTCCAATGGACTGAGGTTGTTTGGTCATTAGGGGTGCAATCCAGAGTCCCCTGTTGACTTCCATGGGCTTTGGATCAAAGCTCCACCCAAGCAGTGGTTTGAAGAGGGTCAGAAATTGGAATAACTAGAGAGATGGGAGGGGACTTGTATATGCTGTTGGCTGCAGAGCTCTATTTGCATCTCAGATGGCTTTCCTCCATATTTGTTTTCTGGAACCAAAAACAGGAGAGAAAGGGGGGAGATGGGGAAAATCATGCAGGTTTTTGTGAAGGAGCGACATCTGCATTATCAAGCCAAAGGGAGCAAGGATTAAGAGAGAATAAAAGCAAGAAACATGTTGTAGGAACTTAGAATGGGAAGAGAGAGAACAAGATTATTTTTCAAGGCAAACCAGTGCCAGACACATTCACCTGTTTGTGCTTTCAGCTTCAGTGGGATGGCCAAGACCTAAAAACTAAAGGTGGTTAATTACCTAGCAACCCTCCACCTGGAAGAGAAGCACGCTGTCATGAATTTGGCCATCTAAATCACTGCGAATGGCCAACTGGGGAACGGTCAGGGATCTTAGCACCTACTGATTGCGGTTTTTTTCTTTATCCACACGTTACATTCAATGCAGGTACAATCTGTGTACATTGTATGCATGTACAGTTTTTTGTACACTACATTCAGCTTGAATACAGAAGTACATGTAATTGGTACTCTACAGTTATGAGGGGCCTAGTCTCCATGTTCTTGTTTAATATGAATGCTTATTTATCAAGTCATTCACATGAAAACATGTACATGTGTAAAGGCACCTGTACATACTGTACAGCATAATGTGTGAACAGCTGTATATCAGAAGTTGACCTGGACTGCAGGAGCATGAGCATACAGAGGTGAGCATTTAACCTTCAGCTTCAGTGTTATAGCTCAGTGACCACAATATTGGACTTAGGCAGCTTGGGTTCAACTTCTGTTTGAGTTGCTATGAGTACGCCCCTATTTCTCAGGCCCTCATCTGTAAAAATGGAAAAAAAATTAATGATCTACCTCAGGCTTGTTGTAAGGATGAATGAGATAGAGATTTAAACACTGCACATTGAAACGGCAATAGAACGAATAAATAATTCTGAATGCAAAAATGTGAGAGCATTGGATGTGCTGCCTCGAAAAGGGATGAATATGTTAGTAGGCACAGAGAGAGGGGAGAGAGAGAGAGAGAGAGAGAGAGAGAGAGAGAGAGAGAGAGAGAGAGATGAAGGATGAAGGATGAAGGATGAAGGATGAAGGGTGCCTCTCTGGGGATCTGATATGAGGTTGTAGATCTTTAGCCTGTTAGGAGCACATGCTGCTTTGCCTCTACTGATGCTGTGCTTGTATATTTGTAAATAAAGCAAATACTATTAAAACATGGAGTTTCCAGCTATGATTGAAGCTACTCCTGGATTTTTTTTTTCCCCAACCTGATATATAGTAATGTTGTAAAGTCATGGAGGACCTGTTAAAATCCTCCAAGAGGAGTGTCAAGCAGAGCAAATGAGATGTCAATGAGACAGATGGTCCAATAGCAAAGGACTAGCTGAGGTTCTGGCCCAATGGGTGGAACAAGCTGGGCAGGGTCAGTGAGACATAGGATGACTATTTGGTTGAGGTTCAGTGACCAAGCAGAGCAATAATCTGAGGAATGCTGGGCTACAAAAAGGTAAATGAGGCAGAACTGTCAGGCACAGAGGTCAGTGGATAAAGTAACAGGAAAAACGCAAATGAAAACATCGCAGGCACGTTAGGAGGACAAAAAGCGGTTTACCAAGTTGAGCATCTCAATTCTAAAACTGTGGTAACCTAGTTTTTTTTTTTTACTGTCTCAAGGCGGCTTCAGACATGCCTTTTTGGGTTTTGGTTCTGTGGTACTCCCTACCCAGGCAGGGTGGAAAAAGTATAGACCACCAGAACATAATGTCTATTTTTACTAAGAAGTTTCCACAAAACTTGCCAGAGAAATGTAGCCCAGTCACTTACTTGTATTGTTTTTTGTTTGTTTTGTTCTTTGCTGGTGCTGCATAAGGAAATCTGTTGGTAAAAACAATTAAAGTGGCACCCTGCATCCCATGCAGTGCTCCAGCCACAAAACAGTTCACCTCATGGCCTGGCATGGGCGAGCTATAAGGAAAGCCTGGCAGGAAAGCGATGCTTTTGTGTTCTATTGACATCCATTTTTCATCACATAATCCCAAGGACCTGGGAAAGAGGCCACAGTGCTTATAAGGGTGTGCCCACACTACAGCTCTCTGAGGCAATGCTTGTTTGTTTTGTTTTTAGTCAGATACCTCATTGCTTCCCTCCTCCTTCTCTTTCATCCATCTTCTTGTGCTGTTCTTTGCATGTTTGCTATACAAAGCACATCAAAACAGCACAGGAAGAAATGAGAGATTATAAAAGATCACACAGACTGTGCTGATATCAGTATGTCCATGTGGTACTGCTGGGCTATCTCACGATCATGGAGGGGTTGCAAAATGCATACCCATAAGCCATCTGGGCATTCTGCTGATGCATGTGTGGCTGATTGCTGCTAGTCCAAGAGAGTTTGTGTGGCAGCAGCTTACTCCTCAAGACATGTTCTCATGCCTCCTCTGAAGGCATTTCATCTCGAGGCATGAGATGAAATGTTGACATGCTGTTGCTTCTTCGCTTGAGTAATTTCCATTAGGGGCAGGGCTGGCCCAAGACCTCCTGATGCCTTAGGTGGTGTGCCAGATGTTGACCCCCTTACCCAATGATGTGCCAGCCTCTGATCCTCCCACTCCCCATTGTTCTCGCTCAGCACTCGCCTCCCTTCGACATTTCCTCTTCTCCTCTATCCCCCCTCTTCTTCTTTTTCTAACCCAGGGCATGGAAAGAGAAGGAGGAGCAGTGGAGGCAAGTAGACAAACCGAGATGGATGCCCCACACTAATCTGCTGCCTGAAGTGACTGCTTTAGTTGGCCTCATGGATGGCCAGCCCCGATGGGCAGCTGCGGTATTCTGCTTCTAGGCAGCACATCTTGAGAAATGGGGAACCATTTCCTTTGTGATGTCAGTAAAGACACTGCTAAGGATGCTGCATGAATGTTAGTTCCACCTTACCGTGGTACTAACCTTGATGCAAAATAAACTAGTAGGAACCTATTCAGGGATAAAAACCAAGATGAGGTACAGATTGCACCAGCTAGTCATGATATGGTCTGGGGCATACCATGAAAAACACCAAAGCTGGTTCAGACATATTTGTAAAAGCATCGTGAGAATGGAACAGTCCTATCCAAGTATGTTATCCTATTCCGTGTCAAATTTTCTCTAATGTTTTGCACTCTAAGGCCCCAATCCAATCCAATCCAATCCAATTGGGGACTTGCGCTGCTGGAACTTATGTTCCAGCAGAGCAAGATCCTTTACAGCGGCGACTGCCATTTGCTGCTGGGCCACTGCCACAAACGGTTAGAGGCGCAGTGAGTGCAGCAGCAGCTCCGGGAGGCTCTGCAGCAGCAAAATGAACCTGAAGCTAGATTATGGGGAACTGTATGAGCAATAATTCTCCTTTGACGTATTGTTTTTAATGTATCGTGATCCAGGTCCTGGTTGCTGGTGGTCACATTTTGGTTGGTCAATCAGTGTGCACCTACAGTATGTTGCTGCATCACCAGAGAGCACAAGCAGGAGAAACGTTAATTCTCTGTCACTCTTCATTGTACCCACAATCAGTGCAGTCTATAGGCATTATAGTCCCCTGGGCACCGATGCGATCGCGACCTACTTCCGGTTTTCTGACAAAACCGAAAGTGGGTCGCAATCACATCAGAGGGCCATTCTGAGGCTCGGGGAGGCCTGCAGAGGGGTCTGCAGGCTCCCCGCACCTCCCCCAGGGACCATCACACCCCTTGGGGATGGTAAAAAAGTGCTTTTTTACACTTTTTCTCACAGCGGCGGCGGTGGCTTGATGGGGGCCCCTTATGCTCATGGTGGGCCCCTGGGCAACTGCCCACCGGGCCCAATGGAAAAGACGGCCCTGCCAACAATGCATCTCATTTGACTGTACTAGTAGCTACAACCTATGGTGTGCTTTATGCACAAAGTACAGTAACACTTCCACCTGATACAGGACTGAATTCTTACTTACTGCCTTTGTGAGTGCCACTTAATTGGTTGTGAACATATTTGAATAGCCCTTTTAGCTCACCAAAATTATGAGTCATGTCATTTAAAACATGTCGTTTAAAACATGAGCAGTGCATACATTTAAATGAAAAGTGTAACTTTTTTTCCTCTGAGAGTTATGACAAGCCTAATTATGTTTATCTGTTTCTTCTGAGAATTAGAATTTGCACGAGTTCTAATTCTCTTTTATAAACTTGATGCGTTATTTCAAGGTCAATAATTCTATTAGACGCTCTAGACAGCAAAACAGTAATACAACTGCTATATGTGACTAGGTCTTCTGGGTACACTCCCTTCTCTATTTTTGATATAAATTACAGGATAGAGACAAGTTTTACTGTAATTTTTGGTACACGTATCTAACAAGCAGTACAATTCTCAAAGGGGTCAGAGCCTCTATAAGATGCTGCATAAGAGGAGATGCGCCGAGAACAGAGCTTCTTGCAGCCCAAAGGGGAGGAAGCAGAATGGAGCAGCAAAGAGAAAGAGTTGGGAGGGGAGGTCAGGGTAGAGATGATAAGATATATTTCCCATGTCTAACATAGACTGGAATCAAGTCACACAGCGCAAAGCCAAAGTCCCAGGGGAATGGCGATTGCTGCAAGGCTTAGAATATGACAGACTGCAAGAGTCGGAAACACATCATCAGGTCCAGGGGGATGGGTGGCTTCAGCTGGTTGCCATCTAGGCGCAGGTAACGAAGACGAGGAACATTTTCAAGCTCTGAGGATGGTTCATGGAAAGAGATCAGAGATGTGGGGCATATCTGGGTCCCATTGATTTCTAAAGGGAGAAAAGAAAGCATGGTAATAGATTAGTCGAGTTAAGTTGGTTGACCAGAGATAACTGATTGCACATTTCTCCTTCTATCTTGGGGACATTCATACAGAGGTGGAAGAAGGATGGAGCGCGCGGAGCAGCTGCTCCAGGCGATGGGCGAGGGGGGCGCAGTCAGCGTTGGGGGGTTACTTACCCGTGCGATGTTTCGGCCCTCCCACCCGCCCTGGAGCTTGTTTTGCTCCAAAACGGTGCCGAAACCGGCGGGGTGGTGGTGGTCGGAGTTGCGCTGGGTGCGATGACGTCACATCATTTAGGCCCCGCCCCCTTGGCCCAGGCGCCGGGAGGGCTAGTGGCATTACTGCATCCATACATTCTTTCCATTGTCAATTGCCAGAATGAGTCAAAAGGTGAGGCTATGTTATTGCAGTGGTCCATTTTGGCCTTTTGCTCCCTGCCATCAGTGTGAAATGGCAGAAGAACTTCTCCTTGCCCTGAATGCTCTTTTTCAAACTCCCATCTCTTTTTCCATTTTGCAGTACATTATCATCTAGTAATTCATCTCCATAAATGATGCAGACATTCTCTTAGGGAGGCTGGCGCCAGGGCTGCTGGGCACCTGCACCACAGGATTTAAATATATGTAGGAGTAAAATGTTAAAAGGGGGCAAATCTCACATTCTGAGCCTGTGCAGAACAGTGATTACTATAACCTGATCTGTTGTTAAAGTTACAATGGTGAGAGCATTTTGTACTTGTTAGCTGCATACTCCAGTCTTTTGCGCTGTAGTATCCACATCATCTCTGTACTATTAGACTAGTACAGAATATGAATTGTAGGTTACATGATTTCTGTGTTAAACTAGGTGTGATGTTAAGATATAATTAAATACCTGTTGAAAGTGAAATAGGAATATGATTATATGAGAACTGTTAGCATATAGGTATGTGATTTCATTCACTTTCGATTATTGATAATTATAATAACCAGATGTGTTATTGTGTGTAATACGTGTAACAACCAGATGTGTTATGATACATCTGTAAAGGATTGTTCAATATACATGGTGCTAAACTTGAAAATTTCCCACCCTTATGGAAAACATGCTGGCCATTGTGTTTTTTTGAAGCCTAGTCCTATGCATGTCTACCCAGAACTAAGACCCATTATAGTCAATGGGGCTTACCCCCAGGTAAGTATGCATAGCATTGCAGCCTTATGGACCTATCTTATGGGTGCTTTATGCTGCCAGAACTAGCATTCCAACAGTGCAATGTCCTTACAGCTGTTGCAAAAGGCAACACACCATTTTGCACAGCTGGGCTGCCACCACATTCATGGTTCCATTTGTGTTAGATTTTACAAAGTCATACATGTTACTTCTGGGGAGTCAATTCCTTATTAGCCGGGTGCAGATTCAGATCGATCCATGGAAGTGTTCACATCCCTCTTTTCGAAGTTCCCCACAGACCAGGTAGACTTACAAGAACAAATGATCTGGAAACAGATCCAGCAGAACTGGTCTCAGAGTTACAAGTAGACACAAGGAAAGCGTAAATCAATAAACCCTCCTCCCTATTCTTAGCTCTAACTACTCATAAGAAAGGCTGGAAATGGACTGAGCTGAGTGCCTTTGCGCTATTATGAAGCTGTAAGGAAGATCTCTATGACTTGTAATGGTCAGGACTCCTGTCACTGAAACATGCAATAATATCATAGGATATTTTGGATTTGATAATGTTGCAATTATCTCTTTATTTTACAGGTACCTGCATATAAAATATATCACCGTAATGCTGCCATGGTAATATATAGCTTGCCATATATGAGGCAAGAGGTATGGTATGTGATGGCAGAGACCCTGTCAGCTGTAGATATTCTGAGGTCATTCTCATGCCATTTGCTCTCTTATTGTTTCTGTCGTTTGGAGATGAGAGAGGATTTTCTCTCAAGAGGATCTCTTCAAGATGGGGCTAGACTAGATGACCTTGAAGGTGAGTTCCAACTCTATGATTCTATGACTACAAGGGGGAGCAGAGCTAGGAGGCTGTCTGATTACATTCTCTCCTCCCATGTGTAGCCTCTTTTTCTATCAACTACACAGTCTAAGCAGAGCAAAGAGCTAGGTTGAGATGACATAGTCTCTTTGCTGGGGTACCTCTCTGATTGAAGTACTAATGAGACCCCATTACCAAACCAGTAATCTATCTGCACCCACAGGTATCATGTCCCTGCTGTGAGGAAGTGCTTTTATCATTACTCTACAGATGGAATAACTGATGCCCAGAAACATGTGCATGAGTTTCAAAAGAAATTTTAAATCCTCAACCTCTTAACTCCAACAAGGCCCCCAAAGGAATGAAGAACTTCAGGTATGCTCCACTGAAACATTACCATCCAGAGCACACAGGCCCCACTGCATTACTCTAAGTTGTGTGAGAGCTAAGTGTCACACTGACTGCTGAAGCTTTAGGATGAAACAGCTGCAAATAAGTCTCAGCTTCACATTTCCCCCTAGGAATAGGTCACTAGTCTTTTGCTTGCAGAAAAAAAGTGATATTTGGATAACCTTAGACTAGAGGCACAAATGCAATTGAATCCTCATAACTCTAAAGCAAGAGTCAATAGTCTGAACTCTGAAATCTGCCTCTGTAATGTTTGAGCAGTGGTATGATCGATGCTGCACCACTGAGCTATCCTGGTTCGAGAGGAATGGTTTTGCCTTGAGCTGCCAGATGTGAATAAAGTTACTCAGACTCAAACTACAGTTTTTGTCTTTGGGTCTCATCATATGTAAGTAAGCTTCTATTCAGTGGCGTTGTGATGCTGCCCCCTGGTGACGACACCACCGGAAGTGCCGTCACCGCTGCCGCTGCTAAACATCCCGTCAGAGGCGCAGGGCAGGCAGGTGGGCCAAAACAATCGCCATCTCTGCCGCTGCTGCCTACTCTTCCTGCTGCCGAAACAGCACGATTGACATCCCTGCCGCCTGCTTTGTCACCCCTGCATGTCGTCTGGGGGCGGACTGCCCCCCTCCCCCCCTACGCTTCTGCTTCTATTAGCCTAAACTGCTGCCCTTCCAGAACCTTAACCTACAGTGAAAAATACAACATGCTTGGGCTGGTTGTAAGTATCATGGCTTATTGTTTCCTTGGCTTGATAGGAATTTCTGGAAGGAACTCTGCATTCCTGCTCCCCTGCAGATGTTTTCAATCAAGGCAGCAGGTGGTGGGAGCTCCAGCCATACAAACATCTGGGGGCAGCAGGAGAAGAGGCTTTGTTACTCCTATGACTGTTCTTGTGCATTCTGTGGGATAACACCTATGCTGTAAAATGACCCGGAGTTACTTTTAAAAGTGGAGTTGGAAAACATGGAAAGAATCCCTAGACCCTGGATTACAAGAGGCAGAGAAAGAGCATGATTCAAAAGCAAAGCAAGAGAACAGGATGCTTAACATTTCTGACATTTTTGATGTATCTTTGAGAGCAATGTGATTTGGTTTTGGCTCTCGGTGCTGGGCCATGAGTAATATTGCTGTGCTTAGGTGGTTTGGTCCCCCTCCCAACAAAGGATACTCTCCTGTAAGCTAGTCAAATGGTGATCGGCACTGACTCACTTTCAATTGAATTGTCATTCAAGTAGAGGTGCTCCAGCTTGGCACTGATGTAAGGGATGTTGGTGAGGTTGTTGTGTGCCAGGTGCAAGACCAGCAAGTTAGTGAGGTTGAAAGAGTTTCTGGGCAGCCCTTTATCGGAGAGCTTATTGTAGTTAAGTCTGAGGAATGCCAGATTGTGAAAATCATGGAAATAATTGTTGGGGATGTCATCAATTCTGTTCTCATCTAGGAAGAGCTGGTGGACGGCACTCGGAACCCCTGGAGGCATCTTCTGTAGCCTGTTGTGAGCCAAGTTGAGCTGCATGAGATTCTTGAGCCCCTTGAAAGTATTCTTATTGAAGACTCCATCATTTAGCTCATTGTGATGGAGGTCCAAGAGGAGGAGATGCTCCAGCTTGTTAAATGTACCAGAAGGGATCTTGGTGATTCGGTTCCAGCTCAACCGAAGCTGCTCTAGATTGGGAGGGAGATTGCTGGGTACTTCCTTAAGATGATTCCGTTCCATGTACAGGAAGACAAGGTTGTCCAACTTCTCCAGCACTCGCTTGTCCACCTTCTTGATGCGGTTGTTGTCCAGGTTGATCCACCTCAGTTCTGTGGCGTTCTTGAAGGATTGCTCAGGAAGGTCATCAATGAAGTTGTTCTGTAGATAGACATAGTGGACCCTGGATGGGATGATGGGCACTTTTCTCAAGTTGCGACTGTCACAATAAAGGGCTGAAGGGAAATCTGGAGGGCAGAAACATTCTCTAGGGCAGTCTGGAAAAATTGAAGGGGGTCCTGGTGGCAGGGGTGGAGGTAACTCTGTAGGCTCAACTGGTTCAGAGGGTGGGGGAGTAACACGCTTCTTTGGAGGCCTGCGCCTCTGCCCATTCACCTCACAAATCAGCACAAGAATGAGTGGGAAAATCAGGCTGGCAACTACCTTCATGGTCTAGACTATAACCTGTTGGAAGACAAAAAGAAAGCATGAAAAGGATGCCTGCTGGCTGACAAAAAGAAAGCATGAAAAAGATGCTTTTCTCTATGACTAATGGCCCAATCCTAACTAAATCCGTGCACCAGCGTGGGCTATGCTGCATCCCATGGGGAAATTTAGCATACTGGAGGTCTCCTCAAGGTAAGAGGACATTTGTCCCCTTGCCCCGGGGAAAGCCCCAGCAGTGGCAATGGGTCAACTTGGACCTGTGACAGCTCTATAGCTGGCGCATGACCACATTGATCCATATCAGTGGATCAGGCCCGGGAAGGGTAATAGGATACGGCACACACTGGCACTGCCGATCCCGCCCCTTTCAGACCCAGTCTGTCCACCCCCTGCTCCCATACCCATCCTCCCTTTGTCCCATTCAAACCACACCCTGCCCTCCAACAAGGGACCTTCCCCTGGCTGTGTAAAGGCCGCATAAGGGCCGCGATGGCCAGGAGGGAGACAGGGATATGGCGGCCACCATCACCACCCACCGAGCCAGCTTGGCCAATGGCCCCCCCTCCCTCGCCGCCTGGACTTCCCTGCTCACCATAGCTGGACTTTCCTCCTCCGGTGGCCACATGGACAATCCGGCGCTGGAGTGAGGGCGGCCAGTCTTCACGTCGGCTGCCCTTACTCCCGAGTTATCACAAACGTGCTTTCCGGCACATTTGCGATGGCTTCCAGCGGCGGAGCACTCGCTCCACCGCCGGATAGTTGCGCAGGATTGCGCTCAAAAGGTATTGTGTGAATATTCAGAGAATATTCACACAATACTGAATAAGAGGAGAATATTCACCACAAATGATGATGATTTGATGGTGAATATTCTCTGCTTATTCAGTGCTGTGCAAATATTTTCTGAACAATTCCTTAAGTGCCTAAAAAAAGAGGGTGCTATACAAACATAAAAATTAAAGATACGACCTTGCCTGCACACTTGTAATCAAAATACTTTTAAACAAAATACAACAATAAAATCTTAAATAAAAGAAAAGCATAAATAATGTTCACTTCTACTTCACATAGAATAATTTCTTGCATTTTTTTTTTTGCAAATTTATTTTTGTTTTGCTTTCTGCTTTTTCTTGGGTCTTACTTAGCTGATCAGATGTGCTTTTTTCCTTCAGAATCCCTAAAAGCTCAGGATGCTTCAATCCTCTCTGGTCCACCACCACCAGGGCTACGAAGTGACAATGCAGGGATCACAGCTCTGTGAAAGGATACAGCCATAGCCTCCCATCCTCTGCTCTTTTCCCCAGTCCCATTTTCATCTTCTCATCCTGCCTGCTCTGAGATAGGACCAAGAAGAAACAGGGTGGAACAAGCCATGACTGCATCATTTAGCACTGTTGTGGATTTCCAAAAGAGACAGCCGCGATTGGCAGATTGAAACCTGCCAACCTTACCTCCCAGGCCTGCCTATGCAGCTGTCCAGGATAATTGTTGGATTGGTGCTAGTTGTGCAGGCAGCACGGTGGTTTCAAGCCTTCAATGCAAGAGTGTGCTCAGGAAAAGGAAAAGCACCTGCCTGTTCCAGGAATTCCTCCCAGCCTGCATGTGCTACTGGGCATGTATTTGTTGCTTCATCATGCCCTTACAGCTTCCCATTTCACTTTTTTTTTTTACAATACAGAATGAAATTTGCATAACAAATACTGCAGTTGAAAAAAATAACTAAACCATCTCTTGTGCCCGTTTAGCCTCCTATTATATTTATATTTTCTCATTTTTATAAAAAAAAACTTTATTTCACTGACAGCCTAACACTATAATATTGACTGGATTAATTTACTCTGCTAAATTCTCCACTGTGCGAAATTGCCATATTTCATCTCTCCAGGCAGCAGCTGTTGGGAGGCTCATTCTTTTTTCTCAACCTCTTGCAATAACACATCTTGATGCTAGAACAAGTGTGATATTAGTAGGTTGTTTTTAAAAAAAAATTTTTTTTTAAGAATTCCCCTGAATAACGAGACAGGAGATATTCCTCCAATTTTATGGGTGGCTCATGTGAGAACTGAGATATCCTCTTGGATATTTTCCTACAAAAGAATATTGATTGAAGGTCGATTCAGTCAGATGACACAAATGCCCCTTTACCATCCTTGCAACATTTATGGTTCCCCATTAAAGATATTGTAATAGTTGTTAATTCACCATCTTTCATACAGTAGGAGTTATATCAATTCCTCAAAGATTTCCGCATGGGGAGGCAATTTTGCCAGTCTCATTTCCTGCTGCAGCCTCCCCTCATGCCACCTACCATTTTGCTCCAGAGGATCTCCAAGAGCCAATTTTTTTTGGGGGGGGGCTGCAGGGGGAAAGGAGGAGTCAGCAAAAGCCATCCTTTCCCCTTGCACAAACAGAAGTAGATCCCTTTTTGGAATGCCACCTCAGGAAACAAAGCTATATTTCTTGATAATGATCAGCGATGAGCTGCTGATGTTTCCCTCAGGGTATTAGGGGTTGAAACATGTTTCTTCATTTCAATGATCCGCAATGTTTAGTGAATCAGGACATACTGATCAGCACTCTGGCAGCGCAAGGTTCTTTACAGCTGTCACAAAAGGCAACATACATGCACCAGCAGCCTTGCAATGACCCCTGGCACCAGTAAGTCAGTGTGGGGGGAGGGAGGGTAGAATGGGGGGAGGGGTAGGAATGGGGCAGAGACTGGGGCAGGGAGGGGGTGGATGGAGGCCAGGAAGGGGCGGCATCAGCAGCAGCGCCGCCGTCAATATCCTATCCTGCTTCCTGGCCTTGACCTGCCTTCCTGGGTCCATTTGGACTTGCACCAGCTTCTTCATTTGCACAGGTCTGATTAGACCCAGTGTGGCAGCAAGGTATTACCCCCAGGCAAGGGAACAAATGTTCCCTTACCCAGAGGAGACCTTTGGGACTGACTCCTCCGCAGGATGCAGTGTGTGCAGTGGCGTGGCTACATCAGTGTGTGTGTGTGTGTGTGTGTGTGTGTGTGTGTGTGTGTGTGTAGGGGTGGGGGGAGATTTAGGTAGGATTGGGCTGCTTGTAATCTTTTGAATTGTCACATTGTTGATTATATCATTACAACACATGCACAGCCCTTGGCAGGTGTGTTTTTTAAAAACAAAACAAAACAATTCAGAAACAACTGTAAGCCCATTTCATGACCTTTTCAAGGTAATAACACTTAACATTTATATAGCAATTTCTGAGAGTGCTGAGTATGTGACATCATGTACTGTATTATCTTGATGTAGTCCTTACAAAAATTCTGAGTAAGTACTATTACCGTCCCCATATTGTGGCTGAGAGGGAGTGGCCTGCCTAAGGCTACCTGGTGAATTCATGAATATTCAAACTGGGGAAGTCCTGCCTCGCGGCTCGCTCTCTTAGCCTCTTTGCTACACCAGCTCTCAAAAGGTCATTCTTTCCATTCTCTGGGTCCTGCAACCCTTCAGCCCTGATTAGGGGCCCAATCCTATCCAACCTTCCAGTGCCGATGCAGTCGCAATGCAGCCCCGAGGTAAAGGAACAAATGTTCCCTTACCTTGTGGAGGCCTCCATAACTGTTTGCCCACCACAAGATGCAGCGCCTCGTTGGCATGGCTGCATCAGTGCTTGAAAGTTGGATAGGATTGGGCTCTTAGTGTGTTTGTGTGTGTGTGGATTGTGTGAGTCTGGCTAATGTAGCAAGGCTGCTCTCCGTTCCTTTACTTAGGACGGGGATATTACAAAGCTGCCACTATATCAGGGCTAGCACAAATGTCACACTTAGAATAAAACCTTGCTTTTAAAAAGCATCCGGCAAGGCATTTATTCTCAAGAGAGTGGAGCTTCTTTTAGAAAAATGTGAGCCTCTCAGGGTCACAGCTGTGAAGAAAATGTGAGCAAATCGTAATGGCAAAACACTGTCCTTGAAAGCTACAAAGAACCTGTCATGGTAGCTGAGAGAGGTGAAGGAAATTGCTGCCTTCATCTCACTGAAAGACTCACTTGGAAGTTCTGTGATGAAAAGATAGCTACTCCATGGTCTGCCATGTAAGAAGGAGAAGTGAAGATCACAGACCTGTACAGATACGCTGGCAAAGCAACCACATCTTTAATATTTGCACCATCTGATGGGAGGCACTTAAACTTTCCATTCTGTCATATCTGAATCTTGTGTTCAATAGCAGGGCTTCTTTTTCCATCAACATATGTGCAAAAGCAACTGTTTATGTGAGAAAAAGCTGAGCTAAAGAAAAAGAGTGATGGTATAGAAAATCACTTTTATTTTTCTTCATTTACTCATTCTTGTTCTCTGCTTGTGGTTAATTCTAGCAAATATTTGAGGGATGTATTTAATTCTGTTAGTTGTGGTAGCATAAGATTTTATTTTGCCTCTCTCTGTTTTCCAGATCCTGCAAAGACATGTTCTGGCAACCGTTGTTGATTTGCTACATGTGACTCCATATACTGTAAAATCAAGAACATTCCTAGGAATAGCAAGCAATTTGAATTTTGCTGTATAAACTTCATTGCTCAAATGATGGAATAATCCCCTCCCCTTGTGTTATGAACTGTGAGTTCATGTAAACTTGGGATTTTGTTATTTGCAGGATTAACCTTATAGTATTACTTCTCTGTAAATTATCAGAGAAGAATTAATTGAAAACAGAAGGGTTTCTTGCTAGAGGAAATAAATTGCTCAAGAAGAGCAGAGAGTTTTAGTTCCCTCTGGTGTAAGGATAGAGGTGTAGTTGGCTAGCCAAGGAGATTAAAGTATTTAGTTTTTTAAAAAGTTTTATCAGCTGTTTATAAAGGTTTTAGAGTTTATGTAATTGTATTTTAATGTTGGGGAAATCCTCTTGTTTTGTTCTTGGATTTCCAATTAAAATTTAATAGTATCTGTACCTGGGGTTGTTCTGTGAAGTGAATTGAAAAAGACATCCGCCTACCCTGAAATTTGTACTGTAATAAGAGGGGTCGAGCTCAGGAGACCTCTCTAATTCCAATTGGTCCTGAGCTGGTGGCAGCGGTACTACCAATAAGTCTTTGTTTTTCCTTGCTCGACCATGACACCTTGTTTCCTTCATTCCAGTCCCCAGGTTTTCTAAAGAGCATAGTAATCATTTGGGCAACAAAATAAATGACAGATTTTTAAGCATATCAAAACACAGTTCCAGTTATGGTCAGATTTTCAGAAGAATGGGACACATAAGGAAGGGAGGAATGTATTGGACATCTGGTCCTTAAAATCCTGAAGCACATTGTAGTTGGCTCCTAAAAGGCACTGTGGTTGTCATCGTTAGAGCTATATAGAGAGAACAGCTGGGTCTCTCTTGTGTCGGGCAGCCCAATCCTACGTAAAGATTGGGCAGCCGGCTGAGGCTGCCCGCCCAATCCAGTGCTCCACCACGGGCAGCCTGCAGTAGGCAGCCCATGGCACAAAGTCTACTCAAGGAAGGGAACGTTCGTCCCCTTCCCCAAGTGTAATGGCGGCTGGAGCCGGTAGGCCTCTTTGGATTTCCGCCAGCTATTTTGCTGGCGGAAGTCGGAGGAGGCCGTGTAACGGCCCAGTCGCCCTGTGGAGACCAGCGGGGACCGGGATATAGCAGACGCCATGTCCCCGCCCTCGCCTGGGGCGGCTGGGCCTATGGCCGCCCTCCCGGCTCCGCCGTACCTCCCCCTGTCCATCGAGCCTCTGAGCCGTCCACCGGGTTGCCCTACCTTGCTTGGGTCCGGCGGTGGCCCAAGTACTGGCCTTCTTGGGTCTAAAGTAGGCCTTGCGCCGGCCTTCCCGACACTAAAGTAGTTGTCAAACATGCCTTATGGCACATTTGTGACTATTTGGGGCGGCGGTCCGCTGCCCGTAACTTGCGCAGTATTGCGCAGCAAGTGATTTTGCAACCATCAACTTATTACAGTCATAACAAGACAAAAGCAATGCTGAAGAACACTCTCAACACAACGTTTCTAACAATAGATAGTACAAATTGTAGGGGCATATAGAAAGGAGAGGGAAAGTGTATTGCCTAGTTGGGGGTGGAATGAGGTGGGTGAGCTGGTTACTTTCTTGGCTTCCTCGTGCTGAGCTTGGAAAAATCCTGCTGGCTTTAAACCTCAGCATTTCACTTCAGCACAAACACATATTTTAACAGCACTGCCACCAAGTGTCTGCACTGAAATCTGCATGACACTTTATAGACCTCTTGCAAAAAATGCACAAGCAGGGCCTAATTAAAACTTAGGAGACTCAAATGGTGGTAGGGGACTCTGGAGTCATTCAAAGTCCTGCCAGAATGGTTTATTCTTGCTTTGGAAAGCATTCAATGGAAATATTGCCTTGGTGATCTATGCTTAATATGGAAGCTGACTCACAAGACAATGAATCAGTGGCAAAGAGTCTAAAGGGCGCTGTCAGGCACTCAACAGCAGCAGCAACTAGCAAAAGCGGAATTGTTTTTTTCTTTTGGGAAGAGAAGAAATGGGTTCAGAGCCATGCTCTGTCAGAGACAGAGTCTCAGAGACTCGCTTTCCAGCCACGGACAGGTCACGTTGTCATTCTGTAGGCTTACCAGTTTTTCCTGGTCCTAAACCGGGACAACCCCCCCCCCCACAACTAATTAATTAAACAATTAAACAATTAAATAAATAAATAAATAAAATGTTAGATATTTTCAGGCATGGCCGAAATTTTTATTTATTTATTTATTTTGGCCACTAAAATAATTAATTAAATTGACTTACCTGTCCTTCATCATGCCCTTCCTCCTCCTTGCCGCCTTGCCCTCCTTCTTGCCACCCTTGCTGCTGTTCGCCTGCCGCTTGCCTTGCCCATTTGCCACCGCCGCTCGCTAGCTGGCTCGCCCACTCTCGACTGCTCCGGGCTCCGGGTCTTGCCGGCTCGCTCGGCCGCTCTCGCCGGCCCGGCCCAGCCGGCTCGCTCGCTCTCGCCGCTCCAAGCTCTGGCCTGATGCCCTCACGAGATTTGGGCGCCAACATCTTGGATCTCGCGAGATTTCGTGAGCCAAGATGCCGGCGTCCAGGTAAGTTACATCACTTTCAAAATGGCAGCGACGACGACGAGGAGCAGCGCGTGAGCGAAAATTTTGCTCTCGCCGGCTTGGAGCGGCGAAAGTGGGCAAGTCGGCCAACGAGAGCCTCTCTGTAAGCCCCTTGTCTCCAATGGACCTGTGCCAGCTCTTTTGCTGGTGTAAGTTTGAGGAGAATCCTATGTGTGGGTCCAGGTTGGGAAGGGGGGGATAGGATCTTGGTCTTCACCCACTTCTGGTTTTTGAAGCAGTGCTGAAATTCTGGTTTATGGGGTGGCCTCCTGACCTTGATTGTAAAGCGAACGTGGTTTCCTTTTATATGCTTCAGAACAAGACTCAGTTGACTGTATGCATGTATTTAAATAGGCAGATGTGAAAACAAATCCATCACAGGATTCCAGATGTCTTATGCTGCATTTTATAATGCTTTTTATTGTTTTTGGTTAAATCAGCTCCTAAATATTCACCATCAAGATCTAGCCTGCAGTTTGCCATTAATTCAAACTACCATGACTCTGGTAGCAACTGATTGATGTACAAACAAAATTCCTTCATGTCACTCAGTAAGCCCCAAACCCAACAAAAGTACAATAGATATATCTCTGACTGTTAGATATTGACCTCTTGTTGTTGTTCATTCGTTAAGTCGTGTCCGACCCTTCATGATCCCATGAACCATATCCCACCAGGCCTTCCTGTCCTCCACTATCTTCCTGAGTTCGCTCATTGTCATGTTCGTTGCATCGGTGATGCTGTCTAACCATCTCATCCTTGGCCTTCCCCTTCTCCTTTTGCCTTCAATCTTTCCCAGCATCAGAGTCTTCTCCAGAGAGTCCTCTCTTCGCATTAGGTGGCCAAAATATTTGAGTTTCAGCCTTAGTACCTGTCCTTCCAGGGAACAGTCAGGCTTGATTTCATTTAGAATTGACTGATTTGATCTCCTAGCAGTCCAAGGGACTCTCAGGAGTCTTCTCCAGCACCACAGTTCAAAAGCATCTATTCTTCGGCGCTCAGCCTTCCTTATGGTCCAACTCTCGCAACCATACATTGCTACTGGGAACACCATCGCCCTGACTATGCGAACTTTTGTTGGCATAGTGATATCTCTGCTTTTTATTATGCTGTCTAAGTTTGCCATAGCTTTCCTTCCAAGGAGTAAGCGTCTTTTAATTTCATGGCTGCTGTCTCCGTCTGCAGTGATCTTGGAGCCCAGAAAAGTAAAATCTGTTACTGCTTCCATTTCTGCCCCTTCTATTTGCCATTAGAGACATTTGCTATTAGAGATATTGACCTCTAGCCGTGTGTTACAGGGCATTGGAGTACACAGACGGCCGAATCCACTGGAGCTCCCTGTGTGGCAATGCAACAGTGCCAATGTGGCACCCGGCCGCTGCATCCTGCAGGGGACTTTTGGCCTCTGGAGGCCTCCTCAGGGTAAGGAAACATTTGTACCCTTGTCCTAGGGTAAGCCCATGACAACCTGCTGGGTCTACTCAGACCTGTGCCAGCAATATCACTGGTGCAAGTCCGTATGGACCTGGGTCAGGGGAGCTCAACTGTTGGTTGTGTTGTACTGTACAGCCTATCAATAAATTAAATTTCCACACATCCGGAACACTCACCATTTCCATCTTCTAAGAGAAATGAGAAAAGACACATGTTCTGAACTGTGGGGCATTTCAAATGAATCTGGTACATGGAGCCAGAATGATTTCACTCTCTCTTATAATTGTGCCCTCAAGAATCAGCAATTGCTGAGACCTGGCAGTAAAGACACAGTTTTTACTGGGCATGCTACAGAAATGCTTTCAGGGCTGACACTCTGTCTTCTGCTTCTGTTCTCTGACCCGGTGCTGTATAATATCCAGTAACCTATTGCTTCAGAGATTTCTCAGCAAACTTTGAACTTAGGTTTTATTTCAGATATCTGGAATCTCGACCTATTTTTGCATGTTCCTGAGCACTGAGACGTTCCAGGGGGTAGCACTACTCAAAAGTTGGCTTTGTTTGGAGGAGAAAGCACTGGAGACTTATGTAGGGTTTTAGTATGATTGCTAGTCCCTCCAGGACTGACTTGGAGTCTCTGGGAATCAGCATTGGTCTCCAGGTGACTACTGAAAGCAATCCTGGAGATTTTAACATGTCCTCCATGAATTTACAACATTACTGTATATCAGGTGTGGGGGGGGGGGGGAACTAGGAATAGCTTCAATCATAGCTGGAAACTCCATGTTTTAATAGTATTTGCTTTATGATCCAGAACCTCATATCAGAGGTCTCTCTCTCTCTCTCTCTCTCTCTCTCTCTCTCTCTCTCTCTCTCTCTCTCTCTCTCTCTGCACCTGAACTGGCTTGGAAGATACTTCTTCACCTGGACTGGTTCAATTCATGATGTCATGGCCCCTCCCCTCCCTTCTGCGAGAGTTGAGAACACTTCCCATCATCGTGGAGGGGCGCAGGGGGTTCTTCTGAACTGTCTCTCGATAAACCTACTTTAAAAGTAGATTTATTAGCACATCTTGAAGGGTGGTTTGGAAGAACTGCCCCCACACACACACACGTTGAAGGAAACTGGTCCAAATTCACCCCAATGTAAGGACAGGAACCAGGATATGCACTCACTGTGAGTGTGCATGCCTTCTTTCATGTGGGGCTGGTTCCAGGTGAAGACGCATCATCCAAACTGGTCCTCTCTCTGTCGCAGTTGAAAACTATTTTCTCCCCTCTCTCTCAGAGTGAGTGAGTGAGTGAGAGTGTACACCAGCCCCCTCCCCTTAGCGCAGCGGTTTTCAACTGGTGTGCCGTGAATGGGTCTCAGGTGTGCCACGGGGTCAGAGGAGACAAGACAGCAGTGGTGAGGGGGATGAAGTGGCTGCCTGGAGCCTCACGTGGCAGCACAAATAAAAGAAGTGGACAGCGAAGGGGCTAGAAATGGCTGCTTTGCCCCTCATGCCGTGGCGCGCTTAGAAGAAGTGGCAGGAAGCTGCCACTTTGAGCCTTACACTGGGCTTAGTGCTGTGCTTGGCACATACACCTGCTTCCCATTCCTAATGTCCGCACCAGAAGCACTGCAGTTCTTGTAGTACCTCCTGGAGACCTGACAGCAGAGTGTCTGGTGTTCTGTGAGCTCAGTGTGTGTGAGTGAATCACATCCCTGAGGGGACCCCCCTGCGCTTATTAGACATGGATAGATTTGTAATTAAAAAACGGAAGTTAGATGATGACAATGAATCATTTAATGTACTGTAATTAAATGATTCACTGTCATGTAATAATGTAATTTATTAATTAGATTGATTGTATTTATTAATTGTAATGTAATAATTTCATGTAATTTAAAAACTGGTGGTGTGCCTTGACCATTTTAGCACCTTGTCAGAGTGCCGTGAGTTGAAAAGGTTGAAAATTGCTGCCTTAGCTGGTACGTGTGGGATGTGTCGCCTTTTCTGAAGTTAGGTTTCTGAACCTAGATACCAGCATAACAAGTAACTCCCAAAAAGAACATAAGAAGAGCCCTGCTGGATCAGGCCAAAGGCCCATCTAGTCCAGCTTCCTGTATCTCACGGTGGCCCCACCAGATGCCTCAGAGAGCACACAAGACAATAAGTTACCAGTATCCTGTTGTCACTCCCTTGCACCTCGCACACAGTGAAAACCTATTTCTAAAACCAGAAGGTTGTTTATGACTTGTAACTTGTGATGGACATTTCCTCCATGAATCTATCCAATCACCTTTTAAAGGCATCTAGGTCAGGTGCCATCACCACATCCTGTGGCAAGGAGTTCCACAGATTAATTACATGCTGGGTGAGGGAAAAGAACTTCTCTCTATCCACTCTCTCCATCCCGTGCGTAATTTTATACACCTTTTCCAATTCAACTATATCCTTTTTGAGGTGTGGTGACCAGAACTGTATGCAACACTCCCTTCGATTTGTACAAGGGCATAATAATAATAGCCGTTTTATTCTCAATCCCTTTTTTAATTATCCTGAGCATGGAAAACATCTCCTAACCACTAAAGAACATTCTTTTGCCTTAAGAACATAAGCAAAGCCCTCTGGAGCAGGCCAAAGGCCCTTAGTTCAGCATCCTGTGTGTCACAGTGACCCTCCAAGCAGAAAAGAAAGGCTGACTCCTCTGTCACCATTGCTCCCCTGCAGCCAGTATTCAGAGGCCAAATCCTCTGCCAAATCTTAGTCCCTGATCAGATCAACCTTTACCACAAACCTGCAATGCTGTATGTGGCCCACTGGATTCCTGGGGCAACATGTGCTACCAAAAGATGATTTTTGCTAATTTGCTGTGTCAGGGTGCCTTGTCTGTCATAGCCACCCCAGAAGGAACCCAAAGGTTTATGGAAAGGTCAAGCACATGGGCTGTGTGCCTTTCTTAATCTTTCCCAACCCTGCACAGTGGGGCATGATGGTCTCACTGGGGCATCATCACAGCCCCGTGCCACAGTCTGATGACCCCCCCCCCTCCAGTTTCTATTTGTCTTTGAAGGGAAATTATGACACCAACAACAGCAAAAAGTAGTTTTGAACTACAGAGCAGGCAGAGAGGCTTAACTTCCTTCTCGCCTCTATTTTTTTTAAACAACAGAAACACAAGCAAATAGTTGCAAGCTATTCAACTGCTACCAAGTTCTCATGTTTATGATCTTGATTTCATTGGCTTTTTTCAAAACGCAGACAGTCTGCCTCTGTGCATCCTTACTTGCTGCAGTGTCAGGGGTCAAAGTGACTTGCAGAGAAACCTGGCATTGCAGGCCTGGAAGCCCCTCACATATTACGCCTCCAAGTGTGTTACTCAATTTTTTGCAGCTATCACTGCTGACATGGTATGATGGTTTAGAAAAGTCTGGTGCAATACACCGAGTGCTGGGAATGGTGTTGGAAAATGTTCAGTGTGCTACATTGAAGACTTCCTAGCACGCACGCATGTGTGTGTGCGTATGTGTATAACATCAGAAAACTATAGACAGACCACAGCTATATGTAATGAAGCGCTGACAGTCCTTTTTCCCTTTCAAAGTTCCCTCAGGAAAAGAGAAGGATCAGAAAGAAAGGGATTGCTTAACCCTTCTTCTGCCAATTATTTCCCCCTGTAATTTCACACCACCCCCCATTTACTCTTACCCCACAGATTTGCAGACCCACGCTTGTGAGATAAAAAGTGGTTTGAAACAGCTGGGGACTATCAGGGAAGGGTTAACCACTTTCTCTTCCATCCTGCCTTCCCCAAGGGCACTTTGTAATGAAGAAGAAGCCATTGTGGGCTTTGTTATGCAGCATAACATGTTCTGTAGTTTGCTCACCATCTCAGTGTTCCAGCCCAACAGCTGCACAAGGAGCAGATTACTGGAAGCAAGTTCTCTCCAGCAAAAGCAAACAAGCCGTTTTGCAAATGTCCTGTCTAAACTGCCTGGCCAGTTGTGGGTTTCCTTTGAAGGCTGCTTATGGTTCTGCTGGTATCAAAAGTAGTCTTCTTGTCACTTTAGCATGATTAATTATAGGTGTAGTGTTAATTGGATGTTATTGCCATTGCACTGTTTTGTCTTGTCTTATAAGCTGTCTCAAGCATCAGAAAAGTAGGGTAAAATCATGTTTATGTAAACTATGTGCATGTTTACTTGAGGATACAAAAATTGCACTTTTTTATTTTTCCCAATATTGTTTTCCAATATCCCCTAACAACGTCGGACAGCAGTACTATAATTTTCAGAACACAGCTGATATTACCGGTATTAGCAAAGTTGCTAGATCTGGAGTCATCGCAAGGAAAATGGCATTAAACTAGCCCATGTGATGTTTAGAGAACCTGCAGGCACACAAACCTGGTACACAGTAAGAAAATAATATTGTAACTACCTATTGAATGGGAACATATTAATATGGAAGGTTTCAGATTCCATCATTGGTTTTCAATCCAATTAGGCGGAAGCAGATTGCAGAGCCTCAGCAATATATGTAATCATACTGCCCAATAGATACCTCCCAGACCCTGGAAAATGGTTTAATTATGCTATATTATGTCAAAGCGCATGGAAGCTGTGGGCAGAGTAAAGGTAAAGGTATCCCTTGACAATTAAGTCCAGTCGTGTCCGACTCTAGGGAGCGGTGCTCATCTCCGTTTCAAAGCTGAAGAGCCAGCGCTGTCCGAAGACGTTTCCATGGTCATGTGGCCGGCATGACTCAACACCGAGGTGCATGGAACGCTGTTACCGTCCCACTGACACAGTACCTATTAATCTACTGGCAATTTCTTGCTTTTGAACTGCTAGGTTGGCAGGAGCCATCGCACAGATTCGAACTGCCGACCTTTCGATCGACAGCTCATGGTTCAGTGGTTTACCCCACTGTATGCTATGCTGAGGTTAGATTAGACAGAATGTGTGAACAAGTTCTAAGAAGAGGATCCAAATAGGCATTTCCTCTAAGGTAGCATTTCTCAAAGTTCTCCCTGTGAGTAGGTGAGAACTTTGAGTGCTTGCAGGGGCGGGGCGATGGCAGTGCCCCCAAATATCCCAGAATGAGACCCTTCATAGTCAAAACATTGTTTGCTGTTTTCACATATGGAACATTTTGTGCCCGTGCCATATAGGACGCTTCCCCATCCCCACAGACTCTACTAACCTGGTACTAACCGTCATTTCATCAACAGTTCAACACACAGCTAGGAGTCCAGCAGCCAGTGACATCATGGACACAGTCAGTTGGCTCCCATCAGACAACTCTTGCCCATTAACAAACAGCACTGTGGCTGTCAGGCTAGCATTTGGTCTGTGGTGAGGAAATGTCAACAGCATTAAGCTAACAAGCAAACATCAAGGGCCAACCGTAGACAGAGACAGAAGTCAAAAAGATCTGACTGAAAACCTTTCAGGAAATGGCGAGATCTGCAGGCCGGAATATGCTTTCTCCAGAAACTGCAAATGCTTTGCTAAGAACCTCAAATGATGGCCTGGCACTTTCTGATTTAATATTGCATCTCAGGAAAATCGTGATCCTCACCCCTCACATACAAATGCTGCAAGATCCCCTGTTCTAGATTGAGGAAGATATTAGGGCAGAGGGAAAGTGCCTGTTGGCCTTATATCACAGGCCTGTTGGCATATTGGATTAGCGGAAAGCTTGGCTCCCTTTGACATATTTTGGCTGAGCCGACTCAACACATTCCTGGGCATCTAAGTAACTGACTCCTTCCATAAAGAAGAATCTGTGCTTTTCTTTTTCTCTGCATTTGCTGTCATCTGAATCACTTTAACCCTAGAACTCTTTGGTTCCTGCTGGTTCTAATCAAAGTTACAGCATCTTGGGGAAGGGCCTGAACAATAACCCCAGCACTGAATGGCGAAGTACTGTATTAGATTCAGCTGGGACATTATGTTTAGTGCATGAGTTGTTGTGGGAAGAAACAAAAACAATGAACATCACAGGGAATTTACTCTTTCATCTAAATTCTCTTTTCTACAAGCCACTGGTCTGTTTTCTCCCAGGAAGATTGCCACCTTCTCATTTGAACTCCCCTCCCTTTGTTCTTTGGGATTTCAGCCCAAAAGTCAGAGAGATGAAAAAATAATTAAAATACACTACTTATAAGGAAGAGGGGTGGGAATGAATTTAGATCTGGAACTTTGGCTTGTACTGGAGGTGAACAAGCCAGACACACCTATTTCACTCAGGGGCTTCCCAGAGAGGCAGCACTCGTAAAAGAACTGCCAATCTGTTTTAAATTATTTTCAAACATTTTCATTTCTGATGATGTCATCTGTGACGATATCGTTTATTTCTATATTTATGTAGTTGGGCTTTCAACAATACATATTCTTTGCTAGTTCAACACTGAAATAACAGATTGTAAAGTCACAAATTATAAAGGATGAATGGCAAACTCAGGAGTGAGCAGACTGCAAATAAACAAGCTTTATATATACTAAAATGTTACTCATTTGAATGAAATCCAGAGAAAATTAGTCATGCCTAAATCAGAGATGGCCAGCTGGATCCAGCCCGAAGGCATTTTTTGTTTTTAATTATGCTTATATCATACCCTTTCTCCGAGGAGCTCAGAGTAACTTACATGGCTCCCCCCCCCCTCTTTTATCCTCACAACAACTGTGTGATGTAGGTTAGGCCCAGAGACAGTGACTTGCCCAAGATGGGAAGATGTCACGGTCAGTCAGGTTGGGCACTGATGAGTGCCCATATCCATCTGAGAGACCACCTGGCTCCTGACTGTCATGACTTCAGGACTGGAACCCCTCAATCCAAGGATGAGGTCCAACCCAGAGGAGAAGACAGATTGGGGAAGGGGAATTCCCTTAGACCAGACTCCGGTCTCCCTACCCCACCTGAACCTCGTACAAGGGGAACCTGCTTTGACATGGCTGTGCCCCCCTTATCAGATTCTGGGGACTCGCTTGAAGGCCCTGCAACACCCTCCCCTCCACCATTGGAGCCAATGTTTACAAAGCTGGATGTAAACATTGGCTCCGATGGTGGAGCCCCCTTCAAGCTCAAGGATCCTCAGAGGGAATGGGTAGAGCCAACTTCCTTATGTATCTGACACACATAAAAGCCTGGGAGCAACATCTGAGCCCTTCAGATGATAGATTCCAGCTACATTCCTTTGTTTCCTCTTGGAGCTGTTTGAGGTCCTGACCAACTACCAGGGCTTCATCTCCAGTTGAACCTCTGCCTCAGATAGATCACTGGCCTAATCTGCTACCAGCCTGGAACAGGATAGCTGAACCCTGACCCTGCCTCCAGTACCTACGGCAGCTGTGGTGCAAATTGGCTGAGACACTCATACAGCTGGTATGAGTCACTCCCATCTACAAACTGGAGTGCCTCCTGTATCTAGCTGATGCATCCATTGACCAATCAGAGAAGGAGGAGTTCCTGCCACCAAGTGACTTAGAAATGGCTGCATCTCCTCTTCTTCCCGTCCTCCATCCCCATCAATGAATGGGTGTATGTGTGAGAGATGAGGGTCAGGAGCTGCTGCCACCAAAGATTCTCCTCATTCACTGAAGGAAAGGATGGGAAAAACCATTGCCCACTGCCATCCCCCCACATGGGGGGCATGGGCACCCAGCATGCCATGGGGAGATTCAGTGATGGCCTTTACCTCCAGACCCCCAACAGTGCTGGGTCGTCCAGTGAAATTCATGGCTGAGTGAGGATTTGAACTTGGGTCTAACCACTAAGCATCACACCATACCAGATCTCAATTTAAGCATTTGTTGACCAACTTTTGCTGGATTTGCCCATTGCTGGCATTTTTATTATTGACATTTTTAAGATTCTCAAATAATGCTTATATGTGTGAAATTGAGACTTGTTTATATTCTAACCGTGGCAGCCTAAGCTATTCAAACAAATTCTTGAATCATTTTAGTAAGATTAGTCCTGCGCTCAGCTTCACCCCAAGTCAAAATATGCAAGGAGAAGGCTGTTAGTTCGGGGGAGGTATGAACATCTCTTGGATCCATTTTGTATGAGTCTAGTTCAGGTCAAGACCTATCCAGATCTTGTAGATTGTGTGTCACACCCAATTTATGAAGGGTGTTTCCTTGTGGGAAGTTTTGGTTCCTCAGGGGACATTCTTGGGTCCCAGAATGCAGTGGTTTATAAGTTCTGCTCTCTCTCTCTCCCATGGTTTATAAGTTCTGCTCTTAACAGACTCATACTCCATTGCTCCAATGGGATTTATGTCATACAGTGCTTCTATTACGGAGAGTCAGAGCATTGTTGCGAATAGATGGCTGGCCTTTGACCAGAGAGGCCCTGGGTTCAAATCCCCACTCAGTCATGAAGCTCACTGGGGGCCCAATCCTATCCTTGGCCTGCCTGCGCATTACAGGGATGCTGACACAGCATCTGCTGCATCCTGCAGGCCAGCTGGAGACCAGGCTGCTGGGGAGAGGTTAGTAAATAAAAAAAATTACTTACCTTCTCCATTGTTCCCTGGTCCCCATGGGCTACTCAGATCTATGCCAACTATTCTGCTGGTGCAAATCTGTTAGGCTGAAGGGGGCATGTTGAGCCCAGACCAGGGGCATAGGGTCTTGCAGATGCTGCTGATGCTGAGATCTGCCCCCCCCCCCGAACCACCCCCTGCCCAGTCTGATCCCCACCAACACCTTACCTGCTCTGACAGCTGGTCTGTAACTTGCTGCTATTGGCGCAGGGCTTACCGGCTACTCCACCATCAGGAACAAGCCACAGAATGACAGGGCTGGCGCCATGCCAGCAGTCCATAAGATACGCTAATGGACCTCACAGTCTGCTAGCGTATCTCGCAGATAGGATTTGGCTGTGTGGGTGATCTTGGGCCAGTTGCTCTGTCTCTCTCAGGTGAACCTACCTGACAGGCATTCTGAGGATAAAATGGGATAATCCCCAGTATGTTACCCTGAGCTCATGGATAAAAATGTGATTAATAATGAAGATTAAAAGGCTCTGTAGTGGGGCATCTGCTTTACATGCAGACAGTCCAGGTCCCATCTCTCCAGATAGGGCAGAGAAAAATTCCTGTCTGCAACCTAGAAAACTGTTGCCAGTCAACATGGACAATACTGAACTAGATGGACCAATGGCCTGACTTCGTATAAAGCAACTTTCTCTGTTTCAATGTGCTAAGGCAGCAGAGCTGTGTCTTTAGACAAAAGTCTGCATGCAGCTCAGGAGTGGGGCTTTTATGTAAATGTAAAAGGGACGAGCGATGGCAAACACTCCTCCCAAGCTCTTTTCCATCCAGCTGGGCTCCAGCACTGGATGTGAGCCCTGCAGGCTGTGGGAAAGCTGCAGCGGGGTGGGGAGGAGAAGCAGATCAGCAAAGTGTTCCCGATCTGCCTCCTTTTTGCACATTCTATCACAACTTCAGGTGCTGCATGATACTTGATTGGGAAAGACCTGTATTTAGCGACAACAGATGTCTCTTACTTGTAGTTGGACCCTGGGAAACCAGAATGCAGCTTGGCTGGAGCTTCTCTAGCGGTCAAGGACTAGGGCTGTTTCACTCGGCACAGATTCTGAACTCTTGCCATGGCAATCAGATCTTGATTCAGCTTCCATATATCTTTTGCTGTCCAGTGTTTATATGAATCATAGCCCTTCTTTCCCAGTCTTTGACTAAAACATTCAAATGCTTGAAACCCAAACAAACCCAAATCAATCATAGGGTACTGTGAAGCGAAAGCCAAGTGTTCCCGGCCATATCTGCGCAGCTAATTGCATCATCAGACATGTGAAGAATTCCGGATATTTTAGTGAGCAGTTTTAATGTCCTCCCTATCAGAATGAGTTATCAGGAGACTAGCTTGCTGTGCTCTTCATCTCCTGGTAGCTGTAATGCAATCCAAGTAGGACGTATCTGTATTCCCCTGACTTAAGTAATGCTGAAGACCATCTCTCCTTGCAGACTCTGGATTGAAAGGTCCAGCAGGAGAGTGTTTGCATTGGGCTTGAGCCATCATACCGTTAACAAATCCAAATTATTTGTGGAGTGAGAAAAGAAAGAGGCCTCAACTGCCGCAGCCTTTTTCTTCAGGGAAGGTTTTCTGCTCATGCATACAGATGGGGTGTGTCCTGAACAGAAAGCATCTGGAATCGACTGGCTGGCTAATGCCTGTGATATTACAACACACAAAAATCCTGTGCTCTTTCTCATCCCTTAGGGATCATTGTGTGTCTCCATCTGCTTAAGTCTCAATTTCAAAAGCCTCACATAAAATGCAGGCTGCATATACAATTCGTTTCGTGCATATACAATTCCCAATCAGGATGTACAAGTACTATATGGTGAAATATGCCTTCTTTTGTTTTTTCCCCCTAGTCAGCTGCACAGTGTAAAATGGGAACCAATGAAAATTCAAGGCACCACCACTCTCAGTGACTCCTGATACTTCCAACAGGGACTTCTCAGCAAATGGGGTGGGGGGAATCTGTGGCAGCTGACTGGTATCAGGAGGCTCAGGGGGTCAGCCTGGCCAGATGTTCTGATGGGCATGGACCCTCAAACAGTGGCCAACATGACTGAGAGGAGTAATTCTCTCTTCATGGGTCATATATACACAGAGCTCAATGCCAGAACTCAGCTGTACAGTCTCCACTTGTCCCCATGAGCCATTTGACCCCATGAAGGTTGCAGCAGCTTGTACCTATGGTACTTCGGCCATTGGCAATGCTGGAAAAGGTTTCCAATCCCTTAAATAAATGCTGCTTGATCTGCCCTGAGAAACGCTGGTGGAATCCAGAAGTTCTCAAGAATCCTCCTCCTCATCATCATCAACAACAGCAGCAACAAGTTGCACTTATTTGACTCATTTCAAGTGCTGAAAGCGTTTAAAGTAAATCTTACAATATCCTTGAAAGGTAGGTCAGTGTGGTTATCATCATACTGCATCAGTTCAGGTGGACAGCATAGCTGCCTGCCAAAAGCCACCTACTGAATTGGTGGCTGCGATGAGTCCCCAAAGGGATAGAACTATAGCTCAGGGAAAGAGCACCCCCACTTTTCATGCAGAAAGTTGCCATTTCAATTCTTGGCTTCTCCAGTAGGGTTGGGAAAGAATCCTGTCCCAAACCGTGGTGAACTACTGCTGGGTCAATGACAACAGTACTGCTCTAGATGGACCAATGGTCTGACATGGTATAAGGGAACTTCATATATGGAACTCTGGCTCACACCAGTAAGTTACACCCGCTCCTTTTGCTACCCCCATGTGTGCCTTCCCATCCTGCTATTCTCTTCTGCTCACTACTCACTTCTGCACCTCAACTGGCTCTGGCTCTCCTCCCTCAAAGACGACTTGGTCCCCATTCCAAGGGTTCCCTTTGCCTTCCCAAAGAACAGATTAGGCTTTCCAAAACACTGACAGTCCAACTCTTGCGTTTCAGATTTGTTTGCGCTGTCTATAATTCAGCCCTGCTGCCTGAACTTTCCCCTTTCTCTCCAGGAATGAGTACTGTGCAATTCTTTTCCCCCTTATGATTGCTCATTTTCTCCTTGAATTTCTGCCTCCATCTATTACCCCATTTTTTTCATTGCAGAGGGAAAGGCTCCCAACATCGTACTTCTGTATATATCTAATCTCTGACAAAATCACATGAGTTGGATTCCGTTCCAGTGGGAAGGGCAATGTATAAAACTACAACACAGGCTGCAAGAATGTCATCCTCCTCCTGGCAGGCATGTGATATTTTAATCACACCCAAGAATGGAGGTGCTGCTGAGATGGAGCATTGAAAAGACTGCCTCATGTAAGCCAACTTCAGTGGGGTTTTCTTCCATTGCAAGGGGCAAGGGGACACTGTAAAACACTGGGCTGACTGTGGACTCCTATGAAAATCCCTAGACTCAAGGACTGCATGCATCAGCACCACTTATTCAAGGAAGGGGGTCTAATATATACTGTAAGTATACATGCAATAAACTCTCTGTGGATTCAAACTGAGTTATCTGTACAGTTCTTTCTCTCTCTCTCTCTCTACCCCCCTTCTTTATATGAACATATAGTAAGAATCTGTGTCATGAATTCTAGGGATTATACGATATAAGGCATAACAGGCTACTGGGTAGATCTCTTTGGCCAGAGAAAGGAGCAATAACCATCTCAATTACATATGTTTTGGATCAAGGCGTGTGCTCCCTAAGAATAATCTAAGTATTACTCGGTACATATACCTCAAACTGAATTGTAAAAAAGATACAAAACTTTACTCACTCTGACATTGGGGAGCTGGTGACAAAAGCAGGAAAGTTCAATTCTGTGTTCCTGTCTACAGCTCCTTGGAAATAATACCCATTGACATCAATGAGATCTGTTTTCATGTAACCATGTTAAGACTGGGGTGCTGATGCAATCCCATATGTGGTTTCCGGATGAACGCCCCATTGAACACTGTGGGACTTACATCTGAAAACATGCACAGGCTTACACTGTTAGGTTGCAATCCTATGCATGCATATCTGGGAATAAGCTCCATTGAACACAATGGGATATACCTCTGAATAGACACACTATTAAACTCTTAAATCTCATCACTCCCCCTAGGAAATGTTCTCCTTTCTAGGTGTAGAAAAAACTTCAGATAGTGCAGCTGGAAATCTAGCCTTTGAGGATATGAATGCTTGCTTTTCCTTGGTGAAATGTAGCTGGTTGTGACAACAGATATCAGTTTACTCCTTCACTGTAGTCCTAAATTCTCATTCCCCCCCCCCCCCAGAAATGAGAAGAATTTGTATCCCTTCTCTCAAAGAGAAATAAACATCACAAGATTTTCTTAGATACCAAACTGTGAAGTAGAATTAAACCTTCAGTACTGACCATTCAGTCTCTGCAACTCTTTCCCACCCACAACCTTTCAGAAGCCTGATGTGAAACAGCAACCTAATTCTTTACATACAGTGCAAGCAGTTTTAATAGATGCTGCGGAGAAGAATAAATAAATCAAACTCAAGTCCTTGGAATCTTATCTGTCGCCCTCCAAAGTTCTGAAGTCTTCAGCATTACAAAACTGTGAGACTTCCAAAGTCCCATCGTGCTTTCGCACATGTGGGCTATACGTGTAAGAGACATATGTGGGTGTGTGCAACGCATGAGAGAAAAGGGGGTTCCCTGAGCTCTGTTGCCAGGGTAACAGCTTCAGCAGTTTGACCATTGTCACATGCAATTTTTTGCCTTGACTGAACCCCATGTCTAAGTGAAATCTTAAAAAACTACCTTTGAAGAACCAGACATGAAATACTCCCTGATTGACACATGACAGAAGTTAGTGACAGGTCCTATCTGAGTCTTGGAGAAGATGCCTCCTTGCTTTTGTTAGGTGAGGTCATTCCCAAGTAGGTCAGTTGCCCATGGCTTACCTGTTGCCACCTGCCCTCCTCCTGCCTGTGTGTTTTTAACTTCCAGGACTCTTCCTCCCCCTTTTCCTCTTCCTCTTCCTCCTCCTCACTCCAGTCTGGTCCTGATACAAATGAGCCTCCTCCAAGCTGTGTGTGTTTTCTCTGGTTCCGTTCCTTTGAGATTCTCTCCGAGAGGGTGGGTGGGAAGGAGGGAAGGAGGAGAAAGTCACAACAATAACGTCTTTCTCTGGCAGCCAAACTCCTCAGCATTTAATCCACACACATGTCCTCCTGCCTGCCCGCTGAAAGACTCATGTGTAATAATATTTCCTTCTGCTGGGGCAGGAGAGCTCCCAGCCAGTGTTATTAAACAAATCACATTCTCTCTCTCTCTCTCTCTCTCTCTCTCTCTCTCTCTCTCTCTCTCTCTCTCTCTCTCTCTCTCACACACACACACACACACACACACACACACACACACACACACACCCCTTTCACTCTCTATAAGCATGATATCCTCCTTCCCTAATTCTGCAGTAAATCAGTGAGCTTAGGAGGTTTTTGTTTCAAAGCAGCAGGAAGGAAAGGGCAGCCAGGCTCAATGGGCAATAAATGGGATTCTTGTGTTTTTAAAATGAATGGAGCACATATGCCAGAACCGGTCTAAATAAATGTGTGTTTGCTATGTTAATCTTCCTTTGTTCAGTGCTACCCTTGTCCATTTGATGCTAATTCAGGATTTGCCTGCTGGACTGTTAAAAGCCCTTCTCGGGACCTTGTTAGTTTTAGGGTCAAAGGCTGCAGTGGGAGCTAAGGAGTGTGACAATCAATGCCCCTGGATGAAGGTAGTGTGGTCTACTAGTCATCCACCTAAACTAAACTATAATGTAACAGTGCGTGCGCTACTGAGAAGCACCTAATGTGGATTGTGGATTTGGTGGTGGAGCATCATATGCCCTTTCTGCTCACGACCAAAATTTCAGACAACCCATTCACCATGTGCAGAGTGCAGTCCAGACTGGAAAAAAGAAATGGGAGCCACAGGCAGGAAGCCCAAAGCAATCTTTAAGGCTGCAAACTCTTACCTCTGAGTAACTGCAAACTGAACTGTGAGGATTCAGGGTCAAAGAAAGGACATATTACTTTCAGCACGTGCTTTGCAAATGCTTTCTTGCTTTTTAATGTTAAATACAGTGGGTGGCGCAGTGGGTTAAACCACTGAACCAGGAGCTGTCGATCGAAAGGTCGGCAGTTTGAATCCGTGCGACGGCTCCTGCCAACCTAGCAGTTCAAAAGCAAGAAATTGCAAGTAGATTAATAGGTACCGTCAGCGGGATGGTAACAGCATTCCATGCACCTCGGTGTTGTTGAGTCATACCAGCCACATGACCATGGAAACGTCTTCGGACAGCGCTGGCTCTTCGGCTTTGAAACGGAGATGAGCACCGCTCCCTAGAGTCGGACACGACTGGACTTAATTGTCAAGGGATACCTTTACCTTTACCTTACAGGCTGGATCAGGGCTGATGGGGAAAGGGGACTTTTACTGCCATCAATGGCAAATACCAACCATGAGAGCAGGGCTGATCCAGATTGGGACCATGGCAGGGGATAGGACGAAAATCCACAGAGGCCCAATTCAGCTGATATTTCTCTAGAAAAATCAAGCACACACTTGCAAGCATGAGCTTAAAATGTAGTCTGACTCTTAGCTCTAGGTAAACATGCATACAGTATAATCAGTCTTAGCAAAATATAAGTGATAACGCTGGTAACCTTAGTTCCATACCAAAAGCCTTTGCAGGTGATTTGCACAATGCACAGTTATTATTCACGCGTTGTTGAAGACACAGACATTTTTCTCAAAGTACAGTGTTATTTTTCATTCAGTACATTCATGTATCCTGCCTTTCAGTCTGTATTAGGCCCACAGAGAGGTTCACAGAATAGAGTAACATTAAAACATAATAAAAAAATTAAAACACTAAAATCTGTTTAAATAGTCAAGTCAAAATAGCTAAAACAATCCAGTGAAAACAAGAATAAGATCAGCCGCCGAACCAACAGTAAAAGAAAACCACCTGGAAACCATAACACCTAAACAAGTCTTGAACAATTTGTTAAAGGTCAACAAGGAAGAAGCCTGGCAAGTTTTCCTTGGGAGAGATTTCCAAAAGATGGGAGCTACATATCTATATATGTCACAACAACAATATGTAATTAGGGTGAATCACCAACTAGCTTACTCACTCCTCTCTGTGTACGATGTTGTCCACAGGAAAAAAAATACACAGACTTGCTGTTGCTGTTGCTCTTGCTGCTGTGTAACCAGAAGTGGGAGGAGAGTGGAGCGCGTGGAGCAGCTGCTCCAGGCGCAGGTGGACTGTGGAGCGTGTGGAGCAGCTGCTCCAGGCGCAGGCGGACCGTGGAGCGCGTGGAGCACCTGCTCCAGGCGCAGGCGGACTTACCGGTCTCGTCGGGGCGCGGTGTTTGTTGTTGTTTTGGCCCTCCCACCCTCCCTGGTGCCGGAACGGCTCTGCAAAAGGTAGGAAACCGGCGGGGGGCGGGGGCGGTGACACGCTGGGCACGTCACATCACTTAGGCCCCACCCCCTTCCTCCGAGCGCCAGGAGGCCTGGTTACGCCTTTGTGTGTAACTGGTACCACAGTAAGCACCTCGGGCTTGGACTAGATTTTCTAGAAATGCTCTCAGGGATGGGCCTGGAGCTCAGTGGTAGAGCACCTGTTTTTTGCATGATATATAGAAGATCTCAGCTTCAATCCCTGGCATCTCCAGGTAGGACTGGGAAAGACCTGTGAAAACCCTAGAAAGCCACAGCCAGTCAATGTAAGCAATACTGACCTAGATGGACCAGTGGTCTGATTCTGTGGAAGCTTCCTACATTCATTCAGCTTCCTACATTCATTCATTCATTCATTGTCCAGCATAAGATGTAAGAAACTAGGTCAACAGAATCCATTATAGATGTCAAACAAGGATACAACATGAGAAGATAAACATAAAAACCCCTTCTCACACAATGCAGTCTGTGGCCCCTTAAATTAAAGATCTTTAAGTCCTTCTGACTGCAGAGCACCTCTGTTTTTATCAAGTCTGCAAGAAACCATAGCAAAGCTTGCAGCTGTGTGATGTACATGGTGGCAGGCCAGGCCATGTGTTGCTCTCCAGCCAGCCATTTTGTGCACACAGAGAGCTCCACTGCCAAAAGTGAATCATCTGCTGGACTCACAAGCTCTTTAGAAGGAACAGTTGTTGGGACACCCTGACCTCTGATTGAACAAAGTGTTGGCCCTTGGGCCATTTCCCCACAATTCAGCACTTCACTGGGGATTTCAATGGGTCTCATAAATATGAAGGGAAGGGGGCAAGTTTGAAGGCAGTGAATGCCGGTGGGAGAGGCCTGTGTCAGTATTCCTCTTCTGCTCACATACTGTGGTTCTTTTCTTTAGCACTTCCATAGCAAATATTCCTTCTTTGTAGTGTAAATAGCCTTTAATAATTGGACTGGGGGAACATGGCCTGACTGGTAGTTTAGAGCAGCTGGCTCCCTGAGAGAAGTGATCACTTCATCCATGGGCTTTCTCTCCCTTTCCTGTATACATCACTTTCAAACCTAGTTCTCTGCCCTTAATGAGAACCTTTGGCACATCTTCTTCCAGGAAACTGAAAGACATTCCTGTGGGATTGTCCTTGAAGCTTTATATAACTGGTCTCCCATTGGCTTGATGATTTCCCCAAAGTACTGTACTGCCATGATCCTCTGTCAGCTCCCCCCCCCCTTTAAGGACTAGCTTCTTCACTACTAAGCATGCTGCTGCAGGAGGTAGTCCCAACAGCTGGGCACATTTCTTTCTCTGAGCTTGTGCCACTAATGAAATATCTGATTCATGTGAAGTCCCTCTAAGAAGCCCTACTAACTTGAACAAAGTCCTTCTAGTCCTTCTGATAAGTGCAGGGATGGCTCACACAGGGGCATCACTTAGAGACAGGCTTACCAGATCGCCGACCGGGACACTCCGTTTTGCCCTTAAGGGGCGGCGGGGGGCGGGGCGTTAGGAGCCAGAGCACGCTCTGGCTCCTAACGCCCCGCCCCCCGCCGCCCCTTAAGGGCAAAACGGAGTGTCCCGGTCGGCGATCTGGTAAGCCTGCTTAGAGAGGGTAAGCAAGATGCATGCCTCTCTCCCCCCCCCTCCATGTGACTCTTCCTCAGGAATATCACCTAGACTTTTGGTCAATTCACTGCTTCTGTCCACTGAGTGACTATGGCTATATACACATCTATGCAGGCCTGCTATGTACTGTATGTAAGTACAGGTATGTATGCCAAAGGTACAAATCCTTTTGCATTTTTTTTAAACATGCAACACTATTCCACTATAAAGAAGGCAGCTGTAGTATACAGAGGCCCAACTGAAACTGGATGTTGGCTCATGGAAGTCTATATACTTTGGCTTGTAGCTAGTTTTCAGCTTTATCCCAATAGTTGCTGGCTGGAGGAAGCATGCAAAAAGCCACAAAAGACGGTCTAAACTTTCATGTGTTTGAATAGAATTTGCCTATTGCTCCGTCCGCTAATGAATGTCAGGTGCTGGTACTGTATTCCCAAAATCTGGAAGTACAAACAAGTCCCTCCTTTGGCCCCACCCATAAATGTTTCAGTAAATGGAATTTTGCTTGCCGCAGCCAATACATTGACAAAGATTCAGCTCTCTCCACAATATAGTGCCTCTGTCAAGGTATTTGGATATATTTATTTATTTCTGTATTTACCGGTATATATGCCTTTCTTATCCTCAGATTAGTCTTCGGATGTTACTCAAGGCGGTTTACATAGGCAGGCTTGTCTAGATCCGATAAGGATCTTTACAATATGGATATGTAGTGATCTACCACAATTTCAAAGGTATTAATTCAGAATGATGTGCAGGAACCTAAGGGTGCAATCCAGACCTACTTAGGCCACCGTTGTAACCAGTGGCCCGGCGAAAACGGGAGGCCCCAGAATGGAAAGGGGATTCAAATCCCCTTTGAATTCCCCTTTTGGAGGGGATTTGAATCCCCTTTCCGTTCTGGGGCCTCCCGTTTTTGCTGGGCTGCTGGTTACAACGGCGGCCTAAGTAGGTCTGGATTGCACCCTAATTTATTTAAAATCTGTGACAGGCAGCCTGATCCTGTCTAAGATGCGGTGGCTGGCCAAAATGGCTGGCCGCTGCATCCTAGGTAGGATGCAACCCGCATTGGCGTGGCCAGGGCTCACCTCAGGGTAAGGGGACGTTCATCCCCTTCCCCCGGTGTAAGCCCCGGAGAACCCAATGGGCCTTTTTGGATGTGCGGCAGCTGTTTAGCTGGCACATGTCCGGGGAGGCCATGTAAGGTTGGTCTGGTCCAGGAAGGAGACGGGGATATTGCCGAAGCCCGGTGCTGATATTCCCGCCCCCTCCCAGGCCACCCTGGTCTACCCACCTCACATCCTCCCGTCGACTGGTGCAGGGCTTACCTCTGCCTGGGGGTGCAGAGTCTGGGGGATGGTATAGTAAGTGGTGCTGGTCTCGCGTCAGCACTGCATACTCGCTGTTGCCATGAAAGTGCTTTATGTCACTTTCGTGACACCCAACACTGACTGAGAGGGAGCTCCACCAGCGCAACATTAGGTAGGATTGTGCCCTTAAACAAGTTAAAATTGGGCTGTTGCCTGCCTGTTACTTGCCTATCTTTGACCTTCCAACCCTCCTACCCAATGGCATTGATTCAGCTATTAGGATGCCATGTAATGTTCACAAACAATCTGATGGCTTAAGTTGAAGTATCAGCATCAGAATGTTGGCAATCAGTGCAGCTTCCCAGAAAAAAGTGAAAAGGCAATTTGGCTTCAAAAGTCTCATATAGGTCCTAAAGACAGCTAGACAGACAACAGAGCTTAGTTGCCCACTGACTGGACTAAGAAGAGTTCAGTATTGCCTATTCAAAGACAATAGAGTTATGGTGCAATCCTGTGTAAGATGTGGTGGACTGCCTAAGGGGTCGGCCACCGCATCCTATCCTATTCCTGGGCTGCCCCGAAGCAGCCCGGGAGTACCTCAGGAGAAGGGGAAGTTCGTCCCCTTCCCCGGGTGCAGTGGCGTCTCTAGCCCAAAATGTAATAGGGGCCCACCCTCAACTTTTTGCCCCCCTCCTCCCTTTTTCTCCTCCTCTATACTCCCTGCCATTTGGGGTGGGCGCATTTTTCGTGATTTATTTATTTATTTATGGCAATGGGGGGCGAAAAATTCTTCGTTGAGCTCCATTATAGTAGCAGAGGCATGTACACATAGTTTAGCTGAGTTTGCTTACAGGATCTCTTTTATTGACAAACTCCTTTCGCCTCTCCTTTGCCATGGCTGCTACCTATCCCCTGGACCTGGATGCCTCGTCTTCCACTCTCTGTGGTGCTTATGCTCATGGGAGAACGGCGATGGTGGCGGCGAAAACTCCAGCGCGCGCTGCAGAAGTCAGCTGCCCCGAACAACCCAGCCGTCCGCCAGCTGGAGGGGCGCTATAAAGTGGAGGCAGGGAGGGCGAGAGTGAGAGTGGTGAGGGAGAAGCAGCCGCCGCCACAGGAGGAGGAGGAGGAGGAGGGAGAACGAGAGCGAGCCCGAGCCGAGCGACCTGCCCGTCTGCTGTCACTATCTCACTGGCCAGAGGTAAAACAGGACAGGATTCCTGCATCTCTGTTACGTGGGAGGGAACGTTGCCCTCCTTGCTGAAACTTCCTCCTCTACACAGCTACTGAAGGAACAAATTATAAAGGGCTAGTCGGACGTTAATCTGTTGCAGCAAAAATAACAAGAAATCTTGTGATACTTTCAGGAGGGACTAGCAGATTTATTGTGGCACCAGCTGACAAAATGGGCTGTGTTGACAAAGAAGACGCCACAATAAACGTCACAAGTGGTTAGATGACTTTTCTTAACATAAACATGAGCCGCCTCCTCATGGGGAAGCCCGCCAATCGTCCCCCGATGCCTAAGCGGCCGCAATGCCACTGAGCACAGGCCCCGACGAGGGAGGGAAGGGAACCACGGTCCCTGTCCTCCGCCCAAGATCTCCAGCAGCTGCACCTCAGAAATCACCTCAGCAGCACCAGCAGCCGGGACTGCAGAGCACTGGCTCCGCCAAGCCAATCGGAAGGAAGGAGAGGCGGAGCAAGTTGCTAGGAGACGCGAGGGGCGGCCGCCGGCCCGTGTACACAGCGGCAGAGACTGAGGAAAGGAAAGGACTTTGGAGGAAAGGGCGAGCGCCTCAGAGCGGCAGCAGCTGGCGCTGAAGCTTCCCTGCCAGCCTGCGAGGCGCGAGCGTGGGCACCCCTGGAAGCAGTGCGCCTAGGGCACAGGGCCACAGGGCCCCCCATCATAGTACGCCGCTGCCCGGGTGCAAGTCAGACTTCCTTGGATGTATGGCAGTTATGAAACTGACATACATCCAGGGTGGCAGGGTAAGGCTGGCCAGGCCCGGGAACAGGCTTAGGACAGTGTTTTCCAAACTTTTTTGACCTGCGGCTCCATTGACCATTGGCAACCATTGGCCGCAGCTCCCCGTTACATTATGTTGATGGCATTGCACTGTATGTTGATGGCATTGCATTGCACCAATTGGCATTGCACTGTTTTCCGAGAAGATTTCATGGCACTCCACGGCTCCCCTGGCTGGTTTCAGTGGCTCCCCTGGGAGCCATGCCTTCCAGTTTGCAAACCACTGGTCTAGGATATCGGTGGAGCTTGCCACCAATATCCCCACCCTCTCCCAGTCTGGGCCACCCCCAGGGCTGCCTCATTCCAGTGCAGTGCAGGCCAGTGCAGGACTTACCTGTATCGGCGGGCTCAGCGTCCAGAGGGCGACGGAGGGCTGCTGGCCTCCACGCCAGCAGCCCTTACTCCAGAGTCATTGCAAATGTGCTTTACGGCACATTTGCAACAGCTTAGAGTGAATCATGTTGCCCGTGAAAGTTCTGTGCAGTATTTTCATCCTAAACTAACAACCCAATTCTACCTAACCCACCCCCCGCATGGTGATGTAGCAGTGCTGGTGTGGCCTCTGCTACATCCTGAGGGGGGGAGTGCTGGCTGCTGGAGGTCTCCTCGCGGTAAGGAAACATTTGTCCCATTGCCCGGGGGGAAGCTTCAACAGCCACTATGGGTCAATAACTCAGACCTGCACAAGCAATATCGCTGGCACAAGTCTACGTTGACCCGTGCAAGTGGATCAGACCCAGGAAGGGGGGTTGGATTTGGTGGGCGTCGCAGTTTTACCCACTCCCCTCCCCTTGCCCGATCCGCCCATCCCCTGCTTCATTCCACCCTCTCCCTGCCCTTCCCTGTGCCAGGCTTATCTGCTCCGGTGGGAAGGCTCTGGCCTTCCCACCGGCGCACCAGCTGCATGTGCTGCCACAAAGCACCAGTGATGTATCTAAGTAACTAGGTCACGAGTGCGAGTGCGAGTACGAGTCATTTTTGCATGAGTGCAAGTACGAGTGCGAGTCGGTGTCAAAATTTTTGGGCAAGTACGAGTCAAGTGCGAGTCATTTTTGCACGAGTGCGAGTCGAGTACGAGTAAGGCCAAAAACCATGAGTCACAAGTTATGAGTCAAGTTACTTTGGGGAAAATGGCTTTTTCCCCTGAAAATGGGGTGGGTGATTGTCTGTGTGGGGTGTGTGTGGGGACCTCTGAGGCTTTTAAGGCACCCACTTGGCTTCCCCTATGACTTGGAAAATGACTTGGAAATGGCAAGTTGTTACCCCCACGAGTGCGAGTCAAGTGCGAGTCCCATGGGTCACGAGTACGAGTGTGAGTCAGAGGGTCACAAGTATGAGTACGAGTACGAGTCAGGGAAAAAGTGACTGAGTCGCACTTGCGAGTCGAGTCATTTGACTCGAGTCCCCATCCCTGCAAAGCACTTTATGCCTACTTTGCAGCAGCCTGCGCCAGCGAAACACGCATTCCACCAACGCTACTCTTAGATAGGATTGGGCCGTAACAAGATGGGCTGTGGTTCACTGGTATAACAGAATCCAGTTACAGTATAAAGCAACCTAATTGATCAATGTCAGTAGCTAAAGATGTACTGAGTAATCCTAACAGAACAAAACAGAGGGTGTTTCCTCACATTTAAATGAAATGTGAGAACTCAGAACTGCAGTACACTTGTGATTGTGCAAACTGTATGAAGCATCTAGAATAGATGTCAGTATTTAGAAAATAAACAGTCTGAAAGACAAAATAGAAGATTGCAATCCAGAGTTTATTGTAAAATTATTATATGCAGCCTGGATTGGTTTGGCTGCTAATTGGAAAAATAACAAACCTCCTACTGTTGATTATTTTTTGGAAAAAAAATATGGAAAGTAGCTGAGATGATGAAGTGAACTAATTATATCAGAATTAGAGAAGGTTGACAACAAACAGTTCTGTGGGAGATTGGGGGTTTTATTTGTTCAATATTGGAATGAGAAACATAACGATAATATTTAGCCATTCTCCTTGCTGTAGAACTCCATGTTTGTTTATTCATTTGTTTGTTTTATTTAGTATCTCATCCTTCAACTTGGTTGCGCTCCTAGGGTGGCTTATGGTTAAAAAAATTAAAACCAAAGGAAAAATAAAGACATCAGAATTACAATATAAAACTAAAGAACTAAAAGCAGGAACAGGTTACCATGGGGAGTCAAGTGGAGTTCCACTAAAAACAGATGAAAGTTCTGAAGACCTAGATAAATAAAAAGGTATTAATTTGATGCTGAAATGACAAAAAAAATGGTACCAGGTGTGTCTCTCTGGAGAGTCAGTTCCATAAATAGGACACCACCACTGAAAAGGCCCCCTATTCATCATCTACCTTATCTCAGAAAGCAAGGGCACTTAGGGAAGGACTTCAATGAATGACCTTAGAATATGTCTATGTGTGAGCGCAATCCACCGGAACTTTAAAACAGTGGAGCAAGCGCTCCACCGTTCTAAGCCATCGCAAATGTGCCATAAAGCACGTTCGTGACGACTGGAGAGTAAGGGCAGCTGGCCATCCTCACTCCTCCGCCAGATCGCCGGATCGCCCATGCGGCTGCTGGAGGAGGTAAGCAATCCCCTGGTGGGCACAGGGGGCAATCCGAGGGAGGCCAGGGGTTGGCGGATCTGGCCCAGGGGGACAGGAATGGCGGCCGCCATATCCCATCCCCTTCCCGGGCTGAACCCACCATTACATGGCCTCCTTGGACTTGTGTCAGTGGAGGCCCATTGGGGCCTCCTTGCGTTACACTGGGGAAGGGGACGAAGTCCCCTTCCCCCAAGGTGACCAAGTAGACCCCAGGAAATGGGGATAGGATCCGACGGGCAGCTTGGGCCGCCCGCTGGATAGTTAGGCAGTATCTGGGTCTTCCCAAGCCATAGAGAACAGTGTGTAAATTATATCCTGCTAGTATTTTCTACAAGAGAAAGGAAATGGCATCCTTCACTGAAATGAGCCCTTTAAAGTAAAGCACTGTCTCAAGGATCCGCTCAAGAGACAGTTTCTTGTCCCATGAATTTCAAGTGAGCCAGCTTGTCACATACTGTACTAGAGTCCTTTGTCCACCACCCCCAGCCCTGTAGGGTCAAGACCCCTCAGTGTGGGGGAGCAAAAGCCTCTGGGGCTTCCCAGAGTCAGGCTTTTTCCAGTGAAATAATCCGGTTGAAGTATTTAACAGAGGGACAAGACATGAAAGCATATGTCAGAGGCAAGCTGAGCGGAGGCCAATTCCAGAAAAGCAGCCCAGGGAGAGAAGGCAGGTGCAAGGAGAGAAGTAGGAGACGAGTCTGATGGAAACAAGAAACCACTGAAAGGCTTGCAGGGCCAGGGAACAAAGCTGCGGGTGCTTTCTTGGAAAGCCAAAGTCCACTAAGAGGAAAAGGAAGCATGTTTATACAGGGGCAGGAAAGGGCAGTAACTAAGCACAGTGGGGAGTGGTGGAGTGAGGCAAGGGGCTGGTAAAACTATTTGGACGGGGGGGGGGGAGCTACAGTGGCTCAGTGGTGGGCTGCCTTAGGCTAGCTCCTGAAGGTCATGTGGTCTGAACCCACTGGTGACTGATGGCCTTGCCCATGCTTTATTTTCATTTCACCCCATAGCTTTCAGTACACAGAGAGATACCTTTTTGTGACATAGCCAGAATAGTAGCCTGGTTTGGTCAAAATAGTTTTGACAGAACATGTGCAATACAGGAGCCATCCACTCCCAACCAGCTGGATCAATATGAAGCAGAAAATGACCCATGAGCTGCTGACAGCACTATTAAACAGCTTGTTAAACTGCACATTGACAGATCTGTACAATCTCGGCCAAAGAACACAAGAGGCAGTTGCATTAAACATACACACCAAGCAATTGTGTGGCAGGAGGAGATACCTCCCAGCACAAACTGCCCCCTATGCACACAGAGATCAGATCGTCCTTCCTCATCCTGCTTAGCTGGGGCCCCTATGATGTGTGTATTCCATAGACTAGTTACATAAGGTGTATCACAGTGAAGCAGAAGAGGTCCTGCCCTATGGAGGTCCTGGAAGGATTGCCATATTGCCATACACAGAGTTTTTCCATTTGTTTACTTTGGTTACCACTGGCAACTTCCTGAGATAACTCTCAATGCTTGTTAATGGGATGTAGCAAAAACAATGTCTTATAGCATTTGAAGATTAACAACTTCATTGTGGCATGAGTTTTGCATGCATGAAAACACACACACACACACACACACACACACACACACACACAAACACTGACTTGTGAGATGCAAAAGGACTCCCGAGGAGGGGGGGCAGGAAGCAGCAGGACTTGGGGAGAGCCAGGGCAATAGTTTTTAAATTTTTAAATAAATAATTAATATTTCTATTAAAAATAATAAAAAATACGCTTACCTGGTCGCTGGTCACTGGTCGGTGGTCGCTGCTGCTGTTGCTGCTGGGGCCGCGGCAAGCAGGCACCGGGAGAAGCACAGCCTGCTCGCCTGCGTTGCGCAAGCCCTGGAGCTCGCGCAACACGGGCAAGAAGCAGGCTGTGCTTCTCCCGGTGCCGCTGCGAGACCAGCGGCACCGGGAGAAGCACAGCCTGCTCGCCCGCGTTGCGCGAGCCTCCAGGAGGTTCGCGCAACACGGGCAAGAAGCAGGCTGTGCTTCTCCCGGTGCCGCTGGTCTCGCAGCGGCACCGGGAGAAGCACAGCCTGCTCGCCCGCGTTGCGCGAGCCCAGGAGGTTCGCGCAACACGGGCAAGAAGCAGGCTGTGCTTCTCCCGGTGCCGCTGCGAGACCAGCGGCACGGAGAGAAGCACAGCCTGCTTGCCCGCGTTGTGCGAGCCTGCTAGAGGCTCGCGCTGGCCGGGCAAGCAGGCTGTGCTTCTCCGGTCTCCCAGCGGCACCGCATGGAGCCGCTGGGAGACCGGAGAAGCACAGCCTGCTTGCCCGGCCAGCGCGAGCCTCCAGCAGGCTCGCGCAACACGGGCAAGCACTGTGCTTCTCCCGGTGCCGCTGATGACCGGGAGAAGCACCCGCTCGCCTCGCCGCCATCTTCTTCTTCTTTTTTTTTAATTTCAAACTTCCCGGCATCTTGGGTCACGAAATCTCGCGTGATCCAAGATGTCGGCGCCCAAATCTCGTGAGGGCATGATGCGCTCACGAGATTTGGGCGCCGACATCTTGGATCACGTGAGATTTCGTGACCCAAGATGCTGCCCGGTAAGTTTAAAATTAAAAAAAAAGATGGCGGCGCCCATTCGTCCCCCGGGACACGACCGGGAATCGGGTCCGATTTCCGGGACTGTCCCAGCGAAACCGGTACGAATGGTAAGCCTAGCTATGAAAGGCATGGGGGAGCTGAGACCAATTGAGGGTAACAACAGATTCACATCTCCTATCACATGCTCACTTCAGGACATGCGCTGACTGAGTGGAGTGGCGGGGAATCACCTGTACTATTTAAATTATTTACTGAACATGTATAGCTGGATTTCTGAAAGTTGAATGTATATATGATGTGACGCCACTGTATACACTGGCTCAGCAAACATGTTGCCACTCTTCCAACACGATCAGCTGAAATTCCCAAAATCTGATCATCGGGAACCAACAGAGCCCAGTTCCACAGATGTAGAGGCACAGGCACACCCAGCCCTTGAAGATTGGTGCTGAATCTGAGTAACACCACCACATGTGGGATAATTACTCTTTGACCTAACCACCTCCAGTCTTTGTTCACACCAAGAGACACAAATCTGTCCGAGAAATCCAGAGCAGCAGCCTCCTGTTGTATCCACCCACAGAACATCTTTTGCTTATATATAACGGTATTTGGAAGTCAGAAATGAAATGTCCTTTGAGGAGGAAATGTTCATCCACTGGTTTCTCTGAATTATTTTTTTAACAGTCCTTGTGTGTGTGTGCCACGCGCGTGCGTGTGTGTGCACGCATGCATCTGTGCACGTTCATTCTCTCATATATAGACTAACCTGTTGATCATTGTCCATAAACCAAAAAAGAACATTGTTGGCAAGTGATGGCACATATTATGCTAATGAATGTGTAGGTAAATGACTTCTGGACATTATGGATACAGTATGGACAGTACATACTGTATGTGGCCCTGCAATAATATTACCTCACTAGGTATGAGGCCAGAATCAGCACCATAGTTTGTTGCAGGAGTTGGTTCCAGGGTCTGTCTCTCTGATGTCCTTTTTTGGTGCTAGTAGCTGTATTATGGCCCAATCCAACCTAACAGTAGTACTGACGGAATGTATGTTCTGCCGGCACAGGCTTCTGCAAAGCAACCGTAAAGCGCTTTGCGGAAGCAGTCGGTGCACTGGCAAGAAGGCTGGAGCCTTCCTGCACATACTGGCAGAAGTTGGGAGGCTTGCCGGTGCAGGTAAGCCCAATGCAAGGGGTGGAACAGGGCAGAGGAGGGTGGGGATGGGACGGAATGGGGCAGAATGGAGCAAAAGGAGGGCGGAACGGGGAGGAGATGGGGTGGGGGTGGGCAGATTGGGCCCAGGAAGGGGGTGGGTTTGGCAGCAGCATCTGCCAAATCCAACCCCCCTTCCCAGGCCTGATCCACCTTCACAGGTCAATGTGGATTTGCGTCAGCAATTGTGCAAATCCATTTTGACCCATAGCAGCAGCTGGGGCTCTCCAAGGAGACCTCCAGCAGCCAAAACTCCCCTGCGAGATGCAGCAAAGACTGCACCACCAGTGCTGCTGCATTGCTGTGGGGGGGGGGGGGTTAGGTAGGGTTGGGCTGCCCAACTGGGAGCATTGCTCTAACAAACAAAGCTTTACCACCCAAGGCTTACACAAGGGAAATATGTTTCAGGTTTTGTTGCAGTTCTCCAAGCATTCAGTGGACAGATGTTGGAAGGTGCTAGAAATACCAAGATGTATTCTGTCTCTTTCTCTGCTGTTCTATAAGAGATCACTCATATCTTTTTGATCAGTTTCTTTGCCTCATTGGGTGGACTTTATAGGTCCAAGAATGCTTACTACAAATGTGTGGCTCTGTCTGCAGAATGAAACAAACATGAAGGTCTCTTGGTGCTTGGCTGGAGAAGATGATAGTTTATGTGGTGTATTGTTGCTGGAGGCAGGTAGGTATGCAATGGGTTTCTGATATAAGGTGGTATACAGCCTCGTCACACACCTGTTCAGTGTTGATTACAGCCTACTTGCAAATCCAATAATTTGTAAGTAGCCTTTTTTGCCCTTTTGGACTGAGCAGATCAAACCAACCATTCAAGCAACTTGGCTGTTCCATCATTTCCTTGGTCTGTACTTTGGCGCCTTTTTAAAATTTAAATAGATCTTTCATAATTACACACAACAGATGTATAAAAAGGAAGGCATAGCCCTGAGGAATTGGACATGTGTAATAGAAACTCATCTTTATTATGATGAGTAGGTCCATCACCAATAGAAAGCTGACTTGTGTCCCATGGAAGGCAGGTAGTATGAGGTTTCTCGTTCAAATTTAAGAATCAGACATACTAGACAGTCTTCTTGCTATGGAAAGAAGAAGAGTCATTTCCTTCAGGTCCCTTATAGCGAGCATGGGGAATTAGTGGTAGCTACAGCCAGGAAAATAGAGAGTTCATTTGGTGAAATAGTGGGTAGGGCAATGGGGAAAGCACTGATCTCCCTAATTGCTGCTTTATACTGTGTCTTATGAAGTTCAGTGAGCCTCATTCACATGCATACACATGTGCATGCATGCTATACTAGGAGTCTCCCTCTTTGATTAACCCTTTCAATGATCTTTCCAATATCATTTCTGAGTTCTGCAGACTCTGTTCCCTGCTCAGCCTGTTTTTTTTTTTCCCTGTTGGCTCCTACAATGTTTGTGTCCTTGGCCCCTGAATAACAATACTGACTCACACAATTTTTATTTTATTTTATTTTATTCAGTCACTGGTCAGTGACTTGTTCTCTAGTCCCCATGAGACAGAAATTGTCCCCATATGCATGAGCACACACTCATGCATGCACTCAGAGAGACCACCACTACCCAAAGTTCCTGTGAGTCACCACAATTAATTAAAACAAGTACAGAGTACCGGTATTTGCCTCGAATATAATGAGCAGTGTGTGCGTGTGCGTGCATGCGTGCGTGCGTGCGTGTGTGTGTGTGTGTGTGTGTGTGTGTGTGTGTGTGTGTGAAATACTGTATTATTTTGCAAAAGGAAGGGTCTAAAAATGCAGTTCTGGTCAATGTCCCCTCTACTTTTGTTGGTCCTAGTGTTATTCCTTTCGCCTTGTACAACCTGAGAATATGGACAGGATCCTGTGGAGTGTGAGGCCATCTACTTGCCCACTTGACTGATTAAATATATCCTGGAGGGACTGGCCAAGTAGACAGGGAGGGTGGTTAAATCATACTTGAAGAAGGAAGTGTTGCCGCCAGCTTTGAAGTTGTTGGTGGTTTGCTCCCTCCTGAAAAAAAAAAGCTTCTTGGACTCCATCATGATGGAGAACTTCTGGCCAGTGTCAAACCTCCTATTTCTGGACAAGGTAACTGAGCTGGTGGTAGCATCCCAGTTCCATGGTTTCCTAGATGAGACTGATTATTTGAATATCTTACAATCCAGGCCTGGTGTTGGGAAAGAAATAGTCTGAACTGCTCCAATCCTCCCCCGAACCGCCCACAACCTGCCCCCATCGCCATCTTATCTGCTCCAGTACGGTGTGGATGGGCCGTTGGCAGGATCATGGAGCCTCCAGCTGTTTGCTCCAGTGGCTCTGGAGCACCCAATGGCAATGCACCTTTCATACCACTGTAACTGGACTTACTGAAGCGGATTGTGAGATTTGCTGCTATAGGCCCAGGATAAGATTGGGCCGTAAAAGTCCTAGATTCACAACACACACACGCACACACAGAGTGCACTCACACAACGTGACACACTTAACGTGTTGTCAATTTGACTGCACATGAGACATAGAAGATAGAAGGGATCGGGTTATGGATCTGCGGTTAAGATTGCCAAAGACCCGTCTGCTGAGGGGATTTGAACATTGCAGAAATCATGGGGCAAGGATGCAAAGACACAGCAATCTACAATTGCAGTGGCAGGGGGAAAAGGCAGAAAAGGGCTGCAAAAGCAAACCCAGGTGTGCTAAGCAAACCTTAGCTATTTCTAAACAGGGTAGTAAGGCACAGAGGTGTGTTGTGAGTCAGCTCAACAAACATCTGAGCAGCAGCTTACAAAGAGGGATGGCTGCTCTGTGAGCACTGGAGCAGCAGCTTTTGGGTTTTCAGTTGCGTTCAGGGAAGTGCCGGTTGGAAATGAAGAGAGTGTTCTGATACCTGTCCTGGATGCTGGTTGGCATGGTGGTCCTTGCGTAGCAGAGGAAATGGGGATGCTTTTCTTGCAGGTAAGTGAACAAAATGAAGGGACCAACAAACGTGGATGAATGAACGAAAAACATGAGGTGTCTGTGACCCAGCTTTTCATCCCCTAAATTCCCATAGAAAGGAATAGAAGCTATTGTGGGGTGATGAACTCATCAGGGACGTTTCTTTTGTGCTTTGATGGCCCTTGATTGTTCATCCCTGCCTCTCTGGGTGTTTCTATGGTTTGCACCCTGCCAAGGGTTCGGCAACAAACGTGTAACCTGCTCCAGAGACCAGGGCCTCAATTTATATTCAACTCTTGATTCGATTTGGCCATGGAGTTGCTGAGGGAAGCTAGGGGGCCCTTCTTTTGTGTAACTAGCAACTTCATTTGCTCCAAGTCAGGAAACTCCCAGGATGTGGCTTTTGTTTACAGGTTCAGATTTGCTATGCATGCAAGGTACAGCCAGTCTTGGACTTTTGAAATGAAAGAAAGACAGGGCCTCTCTTAGGCCAACCAGCTAGAGTGGGTGGGAGAGATTGCTCTAATGAACCAAAGTTGTTGCCTTCCTTGAGGGCTGTGGGACCTGAGGCCTCTTACCATCAGTCCAATTCAGTGCCACTGGCATTTGAATTGGCGTGCACTAGAGCTCCGTACACATGCAAAAAAAAAAAAAAAAAAAAGGTAAAGGTGACCCCTGACAATTAAGTCCAGTCGTGTCCGACTCTAGGGTGTGGTGCTCATCCCCATTTCAAAGCCGAAGAGCCAGCGTTGTCCGAAGACGCCTCCGTGGTCATGTGGCCGGCATGACTCTCCTTGCCACAGCACGTAGCATACAGCTGGAACACGGAGCGCTGTTTACCTTCCCGCAAGCGGTACCTATTTATCTACTCACATTGACATGCTTTGGAACTGCTAGGTTGGCAGGAGCTGGCCAAGCAACGAGCGCTCACCCCGTTGCGGGAATCGAACTGCTGACCTTTCGATCGACAGCTCATGGTTCAGCGGTTTAACATGTAAAAAGAACATGTCTGGCAACATTATCTGAGTTGGTCAGACCTGAGCACAGTGCTCCATGCCCTGGTGACATCAAGACTTGATTACTGTAATGTGCTCTACCTGGTGTTGCAGTTGAAGACCCTCTGGAAACTGAAATTGGTGCAGAATATAGTAATGGCCCATGTGGTCACAGGGGCTAAGTGGTTTCACTCTGTCAGGCCAAAGCTCCTGCAGCGGAATTGACTGTATTTTCGTTTCTAGGCACAATTGGTGCTGGCGTGCTGGTGTTGGCCTTAAAGCCTTTCATGGCTTAAGTTCACAAAGGTTGTGGGCGGTTCGGGGGAGCAGTTCAGTCCTCATGGCTTAGGAGCAGGATATCTGAGGGATACTTTCCTCCTAAATGTCCTGCCCCCTGGTGTCATCTAGGGCAGGGGTTCTCAACCTTTGGAGGCCCGGGTACCCCCTATCACGGTCCAATTTTCTGAAGTACCCCCTGCTAATTAACTGCTAATTAACTGGATTAATCAATTAATTCGGTAATTAATCATTAAATAAAAAGTACTAAACACTTTTAAATGTGAAAAAATGTCTTATTTAACTGTGTGTGTGAGAGAGAGAGAGCAGAGGCGTTTTCATGGTAGGGGCTGCACTGTAAGTCGCGCCCCGTCCTAGTACCGTGTTTACCAACCAGAACGAGGAGGCCATTCCGCGCTGCGAAGGCGACCGGGCAGGAGACTCCCTGCTCGTCACCTTTGCAGCGCGGAATGGATCCGCCGGCGAGGAGGCAGGGCCTCCTCGTTCCGGTTGGTAAACGTGGTACTAGGATGGGGCACGACTTACGATGCGGCCCCTACCATGGAAACGCCTCTGGGAGAGGGGGAGATGGAGATGCAAGGATCTCTTTTTTTTCTCCAAGTCACACTTCCCAAAATCAGCTCCTCCCTCCCCCACCCCACCAAAGTACATTTTCCAAAGTACAAAAATAAGCCCAAAACCAAAATCAGAGAGACAGAAGGGCTCAGAAAATAATTACAATTTAAAATCCATTTTAAATAACATTTAATTAGCTGCTGATGGGGCAGATAAGGGGCAGGGCTTGGCGTACCCCCAGCAAAAGGTTCGCGTACCCCTAGGGGTACCCATACCACAGGTTGAGAACCTCTGATCTAGGGGGTCATCTGATGTGTGCCACCACTAGCTGAGGCTAGATTGGTAGCAACGTGGGGGAAAGCTGCCTCTGTGGTGGTACCGCAGCTTTGGACCTTGAGCTAAGAACTGGATGCTCATGAGCATGCTCAGGAATGTCCATTGCCACTGGGATGGATGGAAATTTCCAATATCTTTGAGTTCACTGATTTGAACTAGGGGGCATGGAAACTACAATTCCCTTGCATCCAAGGAACAATGAATGTTCTTAATCTCAAGAACATTCACATCTAAAGTACAAGGCCTACTAAGTAGTCACCATCCCCAGCCTACTCTCCTCAGCACCTGTTTCCCTCTTTACTAAATAGGTAAGGCAGAATTGCTGAAGAAGCCTGGAGGGGAGTTTCCTAGGTGCATAAAAGTTCTGAGCTTTCTCAGACAACTTCCTACTTTTGTTAAATGAAACACCAACTTCTTTCAAATAATTCTCTGGGAAAGCTCAGAAAAACCCAGCTAATTATGAGGTGAGCTCACTGATCGCTAACTTGCACACAAAGATAAGCCTTAACCTCCTTTCCCCCCCCCCCCTCTCTCTCTTTCACACACACACACTTCCAAGTGGAAGCCATTTTTGGTAGCCTCTGCACAGGAGCTGTAAATTATGAAACAGTAATGATTATTCTGGAATCCTCTTTATTTATTTATTTTTGCAAGGCAGGCAAAGCCCGAGCACTCTAGTCACATAAAACCTATGCAAAATTAATGGGCCATGTGTGTCCAAGGATGCTTTTGTATTGCTTTTACTTTACTTACACTGACCACAGATTCCATCTTCTGAAAATCAGAGCCAAGCGGAGTGAATGATAGGCCGATGTGTTTTAAGAGCAAGAAAACTTGTGTGTAACCCTGCCCATCCCAGAAAATAGGCTCCTCTTGTGTTCCCACAATTGGCCATGAATATTGTGTCCATCATAAAACACCTTGGTCAAGACAGCCTGGGCTTATATATTTTTTTCCACTTCAACTGGAATGTTCTGCTTCCCCTGTTCTTAAACGATAGAGAGGGGAGTGGTGCTCATTGTAGAACTGGAAAGAGTGAGGTCACACCAAGAGAATTCTACTTTTCCTCCTTACTCCAGCCAGGTGGTTAAAAGAAAAACAACAAAGGGGAACACATGTTTTGAACGTTCCTTGGATTTTTTTGTCATGAAATACATGGGCAAATTTCCCCAAGAGAACAAGGAAATAGATGCGCCCTGTCCAGCGCTGGGGAAGTTAAGCAATGGAAAAAAATGGGGAACTCCATCAAGGCTTGTAAAGCTTGCACTCAGTATTCAGCTCATTATCCTCTGCTTAGGTTACCTACTTCTGGCACCTGCTTACAGCCATCCATATCTGGCAGTCCTAAAATAGAAAAACAGGCAGAGCAAAAGAATTTAATTCAGAAGTGGCGCTGCTGCCTTCTTAAAGTGTAGAAGCTCGAATCCGCCTTCCACCCAAACTCCAGAAAAGATGGAGAGCAAATCCAGCAGCCTTAACTCCTTCAGCTTCTGCTGTCTGGCCTGTGCTCTTTTACACCAGCTGAGACCTCTCATCCCAGATTTTCTTTCTTCATAAGATCTATGCCTAACATTTGAGAAACTTATAGGTAGCTATGTTGGTCCATTAGAAGAAAATTCCACAATCTCAAGTAGGGGAACACTTTTTTTAGGCCAAAAAATAACCTGCGGTAGCTTTCATGGCCCGCCAGTAGACAACGTTTCAGAAATACGAGATTCGATGCCATGTAGTATAGACTTGAAATATTTAATAATTCCAAACCGCAGCGGGTTTCCCGATATTTTATTCCGTGTGCGGCTGCCTGATAGGGAAACCCGCTGCGGTTTGGAAATATTAAATATTTCAAGTCTATACTACATAGCATCGAATCCCGTATTTCTGAAACATTGTTGTCCCCCCAAAATAACCAAAAAATAAAGTATCAAACAGCAAGCTTTTGAGTCGTACAGAAATCTTCATCAGGCTAGATGGCAAGCGAAAGGATTGGGGGGAAGGGGAAGGGTGGAATGTTGTAGGTGTCGCAACAGTCTGCAGTTTTGGAAGATTTGACGCAAGGCAATCTGCCTGGAAAGATGGCCGTTTGTTATTATGAAGGGATAAATGGGTAGGATGCAGAAACTAGAGTTGAATGCTCAAATATATGAATTAGTCAGCATGAGAGAAACACACAGGGATTGGGGCAAATTGGTGGGGATTTTAATGGGCCATCATATAAGAATGCATTTCTGTTTCCCCAGTGCCCGCATCATCCAGCTTTAATAGTTTAGAGCTCCTGATGAACACTGAATGCCTCTACTGAACACCTTTTTTTTCCTCTTAAGCTTGTGAGCTTGGCTGGCTTCTTTTAGGCTTTTTTTTTTTTGCCTTTGTGGTATTGCAGAGACTGCTTGGGAGGTCTGGACTACATGAGGATAATCTTATTCGCTATGGAAGCTGCTATGCTCACCTCTGCCCAAATACACACACACTGTTTTTGTTGTGGGTTGAAGTGCAGGGGGAACAATAAGAATTTCATTAGGCTTCGTAGTTCTCCAGCATAAACTTATTCTGTTATACATCTGTAATTAACAGCGCAATCCTGCACAACTTTAAGGTGGCAGAGAGAGCACTCCGCCCGCGCAGGGTGTTGCAAACGTGCTGTAAGTCACGTTCGTGGCACCCATGGAGTAAGCAGCACTAGTGCCGAGGCTGGAACATCCCTTTCCCCCAAGATGTTACCCAGCTTAGTGAGGCGCGGCTCTGATCATGCTGAGGATCCGCCTCAGGGTTATCCATAACCTATGCCAAAATGCCCTCTCTAACACTGAGTTGAATCTTTTAAATTCAGTGCAAGCCATGGGAGTGCCGCCCATTGGGAGTGCCCTGTCCACATAATAGTGGTCATTAACTGAGAAGCCCATATTATTATTCCCACATTGCAATGGAGATTGACATGGAGGGACTAATGAGTTCATGATAGAGGCGAGATTTGAACTGGGGAAGTCCCCAGACTCTTAGCCACTATGCTACAGCAGCTCTCAATGATCATTCCAATGCCCAATGATTAGAGTTAGGACAAGTGTTAGGACAAGCTTTACATATATAGATTGAAAGAATTGTGGATATGAATTCATTCAGACTGAACCCCTTCAGACAACTTTGTTGCACTGGGATCCCTGCTAAGACTGAAAAAATAGTGGGAACACTGCAGGTCTCTGCCTTTATGGTAAGGTGTTGAAGATCCACAGTGTAGTGTAGAATGAATGATGGAAGCGTATCCAGCTCAGTTACAAGCTCTGCTCACCCTTAAATATCCAGTCGGTGAAATGACACTCCAGCTACATTGGTGCAACTGCCATCCCCACAACAAATTTTATTATTATTATTATTATTAACAGTATTTATATACCGCTTTTCAACAAAACGTTCACAAAGCGGTTTACGTACAAAATCAAATGATTAAATGGCTCCCTGTCCCAAAAGGGCTCACAATCTAAAAAATCTTAGCTCCATCCCTATGCATGGTGCTTTACACAATAAAGTATAAAGTTGGTAGTTGGGGCAAGGTTGACATTTCCCAACAACTGCATTGTCATCTGATTGCTAGCCATTGTTAGCCATTTGCTAACAACAAAAGCATTTGCTAGGGTGACATTGGTGAATTAGCGACAACAGCTCATCCTGTCCCCTGGGAAAACAACAGGGTCTGGAAAAGCCCCAGATTTCACTACCGCATTCACTGCATCATGCTACAGATATGGCTGGTGCCCGACTGCTTCCAATATCCTTAGCAGGGTATGTTTCATATTTACTTAGTTAATATGCTGGCATCTGCAGTAGACTGAATGAACAAGTGTAGAAGAAAGACACTATGCTTTTTATTTGCCCCTTTAGAAGTTGTCATATTTCCCAGTTGTATGACAGTTGTCATATTATACTGTCTACAAATAATCTTGCTGGTGGTTTCTTCCCACCTCTTTTCCAAAACCAATCCTTCTATAATTCTTCCAATTTTACCATCTCCAAGGATAACATGTCATCACTGCAGTGTAAGAAATACTGTACTGTACAACTTTTACATTAATTAATAACTATTAAGATGACATGTTAAATGCACCAATATACAGTAACAAAGCAATACCAAATTAAGGCTGCAATCAGGGCCGGCCCAAGATTTCCTGATGCCTGAGGCAGCATACCAAATGCCGCCCCCCCATATCAGATGATGTGCCAGCCTTTGCTCCTCCTACTCTCCAGTGTTCTCACTCATCACTTTTCTCCCCTCCACATTTCCTCTTCCTCTCTGTCCTCCTCTTTCTTTTCCAGTTCAGGGTGTGGAAAGAGAAGGAAGAACTGGGGAGGAAAGTTGGTGGACAGAGATGGGTGCCCCCACCAATCTCAATTGGCATGGATAGACCGGCCTTGGCTGTAATCCCATATGCACTTACCTGGGAGTAAGTCCCACTGAATTCAGTGGAACTTACTTCTGAGTAGATATGTATAGGATTGTACTATAAAGCTCACAGAGGCACTGTCATGTGAGTGGGGTTTGATACTTATTTACACATAACTGGATATAAAGCTTTATGCAACATTATAATAATGAGCCCTCAATTCTCCAAGCACATATTCTGTCTTAAGCAGAGGCATCGCTACAGTGGGGGCGGTACCGTAAGTTCCGTGCCGTCCTAGTTCCCATTTTACTCCCCGGTACGAGATGGCCCCGCCCCCTCGCCGTCGAAGTCATTCAGTGTAGCGAAGGCAATAGGCAGGAGACTCCCTGCCCATTGCCTTCGCTGCACTGAATGGCTCTGACGGCGAGGGTGCGGGGCCATCTCGTACCGGGGAGTATATGGGGACTAGGATGGCGCAGAACTTACGGTACCGCCCCCACCATAGCGACACCTCTGGTCTTAAGGATGAGAATACCAAAGTGAATAAAGAAGAGCATTGTGGTGGCAGGATTAGAACTCAAGTCCTCTACTGCTTGTAAAACAATGTCATCAGGACATTAAGGACTTAAATCACAAAAGAATGAATTATGGGGACAAATGTTCTAGTAGTTTGTAACCTGTCTGCATCATTATTTGATATATTAACAGTATGTTTTGCATAGGTCTTAACAGTGGATAAGTTTTCCTCCTTACTCTTAACATCTACTGTGATTTATGCTACTGTGGATTTAGCAATATATTCTGTAAATCGAGCATTTGAAGCTTTTTGGATAGTCTTACGGCATGTCTTGCTTTGACGGGCCTTAGTTGTGAGATGCCAGAGGTCTTCCCTTCTAGCACATGTGGGAATAATGATGTTGCTGGATGCAAGATGGGAGTATCTCACTGAATGAATGGAAAGCTGAGACCTAAAACATTATCAGCTGATGGCTACAACAATGATATCAGCCAGTGACATACTTCTGCTCCTTTAACTGTTGCTAGGGAGGAAATGATGATAGTTGAAGCAGTGACTTCAGCTTCCTCTGGCACATATTCATATAGTTGAGCTAGCCCAGCAATGTTATAAAATCTTTATCACCCTGCGATTATTTCTGAATGAACCATAAACAGATTGGATTCTTATTATAATCCTCTCCCTCTGGTTCTGGTTCTGCTTCAACTTTGAAAAGAATCTGAGCACTGTAGGACCTTCTATACACCAATTACATAATAGGGGTGAGCCAAGTATTATTCAGTTTTGTTTTTTAGATGAATACAGCAAGGATATGGTAGAGATGTAGAAGCTATAGAAATACAAAAGTTTGCAAATCACCAGGGAGATACCCCCAAAATGTCTTACAATATTTGGCTAACTACATAAGATTTCCAGTGCTGTTTGTGTGTGAAAAGAAACTGTACAATGTTTGTACTGTCATATCACCTACACGACGATAGAAAGAAAGAGTACAATGCTTGTACTGTGGTCTTCAACCTTTTTTGTTTCATGACCCCAATAAATAAATAAATAATGAGCCTGGGGACCCACCGACTGGGAATCCTGTCCCCCTCCTGATCTGCCCAGACCTGATCCGCCCAGCCCTCACCCCATAGGGCGATCAGAAAAAGGTCCTGCTGATTAAAAAGAATCCTGCTCATGGTGTCCACTGTGCAAGGTTGGGTCACCTTTGTAAGGCCAGACCCCACCTCTGCCACCCACTCCTACCAATGAGATTGCCTGCAAAGTCTGGGGATGGGGAGACTTTTTGATCAGCAGGTTTCAGACCTGCATCTATGGAAGCCTGCCGGTCATTTTGGTTCCTGTAAGTTGCTACAACCTCACAAATGAGGCTTTGTGACTCCATTGGGGTCACGACCCCAAGGTTGAAGAACACTGACCTACACTGGTCAGTGTTGAAGGTTGAAGAACACTGTCTCTTGACATACCCGGAACTGTCAAATAACCCAGATATCACCTTCATATTATATTTGGCTCACCATTGTTCACATGATTGGACATAATGATTTGGCATAACATGGTGAACAAATTAGTGAAGAAATTCTTCTCAGCGGATAAAAATACAGAACACCATTTCAGGGCCATAGCAGCAAAGCAGCTAATTTTGCAACCATGAAATAGAAAGCAGATTGACTGCACCTACAAAGATACAGTGATTACCTCAAGCAAAAATTATCATCGTCTTCATATCACTCTCAGAGCACAAAGATATGTGGCTTTTGTTACTTGCCGGATGCTACCAAGAATGGTCACATGAAGGATGTTCTCAAAACAGTAAATGTTGATGCTGTTTTTGTAGCACTGCTTTGGTTTTCACACATTGCAAACCTAGAAGAATAATGGACTGTGAGAGGAGCTAGGAGTCACCTATCCACACAATTGCATTCACACATTCCTACTTGCATAGCTGGTTTTTGCATCTTCTTTCATGGTTTCACTGAGCGTGATACTACTTATCTTTTCAGACATAGGAAAGAAAACTGTGGAAGACATGTTTGTCATTTTGAGACATCTGATTTTGCTGTTCAAGAACAGACCAGCATTCCAACAACATGTGCATGGGTGTGTGTGTGTGTGTGTGTGTGTGTGTGTGTGTGTGTGTGTGTGTGTTTTGAGTTTGTTTTTATATTACTGCATGTGGTACTTTTAGAAGCAGATAGCATGTTGCTCCCACAATGCATCACTTAGGTAGTAGAAGACTTTTGAGCGCTGTGATTCATTGAGAATCCTACAAGCTGAATGTGAAAAATCTATCTTGGGGTCACTTGGGAAGATTGGAGAAACTAAAGAGCAATTTTGTCCTATAGAGCGGCATTTTGGCTCTATAGCCTCCAGGGGACCTTCCCCATGTGTGTTCTACAGCCCTTTTGGAAAGTGTCCCGAACATTCCATCTGGGCTGTGAGCACATCTTCCCCAAGTGATTTGGTGTTCCATATGTATGCAACCTCCACCTGCAATATGCAAAACGTAGCCAGAGCTGAAATATTTTGGCTCTACCTCTCACTAAGCTTTGTGTATCAGCAGTGTATTCCCTTTTTCTTTAACTTGTTGGGTGCCAGTGTTTCTCCCCTACTTGTTTCTACTGCTTTGGCCTCACCTCCTCACTGCCCATACCATGGTTACTGCTCCTTTCTCTTTTCTGGATTAGCCATAAGGGTGTTTTGACATTGTTCAGGAGCAGTGCTGAAAACTCAAGGAAAAAGGAGGAGTTTTGATACTGCCAAAAAGAGCTCCTGAGAAACAGTGAGTGGTCTTGGCCTATGAGAAGATTCAGACCATTGGCCAGACCATTGTCAGTCATTAGAGGAGTATAAGCACACATGTCTCCTCCTCTCTTGTCCTACCATCCCACCACCACATAATTGCATGGGGGTGGGTGGGTAGGTGGATGATTCACCCTTCAGTGCACAAATGAAGTAGCACTTTAAAGTGTACTTGAGAAGTGGTCTGGATGCCAATTATGTGGCAGTGGGATGGTACACAGGAAGGGGGGGACATACACACCCATCCTTATCCCCCTCAGAGAGGCCCCTTCCCCCACGGAGTCCCACCCTAAGGCTCGCTGAGGTAAGAAACAACTCAGGTGGGAAGAAAGGATTCCTATCTGCTAACAAAGTAACAACAAGAATGATCCAGTCAAGGTTTTTATTGAATGGAATCAGTGATAGAGCAGCATCTGAAATGGAAACACACAAGTGCAGTTGCCAACCACCTCTGACAGCGGGTCTGCTATGCCACTGCAAATTACCAACAGACAGCCAAGTAACAGATGCCAGTGAGGTCTGGATGCACCAGTTGGCTCACTGCCTGACATGGAGGCTGCAAAGTCACAGAGGCCCAATTGGAAGGAGTAGGTCGGCAACCTCAATGAGCAGTGCAGGTTGTAGGCTTCCCTTGGGGTCTGCACAGAAACTGGGCAGGGAGGGGGCGGGAAGGGGGCAGAGAGGCTGCAGGAGGGAGTAGATCGACGATGGTGCATACCCTACTCCAGTGATGGCGAACCATTTGGGCTTCGTGTGTCAAAATTTTTGAAAATGCCGAACTTGACTCTGCTGGTGTGTGTCCCCCCCCGAACTTTTAATAGTACTTTGACTATTGCTACTTTTAATAGTAATTTTGAACTGAACTGAACTGAAAACAACTACAGGTGGGCCCCCGTATCCACAGATTCGCTATCCACGGTTTCAGTTATCCACGGATCACAGGGACCCCCTCAGGCTGTTACTTTTTTCCCAGTAAGCTCCGTTTCTTCCTTAAACAAACAGGAGAAGCAGCCTCTGGCTGCTTATTGCAGGCAAGTAGAACGAGACTAAGTCCTAGAGAGGCTCTGCAAGGTTAACAGAAACCTTGCAGAGCCTCTCCAGGACTTAGTCTTGTTCTACTTGCCTGCAATGGAGGCTGCTTCTCTGTTTGTTTTAAGGAAGAAACAAAGCTTGCTACCATGGAGGGGGTGTTTGCTCCTATCCACGGTTTCAAGTATCCACGGAGCAGCCTGGAACATATCCCCAGCGGATATGGGGGGAGTACTGTATAGAACACATTGCATTCTATTTAACATCAATTAGTGACTTTTGGGTTGCTGAGTTTTACTAGATAACAATTTGAAAGAGGTCTGCCAAAATCCCTGTCCTAAATGTTTAAGACAAGCCTGTAACACTTTTGTGAAAATATAAGGTGTGTCGGGGCCCTGGGGGAAATGCTGGCGTGTCACCCAGAATGACCTTGTGTGTCACCTGTGACACGCGTGTCATAGGTTCACCATCACGGCCCTACCCCCTTTTCTGCAGCCTCACCACCTCCTTTCTCTCCTCAGACCTGCACTAGTGAAATCGCTAGTGCAGGTCTGAGGAGACACATTGCAGAGTGAGAGGCTTACACAGGGGTAAGGGGATTTAAATCCCCTTCCCCTGCTGAAGCCGCCCAATCCGTCCCACTGGATACAGTGTGCCTGTTTTTGGCGTGGCTGCACCAGCAGGGGGTGGGGGGGTGGGAGGATAGGAGTCGGCTCTTTGTCATATCCATTTAGCTGCCCCCTTAATACCACTGTGTCCAAGAATCTCATAATCTTGAGATGAAATTCCACTCTGCTCACACGTGTGGAAAGCAAATGATCTCCAGTCCTGTGGGGTAACATCTGTAAATGAGGGGAAATAAAACTACCTTGCGGTGGTGTGAACCCATTTCTATTTCCCTAGTAGGTGTATACAAAGCAACCTTTATATTGTGAATTGCTGTTTTAGTGATCTCATACTATGGGAATGAAATGTGGAGATGTCCCAAGACACATCTATTACATAATTGTTCCCACCAGCGTCTCACAGAGAGTGAGAGAAAACCATTGCATCCTCTGGTGTGTGCCTTGAGAGGTAGTTTTACACACAGTTTGCAGGGTTCCATGACTTTGCACTCAGATCTTAGGCCTCCCCCTGCCTTGCAAATTTACGGTGCACCTTGTGGCAGGAGTAGCTCTGTCATGACATTCCAGGATAAAGGAAGTAAAATCCATTTGTAGGCATTTGCTCCTGGACAGAAGCATTTCACAATGAAGAATGTTTTACCCAGGTGACAATTACTAATTTGTTTCATGGAGCACACAGAGCTGTCTGATAAGAGCCATAGCCATGGGGTGTGAAAGCCTTGGACAGAGCTACAGAAGACCTTGCTCTGGAGTAATGCATCTGGCAATTATCATGCTCGCAGGCATGTTGGGGCTGGAGGACTCCCCAGTAAACTCTGGGCAAAACAACATCCAAAACAACTTCACAGGGTTTTTCAAGCTTTCCAAAGCCAATGGAGCTGAAAAGGATGTGAGTGGTAGGTAGAGATAATAGAGAGGTTCTCCAGCTGCGGGCACTGAGGCTGAGCTGTTATATCTCCTGCTTAAACGTTTCTCCGGCATCTTCTGATGCTGTGATAGCTCCTTGGAACAATGCACAGAGTTCTTTCAGCCAACAATATTGGCTGTTTCCCACAAGATAGGGTTACGCTCCCTCCCCAGGAGCCGGGGGCTTTCTGTGGCTGTGGAGGAAAGAATGCCCCCCCCCCCTCAGCTTCAGGCATATGAGCTTACTTTGTCATCTGGACAATTTTCTGTGGTAGGAAAGGGGGCAGAGCATGATACTAATTAGCTCTGTGTTTCACAGAGCCAGAGCCAATCCTGGAAACAGTCCAGCTTCTGTGATTCGACTGTAGCATGATGAGACAGTCCCTCATTAGAAGGCCTTGTGTTTCTTTCCTCCACCCCCATGTGTTCCTCCAACTGCCTCAAAAGCTGTACTGTGGGAATGTCTGGTTGATGCATCTGATATCCATTTTTTTTTCTTATGATACCCTGGCAGGAGGGGGAATTATCTTTACCCTCCTCTTCCCTGCAGCAAACACTTTATTCTCCTCTTCCCTGCAGCAATATCTAAACTGGAGTCACATTTGTACCTATCAATCTCATGGTCACCTTGCAGTCTGGATGCAAATGTAGATCACACAGATCAGCAAGAGCATATACACAGAATCGTAGAACATTAGAGTTGGAAGGTACCTTGGAGGTAATCTAGTCCAACCCCTTATTCAGTGCAGGCACATGTCTGCACAAAGCGTGTATAGGTAGTTGGAGACTTGGAGATGTGGGGCTTGCAGGTGGCACTTTATTTTATTTTATTTACAGTATTTTTACCCCGCCTTTCTCCCCGAAGGGACTGCCTAGGGCATTGCCTAGTGCATGTGGTATATGCTGGTAGGCAAATTTCTCAGTTTGCCTTCTGCAGAGCCTGATGCTCCTTCTCAGCTCAGGTCCTTCAAAAAGTTTCAAGGCAGAACCAGAAAGCTCCTGCTAGTATCACCACTCCTGCTATTGGAAATGTCCTGGTGCTTCATTCCCTCCAGTCCCCCCCCCCCACCCCTGGATATATACGTACATTTTTGCATACTACCGTTTTCTCTGGCTTCAGAGTACTTCAAGCTATATACCGTGGAAAAGTCAGGACAACACCAGAAACATGACCTGAACCTCTGCAAGATGGGACTATATTTTGATGTAACAAAAGTACCCTCCGAACACTTTGGAAATCTTTCTCAAGTGTTTAATTCCATTTTTCAAAGGTATATGAAATGATGAGTGCATGTCCACATAGGCACACAGGCAGCACTTTAAACATTAAAATAAGAGTGGTCAGATTTTCCGGATGGACTGAAATTGACTAGACCAAAAGCTGCTTATCTTGGACAAGTCAATTTCATGCCTCTTTTAAATTCTATGGTGGTGCTAGGGAGAGTGGTTGCAGGTATGAAAATGGAGCAAGTATGCTCTGCTCTGCAGTAAGACTCCCCTTCCCCCATTATATTTACACAGTCCCCATCTACCAATTCTGGATCATGGCTAAGGAGGAAATTTGTTCCTGTTGCCCCAGAAAAATGGTCAGCTGTACACAGCTGTGCTTATCTCCCACACATTCTTCAGCTGCAACATTTAGGCAGGCTGGAAGGGGAAAGTAATTCCCTTCCTCTCCTGTTGTCATTCATATACAGTTGGTCTACGTCCCCTGGCATGAATCCTAATAATAATAATCCTCCATCACAGGCTGAATGCTGTGCCAGAAACGACAGCTGATGCCACTTGCTGGAAATCTCCCGCATGACCACACCAGCAGCACTTTCTGCAGAGGATGGGAAAGGGACAGTGAGTTCTTAGCAGCGTGTTGTGCAGCCAGCCACTGGCTCACACACAAACAGGAGGGATATTTAGTAGAAATTCAAAGGTCACACAGCTCCCTAAAAGGTGGTGGTGGTGGTGGTTGTTTTTTAACTCAACTCCCAATCAAACTATGGAACTCTTAGCTACAAGACATTACTCAGTCCAAGAGTTTAGCAGGACCAAAAATATAAATATTTAGGGCTGAGAGAATAACGTGGAAAATGAATTATGCCTAAATGTGCATATGGACATTTGGAGAGCCATTAGTTAGAGTGTTGAAAAATGAGTGATTCATCCCAGATTCAGTCCCTTCTCAACCATGAAGCTCACTGGGTAGCCCTGGGCCAATCTCTCTCTCTCTCTCTCTCTCTCTCTCTCTCTCTCTCTCTCTCTCTCTCTCTCTCTCAGAGCTTAGCCTACCTCACAGGGTTGTTGTGAGGATAGAATGGAGGGGGTGGAAATTTGTAGGTTGCTTTGAGCTCCTTGGAGGAAGGGAGGGATATAAATTTATAAACATTTTTATCCCACCCTTTCAGCAAAGAGTCTAAGGTGGCATACATGGCTCTCTCCTTCCATTTTATCCCCACAACAACCCTGTGAGCTAGGCCAGGCTGAGAGATGGTGACTGGATCCTCCCTGCTCACAGTTCAACCACAGTGACTTTCATTTTAAGTTAATATTTCAGTTATAAACACTGGCAAGGCATGCAGCTAGAACACATGGAAGTAACTTGTTTTTTTGGCTTGCATACTCCTATATTATAACTCTCGTGTTTTGAGTCCTTTTGGAAATGTGTGCCTAATTCATGCTGTCAAATGCTGAAATTCAATATGACATATCGTTTAGGGCATTTATTAAATCTGTCCATTTCTCCAGATGTAACAAAATTCTCTTTAGTAGTTTCTTACCTCCTATAATCAGGGGCTTAGTGAGTCTCACCAGATGCCAACTCCCAAGACAGTTACTAAAGGCACCAGGCAGGGGGTTGCAATTATTTGAAATATTTTGGATGAGGCAGTGCTTTTCTGCAGGGCCGACCTTACGATGGAGCATCCACTGCAAGTGGCACTTTTATCAAGGTTGCAAAATCCACCAACCTGCGATAGCACTGCACCTCGCTGCAGAAACGGAGCTACGGCCCCACGTGGTGCTGGGTGTGACATCAGTTGCCCGTCCGCGTCCGCACACGGGGCTCCAATCACGCACGCCCCCGCTGTTTTGCTTACCATTTCAGAGCCAAACGGCTCCAGGGTGAGCGAGCGGGCCCAACTCCAAGCCGGACCAGCTCGAAGACGACGACAGGAGCGGCGGCGGCAAGAACGCATCCTGGAGGCAACTACGCTGCCTTCGGGCCCACGGCCCCCCACCCCTACTCCGATGACACTTCTGCCTCGTTGCAACTTCCCAGCCCCAATTATAGCAGCTCTTCTGCAGCAGATTTTGCAGCAGTAATTCTGTCACACTGCTACCCCATCCCCACTGTCTACACAGAGTCCACCTGCACATGTAAGCCAGCACTGCATCTCAGCTAGGTAGACCTGGCTCTTGCTGTTTGTTGTTGTGAGCACCTCCCTGTTTCCAAGGAAGGTGTTTCTTCTCCACTCATATATTTTGACAAAGGCTTCAAAGGCAGCACTCCTGCGGATGGTGGATGGTGTCACCACTCCTGCTGTAGGAGAAGTCTCAGAAATCCGCTTCCTCTTTACTACACCCTTGGTTCTCTCTCTCTCTCTCTCTCTCTCTCTCTCTCTCTCTCTCTCTCTCTCTCTCTCACACACACACACACACACACACACACACACACACACACACACACCCATGCACACTTGCTAGGGAAAAGACCTAAGTAAATGTGCTTAGGGTTGCAATGGCAGAAAGACACCCTCCTTTCTTTTTGTCTTTTCCTCCCGTTTCCCTCCCATCTAATTTTTTGTGACATTTTATTGGGTTAGGCTTTATCAGGATGGCGAAAAAGGTGGAATCGAATGGAATGAGATAGAAAGAAACTTTATGGCCAAATCCTAAGCGTTTGTTACGCCGCTGATGCTTTGCTGTCCTCCTCTGTTCCCTCAGAATAGTCATCTCCTAGGCTCATATTACGTACCTTTCCTGGTGCATACAAGGCTACATAGATATGAAACATGATTTGAGAGGTGGAGCCAGTCTGGAAGTGCACTCATCATGCTCTAGCCAAATGAGCAATTTTCTGTCCGGGCTTGAGCTCAGGGAAAAATGGTTCTGTAAGTATGCAGCAGAGATCAGCTGTGCATAGCACTGATTGACTGGTGCCTATGATGTCACAGTCCCTTCTCTCCCATCACTTGAACAGGTTTCAACTTTAAAAAAAATGATTGTACTTTTTATTACAGAAAGAAACCAATCAAAATGTACATGTGGAGCTTTAAAAAAAAGCTCATCTTCTGCACAGCAGAAGGGGCAAGGCTGATGACTAAATCAGAATTCGAATTACTGGTATGTCTATCTGTCAATTATATTGCAAACGCAGATGAAAAGAAGTCTCACTCCACAGGAAAAAAAATCCCTTGCAATTCAATTTGTAATATTTTGTTTTGCAGACTGTTATTTGCCTAGGTTGGGCATGCTCAGTGTATTCATCGTCATTAAAATGTTTGAGAACACATTTAATGAGGAAAAGTGATCCAGAGACATAGTAAACTTCAGAAACAACAAGCTGGTTCTAATTACTTGTGGGTACAACATGTTAAAAAAAGCATCTGCTTGTTCATAAAGAAAAGCTTAACTCATTCCTAGCCTAAAGACTTCAAATCCTCAGTGAATGGGAAGTAGAGGAAATGGTTAATTCTCTGGAGTAGCAATAAAAATTGAAGAAAAATCAGTCCCAAAAAACTGTACAGTCGGCCTGCATCTTAAGCACACTTTACTTGCACAAATTCAACTACCTATGTTTGGCAAACAAAAACAAAAAAAGCACAGAAAAACAACAGTTTAAATAATGCGTGCGATTCCGCCTGCCATTCCATTCACCAAGTACATGCCCTAGAGTGAGAATCAGACCACTGGGCCACCTAGCTCAGAATTGTCTACAGCAGCTGGCAGTGATGTAAACTTGAGTTCATTGACTTGGACTCAAGTCGGACTCAAGTCACGTAAATGACTTGAGTTGGACTTGACTCGGCGATTGTAAAAGACTCGAAAGACTCTTCGAGACTTGGAGCCTTTTATGGCAAGTCAAATTTTAACCGCCCCCATTAAATTAGATAAGGACATTAGATAAGGACTTGCAACTCGCAATCAAAGACTTGGGACTTGGGGGCAAAGATTTGGGACTTGACTTGAGACTTGGATCCAGAGACTTGGGACTTGACTCGAGACTTGGATCCAGAGAATTGATCCACATCCCTGCCAACTGGCAGCAATTCTCCAGTGTTTCAGACGGGGTCTCGCCCAACCCTACCTAGAGATTCCAAAAACCGGAACTGAGACCTTCTGCATGCGCAGCAGATGCTCTATCAGTGGGCTGGTAACTGCTTGAGCTCACTATTGACTTGTGAGCAGGGGTGTGTTTCACATGGAGGATCAAGGTTTTAATTTAAAATCACTTGATCTCCCTGCTTATTGCATGGAATTGTCTTGTGTCAAGTGTGAATAACCTCTGAAAGGGCAGAGTGCTATTCACACATGCTATTCAAACCTGGGATTCACATTAGGGCTATACACAGATTATGCTGTATGAACATACACTATATAGTGATCTGCACATGCACTGCTGTTATTCACATACTATTTTTAATGCAGTAGCAGCAGCACACACAATCTGTATTCTACAGTCTCAAGGGGCCTGGTCCCCGGGTTCACTTTTAAAATAAGTTCATATATTAGTCATTCACATGGAAACATATATGCACACGTACAGACACCTGCAGGTGTGTGCAACACAATGTGCAAATTGCCCTATTAACCTTGCAGAAAGCTGGGTAGTGATTCATATGTAAAACAGGAGTGAGCTATAATTAGCCTAGTCTTACTTCATTATTGGTAATGGCACATTACATGCAATGTTTTCCTACATCAGAGTAAATGCAGGAGTTAAGAACATCATCTGTAAGAATAGTCCTAGATTCACTGGCGTCACTGGAGCGTGGCGGGGGGGCGGGCCGCCAGGGGGTGACGCGCGTCATGGGGTGACGCGCGCTCCCCCTCGCGCGTCACCTCCGTGACGCGCGTCGCCCTCCGGACGCTCCGAGGCCGGCCCGGGAGCCGGCCTCGGAGCGTCCGACCCCGTCGACGCTCCAGGGCCTTCTGAAGGCCCAGGCAGCGCGTCAATCCGGGTATTTCCCGGATTTTCGCGCATGCCCAGACCCGTTTTGAGGGCAAAAAGCCCTCAAAACAGGTCTGCGCATGCGCGAAAATCCGGAAAATACCCGGATTGACGCGCTGCCTGGGCCTTCTTTCAGAAGGCCCTGGAGCGCCGACGGGTTCGGACGCTCCGAGGCCGGCTCCCGGGCCGGCCTCAGAGCGTCCGGAGGGGGCGACGCGATGCGGGGGGGGGAGCCGGATGGCCCCCTCCCCCCGCGCCTATAACATCGCGCCCCTGGGGGGGGTGACGCGCGTCCCCGCACCAGGGTGACGTGCGTCTAGTGACGCCCCTGCCTAGATTCTCTCTCAGTTCTTAAAGAATGTTAACCTTCCTTAAAGAATGTTAACTATGCTACACAAGGTTCTTCTTTGACCATGAACTCATATTTGGGTTTTAAGGTACTGGGTCCTAACCATTGCTAGCACCAGATTGCTGGGGATCCTGGGCCAAAACCCTATACTTGGTGCCCCCCATGGTCCCCCCACCTTTCTCCAGATGGTGCACTGATTGCTACCACTTCAGTACTGAGGAGCCAGAGGCTGGCCTGGCTAGGTGGGCCTTCTGATGGGCATGGATCTTTGGCTGGTGGCCAAACCTGGACAGTTTCTGATGCCAGGATCCGTCATTTCCCAATGAACAGAACAAAAGCAGAAAAGCCTCTGCATTAACCGCCTGTTTTGTTTCTACTGCAAAACACGCCCAACAGTGACCACAACTATTGCTTACATGGAAAAGGCATACCAGCGAAATACCAATTGTATCATTTAAAGCTCCTCTTCGTGCACTTTGGCAGCTGGGACCATGAATGAGGAGACAGCTCCATGTGATCAGCCAGCCACTTCCCAACTCCTGTCAGATTCTTTTTTCTAAGAGTTACAGCGATAAAGGCAGCCAGGCTGGTGGTTGATCTGAGTGAAAATTCTTCAAGAAAATGTAGAATATTTCATGCACAAAAGCAAGCCACATTCTTTTATCTCGTTGGGCAACCTTCCCTTTCATCTTATTTTGCCTTTACAAACACACAGAATCACTGTACTACATTTTGACTGTTGACCAGTAGAAGAACCTAAAGCAATTATTTTCCAAAATGTCCATGCAGCCCTAGGGTTCTGTGAAAACATTACAGGGGTTCCTCAAAAGACCACTTGTCATTAGTCATTCCTGCAAGGGCAAGATTAGTAGCGCTCCTGCAGAGTATACAGCCTGAAACACAGGCCAGAACCCCCTGCACATTGCACAGAATTCTGGAGGCACATTCTAGGTATAATGTGCGTCTCTCAGAAATATGTTGGCTGAGCTCCTTTTTGCATCACAATTTAATATAAAAGGTAAATAAGAAGTTTTAAAGCTGTAAAATTATTTACCAAGTTTAAACAGAGTCCACTGTATTAAAACATAAGTTTAATGTTCATGGTGAGTAAATATATTTAAGAATTTAAATGCTTCTTAAATATTGCGGCTCTCAAACGTCTGAAGTTTATCGCAAGTGGCTCTTACATTAAGCAAGTTTGGCCACCCCTGCTCTATATCATGCTGCAGACCACCTCCTTACAGCAACAGCCAACACAAGGTTGCTTCCTTTTTGCTCCTGTTCACATGTCACCCTGAAATATCACCAAAACAGGTGAGCCTTTTCATGGGTGTGAAAGTTTCCATGACAAGGGCCCCATTTCAGCCCAGCCCTCCTGTGTTCTTCTGTCATTGATTCCCTTGAGAATCTGCATCTATCTGCTGTTAGAAGAGATTGATCAACGTCTCATTAATAAGAACATAAGAACATAAGAACATAAGAAGAGCCCTGCTGGATCAGGCCAAAAGCCCATCTAGTCCAGCTTCCTGTATCACACAGTGGCCCCACCAGATGCCTCAGGGAGCACAAGACAACAAGTCTCGTTGCTGTTGCATTCTCCATCTAGCTCTCTCCATTGCTCTCTTGTTTATTTTTGTTAATATTGTGCTGTTTCTAGGCAAACTGGAAGAAGAATGATCAAGCTGAAAAACACAACTGTTGCACAGACGCTACGGGAGCCCTGCCAGACACAAAGCAAAGCAAACTTTGGTTCTTGGAGAAGGCTGCTAAGCTTCAGGCAAAGGAAGCCAGCATATCAGGCATCTCTGACTGTTGAAATCTGCAATTGTTGGCTTTGCAGGGGTGAATGAAGAAGTTCTTGGGACAAAACAGCATCGTTCAGTGCAGGCTCGGGCTTTGCTGTTCAGCCTGTACCCTGCTCACATGTCTATGTTTAGAGGAGCTCTGCATTATTGCAGGCACTTTTTTCCCTACACTTCATAAGAAGTACCCAAGTATGAGGCAAATGTAGCCTTTTTAAGTTACTTCTGAGTCCAGGACTACTCCTAATAAAATAGAGTCCTTGTAATTGCCCCTTTGTTCCTTGAGGCCAAGGACCTGAAGCAATTGGAATTCATAAGCTTCTTACTCTGGAGTAGTCACTTGAAAGACAGTGAAACTATTGTAGAAACAAATAACCGGAGGATTGCATTTAATGCCTTTAGAATCCCAATCATACAGGCCTTTGCCACTTTACAAATTCCAAAGTGCGACTGCCTGAACTCAGAATTAACAGAAGCATTTATATATGCCTGATAGATGGATTCTGGGTATTTTGTGTTACATAGATCGCTTCCTTTTTCTTTTTTGCCAGCTGTAATTTCAGGCTGAGGCCCCACACATCTTAGCATCTTAAAGTGCCACATCCCAGGGTCTTTCCAGACTACCTCCTTTCCCCCAGAGGGATTGCAACATCCTCTCTAACCAGGGTGACCAGCTGCAAACAAGGACAGGACGCCAAATCCCTTTATAGTTTCATAGAGAATTTTGGCAGGTGAAGTAGCAGGAGTGAGAAAATTTCAGCACCCGCTGAACTTGTCGGGCACAGGACTCAAGACTCCTTGCACGTCATCACCCTCCCTCTAGTATTCTACTCATGCTGGCCACTGTGAGTGATCTCACCCACTCGCACACAATGTAAGAGTCTGGCAGTGTTAATCATCCCCACCACCTTTCTGTTCCAGTGGCATCCTTCCTTCCTGCTGACCCCCTTGCTCTGGGGCATGTGTATCAAACTACATGTTTCGAGAAATGCATATTTAACCCTTCCATACTTTTTCTTTTTATTATTGTTATTATTATTGTTATTATTATTATTATTATTAAAATTTATACTCTTCTTTTTCCACCATAGGAGGGACACAAAGTGGCTTACGTAATTTTTACCATAAATAGCAGTCATGAGTATCAGTCCAGGATTCGGGGGTGGGGTGGCCAGAATAGGGGCTTAAGCCTGCTATCATGGTCTTACTCTAGGTTAGCCGCCCATGGCTGCTATGCATGGTTTTTAAAAACAAGCATGAAACAGCTAAGCTTGCCCTTTCCTTAAGGTGCAGATTGACCCTTGCCAACCCTCAAAAGGCTGAGAAGGAGAGCAAGCTTCCTTCCATCCCAAATGACCCTCCTGTAACCTCTCCTAGTGAGAGCTTCAAAATGTAGGCTTACCATACGTCCCGGAATGGCTGGGACAAACCCAGATTTTGGGGTCCTGTCCCGGGGTTCCGGTGTGTATGACAGCTGTCCCGGAGTCTTGCAGCCACAACCAGGCCTCTTTGCACATTGCGAAGAGTCCCGGTCGTGGCCGGGAACCAGGCAAATCCAAAGCGCCCAGCTGCGCATGTGCACAGCGCAGCTGGACACTTCGGCCTTGCCCGGTTCCCAGCTGGGACAAGGCTGAAGCATCCAGCCACACATGCGCACAGCACAGCTGGACGCTCTGGGAATCGGGCAAGGCTGAAGTGTCGAGCCACACATGCATACAGCGTGGCTGGAAGCTTCAGACTCGTGCAGTTCCTGGCTGAAGCGTCCAGCCCACGAGGAGACCTGGCCGGCGGCGGTGGGGGGGCACGGCAGTTGAGGATGACAGCGACAGCAGCAGCAGCGCCATGGGAGGAGCAGCAAAAAAGGCAAGCAAAAATGGCATGAAAATACAGAGAGAGAGAGAGAGAGAGAGAGAGAGAGAGAGAGAGAGTAGTAGTAGTAGTAGTAACATGGCCAGAAAATTTAAAAAAAATGGTGGGGAGAAAAAAGATAGGGTGGGTGGGTCCCAGTTTGGGTCCCTCAAAATATGGTAACCCTATCAAAATAGCAAAGTTAGGGTTCTGAGTTTTAGCCTCAACATTACACACACACACACACACACACACACACACACACACTTAATTTCTTCCTTCCTTCACACATGCTGTCTGTCTAAAATTGTTTAGGGCAGAGGGCTTTCTCTTACTGGTATAGGTGGTCATCTGCATTGGTACATGCACAATCCACTGGGATGTTTATTTGCATACATTTCATTGAAATCAATAGGAGCTGCTGGGACTGGCTGAGGCAGTCCAGTTGGGCTGGCTGAGGCAGGACAAACTGAGGCAGTCTCTGGTGGGGGTACTCATCGCCATCTACACTCTTCCAGCACTCCCCCTCCTCCTCCAGTTCTTGGATTCAAAAAGGAAAGCAGGAATTAAGTAGAAAAGGACAACCTCCGGCGCCACTCTCCTGCTGCATATCACCAGAAGTGACTGGTGATGACATCATCGCCAGTTACTTTCAGGTTTTCGGAGGCCAGAAAACGTAGGTAGGAGGCTCTGGGCGGGTGGAAGGGCCCTTCTCAGCATTCCCAAGAGACTCGGCCAAAGGCAAAAGCCTCTCAGGAGTGAAAACGCACTGCCAAAAGCACTACATTAGAGTGGGGTTCCAGTGGTCCGGCAGTCCAAATACCACCAGCAGTTGGCTGAAGTACCACTGATGGTACTAGTGCCACTGATTGAGAACCCCTGCTCTAGCCCATCACTCTCCTTTCCTCCAAATCTCCTGTTCCATAAGAACATAAGAAGAGCCCTGCTGGATCAGGCCAAAAGCCCATCTAGTCCAGCTTCCTGTGTCACACAGTGGCCTCACCAGATGCCTCAGGGAGCACACGAGACAACAAGATACCTGTGTCCAGTCGCCACTCCCTTGCACCTGGCACAGAGAAAACCCACTTCTAAAAAAAAAAAAAAAAAAAAAAAAAAAACAGGAGGTTGCTTATGGCTTGTAACCTGTGATGGTCTTTTCCTCCATGAATTTGTCCAAACCCCTTTTAAAGGCATCTAGGCCAGGTGCCATCACCACATCTTGTGGCAAGGAGTTCCACAGATGAATCACACGCTGGGTAAAGAAATATTTTCTTTTGTCTGTTCTAACTCTCCCTCCACTCAATTTTAGTGCGTGTCCCCTGGTTCTGGTGTTGTGCGAGAGGGAGAAGAATTTCCCTCTATCCACTCTCTCCATCCCATGCATAATTTTATAAGTCTCAATCATGTCCCCCCTCAGGCGCCTTTTTTCTAGGCTGAAAAGCCCCAGACGCTGTAGCCTTTCCTCGTAAGGGAGGTGCTCCAGCCCACAAATCATTCTGGTCGCTCTTTTCTGCACCTTTTCCAATTCAACTATATCCTTTTTGAGGTATGGTGACCAGAACTGGACACAATACTCCAGATGTGGCCTTACCATCGATTTGTACAAAGGCATAATGATATTGGCCGTTTTATTCTCAATCCCCTTTTTAATGATCCCGAGCATGGAATTGGCCTTCTTCACAGCCGCCGCACACTGGGTCAACACTTTCATCGACCTGTCCACCAGCACCCCAAGATCTCTCTCTTCATCCATCACAGACAACTCAGAACCCATTCGCGTATATGTGAAATTTTGGTTTCTTGCCCCAATATGCATCACTTTGCACTTACTTACATTGAAGCGCATCTGCCATTTTGCTGCCCATTCTCCCAGTTTGGAGAGATCCTTCTGGAGCTCTTCACAATCCCTGCTGGTCTTTACCACCCGGAAAAGTTTAGTGTCATCCGCAAACTTGGCCACCTCACTGCCTATCCCCAACTCCAGGTCATTTATGAATAAGTTGAAAAGCACCGGTCCCAAGACCGATCCTTGGGGCACACCGCTTTTCACCTCTCGCCATTGTGAAAATTGCCCATTGACTCCCACTCGCTGTTTCCTGGTCTTCAACCAGTTCCTAATCCACAAGAGGACCTGCCCTCTTATTCCCTGACTGTGGAGTTTTCGCAGGAGCCTTTCATGAGGGACCGTGTCAAACGCCTTCTGAAAATCCAGATATATAATATCCACGGGTTCGCTCGCATCCACATGCCTGTTGACCTTTTCAAAAAATTCTAACAGGTTTGTGAGGCAAGACTTCCCCTTGCAGAAGCCATGCTGACTCTCCCTCAGCAGAGCTTGTTCTTCTATGTATTTTAAGATTTTATCCTTAATGAGACTTTCCACCATCTTCCCTGGAACAGATGTTAGGCTGACCGGCCTGTAGTTTCCCGGGTCCCCCCTCCTTCCTTTTTTAAAGATTGGCGTGACATTAGCTATCCTCCAATCCTCTGGCACAGTGGCTGTTTTAAGGGACAAGTTGCATATTTGGGTCAAGAGGTCAGCAACTTCATTCTTGAGTTCCTTCAGAACTCTTGGGTTCCTTCAGAACTGCTTCAGAACTCTTCCACACCATTCTCTTCTGAATCCAAGGAGGAGGAGGAGGCATAGAGGAGTGATGTCCTGCTGAGTAAGGGGGGGAGCGTCTGGCACACTGCCTCAGGCACTGAGGGGGGGGGTCTTCGGCTGGTCCTGGTAGATTCTCTGGAATTATGCACAGAATGACTCTTGAGAATCTCATACTTGCTTCACAGCGCAATCCTAACCAACTTTCCAGTGTCGGTGCAGCCGCAATGCAGCCCCGAGGTAAGGGAACAAATGTTCCTTCACCTTGAAAAGGCCTCCATGACTGCCCCTGCACTGCAAAATGTAGTGTGCGCCCTGTTGACATGGCTACACCGGCACTGGAAAGTTGGTTAGGATTGCACTGTCAGTGGTGCTTGTGGACTGCACCTTGAGTTTCTCTAAATCTGATCTGGAATGGGTAGCATTTTTCATAACCTAAACCACAAATGATATAATCTAAACATAGGTTGCTGTCAAACAAGAACCATGTTTGCCAGTTATTTCTGTGCTAATCCAGTACTAATTGCCACAACCAGATTTATTAACATTTTACTAGTGTTTAGCAAACAAATATTTCCTTCAGGCTTATTGTCTCCAAAATAAATGTTTGTAATAATCCTCCCTGACTAATGCAGTTCCCTGCCTCTAATTTTTAAAAAAGCATTTAATTAGACTATTTATTAAATCATTCATTATTAAAACCATTTCGGTTTTTATGATCTTCTCCCAGGCACTGTTTCCAAAGGACATTATTATTTGTCCAATCAGCCTCAATCTTTCAGTCACTCCTCAGACGTTTCAGTGACACAAATCAATAGCCACTTTCTCCTAGTATTTGTGTTGGGAATGTTCAGTATTTGTTTTGGGCCATTTAAGGAAAAGAACAACTGACATTTTATCTGCTGCACAGATGTTCATACAGTTTTGTTTTTTAAAAAATATACTTTTATTATCATTCTGTTAAATTAAACAAAAGAAAGAAAAAAGCAATCAACCATCAGGTTGATAATGGGCAGCCCAATCCTATAGGGATGCCCCGCTGGTAGACTGTGCATTCCACCAGCGCCAGCTGCAGAAAAGCAACTGTAAAGCATGTTCTGGCAGCCTACGCAAGGGGTCGGGAGGGAGGCAGGGACAGGGTGGAATGGGGCGGGGAGGTGGGTGGAACAGGGAGGCAACAGAGGCAGGGAGGAGGGCGGATCAGGCCGGGGATGGGGGTAGGTTCAGTGGTGACAGTGCCTGCCAAATTCTGCCTTCCTGGGCCCAATCCACCTGCATGGCTCAGTGCAGACTTGCACCAGCTATAGAGCTGGCACAGGTCCAAGTTGACTCATGGCGGCTGTTGGGACTTACCCCTGAGCAAGGGAACAAATGTTCCCTTATCCCGAGGAGGCCTCCAGACACCAAAACTCCCTTGTGGGATACAGCAGTAGCTGCACCGGTGTCGCTGCATTGTCACATGGGGAATTAGTTAGGACTGTGCTGTAAATCCCAGGTCCTATAAAACTACTTGCTTCAAAGTAGTGAAAATAATCCATGTAGAGTAGACAAGTTAGTTATTACTGTAATACTGAAAGTTATTACTGTAATTTAGAAATAAAATCCATTTCTGTTTGACTTTCATATACTTACACATTGTTCTCGGATGTTTTCACAGTAAAAAAAAAATTACAAACCATTTGACTACAATTGTGAAATCACTATATTTACTTTAAAAATCTAAGCTGGCTTAATGTTCCCTTTCTCTTGTGAACCTTGGAGACTGTACTCCAGAGAGATAGATGGGCTAAAGATCACTAATACAGAATATTCCCAGCAGCACCATTACCAAATAAAACTACAACTCCCAGTATTCTTTGAGAGGAAAGCCATGACACCGGTTTATATAAACCCAGATATTACATGTGTACTGGAAATATACCTTTACTTTAGAGCAGGTGTTCCCAAACCTTTTAGCACCAGGACCCACTTCTTAAAATGACACTCTATCGGGACCCACCTAGCTGTACGAGACTTTAAAAAAAGGTGATCATGAAAGAAATAATATATTTATTTATTTACAAGTAATAATTATTTGTTCTTTAAAAAAAAAAACACCTCAATCCATTTCTCATAATGAGGCAGCTGTAATGAATAGCCTCAAGGCTTGTGGGGCTTACCGATAGTTATGTGACCCAACCTCCACCTGCCCCCACTACATGTCATTGACGGATTTTCTGCCTACTCAGAAATGAACCCCACTAAATTCAATGGGACTTACTTCCCAGAAAGTGTGTATAGGATTGTAACCTAAAGCCCTTAAACTCCAGTAAACTGCTTGACCTAGCTAACTTTTTTTTTCAAATATATTGAAAAAAGAGCACAGTAACAGGAGTAAGCAGCTTTTGAGAGGGCACACATGCCCTCCCTTTCCCTCTGGGTCACAGTGGGACTGGACGTAAAGGCAGAGAGTAAGAGTCAGGAGTGGGCAATGGCAGTGAGGAAGGGGGCCCCTCATGGCCAAAGACTCCCCTCCATCTAGAGCTGGTACCAGAGGCGTAGCTGGGTCATTTGGTGCCCAGTGCCCATAATTTTTTCACGCCCCCCCATATGAGGCTAACGTCATGACATCATGTGACTTCTGGGTTCGGCCAAGATTCAGTTGCAGCTGGCTGGAGTTTGCAGATTGGCTGGAGGAGGCGCGGCATGCGGAGCGGAGTCCTCCCCCCCGCATTGTGCTTCCCGTCTGCCCATTTCTTCCACTGCAGTGGGTCCCTGGTATCTGCAAATTGCAGCCCCCTTGGCGTAGCAGCTGCCCCTCAGGCTCCGCCCTTGTTACGCCTCTGGCCGCTACTAGATTTCCAATGTTCATGCTGAATTTAATTTGTTATTTGTCTGTCTTGTCAGGTATTTTGCAGCTCTAGCTCAACTTCATTTGAAAAAAGAAAGAAAGAAAGAATGTGAGACTCCAAAACCATTCATGTAACCGTTAACTGAGACCATACCTAAAAAATGCCCATTCTGCTCATCCCACTGAATCTGACTACCATCAGTGTGAGCCATTGCTACATGCTGCTCTTTCAGCCTGTTTCCAATCCACGCGAGAATATCAACTCCGAGGCCAGCAGGAATTCATCTTGAAGAGGCAAGGCTTCCCTCTTTACAGTCCAATCAAATTGAAAGTTTATAAGGGCATTTTTAGAAGCCAATATCTAGTGTGACAAAACACAAGGTATTCATTTAAAGCAATCCTTTATCCTGTTCCAGCTTTCAGCCAGAGGCCCCATAAATTCAGCCATGGCATGTTACCATTCACTTGGGGGGGGGAGGGAAAGAGTGTGAATCAGCCACACCTCATATTCAACCATTCTAAGAGCTTTCAGTATTCCTGCTCAGGGTTAGAGAGGGTCTCTCTGTTTGAATTAACATGTCAGTAGCGATTTAGCAACAGCATTTCTAAGGAGAGCCATTAGCACCGCGGAGCAAATGCAACCCTTGGAGTGCCTTTGTTAATGCACGTTCTGGAAGCCATCTTTGCTTTTATTGACATTTCTTTGAATTTAACAAAGCAGAGAATAGTCATGGCTAAGGAGAATAGTTCAGATGCAGGTTTGCATCCTGCTCTTTGCCTTCCTCTGGGCTTTCTCAGTTTCCTTAGAGACGAGTGCAAAGGATGAAAAGATCCCACTCAGGTCCCTCCTTATGCTTGCTGATGTGTTAATTAAGGACCCCCTTTTTCTAAGATTCTGTTGCTGGAGCAATAACTGCTTTCATTCACGGTATTCGGCTTGGAGCTGCTTAATCCAATACCAGAATTGTGTTGGACTCACTAGCTTCCTTAGCAAAGAAAGACTATTTAAATACCGGCATGCCTTCCTCTTGGGATGTTACCAATTGCTTCTCCAGCCAACACTTGCGATGGAATGCATAGTTCTGTACTCCTCCCACTTCCCAGCAGATTGGATTTTGTAAGATACAGGGGTGGCTACAGATCATATGCAATTCCTACATTTGCATTAAAAACATATATTTAATGCATACTTAGCAGTGTGTGATTCTACCACTTGTTTGTGTAGGACGTGTAAATACTTTTTAGAAAAATATGTAACAAATACATATTTTGCGGTAGCAGGAAAATGGATCTCCCATGTTGCACTGAACCTCTTTTTATCTGATTAAAGTTACACAATTCCTAGTAAAGCCGTCTCGAAAGGCTTTTGTCCTTCTGGAAAATACATAGGCTCAGACTTTGGAGAATCTCCAAAGAAGGATGTTCTATAACAACGAGACAGTCACGGGAAATGCCTTAGCACATGTTTTTGCCACTTGAACTTCATGCACAAGCCAGAAAGTGCTGTTGATCATAATGGGACATATGGGAAATGGTCGGCTTTGAGGTTAAAACCACCGTTTTGAGGGCCAAACTGCTGAACATGATGACAACATATCAATGTGTCAGGGCTGGATTGTCCCTGGATTCCTTCAAAGTGAAGGATAGGGAAGTGCTGTAAATGATCACTGTATTCTCCCCACAAACCACTTGTAAAGCTATTTCTTTTTCCGGGTGGAGCTTTGTGTGTGGAAATAACCCCTACCAGAAAAGGGCAGCTTAAAAAGTGGGGGAGGGGGTGGAGAAGGAGGTGGAAAGCTTTTAATCTCTCTCTCTCTCTCTCTCTCTCTCTCTCTCTCTCTCTCTCTCTCTCTCTCTCACACACACACACACACACACACACACACACACACACACACACTATAGGCATTCCACATGGCCTAGGTTGGGTTATGTCACTGTCACAGCTATCATACTATGAACTGTGCCCAGAATATGATGGGAAGCCAATTTAGATGCTAGAGTATCTATTCAACCTACCCTTAGTGATTCACCAAGGAAGAGGCAGGCGGCCATGTCCTTTACTTCCTAACATTTCTCAGCAGTCTCTTTCCTTCACACAAGCCATCCTTTAAAGGTTCCCCTGTGCTTCCCACAAATAGGAGAAGGTGGAGCACGAGAAAAGCTCTTCATGCTGTGCTGTGACCAGAGGGAGGCCTGCATTGGGGTTGGGGAATGGCTGGACTGTGGCTTGTAACTCTGCCAAGCCTTTCACCTTCTCAAACTTTGACATTCAATAACAAATTTATTCTGCATTATACAGATGGAAAAGAAAACTCTCTCTTTGGGGATATTTTAATTTTGAGAATTTATTTTTGCTTTCAACAGAAATTGACCGGGGGGGGGGGGACAGGTGAGTGAGATTAGCTGCCAAGGCAGTAAAACCAGCAGTCAAAAGTATTCCCAGAACATAGTCCAGGAGCAGCAATCCTGGCTGCCGGGGCCCATCACTATGTTTGTTGTGGAGAGTTTCTACTGAGGGATTGGAGACTTGCCAGTTCAGGCAACTCTGGAGGACAGAAGAGCCAGGATAGAGAGAACTTATGGCAAAAGAAACCAGCACAGGGAAATGAATAGAGATCTTTTCTCCCAGTCCTTCTAACCACTGCAACAGCTGCTAGCCCACTCTTCCTCATTGAGAAGGGCACCCTATAGGCTGGTCTCTTCTGGTAGAAAGAACAAAGAGGCTGCAGCCTCTGTGTTTATAAAAGGAGGACGGAGATTTGGTCGATCCACATCCTGTGCCAGTAGGCTCCAGGCTGAGAACATACAGAACCTCCCTGAGAAATGTGTTGCTCGTCTTATTGAAAATCGTTTTGCTTTTTTAAACTCCTCTGAATGCTTGTTATAACTGTGCTTTGGGTGAACTTTGGTGGTGATTTTGGAATGTGTGGAAAACGCTGAGAAATGGCGCTAAACTAATTGAAGTCCTCTTTGTTGGCAATTTGGAACCTTGACATTTTCCTTCAGTCAACAACTTTGGGAGATGTGGGACCCCTGTGAAAAATTGTGCTACACTTATCGCGACTTTTTTCCTTCCCTCGAAATGCTTCAGATATTTTTCCTAGATAGGAATTTGCCTCAAAATTTCAGTTGAGTTGAAATTCACTGTCAATGCTACTTCAGATCTGTTAACTTCCCACGGATAGCATCTGGCTACTAAGATTTTACCAGTTTTGCGCACGCACAAACACACACACACACACACACACACACACACACACACACACACACACACGTTAGAATGAGACTCTAGAGTTAACAGATCTCATTAACATTGTCAGCCACCTGCATAATGAAAGCAAGACAGCTTATGAAGGAAGGAAGCTTCTCTAGGCCAGTTCCATCAGCTCACATAAACACAAAGGTTGGCAAGAAGTGCTGGGATTTTTCTCCTCCAGTGCTCTCTTGTGGAACAAAATGTCTACTTCCTATGATCATTATCTGTATTGCTATTTTATTGCTACTGTTAATAGGACTTCAAAGGCCTTGGTATGAGTCACATCCCTGCTTCTAGAATGCATGCTAAAAACAGCGAGACAGAGGTCTAAACTTGCAGCTGTTGTGAAAGTCGCTTTATCACAGACTGCAAATAGATGTGTTTATTGGACTGATGAATGGAATGAATAAGTCAACGTAGTGACAAGCAAAGGTTATCAAAGTGTGGGAGAATTTGAAAGAATTTGAGCCATGATAGTTGAATGGAACCTCCAGATTCCGAAGCAGTATGATCATCTACAAGGCTACTGTTGGAACTGATCTGATCCAGCATGGTTCATTCTGTGTTCTTAAGTGAAACTTGGAATTCTCCCCCCCCCCACAAGAGAGATCAGTTATTTCTTTTTACTTGTTTAATTTATAACAAAGTATGATAAATGTCACATACAAAGAAGGAAAGTACAAAAATATTTACATGAAAAAAATTCCAAGAAAAGTATGTGATAAGGTACCACCAGATAATTGAAGATTAATAAATAGCTAATGAAATTAGGTTATTTATATGATTAATATGATCTATCAAAGATTCATCAACAATTATTGCATGTTATCACACTGGAAATAGGATTATAATATGAAATAAGGGTTGGTGAATGGTTGGACACATACCCCACCCTTAATCGTTTGACTCATCATATTGTAAATTTGCAAAATGCATATTAATTCCAAGACCTCATCTCTTTTTCTGTTATTTCTAAAGTTTTCATCCCAGGATATGGTAAAAGGAGACCATATTTCCTTGAATTCCTTTTTGTCTGTGACAACCCCCTGTCTATTCCAAACTAGTAATCTTATTCATAATCATAATATTCCAGACTTTCTGGATCCATTCATTATAAGTAGGAGTATTTGAAGATTGCCAGTTCTTAGCAGCCAACATTCTGGTTGCTAAAATCAAATTATCCACCAACATATATAAATTTACCCTCAAGGATCTAGGTGGAATCAGAAAAATAGTCACAGTCCAATTCTATGCAGGATTGGGCTGTTGTATGTAGAGCTTTGTGACAGTAGAAGAGATTTCTGCTGTCGCAAAATAGCTGCTGTCGGAGTGAGCAGTGCTCCATTGGCAGCCATTTTAGGAGTATGAGGTGACAGCACTCCAAGACCATTGCTGGAGCTACCTACACCCACCAGAGCAGGTAAGGAAGTGGCGGGGGCGGGGAGGGGTGGGGAGGAGGCAAAATGGGGTGGAGAGGGGTGTGATGAGGCAGGAAGGCTACAGGAGGGGGTGGGTCTGGTGCCGAAGGTGCTCACCGGATCGTATCCCCTACAGCAGCAGCCTCCCCGCCTCCTTTCTCTCTTTGGACTTGCACTAGTGAAATCACTAGTGCAGGTCCTAGGAGAACCATTGCGGGTCGGGAGGCTTATACAGGGGTAAGGGGACTTCAACTCATTTTTGGTGCAGCTGCACCAGTGGGGGGGGGGAGGATAAGATTGGGCTCTCAGCTTGGGAGTAAGTACAACATTTTTCATCTGGGATTTTTCTTATCACAAATTAAGGGTTGTTGTTTTTTTTCCAAAACTCCTGGATTCTAGGGCAGTCCCACCACTCATGCTGAAAATCTGCATTTGTATCTCCATATCTCAAACCTTTTCCTCTAGCATGTTTTTATATCTTTTTAACCTTTTAAACTAGTATGTAATACCAACAATATAGCATTTTATATACACTTCAATTTATATGCAAATTCAAAGTATTATTATTAAGAGAAGATTAAGTTAATGAAGGAATTATCGGTGTTTGAGAAGGTGTTAAAATAATGAAATGGAATCATAAAGGATATAATCAAAAATGTATAAAATCTCGATTGATTTAGATTCAGTGGAGAATAGATATAAGAAGGTCTGGGAAAATGTACAGTTCCCTATTACTGATCAGGAATAGGTTATGTGTAGGATACATCCACAGATATCAGTAAACCTCACAATCAAAAATCTGATGCTATTTCTGAGTTGTTTTAATTAAAAAAAGTTTTCAATGATTTTCTTAATTGAAAATGTTTATATTTTTTATCATCTTATTTTTGTGTTGTGAGCCTCTAGTAACACCTATAGGTGGAAAAGTAAGCTGTTGATTTAAATATAAAGACAAAATAAAATAAACCCATGATTTTAGATTATGATCCCCTTTGGGACAGGAAACCATCGTTTAATTTATTTACTATGTAAACTGCTTTGAGAACAATTTGTTGCAGTATATCAGTGTTCTTCACCACTATAATCTCTAAAGCATCCAGAGCTCAGATCTTTCTATGAGAAATCTCAATCTCACTTTCTACATTACAATCAAAGAGAAGGACAAAGGGAAGTCACTTGCACTTTATCTCAGTGGCGTAGCTGGCATTTTTCCAAGGGGGCCGTGGGCGGGATGACACATCTTCGTCCCACCCACCCCACCACCAGAATGGAGCAGGACTGGAGCCAAAAGGTTCCATTCCATTCCAGGGGCGGGGGCGGGGCGAACACGTGTCGTCCCACCCACGGCCCCCTTGGAAAAACACCAGCTACGCCACTGCTTTATCTGTCCCCTTGTATAATGAAAATCCCTGATTTTTCCCAATCCCCCCTCCCCCAGTTTGGACCCTTCCAGTTGCATCCTCAGGCCTCTGAGATGCTTCAGCATCCTAAAAAGTCATCCGGATGCAGCAGCCATTATCCTGAGATGCTGCCCTTTTTCATCTTCCTCAACAGCCCAGTAAACAAAGAACTTGACTTTGAGTCAGTTGACTGGACTGTGTGTGAAGCCTATCTGATATCCTAGAGGAGGAAATGCAGAGACCCAGGTGACCTCCAAATGACCAACCCCCAGATACAGCCAGGTTAATGCCCACAGGCTATATAAAGCAGGAACACACACACACCCTCCACACGTTGCCTGGATCTATCATTGGAAGCAGCTGCTTCAAAAAAGGCATGCCTGCTCAAGTCCATGCTGCATGTGTGGGTGTAGGAATCAGAACTCTGGACAACATGACTGCTTGGGAAACGTGCTCAGTTCACCAGCTCAGGGATTTGTTGCATTTTCAGCTTGTCTTTTAATCTCCATGCCAAACATTGCGCTCCCCCGCCCCTTTCTCTCCTTACATTTACTGATCAGCATCTTGTTTTTCTCCCATGTCTTTTAGCATCCATGGCTTTGACTCCTTAGCTTTTTAATAAACTTCTTGTATTTTTATTGTCTTACTTGCCTGGTGTAAGTTTGCGCAGGTGGGAGCAGATTGTTCTGCCGACCAGATTACTCAAGTTCTGCTACTGACTAGTTTGAAAAGGGATCCTGGGGGCTCTCTGTTAATGTGGGAAGGAGAACTCTCTCTGTTTGGCTTTGTAGCCTTGGGTGGCGGCAACAACCTATCTTTTCCCAGTTTATTTCCAGTAAGTATACGTTTCACATTTTGTTTGGTTCCAGTATAACCAGTAAGAAAAGCGAAGTCAGATCAAGGGAGAAGTATGCTCTAGGTGTGACACCCAGTTGCCATCTGTCTTACCTTATGCCTCTTATTTGTAACGTATGAAGTCCTGAGGAATGAAGTGTTACCAACTTATAAAGAAAAAAGGAAACATTTATTTGTTCTGGATAATAGGAGCTAAATGAGAGGGTGGTGCTCCAGATCAGGTCCATGGTTTAGGGTAGGAGGACTTTGACCCTTTTCCCTCACTACCGTCCCTGATCTGAATTGAATCCTCCATAATGGTTGTTTGCCCCAGGAAGGCACTTACCCTGAAGTGCAAAAGGGGGACTTCAGGGTAAAACCAATGCATGTTAGCTCTTATGGCATGCCTAATGTAACTTGCAGTTTTTCACCTTTACACGTTGGTTTAGTTGAGTCTACATTATTGAGAAATGGAGCCACTTCTCCAAAAATAAGTCTGCAACAGCGAGATTTACTGCTCCTTTAATCTGGGTTGAAATCTTGCCCATGACCACAATCTCCCATGTTCTTTTAAACCACCCATTAATTGATGTAAATTGGAGCTATTCCATTTTTAAGTCAGCGGCAACTACAACTTGACAGCTGTCAGAAGAAGTACTATTAATTCTTGCCTCGGTTTTGGAATGTTCTCCTTTTCTAAATTGCCTAACAATACCATTAAAAGATCCAGGCTGCAATCCTATGCACACTTACCTGAGAGTAAGCCCCATAGAACACAATGGAACTTACTTCTGAGTAGACATGCATAGGATTGGGATGCCAGTGGTGTGTTGTATCCAGGCTGGATTACATTGGAGTATGTATATTTGTTTTTGTTTTGTTTTGTTTTGTTTTCTTACTGTAGTTCACACCTACCAGAGGTAGCAATAAAACCCACATTTCTTCCAGTATTGGTCAGGGCACTGTTCATGTCACGTGGAGCATTTTAACTGGGATTCAGTACCACCTAGCCATAACTTTATACAATTATCACTCAACCACCAATGTAGTTGTGAATGGGAGCATCTTTGCCCTATCCTTCTCCCTATACAAGGCAAGGCAGGAGAATGGCACCAGTCCATTGGTTAAGGGCATATTCTGGAGGCGGAGCTGTTGCAGCCATCTCAGTTTATCTGCAAGGTATGGGGCCTCCTCTAGGATATCAGATAGGCAAGGTATGGGGTCATTTGGCATCACTGACACCAACGGTGGAGCTATTAGGGACAGTGGAGGCACATTGGACAGCTGAGAGTGACAAAGTACATCTGTCCTTTCAGGTCACCATCACTTAAGTGATCTGCAGTGGGGCCTGCACAGCTTATTGGCAATAAGAGTGGTAGGGGGATTCTAAACTCCAGGCTATTCCCTCCATGGTATGAATAATGAAGGACAGAGAGTAAGAATAGATAGGGCAGAGTGTTGGGAGTTAGGACTACCGCAGGGTGTATCGCTATATCTATATGCATTCATCTGAATCAACACTGGCCGTATGTATAGGCTTACCAGATCGCTGACCGGGACAGAGCCTCTTGCCCTTAAGGGGCGGGGCGCGGGAGGGGGCCAGATCGCCGCGGCGATCTGGCCCCCTCCCGCGCCCCACCCCTTAAGGGCAAGAGGCTCCGTCCCAGTCAGCGATCTGGTAAGCCTACGTATGTATACTCCAAAGTACTTTATCTCATGTCACACTGGGATATGCAGTCCCATAAAATTCCTTGAAATTATTTGAAGCTGAGAGAAAAGCACTGAGAATTTTGACAAGCCTATCAAAATTTTCATCTTTTTTTTTTAACATCAGTGGTTGACTCTTTTTTTTTTCAACTAAAATCCCTGTGGTCCACATATGTGTTTTAATTTTACAAAGAAAAATAAATACTCAGGAGCTCTTAACAGATTGGACATAATATACAATCTGCTTCAAACGATCCAGTATTTACACTCTTGCTTAAGAACAGGGATGTGGATCAAGTCTCTGACTCCAAGTCTCGAGTCAAGTCTCTGGGTCCAAGTCTCAAGTCAAGTCCAAAGTCTTTGCCCCCAAGTCCCAAGTCTTTAAGAACATAAGAACATAAGAAGAGCCCTGCTGGATCAGGCCAAAAGCCCATCTAGTCCAGCTTCCTGTGTCACACAGTGGCCCCACCAGATGCCTCAGGGAGCACAAGACTTTGGTTGCGAGTTGTGAGTCCCTATCTATTTAATGGGGAAAATGGGTTTAAACCTGAATAAAATTCAACTTGTCGTAAAAGGCTCCAAGTCTCGAGTCAAGTCTTTCGAGTCATTTACAATTGCCGAGTCAAGTTCGAGTCAAGTTATTGACGCAACTTGAGTCGGACGTGAGTCCGAGTCAATAGACTCAAGTCTATAACTGCGAACATGCTGAATCAAACAGGCTTAGTCCAGCATTAGTCCAGCATTATTTGCATGAATTCCAGCTACCAGCATGTGCAAGATGGTCTACGTAAACTGGCCAGTGGTCCACCAGTAGACCACAGTCAACTTTCTGCCCACCCCATTTATGCATCTGGTAAACCAGGGGTGTATGTCATGCACAGCTGAATGATAGGATAGGTCAAAGTACTCAGCAATGCAAGCTCTCAGCAGAATACGCTGAATACGCTGAATACGCAGAATACGCTGGGACTTTGAAGCATGAAGTCCCTGTTGTACAGGCTTTCCTTAGTTAGTAATGAGAAGTTTGCCCTGTGACCAAACTCTAAACACCATGCCCTAAAATGGAAGATGGCATGGTTTTGATAAAGCAAAACTGACGGTGGGAGCCAAAATAACTTTGCCTTTCATCACCCTTGCATGAGTCAGCATTTCTGAGGTCCATAACTCATTGCAATAGCTGAATAGCTACAAGTTTGTGACACTAGAGAAAGAGCTGTGGGTGTAAAGCATGGGATGGAGAAGAAGGTTGTGCGCGCGTGCATGCACTCATGCACTCCACACAGGCTGTTTATCTTTTGATGCAGACAAGGGCTGGAGGAACTTATCTTTCCCAAAGAGCTGTGTTTTTCATAGAGGAAATGAGACAGTGAAAGTTTAATAGGAAATAAAAGCACATACAAACAAAGAGAATCCGAGAAGGCAGGCCTGGAAAAATCCTATCTGGCCAGCTGTCTGCCCAGCTGTCCCAGACACTGGTAACAATTCCTCCAGCTGCTTTGCAATTCCTGGTATCTCAGCTCTCCCTTACTCTCTTGAAAAGTGAAAATAAGGAGGTTTTGCATCACCTTCCATTAACTGCCTGCTTGTCCCTGCTCTTCTTGCGTTTATTTCAGTATCTCTTTAATATCCTTCTTTGACATTCTGTTGCAGACAGAAAACAGCTGCTCTCGTTCACACCAGAGCTGGTTGTGGAATCATTCGTTCTCCCAAAAACCAGGCGCGCTCTCGCACTCTCTCTCTCTCTCACACACACACAAACACACACACACACACACACAGAACTCATCACAGTTGTATGACATCCAAATCAGTGCAGAGCGTCCAAGGAGCTATTAGCATGGATTTCTAGACGGTCGAAGTTGACAATCCTTGTTCCTTATTATTTTGAGTTCTTCTAGTTGCAGATACCGCATGAATGGGGACTGGGAAACCATGGAGAAATTTCAGCTGTAAAAAAATAACAGCAAGTCCTTGAGGTGAATGGGGTATAGAAAAAAAATGCCAACAATTTTTTTTTTCCTGACAGGGTGCATACATACCTTTAACAGCTGCAGAGGATGTAGGTGAATTATTTCCCACCATGTTATTTTCATTTCAGGAAGAAGCTATACCTGCAAACTTTCTGCCAGGCAGGTTTCAAAGGCATAGAAGACCTTCTAGAGAAAAAAAAAGTTTGCAGCTCGTTCCTTGGATTTTGGGTTCACACAGCAAAATTCTGTCTGTGACGAGTGGCACCTAGAAAGAGGTAGAAGAAGGAAGGCGTTCTCCAACAGCCTTCTCATGATGGAGTTCTGAATCAGTGGGAAACTCCTCTACAAAGTAGAACCTGCAGTGCTACTCATATTTCACTTTAATTCATCTTTCAGGGCTGTTGTTGTTGTTGATGTTGTTCAGTCGTTAAGTCGTGTCCGACCCTTCGTGATCCCATGAACCATATCCCGCCAGGCCTTCCTGTCCTCCACTATCTTCCTGAGTTCGCTCATTTTCATGTTCGTTGCATCGGTGATGCTGTCTAACCATCTCATCCTTTGCCCTCCCCTTCTCCTTTTGCCTTCAATTTTTCCCAGCATCAGAGTCTTCTCCAGAGAGTCCTTTCTTCGCATTAGGTGGCCAAAATATTTGAGTTTCAGCCTTAGTACCTGTCCTTCCAGGGAACAGTCAGGGCTGAGTCACAATCATTTCTAAGGTTAGGTGGGTGGCCACTAGAGAGAGGTCCTTATTAGTGGTAGCACCACAATTGTGAAGAACCCTTCCCTTAACTAAGGGGCCTGGTACTTTCTTTTACTGTCCTTTAGGCACCAAGCTCCTGTTCTCCCATGCCTAGGATAAGGCATGAGACACTTTTAAATGCTTTGCACAAAGTATTTCGGGTTTTAAGGCCATGTTAAAATTAAACTTAAACACACTAAGGGCTCAGTCCAGCCCAACTCAGCACAAGTCAGGCACAACTGAGGCCCAAGTGTGGTGTAACTGTGGCCTAAGATAGGGCTGAGTTAGGCTGCAACTATGCTTGAGGTAGGCAGGAGGCAAGAGCAGTGGGCCAGCACCAGCCCAGGATCGAGGCAAAACTTACCACAGAGGCAGGCAGGCTCCTGTGGTGAGGTGTCAGTCTTGTGGAAGCGAAGAGCCCCCTCCTGAGCTCGTCTGTGTGCACCTACCACAGCTGCTGCAGCGTTCGCAGCAGGTGGGCAGCCACAGGTGGGCCTGCAGGCACTGGGCGTGCGACAGTCAGCTGAAGGGCAGAGGTTGTGCCAGTGCCAGCTGCCCCAGGGCACCCTGTGCATTAGCCACCTGCTGCAGGGGGGAGTGCCACTGCCCTCCTACCTGCAACAGGTGTTGCCACCCCCATGCCACGTTGAGGCTGCATGTGGGATTCATGGGGGGGGGAGAGAAGGGAAGGAGGGGGGTGGGAACGTCACACACAAGGGGGACTCATGATGGCTGGAACCGCCTCTGAAATGACTTGCCCGTGCGCTGCCTGAAGCCCTGGGCCTCCAGGGCCGTGGCTATGCCCACAAAGAAGGCATCCCGGCGTGCCTTCTGCTCTGTGCCCCGGCCAAGACCGAGAGATGCCTTGGGCCTATCTGCTGCGAGCGGGAAGGGCTCACGCAGCTCATCACACCCCCAGATGGGGCAATGTCAGCGCCTCGCGGCAGGCGCTCCAGCAGGGTGGGGGGTGGCCAGCTTCCATCATCAGGGAGTGGGAGGGGAGGCAGATACACAGTCAGGTGGACAGGGGGTGCTGGGGAGGGACACGGGTGGGTCAGAAACAGACAGACAACAAGGCTGGTGGGAGAGGGATACAGGGAGAGGGGTCTGCAGAGACCAATAGGGACACAGGGGTCACTTCGCAGATGAAGGCAATGCAGGAATGGGCGCCTCTTATGCAGACGGACCTTGGGCGGAACGGACGCCGTTGACGGGCGGACCGTGGGCGGAACGGACGCCGTTGACGGGCAGACCATGGGCGGGTGAGAGCCCCAGTTGCCGAAAGGGCTCTTCACGGACGTGGCGGACGCGAGCGGATCCAGTATGGGCGCCATGTCGCCTGTCAGTGTTTGCCTGCCTGAGAGGCCCCCCAACTCCCCACTCCCCTCTGAGCCCTGAGGGTCTGGCAGCCCCCCTGCTGTGGTCTCCCTGGGAAGGAAGTGGCAGTCCCTGGATGGGATTCATGCAGGGGCTTTTGTGCTGGGCGCTGTCTCTCTGTGTGTGGGGCAATGCTTGTGTAACATTGGGCACAAGGGGTCTCTGCCCGAGGGGCATCTTTATTGTTCTGGAATGGTAACAGAGATGGCCAGGCGAGGCTGCCAGGGGTAGTCACAGCAGCCAATCTGAAAGCAGCAGCAGCACACATGCCCCATGGACCTGGAGATGCAGGCTCTTCCCCTGTGGAACCACAGCCTGCTCCATAGAAAGGGGAGGGACAGCAAGTACGACAGCCAGGGAGGTGGAGCAGCAGCAGCAGCTGAGGAGGGTTGCAGGGCTGGCACCCTGACCTCTGGCAGCATCGAGGCAGATGACAGTGGGGCACCCTGCCTGGAGCCCCAGGGGTGCTCCCAGGAAGGTAGGTGGTAGTGGACGTTCCTGGGGAGACAAAAAACAAGCGGGAGTTACATGTCAGCCGGTGTGTGGTCAGAGGCGTTGCTCCGGTAGGGGCGGGGCCGTAAGTATTGCTCCGTCGTAGTCTCTTTACGGAGCGAGCAGGAGGCGGCCCCTCCCCCTCACTGTCGGAGCCATTCCCCTGCTGAGAAAGCAGCAGGCAGGGTCTCTTGCCTGCTGCTTTCTCTGCAGGGGAATGGCTCTGACAGTGAGGGGGCGGGGCCGCCTCCTGCTCGCTCCGTAAAGAGACTACGACGGAGCAATACTTACGGCCCGGCCCCTACCGGAGCGACACCTCTGTGTGTGGTAGCAATCGCCATTGAAGACAAGCCAGTGTGTCGGTTGCAAAAGCCTGCAGGGAGAGATCAGATTACACAGCTGCTAGGTATAACGAGCTTGTCACAGTGTGAGGAGCTTACCTGGACGTCAGAAGGGCATGATCCTGCAAAGGACAACAGTGAAGGAGAGAACAAACAGCACAACTACATACATGGCTAGCACATCATAACTGACCTGTTGTAGACCCTATGGGGGCAAGGCTGCGGGTTAGTAAACACACCTTTGTTAACAGGCAAGTCACATTTACACAAACACATATTTGTCTGCTCACATGGCAACTGGCAGCTATCAGAGGACACATTGGTAAAGAGGCAGCTATCATATATATGTGTGCTGACAGGCAGAAGTACTACATAAAGGCAAACACAGGCAGAAGTCATACATATTGGCATGAAAAGGCAGAAGTCCAACATTATGGCAAACACAGGCAGAAGTCCTACGGTATGGCTTACACAGGCAGAAGTCCTACATATAGGCATGAACAGGCTAAAGTCAAACATATATTGGCATGAACAGGCAGAAGTCATAACACATGCCATCCCAGACCCTGCTCTTACCTGCTGGTGTTGTTGCCTGTGGGGGGGGGGAGAGGCTGGGAGAAAGACATGGGTTAGCAAATGCTTGCAAGGAGGCAGCTGCCCAGGCACAGCTGTAAACAGTTTGGCCACAGCCTGAACAGCCCTCTCTGCCCTAGAGGGGCGGCAGAGAGGAGAGAGGAGAGGAAAAGAGAGAAGTGGGGTGTTTGTGAATTTTGCCCTCCACCAACAAAGTCCCACTTTGTGGCTGCTGGGGGACAGGACCCCACGCCACGTGCTCAGAGAAAGAGAGAGAATGGAGACCTGGGGCTGGGCTTTTGTGGGAAAGAGGCTGGGTGCGGCTGGCTGCGGATAGGGTAACTATCTGTGTCCATGTCCAGAGTTATGCCACAGCTATTCCGTCCTAACTCAGGCATAACTCAGGAGTAGGGTGTTAGAACTTTTCAGGAGAGGGCTGGAGTGGGTAAGGTAAAATGGCTCCTATGGGTCTCCTCAAATTTGAGTCCACCTTTTTTGTCGACCTAAATTTTGTTCCGTAGCTGTGCTTGAGGGGGCGTGTTGGAGCTCTCCAGTATCTGGACCTGGACCCAAATTCATAACCGCCCCCGTCACTCCCTCGACACGCCCCCGACACGCCTACTTTTAGGCCAAACTTAGGAAGGAATAGCTCTTAGGCCGAACTTAGGACGGAACTGGTCAACTTTCCTTAACTCGTCCTATGTCTGTCACAATTGCAGCACAAATTCGGCCTCAACGGCACAATTCAGTCCTAACTTCAGCCTAAGTCACTTAGGCTGCTTTTGTGACTGAATTGTGCCGCTGAGGCCTTAGGCTGGACTGGGCTGTAAAATCCTACGTTTAAATGCCTTTTGTTGCTTTTGATGGTTCTTTAATTATTTTACTGTCTGGTTCTTATTGGGTTTTTCCTGCTCCTTTTTCCTGTTTTGTTTTTGTTCTTGAAGCCATGTCCAGTGAGGTGAGACTCCAAACCTAAAAATAAATAAATAAAGCTTGTGGTACAGTGGTAGTGGTGGGGATTTTGTGGGGTGATCAGTTTTGTTCATGCTCAGTTTTTCGTGTCAAAGATCACTGCTTCCAGGAATAATGTGAGCAGAGCCAAAAGAGGTCAGAAACACCACGTCTCCATCTGTATCTGTACACCCACAAGGTCACCATATTAAAGCCTCCTCCCCAAAGTGTGATTTCACCATGCAATAAAGTGCCGTGGAATAATGGAAAAGAAACGACTGTATAGGTTAGGGAGCTGAAGCACATCAAGGAACCACTGAACCGAAGCCATAGGAACTGAGTCTGTGTTCCAGCCAGTGAACATTCTTATAGGCAGCTTGACAAGATGATTTAAGGCATCACTTTGTGCTATATTGTCTAGTTTTCTGTTGGTCTTTTCTTGCAGCCATAAAGATAGATGGCTGGGCTCCCCAAGCATTTATGGATCAGTATCTCTCTAAGGAGTTTAATGAACCTCTGGAACTCAATCTTTAGCTTTCTGTCTACAAATAACTCTTGTTGGTTTTTATAGAAGACATTAATATACTCAGTGGTGCCTTCCTAAATCTTAGAATGGAACGAGCAATAAATATTACTACTTTAGGTTGAGTCCTTTGCTCACTTTGCAGCACAATTTGCCTGTCCAGAGGTAGGATCTGCCCATGTCCCTGCTTTCCCTGTCCTAGAATTACTCCAGCTCCTTCCTTCTGTGCTTTCCTTCACTGCACATGTAGAATTATTAATATAGTCAGAGACCAATCCTATCCTTCCCCCCCCCCACCAATGCAGCTGCACCAAAAAGGCATGCGCTGTATCCGGGGGGGGGGGGTAGATCAAGAAGCTTCAGAGGGGAAAGAGGATTTTTTCCCCTTATCCCTCCATAAGCCTCCCACTTCGCAATGGATCTCCTCAGACCTGCGCCAGCTCTGTAGATGGCGCAATTCTGAGGAGAAGAAGGGCGGGGATGCTGTTAAAAGAGGGAATAGGATCTGGCACGTGCCATCACTGCCAGATCCACCTTCCCACCCCCTGTTCCTCCCCCTCCACAGTTTTGCCCCCTCCCAGTTACCCTCCACCCCCACCACTGCATTACCTTCTCCAGTTAGTGCAGCAGGGTTCATTGGCAGGGTTGTAGTGCTGCCGCCTCTTGTGGCAGTGCTCAGAAAATGACCACCAATGGAGTGCTGGGTGCTCTGTTGGCAGACTCTTCCACTGTCGTAAAGCCCAGCAGCCCAATCCTTCATAGGATTGGGCTATTATTAACCACTCTGTTGGACAAATGCCTCTCCATACTTGAGTATAACCTCTTACAATCTCCTACTCATCCTTCCCCAGGGTCAGGCAAGAAGGCAGGGAAGGAGAAGGAAGAAAAGGGGCCTGCAGGGGGAACCAAGGCAGGGCCTCTGAGAGGGGGGTTAAGGGGGTAATTTGTACCTGGGCCCAGGGTGAAAAATTGGTCAAAAAGGGGGCCCTGAAGCAAAATAGGGTGGCCCAGGAGCCAAATTTATATGTAAGGAAGGGGCCCAAAAGAAACTTTGTACTCCCTGATAAAATTCCTCTGAATGGCCCTGAACCAAGGGACAAAGGGATGGAAGAGGAGAGAACTGCACAGGGACCACAGCAAGGAAGCCCAAGGCAGGAGCACTGGCATAGCATAGGAGGCAAAGGCAGTTGGCCCTTACCTCTCTAACCCCAAGGGAGAGCCAGCAGGCGAAGGCACAGGGGGGGCAGACCACATCCACACGAGACTGGGACACCCTGCTGGGTGATAACCCAGATACCTTGTCCAGGGCTGCATTATAGGTTGCATGCCTCCATGTGGGGGGCTCCAGATAAGATGTTCAGCTAGGTCGGAGGAGGGGTGAAGAGATCCCAAGGGTCAGGAGGAGACAACCCACAATTATGGTTCAGCTCTCACCAAGCATTACATCATGTCCAGTTCAAGCTGTTCAAGAGACACCCATTCTGTCTCTCTCGGTTACACAAGGAACCTATTTTGTCCAGTCATTTTATCCCCTTTAAAAGTTCTTTCTTCAGTGATACATCAGTATCTAGTCCCAATGAGTCACATCATAATATGGCAGTGGAGGGCAGAAAACGTTTTAAATAATAGCCAGAACCAGCAAACAGAACAGGAAATGGCTTTGAGCCATATGAAAATAAGAGAGAGAAAGGAAGCAGGGAGCTCCTGAGATGATCATGAAATTGGCATAAAATCAAAGGCAATGTTGTTGAAATCTAGACTCTGATCAAATCCCAGTGTAATCTTTTTGATCATAAAGCATAAGCTGTGACCCAGCCCTGTTCCTGGGTTTATTGCCTTGGTTCCTATGGGAAAGATTTTCAAGCCCTCCAGATCCGAAATCAGGGTCAGATGTTTTTAAAGAAGCTGCCTTTCATTTAGGCACCAAAGCATGGCAGATTTGCAGAGGTCTTGAGTGTTCCAGTCTTTCCATAAATTTGACCTTAAGCTGATTTCAGAAGAGCTCAAGAGCCTTGGGAACAGGAGCGAAATTCTTTCAAACACTCCAGTCCTACCTAAATCCCCGTGCGGCAACGTAGCGGTGTTGGTGTGGGGCCACACTGTGGGCTATGCTGCATCCTGTGGGGGATTTTTGGCTGCTGGAGGTCTCCTTGGGGTAAGGGGACATTTGTCTCCTTGGGTAAGCCCCAGAAGCCACAATGGGTCAACTCGGACCTGCGCCAGTGATATCGCTGGTGCACGTCCGCATTGATCCATGCAGCAGGCAGATCAGGCCTGGGAAGAGGAGTTGGATATGACGTGCGCCGGTGCCACAAATCCCACCCCTCCCAGGCCTGCTCCACCCACCCTGTCCCTGTTGCTGCCCATTCCACCCTCCCCCCCGCCCCTGCACTGGACTTAACTGGTCCGCCAGGCCTCCTGACAACTGCCAGCACAGGCGGGAAAGCTCCAGCTTTCCTGCCAACCCACCTGACCTTGCGCTATCGCAAAGCGCTTTACAGTACTTTTGCGACAGCGCACCCCTGCAGAATGCATGTTCCACCAGTGCAGACCCTCAATAGGATTTGGTCATAAAATTCAAACTGATTTTATTATGGGTACTGAACTTGACAACTTGGCAATATGTAGACACAACTGTAGAATAATAAGATATCACACCCCTCCATCCCCACCAGAAATGATTAAGAGCTACCAGATTATGCTGCTGAACCTCCTTCAGACATTTAGTAATTGGTGGCATCGCCCAGCTGGGTCCAGCACGTATTGGGGGGTTGCTGTAGGCTGCTACAGCACCCCTCATAGGAGCTTTCCCCTCCACTTCCCTTCCTTTAATTACCTAGACCAGGAACGGTGAAGAGGCACAGTAGTAGGTCCTTCGCTAGATCCTAGGTGCTGTCATGAGTCTGCACGGCAGCAGCCAGGTAGTTCCTACAGTTCCCAGCATTACAGATACTGCATGAGAATATACAGCGACACCCATAGATGCTGCGAAACAAGCAAACAGCATTTCCCATTGTTTCCAGTATCTGTGTGAACAGTCTGCATGCTTGTGGCAGACCCAATACAAGCCCTCTGCACTTCTCCAATACGTAAAGAGGGTATTTTGTGGATCTTTCATCAGGAGCTGTGGTATGTTGGAGGGAAATGATCCATTTAACGTTGGGCCCAAGCTCAAGAGAGATCTGGTCCAATTCTAAAAGGTTCTGGGGGAGATTCTGCCCGTGACCCCCTTCATTTTGGACTCTACCCCAATCACTACAAATATAGCATTTTGTAGAGCTGTGAAAATGTCATAAAGAAATGAACATGCAATTAAAATGTGTTTATTAGACTGAATGAAGAACATATTGCATGTTTAAAATTTTGAAGCAATTTTGAAAGGAAGAAGCTGAAAGGTGGCATTTGAAATTTAAAGCATACATGATCCTCAAATTGCATTTTGTTAAGGGTGAAACGTTTGGAATGTCAAGATCTGAACGTGTTCAGTCTTCTGAGGAATAAGTTGAGAAGCTGCTGAAAAACTCTGCTCTGAACCGTTGAAGGGTTGTTCTGTGTCATTTGTGTCTTGACATTTCATTGTTCGAGTTGAATTGTTATTACTGTTTATTTCTAATGTCTGTGTTTGGAAAATAGGCCTGAAATAATTGGCAAAACTGTTTTCTGGTTATTAAACAGACATGCTGTTATATCCATGAACTAACTGGATTCTTAACAGTTTTATTATCTAAAGGCAGCCAAGCAGCTATTTGACGATGAGGCTGTTAGTGATCTGGGATGGATTTGAACTAGTAGCATAAAATATTCTTGAGAATCGGTAGAGCCCTTCAGAGACTTTATTTTGATGCATTGCAAGGCTTCATGTGGCTTAGATGTTAAGCCTGCCACACACTCAGCTCTGTAAATCAACTTCACTTGTGACCTGCTTGTAATGTGTTCCAGCAAACTGATTTCCTTGTAGAGCTGCTCATCCATTGCCGTTCTCCATCTGAGCCTTTGCCTTCAACTCCAACAAGCTAAGACCTGGGGAGAGGCAGCTTTCTACGTTCAATGTGCTGTTTCTATCTGCTGATCCTCTGAGTTCTTTCTGCTCATCAAGCAAGTTTGACATACTTTTCTAATTATGGATTCATTTCAATTCAACTGAGACTGCAGTGGGGTGTTGAGCTCCAAATGGATGTGTGGATTATGACCGTAGTGCCTCCTGCCGCACCCTAGCTCTGGCGGTGTTTAGGATGTTCTGAGCAAACCACAAGAGTCTATATGCAAAATGAATAATATTAACATCTCATGCATGGAAAATATTCCATGCTTATTGGCTCTGAATTCCAGTCCAAGCTTCACAGCCTGTGAAGTTTCTGCTACACGTGAAACAACCTCTGGAGAATTGTGAACTTTGTACATGGAGCACATGCGAGAACTGGTTGAGCCTTCTAGAGCTGCAATGGATTTGTTCCCAACATTTTTCCTCAATGCTCTTCTTTATGAAATTTTATACCCTCTATATTCCAGGTGCCCCCTGCAAGCTTAAATATTCTCCAAATATTCTCCAAACATTTGCTGTCTGTATTCAATTCCTAATGATCTTTGAATATTTGATATCTGACTATTGATATTGTACAGCTTTTTTTTATAGTGGACAAACAATTGTATTGTTGCACATTCCTCACTTCTCCATGTGGTGAGATGCTCCAAGGGTGATGCAATCTGGGTTGATTTTCTTTGGATGAGGCAGCATTGGAGAAGGACAGTGTTTTTTGTAACATTTGCTTTATTCGCAAATACACAAGTAGAGTTTTAGAGCAGGCAAACAGCAAGCACTACAAGGCAGCAGGTCCATGACACCACATCGGAGCCCCCGAGAGAAGTATTGAACCACCAAGGTGTCTTGGCCAACTCACAGCTCCTGCTCTTCCCTGTGTGTGCATCATCTGTACATAGATATAACACATGTGTAGAATCCTAAATACATTGACAGCCCAATCCAGTGTAACTTCTCTGGTGCTAAAGCAGCCACGCCAACTGGGCATGTGATGTGCTTCAATCCGCAGGGGAGTTTTGAGTCCCGGAGGCCTCCAAGGTAAAGGAACATTTGTCCCTCATCCCAGGGCAAGCCTCTGCTGCCATGTAAGGGTCTACTCTGACCTGCGCAAGTAATTTTGCAGGCGCAAGTCTGAGTGAACCCAGATAGGTGGATTAAGGCTGGGAAGGGGGATAGGATATCGGCGGAGCTGCTGTCACTGATAACTGCCCTCTTCCTGCCCTTGACACACTCCCATCCCCTGCCCTGGTCACCACCCTGGTCTTCCCCCTCTCCACCCCATTCCACCCATCCTCGCCCACTGCCCACCTCCGCACCAACTTACCAGCACTGGGGCTACTGCAGTGGCCACAGTCGCCAAGCCACTGCCACTCACTGTTTGCAGTGGCGGTCAGGCTGTGCTCTATGGCATGCCGCATTTTGTAATGACCGTAAAGTATGCTGAGTCACTGGAACACGCGTTCTGGCGATGCAGTGGCAGGATAGGATTGGTCAGGTTGGATAATACTTTCTCTGATCGATCCCTATGAGTGATAGAGAGCAGGAATGAGAGTGCCCTCTCTTTTCCCTCCCCGCTCACCCGTGTGTCTGTCCCACATTTAACATCACCCACTGTTCACGCAGGGGCATATCAGTCAAGTGACTTGCTTCATTGACAAAATATCACATCTTTTGTGGTGCTTGTGCCTTTATCTGCTTTTTATCCCACTGATCCTCTAAAGAGCTCAAGGCAGTGTGCATTGTTCCTGGACCTTTTTATCCTGACAAAAACTCTTGTTTGAGGCTGGTCAGGCTGAAAGAGTGGCTGGCCCAAAGTGACCCAGTGAGCTTTGTGGCAGAATAGGGATTTTTAACACAGGTCTCCCCAGTTTCAGTCCAATGCTCTGTATGCCACACTCACTCTTGTTAGAACCCAGTTTGCATCCAGTTCTGAAGGATAGAGTGGGATCCCCAGAAATGACATGATGGGGAGGCCAAGACAGGTGCTTCTTCTCATCTTTGTATATTGAGGGCCTGCCAGCCAGGGAAAGAACCTGGTAATTCAGTTTGGAAAGCCAGGTAGAAGGGGAAAGGAAAATGAAAAACTATTTAGAAATTAACTTTGCAGCCATCTTCCTCAACAAAAGCCCTTCAGTCCTTGTGCTCCAGGTTCTGCAGATGAAGCCAACGGTAACATTTAGGGATGTGAGGTAGAAGGGAATGTGTTTATTTTTCAGCACAGCCCCTGAAACAGTACACACATGCAAGTGTAGTTGAGAGTCACTGGAGCCAGAAGTACAGCTGGCGGGGGGGGGGGGGCGGGAATGAAAAAAAGCCCAAAGGAAAAACTGAGATGGAATGGAGCTGCTGATTTACATCAAGCTGAGGATCTCACCCCAAGAAGCCTTCGCAAACTCACCTTCTTTCCCACATTCCTGAATAATTCCTATGAAGCAGAGCAGTATTACATTTTGCAAGACCTTCAATTTTTTCTCTGCCCAGCTCTCGTCATCTGTGTTAGGGATCACAGTCAAAAAGAAAACCCCATTTTAGTCTCCAGCTCTCTTTGTGGCAAGTACCGGTACTTTACTGCTCTGTGATCTAGTTGCCTGTCAGAAAATGTGGCTATTTGCTAATGGAAACCAGGGTTGAGGAAGAGATGGTTCGGAAGCAGAGCATGCTGCAGAGCACGACAGGTAGCCCTGGGACCTTCAAGGTTGTTCAGCAGTGTACAGAAATTGGCATACTAATCTGGGAGAGAAGGATATTTACACACACACACACACACACACACACACACACACACACACACACACACACACACAAGTCCAGTGGGTCTTAAGTCCATCTGGTTGTGATCATGCCCCTTTGGATATTTTATTATTATTATTATTAACTCCACGTTTTCTGAACATGGGGAGAAGGAGAGTAGGATGGCCCAGTCCTATCCCTGGCCAGTGCACTGGATGCAGAGCCATCGGTACAGCATCCATTGTATCCAATGCGCCGATCAGGGACCAACTGGTTGGGAGAGGTAAGAAATGAATAACTTTACTTACTTTCCTAGCCACTGCAGTTCAAGACAAACAAAAGGAAGTATTTCTTTACACAATTTAATGAATTGCATAATTCAAATTAACGTGCAGATTCCAGGGCAACTAGATGTGATAGTTGTTTGTTAAGGGCTGCTTTTCTTAATATTTTTTACATTCTGAACATGTTCCTAAGCAGAAAAATCATATTCAATATGAATGATATAATCATCATGTCACACCAGACATGACACTTAAGATTTTGGATGCTTGCTTGAATATATTACAGCATTCCCCTTCAAATCCTTAAAAGTAGGAGATAAATGATTTCCTAGTTGCTGCTTTCAAATATTTTGAAGGGGAAAGCTATGTTTGCACTCTCCAATCCTAGTGCAGTTTTCAGATGGCACCCACATTCCCTGACACATTTAGGCACATGTGTGCATGGTGCTGGGCAAATGCCAGAGGAGCACAACCTAGACCAGTCTCATGCTATTTTGCTTGGGCTGCTAGTAAGAAGGCATCAGATTCCAAAGGCCTTTAGGAAAAAGATCAAACTTTGGTGCATTAGAGCAATTTCCCCTGCCTCATTGGCTAGCTTGGAAGAAGCCTTGCCTTTGGAAAATCCCAGGATGAGTCATACCTTGCTTAGTCAGCAAATTAAAACTTGTAAACAAGGCCACATCCTGACTCTGAGGTAAACAAGGCCATCAGTAGTCACAAAAGCACTGCCTCCATCCTTGGCTTTGCTCCCCAACTTCATTGCAAATTCAACCTTGAGTCGTCTGTTGAGGCACAGGGCTACAGAGCGATCAAGGAGTTCCCTGCCACACACTCCTTAAGGCACAAAACAATAGAGGACAACTACCTCCAAAGAGGGTTAGACTATCAAGGGCCATCAAGATACAAAAGAATAGTGCTTGATGAGCAGACCCTACAGTAGCCTCTAAGTTGCTTTATGGGGATTTCATCTATAAACAGCAGGGTCACAGACCCCTCATGTTCCTTTGGTTGCTGTCCAGTTCACCCATGTGTTGTGCTGATGCAGCACCCAGGATAGGCATCAGACTGCTCTCTTTTCTTTCCAGCCTTTTCCCCTTCTACCCAGCACCCTTCCTCTGAATATTTCCACAAGGTGCAGCTCAAAGCATCCAATACATCACCTTCCAAAAAAGGCTTCCTCTGGGAGAACAATCTCAGTTTCCTTGCCTTGTTTCCCTCCCTGAAGCCAAGGAAGGCTACTGCCTAGCCCTCCTGGATTTGCCTACCAAACCCATTTCTGCCTTTCTCTCTTCCTTTGAATCAGGATATTGCTGTGCCTTAGCAAACTAGCTCCACACTCCCTGCAACAGTGCAAGCCTCATCTCAGCAGATATGGACAGGTAATCTTGGCCTTTGGCACCCCAGACCATTGGCTCCCAAACCCCACTAGTTTCTGTGTCCCACATGCATCCAAATTAATGAGCCAAAGGAGCCACTGCTTCCATTGTTTGGTGTGTTTTGGAGTCCAGGACTCCTCAGTCTACCCTGGGGCTAATCTCTTGACTTCCAATGCACACCCTCTTAACCAATCCATCAAGGACTCTGAGAACAAGGAGAGTCACCACTTCCACTTGATCCTTATCTCAAATGCTTAGGAAATCTGTCAAGGGTAATTGGGCAGTGGGATAACTTGCTTCCTTATCGCAAGAGAGCGAAGTGCTCTACGCCCACCAAGGGGCTCACTCATTGCCTGTGGTACTGGTTCAGGCCACAGAGAACACAGACCCAAGTCATGGTCTTGCACTGTGACTTGAAACTTTGGAGTTTTCCTGCAGCTTCTTCCCTCCCTCCCTCTCTCTCTCTCTCTCTCCAGACTTCCATCCTTCTCCTCACTACTGCACAACCCCCCCCCCAGTTCTTCAGTCCCTGTTCCCCCTAGGTATTCTTCCTGATGTCCCTAAAATGCTAATGCTACAATCCCATACACACTTTCCTGGGCACAAGTCCCATTGGACACAATGGGAGTTACTTCTGAGTAGACATGCACAGGATTGTGCTGTAACATCCTGCTTTTCCTCCTTTCTTCCATCCTCCATTTTGCACTAGTATGTGTCCTGTTCCCCATGTAAGGATTTCCTCTTTCTCTTACCTAGAAACCGCCAATGCTTAGGGACTAGCTGTGTGAGCGAGGGCATATGTGCATTGCATTACCTTTTTGATTCTCTCTCCTGGTCACGGGGTCCCTGCACACATAATCAATTTCCCCCATGTGCGCATGTTACAAATGTCTTAGAATATGCCCAGTAAGACCCAAATATTAAGGATGGTGGGGAAAAACAAAAAGCAAGTAGACCATGGGTGGCCAACCTTCCACCATTAGGGCCTCTGTGTTCTTAAGAGTTGTGTAGAAGACAGAATCTTGGCAGCTGCACCAGCTGAAATGCCCTCACCTACACAACCATTAAAGGGCCAGGAGCATTCATGTTGAAAGGCTGGCCACCTCTGAAGTAGACTGTGCTGATCTCTCAAAAGCATTACTCCAGATTGGGTGAATGGAATGGAGAAAATTTCTAGAGAACTTTTTCTCCTTCTCTCATCATACTGGAACCGGGGGTCAATCAATGAACTGATTAGCAGTAGATTCTGGACGAATCAAAGAAAATACTACTTCATTTAACATATAATTAACTTTTGAAATTTACTACCACAGGAAGCGATGGTAGCTAATAACATGGGACAATTACAGGTGACAACTTGCTCCCCCCAAATCCATCTATCATTGTGCTTCATTCACATACTGTAGGTTTGAAAAAGCAAGAGCAGGGAGGGCAGTTTTGATCTCTGATTGGAACATAATGCTTCAGAGTGATTGATATAATCAATTAGGATATAATTATCACCTTCAATGATGAAGTGAGACAAAAATGTGCTTGTCAGCTTCCTCCTTTTTATCAACACCTCCAAATTAAAAGTTGTCTGCAGGATTTGCAGGGGAATTTTAACATGTTTAGACACTGACAACAGTTGAAATATTGTTGATGGCTCCTGTTAGCCAAAGACGTCTTCTGTACAGATTATAAATGAGAAAGAGAGCTGCAAATTAGAATCTCATTGGACATTGGCCAGAGAGAGTAAGTAAGTAAGTAAGTAAGTAAGTAAGTAACCAGTGGGGGAGGGCAGAGTGGGAGGCTTTGGATGGGAGGGGAGATTTAAATCCCCCTTTGGATGGGATTTGAATCCCCTTTCCATTCTGGGGCCTCCCGTTCTCGCTGCACCGCTGGTTACACCGGTGGTGTAAGTAGGATAGGATTGCGCTGATAGTCTTCTTAGAAGGTAAGTTTATCAATGACTGTTAACTATGATAGCTAACATGGATGCAGTATTCCTCTGATTGTGGAGGGCAACACGCCAGCATGCCCTGCTTGTAAGCTTCCCAGGGGCATCTGGCAGGTGGTAAACAGAACTTGAGTCTGATCTGGCAAAGCTTGTCTCCTGTGCCCAGGGGGGTAAAAGGGGTAAATTGTACCCAGGCCCAGGGTCAAAAAAGGGGCCCAGGAGCAGTAGCGTCTCTAGCCCAAAATGTACTAGGGGCACACCCTCAACTTTCTGCCCCCCTCCTCCCTTCTGCTCCCCTTCTATATTCCTTGCCGCCGCCAAATGCGGCGGCGGCGATTGGGGTGTGTGCAAATTCAACCTTCCGCCCCGGGCCCGTCCTCCCTTCTGCTTCCCCTCTACACTCCCTGCCGCCAGTGGTGTTACTGTTCACATATTCCGTTACAGCAAGTGCAAGCTATTTATTTAAATGGATTTAATGTCCTTTCATCAAGAGCCAGTGCTTTTACATGGGAGTATGCCCTATTGACTATAATGGGACTTACTTCTGAGAAGACATGCATAGAGTGGGTTTTCTCTGTGCCAGGTGCAAGGGAGTGACAACAGGAAACAGGTTATCTTGTTGTCTTGTGCTCCCTGAGGCATCTGGTGGGGCCACTGTGTGATACAGGAAGCTGGACTAGATGGGCCTTTGGCCTGATCCAGCAGGGCTCTTCTTATGTTCTTATGCCTGCAAATCACTTCCCTTTTAGATCTTTGAGCAAAAGAGCCAGTGTTTTTAGATGTAGAATAAATTTAGCCAGTTTTAAGAAGTTGTTCATATCACTGGATCCATCAAGTTCTTCAAAGGACAGCTATTTCTTTAACTTATATGTATTTTTAGTTATTTAAAAAGGTGTTTAAGGGGGCAGCAACCCTATCCACACTTACGTGGGAGTAAGCCCCATTGACTATAATGGGACTTACTTCTGAGTAGACATACTGCTTCCCTTTGAGATCTTTCAGGACAGTGCAGCCCAGTAAAATAGGAAAATTAAATTAGCGACCCAGTAAAAGTAATGAATATTGACAGAAATGAATGCTAGAAGCAAAGATTTACTTGTTTTTGAGGATATGGGCTCTCCTGGGCTCTCCACACTGCCACACAAGCCTGCAGACTCTCTTGCTTTTAACGCGGCTGTCTCTCCTTGGCGCTCCTTAGTTTAGACGACCGCTCTCCCTCCCCTTTTGTTTCCTCTGCTCAGGTATTGATTTTAACAAGTCCTCCACCTTTCTTTTCCAGCCCTTTGCAAATGCAGAGTGAGCGAGCCAGCAGGATCCATGCTAACGCCGCGGCAGCCTCTGCCTCTGCCCCGCCTCACGTTATGGGGAAAAAAGCAGAGCGGCAGCTGGCGATGAAGCTGCCCTTTAAAACTTTTTTCCCCATATGTCGCCCCTGGAAGCAGCACGCCCACTTGGCGCCTGGGGCCCAGGAGCCACAGGAGGGGGCCAAGAAATTTCCTGGGATTTCAGCTGGCCTCATGGAGAGTGAAAGACAGAAGTTTGGCCAACCGGGAGGCCAGGTCTACCAGGCAGGTAGTCCAGAGGGCACCACATTGGGAAGCTGGTAGACCTGGGCTCCAGGGACTTTTCTGGCGGTTGTTGCCCCCCCTGTTCTGTTTTGCCCCCTCCCCCTTTGAGAAGGGGCCCAAAAGAAACTTTGTACCCCCTGATAAAATTTCTCTCAGAGGCCCTGCTTGTGCCTATGACTTTTAGTTATCTGGGTTTGCTGGTTTCATAATTTGGGGCTTTCAGATTCTAGACCTGCTTTCCGTAGCTTCATTGTTCTCCTCCGTTCTGTCTTTTTCTACATTTCTTTTTGCTGACATTTGATTCTTTATCTTCCTTCCAGGTTCTTTCCAGCTATTTGTCATAGCCACTAGGGGTCAAGCTTCTACATCTGTTTTTAATTGTCCATAACTTTGAATTCAGAAAGAACAAGCCTTTGATTGCTGTATTTTCTGTATTCCTGCTAGTAAATTCTAGAACTCAAAATATGATCATTAACAGATCCCACATCCACACATGATGGAGTGGAGGGGGGAGTGGAATCAGCCAAGGACCTGCTGGGATACCCAAATGATGATGTTTATAGTAGACAATTTGTTAGTAATGTTGCACCATTTACATATAATATTTCTATTATATCTTTGACAGTTGAGTCATACACATGTCTAACTAGAGGATTAGTATTGCATACTAGCTAAGAGTCTGAATCATGAACCATGAGCTAGAAAATCCCTGATTCAAATTTGTCTCAGCTATGAACACACTAGACACTTGGACAAGCTACTATTGCTTAGCCTCAGTCCCTGATTTGCAATTTGAGGATGATAACACTATTCTACCTTACAGGGTCAGTGTAAGGACTACTGAGGTAAAGTGCATGAAATGCTTTGAACTCTCAATGTGTGGGGTATAGATGGTAAGTAGTATCACTAGCACGAGAGTTCCAAAAAAACACCTACTTCTGCTTCATTGACTACGCAAAAGCCTTTGATTGTGTGGATCACAACAAACTGTGGCAAATTCTTAAAGAGATGGGGGTACCAGACCACCTTACCTGTCTCCTGAGAAACCTGTATGCGGGTCAAGAAGCAACAGTTCGAACCGGCCATGGAACAACTGATTGGTTCAAAATTGGGAAGGGAGTACGGCAAGGCTGTATATTGTCACCCTGCTTATTTAACTTATATGCAGAGTACATTATGAGAAATGCAGGGCTGAATGAATCACAAGCCGGAATCAAGATTGCTGGGAGAAATATCAACAACCTCAGATATGCAGACGATACCACCCTAATGGCAGAAAGTGAAGAAGAACTAAAGAGCCTCTTGATGAGGGTGAAAGAGGAGAGTGCAAAAGTTGGCTTGAAACTCAACATTAATAAAACTAAGATCATGGCATCGGGTCCCATCAATTCCTGGCAAATAGAAGGGGCAGAAATGGAAGCAGTAACAGATTTTACTTTTCTGGGTTCCAAGATCACTGCAGACGGAGACAGCAGCCATGAAATTAAAAGACGCTTACTCCTTGGAAGGAAAGCTATGGCAAACTTAGACAGCATAATAAAAAGCAGAGATATCACCATGCCAACAAAAGTTCGTATAGTCAGGGCGATGGTGTTCCCAGTAGCAATGTATGGTTGCGAGAGTTGGACCATAAGGAAGGCTGAGCGCCGAAGAATAGATGCTTTTGAACTGTGGTGCTGGAGAAGACTCCTGAGAGTCCCTTGGACTGCTAGGAGATCAAATCAGTCAATTCTAAATGAAATCAAGCCTGACTGTTCCCTGGAAGGACAGGTACTAAGGCTGAAACTCAAATATTTTGGCCACCTAATGCAAAGAGAGGACTCTCTGGAGAAGACTCTGATGCTGGGAAAGATTGAAGGCAAAAGGAGAAGGGGAAGGCCAAGGATGAGATGGTTAGACAGCATCACCGATGCAACGAACATGACAATGAGCGAACTCAGGAAGATAGTGGAGGACAGGAAGGCCTGGCGGGATATGGTTCATGGGATCACGAAGGGTCGGACACGACTTAACGAATGAACAACAACACAACAACAGTATCACTAGAGACGAACAGCCCAATCCTGTGTAACCTTGCACCGGTGTAACAGCAGATGCACCTGTGTAAGTGCACTTACACCGGTGCATCTGCTGTTACACTGGTGCAAGGTTACACAGGATTGCGCCGTAAAGCTCTTTAGCCTTGTCCATGCTACCTAATTTTTACTGTGAAAATCTAACGGGACTTTCTAGCGCAGGGGTGTAAAACATAAGGACTGCAGACTGAATATTACTTACAGAAGCTCTTTATCCAGCCCACATGATAACTGGGCTCTCCCAGTGCTGCCCTTTCAGCAGCGCTGCTTCTGCTGAGGCTCTGGGAGGGAGAGATGGAAGGAGGCCTCAAAAGGCAAGAAACAAAGGTGTAGACCTAAAGAGGTGAGAGAGGGAGACACTACCAAGGTGCTGGGAGATTCCAGTTAGCATGTAGACCGCCCTTTCAGCAGTGCTGCTTCTGCTGAGGCGTCACTTTGCAGAGCACCTCTCATTGTGCTGTCCTGTATCTTGAAAATATGATCAAGATTTGCATATTTTCTCTTCTGTCATTTGCAGCTAATGAATGAGAACAAAGTAATATGTGTAATATATGTGTAATATGTGTAATGAGTAATATGTGAGAACTTATTTCTGGCAATCACCTGCTTAATTACATCACTTCCTGCTCAATGATGTCACTTCTGGCACTCAGCTGGCACCATGAATGCTATTCAGCCCACTGTATGAAATGAGTTTGATATCCCTTCTCTAGCAGTTCAACTCCAAGAAGCCATTAGCATTTTAGAACAGATATTGGGGAAGGGCAGCCAGGTAATAGAGGTGGGATAATGTTCCTTCACTAAACATGTTACAAGTCACACTTCCAAATCAGTCAAATAGTAGCATGATTTTGGGTCACACTTAAAAGGTGCACTTAAAAAAAAAATTAACACAGGATAACACCTGGGGTAAAACCAGGGATGCAACAGTTTGAGAGAAAAGTCAGCTGGATTCTCACTAATAAATTATCAACACTTGGGGGGGAAAGGCTAATGTAGAAGTACCCTAGGTAACAACACACTGACAGACATGCTCTGGTCAAACTTCCTGCTTTCGCATGCAGCCCACTGTGAATGGACTTCTAAGCACGCGGGTTCTGATGCGTATGTCTCCAAAGACATATGTGTAGCTGGCCAGTTTTTCTGAAAATCATTTAAAACCTGTGCCCTGCCTCTGCTGAAAGCAGGCAAGAAAAGGCAGTAGGGTGCCTCTTTCCATTTTTGAAAACCAATTCCATAATGCTCACATAAAGAGATGCATTTATTTATTAATTATCCAACCTTCTTTGTGAGCCCTTTTCAGCACTAAAAACCAATTACGGTATTTTAGCATGAATCCCCCAAACAATGCACTTGTCAAGTGTTTACAGCTCAATCCTATTGAGCTGCCCTGCTGGTGGAATAAGCGTTCTGCCAGCGCTGACTGCCTCACGGCAGTCGCAACAATTACTCCAGCAGCGCATGGAGGCGCACACTGCATCCAATGGTGGGGGAGATAAACAAGAGGCCTAGGAAGGGTGATGAAAAAGATTTTTCCCTTACCTCTCTGTAGGCCTCCTGGTGGCCTGCGCCAGTTATGTAGCTGGCATACATCCAAGGAATGAAAAGGAGAGGGACGGGTTAAAAAAGAGGGGATAGGATACTGGTGCATGCTGGTGCCATCCGGATTTACCCCCTCCCTCCCCTGATCTGCCCCCTGCCCTCCCCCTCCCCACCCCTATTGCCACCTTACCGAGAGAGGCAGTGCCTCCGGAAGCTGCTGCATGTACCACGCCTCTGTCCATTTGCGGCAGCTGCCTGGGAGTGTGTGATGATGGCAGCCTGGCCTTTGCGTTAGCCCTGGCAAAGGGCCTCTCGCTGCTGGAATGTGAGTTCTGGCAGCACAAAGCACAGACAGGACTGGGCCATTTGTCTGACCAAAGTATCCCAGAAGTTTTCAGTTTGACTGCTCGTCCATTCCTCACGTTATCAGATGTGCTATCTCTGTTCTATACATTTTTGGCATATATCAAATGTTTCCAGGACTTAGGTAATTGCAGACTTTGAGATCATATTCACATTTCAGTTTAATGCACATTAGCTCTTGTTCCATTTCTGCTGAAATAAGAGTTAAAGTGAAATGAACAAGAATTATGGACGCCAAACTGCATACCAATGCATGCTTCTGCTCCAACCTTTTATGTGAATGTCACCAGAATACATTATTTTTGATCCTGTTCTAGGATACCCCTCTCAATCACAGTGATGTTGATTTATTTCCATTCTGGAAAGCAGACAAGAGAGATCTCTAGGACAACTCCACATTACTTAAAAACATTATCTGGCATGCAGGGAATGTCTCTTTTAATACATGCAGTCTTATGGAAACAGTATGATGCCAATGGAAAACACCGAAGTCTGCTTGCTTTGTTCATGTGAATGCAGCTTCAACTTGTTCTGTGATCAAGATTTCTGTTGGTTTCAGGTGTTTCTTTGAATTAGGCCTGTTATTGATTGCAGTGCCTCTTTGCAGTATGGGCTGAATCAAAGGAGGGAAAGGGGAGTGATTTTAATCTGGATAACAAGCCAGAGTTGTTTGCGACACACTGAGTAGCAGAGAAATCAACAGGAAATACTGATTTCTTAAACACAGCCCAAACAACCATGTGCCTTTTGAATGCAGAATGAAGTTGCTGTAGAGAGTGTGACAGTCAGAAAAGGAAAACAGTGCTTTTGAAATGGAGGAGGTGGCATGCTCCTGGAAATCCATCATTTTCTAAAAATAGTGGGAATGGAACATTTACAAGCATCCAGCTCTTTTCCCTCCGTCTCCATTCTGCATGTTGTTGTGGGAAAAGACAGTAGTCTGGACTGAAAGGCTGTACGTAAAGAAACTGTGTAGCAAGACACCCATATTCTTCTTGAGCTGAGCTTCACAAATATATTAACTTACCAAGAGTCTGGGGGGAGGGGAGGGGATAAGATACCAAGTGCCCAGTCCAACAATTATCATATACTTAGTCTAGTATGCTCACAGGCCAGAGCCATGCATTTCAAATGAACAAGGGCAGGTACAGTATCTCATAGCAACATACTGTGAAAGCAAAGGAATGGGCATCATTGTAATCATATCTGATGGTGCTGCATTCCCCCTCTTTGTCTATTTGACTTCTGACCTCTCTGCCTGCATCACTTGACGAAATTGGCTGATTTGTTCTGATATCACAGTGGTGCTTGCTGGCAGAAATATCAAGGACCCTCTGGATTCTATCAGCAAAGGTGTATGAGAAATGTATGTTTTGATCACTTTTTTTAGAAGTTTCAGTTTAACACTTTGCTGCATGGGGCACACAGCAAAACCACAAAGGGATGGGCAGCCCAATCCTCTGTAACTTTCCTGCGCTGGAACAAGTGTTCCGGCGCCGGAATCTGTCGCAAACGTGCCGTAAGGGAGTACGGGAGGCCGGCGCAAGGCTGGCCTCCCTCACTCCAGCGACAGACCCGGCCGCGGATGGTAAGTCTCCCGCCACCGGCTGCGAGGGTGGTCCGGCCGCCCAAAGGGAGGGTGGCCATTAGACCCGGCGGCCCGGAAGGGGGCGGGGAATGGCTGTCGGCCATATCCCGACCCCCGCTGGTCGCCGGAGCTTTACACAGCCTCCTCTTACTTCCGCCAGCAAAATAGCTGGCAGAAATCTGAGGAGGCCAATCTGAGCGGCTGGCCATTACACTCGGGGAAGGAGATGAGTGTCTCCTTCCCCGAGTAGACCTCCCGCCTGGCAGTCATGCTGGCTGCCGGTGCACAGGATCCGGCGGACGGCCACGGGCCGACCGCCGGATCTTAGGTAGGATTGGGCTGTTAGGAGGACTTTAATACATTCCCCACCCACTGTGGTTTTGATCAGGATTGCATCCCCCCCCCCCATTCCACACACTACTATGGAAGCTTTATTTTCCTTCTGAAAAAAAGAGTTCCAGGGAGGGGCACATTCTCAATCAAAACCACAGTGGGAGGAAAAGAATAGAAGCCCTCCCCCACTCCCTACTCCTGCCATGATTTTGCTGCATCCTGAACATTATTTTTAAGTACAAATTTAAAACACATTTCTTGTAACGTATACTTTGGCCGTCAGAAAGAGCTCAAAGAACAACCTAAGTCCTTTAATGACCTGCAAGACCTGTGCTTTGATGAAAGTGTATATATGACCATTTTAAGCCACTGACTCTATTTAAACCCCCTTTTCTTTCCCACTCCCGTCTCCTCTCTCACTCATATAAGCCAACAATGAGCATAACAGAAACGTAAGTGCTTGGGCTGGATTCTATAGGAAACACTGGAATTCTTTGCTGGCTGTTTGGAATTTTTATTTCCAGCCATAGAGAACCTGGGGAGCCAAAGAGACCCAGAGTTTACACATTAGCACAGCACTGTCCTAATCTTTCTCATTCTTTTGGTGGGGGGGGGGGAGAGATCCAACCACATGCTTCCTCTTCCAACAGAAGTCCCTCCCCTGTTCCCAAATAAAGCAGTAGTGGATGTTGCTGCAGAGAGCTGGGTTTCATTAGGAGAGAGAGAGAGAGAGAGAGAGAGCACACTAACATTTGCAGGAATAAATACAGTTCTCATCAAATGTCATCCATGAGTTTTTAGAAGCAGAGTAGATCATGGTGGATCGTAGCACTGAGTAAAAAAAAAAAAAGGCAGGGGAGTGGACATTCTTTAAAAGGATGCAGCACTAGGGATGTTAGAGGAGAGGAGCTCCTGTAATGTAGCCAGGCTGCCCTGAGCCAGGTGACTGGTATTTGTATCTGATCACAGACATCAGATGGGCAAACCTGTTCACTGTAGTATAGACAAGGTAGAATGGGTGGCATCTGAGATTGGCCAGGTGGGCACTGGCTGAGGGCTTACCTGTCTCTGAGTGCCCACCCAGCCAACCCCTGAAGCTCCCCAATAGTCCCCTTTATGTTGTGCACTGGTGGAGCAATGTGCTCAGCAGAGCATGTCCCTTCATTGCTGTCAAGCATGATTGGCCAGGAGTGGGGGAAGGAGAGAGAGCCCGCAGGCTCTTCCTGCTTCTCCCACCCCCTGGCCAATCAAATTGCTCTTTTCAGACCCTCAGTAGCTAGATGGTTTGAGAGGAACAAGTGTGTTTGGCTGGAAGGATGGAGCAAGGAAGAAAAGCCTGTGCAAGGAGAGTGGGGGTATGTTACCTATGCTCCTTAGAGGTGAGACAGGGCATCCCAATGTTCCACCTACTGTGGTCAAACAGGGATAATGCCCTCCCTTCCGAACTCCTCAGATGATTATCCCAGTCAGCAACCATTAGGTGCAAGACACCAATGTCCAGCATAGAGGCTACAGCATCACTTGTCTGCATGCTGTTATGCTGTGGCTGGCAAGTCATATCAGGCACATATCTCTCTGTACATGCCCCTCGCCATCTGTGCCAGGCTCCACAACAGTTTTCCATTATCAGCACTTGAGGACTAACAGTTCAACGAAGTCAGCAGCAACTGTCGTATCACTAAGAAGCTGCCTCTGAGTCAAACAGCCCATGCATCTTACCCACCCACCCATCCAGCACAAGGGCCTGCAGAGTGGGAGCAGCATAGATGCACTGGTGGAGCATACACTGCATCGTGGGAGGGGCAATTGGACAGGCAGCAGAAGGTAATTTTTTTTTTACTCCCAGTAAACTTTTCAATTGACTCTGGGTCTCCTCAGACATAGGCTTACCAGATCTCCAACCGGGACAGAGTGCTAGACCTTTAGGAGAAGGAATGTGGGCAGGTGTAGCTTGTTAAACCTTAGAGCACAATCCTAGGTTCTGAATAGACATGCCTTGCCTAGGATTGTGCTCTAAGGTTTAACAAGCTACACCTGCCCACATTCTTTCTCCTAAAGGTCTAACACACTGTCCCGGTTGGAGATCTGGTAAGCCTACTCAGACATATGCCAGCCATTTTGGAAATGTGCCTCAGAAACATGCCAGCCATTTCTCCAAGGAGAGAAAAGGGATGGGGCAGCTTGGGAAAAAGAGGATAAGATCAGGCACACACCAGTGCCACCAAGATCCACCCCCTCCTTCCCCCTCCCCACCCCCAGTGCTGCTCCAATCTGCCCTGAAACTCCCTCCTCAGTCCCCACCCATGACAATCCTCCACACTAACAGTGACAGAGGCCTCTGGAGCCACTGCTTCATGCGCCATGCTGCTGCCCATTTGTGGCAGCAGCCTAGAAGTGCACAACAGCGGGCCAGCTTTCGTGCCACCAGAAAGTGCCCTGTGCTGCTGGAACACAAGTTCTGGCAGTGCAGGGCAACTATAGGATTGGGCCATTAAACTGCAATCCTGTGCACGCTTTCCTAGAGTAAGCCCCATTGAACACAGTAGGACTTATTTCTGAGTAGGCAAGTATAGGATTGCTCTGTTATTCTGTTGAGTTCTGCCTGGCTAGCTAGTGGCTACTAAACACACTGGAACTCTCTGCACTGCAGGTCTCTTGTCCAGGAACCTGCAAAACTCTGGAGGTGGCCGTCATCATAAATCTAGGGGACCAAATACACAGGGGGGGGGTGGGAATTGTGAAGACTTGAATTATATTCTCAGGTACTACTTATACACTTAAATGCACTGGCTGCCAGTTGGGTCCAGGATCTATTTCAAAGTGTTGGTTCTTGCCTTTAACACTCTAAATTGCTTGTGTTGGGTCCTGATTGTTTTGATATGTTCTCAAGAACAGGATCTTCTCTTTGGTGACCCCACTGGGGTCACCCCAGTGTTGGCACTCTGTGCTAACTTTCAGAAAACAGGAAAAAAAACTTGTTTGCTTCTGCTGGCCTTTGAACACTGATTGCCTTTTCTTTCCTGCCCTTATATGGGTTGCATTGCTGTGCTGTTCTATTTTGTCTTTCTTGTTTGGCAAGTTATTTGAACTGTGCTATTTTGTGTATGTGCTACTGTGGTTTTTTGGGGGGTGTTTGTGTGTTTTAGCTTGAGAACTGCTTTGGAAATTAATATAAAAAAGTAACAATTGGCTCTCATTCATTATTGTATGATTATGTTTCTATGTGTGGCTCTGTGTTTATGCTTTTGTTTTGATATTCACATTAATTATAAAGATATTTTATTTGTCTAGCTATAAGCGAGCTACATACTGTATGTATATATGCATGTATGTGTGCAGTTTTGCGTTTTTGTAATAAAAAGAAGACAAGAGCAGTATATTTTAAATAAGTATTCAAATGCCATGTGCAGGGAGTCAGCACCTGTCTCTTGCCCTCACCTTGCCATCAGCTACTTGCATTGGGTGTAACATGGGGCTTCTATACGGATCCCATCCTACGAATATCATAGGCCAACAATGCCAGTGGGTGGTGCAGTGGGTTAAACTGCTGAACCATGAGCTGTCGATCGAAAGGTCGGCAGTTCGATTCCCGTGACGCGGGATGAGCGCTCGTTGCTTGGCCAGCTCCTGCCAACCTAGCAGTTCCAAAGCATGTTAATGTGAGTAGATAAATAGGTACCGCTTGCGGGAAGTTAAACAGCGCTCCGTGTTCCAGCCGCATGCTACGCACTGTGGCATGGAGAGTCATTCCGGCCACATGACCACGGAGGCATCTTCGGACAACGCTGGCTCTTCGGCTTTGAAATGGGGATGAGCACCACACCCTAGAGTCGGACACGACTGGACTTAATTGTCAGGGGTCACCGTTACCTTTTTTAAGCCCATCCTGGAGATGGAATGTACAAAAGTGTGGTGAGCTCAGGAGATGGGCAGCTATTTGTGACCTGCTGCCCAACGCACATCATGTCTTGACATTGAAGGTATGTGAGACTTGTGATTTTTTAATGCAGTGTTTCGAATACAGAGAAATGCTGGATCCAGTGCAAATGTGCAAATTAGTCCAGTGCCTGTCCTTCAACTTCTGTCCCTTGATATCTCCCAGTCAGTGAATCTCCTCAGCAACGGATGGCGGCCTTTCGCTTGTTCTTCCTGTGTTAGCGTTTCTATCGATTTTAAGTCAAAGAAATGAATCACCCTGACGGCCTGTCAGAGAGCTCCCGGGAGTGTCAAAAACACTTCAGGTTTAATTGCACAAGAAAGAAAGCAAATAAGAGGCGATGTTTTTCATGTATGCTTCATGCCAGCAGAAAGAAATTGGGCCTGGATTTGAGCAAATCAAACATGTGGTGCTTGCAGTGACCTGTGCTAGATTTTGAGCAGAGGCGATAATTCTTTCACAGATCACACATGCTGCTGCCAGCCAGAAGCAAATGCGGTGGTGCTCGGTGCAAAAAATGCGCCTTAGTCTTCTTAAACTATAGTACAGGTGGGCCCCCATATCCGCTGGGGATATGTTCCAGGCCCCTCCGTGGATACTTGAAACCGTGGATAAGAGCGAACACCCCTCCATGGTTTCCTGAGGGCCCCCCCCACCCTGCCTCCCCTGCAGGCAGGCATGCTTGCCCCCCCAGCTCTTATTTTTCTTTCAGCAAGTTTTGTTTCTTCCTTAAAACAAACAGAGAAGCAGCCTCCATTACAGGCAAGTAGAACGAGACTAAGTCCTAGAGAGGCTCTGCAAGGTTTCTGTTCTACTTCTCCTGTTTCTTTAAGGAAGAAACAAAGCTTACTGGGGAAAAAAGTAAAAGCCTGGGGGGGTCCCCACGATCCGTGGATAACTGAAACCGTGGATAGCGAATCAGTGGATATGGGGGCCCACCTGTACACTTGCCAGCTTTTTTAAGGATGGCAGACCAATGCCTTTGATACCTGCATAAGAGGGAAGAACCAGTATGCAAAGCTTTCCCAGAAGAAAAAGGCAGGCTTGGGAAAAGCAACACGGGCAGATGTTTGGCCTGTCGGTCACACAGCTGTTAAAGGCACAGAAGCTCTGTCAGGGAAAAACATAATAGCAAGCATTATTAGTGGGCCAATCAAAATGGAAGTTAGGCCTTACTTTTTTTTCCTTTTTTTACATTTATGGGGAGAATAGCTGCTCATCAAACAGCAGAAGGCAGGCAGTGCGAACAAGCCAGAGGCAGCTGTACATGAGACACAGATGCAGTATTTCTATTAAGTTCAGCATAGGGGGAGCCAAACAAAGCTGAGCCAATGGGATGCCATGCAATCCACTGTGCTTTTTTGGGGGGGGGGGTTGGAAAACAGCACTGGGAGTAAGTGATACCCACCCCTTGCAAAATCTACAAATCAGTTTCACCAGCTGACCCTGAGTTGAAGTACTGTATTATGCGAGATGGAGAAAGACGTCTCTTTATCCTAGTGCTTTTCAACCTTTTTTGGGTTAAGGAACTACTGCATCCTGCTCCCCACCTCCAAGTCTGGATCAGAAATGTCCACATCTGTCTTCAACCCTGGAGACCTGCTGGACACTATACATAAATATTATATGGCTACACTAAAGATTTGTACAAAGGCACTATGATATTGGGATTTTTCTCTTCGGTCCCTTTCCTAATAATTCCGATCATGAAAGTTGCTTTTTCACAGCTGCTGTACATTAAGGGTGATTTCAGACCAGCGTTTACTCCAGAATCCCCTCGTTGTTCGTTTACTTTGTATGGAGTATCCACATGACCTTGTTCCCAAATCATTGACTTCCTGACCTGTGCTTTCTGCATTCTCCTCCTGTGTTTTTTCAGATCTCATCTGTGGTGATTTTCATTTGTAATAAAAGGTAATTGTCACTCCAGCATATTCTGTGGGTGTCTTTTCAGAGCTCCTGTGCCTTTAAATTGGACATCTTTTGCCACTTTAGCCCATTCAATTACTTCCCTTTTCAACATAGCTGGGGGATGCAGGCTGACTTTGCCCTTTGAGCAGCCTCTCTAATGACACAAGCCTATGTATGTCTACTCAGAAGTAAGCCCTATTGAATTCAATACAACTTAAGTGTGTAAAGTATTGCAGCCTAAATTGCTTTATGGCCAAATCCTATCCTTGGCCAGCCTGCAGGCGCAACGGAGCTGATGCAGCCTCTGCTGCATCTTGCAGGCTGGCCGGGGACCTTGGCACGACAGAGCGGTAAGTAAATGAAATTCTTACTTACCTACTCCACTGTGCTACGGTCCCCAGTGGGTCTACTTAGACCTATGCCAGCTCTTTGGCTGGTGCAAGTCTGAGTGGACCCAAGGGCGGTGCGGGAAGAAACAAAGCTTGCTGAAAGAAAAATAAGAGCTGGGGGGGGGGGCAAGCATGCCTGCCTGCAGGGGAGGCAGGGTGGGGGGGGGCCCTCAGGAAACCATGGAGGGGGTGTTCGCTCTTATCCACGGTTTCAAGTATCCACGGAGGGGCCTGGAACATATCCCCAGCGGATATGGGGGCCCACCTGTACTGTATTCCAAATCAGATCTGACTAGTGCAGTACATAGCAATAGTATTACTGTTCTGAGCCTGCTCCACTCTGTTCCTCAACCTGGTCAGGGAAATTGCGAGGAGTAATCTTGGAGGGGGCCTCCCAGCACCGTCAGAGTGCTGAGAGCTCCCCCCCCATTGCTCTCCAGGGGGGGATGCGTATGCATGCAAGCACGGGGGGGGGAGGAGAATCAGGCTTAGCCCCAAACCCTTCAGACCCTGGTGCTGCATTTCACAATGCTTCACTGTGGTACTGGTATGGTGCATTCTAGTGGAGCAGGGTGAGGGAATGGTGACCAGGGAATGGACTTCCTGTATACTACGTGGCAATGAACAAAACTCTGAGCCAAGGAGGGAACATTTTCCATCCGGACACCACAACCCTGTCTGGAGGAAAATCTGTTAAGTCTAATATGGCTGAAACCGAAATTTACTTAAGTCATTGAGTGTTTTGCAGTGAATTAGTGGAATTTCTGAGACATAACACTGGCTGAAAACACATCAGAAGAAACATAGTCTGTCAGCTGTCAACAAATCATATATTGCATAAATATAGATATTCTAAAAATTGTGAATTCATGTATTAAGCATGCACATATTCTGCTAGGAAAACTTGACAACTAGCTTTTGTTGTTCAGTCATTAAGTCGTGTCCGGCCCTTCGTGATCCCATGAACCATATCCCGCCAGGCCTTCCTGTCCTCCACTATCTTCCTGAGTTCGCTCATTTTCATGTTCGTTGCATCGGTGATGCTGTCTAACCATCTCATCCTTTGCCTTCCCCTTCTCCTTTTGCCTTCAATTTTTCCCAGCATCAGAGTCTTCTCCAGAGAGTCCTCTCTTCGCATTAGGTGGCCAAAATATTTGAGCTTCAGCCTCAGTACCTGTCCTTCCAGGGAACAGCCAGGGTTGATTTCATTTAGGATTGACTGATTTGATCTCCTAGCAGTCCAAGGGACTCTCGGGAGTCTTCTCCAGCACCACAGTTTGAAAGCATCTATTCTTCGGCGCTCAGCCTTCCTTATGGTCCAACTCTCGCAACCATACATTGGACAACTAGCTTACACACCAGTAACATTGACACATGCCTTGAGAAATGACCCATTAATTTGGGGACATGTTCAACAGTCCAATCCTCCCCCCCCCCCGCCGCCGCTGATGCAGCTGCACCACCAGAGTGTGTGCTGCATCCTGTGTGGGAGGGAGGGGGGCAGTTCTGGAGGTTTCCTCCAGGAAAGAGAACATTTGTTGCCTCTGTTGCTGCAATGGGTCTACTTGGACCTGTGACAGCGATTTTGCTGGTGCAAGTTCGAGTAGACCCAGGAAGGTGGATTGCTATCAGGAAGGGGGATAGGATATCGATGGAGGTACTGCCACACTGTTACCAGTCCTTCCCGGCCTCAACACACCTCCTTCCCTGCCCCGGACTCCACCCCATTCCTTCCCCACACCATTCCGCCCACCCACTGCACACTCCCTGCGCCAAGTTACCAGCACCGGGGCTGTTCAGGATGCTAGTGGTGTGCAGCCACGGCTGCTGGTCACTTGTGGTGGCGGCGGCCCAGCTGAACAGAATGCTGGACCTGCGCCAATAGCGCTGGGTGCGTATTTGCCACAGCCTCATCGTAAGCACAGGAAGGAGGAAGGGGTGGGGGCTCAGGGAGGACCCACCTCAGGGTTGGACTACAGGGAGGCGGGGCGACCCAGGCTTTACCTGGATGCACGGAGCCTCGTGGCTCATTCTAACTTCCTGTGAGCAGTTGACACCCTCCCACCCACTCCTTTGGCAGTCCGGGCTCTGCCGGTCACCCATTTGGGGGCCAGGTAGGAATTTTTCTGTTCACCTGATTGGCCGTGGTGGGCAGTTTTTTCGCCTGCCTCGGACTGTACATGGGTATGGTTTTTTTCCTTGTTTTCTTCTCTGTTATTAACCGGGCACTTTGTGTTGCAGGTTAGTGCGGGTACAAAGGCTCGAGTGTGGCTGTCGGTGTGAACTCCGGGGCAGCAAAGGCAAGAGAGGCCCCGATCTCACAGCTGCCCTCCGTCGCCAAGGCTAGTGCGGGGCTGGCCTTGACCCAAACCACGCAGCCTGTGCTAGATGCCCTCCAGCTCAGCGCAGGCTCGAGTGATCCTGCTGCCCCGGCCCCTGCAAGGGGCTGACAGTGAAAATCCTGCCTCCCTCGCTGGGGGGGGACTGCGGCTTGGAGTCAGGGTGAATCACCTACCTGCCGGGGGGGTGGCCTCCGGCCCATTCCACCCCCTTTTTTCACCACAGCCAGCAGGCCCGCACACTGTTCTTTAACTACTACCTTACATCCTGCTGGTCTCCTGATCTTTCTCTTCCTGTTATTTAATTTAATAAAAGTGGCCTTTTACACCCATATTACTGACTCGTGTGTTTACTGGGGAGTGCATGGGCAATGGTGGGTTGCACTTTGCGACCGCCATAAAGCATGCTGTGCTGCCGGAACATGAGTTTTAGCAGTGCAGCGAGTCCATAGGATTGGTATGTAAGAGATGAAAAAAGGATGGGGGGAAGTGTGTAATATTATACATAATTACATAGTATCATATAACTACTATAAGTTTATTTTATTTATTTTAAAAATGCCTACTTTCCCTCTTCAAAAAGTAACCCAAAGCTGCTATAATCAAAAATGTAAAACTATAAAAATATAACCACCTCTCTAAAACTTTGTAAGCGGCACTGCATCATTTTTATTAAAGGTGTAAAATGTAAACTACCTTCAAATGGATTTTATTCAATCTGATATGTGTTCCCCGCTTCTCTAAGCAGTGAGATGTTCAAGGGTAAATGCTACCAGGGATAGACAACCTTCGGCCCAAGGACCAAATCCGGCCCACCACTCAAAATCATCTGACCTGTAGTCCCAAAAATGTTTATCCACCTGGCCTGCAATGGTCCTAAAAAAGAATACAAGTTCTTAATTCTATCTCTGTAAGGCTTATAATGTAAGCAGACCAAGAGCAGAAGCTTCCTTTGGCGACATTCTCTGCCTGGGCATGCATCTCTTCGCGCCATGCCCATCTCTTTTTTCTTAGCTCTATGGCCTAATCAGGAGGTTCGCACATTTATTTTTTATTTATTTTTATTTTATTTTTCTGTATTTATATCCCGCCTTTCTCATCATCAGATTTCTCATCAGATTTATTCAAGGCGGCTTACATAGGCAGGCTATCTTTAGACCTGATAAGGGTTTTTACAATATTGTTCTATTCCTATATAGAACCTTCCATGCTCGAGATGTTTTCCCTTCCGAGTGCAGCCCTCCTTCTGGCTTGTGCTTTGCACTTCCAAGCTTCACAGTTCACCGCAGTTCACCCTCGGACGGTTGTCTTAGATGTTCTCTCTCTAGCTGACTCCTCCGCATTCCACCCTCTCACGATGCCTTCTCAGTGTCTTTGCGAGGTTCATCAGCAGCTTCCATCTCCCATCCAAGCGGGAACCGAGGTCAACCCTGCTTAGCTTCTTCAGGCAGGGCACCGGCTCAAACCTCCAGGCCACACCTCCACATGCATGCATATTGAATGCACATGTGTTCTTAGTATTGACATGCATATTGAATGCACATGTGTTCTTAGTATTGATGGACCCAAGGTCTGGCTGTGCGGAAGAAGGTTGCCGACTCCTGCTCTAGAGTATCCCATTCCAAAGGACAGAACCATCAAAACCCCAAAGCCCATCAGACCAGACTTTAGGCAAACTGTATGGCTGGAGGACCAATTCACCTTAATCCAGGCAGCCTAACCTCATTGCCATGTGAGAATACTCTTAAAACAAGGTCAATTATTGAAAAGCAGCAGATCATGTCGTTTTTCCAACCAACCACATTTACTTCAGTCTGTGTATCTCCACAGAGCTTTTCGCGAACTGAGCAGTTCCACCCTGGCCAAACTAGTGCGGTGTCTGTTTTGAGGGGAGTGCGTCAACAGTCGAGCTGGAATTTGAAAGAGGCGACTGAATTGGCCTTACAGGGAGAGTGCTGGCTGTTAAACTGAGCACAAGTGAAGCAAGATGAGAAATTGGGTGACAGGCGCCAGGACAGGAAGACACTTCAAAGACATTTTATTTTGATATTTTATTTGTTTCAACTATTAAACAGGTGCTGGTCAGGCACAGTGGAATTCTAATAGCTTTCCCAGAGACCTGGTGTTTTTCTTCATGTCATATCTCAGACACTTTTAAAAGGAGGGACATCCACCCTCTGCCCCATTTAGGAGCCAAGCTCTGTCCAGTTGATGCTGCTCTGCACTCTGTTTTTTCAAAGCTGCCAAGTAGTTTCATTCCAAGGTAATGGAAACTGGAAAAGCTATTTGGCTCTGAGGGACAGCAAGACATTCCACACGTTCTGTGGCCTGAGGTGCCCGCCGTCAACCGGAGCTACAGATCACCAGCTGCCTGTGAAGAATAAGCAGGACTAGGAGGCCTGCTTCCCCAAAGATGGCGAAGGAGAGAACAGGGGCTTACCACGGGGCAAGGAAACTAATGTTCCCTTACCCCGAGTGGAACCCCCGCCCCCATGGGATACAGCAGTAGCCATTCTGCACAGTGTAGAATTGGGCTGTAAGAATGGTCAAGCATGTATATTGCAGCAGAAAGGACGACTGAGAGGTTGCAGTTGCAGACATGACGTGCTGGTCTTTCTTAGCTCTCCGATTTCACTTCCTGTTCTCAAGTGCTGAGTGTGGCATTAAATAATTGCCGTCTTCTATCGCAGGAGTGACAGTCATTAAGGATTAGTTAGCCTGACTCTCTTCTCTTGATCAAAGGGCCTTTTTGAAAGCAAGGAGTCAGAGTTTGGCTTCATCTAATGAGGCTGAACAGCTGACTTCTTCTATTCATTGCTCTGTAAGCTTTTTATGTGCTTCAGGAAATTGATGAAGAAGATGTCAGTGACAACAGACCTGTTTGCATACTATCACTGGCCAAAAATCCTGTATGTACAAAGGAACATCAGGACTAGCTGAACATTCCCTCCCCCCCACCCCCATCGTGCATATGTAGTGTGTGCTGTGCATATGCCTAAACTCTGGGATTGTTTGTCACAGAGCCAAATAAAACTCACTTTATTTCAGGGAGAAAGATCATGGAGATGATGTACTGTATATGTCTGTGCCCCCAGACATGTCGCCTCATATTCAAGTGTGCACCTGCCAGGAGGGAGCTTACTTAGGCTCAATTCTCCACTGCATTGATCATGATTTCTAGCCAGCAATAGTAATGTGGGAAGGTTTGTGGCTCAGTGGTAGAGCATATGCTTTGCAGGGCCAGTTCAAGACCTCCCTGTGCCTGAGGTGGGCAAATGCTGCCTCCTTTACCCAGTGTTGTGCCAGCCTCTACTCCTCCCAAATCTCTGATGCTCTCGCCCACCTCTCCTCTGCACTTGCTCTGGGCTCCATCCATCCCCCTTTTCCTTTTGCAATCCAGAGAGTGAGAAAAGGAGAAGTAGCAATGGAGGTGAGTGCTCCCGCGGATCTGCTCTCCGTGCTCTCCACGGACAGAGATGGGTGCTGCTCCCATGGATCTGCTGCCTCAGACGACCACTTCAGACAGCCTCATGGGTGGGTCATCCCTAATGCTTTGCATGCAGAAGATCTCAGGTTCAAACTCCAGGTAGGGCAGACAAATTCATGTCTGAAACCCCAGAGAGCTACTGCCAGTCTGTATTGCAATTGCCAGTTGACAATACTAGAACAATTCAGGATAAGGCAGCTTCCTATAACTCAAGGTCTGTGGGGTTTTTTTTTAATGCGAGGGATATAGTTCAGCCTTAAAATGAGTCCACTGAAATCAAAATCTGCAGGGTCTAAGAAGAGTGCTTCACGTGTCATGGAAGAGGCCTACACGCTCACAGAACATTCTTCCAGAATCTTCTCAGCTAGCTGTTTATAGATCATGGAAAGGACGGAGGAGCCTGCTTCCCTTCTCTGTTTATTTAGGCTTCTGAATAGTGCAAAATATTAAAAGGTCCTTTGAAAACATGAATGCAAAAACGGTGACTAACAGAAAATGCAACATTTTCCCCTTTGACTTCATGGACAGCTGTTGGCAGTTCTGAGAAGCCTTGTTGCCAAAGAGAACGAGCGAGAGAGAACAGCTCAAACAAGCCAGCGACATCTGCCTGTGGCATGTATGGCAAAAAGCACCCCAAGGACACTGGCAGAAGCCGTGGATAGAGACTGGATTATATCAGGTAACACTACAGGATATGAAAATTATGTGACATATTTTTGTGACCTCTTCAGTCAAACAGTCAAACGCCTTTTAGTGCGTATCTTGGGTGATGAAGATGATGCCTGGTGTTGTTGGCACAGATATGACCAATTTCCAAAATTCTAAATGGATATGTATATTATCGGTGTATATGTTTCAGTTGGAGGGGAAATGGTGCAATGTAGCATTGCCACAAATGTGGCCCCCGCCGGAAATCACAGAAGGTCCCAGAATTCTTGTTTTGTCTGTGTGCTAAACAAAATCCTGAATTCTAAGATCATCACAAATGTAATGAACATGAAAATTTACAACCATTTGCTGAGTTCAGATATTTTTATACTAATTTTATCATTTGTTAGAGAAGGAAGATGGGCAATTATTGCATTTGGGGTTTACTAACAGTAGCTCAGTTCATGCATATTGCCTCAGGCTTGTGCTTTCCTTCATACTTTGTGTCCAATTCCCTCCCTCCCTTGGTTTGGGCAAACCACAGTTTGCCATTAAATCCAAATTGACAAACAATGTTTAGAATAAGCCATAATTTCCCTCCAAACCAATACAAGAAACTCAATTCAAACTGTGGTTTCTGATTCTGGTTTGGAAGCAAACTACGGTTTGCACAAAACATAGTCTGCCTGATTCAGATGTAATAATAAACCATGGCTTGCCCAAACCAGAAAGTGAGGAGGGATGCCAGGCCCAATATGAACATGCGGACTGCACAAGGTGCTTGCCCTCACACCCAGATCCTAAGAAGTTTTAAAATGACACAACATGGGGCATTTTGATTTCTTGTCACTGAGTTTCAGACTAAGATCCATCAACAAAAACAAAATCTGACTGTGAAATCACTTTCCATCCTCAATTGGATTTGCACATGATTGATCGTGTATAAACAGAGCTCTTGGCAGTTCTTTATGTTATTTTATTATATTGTCCAACCCATTTTTTTCCTGGGTCTAATTTGTATTAAGAACTGGGAAACTCATTGCAGTTTGGAACCCACACACATTCTGTGCTAAAAAAAACAAACTCAGAATTATGTTCATTTAATAAGGAAAGCAGTTCTTTAAAAAAATCCACATGGTTTATGACAAAAGAAGTGAGTGGATGTGGAAAGGGGAGAACACTAAGATTCTGCCACAATAGGAGAGAAAGCTGTGTTTACATGAAGAAAGACAAATCACCAAGATATTCCATTTTCCACCAGAAAGGTCAATGAATCCATTTGAAATTTCCCAGTCTCCTTCTGCTCTGGTTTCAAGAGAAAGTAGTTCTCCTCTCTAGAGGAGAGACATGATGGCAACAGATATTTGTTTAAACCTGGATCTGCTCCAATCACATATAAAGTAGAGGGTGATGTCTAGTTTGTAGAGCAATAGAGCCCATGGGCGAGGAGTGCTAAATCCTTCTGCCACCTGCAGTTTACCTGCCCACAGTATGACCTTCCCAGGGTCTTTCTGAGCAAAGTTCTGATACTAGGCTGGAAGAGAAGTACTTTGGGAAAGGTGCTATAAGAAAGGAAACAGTGACTGGGGGAGGGTTCTGCGCTCCTTATTCACATCAGCCCCCTATCCTCCACTGCTTTATATGCAACAGGGCTTAAATAAACAGGTCTGCCACCAGCATAACTGTTGGAATCTGGATGGAACACCGCCTGCAGGACTCTGGAGGGCAGTGTACTGTCCGGTCACCTGACCATCTACCTGGTCCTCTCTGTGGTTCTTGCAGGAGGTGTGGTCCTTACACTATTTCCTCCCCCCCCCCTCCTTCTCACATTCTCTCTTCCTCTCAAGACATCCAAGGAGAAGAAGGGCTCCCTGCCCACAGGCCATCCTCACCACACTTTCATACAAAGGGGATAGCTATCTAGAGATCCTTGTTCCCAAGTACTAGGGCCTCTGATCCAAACAATCAGAAGATGTATATAATCAACTATGCGCTGTGAGTAAAGTATTTCTTAAGAAACCTTAACCAAGGCCTCTGCTCCAGTGTATGTTTTACTGATAGCAACTAGCCTGGGTGGTGAGATACCTTACCATAGGTAGGGGGTCCTTTCACTGATTACTCTGCTACTTTCCCCTCTCCCTTCCATCAATAACTAGTCTGGCCTTTTGTGGTAGTGAGATGCTCTATAGAAAGGGGTGGAGTGGTTTCTATTCTGGTAAAAGACTAACGGCACAATCCTGCCTATGTTTAGGCCAGTGGAGTGAGCGCTCCATCGGCATAAGGAGTCGCAAACATGCTGTAAAGCATATTCGCGGTGCCTTGTAAGTAAGTGGTGCTGGCGCGGAGGCTGGTGCCACTCACTCAGCTGTGGACCCGGACCTGCGCCGGCCACCACAGGTAGGTCCCGCACCAGTTGGAGCAGGAGTGGGGGAAAGGCAGGCAGGGGCAGCGAGAGAGGGGGCCATTGAGTTGCACCGATTTCCTATGCCCCGTCACAGCCCAGGGCGACATAACACAGCCTCCTCGGACACACGCCAGCTCCAGAGCTGGCGTGCATCGTGCCGCTTCCCCCGAGGTGAGCCCGTGCCGTGCTGTTGCAGCCTGCAATGGGCCTAGGATGCAGCCACCAGCCCTCCAGGCCAGCCGCCGCATCTTAGGCAGGAGTGGGCTGTAAAGCCTACTTCATAATTCGTATACTTCATACAACAAAAATTCTTCCATGTAGGAGGAAGTGTGCAACCCTGAGCAGATTGTCACGTACACAGAACATAGTTTAGAGTGAACGAGACATCTTCAGGATTCAAGGTTATAAAAATAATGAATTTATAAAATGTAAAAACTGTAAAATATATCAGCGACTTTACAAGTCTAATTAAAAGAACATAGTTCTTTAACAGACCAAACCTATGCATGTCCACTCAGAAGCAAGTCTCATTATGTTCAATGGGGCTTACCCAGGAAAGTATGTATAGGATTGCAGCCTAACTCTAGCTTTCCTCACTGGACACAATCATTTTATATTCCCACTACAATCACTGGCAAATAACAGCTTTTAATGAGTCATGAGAAGTCAGAGTTTTGATGCTTCTTCTGTAATGCTAGGGAAAAAGGAATATAGAAGAACTGTAGAGGTTAGCTTTTGTTAGCCATTTTTATATTCTTCAAGTATACACATTCTCAGTGGTTCAAGCCAACGTCATCCCATGATGAGATCTCAGACCTGTCATTATAGAGCTGAGGTCCTGATTTACCCAGCATCTAATCAACCTGTGAGGAGACAGTGTTGATTACTCTAGGCTCCGTGGCCCATAATCTGAGCCATAATTACCCGAGAGGACAGCTCAGAGTTTACACCAGCAAACTAGCTTCCCAGCACTCAGAGAGTCAGTAGCTGGATGAGCATTTAATGGAAGATTTGAGCGTTGTTCTCTTCTCCAAAGAAAGTTCTCCGTTCAATTGAAGCTTGTTGTTTATGGCAGCAAATTTGAGCTACCTACTTTGGGAGAGTTTATTTAGAGGCATCGTTACAGTGGGGGCGGTGGGCCCCAAACGGTGAGTGGGGGGGGTTACCTGCCACCTGATCCGTTGCCCCGTCCGCTGCTGGCTCCTCTTTGTGCAGCCATTTTCGGCCGCAAAGTTTGGCCCTCCCACCCCCCCGGGCGCCGTTTGGCTCCAAAAAGGGGCCGAAAAGCACAGGGGGTTGTTTCTGCACTGCGGCAGCATGCAAAGATGATGTCCCGGCGTGTTGCGTCCCGTAGGGGGGGGGCGTATGGCATCCTGTGGGGGTGTTGTGGCGGCGGCCCCCACAGGGGTGTAGGACCGCTACTGAGTTTATTTTTGCCCTTCTTGTGCTCTTGGCTTGCCACATGTTGTTAGGTTTCTATCTTCTTTTCTCAAGAATTACCTTAAACTGTACAAGCACTGTGCAATCCCACATGTGGCTGAGTACCCAGGTTCTGAGAAATCAAAGCAGTTAACCACATTTATGTATTTATTTATTTATTTATTTATTTATTTATTGATATCCTGCCTTTCTCCCCAAAGGGTACCCAAGGTGACTTACAAAAACATTAACGGCGCAATCCTGTGTAGAAATGTGCTGGTGGAGCGATGGCTCTGCCGGCACTGAGTGTCATAAACATGTCATAAGGCATGTTTTCGACACACGCAGAGTAACGGCGCTGGTGGAGAGGCTGGCACCGCTCACTCTGCCCGGGACCACAGTCACCGCTGGCAGACAAAGGTAGGTCCTGTAACGTTCGGGGCGTGGGGAGGGTGGACTGGGGTGGAAAGGGACGGTGAGATTGACCAGCCAGGCCAGGGACAGGGGAGGGATCATCAGCAGTGCAGCCTGCCGAATCCAATTCCCCATCCCGGGTCTGGCTAGCTTTGCATCGGCACCTCGGATTTGCGCAGGCTATTTTGCCGGTGCCCATCCGAGGGGGTCAATTGGGCCCAGAGGTGTCACTAGGGGGCGCGCTGCCCCAAAGCGGGAGCGCGCACGTCACCCTAATGACCCCCCACAGCCAGCCCGCGCAGCGATTTTGGGGGGGCGACCCGATGGGACGCTGCCCCAGGTGCCCCCCGACTCTGCCCCCCCGGCCACTCGTTGCAGCCAGCTCCGGGGTCATCTTCCCCGGCCGGCTGTCCTGGGCCTTCTGACAAGGCCCACTGCGTCACAACGTAATTTATAACATTTTTTGCGCATGCACAGACCGTTCCTGAGGGAAAAGGGCTGCCCTTTTCCCTCAGGAACGATCTGCGCATCCGCGAAAAACATTATAAATTACGTTGTGACGCAGTGGGCCTTCGTTAGAAGGCCCTGGCGCGTCGGCCAGGGAGGACGCTCCGAAGCCTTCTCCTAGCCTCGGAGCCTCCGAGGCCGGGAGAAGGCCTCGGAGCGGAGCCTCTGGAGGGCGACGCGCGCAGGGGAGGTGACCTGCGCGTGGGTACGCGCGTCACCCTCTGCGCGTGTCACCCTCCGGCCGTCCGCCCCACACGCGTCACCCTCCGGCGGTCCGCCCCGCGCGCTTCGCAATAGCGACGCACCTGATTGGGCCTGCTGGGGCTCTACCCAGACTAAAGGGACAAATGTCCCTTTCTCCCAAGGAGCGCTCCAGCTCTGCCAGCATGGCTCAAATTCTGCCTGGGATGCAGCGGCCACCCTAGGTGCACCACTGCTGCATTCTAGACAGAATTGGGCTGCCCAATATATATACTATAACTAATTTAAAATACATAATAATAAATTTTAAAATATACATATAATACAATATTAAAAAAAACAACCAGCGGCAAACAGCAACTATAAAAACCATCAGACAATACTTAATAAATCTGATGCTCTCTTATAATATAAGAGATGCTCTCCTAATATACCAGCCTTCTTTATATTTTACCCAGGGAAATCTTTTTAAAAAAGGAACTAAATAACATGGGTGGGTGCTTTAAGGATTAAGATTATTATGGTTGCCCTAATAACAGGGACAATCAACACAAGGGTTGGCACTTTAGTTTCTGGCTTATTCATGATGACACATCATGGTAGTGGTAGGCAGAGGCATCACTGGGGGTGGTGGTGGGTGGGCCACCAGGGGTGATGCGCAGGGCGGGGGTGACGTGCCCGCTGCCCCCCTCTCCCCCCGCTGCCACCTGGTACGACCCGATTGTGTCTTCTTCGGCCACTTCTGACTAGGGCAAGGCTGAAAGCAGCGTTCTGCTCATGCGCACAACGCCTTCAGAAGTGGCCAAAGAAGACGTGATCAGGTCTTTGTTCGACCCTTCTGAGGGCAAGACTTCAAGCAGCGTTGTGCACATGTGCAGAATGCCGCTTTCAGCCTTGCCCTAGTCAGAAGCGGCCAAACGAAGACCCAATCAGGTCATACCGGGCAGGAGCGGGGGGGGGGCACAGTGGACATGATGACATCATGTGGATAACGCGCATGTGGGTAACACAGTGGATATCATGGGGGTAACGCACTGACCTCCTGGATTCATAAATCTTTCTTTCATTTTGCTAGAAGTGACATTTAAAATGTCTCCTGTGGAAGCCATAGGACTCAGAACAACTAGACAACAGATGTTGTAAAGGTTTCCTATTAACACACAAAAGGAAGTCTACCCGGTTTGGATTCAGAATTTCCAGGAGTGATGATGGAGCTGACACGCATAGCCACATTGTCTCAGAACAACACATGTCCCTTTCTTGACTGAAATCTCAGTTCAAGAATGTTGTTTGGACTGAAAAAACGATGCTGTTATTCAGAAAAGTGAGGTCATGGGTAAATCAAATCCAAAAGGAAGCCATCCAACCGTAGTCTTGACCTTTGAATTTTACTGAGACGGTAAAATAGCCACTGGTTGCAGACAGTTCACAACATCAACACCTAAAAACATTTTGCATACATCATCTCAGTAAACTTTACAGCAACACCATAAGGCAGGTTCATATTATCCTGCCCATATTACAGGTTAGGAGGTGCTGCTGAGAATGAGAGACCGTGGCTCTGACCAGTGAATTCCGGATTAAGCTGAGATTTGAGCCAGAGACGTCCTGCTTGTTGGTTTGCACGGTGCTACTCATATTTTGTCCACTAAGCAACTTCAGTTTTAAAAAAGAAAAGCAGTGCATGTCATTGCAACACCCGCATCTCCCAATATTTGGATTTCTTACTTCCTGCTTTACCCCAGTACAGTACTACTTTTCTCTCTCTCCCTGCACTATCTTTGTCATCTCAAGGTCATACATCTTTGTCACCTTGTCATCTCAAGGTCATACATCTCACATGTCATTCCTGCTCTGCTCTTCAATCACTGATTCTTAGCCTTGCTGTATCACTGTTCTGTCTAGCAGAATGTCAGAGCTGTGTGCCATTTGTGTGGCGGTACTGCCAGGATGGTGTAGTGGTTTGGGAGTCGGACTTAGACCTGGAAGATCCAGGTTCAAATCCCCGCTCAGCCACGAAGCTTCCTGGGTGACCTTGGGCCAGTCACTATCTCTCAGCCCCACCTACCTCACAGGGTTGTTGTGAGGACAAAAAGGAGGGGAGGAAATATGTACACCACTCTGAGCTCCTTGGAGGAAGGGTGGTATAAAAATGTGAAAAATAAATACAAATAAAAAATAATTCAACAATTAGGCAGCTCGATCCTATGCACGCTTGAAGTCGGTCCCACTATATCCAGTGGGACTTACTCTCAAGTCAGTGCATAGGATTGCAGCCGTAGTGTGGCACATCCTTCAACAGGTTTGCCATGCTCCTCTACACTTTGATTTTGGTAGCTTTAGAACGGTATTTTGAGTAGAACTTTCACTTCTCATTACCTGCTTTCACCATTTTTTCAAAGAGAGAGAGAGTCCGTTTTATTTGGGGGGGAAAGGGCATTTGCTGCCAGTGTCAATATGAGAATATTTTCTGTATTTCAAAGATGTTGGAGAGAAGCAGAACTGGCAGGAAGGAGCCTGCATGGATGAAAACATTCAGACAGGCCAGACAGGAAACATGAGGCCTGTTATCCACAGTCCTGCAGGGAAGAACCATCCTCAGAGTCTGAAGTCAATCAGTCTTGCTTTTCTTCTTCCCACTGAAATCCTCCAGAACTCAGGCTCTGTTTATTCCGGCCACTTCTTAGATTCGTCCAAGCTGTCTAATCGATGCATGATTATAGTCCTTTGTTTATACAACATATTCAAACAAACTGGAATCTCACTGTAGAAATTAGGAAATCTTCCTATTCTCCCAAAAGGAAAAATTACTTCTGACCATCTGCAAATGCAAATGCGTGTAAATATATGTACCATATCAGATCAGAGGCATAGGTAGCCTCTGCGGGTAGGGCTGCACACCTCGACACCCTGACGTGATGTCACAAGCCCCGCCCCAGGGTGTGACATCACAAGCCCTGCCACCCACGCCAGAATCAATCCAAAAAAGCACACACCCCTGGCAGTTTTCGGCGGTTTTTTGGCCACTAGCGGCACAGGCAAGCGGGTGACTCCTGTTGCCTGCGCCACCCACGAAAATACTGGTTTTGCCGCCACAGACGCCCTGTGCTGCCAATTTGCCTTCAAATCGGCAGCTCATGCACCCCCCAACACATGTAGCCCACTGCCCCCAGCGACGCCTCCGTATCAGATATAAGTGCATTGATATCCCAGAGTATACTAAAAAAAAAAATATATATGGCTATCATATACTGGAAACTTGTCCCAAATGCTGATACTGAGGAAAAAATAATAATCTAGAGTAGCAGAGGTGGTAATAATGAGTAGGTTCTTGATTGAGCCTTGGCCAAATCTCTTCCTCTGGGGTTCTATTCAAACCCAGTAGGCCTTTAGGTCTCAAAGCTGAAATTCATTTTCCTCAGACTCAATTTCCTGTAACTTTAGTCAGCTACAACTCAGTAAATAAGAAGAGAACTAAGGCAGGGACCTAGTGGCTGAGCTCCAAGTCAGAAGCCAGGAGTTGGGGCCAAAGCAAGAGGCATGACAGATTGGCATAGAATTCAAGGGGGGGAAGTCAAGTTGAGACTGAGCACTGTGGTCAGGCTATTTTATTATGCAAAATAACATGTACAGGCTAGGAAAAGAGACCTTCAGCCTACTGCATCTGTTAATGCACCTAAAATTAGGGCTGGTGAACATGAAAACAGTTGCCACATGGAAGCTGTTTGAAATTATTCCCCATGATGGCTGTTTGCATGTAAGAAATGCAGCACAACAACAAGGAGCTTCTCCATAGCATTGTAAAAAAAAAAAAAACAACCCTCCTTTTGCAAGGGAAACCGCAGCACAGAAGCACATTTCTAGGAACATAGAAAGCTACCCTATACTGAGTCAAACAAATCCTGGGCCAGCCCAGCCTTGAGACCCAGAAAGGCAGCTGCTTCAAGTGGCAGCCTGGAGGAGGTGGGAATTGGTGTGTGTGTGTGGGGGAATTGACCTCCCCCAGCCCGCTGCCCATCCATCCAGCCACTCCAATCCTTGTTTGCCGAGAAGCGGATCAGAGCAACAATGACGGCCTCTTCCTCCGGTACCACTGTTGCAAGCAAGTAATCAGGCCGCCAAGGGTGGGGGAGAAAACCGAGGGGCAGCTGCGACTCTGTTCCAGTGGCAGCTGGATTGTGCTACCATCACCTCCAGGCTGGGCACGTGCCTTGTCCTCTCTCTTGGCCAGGCTCAGTCACCACTTCCTCCTTCCTCCGCTTCCTCCAGCAATCCAGGGTTCCTGGCAGGGGCTTTCCCAGTCCTGCTTGGAGATATCAGGGATCGAACCTGGAACCTTCTACATGCAAAGTACATGCTGTACCACTGAGCTGTGGCATCAGCCCCAAGGGCATGATTTAGAGCAGCCCCCCCCCATTGCAACCCACCTCCCCGACCCACCTCATTCTCCCACGGTGCCACTGTGGGCCTCCATAACCGAAAGTGACTTCGCTAAACCGGAAGTCATTTTTCCAGTTGCTTCTGGAGGCCTTCTGAGGCCTGTGGAGCCCTGGTGCAGCCTGGGAACAGCCTCCAATTGCATCCGGAGGACTCTGATTTAGAGCCAAACGGGCGTAAGGGGGAGTGGGAGAGCCCCACTAGTGACCCACCAGACATTGGGCCGCAACCCACCAAGTGGGGTGCGACCCACAGTTTAAGAAGTGTTGATTTAGACTAGTGTTTAGACAGTTTAAGAAGTGTTGATTTAGAGCATAGGTTTCATGTTCACTCTCCAAAAACTGCCCATTGTTGGGCACTGAGAATGAGCTTCAGGCAGGGCCATTTAGAGGAATTTTATCAGGGGGTACAAAGTTTCTTTTGGCCCAGGCCCCTTCCCTACATATGAATTTGGCTCCTGGGTCCCCCCTTTTTGCTCCAGGGCCCCCTTTTTAACCCATTTTTTGCCCTGGGCCCAGGTACAAATTATCCCCTTAACCCCCCTCTCAGAGGCCCTGGCTTCAGGCAAACTAAAGAAACCAGGGGACAATGCAAAGAAATAAAAAATAAATCAGCCAGAAACAACATTTGTTAGATAGCAACAGCATTAGTTTTACAGTGGTTGGAGGTTCGGCGGCATGCTCTAATTCTGACAGAATTTCAAAGGGTTTTGGGTGGTCAGACTCTTTGAAGAAAAACCTAGAACAAACAGTGGAGTTTATCACTGAGATTTCTTGGCATTTGGGCCTTTCTATTTTCAGTAGCAGAGAGAATTAAAAAAAACATAATAGTTTTGTCTTGAAGCTTTAAAAATATCATGTACATTCTATGCTGGATGAAGGCAATGGTCTTGGACTTTTTCCTGAGGCAAACTGGCGAGAAATGGAATGGAATTCGGGAGAGGCTTGGACCAAAGCAACCCATTGTGTAGATAAACAACACTGGTAGATCACACGGAAGCAGGACTTCTCAGTCCTTGATATTGTCTCTAGAGAGTATTATTAATAATAAAAGGACAAAAACAGTATTGCAGCACCTCAGTGGTATGGGGCTAGTTCATATAACTGTGAGATTCACGACAGTCACCTTTTTCTGCAGCCTATGTCAGCTCTCTGCTAATGGTGAAAAGTCCATTGAACATATGGCGACTTGAGTGCAAGTCGCCAGTTCTCCAAGGCACCACATGTCAGTTCATTGTCTGTCAGCCCAATGCAACTACGGCTACACGGCCCATTACAACAGTGGCAGCAGCGCGGGAGACACTCCCGCAGCTGGCTACCTCTGGCAGGGGAGGTAAGCTGGCAGTGGGAGCATGGGTTGGCAGAACGGGGAGGGAGAGGGAATAACAGGGGAGTGTCTGGGCGGGGAGGAGGAAGAAGGAGGCGGAACGGGGGAGGGAGTGGTTACTGGTGGCACTCACATGTGCCGGTAGCCTAACCCTGTTCCTCTCCCTTACTCTCTTCGGACTTGCACCAGCAAAGTAGCTAGTGCAGATCTGAGGAGACCCATTGGTAAGGGAACAAAAGTTCCCTTACCTTGAGGAGACCTTTGGACTGCCCCCGCCCCACTGGATGCAGCGTGTGCTCTGCTGGCACAGCTGCATTGGGGGGGGGGGTTGTTTGGATTGGGCTGTTAGTACTGTATTGTCATTGTGAGGCTGATAGGTGTATGTAACCTTGTTGAAATTTGCCACCTAGTGGCTTGGAAAGGGAACAACTCACTTTTTTTTTGAGACCATGCGTACTTCCTGTCCACTTCCTTTTGCCTCATTTCATGGGTTTCAGTATCATCTTTTACCTGTGCAGCTATTTTTGGAGCCTATTTGGAAAAGGTGCCTTGCTGTTTTGACAACCCCAAAGTAGTGCCAACAATTGCAGAGGAAGTTCTAGTTGCTTGAAAGGGGCCCTTGGAGTGAAAGGGGTCAAAATGGCCTGAACGTTGTTGAAGATTTGGGGGACATAGGATGGTGCTAGCAAACATTGGGTGAAAAAAACAGTCAGTATGTCCGTTGGTTGAGCTGACACCTGTTCCCCATTTGTTCCGACTGCTGGAATAAATAGCTAAGACTTCACTGAGCTGTGGCTGCCATTTATGGAAGGAGCTGAGGATGATGCATTGCATATTGCTGTGACGACAACCTATGGAAAAAAAGCTGAGAATATTGCAACTTACTGTGCTGATAGGAGGAGGTTTTGTGTCTGGTTTTGCCTGATCAACCCAACAGCCGGTATCATCGTTCTTACTGAGTTGGGTGTTAGTGTGTGCGCTCAAGTGCTACCTGAGCAGCTAAATATCAGAGACTACACAGATCTCTGCCAGTGGGGAAGCAATTCTTGCTTCACCTATCTAAAGTGAGGATTTGATATTTTGTGGGGGTGCTAAAGGCCTTGAAGGATATGCTGATACTAACTAATATACCTTCATCATGGGTCCAACTGTAATTTATTCTATGTACATGAAAGTGTGGACTCAGATGAGTAATTTTCCTTCCAGGATCCATTTGCTCTTCCTCTTCACCCTGCTCCAGAATAAATATGCAGTCCTTCACCTCTAACTTGTGTGCTAGTCACAGTGGATGTGAAGTGGAGAAGAACTGCCTTCCAAGGCACTCAGTAGATGTTAGTGAGTTCCCAGGTTTAGAATGCATTCCTGCCAAATCATTTCAGAAGCTCTTACTGCTGTCGCAGCAGCAGACTTACTTTTAGACACGCTTAGCTTGAAATACAGAGGAAGGTAAACCAAGTTAACATTATGAAAACATTAGATATTGAGTGAAAATTCAAACGTAACATCCTAGAAGCTTGATATGGATAGAATACACAACTTCAGTGTTTGCAGGAACAGGAAAATAATTCCTGGGACCCACAGAGAGATAATTACTAAAAAGAAAAATGAAAATATTGTTTGAGCATCTACAGCAAAGACAAAACAAACATGGTTCAGCTAATGCTGGTCAAACCCACCTCTGTGGGGTACCAAAAGATCAAAGAAGACACACAGTGTGTGTGTGAGCGTGCATCCACATGTCTGTGCTCTTTGTTTTACGTTTTCTGAGGGAAGATCTTCAGGAAAGCCAAAAAGTCCCTGAAAAATATACTTTCAGCATTGCCAGGCACTCAAGGGAAGAGAATACACAAAGTCCAGGACTGAACTAAGTCGAAAGAGGTAAGTAGATCAGCCACTCGCTTCTTTGACCAAGGTACACCACACTGAGATCAGGAGATGTGTCCATGGTTGAAGGTGAGTGAAGGAGAAGCTCACACCAACAGAGAGAGGCCTGCTTTTGAACATCATCTCAGATAAGGAACATTTAGCACAAAGGAAGGAGATCACGCAACTTATCAACAGAAAAGCTGTGAACAGAACACAGTTCAGGTGTCTTGTCTTCTGCCATTCTAGTACACTACACTCATGAAAGGCTGGTGTTTTGTTTTTACTTTTGCTCTGAGTCTGCTAGCTCTTATTATGGGACATAAATGAGATCTGAGCACTTTTGAAAATCTGTAATGAGAAGCTTCATAATTCAGCTCACAGATACTCTATGCTATAAAGCATTTTTTTAAAAAAATATTGTCATTAAATAGCAGTTGGGTACATTAAGCATGAACTTTGGTTGCTGGTGTCTGCATGTTTCTAACAAGGCTGCAAGCTTGTTGTGAGAATCCTATTGTGTTGTGTCAAGTGAATAGATTACCATTTCCCTGGATTTTTTTTTTTAATATATTGCAGCTAAAGGTGAATGCGGAATAGGCACTGATGGTCATTGATACTGTGCTGTTATGAATACAGGTCACAACTCTTGATTAGAATGGGGGCTGAAAGAAACAGTTTAGTAATCTTAAATCTGGCTGGTGATAGAGACAGACTTGGTCTGCAATCCCATACACACTTAAGGCTGATCTACACGACAGGCAGAGGCTCCGCCATCGCCTCTGCCTGGCGCCTCCGCGCTGGAAGCGGGGGAGTGTCTTCAAGCCTGTTGCCCCTCATGTTGTCCCGCCTTCCTAAGAAAGCGCAGTTGTGATTGGTTAAACTCAACCGCGCAACGATTGGCCGAAACCTCGGCTGTGAACCGTCTGTGACCCCAGCCCATTTCCTCTCTCGCTCTGCCTTGGGCATTTGCCTTCCGCATAGGATAAGGCGGGATATGAAGTCCATAAATAAATGAATGAATGAATGAATGAATGAATGAATAAATAAATAAGTAAGTGCTGTTTTTGGGAGGGAATGCAAAGCAGGGGAAGCCCTTCAGAGTATCAGTCTCTGCTCTGCTCCCTCCCCACCCGCAGTTCACCATTGCCAGTTTGCCAGGATGCCTTTTTTTGCTAACTACGGCACCAAAAAGGTGAAAGTCAGGAGCGGACGCCCCAGCCAGGCAGCACTAGCGAGCCAAGAAGGAGAGAGAATAAATGAATGAATGAATAGATAAATAAATAAGTGCTGTTTTTGGGAGGGAATGCAAAGCACTCTGCCCGTGCGTCCATACCTTTATCCATGCACAGAAGTTATTGAGTTGTGACTGTAGGCAAGGGGGCATGCATTTAAAATTTAAATTTAAAAGGAGTCCAACTGTTCCACAGACCCCAATATCTTCACCCATTCCCAGACAGTATTCGAAAAGTAACCTAGCTTCATCTGCACTGTTAATGGGTTTGCTGGGTCGCCATGGGCTCCCAGGCTTCTCTATATCTCCCTGACCAGTGCTTCATTCAAAAATCCCCAGCAAACAGGACGGGAATGGAGTTGCTGTGTTTGCTGTGTGGATGTAACCTCCAAGGTGATTGGTTGTCGTTCACATTGGCATTCAGCCACCCTCCCCCCCCTCTCCTGTGATTGGTAGGCTGCAGCAGCTCCGCGAGCCACCTCCAAGCTCTGCCGTCACGCCCCCTAAAAAATAGAACACTCGACTTGGAGTACGCAGCAGTGGGGCGGAGGTCCGGCGGCTCCGCCGGATTAAAAAACGCTCCGCGACGCTGTCGTGTAGATCAACCTTTACTTGACAGTGTGTTACTTGGTCTGCAATCCTCCCCCCATTGAACTCAGTGGGACTTACTTCTGAGTAGACATGTATAAAATTGTTTTGCACTTGTTTAGCAAAAATAGCCATGGGGTGCTGCAAGGGCACCTACTGCTTTGGGGAAACTGACACAGCTTTAAAACAGTGCAAGAGCATCTGCTTGTGTGCACCTCTTTGCTTATATATCTGTAAATACACAGTACACAGATATTACCAAAGCACCACAAGACTCTCCTCACAAGACAGTCATCCTGTAAAAAAAAAACTGGTCTTAAAACTTCTTACGGCTTGGGGAAGGGAGGAGAGAAAAACATTGTTAAACATTGTCATAGAATCATAGAAATCTTTATGTTAGTTAACCTACTAATGATCGGGCCCAATCCTGTCCAACTTTCCAGCACCGATGCAGCCACAATGCAGTCCCAAGGTAAGGGAACAAATGTTCTCCTACCTCGAGGAGGCCTCTGTGACTGCCCCCCCCCAACTACAGGATGAAGCGCATGTCCCGATGGCACAACTGCATCAGCGCTGTAATGTTGGATAGGATTGGGCCCTTTAAATTTAGTTAACTAGTATCTCAATCCTTTCTAAACACACACAACTCACCAAATGCAACCACGTCACTGGAGTGCGAGCTGCATCCTGCAGGGGGAGTAGTTGTGGATGCAGTGGCGTCGCTAGGGCATGGCGGGGGGCGGGCCTCCGGGGGGGGTGATGCACTGGGTGCATCACGTGACACGCCAAGGGGGTGACCTGGGGGGTGACACGCCAAGGGTGACGCGCCTGATGTTGTGTGCCACGTCACCCCCCGGTCCGTATGAACCGCTTGGCGTCACCCCCTGCTGCCACCCGGTATGAGCTGGGAGAGGGTGACAATGCATCTTCTTCGGCCAGCAGCTTGGCTGCTTCTGACTAGGCCAAAAGCGGCGTTTCCGCACATGCGCACAACGCCGCTGAGGGCAAGAGGCTTCAAGCGGTGTTGTGCGCATGTGCGAAGAACGTCGCTTTTGGCCTAGTCAGAAGTGGCCGAGCCGCCAGCTGGGTGACGTGGCATGGGTGACACCAGGTGGGTGACGCGGCTGCAGTGGGGGGTAACATGGTGGCGGCCAGGAGGGTGAGGGGGGTGATGCGCCGACCTCCCACTGGGGGGGTGACATGCACTCCCGCCGGGGGGGGGTGACGTACACCCAGTGACGCTGCTGTGTGGAGGTCTCCTCTAGGTAAGGGAACATTTGTTACCTTGCCCAGGAGTAAACCTCTGCTGCCCTGATGGGTCTACTCGGACCTGCATCTGCAATTTTGCTGGCACACGTCTTGATGACTCAGGAAGGTGGATTGAGGCTGGGAAGGAGGATAGGATATCAGTGGCGCTGCTGCCACTCATCCCGCCCCTTCCCAGCCTCAACACACACCCCATCCTCCCCACCCTGTCCCCTCCTCTACCTCTCCCCTCTCCATTCTGCCACACACACACACACACACACACACACACACACCCTTGCCAGGGCTTTTTCTGAGGCTGGTGGTGCATGACTGCTTGCCACTTGCAGCAGCGGCCTGGCACAGCAGGGTTGTGATTTTGCCACTGCCATAAAACAGCATGTGCCACCGAAACACAAGTTCTGGAAGTGCAGGGAGCCCATAGAATTGAGCCATAACTAAAACTTCCATTGCAGGTTAAAATCCAGTCCCAAAATAATTGGTAGAGCTTTCAACAAAAATCCCAACATCCCCTGGACTCCCAACATACAGGCCTAAGTCAGTGCACCAGCCATATATATATCACCAGCTATATCTGTATCAAATGTGATTAAAGAACGGGGGGGGGGGGATGATTTTCCTTCAGGACAGTGTAACCAATTCAACACAGCTAGAAAGATAATATATAAAAGGGGAACCTTTACCGTTATACACATATATACACACACACATATTATGTGGATATTTTGTGGAAAAGCTCAATTAACAAGACAAGACTTGAAAGACTACAGGAATGCAAAGACGGAGTGGAATCTTGTGGCATCTTACAGCGCAATCCTAACCAACTTTCCAGCGCTGGTGCAGCCACAATGCAGCCCCAAGGTAAGGGAACAAATGTTCCCTCACCTTGAAGAGGCCTCCATGACTATCTCTGCACTGCAAAATGCATTGTGCACCCCGTTGGCACGGCTACACCAGTGCTGGAAAGTTGGTTAGGATTGCGCTGCTAGAACACTAACAGCACAATCTTAACAGCACAGACTTAACTTTTGTGCCGGTTTAACCAGCGGCACAGCGACAACGGGAGGCCCCAGGAACGGAAAAGGGATTCAAATCCCCTTTGAATTCCTCTTTTGGAGGAGATTTGAATCCCTTTTCCGTTCTGGGGCCCCCCGTTCTCACTGCGCCGCTGGTTAAACCGGCACAAAAGTTAAGTCGGATTGCGCTGTAACAGCGCGATCCTATGCATGACTACTTAGAAGTAAGTCCTATTGTGTTCAGTTGGAAGGTATGTATAGGATTGCAGCCTAACAAATTTATTACTTAAGAGTTAAACTAGACATGACCCTAAATACATAACTGGAACTTCCTGGTTTTTTGTTTCTTAAATAGCATGGGAGGGCATGAAATAGCCCCAAACTGTGGCACAGGACAGGGGGCTTTGATACTTTGCCCTAGCTGTAGTTCTAATCCCAATCATCCCCCTCCTGCATGTTATTTGTAATGGTTAAAAAATGTTTCCCTTGCTTTCAGTGGAAGCTTGCCCCCCCCCATTAAAAATAGCATACTGGGGGTGGAAGCAGTGGGAGTGCAATTGGGTTCAGAATTGGGGGGCAAAGTACTAACCCCCCTATCCCCAGCCACAGTTTGGGGGCATTTCATGCCGTCGTTCTTATCCATACACTATTTAATAAAGGGGAAAACAATTGTAACACTAATTATGTGTTTAGGGTCCCCTTAGGGTTTAGGTATGACCTTAAGATGCCTTAATACTCTCTTGTTTTTGCTGAAACAGATCAACATGGTGATCCCTAGAAGTCATGCAAAACCCCCACATCCTGATAGCTGGGATACAACATAATCTAAATATTCTCCGCATGTGCTGGCACATCAAAGTCTGAATACTAAACTATAGCTGTTGCACCACATGGGGAAAACAATTACTTTTTGTAATGAGATAACCACTTAAACAGAAAGATCACAATGTCAGATGTGTTAATGAACTCTCATGCTGCATCAGCTTCTTATTATAATTATATCCTCTCCTTTATGGAGGAGGGTGGAGGAGGAGGCTCTGAGATGTAACATGCAGGGGCAACTGAAATGTTTCCCCAATGGCATCACATTTTTCAATGTTTTGGAAGGTTTTAGTTTCTTATGTAGCAGCAGCTGTCCTTCTTGGGCTGCATAAATGGCAGGACTCCATGCAGTGTTGACAGGTGACAGCCTGTAGGACACTGGAGGATGTCCACTGGATCCTTTGACAGTATGACTACTTAGGCCCAGTCATAGCACTGCCAGAAAAGAGGAAAGGCAGAGCTGATGTTGGGTTATACTGTATATTCAGGGCTTGGTTTTTAGGTGTGCACCTTTGGTCCATCACTACCGTCATTTTGTTGCTTACAAAAGCCCCTGAAACTCAAAGAGTTCCTCCTCTTCCAGTTTAGAGGGCTTTCTTGAAGCAAAGAAATCCTGACACATTGGGCAGAGAGATGGGGTGAATCTAGGGTCAGGAAGTGTCGGAGAGAAGAGATCATGAGCCCAGTACGTCCTGAACCTGCAGCCACAGGCATTTTCATGAGGAATGCCAGTGCCAAATTGTACTGCAACGTTTGACAGATATCTTTCCACCTGCAGAACTGCTGGTCTTTGCTTTTTCATCCACATCCATGGTGGTGAAAAGAGCCTTCCTTTCTCAACAACGCAACACACTTTCACCATTTCAGCCTCATCTCCCAATTTTTGATTTCTTTTGATCCTGGCGTCATTTATTCTTCCTGATGAGAAATACAGGCAAACTTAGCACTAGTCTGTTAAAAACAACAACCAGGGATGGTTCCACTAACTTGTTAAACAGAAAGAGGCTGAAACTGCCAAGCCCTCTGCAAGGAGGGAGAGAGAGAGAGAGAGAGAGAGAGAGAGAGAGAGAGAGAGAGAGAGAGAGAGAGAGAGAGAGAGAGAGAGAAATCTCTAGTTATTTATAACGCCAAGCAGCTTTAAGGTCTCTTCACTCTGGTTTGCAAACTGCCTGCTGCTTGGAGGTCACTCCAAAAAAAATCCTAGCAGCGCCCATGGCCTTCCAGCGCAATATTTGATCAGGAGTCTGGGCGGGCACCAGCCTTGGCAAATTGAAACTTGCACACACATGCTCTTTAATACACAGGAGGATCACACAGGCGAACAGTGAAGCTCTGGAAAAAGGTGTCTCTATCCTAGGTGAGTTGATTTTTGAATTGCGTGTTTTGTGAATGGATGTGTCAGCAATCCTTGGCATCCACGTGCCCAAGGGGTGATTGCACTTCCTTGGCATGGGCTGGCATCGTGCTAACCTAGAGTGTCAACTTATGAATAAAACAGCAATGGCATAGGTAGCAAAGATGGGAACCTGTTTTGGTTACTGAGGAAGGGACTTTTTTGACCTCATTAATGACTTGTCCTCTTCTCTGATTTGTGAAATTCTTGGCACTGAGAGGTGAGATGAGACATCCATCCTATCTTGCCAGTCCACGTTGCTCAACTTCCCTCCACCTAGTGCCCAGGACACTGTGTACCGGGATGCAGTCTGATTATATCATCTGCATCAGATTAATGACAAAGAATAGTGCATGTTGGTGAAAATGAAACCATGGAGAGGAATTAAGAGTTCATACTTACTGAATTCTGACTTGCACATGACAGTTATCATTACAACACCAGCACTGCAGAGCCCTTGGTGAGGGGTCACAATCCTCCTTCAGATGAATGAAGAAGCTAAAATTGTGTTTCTTTAAATGAGTATAATGCCATAGCCAAGGTAACTGGACTCGGGAATGACACCTAGAAAGTGCATAGCAGATGAAGGAGACTCTGGGACTGCAAAAAGAACGACCAGGCAGGAGAAATCCTCCAGGAGCAGAACACTGTCTAGACCTGCTATAAGAACAGGCATTCAGTAGAAATACAGCTGTTGAAAGAAGACCCATTTTACGTGTGATGCTTCACGGAGACAGTTGACTTTTGATGTGCACAGAACTCCATTTTCCAAGCAGGGAGAGAGAGGAATGTTTGTTTTTTCAGGCAAGGTGACATTGAAATGGAATGAAAAATTTTCTGAAGAGTTGCCTGCATGTCAGGCTTCTCAAGTGTAAACACCACACTGAATTTTTCAAATACGGTTGCAGGAGCTCATGTATATGCAGAAAAAAGCAATAACATTTTTCCATTCAGCAGTGTGTGTGTGTGCATGCAGAAAATGCATACTGTACTTAGTATTCAACAGTGATGTAGACTTGAGTCTATTGACTCAGACTCAAGTCAGACACAAGTTGCATCAATGACTTGACTTGGACTTGACTCGTGATTGTAAAAGACGCGAAAGACTCGACTTGAGACTTGGAGCCTTTTACGACAAGTTGAATTTTATTCAGGTTTAAACCCGTTTTCCCCATTAAATAGATAGGGACTCACAACTCTCAACCAAAGACTCAGGACTTGGGAGTAAAGACTTGGGACTTGACTTGAGACTTGGACCCCAGAGACTTGGGACTTGACTCGAGACTTGGAGTCAGAGACTTGATCTACATCTCTGCTATTCAATAGCTGGATGGGATTCAGACATCCTGTGGCACTTTGGTTGTCAAGGTATATTTGCCCAGCCTGCAAACACCAGTATTTTGTTGCTAGGAAAATGTTTGATTACCCACCCAGCAAGTGGTTCTGTTATAATCTGAATGGTATGTAGACACGGTTGCATACATGCTTGGTGCATTGATTGGATAATGCCTGTGACATCACTGTGACAGGCAACACAACTCCCCACTGCCATTTTGGATCCTGTGAAAAGCGATTTTTCCTATGGTAGGCACATTTGTTCTCTTTTTCAATTTTTTTAAAGTTCACATAGGATATTTATTTATTTATTTATTTTTCACATTTTTATACCACCCTTCCTCCAAGGAGCTCAGAGTGGTGTACATATTTCCTCCCCTCCTTTTGTCCTCACAACAACCCTGTGAGGTAGGTGGGGCTGAGAGATAGTGACTGGCCCAAGGTCACCCAGGAAGCTTCGTAGCTGAGTGGGGATTTGAACCTGGATCTTCCAGGTCTAAGTCCGACTCTCAAACCACTACACCATCCTACACTACTACACTATGAACCTTACCTGCTCCCCTACAGCATAAAAGAGTCCTGTTCTCCCTACTCTGCATGCATGAAGAAACATGTATTGTTTAACCAAGAAGCAAGGGAAGGGCTGGATGGGGATATGAGAGCCATGCAAATACCCCTGATGGGATACCAGCATGCAGGTAAAGGGGGATAGGGAAAAGAGAGTTCTATTATGCCCTGCATACAAGGATCCATCTGGGTGCGAGCTTCACACCCATGTGGAGACAGATCTATGCATTATGATCATTATTCTTTTTTACTTTAACTGTACCACTTAAGCACAAATTGATACCAGCATCTGGAACCCTGCAGGAATATAAAGTGAGATCTACATCATTGGAACTTATACACGATTACATTTGGCTGAATTGTGCCTCAGATTTTTCACTGGGGAAGACCCTTAGAGCCCAGCCAGAGAAGCTTCCATCTCTCTTTCTTCCAGCAACAGTGTCATGCTAGACAGCCAGCACACTGGCCTGCGTACAGTTCACAGAGGCTGTAGAACTATATCTTCTTTGTATGGTGTGCCAGGATTTCAAAGGAAAAATGCTATAAATATGCTTCGCCAGCAACTCGCAGGACTGTACATCAAAACAAGGAAAATTATGGAAGCATGGCATCTATTCTGTAAATTCTATAGGCACTTGTTAGATTTTTGTACAGTTAGCAACTCCAGACCACAGCATTTTCACATGTCTAGCTGTACAGTAGTCAGTTTCTTTATATACAAATATAAAAACTATGGCTGGAATGCTCATTCCTGTTAAACAACATATGTGTATGTTGTTTAATGAACGTATGTGTAAGTGGACCGTTGCCAGAAAGTCCAATATGGGTCATATTTAATTTCAAAAGGTGACACTTTTAGCATATGAGTTTACTTAAAAGGAAGTTAAAAGGGTCAAATCTCCAGGATGTTTGGAGGTTATTTAAAACCACAATAATAGAAGGTCTATTAGAACGAATACCACAGATTCAGAAAGGTACCAACAAGTTCAAGAAGATGCCAGCATGGCTAACAAGCAGAATCAAATAAGCTATATAACAGCCCAATCCTACCTAGCTTCCTGTTTGCTTTACGGCAGTCGTAACACTCACTCCAACAGCGCGTGAAGCCGAAGCACCAGTGGAGAGGCCTCAGAGGTTTTACCTCTCCCAAGTCTCTGATCCCCCCCCCCCCGGATGCAGCACAAGCCTTTTTAGAATGGCTGCATGGAGGATAGGATTAGGCTGCTAGTTTCTTCGGGGGGGGGGCTTTTGGGGGTCCATTATTCACAAAATGCAAATACGTTTGCTATTTTAAACATTCTTTATGCTGGCATACAACAAACCTCTGAGCTGCTTGCTGCCTGCCTTAATCTCAAATGGCACTTCAAGCCAGTGCTACTCAGACTGAATACTCAGTCATATGAATCACACAGAATTACTTGTGCTCCCAGGTTGGATGACACTTGATGAGATTTCCAGGGCATCTTGAAAACATTCCTGATATATGTTGCATGTAGACTTTCATGGCCCGATACAATTGTCAAGGAAGAAAGAAATATAGGTTCAATAGCCATGTATTCAATATAGACGAAGAAATAAAAATACTTTGAAACTTGCGTTTGTAGTTTGGAGGTTTCTTTAAAAGCACATATCAGATGACATATGTATATAGCTTACTAGCACTTCTCTTTTGTCTTTTTCATCTAACAGTGTTTACTGTGTTTGCCTTGAGAAAGCTCCAAGTGGAGAGTGAAACGTTGGCATGAGAAATAAGGATCTTGTTTGCCTTGGTTGGAATCTTTTCCTCTGTATATGTCATCTGATATGTGCTTTTAAAGAAACCTCCAAACTACAAATGCAAGTTTCAAAGTATTTCTTCGTCTATATTGAATACATGGCTATTGAACCTATATTTCTTTCTTCCTTGACAATTCCTGATATAAATCATTGAGTGAGTATATTATACATATAATAAGGTAAAGGTAAAGGTATCCCCTGACAATTAAGTCCAGTTGTGTCCGACTCTAGGGTGTGGTGTTCATCCCTATTTCAAAGCCGAAGAGCCAGCGTTGTCCGAAGACGCCTCCGTGGTCATGTGGCCGGCATGACTCTCCTTGCCGCAGCGCGTAGCATGCAGCTGGAACACGGAGCGCTGTTTACCTTCCCGCAAGCGGTACCTATTTATCTACTCGCATTGACATGCTTTGGAACTGCTAGGTTGGCAGGAGCTGGCCAAGCAACGAGCGCTCACCCTGTCGCGGAAATCGAACTGCCGACCTTTCGATCGACAGCTTATGGTTCAGCGGTTTAACCCGCTGTGCCACCCACTGGCCTTATACATATAATACACAGTTGCAATTATGCATCATTACGAATAATGTATATTTACCTACAAGAAAAGTCAACAAGAGTTAGGCGCAAATTAAGATATAATCTCTTTTCTGATCAAGCTGCTTTTACTCCTGCAGGCTTCCAAGTCTCTGATATGTCTCAGTAGTTGAGTGATTCTTTAAGCAGCTAGGTAGATTTTCTGGTCCCATGCCATGGATCCCAGAAAAAGGATTCCCAACACACCATGATAGTCTCTCTCACTTTTGTTACATAGCAGCAGCAGCTGCCAAGAGGCAGACACCTTCCAGATAACAGCTCCTTAATAAACGTCCCAAGGTAGGGTTGGGTGGGTCAGAGCAGATGCAAATACTCAGTTTTTGGTCCACAGGTTGCTGGTTGGTCCACAGTCTCTGCTGCGGTGCCACACTAATGTTGGCAATTAATTTTGCTGGGCTTCGACTCAGATGCAAGCTTCTCGGGCTCATAATACAGTACTCATCTCAAATAGGAGATGAGTATTATGAGGCCCTTGAATTCTTTTCTCGCTCAAATTAAAATTGAAGCCAGAAAACAATACCCTTCAACCTGTCGCAATCCACTCCTGTCCACCTCGATCTGCCCCTGATCCCTTGCCCATTTTGGCCTCACCAGCAGAAACCTGCTAGCTGCCAGTCTGTGAGGCACCGCCGGTGGCGCATAGACTTCCAGCCTTTGCACTGGAAGCAGTGGTCTGTAGATCGGCGAGGAGGCTGCCGCCACTGTTCCCTCCAAGGTGTGTGGCCTCACACCTCCCAGGCGAGTTCCACACAGCGCAGAGCTCAGCAATCTGGACGTTCCGTGATGACAGTGATGTCATCGCCAAACATCTGGAGGCAGAGTTGCAACGGGTTATGATACTGTGCAGCAGTCGAAGTGGTCTGCGCACTGGCGTGGATCCCTTAAACAAAATGCTGGCTGCTGCGACGGCATACCTCACAGTTACACCGGCATACCGCAAGGATAGGATTGGGCCATTAATCTGCTTCTTTATTTTGTTTTCTATATTTAATATATTTTTCTGTGCATATTTTTAATTTTTTTTTAAATTGTACATCACTCTGAGAGTCAACTGGAGAGTGACTAACAAGTGTAATATAAATAAAGAAATAATGAAATACAAATACAGATGCATGGGCGAAGTGTGATGTTTTCTGGTAATATGCTTTGTAAGAACACATCAATGAAAGCAGAAGCACAGCGTTCATGGAAATCCACCATTTTCAATGCACTGATGTGGGACAGAACAATTTCCATTGCTACATTTTTCATGGAAACTTTACCATTTCTAAAAATACGTCTCTCACATGGCAGAAGGGATGTTGGGAACACCCAACCAATTTATTTATTTGTGAACATTTATATCCCCCCTTTCCAATTCCAAAGAAAACTCAAGGTGGCTTACAGAATTAAAACCAATAATTCTAATATAATAAAAGAGACTAACAGCGCAATCCTAACCAACTTGCCAGTGCCAGTGCAGCCTGTTTGCATGGCTGCAGCATCAGTGCTGGAAAGTTGCGCTGTAAGAAAAAAATGGCCCAAAGCAGAATAAAAACCATCAATCCAAACAGACCAGTCAGTAGAATAAAACAAGAACTGTATAAAATACAAATAATGCTTCTTTAAAATACAAGAAATACACCATACAGCCAACTGAACCATCAAAATCAATTATGCAACAGAATATTTAAACAGCTGCCTTTCTAATGAAAAACTAGTTTTAACGCAACAACAAAACACTAAAACAAAGCAAGACACACGTCCCTGGGTAGGGCATTCCATAGCCTGGATACCACTACTGAGAAGGCCTGATCCCTTGCTCCCATCAGCCTTACTTCAACTCGTATAGGGGGCCCTCAAGTGAGCCTCCTTGGCCAATGAAAAGAGATGGGCAGGACTATATGACTGAAGGTGGCAGTTGTGTTGCTAGCCTGCCCCGAGGGAGGGTTATGACGTGTTTCGCATCATCGCCCCACCCCCTGCACTTTCAAAGCCTTCTAGGACTCAGGGTGGACGGGTGTGTGTGTGTGTGTGTCAAAAAACCCCGCATCATTTCTGTTTATGCATTGTGGCTGCAAACGCAGCCCTCTGGCTGAAAAAAGCAACTGTGGAGCACTACAATCCCGCCGTGGCTCTTCCTTGCGAGGAGACCATGGTTGTCACCTGGGGGCATTGCATCCCCCGGCCCCCCTTTAGCGATGCCTCTGAAGGTGGTCCCTTAGATATCATGGTTCCAAGCTGTTTAGAGCTCTGAAGGTCATAACCATCACTTTAAATTGTACCTGGAAACAAAGAGCAGCCTCTGGAGTTGTTGCAACATGGGAGTCACATGGTCCCTAAAACGCCCAGTTAACAACCTCACCACAACATTCTGCACAAGCTGAATTCTCCAACTTCTCCTCAAAGGCAACCCAACATAGAGCTCATTACAATCCATTCGTTGTAAAACAACTGGATAAACAGTGATCCAGGATTGCCGTAAGAACCCTAAGCATTCCACCAGTTGCAGCTTCTTCTGAATGGAAGGCTTTCAGCTCAACCAAGACAGAAACAAGGAATACCGTAGGCTAACAAATTAGTGCACCTCTAAACTTGTTTCTATTTCTCAAAATCTCTTGCTTGATCAGTCACTAGTGCACCTGGTGAAGAGAACATAAGAACATAAGAAGAACTCTGCTGGATCAGGCCAAAGGCCCATCTAGTCCAGCTTCCTGTATCACACAGTGGCCCCACCAGATGCCTCAAGGAGCACAAGACAACAAGATACTTGTATCCTGTCGCCACTCCCTTGCACCTGGCACAAAGAAAACCTACTCCTACAACCAGGAGGTTGCTTATCCCCATCATGGCTTGTAAGCTGTGATGGAATTTTCCTCCATAAATCTGTCCAATCCCCTTTTAAAGGCATCCAGGCCAGGTGCCATCACCACCTCCTGTGGCAAGGAGTTCCACAAACCAATTACACGCTGGGTAAAGAAATATTTTCTTTTGTCTGTTTTAATACTCCCTCCACTCAATTTGAGTGGATGTCCCCTAGTTCTAGTGTTGTGTGAGAGGGAAAAGAACTTCTCTCTATCCACTTTCTCCATCCCATGCATAATTTTATACGTCTCAATGTCCCCCCTCAACCGCCTTTTTCTAGACTGAAGAGCCCCAAATGCTGTAGCCTTTCCTCATAAGGGAGATGCCCCAGCCCACTAATCATTTTGGTCGCTCTCTTCTGCACCTTTTCCAGTTCCACTATATCTTTTTTGAGATGTGGCGACCAGAACTGGATGCAATACTCCAGCTGCGGCCTTACCATCGATTTGTACAACAGCATAATAATATTGGCCATTTTATTCTCAATCCCTTTTTTAATGATCCCAAGCATGGAATTGGCCTTCTTCACAGCCGCCGCACACTGGGTCGACACTTTCATCGACCTGTCCACCAGTACCCCAAGATCTCTCTCCTGATCTGTCACAGACAGCTCAGAACCCATGAGCATGTATGTGAAGTTTTGATTTCTTGCCCCAATGTGCATCACTTTGCACTTACTTAAATTGAAGCGCATCTGCCATTTTGCTGCCCATTCTCCCAGTTTGGAGAGATCCTTCTGGAGCTCTTCACAATCCCTGCTGGTCTTCACCACCCGGAAAAGTTTAGTGTCGTCCGCAAACTTGGCCAGCTCGCTGCTTATCCCCAACTCCAGGTCATTTATGAACAAGTTGAAAAGCACCGGTCCCAAGACCGATCCTTGGGGCACACCGCTTTTCACCTCTCGCCATTGTGAAAATTCCCCATTGACACCCACTCACTGTTTCCTGGTCTTCAACCAGTTCCTAATCCATAGGAGGACCTGCCCCCTTATTCCCTGACTATGGAGATTTTTCAGGAGCCTTTGATGAGGGACCGTGTCAAATGAGGATGAAGTGTGATAGGTTATGGTCAACGATAGCATCACCCTTTAGACAGAATATGGCCAATGATAGCATCAACCTTTAGTGAAAGAGACTGTGGCTCAAGCAGTTCTGAACTGGGACCAAGAAGTCATGCAAGTGACAAGTGACGCTGAAACTGAAGTTGCCCAATGCAGTCAGTAAGAGACTCTGTTCAACTCTGTTGAAGTAGGTGCACTGTGACGTATCAAGCATGGCTCTTTGCATGTGTGAAAATTGAGGGTGACAGGTCGAATCATGGAGGGCAGGAATATCAGTGGCTACTTTCAAGATGGCTGTGCAATATCTCAAGGTTCAGTGGCAGTATGCCTTGGAGTGCCAGTTGCAGGAGAGCAATGGCAGGAGAGAAGTACTGTATGCCTTTCTCTCCCTCCTGCTTATTGGCTTCCCAGAGGCAGCTGGTGGGCCACTGTGGGAAACAAAATGCTGAACTAGATGGGCCTTTGGCCTGAGCCAGCAAGGCTTTGCTTATGTTCTTATGTAAAATTAGTACATCGACAACAACTTTCAGTGGCTTTCTTTTTTGTCTTAAAATTTGAACAAGCAAGAACATATGCTTTTGAGGGCTGTCTTTAAACTTTTACAAGTGTTCCAATAAAAATAATTTCCACATAAAGCTGTAAATATGATTATGACATTCATAACACATAAAGTTTTACTGAATGTTTTCCTAACCAACTATTTCAGTTCAAATCCTTCTGACTGGTAGGAAAACGTTTGTGTTTTCCTAAATATCTACACAGCTCATAAAATTAGCATGGGGTACTTTTTGCAGTTTACTTATTTATATAGCACCATCAGTGTACATCTCAAATAAGCATGCCAGATCAGATCACAATCTGTTTAGGGCACTGGAAAATTCACATCACTGATTTAATGCATACATGTGAAGTCTTACCTAAACACAAGTATGTTGTTTATGCTTAGATGCCTAAATTAACGTTTGTCGTGGTTCTTTCCCCTCCCCTCTTCCCCGCACCCTTTATAGGTTAGTCCAAAGTTTGTAGCAGGATGCACTGCTGGGCTTCTGTTCTTATTATGGTTGGCCTCTGCGGAGTGTCCTTGAGCCAATATGATGAGTATGATGACATTTACTGGCTACAACACTACCTACGCAGCCAGTCCTCATCGAGTAACTATGCACCATATGATTACTATGAGGCTCCCCCATATGCTGCTTACTCTTATGTGCCAGCTGGGTCCTCTGTTGGAGAGCCTGTTCCTGAACCCCCTGTTTCAAGGGAATGCCCCCATGAATGCGAATGCCCTCCCAACTTCTCTTCTGCCTTGTATTGTGACACTCGCAATCTCAGGTATCTTCCTTTTGTGCCTTCACGGATGAAATACGCCTATTTCCAGAACAACCAAATCACAACTATCCAAGAGGGAGCCTTTGACAATGCGACTAATCTGGAGTGGCTTGCGCTGCATGGCAACCAAATAACCAGTGAGAAAATGGGCAAGAGGGTCTTTGCCAAGCTCAAGAATCTAGAGAGGTTATACCTGGACCAAAACAACTTAACAAAGATGCCTACTCCCTTGCCACGGTCATTGCGAGAACTTCACCTGTCTTATAATCAAATCTCCAAGGTCCCATCCAATGCCCTGGAGGGCTTAGAGAACCTGACTGCCCTGTATCTTAGCCACAACCAGATCCATGAAATAGGAACAAATCTCAAGGGCTTAAAATCTGTGATTCTTGTGGATTTGAGCTACAACCAACTCAGAAGAGTCCCTGATGGCCTTCCAAGTGCCTTGGAGCAGCTCTACCTGGAGCATAATAATATCCAGACTGTCCCTGATGATTTCTTCAAGGTCTCTCCCAAACTGCTCTATGTACGGATGTCTCACAATAGCCTAACAAATGATGGACTTTCCCCCAATGCTTTCAACACCAGCAGCCTCCTGGAATTGGATCTGTCTTACAACAAGCTTCAGAAGATACCACGGGTCAGTACAAGCCTTGAGAATCTCTACCTCCAAGGGAACAAAATTAACGGTGAGCATCAATATTCACCCCTGAAGAGCTGGTGAGCTCTTCAGGGGTGGCAAAATATATTCCAAGGGTGTGTGGGCATTTTGTAGTAACCAGGAATAAAGGGATCAAGGAGCTAGACACAGTTCTCTTGCATCTTTGGGGGCAGTATAATAGCAGCTAAAGCCACAAATAAGAGAAGAATTGAAACCAGGACTTATGAGGTTTGTTCCTGCCTCTGAATTTGAGTTCCTATGTCATATGATGTGGGCACTGATGAGCCCCCCCCCCATCTTGCCAAAGTTTGCAGATGTTCAAGTGGAGTCCATGATGGGGAGGAGAAAGCCAAAGAGCTGAGTGAGAAGGGAGCCAGCGTAGAAGCAGCAGCCCTATCATGGAAGAGGGAAGTAGTGGGCTCCCCACACAGGCCAGTTCCTGTATTTACTTACAGCGCAATCCAACTTAACTTTTGTGCTGGTGTAACCAGCGGCCCAGCAAGAACGGGAGGCCCCGGAATGGAAAAGGGATTCAAATCCCCTCCAAAAGAGTATTCAAAGGGGATTTGAATTCCTTTTCCGTTTTGGGGCCTCCCGTTCTCGCTGCGCCGCTGGTTACACCGGCACAAAAGTTAAGTCGGATTGCGTTGTTAGTTATTTTAATATTTGTTTATTACGTTTATGATGATCTTCAGCAAAGCTCCCAGGGTGGCATACAATTAAAAGAATGAAAGAGTACAACAGAACACAACAGCAAAGAAATAGAAAGGGGGGGGGGGGTACCAAGCAATTAAAACCAGTCAAACTATCGAGCAATTCACACCAACTATATGAGGTACAGGTGCTGATGGGCCAATAAAAATCTTCACTTGGCACCAGAAAGACATCAAAGTTGGCTCAAAGTGAGCTTCTCTGGGGAGGACATTCCAAATATAGGGCATCACAACTCTTCCCCCCCCCCCAAAAAAAAGGAAATGGAAGGAAAAATCTTGTCACACATCCTTTCCTTATGTGTTGCCTGTATTTATGGCAATGTTACCCATCTGTAAGATCCCTAGGTAATTTCATAGTATCCTTGAGTCAATAAAAGGAAAAACCAGTTGCGTTGCTAGCAGGGTCACGTGGGTGGCGATGATGCATTTTGCGTCATCGCCTCCCCCCCTTTGATCCTGGAAGACTTCATTTGAAGCCTTCCAAGAGCCAGGGCGGGTGGGAGGGCTGGAAAAAGCACACCAATTTCGGCGTGTTTCCTTCCACGGCTGCAAAAAAGCAGCCGCAGAACCCCAAAAAAACTGCTGTGGCTCCTCACGGGGAGACCGCGGTTGTCACCTGGGGGCATTGGCTCCTCCTTGGCCCCATTATAGCAATGCCACTGGGAAGAACATAGAAAAATTGTGTAAAAAATGTGTGTGGGAATGATAGTGCAAGAAAGAGGAAGAGAAGGCACTAACTTAATGTGAGGCAGGTGAGCGTCATGACCCCAGGAACAAAACCCCTCAATCCAGGGATGAGATGGAAGACCCAGGTGAGGAGACAGACTGGTAGAGGGAATACCCTCAGAGCAGACCCTGTTCTCCCCCAGCCTACCTGAACCCCCAGAACAAGGGGGAATCCCAGAAGCTGGACGCATTATCCTCATCCTGACTTAAGGACATTATTCTGCCCATCAGCTCAGATTGCAAGGACACCCTTGAGGCCCTGCTTGGAAGCCACTATCCCCCAGCACTGTCACAGCCGACATTTACAAAATTGGGCAAGGGCCTATTCCACCCAAAGTATCTGGAACATATACATATATAGGTGTCCCCCAGTTAACGAGGGTTCATTTAACAACAATCCACATATACATATAACAATGGTTCATTTAACAACGATCCACATATACAACAGCGGTCCCCCAGTACAGCACCTTACAAAAAGTCACTGCTGCTTGCTCCCTGAGCCTGCTGCTAATTACAAAACGGAGGGAGGAAGCACTCACAGCCCCTTTTAAATCCTTTTTAACGCATCTTTTTAAATCCCTTGCCCATCAGCTGTTAGACGCTAAACATCAAAACACTAATCTAGCGCCAAACAGCTGATGGGCTGGGGATTTAACAAGACCCACCTGGAGTACTTGCCATTCATTCGCTATTACAACTGCACTGTATTACATAGACTGTATGTGCTAAACCAAAATCAACCACTAGAGGGTGCTGAAGACTCACTTAATGATAGATTCACTTTACAACTGAGTTTTAAGAACATATCCTGGTTGTTAACCAGGGGACACCTGTATATCCTCAGTGACCTCTAGATCCTTGCTAGAGCAACATCAGAGCAACTTAGCCACCAGCATTCAACCTAAACTCCTTTGTTTTCCTTGGTGCTGTCCAAGATCTTGATCTGCTACCAGGGCTGTCACATCAGTTTGAGCCCCTGAGAAGGCTCGCCCACAACCCTGTCTGGAACAGGATAATGAAATGAACCATAAAACAACACAAGTAATTCCAATCGTTTAAAATAAAGATAAATTTTCCAGTAGAGGGAGTGCCAGGTTGTGCCGGGTCCTCAGGTATCTTGGTGACAGGGCTGCCTGTGGCTTCTTCTTCAACACCTGTGTAGCTTCCTTTTCCCAGCTCCCATTCACCCACTTACCTGAGTTGGCAGCAGTGAAAGCACTAAATGGGCAGGTGAGTGAGCAGGTAACTACCAGCTGTCCTCATTGTTCCCAGGACCACCTCAGTGCAGAGGATCCCTTGGACCCCAAGCCAATTGACTGGGAGGAGCAGAGGAAGAGCAGGATCCTCCATGAAGAGCAACCCAGTGGGTGGGGGAGAAGAAACTTCCCATGCAAGTTTTGTGTGAGCAGTTTCACCTCTGCCACCCCTGCCTTGTGGATCATCAGTTTGGTCCCAAGAGTTACCATGTGGCTGTAATTTTGGCTCTTGCTTGGCAGTGGTCTGAGGGACCCTTTGAGGGTTGTGGGCCCTTAGAGGACTGGCCCTCTGATGCTGCCCCTGTTTGTCAGGTACACTAGGTACACCTGTTTTGCACAGTTGTGCAGAACTCCTAGCTGACTATCATCTTTTAACTGCATTGAAATTATTCTCATTCTAAACAACATCGTTTTATATTCTTCATAGATCAGGGAAGAAATATTAGCCGCATGGAATGAGATACTGTACCTAGAATAGTGTTACATGAGGTCATTTGCTACTTTGACTTCTAAAGGCGCTGTAAGGATGCAGTGGAATCAAGAGATGAAGGAATGCCTAATTAAAACGTCAACTGGATTTGCCACTCCAATTCTAATGTCAGAATTCTCTCAACAGTAGTGAAACTAATTAAAAGGATCACCTCATTTACTGTATGTCTGACATAGGGCAAGGCTGGACAGAGGATTTAACCTTGTTTTAACATTTTGATTCCATTCTCTAACCAAGTTATTAACCGTGTAAGGCGGCCCCTGGACTGCAGCAGCCCCTAGCGAGGCTGTCAGAGGAACGTTCGCGGAGTGGCGTCGCAGGTCCTTGGTAGCGGTGGGTAATTCGGGGGCCCTACAAACCTTTTTTTCAAATTCTAAGGATTGACCCTAGATGTTATGTTATGAAGTCCATGATTGGATTGCCTATGTTTCTTAAACTTTAAAAATAGCCACAGGGTTCCCAGTTCAGATCAGGCCAGTGGCGTAGCTGGGTGGGGGCAGTATGGTAAGTGCTGCACGGCGGTGCAAGGTGGGCCCTCCCACTTGCCATCGGAGCCATTTCGGGCAGTGGAGGTAACATGCAGTCGCTCACAGAACCAATCAGAGTCTCCTGCGCGTTGCCTTCTCTGCCCAGAATGGTTCCAATGGCGAGTGGAAGGAGCCATCTTTAGCGCCGTGCAACACTTATTGCAGCGCCGCCCCAGCTACGTTACTGGAGCAGGATTAAGGCATTGGGTAAACAGGGGTTCATCTTTTATCCCGTGTTGTTTTCCTGATCTGAATTTTATTTCTAGAGTGGCTATTTGCCACTCCGGGTAAAACATAGAGGTATGCTTAGCTGTATATTTTGCCTCACAGGGCAAAGAACAAGGCAGGGGAGGAGGTAGTTCAGGTCAGGAAAATTACATGGAAAATGGATTAACATGTCCTCTCAGTGCCTTTACTTTTATCTGAATCCCCAATGACTGCATTTGCCCTTTTAAAAAACCACAGGAGATCCAAGCACATATCTCCCACCATCTTATCTAGTTGTGCTCTAAGGCTGAGTACAGCCCTCCTTAGCAGTGGTCACAAACTCCATTGCAACTGGTGTTGGCACAGAGGGCCTGTTCTTATTTGTTGAAAGGGTAGTTAACCAAGTCATACATTTATGACTTGAGATATTCACTAAACTACTGACAATTGATAGAAAGGGATTTGTTGTGGGTTAAAAAAAAAACAACTCTGATAGGCAGTTGCTAAGTTTCTTTGCATGTGACCCTGATTGCTGGTGTAGCAGCTAAGACACTGAGCTACAAATCAGGACCTATCCAAGTTCAAATCCCGCCTCTGCTATGAAATCTCACTGGGTGATCTTAGGCAAGACTCTCTGCTTCAGTTGCAAACTGGGGATAATAAGACTAGCTTATCTTACAGGGTTGTTGAAAGAATTTCCTCAAGATAATACACATGAAGTACTTGGCACACTCCGAAGGTGCTACACAAATGTATAATTATTGTAATTATTCCATTTCCAGGGTAGCGCTTGTTCTGAAATTAACGGCGCAATCCTGTCTACATATTTGACTGGCGGAGCACCGCTCCACCAGTCTATGGTGTTGCAAACGTGCCGTAAAGCACGTTTGCAGCACCCGGCAACATCCCAAGGAGCGTCCGCTGTGGAAGGTGAGTTCCCCACCGGGCAGCAGAGGGGCAGGGGGACGGCGGACTGGGGACATTCTGGGAAGGGTGATTGGTCGACTGGGCCCAGGAAGGGGGAGCGATCGCAGTGGTGGCTGCACTGAGATCCTATCCCCCTTCCTGGACCTGCCCAGCATTACACCGCCCGCTCAAATGTGTGCCAGCAAAATTCAACTAGACTCATTGGAGTGACTGGGGCTCTACTCAGGGTAAAGGAACGAATGTCCCTTTATCCCGAGGAGTCCTCCAGCTGCACTGGTGCTGGGTCCTATCTGGCTAGAATGCGGCGCAGGCTGTATGACTGCTCCACAGCCTAGCTAGACAGGATTGGGCTGCCCCTGTTTTTCTTCAAGTCAGTGTGGGATTTTTCCCCAGGTTTACATGGAGTCCAAGCCACACAATGAAATCAACTGTGTGGACTTTGGAAAACCAAATGTCTGGAGGACAATATGTTCCCTCTTAACTCTCACCTGTTGAGTTTGTCTAGGTTCAGATTTCTTACAAGAGGCAATGCTGCTTCAGAGTTTTGAGTAGCAAGGGAACTCTCTGCACTGTTTTAACTAAACATAAGTAAGTTCCTGGAGGGAAAAGTCACAGCTTTGCACCTGGAAAGGCTTGATAAATATTGCAGCAGTGGTCTCAGTGTTTTGCTTCAAATCTGTTGCTGGCTCTGTGTGGCAGTGAAGCCATTAAACCACCTCTCGCTCTGCTTTTCTCTTTACTTATTCGCTCATTTTTCAAGCAGCTCTGTAGCTGACCTTTAAAGTTTTTAACGAGTTTCTCAGAAGACCTTCGCTTTTTCCCCCCTCTAGTAAACGAGGAATGCAGCAGAGTAACGGACATAGTAGATGAATTTGTTTTATATATAGACCTGGTTGCCGCTGGGCTTTTAAGATAATGTTGTTTTTATCTCTCGGGCATGGTGCTGTCATTTTGAGGCATGCCTCGTGTGAAGAGTAACCATTTGTCTTTCTCCTGTTCCTTCCTCTTGAAGGCCTGAAAGAAAGAACTTTATATAAACCCAAATCATTTCTGTAGAAGCAGAATGGGGTGGCAGCCAGGAGACTGGGCTGGAACTTAGGAGAGAGAGGCTGGAGACAGATGACATTCAAAGAGGTGCAAGGTGATTTGAAAGGATTGCTGCTTCGTGTCACTTTTGCCCTCTGGTAAACAGGTTTTGCATGTTTTTCTATTTCAAAAACCTGCTAAACTTGTTTCGCCAAAGATGACACTAGGATAAAAGAAATGTGTATGGAATGTGTGTGTATACCATGGGAAGCAAAGCCTCACTCAAACCAATTTAACCTGTCTTAAAAACTATTGTCTGACTTCAGCCACAGACTCTTTCCAAACTATCTCTTACACTGCAGGGACTACTCAGGCCAGGCATGTAACAGGCCACAATGGAAAAAAAAATATTAAGACTGGAATGTGCATAGAATTTCTGCATGTCTGCCTGCTTTACTGCTATCTTTTCCCTTTCGCAAATGTCCCTTGGAATATGCACAAAGTAATGAACAACAATACACTCGTACACTGATGCTACAGTGCTAAAGTGACTGCAACCAGTGATGAATAGAAGCGGGAGGCTTGTCTGGAGAACACCTGCTACCTCACAACATCTCTCCCCCCCCTCCCCCGGGTTGGTGATTTGCCAGTGGGGACAAGAATGCTCACCCTGTGGTAGCATAGCACTGTCCCTGACTTCAGCAGCCTCCACCATCCCCACCTGCCTGCAGGCTGCTTGGTCCATGTCATTATTCATCTCCTCAGCAGAGGCATCGCTAAGGTGGGGGCGGTACCGTAAGTTCCACACCACCCTAGTCCCCGTTTACTCCCCGGTACGAAGTGGCCCCGCCCCATCGCCATCAGAGCCATTCAGTGCAGCAATGGCAATGGGCAGGGAGTCTCCTGCCCGTTGCCTTCACTGCACTGAATGGCTCCGACGGCGAGGGGGGCAGGGTCACTTCGTACCAGGGAGTAAACAGGGACTAGGATGGCACGGAACTTACGGTACCGCCCCCACCGTACCGACGCCTCTGATCCTCAGTGCCTTTTCAAATCTCTTTGCACCCCAACTGGACCCTGCTTCAGTCCCATTTCCTCCCCTACACACACACACACACACACACACACACACACACACACACACACACACACACACACAGATATCTTTTTTTGTAAAACGAGGGACATTACCATATAGCAAATAAAATCTAGCTACATGATTATTTATGTCATTGGGAGGGAAACTACTCTCTGATGAGCAATGCTGTCACTCTTAAGTACCTTGGCTTGCCCTAAATGTTGACATCCTGTAGCTCCATAGGATCTGGGGTGGGGAGAGCGGCGCTGGCCTCTTCGCCGGGTGATGCAAACGTGCCTTATGGCATGTTTGCAACACCCTGAACTGCTAGAGCAGAGCTCCACCTGTCTTAAATGTAGATAGGATTGCACCATAACTTGACTATGACAGCAAGCTGGCCACTTTTGAAAGGAAGACAGAATTCTTCTAGATAGACCATTGGTCTAATAACCCACCATGGAAGATGCATACTTGGGCTTCCCCAGTTGCTTCTTGACTCTCCATGTTTTACTTCCATATAAAGGAGTTTCTATCTACCATCATCAACCAAAACATGAGGCATCACAGCCTCATTGATCTCTCTGGCACTCTTTAGCTTTTGCTGGCATACTAAAGATGGACTCTTGTCATTTTGTACACACATCCATCTCTATATTATTTTTGTACAATATAATGTTTTTCAGCTTTAAACCAGGAACAGCTGTTTCAAGGAAGTCTCTCTGAGTGTTTATTTGCTGCCAAGTTCTAGACATTGGTTGCCCTCTGGCTGCTTCAAAGGAACATTACAGCACAGCACACTCCCTCCAGGATACACACCTCCACCAATCCATCCTCTGTTTTTGAGTCTTTTGGAGTTCATTGGAAGACGTGGAATGGTTGCACTTAAAGGAGCAGAGGGATCTAGCAGATCAGCTGCTTAGAACTGGAGTTCTGACTTGTTCCTGCCTTACACAGCATGCCTGCATTTAGCTAATGAGCAGAGAAGACATTTGTCAATGACCACCAGATCCCATAGATTCATATTAAGAATAATAATTATAGCACTATTCGTATGCATGGAACTTTGCATACATATGGCACTTTACAGAGTACCAACCAAAAGTCAGGTCCCCAGCCCCAAGGAGCTTACAATTAAACATTCAACATAAGGGAAGAAACAGAGGGAAGAGAAACGGAGGTGACAGAGGGTAAACAGGACAATAGTATAAACTCTGTTTAGAACAAGCAACATTTATATTCCGAGCTTGGTGTGCTGTTCCAGTTACCTGTGAATGGATTATTTATTTATTTATTTATTTATCTATCTAATTAATTAATTAATTAATTAAAAGATTGTTGTGCCACTTTTCCATGGCTTAAAGCAGCTTACAACATAAAACATAATTTAAAATAGCTAAAACAATATAACATACAATTATTTAATACAATAAAAATACAGTACAATAATAACAATAATAGCTACTTTAAAACCAATTGAAAACAATATCACGCGAATGAATTATTAAGAGTACAACTATAAAAGCAGCATTAAAACAAAGGCTCAAAAGGCTCGTAACAAAATTCTGCTGAACTAGTGCAATAGTTCCATTGCTGAAAACAAAGTTTCTGGACACTGGTTGCCTTGGAAGAGGTGGTAGGATACCCTCTCCTATTCTATATGATGGGTGGAATTCAGGTGGAAAATACAGGTGGAAAATGCAGGTGGAATTCAGATTGGGAAATTTAGGGGCGCGTCACCCTGGAGCGGGGGCGGGCGTGTCACCCCTGCCCTAGGGTGCCGCTTACCCCCGGCTCTAAGAGCAACCGCCCTGTCCGGCAGTCCGGGGCCTTCTGAGAAGTCCCGATGCGTTGACGCGTCATTTATTATATTTTTCGCGCATGCGCAGACCGTTTCTGAGGGCAAGGGCTGCCCTTTTGCCCTCAGAAATGTTCTGCGCATGCGCGAAAAAGCTAATAAATGACGTGTCGATGCATTGGGCCTTCTCAGAAGCCTCCACATGGACGGGGGCGACGCGCGTGGGTGCGCGCATATGCGCGTGGGTGCGCGCGTGTGCGCGCATGTCACCCTTTGCACGCGTCACCGCCGGGCGGCCCGCCACGCTTCAGTGACGCGCATGTGGGAAAATGCAGCAGTGTTGGATATTTGATTCATTACAGAGAGGTGTGACATCTAAATATTGATTTCTGTATCATCTGTGAAAGTGCCCTAAATGTTAACCCTTCAAAAATGTTAAATCCCCAGCAGCTCATATTGTGCTAGTTCTATGGCTGGGGTTCAGCGCATTAGCTGAAAAAAACCTGGGCCTTACTCGAGCTTCATCCTGAGGATATCAAAGGCCAGTGTGCTGAATTCTCAGCAAATTGCTTTGTTGGTTTTACACTGACTGCTGTTGCACAGCAGATGTGAGGCTAGTGCCACCAAGCTGTCATCATAGCAGAGTCTGTAGCTTCAGGATAACTGCAGGACCCCATGAACCAGCTGATTCTTGAAGTTCCAGTGGGGATTAGACGCTAATAGGCTGTTTGCCTCTGTTTGTCGAAATGTGGTGTGCAGTTCTTCCTGCTTCATGAAAAGCACTATTCAGGCCTTTGGAGAAAGGAGAATGTGACATGAGATTATTTCATTTATTTTCCCAGAGTTCACCATCAGCAGCTTCTGCACCCTTGTGGACATCATGAACTTTTCTAGACTACAGGTGTTGAGATTGGATGGGAATGAGATCCGTCGGAATTCTGTGCCCTCAGATGCACCACTCTGCCTGCGATGGGCCAGTGTCATAGAGATTTAGCTCTTTTCCTGAACCTCTACCTTCAGAATAAGGCCATACCTCGTCTTGCGTTCACCCAGAAGTAGAGGCCGCCTTGGTTTAATGTGGCTTCATTTGATTTGGCTTCTGCAACTGTATCATGTAGGAGGGATCGATAACTTGGTCCAACAGATGCTGCCCATATTCGCCAATCAGGTGACTGCAAATATCCAGATCCAGGCAAACCTTTGCCCACCTTTCCCCCCTTCTCTCCATCTGTCTCCCACTTCCTTGCTCTCCAGCAGCCAATCAGTTATCTCGACTTCTTAGCATGCTGTCAAGCAGTGTGTTCCTCTCCATTTGGGTGGGTGGTGGATGAGCTTTTGTTGCCTTTCATACCCGTAGCTTTAGAAAGTTGATGCCTTTGGGATATGTTTTTCCATGTAGGAGGGTTGCAGTGAAAAAGGAGAGTGTGCGTAGAGGGGGTGGTTGAGATTGAATCCAAACAAAATGAAAACAGATTAAACAGTTGGCCACACAGCAAGGAGCAATTACAGAGATGGAGTGGGAAAATAGGAAAAGAGTGAGGGAGAGAGAAAATTACTGACAGGATAGAATCCAGCTCTTCAGCTGATTTTTAAAGATGAATATAGCTCCCCTGGTGTCAGTTGCTAAGTACCATCCTCACAGCATTCTCTCTCTTTTTTATTATTCATTTTTCCATTTTGATTACAACACACAAAGGTCTAAGAGATGAATCAAAAGCCCTACTCATAAAAAGAGTGCAACCCTATCCATGTCTACTCAGAAGTAAGCCCCACTGAGTTCAATTGAATCCCAGGTAAGTGTGTATAGGATTGCAGCCTAACTTAACAATGATGCTGCGTATCAAATTTTGCCATGACATCAAAGCATAGCAAACTTTTATCTTCATCATAACTTATTCACAACTTATGCTCCAGTATGATCTCTTAATACTTCCACAGCTCCAGAAAGAGCGAGCAATTTTCCCACTCTTTCGTAAACAGTCAGCCACCATGTCTTATCGTCAGCAGTGTGTGTGTGTGTGTGTGTGTGTGTGTGTGTGGTAACAGTGTCTCCAAAATCTCATATAGCATTTATGACACTTTCCCAACAGTGTCACACAGCTACACAGCCCACCGTGTGTGTCAAACATCTCCTCTAGCCACCTCACATCTGTATGGGGAAAATCCTTTTGTTTCAAGAGACTGAAAGATAATTTTTACAGATGTGTAAATCTCTGATGGCATCAAGCTGCACTCGGGATTTTCAACACATAGCATATCGTTAACCTCTTCCAGCCTAGCCTGGAAGTAGCTTTGCTAGCAGGAAAGGGGTTTTCCTACCCTCGGCTACAGCGCAGTTCAGTTTATTAATCAGTGCTTGCAGAATTCATATCTCATTTTTTGGTCCACTTGCTGCTTGGGTGCATATAAAGAATGAGGCTGTTATTGAAGCAACATTTGCAGCCAGTTATAAAATGCAACATGAGCCAAGTCAGTATAAAAATACCTGGCAGACTCACCGATATTCAGTAAGAGGCAGATGACTTACCCTGTCTGCCAGCATATCCTGAGAAACTGGGAGCTTTATGGTTATACTGCTCTGTATGTGCCCATTCGGGTATAGCAATCCAATAAAAAATCATATCCCCAATCCATTCTTGCAGCAGAATCCCATTCCAGCTTCCCATGTGTTCAATTGCATTCGTTATAACTTGTTTGCTAGGCTGTAGAAACATCTGGGCTGAATGTCCTGCAAGTTGCAGCACCAAGTCCTGCTCTAAGAATGTATTATGCCTGCAACTTGAAGCTCCCTTCTCTCTGTACAGTGCAAAGAGGTAAACGGGGGAAAGGAGGTGGAGAACAAGGAGCAAGTGAGCTTTGTGGGGATTCTGAGCTCAAGATGCCATCAAAACCTTCTGCTTTAAAGTGCATGCTGATAATATAAAAAGAAATGTGTAGAAGCATGAACTGTAGATAATATAATTACTGATCAATAAAACCTTTTTATAATTGCATGGAATGCCTTGAGAACTACAACTGACACAGACAGCGTTGGTTTGAGACATCTGGTGACAATGGCCAGGAAATAACCAGAGCCCACCCTGGGTCCTTGAAAGTGTTTGAGGCTGACTTCTAAGGGTGACTTCTGCATAGGGCATTTGGGAGAATCAGATCTGTGCATTTACTTGGTACAGTATTCTTGGCGAGCCACATGAGAAACCATGCTCAGACACTGAGACCTGGCATTGAGCATGATCAATGTAGTTCTCACACAGGTAGAGAAGTGATGTCTGTATATGGGAACTCCACACTACACTGTATTTTGTCAGGGAGGAGGCTGGTATTGCTTCTCACACTTCTGCCTTAGTGCTCAAGTACCAAACTGGAAATGCAGGAAAATCCTTGGTAGCCACACCTCAAAAAGTGACTGGTGATCATTAGGGTTATAATAAGCATCTGGTCTTCAGAAATAACTTCTTGAAATTCCCTTCTCCTTCTTCAAATGGGACTTTCCCTAATTGGTATTCACACTGAAAAATCCCCACCTTAGAAGACTGTGTTGTGTGAATTGCCTTCAGGCTTCAAAAGGAGGGGAGGGGGGATCTCATAGGCAAGATTTTGATCTTTGAATACCCTTAGAAAGACTTGGTGGCTGTTCCCAGCTTCACCACTGATCTGCTGTATTGCCTTGAAAATATTCCTGAGTATCCACTCCCCCACTGCTACTGCTCTTAGCTTGTAAATTTGTTGGGGCAGTGTTGTTCCTTACAAATACACAGATAGACAATTCAACAGGTTGGGATTTTGAGCTCATTTGGGGAATTCCATTACATTCTGCCAAAAAGGGAACACATGAAAGACATACATTTCTGGCAGCTGGACATTTTGCTGGTTGACCAACACAGCACATGTGAACTATGAGATACAGGAGTGCATCAGACCCCAGAAAAAGTATTGTGCATACATGCTTTAAGAACGCAAAGGTCTGGAAACAACAAACCCCACTCTGTAACTGCTACAGTTCCAAATAAGCCAATGGTTCCTTTATTCACTAGGGACAGCATCAAGGATTGGCATGGTTGGGCATCTGACAAAGGTTCAGGGTCACCAGAAGGACACATGGCTGATGCCTGAGGCCATCTCTGTGCCCATAGTCGTTATGTGGAAGTGGCAGACTGACTCTCTCAGAGTGTGATGCATGTGGTGGAGTTGCTGGCATCTCTCTCGTTTGTGTTGCACCCCCTTGAAGTTCAAGAGTGGCATGATGCCTCCATGTTGGGGGTGGTGGTGCATGCAGACTGGGGAGTTTGAACTGGGCAAAATGTCCAAAGCATTTTGAGGAAGGACCTCACTTTCCTCAGAGGCACCAAAAATGTATTTGGTATTAGCAAAGATTCCACAAATGTGTGAGTCACAGAGATGAGTACAGAAGTGTAAACTCTCCTATAATTCACATGTGTGTGGAGTCTCTTTGCCAGCACCAGAAGCCTTTTGTTTGGAGCATATATATATTCAAGAATAAACACCTTTGGTTCTTCTGAGTCCCTATGAATTTGCTCAGCCATGGAAATCACGTGATCAACTTAAAAGGGGACTTGGAAACTGCAGAGAAATTAAATGAGTTCTTTGCATCTGTCTTCACGGCAGAAGACCTCGGGCAAATACCGCTGCCGGAACGGTCTCCCCTGACTAAAGAATTAAGTCAAATAGAGGTTAAAAGAGAAGACGTCTCAGACTTAATTGACAAAATAAAGATCAATAAATCACCAGGCCCGGATGGCATCCACCCAAGAGTTCTGAAGGAACTCAAGAATGAAGTTGCTGACCTCTTGACCAAAATATGCAACTTGTCCCTTAAAACGGCCACTGTGCCAGAGGATTGGAGGATAGCTAATGTCACGCCAATCTTTAAAAAAGGAAGGAGGGGGGACCCGGGAAACTACAGGCCGGTCAGCCTAACATCTGTTCCAGGGAAGATGGTGGAAAGTCTCATTAAGGATAAAATCTTAAAATACATAGAAGAACAAGCTCTGCTGAGGGAGAGTCAGCATGGCTTCTGCAAAGGGAAGTCTTGCCTCACAAACCTGTTAGAATTTTTTGAAAAGGTCAACAGGCATGTGGATGCGAGCGAACCCGTGGATATTATATATCTGGATTTTCAGAAGGCGTTTGACACGGTCCCTCATGAAAGGCTCCTGAGAAAACTCCACAGTCAGGGAATAAGAGGGCAGGTCCTCTTGTGGATTAGGAACTGGCTGAAGACCAGGAAACAGTGAGTGGGTGTCAATGGGGAATTTTCACAATGGCGAGAGGTGAAAAGCGGTGTGCCCCAAGGATCGGTCTTGGGACCGGTGCTTTTCAACTTATTCATAAATGACCTGGAGTCGGGGATAGGCAGTGAGGTGGCCAAGTTTGCAGATGACACTAAACTTTTCCGGGTGGTGAAGACCAGCAGGGATTGTGAAGAGCTCCAGAAGGATCTCTCCAAACTGGGAGAATGGGCAGCAAAATGGCAGATGCGCTTCAATGTAAGTGCAAAGTGATGCACATTGGGGCAAGAAACCAAAATTTCACATATACGCTAATGGGTTCTGAGTTGTCTGTGACGGATCAAGAGAGAGATCTTGGGGTGCTGGTGGACAGGTCGATGAAAGTGTCGACCCAGTGTGCGGCGGCTGTGAAGAAGGCCAATTCCATGCTCGGGATCATTAAAAAAGGGATTGAGAATAAAACGGCCAATATCATTATGCCTTTGTACAAATCGATGGTAAGGCCACATCTGGAGTATTGTGTCCAGTTCTGGTCACCACACCTCAAAAAGGATATAGTTGAATTGGAAAAGGTACAGAAAAGAGCGACCAGAATGATTCGTGGGCTGGAGCACCTCTCTTATGAGGAAAGGCTACAGTGTCTGGGGCTTTTCAGCCTAGAAAAAAGGCGCCTGAGGGGGGACATGATTGAGACTTATAAAATTATGCATGAGATGGAGAGAGTGGATAGAGGGAAATTCTTCTCCCTCTCGCACAACACCAGAACCAGGGGACATGTACTAAAATTGAGTGGAGGGAGAGTTAGAACAGACAAAAGAAAATATTTCTTTACCCAGCGTGTAATTCATCTGTGGAACTCCTTGCCACAGGATGTGGTGATGGCATCTGGCCTAGATGCCTTTAAAAGGGGTTTGGACAGATTCATGGAGGAAAAGACCATCACAGGTTACAAGCCATAAGCAACCTCCTGGTTTTTAGAAGTGGGTTTTCTCTGTGCCAGGTGCAAGGGAGTGTCAACGGGAAACAGGTTATCTTGTTGTCTTGTGCTCCCTGAGGCATCTGGTGGGGCCACTGTGTGACACAGGAAGCTGGACTAGATGGGCTTTTGGCCTGATCCAGCAGGGCTCTTCTTATGTTCTTATGTTCTTATGCCCTCCAGTGGCCAAAACATGACACTTGCAACATCATACCCATGTGTTTTCTCGCTATCCTACCAAGTTTCAAGACAATAAATACAATGAATCAGTTAATTTCTAATACATGCCAATAGGATTGCCAACTGCGAACTGCAGGTGATTTCACACACACACACACACACACACACACACACACACACACACACACACACACACACACGATGTCGTATTGGAAATTCCTGGAGGCCCTGTTAAAACCTCCAGAATCGCTTTCAGTAATCACCTGGAGATGGATGCTCATTTATGGAGATTCCAGGCCAATCCTTAAGGGTTGGCAACACTGGTGTTACAACTCTAGAGACCTACGCACAATTCTGTGCATGTATACTCAGAAGTAAGTTTAATTAAGTACAATGGGACTTATTCTCAAGTAAGTGTATATAGGATTACAGCCTACCTTACACTGCTACTCTTCATGCTTCTGTTTTTGGACTATCATAAATGTGGAGTATGTTACCAAATGTGAACAGCTGCCAATAGAAATGTGTGTGGGTGTGTGCACTCTTACAAGGACTTGCACCACAGATGGCAACTGTGTGCGTGGGGGGGGGGAGCAGGATCACACCCACTGGCCCTACCAACCCCAGCCTCCTACACACATTCACCAACCCCAGCCTCCTACACACATTCAGCAAAACTTCTGAAAGAGCCTATGCACATTCAATGTGCATATGAGTAGGCTTCATACCCACAACCAAGAACCCTGTTTGTACATCCAGAGCATGCATGCATACAACTGTTATACGTGTGCTGTGATAGCAATCAGGGGGCACCAATCAATCACTGAGAGCCTTGCTGTACCAACTTATTGTACAGGAACACCAAGATATTAGTTGCAGCCTTTTGGCTGTGCCTGAATCTTTTGCTGTAACTACACTGACACAGCCAGAATTGGAAGGCATTAGAAAATACTGCATACCTCAAAAACCTCAAATGTAGAGCTTTTTTGTAGCTGTGCTTTTCATAGGGTCATTACAACTATAGCTAATGTGAAATGTCCACCATGTTTTCTAGCAAGGCAGGAATCTTTTCAAATGCAAGCATTCGTTTTCTCTGGTGAGAAATAAAAGCATACAATACGTTTATCATGAAATAATTTATTTTGAACCTCATATTTTATATCACCTTCCAAGCTGCTCAGGGTGCTGTACATTATTATTATTATTATTATTATTATTATTATTATTATTATTATTATTATTATTATTATTATTACAACAAAAAGTAGTTCACAAAGAAGTTTGCATAGCAAAATAAATCAATAAATAGTTCCCTGACCTCAAAGGACTCACAATCTAAAAAATGTTTCCTCCCCGTCTTTTATCTTCACAACATAGTGACTGGCTCAAGGTCACCCAGGAATCTTCATGGCTGAGCAGGCATTTGAACCTCAATCTTCCAGGTCTAACACCACAACCACGACACCATCCTGGCTCTCATAATGACCACTCAAACTGTTTTGATCAACTTCCGTGTTATTCTGTGGCAGCAAAAACAACACAGAGCCTTGTAGCACCTTAAAGACTCAGCAATTTATTTCACGAGCTTTCATGGACTACAGTCCACTTTATCAGGCACATGACCTGAATGTCAGACATAGCAGGATGCATCTTCTGGCCCCACTACATTCAGACAATTGTTGCCAAGCTTAGGCCTAGGTCTAGATTCACACATTCTCTCAAAGGCTGTTTACACCAATCAGAGAAACATGAACATTACTACAGTATGATTCGATGAAAATTCATTCTCTGGTCCTCCAGGAATGAGAGAGCGGCTGCTAACCCAACAGCCACTTCTGCGCATCTGTGTGAAATTGCTTTGCACTTCTATATTTCTGCCATTAGATGGCATTCTTGCATTTCTCACGACTGTCCTATAAGAACAGAAATTCTAGGAACATAGCTGAGTGGGTGAAAGCAATAGTCTTGTTGTGGCACTTTAAAGGGTAACAAAACATTATGTGATGAACTTTAAAAGGCAAAAGCCCACTTCATTGGAAGAAAGAATAGGATTACACACAAACACACACACACACACACACACACACACACACACACACACACACACACACACAGAGAGAGAGAGAGAGAGAGAGAGAGAGAGAGAGAGAGAGAGAGAGAGAGAGAGTATAATATATATAAGTTAAATGAAATATACGGGCATTTCCTGTGAAGATCTTGCTGTTTCCTCTTGGTGCATTACTAGAGTCAACTATGCTAACAGTGCAATCCTAACCAACTTTCCAGCGCCAGTGTAGCCGTGCCAACAGGGCACACACTCAGTGGCGTCGCCAGGCGCCCCTGCTACTGGTGCAGAAAACTCCGATGCCCCGAAAACTAATTAGCATAAGTACTTCCGCTTTTTTACGCTTTTTTCCGTTTTTTAAAGGTTTTAAGGGAGGTTTTTTTTAGTGCTAGCGGGGCTTCTAATCACTTGTGTTTGCTTTGCGCCAACTTATCTGGTGTATAGGACCCTCCCGACGATCTCTTCCGGGGCGATGATCTCCTCCGGGGGCGCAGATCGCTCCTGTGCTCCTCGCGCCCCTGGCGCGAACTCTGTAAAGCGCCCAGCACGGCTTTGCAGAGTTCACGCATGCACAGACCGACGATTGGAAACATCGTTGCTCTGCGCATGCGTGAACTCTGCAAAGCGCTCCTGGGCGCTTTACAGAGTTCGCGCCCGGAAGCAGAGGAACGATCTGCGCCCCGGAAGATCGTCTGTGCCCCTGGAGATCGTCGCAGGAGGGTCCTATACACAAGATAAGTTGCGCAAAGCATACATAAACTATTAGAAGCCCCACTAGCGCTAAAAATCCCCTAAAAACCTTTTAAAAAAGCGGAAAAAATAAAAATAAAAACGAAACTTAAGGAGGCTCCCGCCCCCCCCCCGGAGCCTTTACGCCCCTACGTCCTGGGGCCCACCGCACCACCGTACCATATCAGGCGACGCCTCTACACACACTGCATTTTGCAGTGTGGGGGCAGTCATGGAGGCCTCTTCAAGATGATGAGGGAACATTTGTTCCTTACCTTGGGGCTGAATTGCAGTTGCATTCAGGGGCATCACTGTAGCGTGGCGGGCAGGGCAGAGCGTGCGGGGTGACGCGCGCAGAAGGGTGACGCGCACACTCCCGCGCATGTCACCTCCGTGACGTGCGTCGGCCTCCCGACGCTCTGAGGCCGGGAGCCGGCCTCGGAGCGTCCGGCCCGGCCAGCGCTCCAGGGCCTTCTGAAAGAAGTCCCAAGCCCAATGCGTCAATACGCGAACGTTTACAGTCTTTGCGCACGCGCAGACCGTTTTGAGGGCAAGAGGGCAGGCCCTTGCCCTCAGAAACGGTCTCTGCGCATGCGCGAAAACTGTAAAAGTTCGCGTATTGACGCATTGGGCTTGGGCCTTCTGAAGGCCCTGGAGCACTGGCCGGGCCGGACGCTCTGAGGTCGGCTCCCGGCCTTGGAGTGTCCGGAGGCCGACGGGGGCACCCGGGGCAGGGTGCAGCCGGGTCGCGCCCCCCAAAAAAATTGTGGTGCGGCCTATGGCCACGACGATAGTATCAGTGGGGGGGCATAGTCGGGGGGTCACTAGGGTGACAAGCGCCCCCCCGACTTGGGGTGACGCGCGTCCTAGTGACTCCTCTGGTTGCATTGGTGCTGGAAAGTTGGTTAGGATAGCACTGTGAGTGGAAGGAGGCTGGACTAGTGTTACTTTCAAGGGGCAACTTTGTTGTGTGGAGATGATCAAGGTTTATAAAATATATAGCAGGAAATGTGCATTTAACTTTTGGAGAATGTAAATGCAGAACCTCTAAAAAAGGAGAAAAGAACAAACAAGGGAAGAGAAGTTTTTAACTGTATGCTAATCAAATAACACTGGTAGGACATAGACTTGCTAGCCTCTTGGAGTTGTCACAGGCACTGCCTAAGAGGTGCCTGCGACGCTAGCAGAACATCCATCTTCAGAGTAAAACATCCTTGACAGTAGTGCTTGCTGGTCAGAGCAAGAACTGTAATTTACCAGAAATTTGGGACAGTGGTCTGAGGCTGCAATCGTAGAACACTTTCCTGGGAGTAAGCCCCATTGAACACAATGGGACTTAATTTTGAGTAGACGTGCATAGGCTTAGACTCTAAGGGCGCAATCCTATCCAGCTGCTAGACCAGCATAAGACCTCTGTGCCGGTCCACGATTGTTGCAAAAGCTGTCGTAAAGCAGTTGTGTTGGCCCTAGGCCAGTGCAGAGGCCTGCGCTGGCCCTTGTGGGCCATATCCGGACAGTGCATGGCCCAGGTAAGCTGCAGCTGGGCAGCACGGGATAGGGGTGGGGAAGGGCGTTCAAGGGCAGGGGCTGGGCGGATCAGTTCCGTGAGGGGGCGGGATCGGTGGCAGCAGTGCACGCCGTATCCTATCCTCCTTCCAAGCCAGTTTCTCCTGACATGGGCCTCCCAGACGTACGACAGCTCAATAGCTGGCGTGGACCTGAGGAGACCCGTTTGGGAGGCTGGGGCTTTACCCGGCCTGGGGTAAGGACAAAAGTTCCCTTACCTCGAGAAAACCTCCAACCTCTGCCTGCTTGCGCCAGCATAGTAGCTAGATTGCTGAGCACTGCAGAGCATAGGATAGGATTGGGCTGTAAGTGTAGTAAGATGAAGTACTTTTGTCACAACAGAAGCATTTGTTCAGGCAAAGTTATCTGGGAGGCTGGCTGCATAGTTGCTCAGTCTCTCCAGGTAAATAACAGCATCTGAAAAAGCCTATGTTGGAGTCTATGCAAATGACTGTAAAATCTACACCACTCAGAATGCTCATGCAAATTACAAACGCCTGCCTTCTCTCTTTCTATTCTGCAATAACAGCAAGCAGACAGTTCACATAACTAGCGCAAACAAGGTTCAAAAAACAATTTAAGCAGCCTCATGTTTAAAAATACAGTACAGTACTCTAAGGCTGCAATCTTATACACATTACTTACCTGGGAGTAGGTCCCAATGAACTCAGTGGGGCTTACTTCTGAGTAGACATGCATAGGTAAAGGTAAAGGTGACCCCTGACAATTAAGTCCAGTCATGTCTGACTCTAGGATGTGGTGCTCATCCCCATTTCAAAGCCGAAGAGCCAGCATTGTCCGAAGACGCCTCCGTGGTCATGTGGCCGGCATGACTCTCCTTGCCGCAGCGCGTAGCATGCGGCTGGAACACGGAGCGCTGGTTACCTTCCCGCAAGTGGTACCTATTTATCTACTCACATTAACATGCTTTGGAACTGCTAGGTTGGCAGGAGCTGGCCAAGCAACAAGAGCTCACGCCGTCACGGATTCGAACTGCCGAACTTTCGATCGACAGCTCATGGTTCAGCGGTTTACTATTCCTCCACCAGGAAGCGGGGCAGGGGTCACACATTCAGGCCTAACCTAAACCACATTTCACACACAAATGCATGCAATCATAGCCCCGCTGCCCCTTTAAATGAGGGAAAGCTGCTTCTAAAGGGACTGATGATCAGCAGTGGGCATATGATTTAGGCATTTCTCGTCTGCTGTTTTTCCATTCCAAATTTCCTCCTAGCACTTTTTCCCCAAGCTAGGTTTTAAATATGTATTTTCTCACTGGGAGAAATTCACTGGAAGGGGAAATCTGAAGTGGGGAAGCAGTGGATAGATAGGGAAAGGTTTGTGCCCCTCTCTCCCACCACCTGCCACTCCCAATCTTTCCATGGAAAGTTTCTTCCCCCCCCCCTCATTTTAAGGGGCCATTGGGCTACCTTTACACTCACTTGTGTGTCACATGTAGTTTGGGAAGCAGAGGCTGATCATATATAGGGTGCCCATATCCCAAAAGTGACAGGGTACCTATGCCTTTAACCCTTGTAAGAAGAGGGAATTTGGGCAGGTGTAGCTTGTTGCACCCTTCCATGATGAGCTGCACCTGCCCAAATTCCAATGGTTAAAGGTATAGGCACCCTGTCCCTTTTTGGATATGGGCACCCTAATCATATAGTGACTAAATTTGGGAGATAGAAGCTCAATTCTCTGCATGCTCCCAGCCTGCCATTCTTCCTTTCTTCATTTTGAAGAACTACGTACCAATCCAGGTAGCCATCGGCCTGGACATGTAGAAGTGTCATGTAATAACAGCTATATTTCAGTTTTGCTCTGGCCATCAATATCTGAGAAGATGTGGTCTGAAAACTTGCATGCAATATGTGAAGGACAAATCTGAATCTAATTAAAGACCATCATCAGCAAATTTGCCATTATCCTCACAGCTAGGGCTGTGAGGATAAAATTATGCATGGGATGGGGAGAGTGGATAGAGGGAAATTCTTCTCCCTCTCGCATAACACCAGAACCAGGACATGCACTAAAATTGAGTGGTGGGAGAGTTAGAACAGACAAAAGAAAATATTTCTTTACCCAGCGTGTAATTCATCTGTGGAACTCCTTGCCACAGGATGTGGTGATGGCACCTGGCCTAGATGCCTTTAAAAGGGGTTTGGACAGATTCATGGAGGAAAAGACCATCACAGGTTACAAGCCATAAGCAACTTCCTGGTTTTAGAAGTGGGTTTTAGAAGTGTGTTTTCTCTGTGCCAGGTGCAAGGGAGTGACAACGGGAAACAGGTTATCTTGTTGGCTGTGTGCTCCCTGAGGCATCTGGTGGGGCCACTGTGTGATACAGGAAGCTGGACTAGATGGGCCTTTGGCCTGATCCAGCAGGGCTCTTCTTATGTTCATAATGGTCCATGGTCTGGGTCTCTCTTAGGGTTTGAAAAGGATGGTTCTATATATTACTTTCATCATTTGTATGTTCCCAGATTCTCTTCACAACATTCCTGGAGATAAGTTCAAAAAGGGAAGCTATGTTAGTTTTTTGCAACAAAACCAAAAGTCCTTTGGCACCATTAAGCAGTGAGGATCTGGATGTCAAGTAGTAGAGAGCATCTGCTTACTGCTTCACATGAAGAAGGGCCAGGGTTCAATAGGATGGGAAAGACCCCTGCATAAAACGCTGGAGAGACCCTGCTGCCAGCCTGTGTTTACAATACTAATCTAGATGTACCAATGGTCTGTCTCACTCAGAGCAGGGCAGCTTCCTATATTATTCCTAGACAGGGACTACCTACCTGGCAGAGAAGAGAAAGAGGATTGCAAGTCTCTGAATTCCAGTGACTTTACTGCAACCCTGACAAAGAGCTTGTAAGACCTCAGTTCCATCCGCATGGACAAGTCACCAAATAAATTAAGTGCAACAAGCCAGGGGCTCCATTCAGAAATGGAAGCATAAAGCTGTTACAGCTAGGAAAAAAACAGGTCAATGGGACAGGAGACGTCTGACTGGGAAACTGGGCCAGTGAAACAAATGAGAGCGGTTTGCTACAAGCAAACCTGACCCACTTGGTGCACTGCAGGTGTGCAAGGCCACAGTTCTGAACAGCAGGAGGGAGAAAGTGGTTATGAGGTTTGTCCCCTTCAATCTGCAGTCTGCTTGCTGAGAGCATCAAAAGGGATCAGCTTTCAGCCTGACCCACATTGTGAGACAGCTTTAAACAGGCTGGTATCGCCCACATAGGCAGACTGAGCATACACACACATGGCTTAGGTTACAAGCAAAGAGAAATGGGAGTACACAAAACAGTCAAAGACTAATAAGGAAGCAAACAGTTTGAATGTTGCTGAATCTGTGGGGCCAATTCCAAATCTATAGCTTCACCCCAGGGACCAGCCATAGCCAGGGAGCCCCACCCAGCCACTTCCTTAGGCCATGCCTCCTGGTGCTCCTTTGCTCCCTCTTGCCCCCTTTCTTGCCCCTCTCCATCCCCTGGCTTTTCTCCATCTTTTCCTTTGCTTCCTTGAGCCTTGCTTCTCCAGCTCTTCCCTGTCCATGTCTCATCTGCCTCCCTGCCTCCCTCTCTGTTCCTGTTTGTTGCCTCCCTTGCCCCCTGCTTTTTGCATCTCTCTCTTTGTTTCTCTCTCTCTGTCCTGTTCCCTCTCACCTGTCCTTGCTATCTCCATTTGCTACCTCCGCCCTTGCCTCCTCTTCTGTGTTCTCCCCTATCCTTAAATTGCCCCGCCTTTCCCCGCCACAACCCCTGCCTCTATGGAGGCTGGCTAGGGCCCTTTGGCTCTGCTGGCGTTCATTGGCGCTAGGCAATGATGTCATCACCAAGCAGCCAAAGCAAAGAGGTGTGCCACTTCCTTGCACCTCAGGATGCAGCAGGACATCATGGTGGCTTCGGACACCACACCATCCCAAAAGGTACACAACTGCGTACCAAGCCTGAGACATAGAATTCTGTATATGCTTGAACTGCCTATGATAGTGTGGCTAAAAATTAGCACAGGCAGACTAAATCACAGGCTTCTGGAGCATGGAGCAGTCAAATAAATGAGCCCTCAGCTTGAGTCCGCAAAGAGCTTGAAATAACGGTTCTGAGATTTGTACTTTGCCCTGTTTATCATTATATGATGTTATTGTCTCGAAATTCAGCACTTCCTGGAATCCTGGCACCATAGTCCCATCAGGAGGACTGTTGGTGTGGCAACGTGCAGAAGAATAGGCTTGTTTTCAAGCATTATCATTATTTACCAGGTATAAACTGAGAGTCCACTGGATTAAAACATAAGTTCAATGTTTATGGTGAGTAAATATATTTAAGAATTTAAATGTTTCTTAAATATTGCGGCTCTCAAACATCTCTCTTATGGCTCACAAACATTATTATTATTTATTATTTACCAGATTTATATCCTGCTCCCCCCCCCCAATAGGGGGGACATCTGAAGTTTATCATATGTGGCTCTTACATGAAGCAAGTTTGACCACTCCTGCCCTACAGAGTAAAACACTTTACTATCCCCATTGCACTCATCCTCAGAACAGCCCTATTAGAGAAAATAATAATTATACCCTCTTCACAAGCACAACACTGAATTCTAACTCAGCGGACTGAGCATGTAGGCTTTCAGACCCATGTCTCCCCCCAGTCTAGGTCCAAAACTCATTGCACTAGACTGGTTTTCTCAAAAGTGGACTATTAAAGAAGTAGTGTCATTATAGCAAAATAGCTCAATTAAAAGCAAAAACCAAAGCAGACTCTTACTCAATCGAAAACCAGAAACTGCGATGTATAGTGGAAAGAGGTGTGTTCCGTTGCTCAGAAGGGAATGCTTGACTTCTGGTCTGTTCATACATGTTTTTAAGAAAGGAAACACATCCCAGCCTATTTTCCCAAGGGAGGATTTTGTTTAGTCATGTCATGTGAGAATAATACTGGTGCTGTTCTGCTCCCTGCAGTGCAAGTGGCCATAGTGCTTGTGGTGGTGCAAAGAGGTATCCTGACGAAAGGGACAGAAAGAACAGACCCAACTCCTGAAATATCCACACAAGACACTACAGTCAATTGTTCGGGAATGGAGAGAGATACATAATCCACTTTAAATATGGGTCTGTATGCCTTGTTATAACTCCTCTGTCAGGGTGAACAGTGCAGGAGTTAAAGAACACTAAAAAAAAAAGTGCTTTTGTTAAATTTTCCTTGGGAAGGCCAACGTGGGTTTCACTGTCCCTTTAGCTGGCTCTGCTAGCCTGCCAAGAGCGGCAAAAACCTATGCATCTATCTTGCTCATTTAGGAAAACAATTGCGATGAAGAATCACTGTTTCACTAGAAGGCCCAGACAGCTGTCCTGCCAACATCCCAGCCCCCACAGGAGTCGTAACTGGATGTTTTCATACAGGAGGCCTAAATCAACTTGGGCTTAATTCCATCTGCAAAAGTATAACCTATGTTGGCTGCTATGTACACTTGGCTGCTCATCATCCACATTCAATCCCACATTAACAATGTTCGCATATGGTGCAAAGAAGCAAGAGGGACTTGGGGTATTTAAACCATGTGTGAAAACAGCCTTCGACTTCAGTGTCAATCATGTCTCAGAAGACAACTAGGATTGCCAGGTTGCAACCCAGAAATCCATGTTGTGCTTTCACATTCCCCAGTGCAGCTGGAGACAAGTTATTCTTATTCAGGACTTTTGCCTGTTCCTCCCTCTACTTCCCTCCCTGCCTGCTTTCAGGAGCAGAACTCCAGGTATGCCTCACAGCAGGCAAGGAAGGGGGTGGACAAGACTGGGGGAGAAACAGATAGGAGAAGCCATAGTTGCTTCATCTTCTGATGCATCAGCAAAATTTAAAGGTACAGCACATATCTGTGGGTTGCAACACTAAAGACTACCGTTACTTAACTCCGTTACTTTGATTAATAGAAACTGAGGCAGCAGCATTACCAAATGTTGGCAATGGAGACAGATCCTCCAGACTTTGTAGATCTCTGGTTATTTTATGCTAAAAAGTCAATGTGTGGTACAGTGTGCACCTGTAGAATTGCCAAATGTGACTGAAGCTATTCCTGGAGGGTTATTTACCCTCCAACAGGACAGAATATTATTAAGCCATGGAGGCCCCATTAAAAATGCCAGGATTGCTTTCAGTAGTCACCTGGAGATTGATGCTGATTCCTGGAGACTCCAGGCCAATCCCTAATGTCACACCAGGCTATGCCCAGTGACAGGACCTTGCTGAACTGGGATGGTGAAGCTGACGTGATGAATTGCCACATGCCTTTCTGTAGCTTCATCACAGTTTGCAAGCAGTGGTTGGTTCCTTCTTGAGTTGTGGCAGGGCTTTCCAGCATACATTGACCTTTTAAAAGTTGCCTAAAGCTCATCCTCTTTGTTTCAAAAGCTGCTGTTAGAAACAGGCCACAATTTGCAGCCTGCTGTTTTTCATTACTAATGGCAGCAACACATCCAGCTCAAAGACGGCCAACTGGGCTAGGACTGGGAACCAGGGAGCCCGGCTGCTGTTGTGGTGGAGCAGGCATTTGTGCCATAAACTATTTGTGTTTCAAGGAAGATTGTAAATTCCTGCTCATTCAGCTGCTCAGCACCACCCTCCCTTTTCCTGTGCTCGGAAGCCCAATACACACCAGTCTTTGTTCCCTGGACAGAACCTCGCCTTAGAGTGCCAAGATCCCTTACAAAACTAACACAGTTCCTAGAGCAGCAAAGGAATGCTAGACACCCCCATGTGTTTCTACTGCAGGGCCCCTCATCTACTGACCCATGCTCCAGCCCCACTGCTCTCACGTTTGGCCTAGAGAGCAGAACAGAAGCAAACAGATGAGTAGCTGCTGTACAGTTTCATAGGTGGTTATTTTGACACAGGTATGCTTTTCAAGGGGCTTCGTTCAGAGGACGGGGCAGGAGGTGTTATGTGGAGAAGCCGTATGGTAACCCTGGTACCTGGGCTACAAGCGTACTCAGATCACAGTCGATGCAGCAGCCTCCCAGCAAGCTCTCGGTGGGCCGGACGGATGGCCTCGGGGTCTTAAACGGCCTGTGAGCCGGAGGTTCCCGTTTCCTGTTGTCACTCCCTTGCACCTGGCATACAGAGAAAACCTACTTCTAAGCCAGGAGGTTGCTTATGGTTTGTAACCTGTGATGGACGTTTCCTCCATTAATCTATTCAAACCCCTTTCAAAGGCATCTAGGCCAGGTGCCATCACCACATCCTGTGGCAAGGAGTTCCACAAACTAATTACATGCTGGATAAAGAAATATTTTCTTTTGTCTATTTTAATATGCCCTCCACTCAATTTTAGTGGATGTCCCCTAGTTCTAGTGTTGTGTGAGAGGGAAAATAACTTCTCTCCCCACTCTCTCCATCCCATGCATAATTTTATATGTCTCAATCATGTTCCCCCCTCAGGCGCCTTTTTTCTAGACTGAAGAGCTCCAAACGCTGTAGCCTTTCCTCATAAGGGAGATGCCCCAGCCCACTAATCATTTTGGTCACTCTCTTCTGCACTTTTTCCAGTTCCTTTTCCAATTTGGAGACCATTTCTGGCACCACCTTGGCTCAGTCTGAGCCTGACTGCAGTTTATCCCACCTTCAAGCTCAAGAGGTTCCAGTGGGCAGGAGAAGAATCCCATTTATGTAGAAGAGGGGGCCCAATCCAAATAATTGAGGTTCCAGCAGTTCGTTCCACAAATGCTGCCATCAAGAGTCTTCTGCAGAGGAGACACCCAAGTTCCTCCTTCACATATTACCCAGAAGTGGAAAAAGAAGTTTGACTCACTTGCACTTCCTCTTTTGACAGTTTCCAAAAACATACACTCAGTTTTTCTAGTTCTTAGCTATTTTGTAATTTCATATTTGGTTTTGCTTGTATAAATTATGGCTTTGCAATGGCACTGTATGGACGTACAAATACACTCGGCAGTGCAGTACCCGAACCTGCATATTTACCGTTTCTTCGAGTCTAAGACGCCATCGATTCTAAGGCGCACCTTTACTTTCAGTACCACCAGCAGGGGAAAAAAATCCATCGATTGTAAGACTCACCTCCCTTCATTAAATCTACCTGCTCAGCACCAACTCTCCCCAGCATGTCTCCTTGCAGCTGAGGATGACTGAGTGCACTGCCTTTGCATAGCATTTCTGGCCCCGCCAGAAAGTGCCATTTCCTTCGTTACCTGGGCTTGGGGGAGTTTCAGGGAGGCCTGCACTACCCTCTGCAGGCCTCCCTGATCTTCAGTTTGGCGAAAAACAGCGATTTTTGGCCATTTCTGTTTTTTGCGAAAACCGGAAATGGCTGAAAATCACCGTTTTTTGCCAAATTGAAGATCGGGGAGGCCTGCAGAGGGTCGCACAGGTCTCCCTGAAGCTCCCCCAAGCCCCAGTAAGTAAGAAGATAGCATTTTGAGGTGCTTTTTGGAGACCTTCGATTCTAAGACGCACCCCATTTTTTGAAATGCTTAATTGGGAAAAAACATGCGTCTTAGAATTGAAGAAATACAGTAGTTGCCTTGATCCAGCAAAGCTCTTATGTTCTTATAAGGGCAATTTCTACTTGCTCACTACCTAGCTAACTATAATAAAGTTAACAGTGAAGGATCATTCCCACAGCTTTGAGGCCACCATAGCAATTTTACAATATTCGATCAACTTGGGCTGAACTTCTCCCCCGCTGCCACAGCCTCAAAAACAGTCCTGTGAAACTTTATGGTTGGGGATCAGCTGTACCCAGCCAGCCCGATTGCAATCATGGTTTCACAACAGTCCAGGCTGACAAAAACCTACTACGTCCATGGACTCTCTCCAGTGGTCTGATATGATAATAACCTGCATTACACCACTAAGGAAAAGTCCCGTTGAGTCCAATTCAGCTGTCACGTCAGTCAGACACCGCCTAAGAAAGCAGCGGACTGAAGCGATCTTGATTTACACCTTTGTGGAATCTTGGCTTGTGTTAAATATTCAACTCCAAGTGTAATATTCAACAGGAGCCAAACAAGCTCCTTGAATCAAACTCCTTTCAAAACGATTTCTCCCGTTTGGCTAGCCCACACACAGGAATATAGAAGCGCGCGTGCGTGCACGTATTGTCCGGGAAACAAAAGCCCTGTTGGAAAAGAGGAAGAAGGTAGAGGTCCCAGGCTGGCTGAAGCTACCGTCCTGCCTAATCCAGCCGCGTCAGCAAGACTGCGGGGGGTGGGGTGGAGGGGCTGAGGGGGGGGGTTGTCTTTCTGCACCGCTCAATGAAATAGGATCAAGCCTTAGGAAAAGCAGGTCAGAGTTGAGAAAATATGCTGCAGCGACAACAAGCAGCTGCCGAGACACCCCTCCCTAATCTCCCCGCCATGCTCCTTTCTAAAGGCCTTTTCCCCCCCACCCTCGCTTTGCAGCATGCACCTACCCCTTTAGCGGCCCTGAAAAAGACACACGCCTCTCCCTTTTATCACTCCCGAATGGGGAGACCTCCATTGGCCTGCCAGTCTCCAGCAAGCAACCAATCAGAGAACTGTTGCCAAGGTGCAGCAAGGAAGCTTGAACTATGGTCTATACCGGTGTGGGGAGGCTTGCTTGTCTTTTTTTTTTTTTTTTTTTTAATTCTGTTGCCGAGAGAAACAGGCAGAGTCTGGAGAGGAGGTGCCTGCCTGATACAACAAGCGGCCCTGCAGGGCTGGGAGCGGGCAAGGTTTCATCCATCAGCAGCAGCTTGTCAGCCCAGCAGCACCATTCCCACCCTGCAGGGACAGAGTGGAGTTTCTTTGGATTCTTGAGCAAGCAAACACTAACTCCCTATCCAGTCTCGCCGTCCCGCACACGCCCCTGGCATCTAGGAAATTAGATTGCCTTCTGCAAGGGCCACCACGCATCCTGTGTTTTCAAAACTCACTCATGCCTCTCATCCGAAGCTTTTCGCTCCACAGCAGGACCAACCCCACAGGGGCAGGGATCTGAAAAAAGCGCCATCTGTGGGTCATGACCTGAGGTTAGGTCACAAGACAGAGTGCAAGGGCAGCATCTACACCAGACAGCCTTGGCTGGAGACAGATTATATTGACTGACCCTGTGTGTGTTTCAGAGAGCTGAAGGTGGTGTGATAAAGACATTGTTACTCATGTGGCGCACACCCTCGGCCCATCACTGTCATCTCTGTTCACAGATTTTGTAGGCTTCCAAAAACCTTTTTGCACCAGAGAAACAGGGCAGGGGCAGAACAAATGTGCATAGATCCCAAGAAAAGATGAGTCTATCATCTTATCATCTTAACAACAAATCATCATACTGCCTTAAATTCTCTTCAGAACTAATGTCTGCCTTCAACAGCTATTGATAGGCATTTACAGCTTCCTCCATACATGCATACACTTGCTTGTGCATCTCTGACGTTCCAACTCATGTAGATTGGGGGAGGGACTGCTGCCATGATGCCATTCTCACCCCATCCACCCCAAGGATTCGTTCTCCTTAGATCAAATGTGTGCAAATTGCTAGAAGACTCTTGTTTGTAGAGAGAACCTACTTGGTGGATTTTGACAGAACACCCAGTTTTACAGACAGTCAGTGTGCTCCAGTGAGTAGTGAGTTATACTTGTAAGACTTAGGTTCAAGAGCACCATTTCTGCCATGGAATCATTGAGTGGCCTTGGACACATCCCTCAGGCTAATGTGCTGCAAGCATCCCTATTTACCAGTGACAGTCCCCCTGTCTGGGGTAAAATACTATCATTTTTGGTCCCGATTTTTACCCCTGGGGAAGATGTTGCTCTCTAGAAGTTAAATCTTGGAATGTGTGAGCAGATGTATCTTGACACGTGTGTGTGTGTGTATGTGCGCACGTGCACACACACACACACACACAACACACACACACACACACACACACACACACAATGCCCCAGTACATTGCTTCCCTTCATTCCCTCCCCACAAACTGCCTGTTCAAACACTAAATACAACTAGACATATTGGACTTGCATCAGCTGCTATTCTATAAGTACAACCAGATCCATTGTGAGAGTAAATATTTTGTTCAACATCCTAAAGTTGCTGATGTGATTTTTAAAAACAAACTGTTAGGCTCCGTTGTATGTACAGTCAGCAAAGAACAGCCTTCAGCAATATGTGTGAAAGGACTTAGGCAGTGATCCTTGATGTGAGAAGCAGAACATGACAAACACATAAAAAGAGTGCTCCTCGTTTCATCTGTGATATGTCAGGGCAGGGCTATGCAGACTCAGTTCTCCATCTATAAAATGGGAATAAAAATGGCCCTTCAGAATGGTTGTGAGGATGAATATTCAAAAGGATTTGAGAGCACTTTGTAAGTTAGAAGTGCTGTGCAAAACGCAAGCTTTGCACTTACATGAGGCAAGTGGTGGTGTTTTATTGTAACTTCTTCAAGCTGGAAATATATGTAGAGAAAGGCAAGCTATACAAATGTAAGTCAAATCAATCTTTTAAAATCAAATAAAAACACAAAACACCACGTTTTCAAACAGAATTGGAACCAAATTACCAACTCTCTACTGGTTGTGGAATGCATCTGGTTGAAACGGGTTACTTTTCCAGTTATAAATAACTGAATAATTTTTTTTGTTTTTGCATTGAAGACTGCAATGTAATGATATTAGCTATGGGGCTACATATAGAGATTGAAAAGGTGGTGTTTTGTGTTTTTATTTTGTTGATAACCGCATAAAAACACAAAATGTAAGTCAAATCAATAAAAGAAATAAAGAAATAAAGAAAGAGAATGGCAAAAAGGCTACCAGCTTGTGTGTATGTGTGTTGTGTGTTGTTGCTATTGATAGAGGTGTTTGAAAATGATGTTATTTTTTTGAAAAATTATTGAATTAAAATGCAAAATGTGTTGTTTTGTGTTTTTATTCACACGTGCGAATTCTTAAGCATCAATATCGGGTTTAATATCAATTGGAGCCCAGCCACTAATTGAAAAGGGGGAAAGTCGCAAGATCCTATTGTGGATCAACCTACATCACAACTGTCACTCTTACAGCCCATTCCAACCCAAGGGCCAAGCAGCCCAAGTCAGACCTAAAGTCAGCCTAAGTCGTTTAGGGAGACTTTAGGTCTGGAACGCAACCATTTAGGGCGAAGTTAGGTCAAAGTTAGGTCGAAGTTACGACCAACGGACTAAGAACAGCCCATTCCAACCCAAGGGCTAAGCAGCACAAGTCAGACCTAAAGTTGACCTAAAAGTGGGCGGACCATGGGCGGACCGTGGGTGTAACGGGGGCGGCAACCAATTAACGTTGGATTCCAGACCCTGGCAAGCACAGACACGCCCCCTCCAACACAAATGCTGACACAAATTTTAGGTCGACCAAAAAGGTGGACCCAAATTCGAGGAGACCCATAGGAGCCATTTTACCTTACCCAAGCGAGCCCTCTCCTGAAAATTTCTAACACCCTACTCCTGAGTTAGGTCAGAGTTAGGACGGAGTTGGGCCTGCTAGGTCTGGAAACCGACAGAGTTATGCCTAAGATAGGGAGCCTATCAGCACCCAGCCCCACTCAGCCTCTTTCCCACAAAAGCCCAGCCCCAGGCCCCCAGTCACTCACTCTCTCTCTCTCTCTCTGAGCACGTGGTGTGGGGTTCTGTCCCCCACAGCCACAAAGTGGGACTTTGTCGGTGGAGGGCAAAATTCACAAACACCCCACTTCTCTCTTCTCTTCTCCTCTCTGCCCCCCTCAATGGCAGAGAGGGCTGTTCTGGCTGTGGCCAAACTGTTTACAGCTGTGCCTAGGCAGCTGTCTCCATGCTACCATTTGCTAACCCATGTCTTTCTCCCAGCCTCTCCCCCCACATACACACAGGCAACAACACCAGCAGGTAAGTGCAGGTAAGAGCAGGGGTTGTGCTGACATGTGTTCTGACATCTGCCTCTTTGCATATAGAAATATAGGTAGGATACATGCCTCTATACCAATGTCTTGTCTCATAGTTGCCTGCATAGCCTGCCATGATATGCCTCTTTACCAATGTCTTGTCTCATAGCTGCCTGCATAGCCTGCCATGATATACCTCTTTACCAATGTGCCCTCTCATGTCTGCCTGCATAGCCTGCCATGATATGTCTCTTTACCAATGTGCCCTCTCATGTCTGCCTGCAATGCCTTCTCTGAAATGCCTCTTTACCAATGAGTAGTCAGATGCCTGCCTGCAATGCCTGCTATGATATATAGGATACATGCTGCTTTACCACTATTGTGTCAGATTGCTGCCTGTTGTCAAGTGAGCATACAACACCACGAGTGTGGTGGTGCTGTTAACCGTCTGTAGACACCAGCTGTTCCCCCCCTTTTTCTCCACAGGGTCAACTGACAGGTCAGTATTGCTAGGATTGCCATGGTTGTGACCCAATATATGTGTTGTCTTCTCTCTCTTTGACCCTTTTCCCTTACAGGATCATGCTTGCCTTACACCCGGGTAAGCAGCTCAGACCATGCTATGTGTGTCACACCTATCAGCTGTGTTATTTCTCTCCCTGCAGGCTTTTGCAACCCACACACTGGCTTGTCTTCACTGGCGATTGCTACCACACACCAGCTGCCATGTAACACCCCCTTGTTTTTTGTCTCCCCAGGAACGTCCACTACAACCTACCTTCCTGGGAGCACCACTGGGCCCGCAGTCTGGTTGCCCCACGGTCCTCTGCCTCGATGCCGCCAGAGGTCAGAGAGCCAGCCCTGCAACCATCCTTAGCTGCCGGCGCTGCTGCTGCTCCACCTCCCTGGCTGTCTTGCTGTCCCTCCCCTTTCTATGGAGCAGGCTGTGGTTCCACAGGGGAAAAGCCTGCATCTCCAGGTCCATGGGGCACGTGTGCTGCTGCTGCTGCTTTCAGATTGGCTGCTGTGACTACCCCTGGCAGCCTCGCCTGGCCATCTCTGCTAACGTTCCAGAACAATAAAGATGCCCCTCGGGCAGAGCCTCCTTGAAACATATGTGCCCAGTGTTACACAAGCATTGCCCTCCACACAAAGATAGCCCCCAGCACTGAAGCCCCTGAATGAATCCCTTCCAGGGACTGCCATTTCCTTCCCCGGGAGAACACAGCAGGGAGGCTGCCAGACCCCCATGGGACAGAGGGGAGGGGGAGTTGGGGGGGCCTCTCAGGCAGGCAAACAGTGACAGGCGCCACGGAGCCCATAGCGGGGCTGCTTGTAGCCGCTGCATCTGTGTAGTGGCCGCTCAGCAACCGGGGATCTCGCCAGCCAGGGTGTCCGCCCATAATGCAGCCGCTTCCGTCGAAGGTCTGCCCGTAATGCAGCCGCTTCCGTCGAAGTTCCGCCCGTAATGCAGCCGCTTCCGCCCACAGTCCGTCTGCGTAAGAGGCGCCTGTTTCTGCATTGCCTTCATCTGCGGAGCAACCCCTGTGTCCCTATTGGTCTCTGCAGACCCCTCTCTCGGAATCTCTCTCCCACCAGCCTTGTTGTCTGTCTGTCTGTCTGTCTCTGACCCACCCGTGCCCCTCCCCAGCACCCACTGTCTGCCTGCCTGTGTGTCTGCCTCCCCTCCCACTCCCTGATGATGGCTGCTGGCCACCCCCCACCCTGCCAGAGCGCCTGCCGAGAGGCGCTGTCGTCGCCCCATCTGGGGGGCGTGATGAGCTGCGTGAGCCCTTCACGCTCGCAGCAGACAAGCCCAAGGCATCTCTCGGTCTTGGCCGGGGCACAGAGCAGAACGCACACCGGGATGCTTTCTTTGTGGGCATTGCCCCGGCCCTGGAGGTCCAGGGCTTCAGGCAGCGCATGGGCAAGTCATGTCAGAGGCAGTTTCAGACATCATGAGCCCCCCCTTGTGTGTGACGTTCCCATCCCCTCCTTCCCTTCCCTCCCCCGCTCCCCCCCATGACTCCCACGTGCAGCCTCAACGTGGCATGGCGGTGGCATCGCCTTCTGCAGGAGGGGGGACGGCCACTCTCCCCTGCGGCAGGTGGCTGATGCACAGGGTGCCCTGTGGCAGCTGGCTGTGGCACCTCGCTCACCTGTCACCTGCCCTGCGTCCACCACATGACTGGTGCAACCCCCCTGCCTGCGGTCAGCCCCTTTGCGACCGGGCTGAGACAGACACTGCAGCAGCTGCCATGGATGGACACTGACACGTGCAGACACACAGGCCTGCACATGCCCGAGCCAGACACCGAGCCTGGAGAGCCTGCCTGCCTGGGAGGTAAGTGTTGCCTGGATCCTGGGGTGGTGCTGGGCCACAGAAACTGCAGCCTGCCTAACTCAGGCATACCTCTGACCTAACTCAGACATAACTTCTGCCTAACTTAGGCTGCACTTAGGCCACACTTATGCCTGACTTGGAGAGGAGTTGGGTTGGAATGGGCTGTTAATGCTCATTCCACACGTCCAACCAGCCTGGCATGTAGTGAACTTGCAAAAGTGTCACTAAAAAGGAACAAGAAAAGCAGCCCTCAGCATCAAACAGATGTGCTTGAAACATGAGATTTGAAACAAAATCCTGCTTTTATGGGGAAGAGGACAACGGTGACTCATTTCCCCTTTAAATGATGCTTCGTGTTGGGTAAGGAATGACATAGAAGGCAAAAAGCGGAAGTTAAAATATGCAACAAATAAATCCCATAGCACTCACATAGCACTTTTTAAGCATGGCGCTCAACCTTCTTTAATAAATCCACACTTTGGCTAACTGGAGAAAACACCGCCATTAAACAGACCTTATTATCCGTACAGCGGTTTAGAGTAGCAGTTCGGTGCTACCTTCACTGCTATGCAGATTCATTTTAGCAGCAGTCAGAATGGGGGTTAACACAGTCTCTGCCTGGCTTGTGGGTGGCGGGTGTGCTGATTCAGTTTGCTCGTCATTACTCATAAAGGCACTATAGTTACTGGGGGAAGCAATCATTCGCAACTGGAAGTGTTCTTTGGCATACTGGTAAACAATTTAGCACACACAGGTCCAAACTAGACGTGATGTGAGAAATCCATGATCACAGTCATTTTCTTTGGTTAAAAGTAGCCACAATTGCCGGAAGGACGGACAGTATGGATCAGGTTCGCAATGCTGCAGGAAGGGAAAGTTAGGTAATATTTCACCTACTTCTTGCCATTTTGCTGATGGAAATTGCCCCTTCTTCAAAGGTATTACTAGCCACGTAGGGGAAAACATACAGGTACCCTATTGCATCTGTATATTTTTCCTTCCATTGCTAATGGTACTTGGAGGGAGGTATTTCCATTAGGAAACGGGCATGGAGAAGGTTAAATTTATTTGTAGAATTTATACCCCGCCTTTCTCCCACAAGGGCAACCAAGGCGGCTTGGTTAAATTTCCCCTCCTCAGCACTACAGCCCCAGTCCAAATCTCTCTCCCCTTCCCCAGGGCAGCTCCCCATGGCTGCTCTCCCCCTCCCCCCATAGCTTAACCAAAGAAAAATGCTTCAGGAGAGTCTATCATGGATCTTTCATATGTCATAGTTAATTTGGCTTATAGTACAGTAGTTTCAGAAATAGAAACTAGGGGGGCTTTATCTTGTACCCTGTTTTCATGGGAAACTGCCTTATACCGTGGGTGCGACCACTGATTCAACTAGCTTAGTATTGTTGACATTGCCTAGCAGAAACTCACCAGGATTCCAGACAGGAATTTTTCTGTCGTACCTGGAAATGCCAGGAATTGAACCTTGGACCTCCTGCAGGCAAAGAATGTGATCTATAACTGAGCTACAGTCACACTCCTTAGCTTTGGTAGCCACACCCAGCTAAAATCACCACACACTTCCACTTTTCAACAAATGGAGGTACTTTGGAAGTCTGATCTGCAACTGGAACTGAGACAGATCTCAAGTTGCCTTGACACCCACTTCACCAAGTCTTAGACTCCACTATGTCCCTGATCCTGAGGCTAGAACAGCTGCCTCAGTACTCTCCTTGTTCTTCCTATTCCATTTCCAAGGTCCAGTTTCCTCCTGGGATAACCAGGAATTAATTCATTTCATCACCGAGCCTGTTTTGACAATGATACATACATACAGTATTCCCCCTGTTTTCCCCCAAAAAATTAATCAAGGAGCATTTTTAGGCTCTGTGGGCAAGAAATTCCCAGTCTCTTTATTTTTCATTCATGCCTGACCCCTTTGTTTAACTGGCCATCTGTCTCACTGTACTGTACACCACGCACCATTATGCGCTAGCAGCGCGTGTGCCATAAATATCAAGATGTGCTTTGTTTTGTTTTCAAAAAGGCGTGTTGGTGATCTGTGCTATGGCTCTGAAAGAGGCCTGCAAAGGACAAAGGCCCGGCACTGCCATCGCCTGCGGAGAATTTTGGCTCTCTTCTGTGATTATGCTTGACAAGGTCAGGATTCTGGCAGGCAGGGCTCATTTATGCGCTTACCTCCTTTAAACCTGGCAGTTTTTCACTTTGACACCAGAGAAAAGGGGGACAGTCATTCCGGGTCCCGGCTCTGCTTGGGATTTGTCCTCTCCCTAACACAAGCCACGCTGCATGGGAACTGTAGAGAGTGAAAAGACACCAACCCAACCCTGCTGGCTGGAAGCATGTGTGTGTTCACTCCAGGGTTACCCTTGGAGACGGTGCTTCAGCTAACATCTGCTATGCCTGGTCTTTCAAGGGGTCTGAGGGAGAGAAAGGAAAGCAGACATTCTTCCTGCCCTTTTGTCTATGCTTCAAGCAGAGGTGTAAAGAAAACACAATATTCTCTAGCTCCCATGCCGCATGTGCTTGTCCCTAGTCCATCCAGCTATCAAGAGGTAGTTAGTTGATCTGCTGAATTGGAGGAAGTCAAATTTAGCAATGCATAAATTTGCCCACAGCACTCACAGCATTTTTACACACAACATGGGCTTTTTTGCTGTGATGGTTGGGTTTTTTACTTCTAATATTATATGTGAAGATAGTCTTTGATTTCTCCATGATCTTTCATCAGGTTGATATTATGCTAGCTCAGCTATTTTGAACAATTTTTGCTTAAAACTAACAAAAAAGTTGGGAAAGTAATATATATACTATACAGGTGGGCCCCCATATCCACGGATTCACTATCCACGGTTTCAGTTATCCACGGATTGTGGGGACCCCCCCCCCCAGGTTTTTACTTTTTTCCCAGTAAGCTTCATTTTTCCTTAAACAAACAGGAGAAGCAGCCTCTGGCTGCTTATTACAGGCAAGTAGAACAAGACTAAGTCCTAGAGAGGCTCTGCAAGGTTAACAGAAACTTTGCAGAGCCTCTCTAGGACTTAGTCTCGTTCTACTTGCCTGCAATGGAAGCTGCTTCTCCGTTTGTTTTAAGGCAGAAACAAAGCTTGCTGAAAGAAAAATAAAAGCTGGGGGTGGGTGCACGCCTGCCCGCAGGGGAGGCAGGGTGGGGGGCCCTCAGGAAACCATGGAGGGGGTGTTCACTCCTATCCATGGTTTCAAGTATCCATGGAGGGGCCTGGAACATATCCCCAGCGGATATGGGGGGAGTACTGTACTAGCCTTTTTCAGTATCCTGAGTCAGTATGAGCCTGTATTTACAGCGCAATCCGACTTAACTTTTGTGCCTGTTTAACCAGCGGCGCAGCGAGAATGGGAGGCTCCAGAACGGAAAAGGGATTCAAATCCCCTCCAAAAGAGGAATTCAAATGGGATTTGAATCCTTTTTCCGTTCTGGGGCCTTCTGTTCTCGCTGTGCCGCTGGTTAAACCGGCACAAAAGTTAAGTCAGATTGCGCTGTCAGTGGTGTCTCTGATTGCAGTAAACAGGGGTGGCCAAACTGCGGCTCCTGAGCCACATGCAGCTCTTTGACGTATAATGTGCGGCTCTCAGAAATATGTTGGCTGAGCTCCTTTTTGCATCACAATTAATATTAAGCAAGTTTGACCAGCCCTGCAATATAACCTACATTAAATCTCTTCCCTCCCCCCCTCACACTCACTCACACACACACACACACACATGAGGGAATTGCCACCAGTGTAGTTAGAGCCACTGACCAATAGGCACCCATGACACTCTTGCAGTCACAGTGCCCACTGCGACTGCACTGCAAAGGAAATTGGCCGCTTTTGCTGCGGAAAACAAATAACATTTTCCTATAAATGAAAGTACTGTACAGTACACTTTTTTTTTTTTTTTTTGGTTAGGTGGGAAAAAAGTATCACTCCTGAATCATCCCTACTTTTCAAATATTATCCTGGTGCTCACTGCTCTGCAACAACCAAGCTCAACCATGCATTTTCTGTGCCATAAAATGCGTGCCTGCAAAGGCCCCCCTGACCCCAGGGGCAGCCATTTGCAGTAAGGTTTTAGGAGCAGGGAAGGGTTCCGGCCTCCCTCAGGCCTGGCACAAGCTACTACTGAGAAGAGATCGTCTACTCCTGCACTTACTTTGCACTTTTCTGTCAAATGCTCTCAGAAATTTGGTTTCAGACAAAACAGTATAAACTGTGAGCTGCTAACTCCTCTGTGTTGATGGTTCTGCTTGAGTGAATGAGAGGGGAAGGCTGGGCAATAGATCCTTTATTGCTGAGAGGGAAAATTCCAACTGAAATAACAGCTGAGAGTTCACTGAGGGTGTCTGGCAGCGCCTATGTGAGAGAGAGAGAGAGAGAGAGAGAGAGAGAGAGAGAGAGAGAGAGAGAGAGAGCGCACTTTGATCCCATCTCCTCTGCCAACTAACGCCAGGACACTCCAAGCTGCCTTTAGGGCACAGGGCTAAGTAGTTTCATGAGTCAGTAATGCAAACGGGACCAAAAGGAGACGGTAAAGAGAGCCAGTGTGGAGATTAGTGTAAAAATTACAGAGGCATTTAAACCAGGAGTTGAAAAGCCCTCCAAATATTCAGAGCAAGGACGTGGGGGTGGGTTTCAACAAGGCCCCATAGCTAAAAACATGTTTAGTCTTTCTCGTGCTAGTTCACGCAGTCTGTGCCTGCCTCCTATATCTCTCTCCTCCATGTGTTTACATTACATCTTCTGTCTCCTAAAATTGCCATCTCTCTCCAGGGTGCCACAAGCTGTTGAGGTGAGGGGGGAGTGAAAGAGGGAGGAGGTGGTACAGATCACAAGTTACTTTTTTCTGTCTGGCCATGTCTGAACAGGAGATTTGATTGGTCTCTGATCGCAAAGAGGAGGAAACAGAACAGGAGAATAACAAGGTGGTGGTTGCATGGTCCACAAGCACCTTCACACATGTTTACATGACACTACCTTGGCCAGGCATTATAAATGTTTCCATATGGCCCATGGGAGGACAAAATACCAACAGTTTTGAAGAAAGTAGTGGTAAGAGTAAGACCGTTACTGAATAAACTCTTCAAGATTCTTTAGACCTAGACGCCTCCATTTTATATAACTAATGGCCTGTTTTCTTCCAACATTCAATTTTTGGGCAGGGTGCTCAAGAGTCTGGTAGCAGTCCAACTCCAGGTAGTCCTAACTACAGTATACTGACTATCTGGATCCGTTTCAGTATGGCTTCTGTTCTGTCTTGCTTTTAGGACAGAGATTGCCTTGGTGCCAGGGACTAGATAAGTGGAGTGCTTCCCTGTTGGTGTTGCTAGACTTCTCAGTTGCTTTTGATACCATGACCATGGTATTCTCCAAGTTACCTTTCAGCGATGGGAGGGCATTGTTTTGTGCTGGTTCTGTCCATACCTGGAAGTAAGGTCGCAGAAGGTGGTGCTGGGGAGCCCTTTTCAACTCTTCAGCCCTTGGCTTACGGAGTCCCACGGGATTCCATCTTATCTCCAGGACAGCAGCACTGTCATCTACAAGAGACATTGCTGGAAGAGGTTGTCCAGACATTTGGGGTACAATGTCATCAGTTTTCTGATTATGCCCAACTCTTATCTCTCTTTTCCATAAGATTCAAGGAAGGTAATGGAGATCCTGAACAGGTGGAAGCCATTGATGGACGTGGTGTGAGTTAACAAGCTGAAACATAATTCAGACAAGATAGATGTGCTTTTGGTCAGTATGAAAGCTGATCCAGGATTAGTTGTACGGACTGTTTTGGATAACGTAGCAGTCCCCTTGAAGGATCAGGTTCACAGCTTGGGAGTGCTCCTGGTTTCTGCTTTATTCCTGAGTGGTTAGATGGCAACTGTGGCCAGGAGCATTTTTTACACAGTTTCAGCTAGTGCGTCAGCTGTGTCCTTTCTGGAGAAGGCCAATTTTGCCACTGTCACAAGGGTCTTGATCACATTCCAGTTAAGATTATTGCAATGCTCTCTATATGGATCTCTCTTTGAAAAAATGTTTTTAAAAAACTGCAACTGATTCAGAATGCTGCAGCCAAAGTGCTGATGGGAGCCTGTTGACAGAGCTTGTGACTCTGATGTTATTCAGTCTTCACTGGCTCCCAATGTGTCTCTGAACCCTATTCAAAGTGTTGTTCATTATATTTAAGGTCCTAAATTGTTCAGGAACAGGACCACCTGTTCCTACATGATCCCACCCATCCACTGAGGTGTTTGGAAGAGGTCCAACCACTTTAAGAGGTGACGTGTGCTGCAAAGTCAGAAGCAATATTATATAGGGTTTGCTAATATGTTATTTAGGCTGCTGGGCAAAGTATGATCTGTGGACATCATCTGAGTGTAATGCAGTAGAGCAAGGATAAGGCCATACCCCCCCCCCAGTTCTCTCTGAGAGCAGCTCTGATGGTGCAGAGAGTAAGGTGCCTAGGCCTGGCTTTTGGAGGCCCTGGTTTGAGACCCATTTATAGCAGGACAGGGCTTTTTGGATGCAGTGCCCAGACTGTGCAACTCCCTTTCCAGGGCAGGTTCATCCATGAGGCCAGCTGAAGCTGTTGCCTCAGGCAGCAGATTGATGGAAGGCACCCCCATCCTTGTCCACCTACTTGCCTCCACTGCTCTTCCTTACGCTTTCTGGATTGGAAAAGGAAGAAGGGGACTGAAAGGAAGTGGAAGCATGGAGAGAGGAGAGTGCTGAGCTATAACAGTGGAGAGTAGGAGGAGCAGAGGCCAGGCCGGCACATCATCAGGTAAACGAAGGGCATCATTTGCCATATCACCTCAGGCGTCAGGAGGTTAAGCGGACCCTGTCCCTTCCCCTGGGAGGCTTGCCTGACCCTTCATTATCAGCATCTTTTTTTACAACTGCTATTTTCCTTTTAATCAACTTATATGGAGTTCATAAGAACATAAGAAGAGCCCTGCTGGATCAGGCCAAAAGCCCATCTAGTCCAGCTTCCTGTGTCACACAGTGGCCCCACCAGATGCCTCAGGGAGCACACAAGACAACAAGATACCTGTGTCCAGTCGCCACTCCCTTGCACCTGGCACAGAGAAAACCCATTTCTAAAACCAGGAGGTTGCTTATGGCTTGTAACCTGTGATGGTCTTTTCCTCCATGAATCTGTCCAAACCCCTTTTAAAGGCATCTAGGCCAGATGCCATCACCACATCCTGTGGCAAGGAGTTCCACAGATGAATTACACGCTGGGTAAAGAAATATTTTCTTTTGTCCGTTCTAACTCTCCCTCCACTCAATTTTAGTGCATGTCCCCTGGTTCTGGTGTTGTGCGAGAGGGAGTTTGCAAAATGCAAAATAAAATATCAGTTTGCAAAATACAGAAGGACACGATCAAAACCATATCATGGCAATGTGTATCCTTAAAAAATATGTATTGAAAGTTTTCACCAGTTTGCAAAAAGAAACACAAAAATTATAAAAACAACCCCCCTCCAAAAACAAAAACAAAACCCCACTCACCATCAAAACCACATAAAATGTTATAAATCACAAAAGCAGAAAACAAATATTTTTCTTCAAGGCATGGTACTCCCTACCATACAAAGAGAAGTCCATGCAAAACACAGTACCACATGTTTCCATGGCAATGTGCTTCTGCATACTATACCAGCAAAAACAGCTGGGGGAGTTCCATACTGAAAAGAGGCTATAGCCTGGTAAACAAATGCATCAAGCCATTTTCAGTTGTCCTGAAAAATGGAGTTTAGTCTATTGTAATGATCTCAGTCAGAGCCACAGAGAGTAGCCTTCTTCTAGAAGAATTATTCTGAAGAAAGGCAGACCACAGCACAACCTTCCTTTTCATTTCAACGTCAGTACAAACCAGGTCTTAACAAATCATTTCATGCATGTGCCCTTAAAATCCCTACATTTGTTTTAAAACTAAGAGGGCTATGTGGGCTTTAACACACACACACACAAAAAATCATTGCTGGCGTCTTTGTGTTTGTCCTTTGATTTCTATTAATAATCAGGCTTCCTGGAACAAAGCTCTCGAGTAGAGTCTGAACAAATTCAAGCTAGGTATTATTTGTATTCCATTTAATACCGTGTATTCAGCTCAGCGCAGGAGAGTGGAGAAACAGAGGCTTTGTCGGTCTCAGAGACAAAACAGATAAAACTAACATGGGAACTTCATAGAGAATATTGATAAATTATTTTTGGAAGATGGGTTGACCTGGTTCTCTTATGTCTTTTGCAGCATATAGGTTGTAGATACAGAATTTATTTTTGTTCTTCAAGATTTTCATGACTGTTTAAAGAATGGAAGACTTTTTTTATATGTAACACTACAAATAATTTCTTACACATGCTGCGAGCGTGCGTGTGTGCAGCACGTGCACACATACGCACACCTGTATGTGAAGGCCAAATTAGATGGGATGGTGGGAACTCCATGATTGGCTCTCCTGTGTGTGTGTGTGTGTGTGTGTGTGTGTGTGTGTGTGTGTGTGTGTGTGTGTGTGAGAGAGAGAGAGAGAGAGAGAGAGAGAGAGAGAGAGAGAGAGAGAGAGAGAATGCAGGCACTGGGGGCATTGGATCCATTATGTTGCACCCCACAAATAGCAACTTAGATGGCAAGGTTCTCAGATCAGGAAAATGGCATGAGGGAAAGGGTTAAAACAAAAACCCTCCCCAGTGCTGCAGCACCCATCAGAATCCTTTTAGCCTTTTTAAAACTGGCTCTCTCACTGTCTCATCTTGTTGCTTCTTCCATGTGTTAAAATCAAAGGTACCTTTAGCCAATATAACTAAGGACCAATGGCGTAACAAGTGGGGGGGCAGTCCACCCCAAGTACCAGGTTAGAAGGGATGCCAAGTGAGGCCCCGTCAAGATGGCGGTAGCGGGAGAAGCAGCAGCACCAGCCGTGGTTGCTGCCGCCTCCATGTTTTGGTGGCCATGCGACCTGGCTGATGCCCAACCTGTTCCCTCTCCCCTGGAAGCTCTCATTGAGCCTCCAAAGGAGAAGGAATTGGGGGGGGGGGTTGTGAAGTGGCCACCGCGGCCTCCACATTGTGTTTTGGTGGCCTCACGATCTGGCCGCCAACTAGAGCCTCCAGTCACCCGTGTGCAGCCTCTGGCCATTTGCCCTGGTGGCCACAGCTTGCAGAATGGCGGAGCAGCTTTTCCATCATCAGTCCGGGACTTGTGCTGATGGACCGCGAGATCCGTCAGTCAGCATAAGGCCCTGATAGAATCCAGGTCATAGAGTACATGAGAGAATTCTTGGTGGCATACTCCTGATTCTTCCAGGTTAGGGGTCTCGTTGAGGATGCTTTGTCCAAGGGCCTCTAAATCCTGAAGTATGACACACACACTGTATGCTGTGTCAGGTTACATTTCCTTGTTTGCAGAGATGGCTTGTTATATCAGGATTTTAGGCTAACCATCTCTGAATCGTACCTGTGATAGCAAGATGTGCAGTGCAAGCCTGTGCATGTTTACTCAGCAATAAGTCCCACTGTGTTCAATTGGACTTACACCCAGGTAAGTGTACATAGAATTGCAGGTTTAACCTGCAGTCCTAAACATACTGACAAGGGAGTAAGTCCAATTGAATACAGTGAGATTTACTTCTAAGGAAACATGGATAAGATTGCACTGTTAGAGGACTAATAAAAAGAGACCATGTGCAATAGTTTTAAAGTATGCAAGAGTTAAATACAGAAATAAGTTTAAAACAAATCCTGCGGACATAGATATATGAACATAGGGTCTCTCTGTGTGATCAGAGACCCTGCATTTTGCAGGGTTCCTAAACGCACCCACAGAATGCTCGTGCGCACACACACACACACACAAACATACGTTTAGACTCTAGTCCAGCCTTCCAAGTTCCAATGAACATTTAGTGGTTGGGGAGGACCAGCAGGAGCAATTGTGCTCCTCTTCTACACATTTATCTCCACAGATATGGCTGGGTAAGCAATGCATACCATCCTGTGTTTGTAAAATCTTTGGAGTGGGTCCTGGATGTTGCTAGGTCACCATCTCAAATACAATATATCATAACATTGAAAAACCATAGTGGCTCTTATAATGGCTTTCTACAGCCACAATACCCTGAAGAAAGTGCATTTCATCTCCTTGTGCAGTGCTATAAAGATGGCTTCCAGCACGAAGGAATAAGCGTTTCAAATAAAAGACATATCTGACAGCAATTAAGCCTCAGTATATCACCATATGGACTGATCTTATAAACAACTGTACTGATTAATGACAGTGTCAAGCAATGCTTATGATATCAGATATAGCCTATGGTGATCCTTGATGATTGAGTTTCAAAGATGCTGCTACAAAGATTCTAAATACCACAATAACAGAGGAATAAAATTAAAATAAATTTGCACAAACAAGTTTTCACCATCAGAAACAGGCAAAATGTTAGTGTTTTCCATGTAGAAACAAAACCAAGAGAAACTTTAAACTTTCCACAGTATTTTAAATAATTTCCAAACACAATCCTGGTCCCTCCCCCTCCCCCCCCCACCCACACACCGTACTGCACCAAATTCCCTTCCCCAATAAAAGGCTGCCTGAAGGCACAAATCATGTGTTTTATTTGGCTGTCTGAACTGCACAAATAAAGGCCAGGCTGTGTTTCAATTTGCTGTGAAACTTTACAGCTAGTTTTTAGACTCTCTGTAGTGTCTGGTTTTTCTTGTTGTTGGGGCTTAGGGGGCAGAGTTGGGGTGGCACTAACAACAGCAATTCTCTTCTTGAATCTTCCTTACTTTTCTCAAATCATGCACACATTCTCTCTTGCCATGCATGTTTCCTCATACAAGTACAGCCATCAGCTCAACAAGTGAATAATTCAACAGTCTAGCATCCAATTATGTTACTGAATTTCATTAAAATTCAAATTTAATACATCAAAAACGAACAATTTAATAAACAAAAAAATGTGTATAATGCCCATTGTCCTGTATATTATGATTAAGCTGCTGCAGCACAAATAGTATGCCATGGCACCTATCTAAAGTGGTATCCTATGCTTAAGGTCCAATCCTATTCTCAAGATATGCCAGTGTATCCCCACATATATGCCTGTGCAATGACAGCCCGCCAGTGTAGAAGCCCACCCACCTGCTGAAGCTGGACTAGATGGGCTGTTGACCTGATCCAGCAAGTTTCTTCTTATGTTCCTGTGTATTTGTTTGTATGTAGGGTCCCTTAGATTTCCTCATGGTTGGGAGGGGTGCCTGTTGCTGTGTTGTTCATTCCTACGGCGCAATCCTGTTTAGTGCAGGACCGGCGGAGCACTACCTGTCCAGGGTGCCACAAACATGCCATAAAGCATGTTTGCAGCTCCCAGAAAGTAAGTGGTGCTGGCACCAAGAGACAACGGTACCCATGCCAGAGACAACGCTGCGCCTGCTGGGGAAGGTGTGTTCTCTGCCGGGCGGCAGAGGGGTGTGAGGAGGGTGGGATTTATTGACCGGGCCCGGGCTGGGGGAGGGATCATTGGAGGCCTCCACCATATCCTATCCCCCTTCTTGAACCTGGCCACTGTTGCTCTCGTATGTGCACCAGCAAAATAGCTGGCACACATTCGAGTAGACCCATAGGGACAGCTGGGGCTCTTCTCAGAGTTAAGGGACAAATGACTCTTTACCTCTGGCTGTGACAGGGCCACCCAATCCTGCTTAGGATGCAGCGGGTGCCTTATTTGTGCTGCTGTGTCCTAGACAGGATTGGGCTGCTAGTGGATATCGGGGGGGGGGCAACATTGGCCACTCATTGGCCCTGCACCTGCCCCCATCCAATGTTCAGTTCACCCTGGCGGTGCTTCTCTGGCCAACAGTGTTGGGACTGATTGGATGCAGTGATTGGCTCCTTGGACAGCGATGGTACACTGATATACAGATGATGCACCGACTTCACAGCACTGACGCACGGATGTCGCATGGATGATGCACTGACATGGACATCACATGGACATCACACCAATGACGCACCAAGGTCCTGGCGATGGTGTGCCAGTGTCACAATAGTGATGTGCTGATGTCAGGATGCCACTCCATGGATAATGGTCTGCATTGGTGTTTCCATGGATGGCTGGGAGTGTTGCTGAGAAGGGCTATGGCAGTGTTGCTTTACCAGTTGGCATTTGGCCCTTGTTGCACTGGTGTCAGTGCCCCATTGGTATGTTGTTGCCAAGATGGGCTTAGGATATGATACGATGTTGTGCTAGCATCATTGGGCCATTAGCAAGTTAAAAACAGATCCTCAGTACCAAAAAGCACTGTTGTCATCAGATGCTAACAATCACCTTGCTGAACAATTGCAGTGGTCCTGACCTTAGGCCATTCCCCACCCTTCTATGCTGCATTTACCTGGCAATCTATATTTTCCAGGTAAACAAATATACCAAGAACACATGAATTTAGTAACTGGTACAAATTATGCAGATTAAACAAAACTGCATATATTGCCTTCTTTTGTGCAATTGCAAGAGTAGACACCCATCTGGATCCCTGCAAATGGAAAAACAGCTTGGGGCAATTTTCAGCAGAAAAGCTGAATGGGCAGGAGAACAATAAAGCCTGACCCACACCACACGAGTTCCGGCGCGTCCAGGGCGCGTGCGGAGCTCGCGCAGCTGTGTAGGTTCCATTTTATGAGATTGCATCAGAACGCGGAAGACCTGTGCTCTCCCGAGTTCCAGTGCAATCTGAATTAGCTAGGCTCAGGATTTTGAGGGGGCGGGACGCTGAGCTAGTTTTGACACCAATGGGATGAGAGGTGGTTTGTGTTTCAGCCAATCAGCGATTAGAAGGCGGAACAATCAGGAGGGAGGGACTAATTGCAAGAAGACACTGGTGGAGAACAGGGCAGCGCTTGGAGGCAGGCGTCCAGGCATCTACGCTCGTGCACCTCCGCGCTGGAACACGTGCGGTGTGGGTCCGGCTCTCTCCATGACCCTCTTCATGACTGCTTCTCGCTCTAAAATTATCCTCCCCTGAATCTCCTTTTCTCTACAACAAGCAGCCATTTGGGGGTTTATTCCATACATTTGCATGTAATATGTAATTCTACCCTGAGCTACTGGACCAGTGTGAAAGGAAGCTCATGGGAATGGGATTTTAAAATATCCTAACATGTTGTCACTTGCCGTAACCTTCTCACCTCTCATTTGGCATGTTTTAGCATGTCTTAATGTGACAAAATGTCCATTGGTATTCCTGCTCAGCAGAAGTAATGTGTTCTATGAGATCTGAACGGGCATGTCCTGACTAGTCCAACATGCCCTACAATACTCTATGACCTTCCTGCAATGCATGTCTTGGCCTGGTGCCTAAAGAAGATGGGTACTAACATGCTCCAACATGTCCTAAGAACGTACCCACTATGAAGCACACAAATCTCAGTTGTTAAAGCTGGCTTCCTCTGGGTGACAACTGCTTCAGTGCATGAACACATGGGAAGGGACTATGTTCCATCCTTACAATGTAACTATGTAATTAAACTGAGAGCTGGACCATAAGGAAGGCTGAGCGCCGAAGAATAGATGCTTTTGAACTGTGGTGCTGGAGAAGACTCCTGAGAGTCCCTTGGACTGCTAGGAGATCAAATCAGTCAATCCTAAATGAAGTCAACCCTGACTGTTCCCTGGAAGGACAGGTACTAAGGCTGAAACTCAAATATTTTGGCCACCTAATGCGAAGAGAGGACTCTCTGGAGAAGACTCTGATGCTGGGAAAGACTGAAGGCAAAAGGAGAAGGGGAAGGCCAAGGATGAGATGGTTAGACAGCATCACCGATGCAACGAACATGAAAATGAGCGAACTCAGGAAGATAGTGGAGGATAGGAAGGCCTGGCGGGATATGGTTCATGGGATCACGAAGGGTCGGACACGACTTAACGACTGAACAACAACATAAACACCCTATCATCATCATCATCATCATCATCATCATCATCATCATCATCATCATCATCAAGTAGGTGCTTTTTATGCTATTCATACTTCCTTAGAGGTGTGCACATAAGAAGAAACATAGCCTGCAACCTAGAGTGCTATTTTAGGCAGGCTCATAGTCTAGCACACACTCCGTGGGATTTTTCTTTTTCTTTTAACAGCAGAACCCAATGCTGTATTATATAACAACCCTTCTCACACCCACTCACTCACAGACACATGCACTAAATTGTGCATCTCAGCTCTCCAAGAAGACCATTGAGGCAGAGTTTGCCTAAGAAAGAGTACCTGGCAGCTGAGGCGGCATTTCTGAGGCAGCAGCAATTTGCATTGTGGCGATCGTTGTTAGCAGAATACTGTTCAACAAGCACAAGTCTAAAGGGCAATGGGGCATAGGTCTGGCGGTTCTATGATCTATGGATAGGAATCATAGGACCAGCCTAAGACCTCCTGGTGCCTGAGGTGGTCTGCCAGATGCTGCCCCACCCGTACCTGGGGATGTACCAGCCTCTACTCCTCCTACTCCATGGATCTGAAAAAAGCAACAAAGGGATAGAGCAGAATAGAAAGTATGGAGAAGAGAATATGCTCTAGCTCCCCCTTCCCCTCCACCACACTTCCAGTAATGGAGTAAGTGGGCAGATGGAGGTGGGAGCTCCCCTCCAATCTGCTGCCTGAGATGACTGTTTCACTCACAGCACAATCCTGTGTAACCTTGCACTGGTGTAACAGTAGATTCACCAGTGTAACAGCATATGCACCGGTGTAAGTGCACTTACACTGGCATAAGTGCACTTACACCGGTGCATCTACTGTTACACCGGTGCAAGGTTACACAGGATTGCGCTGTCAGTCTCATAGATGGGCCAACCCTGTCTGTGGACGTAGATACCCTATTCACATGTAACACTGAACACGTGGAGTGAGGAAGAATGTGAGATTAGATAAGTTGTCCCTGTTCCAAACTTGCAAGTGTTCGCTTTAATGTGTACATAGTGTCATCTACATGCATACAATGTACACACGTAGGGCTTTCTCATGCAGTCAGTAAACCTGGAAAAAATTGTGGTTTTTTTTCTTTTTTTATGCAGTTGGGATCCCTGCTTTTCCAGGTAACTTATGATGTAGGCTAGGTCCTATGCACACATTAAGCTGAACACATGCAAATTGGAAGAGGGGATAGTGGGCATGATCCTGCAATTCCCCTCCCAAACCCAAATACACCCATGGTCAACATCACTCATGTCTAGGGTGATAGATTATATTTATTTCATTATTTTGTTTCTTACAAACCCCGAAAATATGTGAGCTTACAGATTGTCTTTCCTCCTGCATAAGCTTTGCCCCTAGATCACCCACCCCCTCAATGTTAATCAACAAGTGCAAATTAGGAAAGGGCACCCTTCCCAACTTGCATTTAGTTTTGTTTCACTATTTCATATTTTTGCAGGCATGGATGGGACGTAGCAGTCAAAATAAGTAGCCAGGGAGAAACTGGAGTAACTACCAGTCAGGCACTCATACCCAATGAATGCCTAGCTCAAGATATAGAAGCTCAAGATGGTGAATTTATGGACTTTTTTGGATTCTGGGGTGTGTGAACTGATTTTTGCCTCAGAACTAGCAAGTTCCTTCCCATTGTAACTTTATTTTGGAGCTTAATTTGTGGATTTTGGAACTTAATTTGTGCCACAGCTCAACCCCAGACCATGCTGTCAGTGCTAAACCTGAGTCTTGGAATGTGTGCAGTAACAATAAAGTGAATCTGTGCATGTGAACAATGCTATTCTCTCACTGCTGAGCAAACACAACCTGTCCTTGCACATGTAGAGCGCATAGCATGACATTTAGGTAGGTTTGCACCTGGTTCTTCTCTTTTCTAAAATTAAGCACCAGAGTACTTTCTCCTGATTCATACCCATTCCCTTCAACATGATTCCATAAGAACATAAGAAGAGCCCTACTGGATCAGGCCAAGGGCCCATCTAGCCTAGCTTCCTCATAAGGGGGAACATTTTTTTTCGCACAATATCCCCATAAAACGAATTGATAATAATAGGTAAGCCAGCATTTAATTCAAATTAATAATACCACAGCAACTTGTACACAGAGATAAAAAAGGTATATTATATAATGGGATAAATATATGTTTTCGGGCCCAATCCTATCCAGCATTCCAGTGCTGATGCAGCTGAGCCAATGGGGGGTGTGCTGCATCCTGTGGGGGGGGCAGTCATGGAGGCCTCCTCAAGGTAAGGGAACATTTGTTCCCTTACCTTGGGGCTGCATTGCAGCTGCATTGGCACTGGAAAGTTGAATAGGATTGGGCCCTTCTACTGGTACAATAATAACCAACCTGACATAGACTAGTATCCTCTCAGTATTTTTATTTATTTATTTATTTATTTATTTATTTTCTGTATTTATATACCACCTTTCTCATCATCAGATTTCTCATCAGATTTATTCAAGGCAGTTTACATAGGCAGGCTATCCTAATCAAAACAAGTAGTACCTCAAAGGTGCACCTACTAGTACGGAGCTTGTGGCCATTGGTTTGTGCTACTGTCGCTGTGCTGCCCATGCTGATCCTGCTGCCCCTGTTTCATTTGGAGGATGAGTGGTCATCAGCACAAGAATCAATGTAGTCTCCATGGATGTCAGGTGGGCTGATTCAGCACACCTTTGACTCCCAAACTTCTCCACCTGGAAGCATCATTTGTCTTCCATGCAGACACATTTTTAATCAGATGGTATAACAGATAGATATGTTCCATCCTGACCTAAGGACAAGAAGAACTTTCCTCCTAAGCCTAAATAGAAACATCTCCGATTTTATCTGGCAACTGCAGATGCCTGGGGATATAACAGAGTTTTATTGATATTGTTTCTCATAAGGTGGATTTTCTAGAAGTCTCTGCAGGAGGAGTGATTGCAATTGTACAACAGGAAAGCTAAACAGAATGTTATTAAAATGGTAGGTGCCAAGAAAAGTACAAGGGGGGGTGTGTCTCCTACATGTGTTGAAGCTGGGCTGGTGGCAACAGGGGAGAGAGCCTTCTCTGTAGCGGTGGCACAGTTATGAAACTCTCCCCTGTAGAATTAGGACCTGAGTCCTCCCTGTTGGCCTTCCAATGGGGACTTAAGACTTTTGAATAGCTTTCTCCTTAGAGTGATGTATGATTGGTTGCTGCTGTTATTGTTATACTTTGAATTTTAGATTGTGTGTTTTATGATTATTGTTGTATGGCAGCACAATCCTAACCAACTTTCTAGCACCGGTGCAGCTGCAATGCAGCCCCAAGGTAAGGGAACAAATGTTCCCTCACCTTGAAGATGCCTCTGTGACTGCCCCTGCACTGCAAAATGTAGTGTGTGCCCTGTTGACATGTCTACACCGGCGCTGGAAAGCTTGTTAGGATTGCGCTGTAAGGACCCAATCCTATTCCCTGCCAGCCCATAGCACACAGTGCCGCTGATAGAGTATGCAGTGCATACTGGGGTTTGGGGGACGGGCAGCCAGAAAACTTTTTCTTATTTACTTCCTTGTAGGCCATCTGGTCTCCAATGGGTCTCCTCGGACCTATGCCAGCTATTTTACTGGTGTAAGTCCGAGGAGACTCAGCGGGAAGATCGGAGCGAGGAAAGGGGGATAGGATCTTGTTATGCACCGCTGTCACCGAGCTCCTCCCCCTCCCGCCCCATGCACAGCTCACTCCCCGCGCCAAACCACCCACGATCCTCTCCTGAACTGTCCCCACTGCTGACGTACCGGATTCTGTGAGGCACCTGGGAGCTGCTGTCATGCGCACAGGGCCTCTGGCTCTTTGCGCCAGCAGCCCCAAAGCTCAGGATGGTGGCACTGCTTTCACACTGCTGGTCCAGGGCTTACAGTGGCACATTGCGAGATCCGCCACTGTAAGCCCTGGGTAGGATTGGGCTGCAAGGGCTGCAGGAAGTGTTACAAAACTCCTACACATAAAGCACTTCACTTTAGGAGTGGAAAGCATGAAAATCATGGGTCATCATGTGCAACACTTGCTCACACAGTAGCCATGTTGTCCTGGGAAACGATAGCCAATCTCGGCTGCCCAATACATGTAAACACTGGCACTTTTCAAATGGTTCCACATGGTACAGGAGTTTCGACTATACAGTACATGATTTTGGCTTTATGCACCGACCTTGGAATGTAACCCTTGCATAAGATGTGGACTGACTGTACTGCTTTTAAGCAAAACGTTCTCAAAGTAGTTCATGTAGCAAAGGAGTGAGATGGTTCTCTGTCCCAAAGGGGCTCACGGTCTAAAAACAGATGCACGAAAGACAACAGAGGAAGGGGATGGAAGTAGACGTAAGGGTAAATGGGAGAAGAATATGCTATTATTTCATGTTTATGTACTTGAGTTTACTGAGTTTACTGATGGTAGGATGTGAGGATAGTGTGACAAAACATGGCCAGTAACAAAACAAGGACCTCAACACTGTTATTTGGTCCACTTTCTGCTCAGTTCTGGAAGATGCTTCCTGCTTGAGTGCCCCTTTTACTCTATTCCTACAGGGGAGGGATTTGAGCAGACCTTCTTTCAGTTGTGTGTTTACAAAGATGCTGGCATCTCTATACATTGGCTCATGCATTTCATGGGCCGTGTGTGCACCTCCTCCTAGGCCCCGTTTCCAACTAAACTTCAGCTGTGTTAGAATAACTTGACGCAAGTCGTGAAGACATCTGTAGCTGAGCAGGGAACTCAGGGAACAAATTGATTGTTAACGTTCCTTTATAGTCACGTTAGCAGGGACACAGAAGAAGGATGTGGAGTAATATATTGGTTGTTCTCAGCTATGGTAGAGTACCTAGGTAGTCTTGGGCAAGGCACTCTGATGGGTCCTCATCTATAAAATGGGGTTATTTTACCTCAGACACAGTGATTTTGTGATGAGTGAGATAATTGATGTAAAGCATCCTGATTTAAAAAAAAAATTCTTCCAAAGTGCTCTGCTCAGACCCATCCATTTGCCTGTTTCTGTGTTTTCACACACTCCACTCAGTACCATTAATAGCAGTAAACCCAGCTTACCACCCTGGGACATTGTTAAAGCCACCACCACCACCTTGGCTCCAACCCCATTTCGGATTTCCCCCTCTCCCAGCACTATTTGTTAAAAAAGAAGACAAACAAATGGGCCAGTACATGCATTTAATGTAAAACATCACTTTAAAAAGTGGCTCTTTGACCCGTTAACAGGAATGACCCATCCATCCCTGGGCCGTGCAGCAACTTCAAGTCATCTCAGCTGCCCAGAGAAGATCAGAGGCTTGGCTAGCTCTGGAAGTCAGATTGTTCCTCACTTGTTCCCTCTAACTCAATGGGCCTATGGTGGGAGAGGAAGGAAGGGGCACTGGATGCGGTGGGGGCTAGGAGAGAAAGCAGAGTAGAATTTTGCTATTATTAGAATGTAAGGCCTTGGAACATTTCTGCGAACAGAAATCAACATGCAAATCCCAAAGATGTGAGTGAGCTCTGCCCTGACCTGGGTAATGAACAAATAAAAGGAGGCCACTTTGCTCCCAAGCTCCCTCAGCCCATTTACCCCCACCCACCCTCCCGAAAGACAAAAGGTGCAGCTTAGTGATGCGAAAGAAGAAACAAAACAAAAAAAAAGTCCCTCCTCCTCCCCTTCCCACCCCTCTAAGCTCCCCCACTAGACAGATGGCAACAGTTGCCCCCACACCAGTTGCATGTCGTGCTGAACAAGCCTCTTTTATCCCACAACAGGTCATAAATGAGAATGGTGCAGACGGCAGGCAAACCCGTCCGTCGCTGAGGGATGGTGTGAGGAGGGGGCAGGGAGGCAAGGCTGCTGTCACGAAGCCTGGAGGGAGATAATAAGTGAGCGGAGGGTCACTCCCATGTGAGCCCATCTGTCCACTTATGGGGCTCCCTCCCTCATGTGCTTTCATCCTGAAAGGTTTGCCAGTACAGACCTACACACAGGGAACCAGTGCATTATGATGAGACAATAATGCTCAGCGTTTGCCTTCACCTACGTGTACCCATAATATGCTTTTACATCATGCCATGTGTGTACGGTTGCACTTTTGTTCTCCATGTTAATTGATTTAGAAGATCTGCCAGCACTGACTCTGTCTTCTTGCCATCACTTCTCCCCACAACTGGATGAACTGAGCCAGGATGGTGTAGTGGTTTGGGAGTCGGACTTAGACCTGGAAGATCCAGGTTCAAATCCCTGCTCAGCCACGAAGCTTCCTGGGTGACCTTGGGCCAGTCACTATCTCTCAGCCCCACCTACCTCACAGGGTTGTTGCGAGGACAAAAAGGAGGGGAGGAAATATGTACACTGAGCTCCTTGGAGGAAGGGCGGTATAAAAATGTGAAAAATAAATAAATATGAAAAACACAGGGGGGGGGACCCTTTACCAATCGGATCATGAGTGCAGCAGCGTGGTGAACAAGGGTTAACTTGGAGTGACTAAGCTGTGTCCTAAGTGATCCTCCGCATGCACCCAGAATGTGTATATGCACATGCGGTCAGGCACATGCAAAACTGCAATAATGACTGGAAGACCTGTGGATGGACTACTAAGCCAATCAAGTACCAGGCTCTGTACAAGCCCAGAGCAGGAAGGTGGACCATACTGACTGGAGGGCTTTGATGTTAAATATGAGACAAGTGCTGACTGCAACAAACCAGACAAAGTGGAAACAATGAGACAATGCCGGTCAGCACAATGGGCAGCGGCAGCCTGTGCATACCAGCTGTCTACTCTAGAGTGTTATTTATTCTATGCAGAGTTGTCAGCTCTCATGTGTTCATCACAGGTCTCACGATTTCATAAAGCTTTCCTTGAAACTGCTTGAAACAGACTGTGGGGCCTGTAATAAGATGATGAGATTCACAGGCTCCTGTCTTTCTGCAGACGCATTGTCTAAAATGCGTCAGCCGCTGACCGCTGTGGTTTGAGATTGGAGGACTCTGGAGCCGCCGCTGACTCTGTTAAGCCCTGATGGTGAAGTACAGATACACACCTCACAGGTTCAGGGGTGAAGAATAACACCCTGGGAAAGATGATCCATTTTTGCCATAGCTAGCCTGTGCCAAATCACATCATGACTTCAACACAATAACTCTTCAGTGACCATCCTGTTGTACATTGATTTAAATTGAATTCTATGTTGTGTTTTGTCATACGGATGTTGGTTGCCTGTAAGCTGCTTTTGTGAAATAAATTGTGCAGAGGTTGTGCAAATCTGTAAATAAATTGTGCAAATCTGTAAATAAATTGTCACTTTAAATGTGAGGATGCAACAACTCTCACTTTAAATGTGAGGTCACTTTAAATGTGAGGATGCAACAGCTCTCAGTTCATCCATTCAGTGACCTACACCTGAGTCCCAGGGCATGGTCTGAGCACATATGATCCAGCCACATGCTGAAGCTAAGCAGGTCTAGCCATTGCTGTCATGGTAAATGTTGAAGTGCAGGAACTCTTCATGGTGCCACCATCCATAGGTATACCCCCATTGCAAGGCCAAGCCCCCCTAACCAAGTCCCAGAAAGACAATATTTTGCTATTAGAATGCAATAAAAAAATGTTCAAGGAGTCCGAAAACATTTGAAATCAGGGGAGAAGGTTTACTGTGCAAAGGTAGCAATTTCTTTGGTGGGGGGTATGCTCATACACAGGCCAGCGGGTGGCGCAGTGGGTTAAACCGCTGAACCATGAGCTGTTGATCGAAAGGTCAGCCGTTTGAATCCGCGACGGGGTGAGCTCTCGTTGCTTGGCCAGCTCCTGCCAACCTAGCAGTTCCAAAGCATGTTAATGTGAGTAGATAAATAGGTACCGCTTGCGGGAAGGTAAACAGTGCTCCGTGTTCCAGCCGCATGCTATGCACTGTGGCAAGGAGAGTCATGCCGGCCACATGACCACGGAGGCGTCTTCGGACAACGCTGGCTCTTCGGCTTTGAAATGGGGATGAGCACCACACCCTAGGGTCGGACACGACTGGACTTAATTGTCAGGGATCACCTTTACCTTTTTATGCTCATACACAGCCACTCATGTCAGCCAGGCACACACATAAACTACCCCCCCCCAAAAAAAATTTCTCACTTCTTTCACTAGCTGGTCTTCAAACATGTTAAGCACTAACAAAGAATATGGTGCACCAAAGCATGTGCAGATTTCCTTTACCACAGACTAACCAAATGCATTTCTCACGTTCTGATTATTAGGGATACATGTTTCCCTTTCAGAAGGTTTGGCTGCAGAGAGGCCTGAGCACTAACACCTTCTCATTTTAGAAATTAAGCACTATGTTGAGTGTTTGAAAGCATGATCTCTTAAGAAGAATGGGATGGATGGAACTGTGGAAAGATAGCATTCTATTGAAGATTTCAAGTGATCACTTTAGGACCAAAAGAAAGTGTTGAATCCATTGTCTCTGTACTAAAGTTGCTATTTAATGGAATTTCTCAAGATCTGTTTGACATTCAACAGTGTGTGATATTCAACAGTGTGTGAGTTTTGTTTTGGCCACACGCTTGCTACAGCGGATGGTGCTGTTGATGGTACAATCATTCTGGCTGAGGGACAATGCCACATTTTTTGTTTGCCAGTTTGCATGCTTTTGGATAATGGGAGGAGCAATCTTTTAATTTTCAACAGCAGATGGGCATTTCATTCTGCAATAATCTTACATGACCACATGTGCAGGGGAGCTGTTCTTAAAGTGTGGAGCAAAAATAAAATGCCCATTAATCTGTGAATTGCACCAAAAGTGTTCTCCTTCTTTACGCAGTGGCTCAGATTTTTCCTCCACACACAAAAATCCTATTGTTGGTGAGCTGCTTTTATATGCAGGAGTAAATAAAATGTCCTTTTAGTTTTGAAAATTAGATCTCTCCTTGCCAAATGGAAAATATAATTTGAGAGGAATGGTAGGAATGTTTGCAAAGCTGGGTCACTTAAGCCTAAACAGAGTTCCTGGCTTTGGGTTACATAACACCATACAGAGTGTCTTTTCTGCACTGTTAGCACATTTGCATTAATTTATTACATTGTTATTCCACCCTTCCTCCAAGGAGCTCAAGACTGTGTACATGGTCTCCTCCTCCCCTTTTATCCTTATAACAACCCTGTGAGGAGAGAGAGAATGAAACAGAGCACAAAGGGGGCTGTCTGTCACTGCTGAGTGGAAAATTAAAGGAACCCTGAATTATCAGGCAAGTTCTAGTGAATTAAATGAAAGAAAAGGAAGGAGCTGAAAGAGGGGAAAAAACAGGCAGGCAAACAACAATACATTCAAAATTAAGGCTGCAATGCTATGCATATTTGATAATAAGTCCTACTGAACTCAGGACAACTTATTTATTATGGGGGGGGGGACATAGCCTATGTCACATAGGACCCAGCTTTAGCAGGAGGAAAAGGAGACTGTAGGAGAAATGAGAAATATGAAGTTAAAACAGAAAGAAAGAGAAGAGTGTGTGAGCAATAGAAAAAGTCAAAATTAACAGGAAAGAGGGATGGAGGGATAATAAGAGAGGAAAGCCATCTGCAGAATGAAGGAACATAAAGTTAAGGCTGTAATGCTCATTGGACACAGCTGGATGTACGTGCATAGGCTGCAGCTACAGCTGACTAACTGGAAGAAGAAATGCAAAATCAAGAGGGAAATGAGAGATAGGGCAGAGGGGGACAAGACCCTGTGCACTTACTGACCAAGGTGGTTACTTTTGCTTTTCTTGGGCACAGAGAGACCAGCCAGCAAGTGGTACAGCAACAGTCGCATACGATGTACGACAGTCCGACTGTTCATATGACAGGTCACAACAAGCTGTAAACCCTATATAGTTCTGTATGTTTAAATTTCCAATGGGCCACTGCATCTGTCATGTCTAAATCCTGCATAGCAGAACAAAGATGAAAGACTGATATAAGACCCCTCCAGCCCCACAACATGCTATAAGATGCTCCAAGGAGGACCCAAAGGGACGGAGAAGTTTGTTACATTTGCATTAACATGGTATGTTTAGGGATTGGGGTGGAAGGATGGTAGATACATACTCCACACTGGCAACACCTCAAGTTTCCGTTCGCTTTCCTAAGGAAGCCTATGTCACATTTTGAGTACTATTACAGCAAAGCCAGTGGTATATAGGGACTTATGGCCGTTCTGTCAAATGTTTCATTCCCCCCCCCCCCCCGATCTTTGATTTGGTCTACTTTGGCTCATTAGTTCATTCAAATAGTAAAAAGAGAAGAAACAGCTAATATTTTTGGCTAGGAGTGGCTAAATCTTTACCCACACAGTCTGTCTCTCAGGCACTGATAGGGTGATGCCTCTGGCCTCCTATTGTTCTTCACTGGGAAGTATCAGGAAGTCTTTGAGAAGCAGTTGCTTACATTCCTACATTTTAATTTTAATAAACAAGGGAACTTGGGCATGTAAGGGCTCCCGCCCACAGCCTTCACTTTGTACTCTCCATTCCTGTAACTCTGTGTGAAAGGAAATGGGTGGACAATGAAATGAAGAAGGTGCCAAGTTGTTCATCTGACTGGAAAGATTGTGGTTGTTTTACATATTGTTTCATTGATTTGGTTAACATGAGGCAACACAGCATCATTCTGCTTGAATATTAGTACATTATATATATATATATATATATATATATATATATATATATATATATATATATATATATATATATATATATATATATATATATATATATATATATATATATATATGAAAAGCCCGTCTACTCAGAGTCAGAAATAAGTTCCATTTAGTTGAATGAGGTTTACTCCCAGGGAAGTGTGTATAGGATTGCAGCCCCAGGAACCTAACATGAGCCAACATCTAGACCTACTCCAAATGAGAAGACACAAATATGAAGTAATTTCTATGCTCTGTGAATATGAAAAGGGGTCCGATGTGTGTGTGTGTGTGTGTGTGTGTGTGTGTGCGTGCTTGTGTCAAGGCACACCCAGTCTCCACATCCCACAGCCCATACACCTAGCATTGTGGGAACCACTTCCCCATACTAAGATCTCATACTGCTGGGAGATTGTGCAAATATCTGAAGCATATCGGCAGGGTCAATCACATGAGTCAATCACAATAGTAGCATGGCTGGAAGAGGGGTTATTGTTGATCAGATGGAGAAGACACACAAAAACAGCCCCACCCACACGTTGTGATATTCACATGTGCTCCCCAGCAACACAGGATCCCCACTGCATGTGAGAGAGAATGGAATATCACTATTATCAAATGTTTCCAGGTTTCATGGTTGGTCCTGAAGTGTCAAAGTCTTATGGTGCAATCCTGTGTAAGATGACCTAAGTATCAACCTTTCTCAGGCTCCCTGCTGCCCCAAGTTTCAAGATCTGAGCCTCAAGAGACCTGGCAAAATGAAATGTTACCTATTTGTGTAGTTGAGACTAAAAAGCAACGGTGCAACTTTATCTTTGACTTTTGCTCGAACCAGAGAATGAGACTTCTGGATCCAACTAGAAATCCCATATAGTTTTGCAGTGGCAGTATTGGTTGTAGTTGTGGTGATTTAAAACCATTTTCTAGAGGGAAAAAAAATCACAGTATGTATGTAATAAGTTGCCATTGCATGTCATTAAGGTCAAGAAAGTAGCAGGACAGAAATAGAAATTAGACATCATAGAGGTAACTGGAATAACTAGTTAAGCAACCATTCAAAACAGACGCGTAAACAGGAGCTGCATAAAAACAACCGTCCCTTCCTCTTCAGAGTTTAAGACCAAGAAGCATTACATACATGTCTGTTGCAGCTGCATTGGCATGGATACTTTTCAAGCAATCCAAGTGACCAACATTGGAGGCAGATGTTTGATTCCTCAAGTTAAGTAAACCTGATTTCAGCACATCGTGCTCCCATGCACACACCACCTCAACATAGCTGGACACAGCTGGGTCTCAACTCGCTACAAGTAGAGCATTTCTCCACATCCTCCGCACATTTCAAAGAGATCCTAAGAGCATGGTAAATTGGAATCGAGAGGATTGTGAGCCCAATCATATTCATTACCCCCTGTCGACGCAGTGGCACCAAAATGGCTACTGCTGTATCCTGGAGGGGGGGCAGTTGCAGAGGTCTCCTCTGGGTAAAGAAACATTTGTTACCCAGGGGTAAGCCTCGGTGGCACAGGGGGGGGGGGTCTACTACTCGGACCTGCGCCAGTGAAATCACTGGCACAAGTCTGTGTGGACCTGCGCCACGGGATTGGGCCCAGTGGCGTTAGGATTTGGCGGAACCAACCCCGTTCCTGGACTAAATCTGCCCATCCCCCACCACATTACTTCCCTGTTTCACCCTCCTCCCACCCCATCGCCACTTCATTCCACCCTCCCCCGCCTCCATTCTGCCCTCCCACCACCCCATCCTGCCTTCCCCACCACCTTATCTGCATCGTCGGGTCCTGGGCGATCCGCTGGTGCAAGCAGGAAGGCTCTGGCCTTCACGCCACTGCTCCAGAAGCACATGCCTCCATGCACTGCCAGAGCATGTTTTGTGGCCATAAGGAAGTCTGGCAGAACACTAGTTGACATCTGTGGGTGCATGGTTGACTGTAAGTCATGCTTCTGAATCCTTGATGCATCAAAGATCACTATTTTGGGCAGGGGCATCACAACAGGGGTGCGACCGGTGTGACCCACATCAGATGTCATTCTTAAAGAGGTGACACCACACTGCCCCAGCCTCTGCTCGGCAACCCCAGCCCGCTCTGGGCTCAGTCGCCTTGTACTCTTGCCAGTGAACATGTTTTCGCCACTCGCCAGTGAGAGTGCAAGACAGCTGGGCCCGGAGCAGACTGGGAGGTGCCAAGCAGAGGCGGACCGTAGGCGGGCTTTTCATATAAAATGAATATGTAAGCCCGGAAAGTTGGAGGCGACGTGATTACATCACTACATCACCCCTTAACATATGGAACACCGAGCTCCCCAGGGAGGCACTGCACCAGGTGACACCCACCCCAGGAATGCCTCTTATTTGGGGTTGCTTATTCTTTTGTGAAGCTCCACTTTTTCTTAAATTAGACCCTTCTTAGGAGAGCACTTGAAGGGCTTTCATGTTAAAACTCAACTGCTGATTGTATTCAATGGCATTGCTACCGTCAAGCGACGGCAGCGGGCCGCTACGGGGTGACGTGCCCTTTTCCCTCAGGAACGATCTGCGCATGCGCTAAAAACGTTATAAATAACGTTCGCGCAGCGGGCCTTCCCTCAGAAGGCCCCGGACAGCTGGCCGGGGAAGACGTCCCCGAGCCGGCTGCAACAATTAAGGGGGCGCCCGGGCCAGCAGCCCAGAGCGGCAGCCCGTCGGGCGCCCACCCAAAAAATCGCACCGCAGCCTATGGCCGTGGCGAAGATTTATAAGAGGGGGTATAGGGTGGAGGCGTCACTAGGGTGACGCGCACACCCCGCTATGGGGCGGCGTGCGCCCTAGTGACGCCACTGATTCTATTCATGATTCAGTGAGATGACAGATACAGGTATTTGGAATACTAAGCACACAGCTGGAGGGGGGGGGGTTACTTGCCCTTTCTACCACAGTTGCTTGCATTGTTAAAACAGGCAAGCTGCTTTTTAAGTTTAAATTATAAAACTTGAACTGTGAAGGGAGCTACCTCTTCACCATGCGGAGAAAACTTCAAACAAACCCTGGTTTCTTCAGCATTTCCTTCTGTTGATTTTATTATGATTTCAGGGGACATTAGTGGGCCAGAGATCACAGTTTAAAAAACACTGCTCTAAGCATTATTGAATTGCATGCTGCCATGCATCTGATCCATGTGGATCTCCCATTTGACACTTTTGATCCTGGATTTGGTATCAATTAAACCTTTGTGTCCTCAGCAGATGAAATGAATGGGAAGGCGTACTGGAGCCACGACTCAAATTAATTTTTCTCCCCATTCCCCTCCCTTTGTAGGTTTCAGGCAGGCAGGTGTTGAAACTATGCTCTAGGCCACAGACTGATTTCCCCAGATACAAGAGCTTGCAGCTTTGCTTATGCTGCTGCCTGACTGGTCTTCATGGAGCCCAGAGCAACAGCTCCTCCCCCCCTCCTCCCCTCCCCCCTCCTCAGAAAACAAAGAGAACTCAGGAAACACCTGGAGGCCAAGCGCTCACACAGCTCTAAAGGAGGGCTTTGCAGCTCATTTCTCTCTGCGCCAGCTGCTTAAAAATAAAAGCTGAATCATTCATCAATGCCCCACCCAGGAGCCATTACATGTTTGCCCTTGACATTATTACAAGCCCAGACGGGCTGTCTTCTTGCTCCAGAATGCGCCCCTTACACTGCTAATGCAAAGTCATCAGGCATACATACTCCAACCAGCACAACAAGGATGAAATCATGTTCCAAAGCATCAATGGTAAGATCATATTCTAGGCTCTGAAACGATGACGACCCAAGTTACTCCAAAAGCCAAGAGAAAACCATGTCTATGACTGTTTATTGGTGGGAAATTGATTAGGTAGAGACCGAGACATTTTCCACACAAATGTTGTGAATACAGGGAGTGCATAAGGAAGATGTAGAATTGTGGCAGAGACCATGTACAAACTGTTTATGTGTAGGCCTTGTGTATGGGTGGGGATCCTGCACACGTAGTTGGGAACAGCTGGCTGTGCAGTATAATGCATGTGCATGTACACTTTGTATATGGTATACATTTACACTGGACAGATTCTACTGAGTGAATGCATGTACAGTAGGTCAGGGTTGGTGTTGGCAACCTTGATCCTGCTCCCTCCAACCCACCCATTCATTTTTCACAAGATGGTCATATGAAAAGTACTCAAGGTTCATCATCAACATAGTTGTTCTGAAGGCATCTCATCTACTGTCCCAACCATATGCCTTAGTGGACAAGTCTATTTAAGCCGTATGTTTGAAAATGACTTCAGTCATAGTGCTGAATTATACTAAACTACAGAGAGAATTGAGCAGCACTAGTGCCAGGCTACTGGAAGCCCTTGAGCAAAGTCCTTCACTAGGCCTCCCATGGTGTTTGCCATCCATTGCCACCAGTACTCAAGGTTCAGGGGTCGGCCCAGTCAATCAGGCCCTTAGTCAATGGCCAACTTCTGACACCACCTTTGGATTTGATGATGTTTGTTACAATGACTAGCTTTGTGATGCTTTTTCATAGACTAGTTGCATTGTATGAGGCATGGAGGAGGAGGAGGAGGAGGAGGAGGAGCCGCCGCCGCCGCCGCCGCCGCCCCCCCTCCCTCTCTCTCTCTCTCTCTCTCTCTCTCTCTCTCTCTCACACACACACACACACACACACACACAAACACACACACACACACACACAGAGCATGCTGGACTGTTAGCAGGCTCATGCCCAAGCCAGGCTTTCTTGCCTGAAGAGGTCTTTCTGTGAACTGGCAACTCCACAGTATATGCAGCAGCACCTGTTATGACACTACCTTGGGATGTGCTGCTGCCATCAGAAGAAGTGGGGTGGCCACAAATTATCACATGGAGGTCCTGGTTCACACAAAGCAAGGTCCCTCCTTCTACAAGCAGTCTGTAGGTTAGCCGTGATGAGCCCAGTTGATACATTCTCAAGGCACAAATCTGGGGGCTGACTCATATATGAACTGGCTTTTGGTGGAAACACCCCTATGTGGATAATAAAAAGTCAGCCTCACATGGTGGTTGCTGAAGGTTATCAGGACTGTAAATATAGTAGAACAGATCATATATGGATAACAGTGTCAAGACTGGCAGTGCAGTCCTAGGCAGATTTACTCAGAAGTAAGCACCATTGAATTGAGTGGGACTTACCCCCATGGTAGTGTTATACGATTGCAATCTCAGTTTAGTCTGATAAAACTGCAAGGGGACTTCTGCAAAGCATATTACAAAAACCATTACTAAGGACCATTTTAAAAGGAGAGAGGTATGATACAAGCCGATAGAGTCTACTTGTGTTTTATAAGGATATTCAGAGAGGAGTCAGCTGGATAACAAGGGACTGTTGGTGTCATTATAAAACATGTAGAAGAGGAGAGAGGCTTGTCATCTGGGATAGGTTCCCACACAGCTCCTCCCTTTTTGACTCACCTGGGATTTTCACAGCCTGTGCAGACCATGTGGGTGCCTTGATTACAGGCACCAGCTGTCTCTATTTACTAGGAAATGGGGGTATCTCCCTCAAAGAGCTTTGATGGACAAACAGCCACTGCTAAATTGTGTGAAAGGAGGGGCAAAAACAAACAAAACAACTATTCTCTCATTTTGAAACTATCAGATATAATTAGAAAGGATGCTGATGGGTCCCATTGTAAGGGCTGCTTCACACATAAAGTTTCCCTATATAGAAATACACTGTGGAAAATTCTTTGCATACTGAAATATACTAGCATTGTACAGTATATGAAGATGGATCTCATGTCTATGTTGCTTCCTTATACTTATGGGAAGTTGCATTTGGGAGCTAGCTCCCAACAAGCATACACCTGCTCTCAACTTAAGTGCACTCACTAAAATCGATCAAGGCATCATCTGTACATGATAGTATAAACTAGTACATATGAATGTGGTGGGTTGTTTTTTTACTACTCCAGGGTATACAATGTGTGTATTACAACTCTGAGACACCATCTTCACTTGGTGGACTAAAGCAGGGGTTCTCAACCCCTGACCGGCCATGTACCACCTCTGGCACTGCTCGTCCTTCACATACCACCAGAAGTGCAAGTAACACTTTTCAGAAGTGCCACCTGTGCATGTACCACTTTTGGAGTATCATCAGAGATGGCTACTGTGCACACAAATGAGTGGCTTGCTCTACATTTGTCTCTGCAGTGAGGAGGAAGCTTCTCTGCTTGCTACTGCATCCTTCTCTCCTTGTCCAAGCCACACTTTTTTTTTAAGGGCTGAGCCACCACAAAGCCACACCTTGTGGCCAATACACTGCTGCCTCAGCCATTGTCACATCCAGTGGTGTCAGGCCACTGACATCATGCAGTCTCTATAGTAGGCAGCAGGGCCTAGTATAGCCTGCCATACTGCACAGTACCACCAGTGGTATAAGTGCCACTGGGTGAAAAGGAAGGCTTTAATACATAAGCTTACTTCTTTTCAGACTTATGCAACTCCCAGGAGGATTTGAGTCTTGTCTAAGGTCCAAATACATAACAAAGCATTCCTGGTGTTATTTGTTCATGGTATGTTTTTCTTGCTGACAATACTCATAAAGAAATTCTTTTCAATTTGCAAATAGGTGATTAATAACTCCTCTGTAGCCAGAACTAATGAGTAGGGTCAGTGATACATTGCTAGTTGTGGCATATGTTTACCACTAGCGATATCCAAATACATGGGGTCTTTTCATCACCAAAAGGTATCATATTCATTATTTTATTACCAGGGATAACTAATGTAGCGCTTGGTCATATAAACATATCTGAAAAGAACTGATAACACTAGCAGGGACACCAATGTTGTGTGACTACTGCTACAGGTAACATAGGAAGGCTGCTAGAGCAGGAAATTGATGTTGCATCTTGCCCATTAAAAGCTAGCATTTCACACTAGGTAGTTTGCTGGGGGTTTTTAGAATGAGAATGGCTTCCATATGTCCTGAAAGAGGTGAGCATGCACAGTATGAAAGTCCTGTGGTAGAGCAGACTGGCCAAATAAATAATAATAATAATAATAATAATAATAATAATAATATACAGTATTTATATACCGCCTTTCTTGGTCATTGGATTTCTCCTCCAACTTTAATTCAAGGCAGTGTACATGGGCAGGCTTTCTAAACCCCAATGGATTTTTACAATATAAAAAGGTAAAGGTGACCCCTGACAATTAAGTCCAGTCGTGTCCGACTCTAGGGTATGGTGCTCATCCCCATTTCAAAGCCGAAGAGCCAGCGTTGTCCGAAAACGCCTCCGTGGTCATGTGGCCGGCGTGACTCTCCTTGCCGCAGCACGTAGCATGCAGCTGGAACACAGAGCGCTGTTTACCTTCCTGCAAGCGGTACCTATTTATCTACTCGCATTAACATGCTTTGGAACTGCTAGGGTGGCAGGAGCTGGCCAAGCAACGAGAGCTCACCCCGTCGTGGATTCGAACTGCCGACCTTTCGATCGACAGCTCATGGTTCAGCGAACAATGTTCTAATCTTTCGTAGAACCCTTCATTCTAGATGTTGCTTTCTTCGCCTCACCACGCTTCAGCTGACAGGCAACCTTGACTGCCACTCAAGTGCTGCAGCTGCAGTTCCACTCTCCCACAGAGGCGCTGCAACTTATCAGCTCAGCATGCCAGGAGCTCTCCGATAGACACAGAAACTTCTGGCCATCTTGAACTGCCGTCCTTTAGATCTTCAGGCATTTGAGACAATCGCTCTACCAACTGAGCCAGACGTCCTGCCTAGCTGCTTAGAGTATATAGATAGAGCCTTAGTACATAGTACATGGAAGTTGTTGTGCAGGTATAATTAACTATGTACTAACACAGAAACTAATACAGCTGCCATTTTCTCACATCTTGATTGCTAATGACCCGGGATAAATGATGGTGAATCACTCTACCATCAAGAATGACTAGACAAACCTTTAGTGGAGATTGAAGGTTGGTGTCCAGTTTGAATCAGGGACTGTCTGCCAGGCTTTCTAAAAGTAGATCACATGAGTGGAAGGAGGGAGGAGCTCTAAGTAAGACAGGTCAGTCTCGATCTAAATTATGGATATGAGTTTGGGAGGGCAGGGAAAGAGAGGCACAGGATGTGATCTGCCTTACTTAATTGGAAAATTCCCATTGATTTGTAGTGGCTCTGGCTTGTACAGTATTAACAGAGGATAACTGGACAGGTTCTACCAACGCACGCACGAGAGATCATCTGTGAACTGCAGAGATGCATAGAGGCATACAAGGAAGGGAGTTGAAGCTGTCACCAATCTGGGGTATTATAAGTAGCATCACTTCAACTTCCTGCTACCTCTGACATCCCCAGTCCCCTTTTTTTATTGGTTCAGCTAAGGTGTAACTTTGAATAGTGGCAGCAACAACAACACCTCACATGTCAAATGCCAAAGTTCCATCCAAAGGACAAGAATGTCACACCAAATGAAACATAAATCTCTGGCAGACTAGCTGCATAGAGTATATAGAGCCATAGTATATGGAAGTTGTTGTGCAGATATCATTAACTATGTACTAACACAGAAACTAATACAGCTGCCATTTTCTCACATCTTGATTGCTAATGACTCAGGATAAATGATGGTGAATCACTCTACCATCAAGAACCAGAAACTTCACCCAAACACAGCTTTTTATCTCAAGCACTTTAGATCACTTGGAGGGTGCCCATCTCATTCTAGCCTCTGCATGACTATTGGGTAATCCTCCACTATCTTAAACACTCTCTTTCACAAGTTCGAGATGTTTTAAATGCCTGCCTTGGTGCTAAAGGAGAGCTTTTAAAAATGTCTGCCTTGACATTCACATTGACCCAGCTATGAGTATGACACACACAGATTATTCAGAGCATTTGAAAGGCACTGATGGAATTAACCAAGACTACATCCACACCATAAGAAATCCCAATTTCACTTTGCACTGTTCTGGTTCTTTTTTATTGCGCTTATGCCTTGCATTGTCTATGCCAGAGGTTCTCAACATTCGGAGGCCCTCATACCCCCTACACAGGCCTCTGCATACCCCGAGTGGCTCCCACTGCATACCCCTGCATACCCCCTCCGGGTTGTGGCACGAGCGGGAGGACCAGCCTGCGCCGCAACCCGAAAAAGAAGGGTACAGGCCTCCACTGTCTCCTGCAGTACAGGGCTGCATCCTACCTTTTCTCAGCACCGATCTTGGATCTCACAAGATCCAAGATGGCAGCACCCAAATCTCATGAGGGCATGAGGCAGCATATGAAGGCGCATGAGGCATAGACTCTATGCCTTCTCATGACAACTTAGTTTAAATAATGCACATTTGTCTCTTACTATGTTTGTACACATTATGCCACACTGGGCTACATGGGATGAGAGAGGTTTAATTGCCTATCACTCTTCTAAATCAATTTTTAAAAAAGAACAAGGCATGACAAATCAAACTGACACACAGACATGACACACCACATATGGCAAGCATGATCTTCACAGGCCTGTGCAAATATGGCTCATATGAGAGAAATGATCTGGAATTCCTTTACAGCCCATTTGGCACAGTTTTTGTGTTCTTCAGTGGTAGATGCAACATAAACCAACCCCATACAGGAGCATGATCTCACATTCACCATTGCACACAGCCACAATGGAATGAGCAAACAAGACAAGGGGCGACAGAAACCTCAGGGCCACAATAGCCTCCACCTTTTCCTGGACACCCTGGAAGATATCCAGCATTAACAAATAATTTCTAGTTGCTCACATGCTGTTCAGAAAGTAAAATGAAAGAGAGTTGTCAGAAGGCTGGTACTGACTTAAAGCCCTTCATGGTTTGAGTTGAGGTTATCTGAAGGACCGCCTTCTTCCATACATTCTAGCCTGCCTTCTTAGGTCATCTGAGGGGGGCTCTCTTGTAAGTGCCGCCCCTGTCACAAGTTATAGGGATGGTGGCACGTGCAGAGCAGTCTTAACAGCATCGTGGGCCCCTGGTTACTGATGCAATGGTGACCCACTTCCGGTTTTTTGACAAAACCAGAAGTGGGTTGCAATCACATCAGACCTTTCTGATGTGTGGGGAGGCCTGCAGAGGGGTTTGCAGGCTCCTCGCACCCCCAGGGGACCAGCAGACCTCTCAGGGAGGTTAAAGAAAGCACGATGACGGCGGCGCAAAAAGTGCCTTTAACACTTTTTATGCGACGGTGGCGTGATGGGACCCGAGCTCGAGGGCCTCCAGGCAACTGCTCAGCGTGCCCAATGGAAAAGACTGTCCTAGGCATGTGGGCGAGGCTTCTCTGTAGTGGCACCACAATTACAAAATTGCCTACCGGGGGAATTAAGAACCTCTCCATCTCTCATGGCTTTTTGGTGAGGGCTCAAAACGTTTGTTTTGTCTGGCGTTTAGGTGATGGGCTGGTGTCTGCCCTCTGTAATAATGTTTTTGTTCTGCTGCTTTATTCTGGCCTAAATAATCAACCCTTAATGGTTTTATCATTTTGATTACCGGTAACTATTTTATTTTTCATATTGTAAATTTTGTTGGAATTTTGTAAGCTGCCTTGGGCATTTACTCCAGCATGGGAAAGGCAGGATATAATTTTTAAAAAAATAAATAAATATGGACACCTCTTCCAATCACAAAGGTTTGCAACAGTGGTTCTTAAGCTGGGGTCCATGGATGCACTTCAGGGGATCAGTGAACCAACATTGCAAGCATGTTTATGTGCATTTTTCTGGAGAGGGGGGTCCATAGCTTTCATCAGATTGTCAAAGGGGTCTGTGACCCAGAAAAGGTAAGAGGCACAATTTTACAGCCTAAGCATTTGTTCCACGAATGGACCACAATTCCCCCTGCACTCCTGTTCTGGAGGGTCCCCCAGGCCTTCGGAGCAAGTTATTGTGAGGTTAAGGGTCCCTGTACTAGAAAAGGGAATCACAAAAATCAAACACTCCTTTCACATTGAAACATAAGTGCCTTCTATTCACAGAAGAAATACTTTGGATCTAATGCTATATATATATATATATATATATATATATATATATATATATATATATATATATATATATATATATATATATATATATATATATATATATACACCACACTAGTCACCAGAAGTGTATGGACATTACAGCTTGGCACATTAAGTGGATCCTTAGTACTATTACATTGGAAAAGAATTACACATATTGATAAGGAATTCATCCTTCATGACTGCAAGAATAGAATGTTCATTTAAATTCTAAGTCCCAAAACCACTGCTGATTAAAGACAGTTATAAGGACTACTACAGGATATCACTGGTATGACCAATTTGATGTTTTTCTAAGAGGCTGGAATGTATATATGAAATATAGAAACAATAAGTGCTTACTTCAAATTCTGCATAGTCAGCCTACGAAATACAGTTATACATATTGAGGGAGAGAGCTTTTTTCCTTGTTCCTTTTCCACCTCTCTCTGGTTTGCACTTAAATCACAGTTTGTGTACAAGCCTGTATTGTCTCAATTATTCCATGGCAGTACTGCTGTTCACATTTTAAAAACACATTAAATTTAGTGGCTAGTGTGCAGTACAGTATATGACCATCCAGAGACAGATTAGTTTTGCCTTTACTCCAAGGATGCAATCATTATACTGCAAGGTAAGCATACTGTGCTTTTTGCTCTTCTTGCTTAGATTGAAATGTGCCAGAAAAGACCCAGTTAAGCAATTCAGTACAACAGAGAAATCTGACCTGAAAGGACAGATGTTCTCATTAAAGGAGTCGGATGGTTTTGCTTAATGAAGCTACTTGTCCCAAGCACCCAAGATCCCTTGCATTCTGTACTGTATTCTTGTAATAGCTTTCTTTGGACAATGATGTTCCGGCCTTCTTCAACCAATTACTTTGAAACTGCATAACCTTGGCAAGAAAATCAGAATAATGAAGTGAAGGATGGAATTACAGCAGAGACTTAGTGGCCACTTCCATGACAACAGATGATGGGAATGCAGTGTTAAATAATGGTTCAGTTTCTCCCCTCAAGCCTTCCCATGGTAGCATTGCTCTTATTTTTAATCCCAGTTCAAGTCAGTCAATTTAGCGGGGGGGGGGGGGGGGAAAGAGGAGCTTAATATTAAGGCCTCCATAGAAACATTAAGACATGTTTAATAGTGACAAAAACATGAAAAATCCTGGTAGAGCAGATGTTTTGCATGAAAGACTCAGCTTCAGTTCCTGTCTCCAGGTAGAGCTGCTCAGCTTCAGTTCCTGTCTCCAGGTAGAGCTGCTCAAGACCACTTTCTGAAATATCAGTCAATGCAAAGCAAAATGAAGTGTACTTAAAGCACACAGTAACATCTGCTTCCAATCTAATAGTGGTCATATTTTATTCCTGGGAAGTTATTGCACTTCTTGGCCATTGTTCTGAATTCAAGTCTGCAGTCCTGCAGTTGCCTAACCACCATCAGCCCCACCACCATCAGCCCCACCTACCTACAAGATATGCAGAGGGCATCACAAAGTCAAAGCAGGCCAAACCTGCACATCTTCCAGCCCTGCCCATCACCCTCTCCTGAAGCTCAAATGTGCTCTAGAACTAGTGCAACCCAAACTGCTTACTCACTTCTTCCCAGGTACTCCACTCCCAAATACCTTGTGTATGGGCATTGCTTCTTGTAGTTGACAGCTAGTCTGTCATCAGTCACCAGAGAGAATCCATTTGGAATTTTGTATGTTTAAGCACTTAAATTGGTGGTTATTATTCAGACATACTAACTCTGCAACCTCTAGGAAGCAAACCCCCAAGAGTTGCATCTGTGAACTAACTGCAAATAATCACCCAAGAAGCAAATGCTATGTGTACATTTTATACAATAGCAGCCAACCTGAAATGGGGCCCCATACCCCACCATTAGGGCTGATTTTGTAGGTTTGGGCTTTTCCAAAGTACTATTTGAAGAGCTACAAAAACCCACAAAACTGGTTTGACAAGACGCTGAAACGGGGGGGGGGGGGAGGGAGGAGAGAAGAGAAAAAACTACACTGCTCCCTTCATATCACCAATAAGCTACTGGCTCTATACAAGTTTATATAATTTTAAACCACAACATTATTTAAGGAGCTGAAGATGTTGGGGGAATCTTTGCAAAAAAGAATGAGCCAATGCTTTGGATCTTTCCAGCAACATATTTAAATTGCTACATTTTTATTAAAGTAACAAAAGTGTACATTTCTCAATATATCTGTACATTTTGCATATAAAAACACTATTGTACAATATTCATCCTCCCCCTGCCAGCCCCACCCCAACACAAAATAGCTTACAAACTTTTATTATTTTCACCAATTATGAAAGTAGGTCCCGTTCAACAGTCCAGCTCAAGTTTTGCAAACATTTTCAAAAAAGGGGGAGGGGGGGAAGAGAAACACACTCACACCGAAAGGCTGTTCCTAAGACAAGGTTCTTCAGCACTGCAACAAGTTGTGCCAGGCTTGTAAGTAGAAGGCAACAAAGAGCATACATCAATTCACAGCTTTTACATGCACAAGTTACAAAACAGATTCCGTCCAAATTTGGTTGGCTTAACGCTAACAAAGTCTTAATACTAGATTCCATGCCTGGTACAATAGCATGATATTTGGTAACCTTTTCTGCTTCTCCATCAACCCTTCAAGGATATTTAGGAAGGAAAACAAAGGGGATGGAATAAGAATTTGGTTTTCAGAAGCACCCTTCATTGGTAAGGAGGGAGTAAGATGAAAGTGATACCTTTAAACAGAGTTGCACTGATCATGCCAACTTGGCAAGCCAAACCAGTACTGGCATTTGGGAAATTCCAAGTAGAGGCAGGGAGTGTAGCAAAACAAACATTTTTCCTGGATATGTTAACAGTTCCCACTCATATCATGTGTTCAATGCACCAGATAAGGAACGAGTCTCCCAGGCAGACTTCAAACAAACTTCCTTGCAGGGAAAAGCTACAGTGCAGAAAGCGTTCCCCTCATTGTGCCGCCAAATATTGCACAATTATGCTAACGGAGTGGCGACACTTTTTTTAGCTTATAGGAGACCCTTAGTGCTTTATAACCTTTGTATTTGCTGAACGAAGGTTCCGAGTCTCAAAACAAGAGCCTCATGTATTGAGCTGGAAGAAGTCAAATGATTCACAGCTGGGTTTATGTAATTTCTGAACTTGCAAGTTAAAGATTTAAGGTACCAGGAAATTTACCTGTGCAAGCCCCATTGAAGTGAATGAGAACTGTGGTCTGCAACACTTTTGTGAGGCTCCTGTTCCTAGCAGTGGAGATTGTGCAGGATAACTTCCTGGCAGATTGTGCCCTTTAAAATAAGATCTTAAACTACTCTGTACAAAAGGCCATCATACCTCTTAAATGGTATACATTACAGGGCCAAGACTTCAGTCCAGAGATTCATGCACTAGAGCACAAACATTTTAGGAGTCGTACAAGAAGCATTTAGAAGTTATAGTTGCCTTGAGAATAGGAAACTGTAAACACAGAAACTACTCCTCCTCCAGAGTGCCCAAGTTTTATGAAATATATTGCACAGTGTCTGAGAACTCAATTCACAAAAGGCAGAGGAGGAGCAGCTCTAGAAATGCAAAGCAGTCACCTCTTCAAGACAGGAGAAAAGCCAGACCATGAGCCCTGAAACAGATCTGAGAAGGTTTTGCTTTAAAAACGGTTTAAGTGCCTGTTTTTGTAATCACCTCTCAGCAGTCATTGGCAGCATTGTCAGGAATTTTACAAGGACAAGATAAAAGGCAGTGGAAGAGACAAAATCCTAGTAAAGGCATTTTTCCAGCAGGTAGATCAAGTTCACATTGGCCTGGCCATTGCACGTTTTTGTGTATGGGAGTTGGCTACTCTAGTCACCAGCCAGACGTTAACACAGACCAGATCCTAACTCTCCTTGCCAAGCAAAGTTCCTTATGATTTCAGAAACCACTTTTGGGTGCCAGCTGGAATTTTGCATGAGCATGAAGTGCAGGATGAGGTGCAGAATTGTGCAGAAGAAATCAAGCTTTTGTGCAAAAAGATGGGCTGGCACTGAAAAACCCGCCACACAGACCACAAGCAATCTGTGGCTATAAATTGTGAGTGGGTGCTTTAAGAAAATATTTAGACCATGAAAAAAAAATGAAAAAGTTCTCAGATTGGAATAGTAGGTGAAGCAAGCTTATATCAAGCAAGCTTATATCAGTGTAATAAAATGAACAGGCAACTTTTGAAAGAAAAAAGCAAATGCTTAGAACGAGGTCATGACATCCCAATCAAGATGTATGTTTCATTGCTTAAGTACTACCATTCTGGCCATTAGATTCACAGTTGTTGTAGCACTTGCCCCATAGTTAGTCACTGCTTAAAAGTGCTGTGCCCTGCCCTGCCCCACCCCCTCTACTTTTGCTTCCAACCCTGCATTTCCCAGATAGGCAGGTCAACCCTTCAGAATTGTCATCCAACACTAATTAGGTAGATATTGGCATTTTTTCTTTTTTTTTTTAATAAACTCGCAAGCTTGCAACAGCTTTAAAAAGGCACCTCAGCACCACTCCAAGGAAGAGTGGTGCCTGCTATTGGATTTCATTTTGGATTTTCTCTTTTTTAAAAAAATATAAATAGCTCTTCATTTTTAAAAATACATCCTCGGGTGAGGTATACAGTAGCCCATGTCTTGGCAGTGTAAGGACAACTGGGAGCACTTAGCTGGAGACGGTCATCATGTAGCCTTTGGAAGGGCTGGTGCGCCCCAGCATCATCTGATTTTTGCAAGTGAGCATCCCATAGGAGCTCACAGGTGCTGCAGCTGCCTCATACAGAACACAGATGGATCCATCCTCACCAATCCGGTAGGATACCTCATAAGGGTCCACCCAGAGTGTGAGTTCACTGGGCAGGAGCTGATATAGCTGCTGGAGGTCGAGTCCAATCTGGCTAGCTGCCTTGCTGATGATAGGGTCCATTTTATGGTTGATTCGGATGCAGCGGTAGCCAGAGCCTTTGAAGGGTTTCTCGGGGAACCAGTGATGTTTGTAATGCTCTGGAAAGGGCACAAAACAGAAACAAAATACCAAGAGTGGTAAGTCATCCACAGAGCTGCAACATGAGATAAAACACTTTTCACGCACAATAATATACAGCTATATCAATGTTTATAGAATGGCTTTCTTTGAGCAGCCACTCTATGCCTAGAGTGGGAAGGATCTAGTCAGTATTTGAAGCCAACAATGACAACTCTTTCTCTTCCAGCGACACAGGATCAAGCAGTTCTACAATTCAGAAAGGCAGCTCCTTTTGCGTTGCATTGTATAGGAAGAGATGAAATCACAATGAAAGGTTTGTTCTGGGCAGCTCCCAGCTCAAGAGATTCTCTCCCCCCCCCCTCCATTGCATTTAAAACTGCCAATTCAAGGGGATTACTACCAAGAAGGGCTATACAGATAACACTGAACAAGTCCAGTGTATCTGAAGCGCAGCAATAAGGAAACTTTGTCAAAGCAGCAGGAATTCAGAAAGCCAAGGACTGAAAAGTCTGCATTAGCTCAAGTACTTCACTAATTATTTAGAGCTCCCTTAGACAGTGTCATTAGTACATATAGCACCCCTGGCAATCCTCTCCCCTCCAGGTCAAAATACAGTGTCTATTCCATACACACATTTAGAAAACCCTTCCAACTATTTCATAGATGCAGTGGGTGGGGGAGGGGGACAATTGCATTGTCAATTGCAAACAAGACCGACTTTTAGACAACTTGGATGAAGTTTCTAACCTCTTCATAGAGCACCCGGTCCTCTTAAAAGCAATCTGTTAAACAATACAGCTCTCTAGTTCCAAACAATACAGCTCTCTAGTTCCAAACAGTTTTAGAATAGGTGCAGTGTGCGTTATAGTAATTGACACCAGTTGCTTCAGACAAAGCCACACCACTCTTTGGAGTCTGGTGAATGGGTACAGATGTTGGGCACACACAATCCACTAGATGCACAAGACCCCTGGAAGTGTCAGAAGGGAAGGGAATCACTACTGCACTGCTGCAGGCTGGGCAGACGAACAGAGCCTGCCATCACTATCAGCTTCTAATTTTTCAAGAACAAAGAACTTCCATTTTCAGATTCCCGACGCCACAGCAAAAGTATACTGGGGGTGGGGGAGCCCAGCATATGAAACCAAATACTTATAAGGTCATATTTATGTTTTTCACGATGTAAGAATAGACTACAGGAAACCAATTTAGATGTGCCCAAAAGGAGAACGTTACTAATAAAACGCTCTCCAACCAAAAAAGTAGTTTCGTTGCAAAGTTACAGGAGTGGCAGCCTTAGAAATGTATTAACGATTATAGTTTGGGGGTTATACGGTATATACAGCACTGCCTGAACTACAGGGCAAGAGACTTTGCCTAGAGATAAGAAAAGAAAGGGGAACGGAGGGGACGACAAGAAGACTCGTAGCTGGCCAGTAGACGTCCTATACTTGTCCAGGGAAGGAAAGTTAACGATGATGTTGTATATCTGGCCAAGAATACGAGGCCCAAGGTTGGAAAGCTCCCCAGTTCAGGCAGGTTCAGCTCTCACCTGTGAGCGCCTCTTCGAGGGCACCGCTGAAAACCTGAAGCTGCTGCTCACTAACGCACCCCCGAGTCCGGAGCAGGCTAGACACGAAACCCACGGCAGCGGCAATCTCCGGCACCATGTCCGCCCGGCTGCAGTTGCTAACGGAGCTTCCATTCCAACGCTGGATTTGGCTCATGTCTGGCTTTGTATTGAGGTTAGGACGGTCCCTTTAAGGCTCCTGACTGATGGTTACAGACGGGGGTACAATACTGTGGACTGGTGCGCGCGTTCGTGGCCGCCTGCGGAAGCAGCGGCTGCTTAACGATGGTCTTCGGGAAGGCTTCTTTCGCGTCCGCCGCTCTCCCCCAGCTTGACTAGCTGGGATGTGGCTACAAACAGGACTCTTAATACTCTTGGAAACCAAGGCGTCACCAGCGTGCGTACTCCTGATTGGCTGAGCTCTCCTTGGTATGTTAATGAAGTTGTGACCTCAGCAGGGTGGAAGTTGTGACGCGAGTACTGGGAAAGTCAGGCCCCGACAACATGATAATAGCAGCTGGGGTTAGAGTGGAGGAGGGGAAGCAAGGTTTCTGCTACCGGGCTATTTATAGGGCTTTGCCTAGTAGGGGAGCTGTGGTGGGATTAAGGGGGAAAAGATTGTATCTTCTTGTATAATTGCAGCGGGCTGCAGTGTTATTTGTTTAGCAATCCGAGGCGTTGCAGATGGACTGGTCCCCCGTGAAACGCAGGCAAGGAGGATCAGTTACTTCTTACTGGAGCAGTCTCTGGGAGTCTAGCCTTTTCAGTCCGGTTTGTATCCCGATCCTACACATATTTACGGTACATCCTAGAAATGTATAGTCGGAAGCCCCACCACCGAGATCCCTGACACTTTGTCCCAAATTAATATGCTTAGGATCGCAGCTTTGTGACCTCCTCCAAGCTACAATACTGGCGGCGAGTGTATCTAGGTAAGCAACTTAGTTTTGCCTTTTTTTTAACAGGCACACTCGCTGGAGCAATGTTCCTAATATAGGGTGCTGTCGAGTTGCTCGGATCATTGTGGAGAGTCGAGAGTAAAAAACTAACACGTACCGCCCGGTACGGTTCTTCCGAGCCGACTTCCGAGACTGAACTGCTTCAGGCTGAAGGGGGGGGGGGGTACATGACTATTTCCCCACCTAAAAATTCCCTACTTACGGAAACTTAGCACATAAAGCCAAGCACAGATATATAGTAATACACAATGATCCAACAAAGAGCTCTGGGTCTGTTAAAGCTATGCTACAATAGATTTGTTAGTCTTTAAATGTGCCACAAGCTTCTCTTTTGTTTATCTGCTGCGACATAGTTGATCAGTGCTGCACCCCTGCACACACACTGCCTGGGAGTAAGTACCATTGAATTTAATAGGCCTCGCCTTACTTCTAAGTAGACATGCATAAGATTGCACTGTAAGATGACTGCCCCTCTGGAAATACTGTACATTACGAAGTCAATTTAAGTCAAAGAGCACAATGCAGCATCAGTGTATACTTAGTACATGTATACTAAGTACATGTATACAGTGTATACTTAGTACAGTGTATATTTAGTACATTCAAGGGAATTTCAAATAATTCATCCACTAGCCCAGTGGTGGCCAACCTTTCAACATGAATGCTGGCCCTTTAAATGGTTGCATAGGTGAGGACATTTCAGCAGGTGCAGCTGCTTTAGCAGCAGCATCAGCACTTGCAGCTGCCAAGATTCTGTCTTCTACTCACAACTCTTAAGAACACAGTAGCCCTAATGGTGGACGGTTGGCCACCCCTGCACTAGCCATACCTCCCATCTGATCTTATACTGGGCTTTTGTGTAATCGCTTCAGTTCATGTAGGTAATTCTTTATCACATCTGTTATGTCCTGCACTTCCTCCAAATGGCTCATTGATGTCAGTAGATATGTGCCCTCTGCCCATATACGATTTTTGGCAAAGTTGTGTTTTTTAAGCGTTAAAAGCAAAAGGAAAACTATCTCCCCAAGCGAGGGCTTCCCAGTTGTCCTGCCAGAGGCTAGAACACAAGAAGGTTGCCACCTCCCTATCCTGCATGCCTGGCTATTTTCTTTCTTTAAAACAAAAAGTTGTCATCGCAGGATGTGTACTTCTGTACACGTCCGCAGCCCATCGAGGCCCATAAGTCTGCTTAGAATGGGAATCGTCACCAAAACATTGTGAAACCTTGAATGATTTCCTCAAGATGACAGAGAGGAACAGATGTAGAACCAGGAACAGAACCCTCCTGTCTTGACTTCTGACATTTTCCCCGCCACGCCTAATTTAGAGAAAACAATAGTTTTGCTTCAACCTTCAAAGAGGCTGATACCTATGAATTCACTGTAGCTGGATTTATAGGCAGGAGTTTGTATTTTTAAGCACTTGAATAAATTCCAACAAGTAGGTGGGATTCGTAATGTTGTTCTGCTAACAAATTGCTTCTGAGGCTTGGGCTGCAATCTTATACATATTTTCCTGGAAGTAAGCTCAATTGACCAGAATGGAATTTACTTCTGAGTAGACATGCATAGGATTGTACTGTTTATCACATTTTAGTAAAGGGCAACAGCTGAGGCTAAACCAAGAGTTGTGTGACCATATGCACTCACTCCTGCACTACATGTGCACTATATGACATCTGAATTCTGGAGCCACATAGCATAGAAAACAAGCATGTGTTTCCATCCAGCACCCATTTCATCAGTCTTTCTTGATAAACCTAATTTTATCAATTTCTTTAGAAAAGATTAAGTTTGCAGAAATCAAACACTGGGGCCAAATAGCCGTGAAGCGCAAATGGTACATCTCTATGACAATTCTATGAAAAGTTTGTAAAGTAAGCACAGTGACAATTCACATGCTCAGTAGGTTTGTTTTCACAATGAGATCATAAAGATTCCAGGAAGATCACAGTGAATATGCAAGTGCTTAAGTTCATCACTAATATGTAGACTCCGTGAAGTAAGTGGAATACAATAGCCAGCTAACAGTAGACACCCACACCTACAATCATTAAATTAGGGCAGTTTAGGTCTTAAAAAAAATGTGGAGCAAAGCAGGTGGGTTTTTTTTTTGTCTTAAAGGGTCTCTAATGTTGCATAAATTCAGGGTTGCTGCAAAAGTAACAATGATATTCCCATCAACCAACTACAGGTCAGTCTCCCTAAAAGATAGAGCAAGATGGTAGCAGTAGCTTCCCTTCCCCCATCCATCTGCCATGGCAAAGTATGTGCATCATTGGATTAGAAGCATCAAGCAAATCCCTCAGTATAGCCAGCTTTGTCTCTGAGGCTTTGCAATAAACCAATGGATTAAAGTCATTTCAGGGTTTCTTATTTTTAAAACAGTGTCACACATGAAGTGACATACATGGAAGTACTTGAAATAAGAATAGAGACCATCTCACAGTGAGGCTGCAGCTAGTTAGTTACCAATATAGCCCTCTCACCTTGGACTGGTACTGGATAGCCACATTCTACTATGACCAAGAGAAGACGGGCAGCGCAATCCAGTTTAATGCTGCGCCGGGGGAGCATGTGCTTGTAAATGCAGGGTGTTGTAAATGTGCCGTAAAGCGCGTTTACGGCACCTGGAGAGTAAGAGCCACCGGCACAGAGGCCGGCAGCCCGCTCTCCCCTGGCTGTACACGCTGGACCAGGTAAGTCCAGTGCCACCCAGGGTAGGGGGAGGGCGGACCAGGTGTTGAGGGAGGGCAGCCATTGGTCACCCTGGGCCGGGAGAGGGCGGGCATATCGACGGCGAGATCCGCCGATATCTCCAGCCCTCTCCAGGCCCGGTTTGCCCCGACACAGAGGACTCAAATGTACACCAGCTCCAGAGCTGGCGTGCATTTGAATAGGCCCATTGGGCCTCCAGCTGCTGACACCCGGGGAAGGGGATGATTGTCCCCTTCCCCGAGGTGCACCCAGGCTGCCCCGGGGCAGCCCCGATCTGGCACAGGATACCGCGGCCAGCCATTTAGGACACACGTTCAGTTTTTCTCTTCTGTGTTGGCCTTTGTTAAACCAGGTATTCTGACTCTTCATTATGCTTCCTAATGTACCACCAAAAACCAAATTCTGAGCATCTGACACTCTGAGCCTGTCTGACTTATTCTTTGTATATTTACAGAGGCCTCAACTAATATTTATTTCAGGATTTCTAGCTCTAACCCCCAGGTAGCAATTCCACCTCTCATTTTTTAAAACCTTCTCCATAGCATTTTTTTTTCCTATAGTACCAAGCTACCCTGTATTCTGGCTTCTCCTTTTTTTTTTTACTTCTATGTCAGCACTTATACACATATTTCAAATGTTCTGCTAAAGCTTTCTGGGGGTTGCATGCATAAAAGTATTTTTGTTTGTATGATCAACGGAGTACGTGGTTTTACATATTTTCATCCTGCTTCCAAGTATCTCATTGACATTTGAGGAGAATGACATTTCCAAACAATAGCTTCAGGCAAGCCACTGTAATTGAATATCTCTAATCAGGTGGCTCATGAGATGCCCAGAAGGGCTGCTTTGGGGGAATTATGAGTCTAACAGCCCAATCCTATCCCCTGCCAGCCCACAGCATGCAGCACTCATGACAGAGTGCACGCTGCATGCTATGGTGGTGGGGGCGACAAGATGGCCCGGGAGAGGTAAGCAAAACCCTTTTTTACTTGCCTCCCTATAGGCTGCCTGGCCTCAAATGGGTCTCCTTGGACCTATGCCAGCTATTTAGCTGTCATAAGTCCAAGGAGCTTCAGGGGGTGTGGTGGGCTGGGAAAAGGGGGATAGGATCTTGGTGTGCACTGCTGCCACCACCGAGAACCTCTCCCAACCACCCCAGTTCAGCCTGGTTCCTGCCCCAATCCTCTCGTGAACCACCCCCACTGCCACCATGCCTGTTCCAGAAGATCATCTAGGAGCTGCTGGAACGCACATGGAGCCTCCAGCAGCCATTTGCACCAGCAGCTCTGTAGTGCATGATGGTGGAGTGAATTTCATGCCACTGAAGGGCTTGTGCTGACGGATCGCAAGATTAATCAGTGTAAGCCCAGCATTGGATTGGGCTATAAATAACAGTGCAATCTGACTTAACTTTTTTGCCAGTTTAACCAGCGGCACAGCGAGAACAGGAGGCCCCAGAACGGAAAAGGGATTCAAATCCCCTTTGAATTCCTCTTTTGGAGGGGATTTGAATCCCTTTTCCATTCTGTGGCCTCCTGTTATCGCTGCGCCGCTGGTTAAACTGGCAAAGTTAAGTCGGATTGCGCTGTAAGAGTACAATTTTTCTGTTAGTCTTGGTCAAGAGTGTGTGTTTGCGCAGCGAAAATGTATGGAAACGTCAAATAGTTGTTGGAAATGTAATAAACAGGAAGGATCTTTCTATCATATGTGGTGGACATGCACTAAAGCAAAAAAAAAATTGGGCTCAGATACATACACAGATGCAGCTGATTTTAAAGACTAATTTGCAAATGAAACATGACATTTTCTTGTTGGGTATGAGAGCTGACCCTTTGGGAAAAAAATTGAAACTTTATTTTTATACATGACAAGTGCAGCAAGAATTTTGTATGCACAATACTGTAAGAATACAGAAATACCTTCACTGGAAGAATGGTGGATAAACATTCTGGACTTTGCAGAAATGGAAACGTTTACAACTTTACTTAAAGAGAAATCAGTAAACCTTTTTATGAATAATTGGAAACCACTTATTGACTTTCTACGGAAGAGAGAGAATAATGATTTGATGATATTTCGATTTGATGAATAGAGTGTTGGAGATTTATTCGGCTCAGCTGGATAGTTTAATTAGAAAATAGAGAACTGTATGTTAGTAGGATATACTGCTTTGCGCTTGCTGTATTTTCTGAGATATTATGTATTGTAGAGGGTTTTTTAGTATATTAATAAAATAAATGTTAAAAAGAGTGTGTGTTTGAGGAGTGGTTGTGTGGTAGAGAAGCAGCAGTAACCTATCAGGGCCTCGGGGGCCATGAAAGCCAATAATAAGAGCAGGGGAGGGGGCAAGCTTGCTTGGCTGTGGGAATGGTGTGCATGTGAAGGAGGTCCTATCAGAATGTATCACAAAGTAGGATAAAGTGATGTGGCACTGCAAGGATTCAGGGACAAACTGTGAGGCTATGGGTGCAACCACCATGCATGGCCTTACTAGTACTTCTTTTTAATATCCTTCTCATAACAGGTGCCAAGCCATATGTGCTACCAATGCACTTGAGTGAAAGAGTAAGTTTCACAAAACAGGGACAACTCAGAAGTATGGACACCAGAGAAACCAAATTTGATGTTTCTTCTACTTGCTCCTCCCCAGTTATATTCACCTCCCCGGTCACATCCTCCAGAGCCTCCCCAGTTTTTATCTGTACACCTCCAGTCATATCCACCACACACCCAACAGTACTCACTTGCTCTCTAAGGCTGCAATCCCATATACACACTTACCTGCGAGTAAGTTCCGTTGAAATAAATGAGACTTCCCTCTGAATAGATATGTATAGGATTATGCTGCTAGCCACCTCCACAAAAACAGCCCCACTTCAAATGGTCAATGGTTGTCCATCTCCTATGAATCCTAATCAGGTTGGAACTTCCATGGTAATAGTAGCTGCACTTAGACCTCTATAGTTTGCTCATTCTTGGTTTTATTTCTTTAATTATTGAACATATGTGTCCTTCTGGAGACAAACTAGAATAGAAAAAGCCAAAATAGAAGCTTCTTCCTTGTTCATCATTGACTATCCCTCCTCAGATGGGAATATCCTAGCAATTAGATTTTCCTGACTTTCACCATCCACCAGCACCCTAATTTTCAGGAGACCTGTTTGCTTGGGGTTTAGTTTGTTTTTTAAAGACCGGAACTAAGAGGCAACGCTAGGGTTTTACGTCACCAGGTGGAAGAGCTTATTGCGTCACCCAGTGATGTCACTGGGGTTGGTGTCACCCAGTGCGGGTAACTCATGGTGTCACCCATATTAACTTTATTTATTTTAATTTATAACAGTACATGTCACCTAACAAATCAGTAACTGACAAAACCAGTGGCCAACTTGATGACACACACACACACACACACAACTGAATAAGAGTTCTAGTTTTTTTACATAAGGCAGTTACGTTTTCATTTTCCGATTTGGCCATAACATTTGATAGAATAAAGATAATTCAACACAGTTTATTTCATTACATTCTGCAGTAAATTACCTTTCCAATGATATATAACTTTATGGTATTAGTCATAAATACAAAGTCTCCAAAAGGTTTCCATAATTTTAGCCTTTAGTGGTGTCACACCCCCTGACAGTGTCACCTGGTGTACTCCACACACGCACCCCGCACTCCCTACTGACTGCCAGAACCTGTAACTGAATTTAGTTTGTTCCACAAATCATTTTTTGTGTGACACTAATACACGTTTACTCAGAAGTGTTGAAAACATTAGTTACACAAAATGGGTAACAGCTTCCACTGTTAGTTGCAGCAAAAACAACAAAGAGCCTTGTGGAAATTGAAAGGCTAACACATTTATTGTAGCATAAGCCATTGTGGACTACAGCCCACTTCATCCCACTGAGGATTATACTTCATGCATCTGGTGAAGTGGACTGTAGATCAGTGATCTTCAACCTTGGAGTCGCGACCCCAAGGTTCGCGGTGATGATGGCGACGGCACTTCTGAGTTCAGTGGCGCGAACCCGGAAGTGCCGTCACCATCATCACCGCTGAGTCTCAATGACTTACAGCAACCTTTAGCTTCAGGTAAAGGTTGAATATCACTGCTGTAGGTAGCTTTAGGGTACCACAAGACTCTTTGTATAATTGGGTAAAATCCCCTAACAGTAGTGGGGTCGGGTTGGTGGGGGTCCTAGGGCAGAACTCTGCACTGGTCCCCACAAACGTTAACTTCCTGGTTATGTTCAGGCTGAGCCTTTTTAGCATGTAGGCTGCTTGTCTGCTTCCCTGCTATAAAAAGCAGTTTGCTGCTTATAGCATTTTGTGAAAGCAAAGACACCCGATTGCTTGGGGCCACTGCTAGAACACAGAGAAAGGTAAAAGGCACAGGGGGGCCACGAAGATAGGGTTCTCTCTCTTCCGTGGTTTCAGTTTTCTACCGGGGGGGGGGAATGTCTCCCCCATGGATATGGGGTCCTTTTATGTCCTATTTATTTGCAAGGGAAGTATGGAGGTGTTAAACTGCAACATAAAATAAAGTGATTAAAAATAATTATGTTTTTTAAAACACAGCTGCTGTTTGGACTTGGTCGGTCACTGAGTTGGGGCGGGCTGCTGTTGGAAATTGCTTTTCTCTTTTTTTTCCTTCCTACAAAATCTGTTAAATTAAAATATCTGGTTGCACAGAGTGATCCAACTGGATCTGAAACCTGTTCTGCTAGAAACTCATTGCTGCGGAGTTCAGACTTGGGTTTCTAGGCAGTGTCATCTCGTTTGTGCTTACTACTGGCTAAACCAGGTTTAAAGCTGGCTTAGCTGGAGCCATGTATAAATATCAAGGATAATATTTGGCTTTCAAACAGGGTCAGAGCACTGTGACAGCAGGTCAGGTCATCAAGTTGGTCGGCAAGGGAAATAACTGTTAAACCATGGCAAAAAAAATAATAAAAAATTGTGAAACATACCTCCTCCCCTAGCACACACTTGGGGCCAAATGACACATTCACATTAATAGCATATGATTGGGGCTGATATCCTTGTTTTTTTTTAATATCTTAAATAGCAGCTACAAGGAAGAGGGGAGCAATCTGAATTTGCACTGCAGCACATGGATATGGGGAGCTGCTGCTGTAACCCTTTGTCCTTTTATCAACCTATTGTCTGTTTAATCATTTCATTACCTGGAAGCAGAGTAGACGTTAAAAAAAAATCAAATGCTTTTGAGTAACCTAAATGTCATTGTTCGTTTTACCTGTCCGCATCTAAAGCGTAAACCTAGACCATATTTAAGCATAGGACTGCCACCTTTTTTACTGCTCCTGCGTCTTTAACAGCAGCCCAATCTGCAAAAATTAAGCAAGTGAAGCTTTCGCCATCACTTTTATTGTCTTTGCCTGGTATATTTATGTGTCAGAGGCCACAGAAAAAAGCAGCACTTCTAGCTGTAGTCTCAGATTACGGTACTTGTTTTGTCATTAAGGGGGAGGGGTAGGCAGGCAGGGGTGGGGAAGTCCAGTTGTTGCTGTTTTTAATTCAGAAGAGGGACTTTACGTGACCTTTCTTTGCTGTCAGGAGAGGAATCTTCTTTTTCATCCTGTAAAAATGAGGCAAATAGGAAAAATGACTTGACTAGCATAGACTTAGCTGAGTGTCTCATCATTCATGAGCTGTGAACTGTGCAGATCTTCATGATTATGTTTTCTGCTTCTGCTTCAGTTTGGCCATAGAGCTATCCATAGACCAGGAAAACGGCTAATGAAATAAAGCAGTGTCGTTAAAATACCTGTAATCTGCAAGAACAACCCTTGGGCAGCTCGATCCTCACTTTGGGGGGAGAAAGCGGGATATAAATCCAATAATAATAATAATAATAATAATATGTGGTGGCTGGCCTAAAGGGCCGGCCGCTGCATCCTAGTCAGGATGCGGGCCGCGCCAGCACAACCCGGGCTCACCTCAGGGGAAGGGGATCCTGGTGCAAACGCTGGAGCGGGTGCACATCCATGTAAGGCCGGCCTGGGAAGGGGCATTGGATATTGGCACAACCCAGCGCGGATATCTCCACCCCTTCTCAGGCTGGGCCAGCCAATGGCCCCCTCCCTCGCCACCCCTGCCTGCCTTCCCCATGCCCCTGCACCAACTGACATGGCCCTTACCTGCATCGGCCAACACAGGTCCAGGTAGGTGGCAGAGTAAGCGGTGCCGGCCTCTACGCCGGCACCGCTTACTCCAGAGGAGCAGCAAAAGTGCTTTATGGCACTTTTGCGACTCCTTAGGCAAGCGGAGCGTGCGCTCCGTCAGCCAAATGTTAGGCAGGATTGCACCGTAAATGAATGATCCAGCACACCCCAGTCATAAAGTAATTCTTTTCAGAAAGATCGAGTGAGTTACAATCAAGTGTCTACTACACTCGCCTCCTGTTTCCATTTTCATTCTTTTCAGGCTGGCTAGTCAGGACACAAATATAACAAACATAGGTATCAAGCAAAGTAACAGAAGGGGGGAAGAGAGATGTGCTCCTCTTCCTGTGGAACAACTTAGAGGTAGACCTTAAACCACTCATGAATGCTGGTCTGTCTCTCCAGCACTGTTCATACATGCATGTACATCACTTGATTATTCAACATATTTGGTGACTTCCAGTTGTCTTTATGAACTGACTCCATTAAGAGCATTGTGAAGGGAAATGCATGTTCTGTTGGCTCAGTCACACTCACTTTAAGCGCATGCATGTGGGAACTAGCCTCTTTAGCTGTACAGATCTGTGTCTCAGCATCATATGTGAATGAGCCACTGCAGATCAAACACTGCAAATCCTCATACATTCAGTTCACACATTCAGGTGCAAATCTAGAAATAAGGAGAAATCACAGAACAGTAATTCACTGTGATAAGAACATAAGAACATAAGAAGAGCCCTGCTGGATCAGGCCAAAAGCCCATCTAGTCCAGCTTCCTGTGTCACACAGTGGCCCCACCAGATGCCTCAGGGAGCACACGAGACAACAAGATACCTGTGTCCAGTCGCCACTCCCTTGCACCTGGCACAGAGAAAACCCACTTCTAAAAAACCAGGAGGTTGCTTATGGCTTGTAACCTGTGATGGTCTTTTCCTCCATGAGTTTGTCCAAACCCCTTTTAAAGGCATCTAGGCCAGGTGCCATCACCACATCCTGTGGCAAGGAGTTCCACAGATGAATCACACGCTGGGTAAAGAAATATTTTCTTTTGTCTGTTCTAACTCTCCCTCCACTCAATTTTAGTGCGTGTCCCCTGGTTCTGGTGTTGTGCGAGAGGGAGAAGAATTTCCCTCTATCTACTCTCTCCATCCCATGCATAATTTTATAAGTCTCAATCATGTCCCCCCTCAGGCGCCTTTTTTCTAGGCTGAAAAGCCCCAGACGCTGTAGCCTTTCCTCGTAAGGGAGGTGCTCCAGCCCACAAATCATTCTGGTCGCTCTTTTCTGCACCTTTTCCAATTCAACTATATCCTTTTTGAGGTATGGTGACCAGAACTGGACACAATACTCCAGATGTGGCCTTACCATCGATTTGTACAAAGGCAGAATGATATTGGCCGTTTTATTCTCAATCCCCTTTTTAATGATCCCGAGCATGGAATTGGCCTTCTTCACAGCCGCCGCACACTGGGTCGACACTTTCATCGACCTGTCCACCAGCACCCCAAGATCTCTCTCTTCATCCGTCACAGACAACTCAGAACCCATTAGCGTATATGTGAAATTTTGGTTTCTTGCCCCAATGTGCATCACTTTGCACTTACTTACATTGAAGCGCATCTGCCATTTTGCTGCCCACTCTCCCAGTTTGGAGAGATCCTTCTGGAGCTCTTCACAATCCCTGCTGGTCTTTACCACCTGGAAAAGTTTAGTGTCATCCGCAAACTTGGCCACCTCACTGCCTATCCCCAACTCCAGGTCATTTATGAATATGTGATCCTTTCTATATATAAGAAGCCACCTGATGCTGAGTATACAAGCCAGCATTGCCACTACTGATTGCAGCACTCAAGTAAAGAGATATCCCACCTTTTTAAACTGGAGATGTCAGGGATTGAACCCAGGACCATCTGCATACAATGCATGTGCTCTACTACTAAGATTCAAATCCCTCTCCTAATTATTCTTTCCATTTATTCTGTCCCACTAAAGTTTTCACTGCAGTAACAGTTACCTGCAAGAACATTCCTGATGATAACAGAAACCATGACATGATGGGAAACAGCCTTAAAGTATGTTTGACCATTTGTGAATGAGGCTGTGAAGCTGCCTATACTGAACCAGACCACTGGGGTCCATGTAGGTGCTGATTGACAACAGTTCCCCAGGGTTTCAGTCCAGGGATCCTTTCTAAGCCATACCTGGAGATGGCAGGGATTGAAGGAAGGAGAGGTGTGCTCTACTATTGAGCTACTGATCTAGTGTGATGGTATTTTTGACAATTTAAATCATTCATCTGACTGCAGCAGGGCTTGGGGGGGGGGTTAGAGGCAGAAGCATGGGGGGGGGGAGAAACAGCACTTTAGAGATTCCTATAACATTCAGGACCATAGCAACTGCAAACGGATTTGAGTTAGATGAGATATCGTGCATGTGTGTTTAGTCTCTCTGAACACCTTGGGGACATTATTTATTACAGATCATGTGCTCCCCCCCCCATCTTTGCCCTCAATCTGACCCATCTTTATAATATCCTTCCTTACAGGTAGCCACAATAGGAGTGTAGGGGCAAACAGTCAAAACAGAGCTCCTGCACAAACCTTGCTAGACATATCTCTCTCACATATATGCCTTCAGGTGGTTTCCTTCTGCATCTGGTTATTTGAGGTTTATTTGTTTTTTCCATATCCGTTTTGTAGCATGTGGTTTTTTAACAGCTGTTGTCACTGAATCAGGTTGCAGGGCAAAACTGGAAGGATAAAGAGATAAAGAGATAATGAGTTGGACTTGTTCAGCATTTTAAAAAAATCTATGAACTTCCTGGAACACAAAAGTGGTTTGCATCCAGGGTTTTCCTTCAATCAGATACATAGAAAGTGGTTACATTGTAGTTTTTGTCTGGGTTTGGAGTTGCTCAGTACCAGTGGTCCTTACTTAAGAGAACACCCATTGTTTCCTTGCACTATAAATGCTACCCACTTGTGGTAAGAAAGAATTATAGTCTGAGCCGCTGTATATTTATTTGGGAGAAAATCCCAAATCAATGTGTGTAAGACTGAAGCCTAAACAAGCATGAAGAAACCTGTATAGGATGACCAGATGCAAAAGAGAATAGTTTACAGTGGGGGGGGGGGGACGACAGGTGCAGCTTGTCATGCAGAAGTTAAAAAACACACACCAAGTTGCTGTTGCAATATCCCTTATTATTGCAATGTCCCTGACTACTAAAGTAAAAAAAATGTAAAGGTGACCCAAAGTCCAGTCGTGTCCGACTCTAGGGTGTGGTGCAGTACATGGGACTTATTTCTGTCTGGTGATTCGAGCATTAAACAGACTTGCAAAGATATAAAGGCCAAGACCATACAGAAGGAACAAATAATGAGCTTCCAAACGTACAGCTTCATTTCTGTCATTTCCTCTGCAATACAAGAGCCCTGGTTTGGGGATCTAGAACTGATAACTGGATAATCCAGTTATCAGTTCTAGATCCCCAAACCAGGGCTCTTGTATTGCAGGGGAAATGACAGAAATGAAGCTGTACGTTTTTGTAGAACCTGCCTCTGCCATGGCCTTATAAGGGCACAAGAGCACCCTTCAAAGCTCCCTATTGATACAGAAAGCAATATGTGACTATTGTAAGGACTGATACAGTCATGAATATAATACTAATGCATACTTCTCAAACCAGCCTTGCCAATCTGTCTCTTCCCACGGTTCCAGCATCCTGCGCAGAGTGATAAGGAAATAGCACATTTCACAACCCAAACATGTGCCAAAGACAAACACTTAATTCTCCCTTATTGCAGTTGGAATCCCACTTAGTGTGTGAGAAAGCCATTAATGTTAACAGACTGCCAACGCAATCCGACTTACCCGGTAACTTTTGTGCCAGTTTAACCAGCGGCGCAGCGAGAACAGGAGGCCCCAGAACGGAAAAGGGATTCAAATCCCCTTTGAATTCCTCTTTTGGAGGGGATTTGAATCCCTTTTCCGTTCTGGGGCCTCCCGTTCTTGCTGCGCCACTGGTTAAACCGGCACAAAAGTTAAGTCGGATTGTGCTGTGCATCTGACTTCTTGATAGATATAAGCCTGCTCTGCAAATTCAATAGTGGAGGTGGGCACTGAACCTGAGAGCATTGTTTTATGGACATCAAATGAGAAATTACCTTTTCCTCTCATATTTTGTATAGTAAATAGCTGAATATGTTACTTTAAAGGACATTGTTGGGGAGAAGATCCTTGTTCAAATTAGCACTAATGATTTTTTTTCATGGCTGGTAGATACTAACTACTAGAAGTAGAAATGCTCCATCTGTTCAGGCTGGGGCTGGAGAGAAACAATTTGGCACTTGGAACAAAGGCAATGATGGAGACAGAGCTCCCAAGAGTTTGCAGCTATTTGGAAAGAAAGCGCCTTGGGCTGGACTGGGGCTTCAGTGGCATGCTGTTTGCTTTTGAGGAACTGATGTTGCTTAAAAAACTATGTTTGCCTATATTGGTGCTTTTCTTTGCTCACTTTATGTATATAAAATATATTTGATAAACTTCTTACATTTCCACTCTCCTCTCCTCAAAAGAAATATTAGCCAAGCAAAAGGTAGCCTTTGAAACCACCTAATATGAATACTGTGTTGGCGGATTCTCTCACCATTAACAACCGAGTGCACAACCACCAGTTGGGAGGGGCTATTTTGGCAGCACTTATAACTACAAGATCATATAATGTGAACTAGACCGTCTAACTGCTTTTAGATATTCTTTGATATGCATGTTTAGGGTGGCTGAAGCATCGGAAAATAATGGGCTGTATATTTCCACTGTGACAAACAGCCTGTATAACTTACCCATGATGCCCTACCCTCTGTTCCACCCCAAAAAGGCACGTGGTGAGAGACACTGGGGGGGGGGGGGGAGACGTGTCTGCCAATGCCTGTGCTTGCAATAGACTTTAATCCATTGGCAGGGATGTTAAAAGGTAAACAGCAAATAAAACAAAACTCAATGCAGTTTGGGCCCTTTTCCTACTGTACTTGCTCACACTGTTCCAGGTTCATGGATGGTCATCATTGTACCCACTCTTAGCAAGATGGTTGGGTAAGAAGCCCCCATAGAGTATCAAATGCTTCTGACATTGGAGGACCCACCTGGGCAAATGCACAAAGGTGGGGTGTGTTGCCCCACTTCTTATAACCTGTAGTTATATATGTGTTAACCAAATTTTACCTGTGGGATTTGATATCCTGCTGAAAATCAGGTGGGCTTCCGAATCCAATGAGCTGGCTCAAAAAACTAAATTCTTGTTTCCCAGGCAGTTGGGAAAGGAGATGTTCAAACAAGGAATCATGTCTACCGCATGTGGGTGACCTCAGCAAGGGCCTTAGGAACCTGAGAGCGGATAGAAAGGTCCGTAATTAAAGAAGTAGGGAAAATCAGGGATCTTCCCCACAGCTGCCTGACAGACAAAAATCAGAAAATGAAGCTTACTGTATTTCCATGCCAGAATACACTTCAGCTGTTGATTTATATCTACTATGCAACTGTTAAGAGCACAGGAAACCTGTCAGACAAAAAAGTTGGCAACCCTGCAGTAAAGAATATATAAAACAAAAAACCAGAGGGAAACATCAGACTATGAAGAAGAGGCTAAATAGGAGGTCACATGGAATTATGTTTATCCTAAACCGTTGTTTGCAAATCTTGTACACACTTTCCTGGGAGTAAGCCCCATTGAACACAATGGAACTTACTTCTGAGTAGACATGCACAGGATTGTGCTGTAGAACTACCAGCCCTGTCTGCCATTTTATGAAATTGATCACTGCAGTGCACAAAGTTCACAGCACCAATGTGTACCCTGGAATTCAGAACAGCGAACAACAGAAAGGTTAATTCCAACCGAAGAGATGCTATCTTATAACTGATAGGTGGAAGCGCAAAGGAGCCTGTATTAGTCCCTAGAACACCTGACAGTTCCTAGCACCACCCTAGGATTCTTTTAGACAGTGGCAGAAGTGCCACACCTGGGCGGATGATGCGAGGCTACTCCCTGAATGCTTCCATTGTCTCCAGTTGACCCTGCAAATGGACTTGTCACACTGGTTGTTAATCATACGGCAACATACCTGACTGGGATCTGACCATAACAAAATGGCCTTGACTAGAGGGTTTGTGAGTTGTACAGGAAGGGGGCTGGCATGCTAATTTTGCATTCAAGAAATGGGGGAGCTGTTTCTAGGCTGTCTATTAAGAGGCAAGTCCATACACTCTTCAAGATGTGAAGGTCATGTGAGAGGACAGTTTTACAGCAGAAGCAGCCTGTGTGAGTGGTTGGGTCTATATGGTCTCCGGTCAACCCAGAACAATCCTCGACCCAGATGGGTTAGTGACTGAAGGCAGGGTGCAGATCAGCTGCTGTGCTTGATTTCTTTTTTTTTCTTCAGCAATCTAGGTTTTATGCACTGGACATTTCCATAAGAACATAAGAAGAGCCCTGCTGGATCAGGCCAAAGGCCCATCTAGTCCAGCTTCCTGTATCACACAGTGGCCCCACCAGATGCCTCAGGGAGCACAAAAGACAAGATACCTGTATCCTGTCGCCACTCCCTTGCACCTGGCACAAAGAAAACCTACTCCTACAACCAGGAGGTTGCTTATCCCCATCATGGCTTGTAAGCTGTGATGGACTTTTCCTCCATAAATCTGTCCAATCCCCTTTTAAAGGCACCCAGGCCAGGTGCCATCACCACCTCCTGTGGCAAGGAGTTCCACAAACCAATTACACGCTGGGTAAAGAAATATTTTCTTTTTTCTGTTTTAATACTCCCTCCACTCAATTTGAGTGGATGTCCCCTAGTTCTAGTGTTGTGTGAGAGGGAAAAGAACTTCTCTCTATCCACTCTCTCCATCCCATGCATAATCTAGTCCAGCTTCCTGTATCACACAGTGGTCCCACCAGATGCCTCAGGGAGCACAAGACAACAAGATACTTGTATCCTGTCGCCACTCCCTTGCACCTGGCATAAAGAAAACCTACAACCAGGAGGTTGCTTATCCCCATCATGGCTTGCAAGCTGTGATGGAATTTTCCTCCATAAATCTGTCCAATCCCCTTTTAAAGGCATCCACGCCAGGTGCTATCACCACCTCCTGTGGCAAGGAGTTCCACAAACCAATTATACGCTGGGTAAAGAAATATTTTATTTTGTCTGTTGTAAGGGATGCCTCTTGGGGGACCCCGGGAGGGGTGTAGCCAAGGCGGTCTCGTAGGCTCTAAGTGTGGGCTCCTGCCCTGAAGTGTAGAAGGGGTCCTTCTGGACCACAGATAAGGTCTCTGCAGGACCGTTGCCTCAGAATAGCCCTGGGGAGGGGGGTTGACTAAGGCACCCTTATCCCTCTCCCAGGCTGGGCTTGGAGGGTTTGGTTCTGACTGTCGCTCCGGTTCTCCAGTCCACCTCTCCAGTACTGCCCTCCTCCTCATCGGCTGTGGTCTGCTCTTTATTGTGTTCTCCCTCCCTTGTGAGAGGCACACCCTGCTGTCCCTGCCCCCAATCCTTCAACCAACCCCACCAATCCCTTCCTTCCCTACTTGGCTCAGCTGTAGCCGGTCGAGCTGCCTCGGCCTCAGGATGGCTGGGGCTGGATCCTGCCAAGGACTGGTCTACTCCAAGGTAAGTGGGGCCACATCCTGCCAAGGACTGGCCTACTCCCAGGTAAGAGCTGTCGGGTGGGGGCTTCCTCGGGAGCTGGCGCTGGTTTCAGGACCCCGCTGGCTACGTCCGGTGACCGCAGGAGAAGTCCGGGTCCGTCAGAGAGGCCCGGACCCGGACATCTGTTTTAATACTCCCTCCACTCAATTTTAGTGCATGTCCCCTAGTTCTAGTGTTGTGTGAGAGGGAAAAGAACTTCTCTCTATCCACTCTCTCCATCCCATGCATAATTTTATACGTCTCAATCATGTCCCCCCTCAACTGCCTTTTTTCTAGACTGAAGAGCCCCAAACGCTGTAGCCTTTCCTCATAAGGTAGATGCCCCAGCCCACTAATCATTTTGGTCGCTCTCTTCTGCACCTTTTCCAGTTCCACTATATCCTTTTTGATATAGTGAACTGCAAGCAATTAAATAGTTGAGTTATTATTAGCCAGGGCTTGCTGTGAGCTGCTGTTCTCATATATCTAATAGAAACAGTATTTAAATCAGACAATGCAGGCAGCTGTTAAGGGAAGAGCTGCTTTGTTGTTCCACAAACAAGAGTCACATCATGCCACTTCCGTTATCCCTCCCCCCACCTACATTTCTATCAGTGAGCTAAAAATGCAGCAGAGGGTGTTTGGTTTGGTTATAGCATCTAACTTGTTACAAAAAGTTCCAAGTTGAATTGCAAGAACCCACACTAGATGAACCTGCCCAATAAAATGTCTATCGCTTTACCTTGTTCATATCTCTCATTTTCTGTAGTAATCTGACAACAACTATATGTGCCAATATTTTTGTGCTATCAGAATGATGAGTAAGATATACTGTTTGTAATAAGGGTATAACTGCAATTTAACAAGGCAGACCCCAGAGTTCAAAATTATGTTATTATAGCCTTGACTTTCAATGGTAATAAGACCGAGGGTGCATTTGTATGTGTGTGTGTGGGGGGGGGAGGCTTCACTGGCAGACTACTAGCTTCTGCTGCGGAATAGGGGAGGAAGAAGACCCACTGCCTTTAGCGAAGGGCATCACAAGACACTAGGCTGACCGGATCTCAGGTTTTCAGTCCAATTCTTGGGTTTTGGAGGGCCCAAGACTTACATTTAGGAGGTTCACTTCTGCTGCCCCTCCTCCCTTCCCTACAAAATTGACTAATCCAACTCTTCCCATTGTCCTTGAAGGAGAGGAGAAAGGTGAAATGGTATGGCAGCAAGAATGTTTCAGCAGTATTATTATTATCTGTCACAGTATTATTTTAAAACATTACTTTCAAAGGCACTCATCATTTTGAAAAAGAAAATACTGCGATTTTTCCATTGGAAAAAATGACTCTTCAAAAATTACAATATTACCCCTGATTTTTTTCCCCTTTTCTCATAACTTTGCTGCAACACTCTACTCAGGCATGAGATTTGTTTTTGCCATTTAATAGTACACAATTATGTGACTTCACCAGGCCCTTCTCCAGAATCTGAGGTTTGGGGGTGCTCTCTGTTCTGGCAACCCTACGAGTCACTGCTACTTCAGCACTGTGCAGACGTCTGGCTGCTGACCTGAGAGGATACCCAGCGTGTCCCATATGACTGACATGTGTAGCCACACCAGGTACTGCTATCTACTCCAATGGCTCATGCATCTTCTGGCAGTGCCTCCTGGAGTTCTCCAGCATGGATGTCATAATTGGGGCCCTTTCCCATATCAGTGACTCTCAGTGGAAGAAACTGACAGTCTGCCAACAAACTGCTTCAGCTGCCACTTATTGGAGATATAACAACAGCTTGTGTATGTTGTCTCATGTTTTTATGGCTAGGATTGCCATCTTTTTTCCCCCTGACAGAAGGCCCACACTTCTTTCCCAGAGAATACAGCTGGCAAGAGATTCTGCCATTGATTTAAGCTGTCCTAGCAATGAGATTTGATTTACTGTCTTTTATTCTTTGATCCATATTATAGGTTTGTGCTTGTTTAGGTGCAATTTAAAACAAAAGCGTGCCTTTAACAGCAGCATGCAGAAGTTGAACAGATGCTGTATGGAGATAGAGTGATAAGGTGCACCTGCTGATATTCTACCTTTTCTGTGGATATCTGTATCATGCACCCGTGTGTGTACACACACTGTCTGTTCAAACCCAATAATTGCTTCTCAGTCCAAAGTGCAAATGAGTGCATTGTTTCCTCCAGTGCCTGAATGTGGATCCCAGTCAGGTCAAGCAACAACAATGCTGCCTGAACACAAGTATTTCCACGCTTAACAACAACATGTCAATCAGCATACCGCCCAGTGCTCCTGTGCTTGCTGTAACAGTCTCATGCCTCCTACATTGCCATTCCTGGCCTACTCCTGATGCCCTTGAGTGAGTGCCTATCAGCAAGGACACTCATACTGTTCCTGTACTGTTTTGCTCATGTTTGACAACAGGCAGCTATTTGGTTTTTTGAAGAACCCACAGCAAATTCACCACTGAATGAATGAAGGTTCACAGCTGACCCTTCCAGAGTTCAGGATCTGATACTTAGGCAGGATTGGCTCCCATGATCCCAGAGGTCTGGACTCTTCTGACTATATCAGTCAAGAACAAATGCAATGGAGGGAGTTGGATGTTCAATGCTAAGAACAAATCTGTTCCCTGTTTATTACGTAAATTGGTTACATAAACACCTTTGTCCTAGTTAAAGAACCAAATAGGAGCTGTGAGATGATATTAAGACAAGCTAGTTCCTCACCAAACGGAGGATTTGTGACCAAGGGAAAAGCAATCATGAACACTTATCAATCTGGGTACATTTCAGATAGCCAGTCTGAAGGTTGCACAATTCTGTGTGAAAACCAAGGGGAGGGGAGCCGAGTTTCCAGGCCAAAGGATAAGGTGTGGAAGTAGGGCTGAAAGCAGAAATGTGCTGGACACCTGGGCTTCTTATTGCACTCACAAGAGCTTGGCTAAACCAGGATTCTTTTTTCTTGAGATTTGTGTGTAATGACCTTAAAAATGGTCTGAGAGGGCTGAACGTGATTCTGTGGCTCGAACTCTCCTTTTTGCTTTTGTTGATTTCTATCCTGCCTATTATAAACCAGACAAATGTCCACTCTAGAATCCTGAAATAGACCTCATTCCTATCGGCAGCTACCACCAAGCAACCTGACTGTGCTTTCATTAAAAAGGAAAAAAAATGCTTTTCTGGGATGAGGTGGGTGAGGGACACAAATTGCCTCTGACAGATCTTGCCTGAGACTTAACAGAGAAACTCAATTAAGAAACCTTCCTCAGAGAGCTAGGGAAGCCAGTGCCAAGACTTTCACTAATTGAGATGGCAGAAGGGTCCTTGGAAGAAAATATTAGTTGCTATATATTTCCCCCTTTAGAGAAAAGTCCAGAAGGCTTCAGGGTGAGAGAGGCCATGTGTGAGGAACTAAAGGAAACAGTTCCACTTCTGTATCAGAAGTCTGTGTGAGTAGTTGAACCTGTATTTTCTCTCCAGGGGCCTGAACAGGCCTAGGCCCAAACAGATTAGTAACTAGAAACTGCATGTTAGCAGCAAGACTGAGGTTAGTAATGTAATAGGGTGAAGAGGATGGAGATGAGATGCACCTAGATACTTGGCATCAAATTGCAGGGTCATTGCCCAAGACAAACATCCAACAGGAAGGGAAGCCTTGGTTTTGTGTTAAAACCTTAGCGCTTAACAAGAGGCAACGTTTGGTATTATAACACAGTGTATGTACAATATCGCTCTGGAACTTATGAAATCAAATAGAGGTATATGAACACAAAGGCTGCATGGTACTGAATCAGACAATATAAACCATAATCAAGACCACTGTCATCTACAAAAGGCTGTTATCCAAGGCTGTTTTGAGGTGCCATGGAATGGACCTAGGATCTTATGCACACTAACACTATAATCCTAGACATGTTTCTTTCAGTGGGGCTTATTCCCAAGTAAGAATGCATAGGATTGCAGCCAAACTTCTAGCACAGAGCTTTCAGCTTGCAAGGGGGGGGGGGTGAAGCTAGAAATGACAAGAGCACTGGCTTTGTGGTTTTAGGCTGCACAGGGAGCCATTCCTTTGTTTGGCATCACAGTCCTTTTTTATGCATGGCTTCTCCCTTTCCTTAGCCTCACAACAACCCTATGCAGTAGGATCAAGAGATAGTTCTGGTTCAAGGTCACCCAGTAAACTCTGTAGCTGAGCAGGTTTTAAAACCCAGGTCTTCCTGCCAGTTCCAGTTGAAATCTCAAACCACAATACCATACTGGCTCTACTTTGTACTGCCTCTATATAACTGTTCAAGCATCAGACCAAAACACATGAGCTGCCATTCCTTCTGACCTCTGCTCTGTAGTATCGGGAGACTCTACCATGTCAGAGGCAAGCTAGATGTATGTTTGTTTGGAGCAACTGAGCACAGCAAGGTATGGTGGTGGGTTTGGATCCCCTCACTATGCACTCCTTTTAGTAGACAAATTTGACTCACCCCTACCTTTTTGGTGAATTGAGCAAGCATGTGTTTTAACAAACACACTATTGCTTATTATAGCATCTACTTTGGAGTAGAACCAGAAATATTGTCTTGTCTTGTCTTGGCCTCTGCTGGGCTTCAGCAGGGTTCACTGAACAGACCAAGCAAAAAATGTGCACCAGACATTTGATGCTACAAAATTGCAATAGTTGACTCAAAAACTTACATCCAGACCAAAACAAACCATGTGTGTCTTTCATTTTTGTTGAGCTATTTCTGGGAGGGTACAATTATTGCAGGGAGGGTTAAATAGCAGTGGTATCTGCCCAACTTTAATACTAAAGTGCAACTTGCCAGGCTAGTTCAAGATGGGCTGGGCAGTTAAATCTTACCCATTCAGCTAATAGATATGCCATTATGGAGTCACCCATAGAAGTCCTGGCTGAGTTGAACTGTTTCACACTCAATCCTCCCCTATGTGGTAGAAAGTTCCAAGACATCATTACAGGGCTCCTAGAGAAAAGAAAGTTCTAGAGACGAGTATTGTTTTGATAATAATGATGTGCTTACAAAATATGGATAGAGCTGGTGGAAAGAACACAGGCAATGTTAGTCCTTATAACACCAGTCCCCTGAAGGCAACAGCATGCCCTTATAGCTTTCCAGACCTGCTTCTTGCCCCTCACCACTAAAATGTTGATGGTTTCAGTCTCTGCTCATATTAAAAACTATGGCTGCAATTCTGTGCACACTTACTTGGGAGTAAGTACCATTGATGTTAATTCTAAGTAATTACTTCTGAGTAGACATACCTAGGATTGCATTGCTTCTCTCCTTGTCAAAGACCAAACCTGTTTTCAGAACCAACCTAGGCAGGTGGGTGTGGCATCTCTATCTTCCCTTGATTACTCATCAATTAGCATTCATTGTTAGTGATCAAGCCATGGCAAAGCTAAAACAAGTTGGCATTGCCCTTAATATCTCATTCGCCATCTTGACTTGACATCTTTCCGTAGGATTCTGTGCGGACTCCACAATATCATCCCAAGATGTTCCCTGGTAGGAGAAAACTGAGAGTTTCCTGTCCCCTCGCATGATTCTCCCTTGTTGTTATCATGATGACATCATCTGGGCACTGTTATCATCCATCGTGTCTAAGTGAGAGATGAAGCAAGTACCTTGATTAGTGCAACTCAAACACAATGTCCATTAGCTCAGAGTGTTGGGCTTACAATGATGTTTGGACCTCCATGTGGCCTCCATGTGCAAAGGTAGGACAGTTTCTGCTATCAATGAATGGGCCTTTTTCATTGTGTCTGCTTAGCAGCTGTCTTAAATAAACTTGTCAGCATGCATAGATGTAGTACACATAAATGTATTTGAAGCTGAAAGAATTTGGCGTACAGTAGGCTAGAATATATAAGCATTTGCTATAGAATGCAATGGCCATTTCTGTTTATAAATTCAGTTCCTCGTTTGTTTACTTGTACTGATATCATTTAGAGCAGACACATTTTAAATCAATGGCAGGTCCATTAACCAAATCTGATCATTGGGCAGTCATCCTTTGGTTTACCCTTGAACAAAGGGACACGTGTTTCAGCCAGAGCCGCCCTCCTCAACAGGGCTGACTCAAGACCTCCTGGTGCCTGAGACCGCGTGCCCTTTTCCATGGTGATGTGCCAGCTTCTGCTCCTCCAACACTCTAGCCCACCACTCTCCACACTTCTGCTCTGTCCCTCTCTTCCTTTTTCCAATCAGGAAGTGGGAGGAGGAGCAGTGGAAGCAAGCAGGTGGACAGAAATTAGCGCCCACTGCCAATCTGCTGCCTGAGGCGACCGCTTCAGTTGGCCTCAGGAATGGGCCAGCCTTGCTCCTCACAGCTGGCTTCAGAAAAAAAGAAAAGGTAACCAAATACACACCAGTTATGTCACTCCTCTCTCTGTTGTTTCTTGCAGCCTTTTCCTCTCAGGTCACACAGTCCACCAGTCTTGGGCTTTTTCTTCACCTCAGACAACCATGAGTACCTTGGCAGGAGCAGTGAAGAAGGCAGATTGGGAAAAGGTGAATCCAAGTGGTGACCTGCCTAACTGAAGTAGGCTTTGCTTTGGTGGTTTTGGAATTATTCATCTCTGACCTTTTACTCAGAGTATTCGCTACAGTCAGCCCACGTACAGAGGAAGGTGGGTGACAGCATAGGCTAGGTTTGGTTTTCTGCTTCTGAACTATTTTTCCATGCGACCTTGGACTTCCAGGGTTGAGGATTAAAGACTGCAAGGTGATCACATCATACTATGGAAATTCATGTAGACATTTGCTCATTCCATGGTGCCCTTATAGTTTGCAAAATCCAATATGCCTGCACATAGTACATAACTGCTTTGTTATGATCCTGTCAAATGAGGTGTTCCCTTTATACACAGCTGCATAGATGTTGTTCTATATGTATGAGTTAACGTTAGGCAAAACATTCCCAATTACATGTCATTAGTGTGTTCCACTTAATGATTCCTATTTCTTCATGGTGAAGGAAACAGTCTCTCACTGAAGGGAGGAGTGTATATGTACTCCTCCTATTCCCAGTACATAGCAATAAGGGAGAGCTGCAGCAGTTACAGTTGGCATCCCACCTGACCCTGCTACCTGTCATAACTCTTGCTGCAGACTGAAGCCAGCAAAGGATTGTGTTGGCCTATACAGCTTCAATGGGCCTCCCAGGCTTATAACATCATGGTGATTCACAGCCTTGCAGTGTCCCCAGAGTCCAGCGAACACTCTGGAGTGCAGAGGCATGACTAGGGCGGGGCCTGAGGGGCAGCTGCCCCAGGCGCAACACCAGGGGAGGGCGCAACCTTCCACCACCTAATAGCTGCCCTTGCGTTCGACTTGGAATGCCCTGGGCTAAACGCGATGGCTGCCGAGTCCTCCAGCCTCCGCATCGCCCATTTCCCTTACAGTCGTGAAGAGAAGGGGCGACACGTGGAGGCAAAAGGCAATCAGCAGCCTTCGCATTTCTCTCGGAGCACTCTGAGCCGAATGCAATGGCTATCGAACGCACCCAAACCCGGAAGCAACGTCACTTGATGTCACTTCTGGGGCACAGCATGCTCCTATGCCCCAGGCGGCACAGGAGCTTGTTGTGCTCCTGATGGACCGGTGGCCATTGCAGTCTATGATGCCTGGTAATGACATCATCACCGGGTGCTGCACAAGGAGAATCACTCATCTACCCCCATAGTTGGAGGGGATGGAGCTCTAGGAAGCAGGGGACTTAAGGAGATGGGGACTAGCAAGTGAGGAGGAAGGTGGAAGGGGAGATGGAGCAAGTGAGAAGGGGCAAAAGGAGAGTGGAGGGGTAAGCAACAAGTCTGGCTGGGAGAAGAGACAAGGAGGCTCAAAGGATGAAGAGGCAGATGAAGAGATGGAGAAGAAGGGGATGAAAGAGAAAGAGAAGAGTCAGAGGAGAGGGCCCGCAGAGAGAGGTGAGGAGGAGAAGCAAGAGGCACGACAAAGAGAGGGGGAACCCCCCTTCCAAGCCAAGGCCAGTGGCGATTCCATGACCGCCCCCCCCACGCCAGAAGTGACATAACAGCTGCAGCCATTATGCACTGTGCCAAGGGGCAGGGAGGGCGGGAGGGAGGGCCAAACACACTGCCGGCGCTCATCGCTCGCCCTGATGAATGGGACGATTCGCGCCTCTGCCTGCTGCCATGACACCACCCCTCCCGCCTGGGGCCCGATCCTGCTGTCTGGGGGCCCAACGCCTCTTTGACAATGCTTCTGGTCAAGGCAGTGGGGGTGGGAGTAGGGTCAGTGCTATCATTAGGCCAATTAGGCAGCTGCCTAGGGCGCAGACCTCAGAGGGGCGCAGTAGGCAGTACTGACCTTTAAGGTGTACAGTTTTAAACAGATTAGGTTTTTTAACCCATGTAAAAAAAATGCAACTGACAGTTTATATTTTTATTTTAAGATAAATACCACAACAGTGCTATGGAATATAATTAATTATAAAGCCTTATGAAAAAATTCTATTTCAGTTAGCCTTGCCTAGGGTGCAAAATAGCCTGGCACCAGCCCTAGGTAGGAGACAAGGCCCCTGTTCTCCAGCTACCAGTCAGTGGGCTGGTACCACCAAGCCACCGCTTACCCACTGGGCCTCAGTGCTGCTTGGGAGAGGCAGGGGGAGGATCCGGATGAGTACCTTTGGTAGAGAAGGTCTGCAGGGCACAGAAACTCCTGGTAGCTAAGGATAGGGACAGCAATGATCCTGTCATTTGACAGGATCATAACAAAGCAGTTATGTACTATTTGCAGACATATTGGATTTTGCAAACTATAAGGACAGCGGAGGATGGCAACAGGATAGGGAAAGGGAGAGGCATCCAGAGTAAATGTACATGTAAATGTAAATAAACAAGGACTGATATCCACCTCAACACCGACCACCCACAGAGCCGTGATGAGTATGTGCCATGTCTTTCCCCTCACCATATGACATGGAACACCCTGCCTGGGAAGAGCACAAGGGGCCCCCTACAAACACATTGAAGGCTTTTCCAGATGATGGGAAAATCTCCCAAGCAGAAATGTTGCATGATACTCACAGTATCCAAATACTATGTGGTATCCAGTGGCGGTCAGCGGGTGGCGCAGTGGGTTAAACCGCTGAATCATGAGCTGTCGATTGAAAGGTCAGCAGTTCGAATCCGCGACGGGGTGAGCTCTCATTGCTTGGCCAGCTCCTGCCAACCTAGCAGTTCCAAAGCATGTTAATGCGAGTAGATAAATAGGTACCACTTGCGGGAAGGTAAACAGCGCTCCGTGTTCCAGCTGCATGCTGCGCGCTGCGGCAAGGAGAGTCATGCCGGCCACATGACCACGGAGGCGTCTTCGGACAACGCTGGCTCTTCGGCTTTGAAATGGGGATGAGCACCACACCCTAGAGTTGGACATGACTGGACATAATTGTCAGGGGTCACCTTTACCTTTACCTATCCAGTTGCCATAATGACATGATGGGGATGGAGGCCAGGGGCAGCCCAAGACCTTCTGGCATCTGAGGAGGGGTGCCAAATGCTGTCCCCCTTACCTGGTGGTGCACCAGCTGCCACCTCCACTGCTTTTTCTCTACTCCCTAGATTCAGAAAGGACGAGGGAAATGGAGTGGAAGAGGAAGTATGGAGAAGAGGAGGGTGGTGGGCTAGAGCATCGGCCACTGAAGCCCACCATTCCTTCCTGAATCCAGGGAGCAGGAAGAGAAGGAGCAGTGGAAACAGATGCCTCCCACCACCAATCTGCTTCCTGAAGCAACCACTTCAGTCAACCTCATGAGTGGTTCAGCCCTGATGGAGACAAGCATAGCTTAGCTGCAAAACACACATTCTGCCCTATTTTAGAAAGCTGTTGGAGTGTTCCCCTTCTGAAAACCTCTCCTCCACTTTATCAAGTTTGCTGTTTGTTGTTTTTCATTTGTTTGTTTCTTAATGAACAGTGATCCAGCACACCCCAAGATGTGCACCCCTAAGGAAAATGTTTAAATATGTTTAACCCCATGCACCCCTAAGGAAAATGTTTAAATATGTATTGAAAGCAACCTCATAAAATCTAGCTCCAAGTGGCATGGATATGAGGATGAAGAAGTTGTGTTGATCTTCATGATTGGATACAGGCAGCACTGGCGTCGACAGGGGGAAGCGGGGGGGCGGGCCGCCGGGGGGGCGTCGCGCGTATAGGGGTGACGCGCGATCCCCCCCACTTACAGTTTTTAGTTGGAGGCGGGCCCGCCCGCCCTCCCCTGTGTCCGTTCAGCTCCAAAATGAGCCGAAAACGGAGCGGGGAGGGTGCTCTGCTCCTGCGCGTGACGTCACGCGCGGGGGCGGAGCCTCCTCCTTAAGGGCGACGCACGACCCCGCTCTGGGGTGTCGTGCATCGTAGCGACGCGACTGACAGGCAGTATCCAATACGCTTTCTCATTGCACTCCAAATATAGACATGGTAGCTGAGGAACAAATAGAATTTTCCCAGTGATATTGTAGTTCTCTTCTGCAGTCCACCTTCCCCGGTGGTCTCCCAATGCAAGGAGAACAGTGGCAAGGATGGATCAAGAATCACCCCAGAACAGAAGTGACACAAATTGTGCACTCTCTCAGGGTGACAGTTCCATTGTCTCAGCTCTAGATGCAGAGAAGCATTATATCTTCAGTGTACGTCCTTCTGTCTGAGCTCTAGATGCAGAGAAGCATTATATCTTCAGTGTAGGTCCTTCCCGACTGAGAGTGTGTCACCATCACACCTAGAACGATTCTTAACCTACACACCTCTACAGGCTCTCCTAATGAGAGTGCAGTGACCAGGTATCAAACTGGATCTGGGGCTTGGCTCACTAGGCTCTTCAAATAGCCATTGGTGTCAGGCATCTATCCGACTGTGCCAGGTGTAAAACTGCCATAAATTGGGAGTGGACAAGGACGCTAACAAGCCTGGTTTTTCCCTCCTGGGAACTTCAACGTATAATGCAATCTAGATAGGAAAAGCTACACCCTTGTCACATTTGAGCATTACTATTTCCACTGGGTGGAAAAAATACATCATGATGAGTTACATACCCCACCCTTATGTTTGCATCCACTTTTTACTTTCATTTTGATATTCACGTCGGCTTTTTTTAGGATCATGGGCAGTTGCTGTCACAGATGAAATACTGATTCAGGTGGATGATGAACTTCCATTCAGAATGGCAACTGGTTCAACAGTATTGTCTACACCAGGGGTTCTCAACCTCTTCCCAGCTGAGTACCACCTATGGCACCATTCTCCTGCTGCATACCACTGGAAGTGACTAGCAATGATATCATCACCAGTTACTTCCAGGTTTTTAGAGGCCAGAAAACACAGGTAGGAGGCTCTGGGCAGGTGGGAGGGCCCTTCTCAGTGTTCCCAAGAGGCTCGGCCAAAGGCAGGAGCCTCTTGGGAGTGCAAACATGCCACCGAAAGCGCCATGTCAGAGTGGGGGTCCAGCGGTCCGAGTGCCACCAGCAGTCAGACAAAGTACCACTGGTGGTACTAGTACCACTGGTTGAGGACCCCTGGTCTATTCAAAGTCTTCCATCCCTAAGACCTTTCCATCACTGATACATTTTACTAGCTAGTGTCCTAGGCCAAGCCATCAGACCTCCATTCACAAGTAGGTGGCAAATGACATCCGATTTATCACATTGTTCTGTATTTGCCTCAATTATAGTGGTGTAACAATAGATTTGAAACTGTGGATGCAGACAATCAGAACCAAGCTTCTTTGAAATGAGACCTTCTGCTTGGGTGGAGGAAATAAAGTCTGCCAAGCAGTTAGAAAGAGGGCAGAAAGTGCAAGCCCAAAATAGTGCAAGAGGCAGATGATCTTTCTACATGATTAGAACAGGCTTGTTCTGCCCTGCACAAGAGTTATATATGGGCCAAAGGAGACTTGGACCATGGCTGGAAGCCAAAGCATACTTGAGGTGTGTCCAAGAACTTGGCATGCCTAGTAGCCTTTTTAAAACCTCTCTCTCTTTTGAACAGCAACCACCCATTCAGTCTCACAAGATGCTTTTGAAACACGAGTCCAAAGCTCCCTTGAGTGCATTGAACAAGTCATGTAGTCCTTTGGATCCTGGCCCAAGCATTCTTGGCTCACATCACCTAAACTCAGTGGCAGGAGAATGTGCTGTTCTGCAGTCAGTGCATGTCTGGCGGATTTGTCTCTAGATGATGCACTGTGCAGGTCTGGCAAAGACACAAAACAGGATCAAATCTTGAATGGAGACAAACCGTAAAAGGCATGATCTAAAATGGATCTAGAATGAATGTTGGACTGAAGCCAAGAGTTGGGGGGGGGGCTCAGAGGTGTGGTGACATCACTAGCTAGAAGTGCTGTTGAGTCACTGCTCAAAAGCTGTTGAGTCACTGCTCAAATGGAGAATTTTCAATGTCATCCCAGCCAGGGCCAGTGCTCTCATTAGGCCAACTAGGCAGCCTAATTTTTTATACTGTATATTAGTTTATACTAATTTTATACAGATTTTTTTAACCCATGCAAAAATGCAACTGACATTTTTAAAAAAATTTAAGATAAATACAACAGTGCTATGGAATATAGTCTTATGAAAAAAATGGGGGGGGGGGGGTTTGCAAGTAGTTAGCCTTGCCCAGGGCACAAAATAGACTGGCACTGGCCCTTATCCCAGCAAGTGGAAAAAATGTTTGCTTTCCTAAGATTTTCTTTTGTTGTCCTCATCTTTCTACCATTTACAAAACTACCGGTAACAGCACAATCTTATACATGTCTACTCAGGAGTCAGTCCCATTGTGCTCAATCAGCTTACTGCCAGGAAAGAGTGTGTATATATAGGATTGTAGTCTAAGGCTGCAATCCTATATATGCACTTTCCTGGGTGTAAGCTCACTTGAACACAGTGAGACTTACTGTATGTTTGAGTAAATGTAAAAGAGTGCACAGCTCCCTCTTTTTCATCACACTTGTCAAATAATAGATAGAAGGGATTGGGTTGCTATTATTTATTTATTTATTTATTTATTTATTTATTTATTTATATACTGCTTTTCAACAAAAAGTTCACAAAGCGGTTTACAGACAAAATCAAATGATTAAATGGCTCCCTGTCCCAAAAGGGCTCACAATCTAAAAAAGATGCAGAAGAACACCAGCAAACAGCCACCAGAAAAGACACTGTGCTGGGGTGAAAGGGGAGCAGTTATTCTCCCCCTGCTATATATAAGAGAAGCACCAACTGAAAACGTGCCTCTTGCCCAGGTAGCAGGAGTTTAAGGAATATTAAGGAATAATTTGAGACCCCGATATAATCTCCCATATCCATTGAATAACCATATCCATAAATCTTTTCATTTTGCACAGTGCTTTAAAAATTCTTAAGGCCAGCGGGTGGCGCAGTGGGTTAAACCGCTGAACCATGAGCTGTCGATCGAAAGGTCAGCAGTTCGAATCCGCGACAGGGTGAGCTCTCGTTGCTTGGCCAGCTCCTGCCCACCTAGCAGTTCCAAAGCATGTTAATGTGAGTAGATAAATAGGTACTGCTTGCGGGAAGGTAAACAGCGCTCTGTGTTCCAGCTGCATGCTACGCGCTGCGGCAAGGAGAGTCATGCCGTCCACATGACCACAGAGGCGTCTTCGGACAACGCTGGCTCTTCAGCTTTGAAATGGGGATGAGCACCACACCCTAGACACAACTGGACTTAATTGTCAGGGGTCACCTTTACCTTTTACAATTCTTGTCTCGGGTCACCTTTACCTTTTACAATTCTTGTCTCATTTTAGTCTCACAAAAATCTTATCACGTAACTGGAGACCACACTATGAAGGAAGCTTCCCAGATGATCCACGTCTAGAATCGACATCTCCAAGCTCTATCCTTTGCACTTTGTATAGGACAATAGGTTCTTCTGAGTCTTAGTTTCCATATACTCTTCAAAGTTTGGACCTCAATCCAAGCTTTACATAAGAACATAAGAAGAGCCCTGCTGGATCAGGCCAAAAGCCCATCTAGTCCAGCTTCCTGTGTCACACAGTGGCCCCACCAGATGCCTCAGGGAGCACACAAGACAACAAGATACCTGTGTCCAGTTGCCACTCCCTTGCACCTGGCACAGAGAAAACCCACTTCTAAAACCAGGAGATTGCTTATGGCTTGTAACCTGTGATGGTCTTTTCCTCCATGAATCTGTCCAAACCCCTTTTAAAGGCATCTAGGCCAGATGCCATCACCACATCCTGTGGCAAGGAGTTCCACAGATGAATTACACGCTGGGTAAAGAAATATTTTCTTTTGTCTGTTCTAACTCTCCCTCCACTCAATTTTAGTGCATGTCCCCTGGTTCTGGTGTTGTGCGAGAGGGAGAAGAATTTCCCTCTATCCACTCTCTCCATCCCATGCATAATTTTATACGTCTCAATCATGTCCCCCCTCAGGCGCCTTTTATCTAGGCCGAAAAGCCCCAGACGCTGTAGCCTTTTCTCATAAGGGAGGTGCTCCAGCCCACGAATCATTCTGGTCGCTCTTTTCTGCACCTTTTCCAATTCAACTATATCCTTTTTGAGGTGTGGTGACCAGAACTGGACACAATACTCCAGATGTGGCCTTACCATCGATTTGTACAAAGGCAGAATGATACTGGCCGTTTTATTCTCAATCCCTTTTTTAATGATCCCGAGCATGGAATTGGCCTTCTTCACAGCCGCCGCACACTGGGTCGACACTTTCATTGACCTGTCCACCAGCACCCCAAGATCTCTCTCTTGATCCGTCACAGACAACTCAGAACCCATTCGCGTATATGTGAAATTTTGGTTTCTTGCCCCAATGTGCATCACTTTGCACTTACTTACATTGAAGCGCATCTGCCATTTTGCTGCCCATTGTCCCAGTTTGGAGAGGTCCTTCTGGAGCTCTCTTCACAATCCCTGCTGGTCTTCACCACCCGGAAAAGTTTAGTGTCATCTGCAAACTTGGCCACCTCACTGCCTATCCCCGACTCCAGGTCATTTATGAATAAGTTGAAAAGCACCGGTCCCAAGACCGATCCTTGGGGCACACCGCTTTTCACCTCTCGCCATTGTGAAAATTGCCCATTGACTCCCACTCGCTGTTTCCTGGTCTTCAACCAGTTCCTAATCCACAAGAGGACCTGCCCTCTTATTCCCTGACTGTGGAGTTTTCTCAGGAGCCTTTCATGAGGGACCGTGTCAAACGCCTTCTGAAAATCCAGATATATAATATCCATGGGTTCGCTCGCATCCACATGCCTGTTGACCTTTTCAAAAAATTCTAACAGGTTTGTGAGGCAAGACTTCCCCTTGCAGAAGCCATGCTGACTCTCCCTCAGCAGAGCTTGTTCTTCTATGTATTTTAAGATTTTATCCTTAATGAGACTTTCCACCATCTTCCCTGGAACAGATGTTAGGCTGACCGGCCTGTAGTTTCCCGGGTCCCCCCTCCTTCCTTTTTAAAAGATTGGCGTGACATTAGCTACTTGCGTGACATTTGTGACTTGCTAGTTGCTCTGCCTAATTGGATTAGCAACTTCCCCACTTCCTCACTTTCAGAACATTTTTTTCCAAATAGAAAAGATTTGAAAGTGAAACAAATTTCAAATGGTTGCATCATGCATCCCTCCTAATGTTGTCAGGTGTTCTTACAAGTATTGTCCCATCGCCCGTGACATTTTGCTGCCTATAGCAGAGCATCAAATGGCAATGCTCCTTTCTCTCCCTCTCTCTTTTTTCTGTTACAATCAATCTCCAATTACTTCCTTCTTTCAAATCTCTCCCCACTTCCTTCCTTGTATATTAGGAAGAAAAGATAAAAAGCAGTGTTACTGGCATTTCACAGCACCTGCCCTCCCATCCACTGGGGGATGCTGCCATGTCACTCCTGAGAACAGATCCCCAATCTGCCATCTGAAGTGGTCTGCTTTACCATACTTCATGACAGGGCCAGCCCTGGTTCTCATAGACACAACCCATATTAGTTCTCACTCAGGGACCCACTGAATGTCAAGTCAGACTCAGAAATCATCATGGATACCCATTCTCCCATGATTTTACTTATTTAGAGCACAGGTAAAAGCCACTCCCACAAGGTGACCTGTCAACAGTTAAGCATTGCTGGCAATGATCTTCAGAGTCTTTTTGTGGCACACACTTCCTTTCTAGCATGACCCCCAATCTATTCTTAATATCTTCTTTTGGTAATGTGGTTAAAGTGTCATACTAGGACTGGGGAGGCCCAAGTTCAAATCCCCCCCTCCCCGCAGCCATACAGCTCAATGAGTGACACTTAGCTTGTCACTATTCACCAGCCTAACATACCTCACACAGGGTTGTTGTGAGACTATGAGAGAGGGTGGGAACCATGTACCTGTGTTGAATTATCTGGTCTACTTCTTGTATCCTTCCTACCTGGGTGTTTACTTCTGCCTAAATTATGCCAACTTGTTGCACAAAAAAGGATTCAAGGGTAAAAAAGCCATGTAGAAAAATATTTTTATCCAAGCCAAAATGTGTATTAAAAACAATTTAAAATCAAAGTTAAAATGCTCCACGATTTTTAAAAGCATTTGTGATACAAATCATTCCAATAGCGTGGCTGGTCTGACCGATGTTTCGTGCTAAATCATAGCACATTTACTAGGTCTAGAGATAGGTTCAGAATGTTAAGGTACTTCAAAGCAAACACGGGTAGAAATAGCAAAAAGCTAATCAGATAGGAACAGGAGAGGAAATCACGTTCATCTGTTGCAATGTCCTTAGGTAACCTCTTGAGGCAGTTGATACAGAGAAACTTCTTAAAGGGACCAGGCTAAATTTTATGCAGGATTGGATGCCAGATTTTACAAACAATAGGACCCGCTTCAATTTGGAAGCGATAGAGATCAGCAAGAGGAATGTCAACTCTCTGATTAACAAACAACAGGATTTGATGTATATTAATAAAATCTGGCATCCAATCTGGCAAACATTGTATGTATGGTGGGACAGGGTGTCGTGTCCCAAATGTTGCACCCCAAACTTTACTCCTGGGGGAGCAAACTACTATTCCCTTTAATTAACTCCCATGTCCACCTTAGGCAAAGTTAGCTCCTTTCCCCTTTCAGTTGCAATTGTGTGTCAAAGAAAACACTGAACTCCAAGGCAACTATTTACAAGATTTATTACTTTTTCAGCAATAAATGTCCTTTAGCCCTTCCCGGGCAGATAAGATTCTACTTAGCTAACGAGGGTCTGTTTCCATAGAGAAGTCCAGCTCGTTGCTTCACGGCAGTAGAATCTCCTTGTTGCCTTTATCCCGTCCAGCAAAGAGTCTTGTAGCACAAAGTCCAATCAATCCCGGTCTCTCCAACTTTCCAGTCAGGCAGAGCGTCTCCCAATACCATACAATCCAGGTGGGCAGTCAGTCCGGCAGAGTATCCCCGTCTGGAGCAGAGTCGTCGTCGTTGCTCGGCAGTCTGGCAGCATGTCCCCGTGGCGAGCTGGCGAGGCTCTTTCCTGCTCCAACTGCTGCTGCTTTTATACTGTTAGTCCCTATCAACTCTTTACTGGCTACAGCTGTGGGCTTCCAATCACTGCCCTCATTATTGCCCACAGCTGTGAGAGTTCCAATCAGTGCTAATTGAGTGCAGCTGCGAGCCACACCCACTGCATTCAAAGTCCCAGCTTCATCTCAATTAACAGCAACACCTGTGGGCCACACCCAATTACTTGCAGGTGTGCTTCCACCCACGCAGTCCTGGGTGGTAACCCTTTGTGTCCCAGTCCTGTCAAACAGGCAATCTTTTAACCCCTTCCTTCCCGGACCTGTCAAAACAGGGGACCACTGCTAACACCACTAACTCCTCGCCAATCTTCCGCGATTTCCACTACACAGGGCTTTCATGAACATGTAGATGCAGAGAGAAGCTCATCAGTGCATTCTCACTCTCCTCTTGAACATGCCTTTTATCTCCCCATGGCAGTGGTTCTGTGAGCTGTGACTCCCTAGGGAGCCATGGAAACCAGCCAGGGGAGCCACAGAATCCTCACAAAAAACCCACCACCCTACACAATGTATAGGATTGATTGTAGCCCTAATGCCGCCGCGGCCAATGGCCCAGTAGGTCAAGGGAGCTGCCGGTCAAAAAGGTTTGGGAACCACTGCCCTATGAAAATGAACATATGTACAAGGCTTGTGTCTCTCTGCTTTAATGTCTCTTCTTATTTTTTTTAACTTTCCCATTAGTAAATTATAAATTATCTTCCTCCTTTCAATCTGTCCCTATGTTTTTAGAGCCTACTGATACAAGTAATTCACTATGCTTAATTGGTTTCTATTATTTTCCATAAAGGAGGGGAGACTATCATAACAAAACTACCTACAAATCATCATATATACCTCTAAAATCCTCAGGAATAAAATTTTAAAAATTATTTACACCGTAACATGTAGTATCAACAAAGACATAACATTAAAGCACTGATGAGAATATTACGCAAACATATTAGACAATTGACCTTGTAGCCAGTTACAAGGCTAACCAACCCAAGGCAATTCATATATTTAGTCCAAAATTGGATATATTTAATCAATAATGTAGAATGACAAGATAACCATTTGAGTATGAACAAACAATGAAGTTATTTTGGAGATTAACAATTATAAAGTAGATCAGCACATTGAAACTTAGGAAATACCCCATAATATATATTTTAAAATGTAGACTCAGAAAATTAGCAGCATGTTTTCACACATATATGGAAGCACAGAATATAAAAGCAGTTCTTCCGAAACAAATAAGGTCATTAGAGATTTATGTTCATTGGAGAGTTAGTTATAGAAAAATTAATTCATTGGAGGATTAGTTCATTTGAAGGATAGGCTGTTAGAATATTAGGTGATTAGAGAAATAGTTCCTTAAGAAGTCAGTTCATTAGGCAATTAATTCATTAGATAGTTCCCTCAGAGATCAGTTCATTGAAGGATTAGTTTATTAGTGGTTTAATTCATTAGTGGAATAATTCTTTAGAAGGTTACTCCATGGGGGATTATCGAGATTAGCACTGTAATGCCAATAATTCTAAATGCTTATATGTATATTAATAATATAGAGCTGGCCTCCAAAGTTCATTTTATTATAAATATATTACTCAGGATAAGGGCAGATATTAAAGAAATCAACCACAATCTTGGCTGGACAAATCACAATTTACAGTTTATGTGGCCTTAAAAAAGGGGAAAAGCAGCTCACAACAGAGTTGGGTTGTTTGTGTTTTTCCTTTCCTTTCTACAGTGATCTGGGAGTAATGCCACGTAGTGTCAGGCAGGGTGCTTATACCTTTAAAAGCTTTAACCATTGTTTAGAAGAGGGAAGTTGGGCAGGTGCAGCTCATCATGGAAGGGTGCAACTAGCTGCACCTGCCCAACTTCCCTCTTCTAAACAATGGTTAAAGCCTTTAGGTATAAGCACCCTGTGCCCCTTTGGATGTGGTAAGCCTAGGCCACAACCTACTCTTGTCGAAAGCGACTCAGCAAAAGGGGCTAGCTGGTCTGGCTGCACCCCTTCAGTAACACCATGTCCCAGCCGGCATTGCAAGATGTTTATCATTTGGCTGGGGCTGGTCAGATAGATGTTGTTTCCCTTTTGAAATATGCTCAGAAAGAAACAGCAGCCCTGCTTTTTGACTTTCCCAAAAAAGAATGTCTACCTGCTACTGCACCAGCTGGAGGGGTTGGAAACTCTTCTATAGACTCTTCAAGGGAAAGTATGGGTGGGGTGGGAATCAGTGATAAAGACTCCATGGCAGAATCAGTGGTAAAGACTCCAAGGGATGGGTGGCAGCCTCCTCCGCCGAATCCTATTCCCCTTCCCGGGCCAGGCTGGGATTACACAGCCAGCGTGAATGTGCGGCACCAAAATAGCTGGCGCACATTCAAGTAGACCCATTGGGGAGGCTGGGGGGCTCTACTCAGGGTAAGGGGATGAACATCCCTTTACCCTGAGAAGGCCTCATCCTGCGCAGGATGCGGCGGATGCCTTATTTGCGCTGCTGTGTCCTGCTAGATAGGATTGGACTGCCCTTAGCAGCTCATGTTACATTAAAGCTACAATCCTATGCAAATTTATCTGGGAGTAAGTCACACTGAACACAATGCAACTTAGTTCTGAGTCAACCTGTATAGGCTAGCATGCTAATATACCTTTTTATTTATTTGGGATATGTTTAACCCAATTTTTTCAACTTGTATACATTGGTTTTAAAACTATTGCAATCTACTCCATGAGTTTGGAATGAAAGTTTAGAATGGAAGATCTAGCTAGACCTGAGCTAGATCTTTAAATGAATTACAGTAAAGTTTCAAAGTAGAAATAAGAGAGGCAAGAATGAATAAAGAAAATTAAAGTTGATTTTGTTTGTTTGTTTTGTTACAGGCTTGGCTATGCAGCCATAGCTATGGTATGGAGCTCCTGCTTCATAGCAGCCATAGTATAGAGCTCCTGCACTTTAAAATTTACCACTACCAGCGGGTGGTGCAGTGGGTTAAACCGCTGAACCATGAGCTGTCGATCGAAAGGTCCGGCAGTTTGAATCCATGACAGGGTGAGCTCTCGTTGCTTGGCCAGCTCCTGCCATCCTAGCAGTTCCAAAGCATGTTAATGCAAGTAGATAAATAGGTACCGCTTGCGAGAAGGTAAACAGCACTCCCAGCTGCATGCTACGCGCTGCGGCAAGGAGAGTCACGCCGGCCACATGACCACAGAAACGTCTTCGGACAACGCTGGCTCTTCGGCTTTGAAATGGGGATGAGCACCACACCCTAGAGTCGGACACGACTGGACTTAATTGTCAGGAGTCACCTTTACCACTGATAACAGCATGAGAGCTGTCCAAATAGCACCAGGATTATACATTTTAGGCTGCAATCCTATGTGGACTTTCCTGGGAGTAAGCCCCACTGAACACAGGGAAACGTAATTCTGAGTAGACAGGCATAGGATTGCACTGGGGATGTCTGCTCTGTTGCTGCTTTGTAATTACACAGATCTTCATAATGACACTTGATGAGTAACTATTAGTTATATAAATGCATAGAGCATAATTCATGGTGGAAATTCCTCCAATGAAGAGCTTCTCCTACCATAGCCTCATTGTTGGCCTCTGCCACATGACCTAGTTGTGGAGGTTCTTTGGACTGGTGGCTCCCAAAAGATTAGAAATCTGGGTGTGATCCTAATTTATGGTAGAAGTCTCATGACAAAGAAATCAGATAAAATTGCAGACTAGCCTCAAGGTTGTAATGGCGGGAAGAAGAGAAGGAGGAGAGGTAATAGAGAGACATTTTTTCCAGCCTGTAAAAACCCCTGCCAGCATAGTCAAGTGCTAGACTAGCCTGACTGGCACTCAGAAAGTGGAGATAAACACTTTTTAAAGCTAAAAATTAAAGCACAGGTAAACCAACAAAGTGTTTTTCTACACAGAATGACTATATTTTACCAAAACTAAAAGAAACCAAATGGATTGATGTAATTTAATTTGGATTAAGACTCATTTGTTCCAATGTCGTTTAACCCTGAGCTTATATCAAGCAAGATAAATTCAAATCAAGAGTGATGATGACACAGAGGGTTGGAGGTAAAACAAAGAGAGCTTTTGATTTTGCAAACATTTATTTTTAAACTCTGAGACGCATCTTTGCATTTGTACTCATCCACCCTAAGAAAGTCTCCTTGATTTTATCAGAGACATCTTCTCTTAATTAATTTCCTACCTACGTTGCAGTTTAACACTTAGTTATAATTGCATAAATCCCATTGAAATAAATAGGATTTACTCATGCATAGTCTCAATGCAAGAATATAGTTCTTTACAGAAATGTGCAAATTCCACAGTTTGTTTTGTAGAGACACTTGCTGATATGTATCACAAAATTAAGACTTTATGAATCAGCTACATTCAATGAAGTTTAATTTTGCAGAAAATATAATTCAGTTCCTGCCGTGATCCAAATTTAAATTCACACTTTTTGATACGATGCATAAGACAATATTCAAGGGAAAGTAGGAACTCTTTTCTATTGGATCTAAAGAAGACTTTTTGAAAAGTGTTGCTGTAGAAAATAATGTCCCCAATGTGCTACAAATATTACTGACAGGAGAGAACCAGGCCTTGTTGACAGAAATCATTGTGCAATAGTTTGGAAATGTCAGTAACTAGAAACATCTTGATAAAAATGCTAATTCTGGCATATTGTGCTGTATGTGGATGGGTCTTAGAGTCATTCCCTTCCACTCATCTACATTTCACAGGAACATTTTGTCAGAAAGTTGTACAACTAGCTGTACAACTGTCTTAGAAATGGTTCTGTGAAATGGGACTATCCAGCAACGCACCTCAGTTTATGTGCTCATCCATGAGCAACTTGCATGGCTAACTAATGCAATGCAATATTTCCATGTTTGCATACCTACACAAATCACTCAGAAAGCCATTTCAGAGACAACAGTGGCAGATAATGTTTGCAGATAGATGATGCAGGGCGCAATCCTCCGTAACGTTTGCAGATAGGTGATGCAGACCATCAACAGCAGGAAGCTAGTCACTGAAGTCCTCAAAGGTGGCTTAGGATGACTTCGGAATGGACAGCATGGTATTCTAACTGTATATTTTGTTTCCATTTTTTTTTTTTTTGTTATTAGGTATGTAGTTGGTCCTCATCATCACCATCATCCCTTTTTTCCAAGCATGAAATGCACTTCTTTTAAATTCCATCAATGTGAGGTAGGAAAGCACACTGGCACCATCTGAGTGGTAGTGACGAGTGAGAAGGGCTTCTCTGTGGCAGCCTCCAAGATGTGGAACTCCCTGCCCTGGGAGTCCATATGCACCCACCTTACCTACTTTTCTATGGTCTGAAGACGTGGCCTTTTGGTTTGCTTTAATTAACTTTGTTTTGGGTTGTGTCTGCGATTTGCTGGACTATTTCACTGATCTTGATTTTTTTTTTAAAATAAATGTTTATATTATGTCCAACTTGTGTGTTTTTAACCTTGGTTGCTGTGAGCTACTTAGGGCTTTCATACGACTGAAAAGGCAGAATATAAATTCCCCAAAGAAATAAAAAAATGTCTGGTACACAAAAGGGATAGTGTGCTCCTGCTGCAGCAAGGCTGCACAACAGTTCTGTGATACAGCCTGACTCAATGTGGTCATAGGATTGCAGCCTATGAATGGGACCTGCTCCATCCCTCCTTGAAAAGGACTGACAATGACTCTCCACTATTCTCATAGTACAGTTTAAAAACAAAACTGTGACTGTAGATGGGACCAACATGCTACAAGTCAATTCCTATGTAAAAGGGGATTTTATACCACTTATTAAACAAATTGCAGTGGGATGATCAAAGATATGAAAAACAAGGGATTTTACCTGATTCACAACGCAATCCAGTGTATAGATCCTATCTCCGTTCCAGGCTGATCATGATTGGCCCAGAGGTCACTCATGATCAACCTTCGTCCCCTTCCCCCAGTGTAGCGCTGGAAGGCCCCAATGGGCCTCCTTGGATTTCCGCCAGCTCTTGAGCTGGCGTAAGTCCAAGGCAGCTGTGTAATGGTGGAGCCGGCCTGGAAACGGGACGGGGATACAGCAGCCTCCATCCCCGCCCCCTCCCGGACCAGCTTGGTCAACCGCCACCCTCCCTCACCACCCGGCCCGCCCTTGCACCTGCCGGCAGATGCCTTACCTTCCCCGGCGGCAGCTGTGGTTGATCCAGCGCCGGAGTGAGGGCTGCCGGCCTCTGTGCCGGTGGCCCTTACTCTAGAGTTGTCACAAATGTGCTTTACGGCACATTTGCGACGGCTTAGAGCAGCAGAGCGCTCGCTCCGCCGCTCTACAGTTGCACAGGATTGCGCTCCCAATTCATCACACTTGTTGGGTGATTTTTTTTTATTTCTAAAAACTTTGCATCCTAAGTAAATATTCCTTTGAGCTTTAGAAGGGGGGGGGGTCTCAAGGTCACTATCCAGGGCCTGAATTTTGCATTATTATTATTTATTGAATTTATATCCCGCTTTCCCCCCATAGGGCATACGTGCCCTCAAAACACCTTTACATCCTACTCCCATCACCCATTCACATTTTAGTGGCTGTGTTTTAGCAAACAATAGCAGGATGTATTCTTCTCAGGTCAGGTGTTCCTGAAGGCAAGGAATGCTTTTCACCACTGGCACTTTCCCTCCCTTACTTACATGTTGACATCACCAAAGAACGAGGACTGATTTAGAAACTGAATGATTTGCCAGTCCAAGAAAAGAAGATGGGGAACTAGAAACAAATATATGAACTCTCCCCCCCCACACACACACACACATACTTGTTGAGTCATGGCAAGCAACTGCATAACTTGGGATGAGGAATCAGAGCTGAAGTTTTACATGTGACATCTTTACTGTTTAATATCTATATGAAGCCGCTGGGAGAGGTCATCCGGGGATTTGGGGTAGGGAGTCATCAGTATGCGGATGACACCCAGCTCTTTCTCTCCTTTCCACCTGACTCCAAGGGGGCGGTCGATGTCCTGAATCGTTGTCTGGAGGCAGTTGGGAGCTGGATGGGGGCAAACAAGCTGAAATTAAATCCTGATAAGACAGAGGTTCTTTTGGTCCAGAAGTCTACGACTCAGGTACTGGATCATCGTCCTGCTCTGAATGGGGTTGTACTCCCTCTGAAGGAGCAGGTCCGCAGCTTGGGGGTTCTCCTGGATGCGCAGCTGCTCCTGGATTCCCAGGTGGCGGCTGTGGCCAGGGGGGCTTTTGCCCAGCTTCGGCTGGTGCACCAGCTGCGACCGTACCTGGATCGTGCAGACCTGGCCACGGTGACCCATGCCCTAGTGACATCTAGACTAGATTACTGCAATGCGCTCTACGTGGGGCTGCCTTTGAAGACTGTTCGGAAACTGCAACTAGTGCAGAATGCGGCGGCCCGGGTGGTTGCCGGGGCCTGTTGGTTCGACTCAGTCGGACCGTTGCTTCAGCGGCTACACTGGCTGCCGGTTCGTTTCCGGGCACAATTCAAAGTGCTAGTTTTGACTTTTAAAGCCCTTTACGGCTCGGGTCCAGGGTATTTGAGGGACCGCCTCCTTCCTTATAATCCGACCCGTACTCTGAGGTCATCAGGGGGGGCCCTGTTGACCGTGCCGCCACTGACGGAGGTGAGGGGGATGGCGGCGCGGAATAGGGCCTTCTCGGCAGTGGCGCCCCAATTATGGAATTCCCTCCCCCTGGAATTAAGAACGGCTCCCTCCTTAGAGACCTTTCGGCGGGGCCTTAAGACATTTTTATTTAGATCAGCATTTGATGTCTGACATGGCGGGCTGGCTTTTTAACAAATCGCTTTTAACAAATGTAAATGTGGATGACCCACTGGGGCTGTTTGTTTTAATTGTTTTAATTGCTTTTAATTATTTTAATTCTTGATTTTAAATGTATTCATGTATTTTAATGTTTTTATTGTAAGCCGCCTTGGTTGCCCTGGTGGGAGAAAGGCGGGGTAAAAATTCTATAAATAAAAAATAAAATTTACTGAATAGGCAACTGTAAAATGTCCTCCTTCTCCTGGCTCAACAGTTGCATTGAGAATTTAAGTTTCTTTCCATTTCTAAAGGCTTCACTACTTCCTAAGCCACGTTGGGGAAAAGGGGGGGAATCAAAAAGCGAGAGGGAAGGGGGGGGAGGCCAGGAAACGTACCAAGATGAAACCGTTTATCAGCAGCAATCGCCAAAGGCTCAAATTGTGCTGAGCTCAGGAGGGAGATTTTCCAGTCCTGGGAAGCGTTTCTCCAGCCCATTGTTACAGGGATTAGTATTCAGTAACTGACAGGAACCAGCTGTTCCCTCTTTCGCCCCTCCTCTCGCTCTCCGCCAATGGTCTTCGCCGTCCTCTGAGCCCAAATAAGGAATGCATTTCCCTTCCTGTCCCGGCAGCTTCTGACGCGGCAAAGCCCTGCGCGTCAGCAACAGCAGTTCATTGGGAGGTGGTCGGCCAGCGCTTTTGAACAACATGTGACGTGGGCGACAAACAGAACCAGACGCGTAGTCTCTTTCGAGGTTATTATGGGAAATGGCTGGATGGGGAGGGACAGAGACAAGGCGTGGCTTCCTTTGGCGCATGTGTAACCTTTAGAGTTATACAGAGAGCTTTGCCTAGAGACTATTGTTAGTCTGTTTAAGAGGCACTTTGAGTTGTTCGCTGTCTGCAGCCATTCACTGCATTCTGGCCTCTCTTGTTATACATTGTCTACAGCAGGCTTCTGAGTTTAACCTTGAAGGTGCTGTAATCTCTGTACTGAGTTGGGGGTAAAGACCGAGGAGGATACATGATATGAAGAATATCGCTCTCCCCCCCCCCCCCGTTGGACCCCAAACATATTGTGTGGATTACACTGAAGGGGAACAAACAGGCCATTCGTTCTCTTCAGTCAGCTGGCTAGCATCTTATGCCTGCACTGTTCTCTGTCTTTATCTTATATATACAGTATTAGGGATTTTTCCTGATGGCTTGAGGACAGATCACAGGTGCACAAGCCTTTGCCTGCAGCAGTTTGTGGGGTGGGTGTGTTGTCCCCTCACTATTTTTCTGCAAGCATGAAAGAGACTTTCACCAACCCAACAGAACTCCCTGGTTTTGTGTTTTCTACATGCTAAGAAAGGCATTAATCAGCAAGGTCAAACCTTGACTTATTTGGCTGATATTGTTTTCAGAAGAATGACACACAGTATTTTACTCATTTATTTTTCAGGATTTCTATCCTGCCTTTCTATCAAAGTGTCACTCAAGGTGACTTGCAACAATAGAAACCGACAATAAAGCAACATATCTTTGAATTAACAAAAGGAAGCATTTTCCAGGTGGTTCTGGTCATTTTATTAAGTTAACAAGAGAACAAGGGGTTGTCCTAATGTTTTGCTCCTAAACCATGAGGAGCATTATCAAAGGTACAGCAACTTGCGGTCTGCTCTAGTTCTTCTTAGCACAGGTTGTTAACAGTTGGAAGATTATCTGCTGCCTTTGCCAGGTTCCTTAAAGTCTTACCACCATTTTTATAACAAAGTCCCATAGCTATAAAGATTTTCCAGATATAAAATGGGGCAGCAAAGCAAAACAGCCCTCCCTCGTGCAGCTGATCATTGAGAGCTTAAACAACACACTGTGCTAAGAAGAACTAGAGCAGACAGCAAGTTGCTGCACCTTTGATAATGCTCCTCATGGGTTAGGAGCGAAACATTAGGACAACCCCTTGTTCTCTTGTTAACTTAATAAAATGACCAGAACCACCTGGAAAATGCTTCTTTTTATTAATTCAAAGATATGTACCTGCTGCAAAAATCTCAGAACATACAATAAAGCAACAGTTTGAAGACTAGAACCCAATTAAATACAGCTATGATATCGGCAAAACAAAAATAAAAGTGGGACTGAAACCCCAGAGCAATAATAAAACACAGCAAGAACTAACAGAACAAAATCTAAGCCCTACAGATTAAAAGCCCTCTGGAACAGTAAAGTTTTTGCATCTCGGCAGAAAGTCAACAGTGACAAAGCTAGCAGTATTTCCATAGGGAGGGCATTCCAGCGCATGGATGTGAGTGCGACTGCAGAGAACATGGTCTCCTGGGTCCTCCCAACTAACCACATGGCACACACAGGAGGGCCCTGCCGCAATCTTAACAATGTCCCAGGTCAATATGGGAGAGAAGGCCATCCTTCATGTGTCCTAGATCCAAGACATTTTGGGTGTTGAAAGCCCAAACCAGCACTTTGAATTAGACACAGAGGCATACTGGTACCCGGTGAGCCCATACTTTCAAGGGGAGTGCTGCTACCCCGTCCAGCACAGGCAGACATTCTATTCCTGAGATGGTGGTTCTACTAACCAGGTTAGTAGAACCACCAGTCTAACCAAGAGCATCTTTATCTTGAGTGAGTTAAGCTTCAGTTTGTTTGCCCTCACTCAGCCCACTTCTACTTCCAGACACCAGTTCATGGCCTTGAGAGCTTCCTTGGTATATGATGGGAAGTAAAAGTTTCCTGAGATTTCATCAAATGTGGGGGAAGGTTACTGGTTGCATGACTAACAGCCCAATCCTCTCTCTCTCTCTCTCTCTCTCTCTCTCTCTCTCTCTCTCTCTCTCTCACACACACACACACACACACACACACACACACACACACACCAGTCCTGGAGGTCTCCTCCTGGGCAAGGCCTAGGGAGGTCTTCTGGGCAAGGAAACTTTGTTCCCTTGCCCAGGCATAAGAAGAGCCCTGCTGGATCAGGCCAAAAGCCCATCTAGTCCAGCTTCCTGTATCACACAGTGGCCCCACCAGATGCCTCAGGGAGCACACAACCAACAAGATAACCTGTTTCCTGCTGCCACTCCCTTGCACCTGGCACAGAGAAAACCTAGTTCTAAACCTACCTAAACCTTCTAAACCTACTTCTAAAACCAGGAGGCTGCTTATGGCTTGTAACCTGTGATGGTTTTTTCCTCCATGAATCTGTCCAAACCCCTTTTAAAGGCATCTAGGCCAGGTGCCATCACCACATCCTGTGGCAAGGAGTTCCACAGATGAATTACACGCTGGGTAAAGAAATATTTCTTTCAGTGGTGCTCCACTGGGTCTAATTGGACCTGCCCCACTGATTTAGCTGGTGCAAGTCTGAGTTAACCCGGGAAGGCAGATCGAGGCCAGGAAGGGGGATAGGATATTGGCAGCACCATTGCTACTGATTCTGCTCCCTTCCTGGCCTTGATCCACCCTCCTCCCTGCCCCGCTCTCTACCCCATTACTCCCTCTCCCTGCCTGTTCTGTCCAGCTCCACCTCCCCCCCCCCCCCCGTGCTGACTTACAAGTGCCAGGTGTTGCTGTGAGGCCGCTGGTGCATGGCTGCCCCCACTCGGTAATTGTGGCAACAGTCCGGCTACGCAAAATGGCATGTCACCTTTTTCAACAGCCATAAAGGACCTTCCACTGCTGGAACACTAGTTCTGGCAGTGCAATGTCCCAATAAGATTGGGGCCTAGCACTGGGGAGTAAAGCCCATTAAACTCAATGGGTCTTACTTCTGGGTAGACACTTGTAGGCCTGTACTATAAATGTTCCTTCTTGTGCCAATTTCTCACCTGTGAAACTCTAGCCTAGCTGTCTCCTGGATGGACTAGTTTTCCATATGCAAAGTTGTTCTTTTACCCAGGGGAGCATTCAGTCATAGGTATAATTCAAAAATGACTGCAGCAAAACTGCCTCCTTATAGTGAGCACCCATATTGCGTCACTAATGTGTTGTCTGTTACACTTTGGCTATTGAATTCAGGCTCCACACAGGTGTTGGTGACTAAACTACATTAATTATATTTATATATAGCTCCCTAGCAAGCCTCCTAACCCAGGCCTGCAGCAGGGTTTTTCCTAGTATAAGGGGAAAGGGAGAATGCTGGAGACTGAGTGTCCTTTAGGGGCAGTGCACGGTTAATTCACTGTGCCTGGATACAACACAGGTAATCATGTGTATAACCTGTCCCTATAACACACAAATGCTCTCCACACCATTGCCAGATGAGCTGGTTTGTGGACAGAAGGGACACTCCTGTGAGCTCCAAAACATCCCGTATATTATCAGTGCGACATAAGAACCAGCCATGGTGGTTGGTTTTTGCAATGGCAACCACCATACTGAAAAGGGACTATCTTAATTGGGCCCTTCAAAGGGTTGTACCACACAAGTCTCCTCCAGTGATGAGAGCCACTGCTCCTTTCCGTCTCAGACTTGTGCAACCAGTCATTAATTTTTATGCAGAGAAGTGCCAGGGTTCAAACCTGTCTGCAAGTCACACCCTCTGAACAGGAGCTTTGCCCCTATTATACCAGTGGAGATAAAATTGCATTCTGCATATGCTCTCAGGCTGTGTCTCCTTTTTTTAATTACTTCACATGTTCCAGGGCTGAGCCTGTAACTGAAAACAAGTTCTGGAGTTGAACCCTTGAAACCACTTGCTCAAATTAAGCCTTGATGAAACCACTTGCTCAAATTAAGCCTCGATGAAGTGGTTAAAAGCCAGGGAAACCACCTAGGATCATTCTTCCCCTTGAGTTGTTCTCAGGTTAACTATGTAAAGTAAACAATTACAGGAGGCGGAGGAGGAGACACATTCATTGGTCATCCCGTCTTCCTACTTAATTTCTAAAATGAGACTTGCAGAGTTCAAGCTTGCCTTGATTAGGTTTGTCAACTTGCAAGGGGAAAAAAACGTGACCTGCTCCTTTGCCTTTAGCAGCATCCTGAATTGCAGAAATCAGGAGGCGATGTTTTCCACAGCATGGGGATAAGTATTATTCGCCTGCCAATACCTGCAAACTGTTGCTGGATAGGAGCAGGGGCTGCAAAAAGGTTGCCAACCCGAGCCATAAACCCTAAACGTCTCTTTGAGGATTCTCTTCTCTAATAATTTAAGCCAGCATTTGTCTTCAGTAACAGGAGATTAAGAAAGAAGAGGGTGCTTATGAGTACTGTATGCAGACTTTTTCCTTTACTGTAAATAATCACAACCAGATCCCACAGGTCTTTTCTCCTTTATCCCAGACCTATGGGACCCAATTGTGGTTATTCCCTGATGAGAAAAAAGCCCTCTGCATATGCTCAAAGGTACTCTCCTCTTTGTTTGCCTGTACTAGAGATAAACCCTGCTCCTAATTAAGGTTTGCCCTTCCCCTATACCAAAAGTGTGTGTGTGTGTGTGTGTGTGTGTGTGTGTGTGTGTGTACACGTGTACACACATTTATTTGGGAGGACAAATTAATGATGAACTGTGAAGTGTCTTCAACCCTTAATTATGTAAGCAAATCTCCAAGACAGCAACAGCTCTCCCGCTACTATTATCACAGCAAACCCCACACATTGCTAGTGATGGAGATGTGCCTCTGCACAATTTCAGCTCCAACTAATAAAAAGGGAAATACTGTAATACAAGGATTATTGTAAATTTCTCACAGGATTGGCTCTGTCATAAAGGCAATGGGTGACAGTCTATGTGGGGTGTTCTGTTCCTAAGGCCAAGGCTGGAACAGGATCTCCTGGTGCCTGAGATGCTGTACCAAATATGCCAGCCTCTGCTCCTCCCCACTCTGACTGGAAAAGAGGAGGATAAAGCAGAAGAGGAAGTGTGGAAGATGGGAGAGTCGTGGCTAGAACTAGGTCCTCTAGCCCAGCGTACTCCCCTCCTCCACACTTCCTTTTCTGATCTATCCCCCTCTTCTAACCCAAGAACCGAGATAATGAGGAGGAGGTAGGTACCCCTCCCCAGCCAAACTGCTGTGCGACTGTCCCAGTCGGCCTCATGGATGGGCCAGCTCTGCCTAAGGCTGAAGAGTTCATAAATGAACAAGCATGTAAGAGAGCACATCGTTGGGCAACAGGAAAAAGGTCAAACCTAGGACTTGAAGGATTAATCAGTAGGTTTCACAAAATCACATAAAATGTGGGTTTGGGTAGGATTGTGATCAACAGCCACTATCTCTATAGTGGTAATGTTGCACATGGTTTGTGTGCATTTCAGTGTAATGCCTCACTCTGAATCATTTATTTACACAGCCACTAAAGTAATATTTTGTACTTTGCCAGTGAGGGAGGAGATGTCCTGCTCTGCCCTACTTGTCATAAACCCCCTTATTACAGAGGAGCAGCAGTGCAGGTTGGACTGCTACTCCTTGCTTCTGGGTCATTAAATAGTCCATCAGGATAGTCCATCTAGTGCAACTATGACCCCCCCCCCCATCTGCAGAGGGTCCTACCACTATATGAGCAGTGGAACTTCAGATGGACAACATGCTCTGCATTCAGGAGCTTCTCACATTCTGTTCCTGGCCTCTCCAGATAGGGCTGGAAAAGACCCCCATTAGGTACCCTGGAGAGCCACTGACATTACTGACCTAGATGAATGGTGGGTCTAACTCAGTGGAAGGCAGTTTCATATGTATTCTTCTACATATAGCGGCCTGAATAATTATTTCTCTCTCTCTCTCTCTCTCTCTCTCTCTCTCACACACACACACACACACACACACACACACACACCCTACCTACCTGTAAACTCTGAAGACAAGAACTATGATCCAGAGGAGCACATAGTAGATCCATGAATGAAGTGCAGCTATTTCTGCATCCTGTTCTGTCCCCCATCCCAGCAGTCAATTCACAGTGCCCATGGGACACATGGCAAGCTCCTTTTGCAAGCAAGCGTTTTGTGGAGCTGGGAATGATGGGAGAGGAAAGAAAGAAATAATATGAGTTTGCTGTATTTTCAATTCTGGTAACATAATCTTTGAGTAAACCTGTGCTTTCTTCTACCATCTTAAGCATTTAAGAATAGTGCTGTACCCCTAGGCCCCTCCCCCCCCAGGCTACAGCTGTTTTTGCCACCAATGAACTACAAACAGGGAGTTAAGTCATCTCCTATTCTGGGGAGAAATGCATCACAGAGTTTGGATGAGATTATCAGATGTACTAAAATAAAATCCGTTCTGCAAGTAAATCAATCTGTAGCTATTTTCCTAGCACCTCAGCAGTTTGTGTACTGACTAGTTTGAGAGCATCTCTCTCGTCTTCTTCCAGGTTTTTTGTTTCTTTTTTGCTGACTTCCGGTGAAGGTATCTAATGTCAATCATCCACACACATACACATACACCTGAGGTCTGCCAATGTTACTAAAAAACAATTCCCAGGGCCCACTGCTCAGCTGGTGCCTAACACAGACCTCCATTAGCATAATGTATGACTCAATCCTAGTCTTTGCTGGCGCTGTGGCCTCAGCAGCGACCTAGGATGTCGCAAATGTGCCGTAAAGCATGTTTGCGGCACCCGGTAAGTAGGCATTGCCAGCACCGAGGCCTCCGCCACCTGCCAAAGACACGGGAGGCCAGTGCCGTGGAGCAGGTAAGTCCCACTCTGAGTGACACTGGGGCTGGGGGAGGGCGGGGGAGGGTAGAGAGAGGGGTGGATCGGGCCTGGGAGGGGGGTTCAGCATCTCCAAATTAGGCGTAGCCCCATAGTAGAGGCTGGAGCGTTACAAGGAGACCTCCAGCCCGCTCCTCTCCAGCACTGGAAACAGCGGGGGCCTGGTGCTCACGCTGCACCAGTGCTGGATAGGATTGTGCTGCCCATTTCATAACATCTGGGAAATATGATTATTGCTGGCCATGAAAACTTCACATCTTATTTGAACGTTTTGTTTTGAACACATCTCTAGAACATTTCGTTTTGTGGAGGTAAATATGTGCCTGTTTGTAAGGTGAGAGTGGTCAGGCAAACAGGTTGTGCCATTTGAATATCATTTATTAACAATTTAAAAGAAGCTCAAAAATATTAAGCTTAGGGTGTGGATTGTGCGCGAGCTGCTGTGTCGACTGGGTTTGTAGCATATTCTTGTGAAGGAGTCTTTGGACAGGATCACATAGACAGGTGTTTCAGTTCAATAAACCCTTGCACTTTTGTTCCGTTGCCAGGATGGACTGAGGCATCCTGGGAATGGTTGCAGAGGATGCTACTCTAGTGTCATTCACATAAGCAACCCATTCAAGGCTAGGGATCGTCTTTCAACGCAGAGGTCATGTTCTTCCTCTCTTCTTAGAGAGAGAGAGAGAGGGTCAAAAGACAACCACTTTCTCCAACTTATGTTGATTTGGAAGTGACTTTATTTTGGAAATCTAGACTAGGGTTACCCTCACAGGTCCAATGCACTTGATTCCCTCTGCAAAAAGTCAATCGGTACTGAGAGAAAAATGTCATTCATGTCTGGGGTGGGCCTATTTAAGAGGGAAGAAGTCTCCTCTTTTTTTTAGAAGATATACATCTGAATTGTTCTTACCAATGTTAGTAGAGTGGAGGCCTGTTTCCCAGCAGAACTTTTCCTACATTAAAGATTATTACTTTCTCTCTAGAAAGCTGAGGAGAACTCAGGAATACAGTACTGTATTCTGATATGAGTGCACTAAACATACTCCTCCTTGTGGGGAAAATGCACTAATGCACTCCTGTGCATAAAACATTTGAATGGTACAATAACAACTCCTACAGAGGTACTCAAAACTTGAATGTAACCTTATCCACATGTTAAATCCAGAGAGGGCTTTTGATATAAAGAAAAGACCATTCCGCCACTGAGTGTAATATTGCAAGCAGATTTTTAACCAGTCAAGACAAATAAAAGATTTAGAAATATATTGTTTTTCGCTCTAGTATGGAAAGTAAATACTAAGAAACTGAGGGGGGAGGAAGAGGAAGACATACTTCTTTTTTGTAAAGGGATTAGCCTGTGGAGCATATTAGTGCCCCTTTCCCTCCATCATCATGCAGACTGTCAGAGGACACAGGGATGGACATATCCCACAGAGTTTTCATAAAGTAAGTATGGGGGGCAGTTTCAAAAGGAGAGGGCCAGTGAAATGCAACTTGCAGGTACTAGATCTTAGCAGGCAAATGTTCTGGACACTACTTGCAGGGCCAGCTGAAGACTTCTTGACACCTGAAGCTGCAGGCCAAATGCTGGAATTAACACCCCTAGCTGATGATGTGCCAGCCTCTGCTCTTCCCACTCTCCAGTGCTCTAGCTCAGCACTCTCCTCCCCTCTGCATTTCCTCTTTCTTTCTGCCCCCCCCCCCCCGTTCTTTTTCTAATCCAGGGAGCAGAAGGAGAAGGAAGAGCAGTGGAAGCAAGTAGGTGGGCATCCCTCACCAACCTGCTGCCTGAAGCAGCTGCTTCAGCTGGCCTCATGGATGAGCCGTCCCTGCCTATTTATATCACAAAGCCCACCAAAGACTATTACAAATAGTCTTTGACAAGTTCCCTCCCAGGTTTGCTGTGAAGATGCATATTAATTGCTTCAGTCTGTTGTTCGCCAAGAAGAACTATTAATATACTATTAATTATTATTAGTAATAATAATCAACAGCTCATGAATTCCAGTTCTGCATGGAAGAACTGTAGATCCAACTGCTGTACTGTATAGTTCTCAGATCAGCCTGAAGGGCTTGATGTTTAGTTGCCACTGCCCCCTTGTGGCTGCTCAGTGATGTACTCCAAAGACAGATTTCTGTGGCATCAATAAATTGTGGTGACATAGAACTGTAGCTTTGGTTTTTCACTGCTGTAATCTGCTGAGCTGATTGTTTTTAAATTGTAAAACTTACATCCTGCTTATTAGCTGATGCTCTCAACACAGCTCGTAAACAGCACAAAACAATGCAATGAAATGAGCCATAAGTACCCGAAACACAACAGTCTATTACATAATGTCATGCAGCAAACTATAACATCTCTAGGAGCCCACTATAAGTACAATCCCACTTAGAAAGCCAGGTCTGATCATCCTCTCAAATTCAACAAAGCGCGACCAAGCTGTTGTTAAAGGGACACTTAAAGGGACTGCTTCAAAAAGTTGGCAATCTACAAAGGAGGTAGCACAGTCAATGTCTTCCTTGATCATGTAGTGGAGATGCCCACTGATTGCTGTATGAAAACAGGCTGCTGCTCATTGTAGCATGCACAGTTAAGCATGCTCAATGTAGCATGCTGAGCTTAAAAGAGTCAGTGGTGGATTCCACCATCTGAAATCCACCATCTCTCAGCTCACTTCCTCTCTTCCCATCTGTAACATGGGAATAATAACACTAGCTTACTTTGCAGAGTTCTTATGTGGGACTTAGATTGATTAGATCCAAGTACAAATCAAGCAGGAAATGTGGTCATTTAATAACCCCCTTCTCACAAAATCATCCCCATGTTTACTGAACATGGACCGGGGGGGGGGGGGAATCAACCCTGTTGGCCATGAATCCTAACACCAAAGCACCTGTTGGCCACACCTCTGACCACTATGCATTTGGTTTTCATGAGAAAGAGGCTGTACCCACATACTCCATGCTTGTGGGAACCCTGGACCATGGCCCCTTTTCTTATGAAGGCCAAATCCATGGCTTTCAAAGGCACACATCCATGGCACAGTTCCCCTGTCCGCCGCATTTAGTAAATGAGGTAGGATTCTGTGAGACAAGGGCTTATCTCATAGACCTTTCTACTTTATAGGGTTGTTGTGATGATAAAATTACCTTGTAAGCCACTCTCAGGTCATTGAAGGAAGAGTGGAATACAAATGTGATGATGAACAAACAAAAGCAAGTTTATGCTTCAGAAACCTTAGTGGGTCAGTTCAGATAATACTCTGATCATCTGGTTGACTGTTTCTGAGTGTTCAGTATATTATGTGCTGATTGGATCAAGATGTCACAAGGAAGATCCCAAAGCTCTGGGACTTTTATTTCCCCTCCTGTTTTTACCCATTCAGTTAACAATAAAATATACAGGTGGGCTCCCATATCCGCTGGGGATATGTTCCAGGCCCCTCCGTGGATACTTGAAACCATGGATAAGAGCGAACACCCCCTCCATGGTTTCCTGAGGGTCCCCCACCCTGCCTCCCCTGCAGGCATGCATGCTTGCCCCCCCCCCCGCTCTTATTTTTTCTTTCAGCAAGCTTTGTTTCTTCCTTAAAACAAACAGAGAAGCAGCCTCCATTGCAGGCAAGTAGAACGAGACTAAGTCCTAGAGAGGCTCTGCAAGGTTTCTGTTAACCTTGCAGAGCCTTTCTAGGACTTAGTCTTGGTCTACTTGCCTGTAATAAGCAGCCAGAGGTTGCTTCTCCTGTTTCTTTAAGGAAGAAACGAAGCTTACTGGGGAAAAAGTAAAAGCCTGGGGGGGGGGGGTCCCCACGATCCGTGGATAACTGAAACTGTGGATAGCGAATCAGTGGATATGGGGGCCCACCTGTATTTAGTCCTATTAGGTACAGAAATGACATCGAAAATTGTGAAGTCAGGGTTATGTGATACTTGCTACAAGCAATGTGCCCCTATTAACCTCAAGTTGGACATATAATATGACTGTGGATTCTGATGTTTCCCTTTATTATGCTGCAAAATGGGCTTACCAGTTGCATGGCTCGGTGATGATCAGAGAGAGGGCCACGTTAAGATGCCTGAGAAGTTATAATAACCATGGTGAGGTGAAGTTTCAGGCTTTCATATGTGATCTGTCATCTCAGATTTCTAAAGAGATTCAAACATCATCACGGAGCGCTATAAATGTTAGTTTTCAGTAACAAGGGAGGAGTTACCACAGTCAAGAAAATCGAGAGATAAGATCTTCTGAAAAAGCCTGAAGGGTAAAGGGGGAAATTTTTTTTTATCACAGACTACTTAGTGCTAAGGAATTGGCCTCCTTATGTCAAGTGACATCGGACCTTTGATCACTCTATGAACAGACTGTCCTCTTAGAAAGTCTCCTTTGTGTCGAAGAGATCATGTCTATTTTTGGTGTACTTACGGTTGTGTTGAGGTTTGCCTCTGAAAACGACCTGCTTGGAATACCTCTGGCTGATCCCTGAGGAAATCCATCTGCTTGAGTTACGTTTGAGGGGCGTTTTCTGCCTCTGGCCTGCCAGCTGGGCATCTTCAGCCAGGGTGGTTTCCACTTCTGGGCCATAAATATTTGATGGGAGACAGCTGTTCTCTGTTGCCTCAAGAACTGGTTTAGGTTTCCCAGCTTGTCTGCAAGAATTAATTAGAAGCTGGCCGATGCTGGTCGCCTGCACCGAGGTGCCATGTGGGATAAGAGCTTGATAAATAAGTGATTAGATGTGGCGAGATAGTGGAAGGGATTCAGGAGGGTGTTTATTTCAGTTTGGAAAGGGAGGGCCGTGAGTTACGAGCAATAAGGGACCTCTGAAGAAGATCCTTACTGCTGAACATGCCATTCCGAACTGGCGCATTCTCCAAAGAAACGGCACTTTCTTCTGAGCTTAGGAGGCCCAAGCACACATGATGAACATCCACCACTTTTGTCAACTTCACATTCCCTTTTGCTGCTCTGCTTGGAGGGCTTCAGTGCAAGATGCAAAGCAATGTCCTTCCAGAGACATGGAGGCCACAGACCTGCACACATTGTGGGGGGCCAGATTTCATGGCAGGAAAAAATCAAAGTGCGGGTCTGCAGAAGCATTCTCTCTTTGTGGAGCTTTCTTTCTGTAGACTCTCTTTCCACTCGCAGAGGAAATTTGACACATGGGCATTCTCAAACAAGCAACCCAACATGTCCATTATGAGGGGATACTGTCAGGTTCAGCCCAGGGAGAAACAGCATCTGAGGGGGACTCTCATGCTTCTGAAGCGAGAGGAGGTGGAGCGGTGGCCGTGTTGCGGGGCGAGGTGGGCTGCCACGGCCTCCATCCTCCTCTCATTCAGTGAGAAGAGGATCAGAATGCCTACTGAAGCAGCTGGCTGGGTAGTGAGCAGAAGGGGGCGATGGGCAGACATGGGGTGCAGGACACCCCTCATTGGTTTGTTGCTCCCCTCCAACCTGCTGCTCAAAGCAGCCACTTCAGTCAGCCTCATGATAGACAGACAGACTCAAACATACCCACACGCTGGCAACACACACTAAAGGAGGAAGGGATACAAATGCTAAACATGTCATCAATTTGACTGCACGTGGGATACAGAAGAGAGGGAGGCTTAGGGGTCAATGATCAGGGATATCAAAGGCCAAGGATACGTTTCCAAATCAGCTGGGATGAGGCCTGTGTTGTTGCAGAGATCACGGGGCCAGGCTGCCAAGGCACAGCGATCTCCTGGTTCAAAAGATGGGGAGAAAGGCAGAAAAGGATCTGAAAGAAAGGCAAACGCAAGCAGGCCAGGCAGTCGCTTTTGCTACTTCCAGGGAGGGAAGCAAGGCAAGGGAGCTATTTCAGAGGGAACGGTTTCTCTTTTGGAGGGAAGAGAAGGTTTCTCTTTTGGGTTCCAGATGGAAAGCTCTGTGAATGCTCCGGTGGTGGTTTGTGGAAGCACTTGAGGGAAGGGTGTGGGGAAGAAGGGAAAATGGCTGGAAGGAGAAAGAAGCATCTGATACCCGTTCTGGATTCTGGCAGGCACAGTGGTTCTTGGGTAGGGAAGGAATGGTGGTGCTTGGTGTAGCACTAGCGGGTACTGGAGTGATCCACGTGTGGTGGGAGGAATAGCAAGCAAGAGACACATGAAATGTGGCCAGATTTTTACAGTCCAAAATCTCCATTGTTCGGTGAGCTCATCAAGGAGTATTCTTTCGTTTCTGTCTTGATGGCCCATGATGGTGCATCCTCAGTTGGAGATGGGGGCCTTCTGTTGCTTTGCACCTTGAAGGGAATGTGGCAGGAAACTCCTTGATCGCTCAGGAGGCCTGTGCGTCCGTCCGTTGCCAAACAAAACCGCTCTTGATTGAATTTGCACTGAAGTTGATGAGGGAAGCCAAGGTTGAAGGCACTTTTTTGGTGACTTCCCTCAAAGTCACAAAAGGCTCCTGGGATGTGACCTTGTTAACAAATGTACAGCGCAATCCTGTGTAACACCAATGTAACAGCAGATGCACCGGTGCAAGTGCATTTACACTGGCATAAGTGCACTTACACCGGTGCATCTACTGTTACACCGGTGCAAGGTTACACAGGATTGCGCTGTGAAACTTGCTGACTAAGTCAGGTGCAGATGGTCATGGGATTTTCCAAAAGTTAAGGCTTGTCCAAAGCCAGCTAGAATGTGGTGGGAGGGTTGCTCTCATGAACCAAAGTTTGACCTTTTTTCTACAGACCTGTGGGACTTGATGCTTCCTGGTCATCAGCCCAAGCATACTACCGCGAGACTGGTCTGGGTCATACTTGCCTGTCATGCAGCCAGCGCCATGAACACGTGTAAACAAGCAAGTTAGGCAACTACCATGCCCCCCAAGTCATCTGAATGCATTCTTGGTTTTTCAGAGACATGGGAATAATATATTGAAGAGCTCTTAATGCACATGGCATGCATTGTTCTCAGAACAATGTTCTGTCCCATCATGGCCTCCATTCCAAATGGGTGTTGTTTGTTCACAGATTTCTCGAGCACTTCAAGCAGTACTTTGGAAAAGTCACAATTATCTTCCACAAGTGTTGAAACAGATATATGAATGTTTTGCATCACAAACTGTCATAGATACCTATTGGCTAGTGTCCATGTCCAATAATACACATCCCTTCCTTCTGTGGCCTAGTCGGTTTGGGAGTTTCAACTTTTAACTATTTTAAAATACATGTAACCTTTCAAAAAGAAAAAAAAAACATAGTGCAAAGTTGTACTCTTTCCTTGCCAGCGAGACTCTCCATTCAAAAAATGTTTATTAGGAGGAGGGTTTAATACCAGAAACTGCTTGGGATCTGATCTAGCCAACACTTTATTGTTTTGTGTGGAATTAGAGGAACCCGCTGCAATTAGAAAAAATAGAAAGAGCATTATTGTTCCACCACAGTGAGTGTCTCATGTGCCTTACTTACATTTGTAGTCATTAAGCCAGATCAGGGCTAGTACCATAGCAATGGTAAGGCAAAAGTCATTCTCTTTGGTCCTTAGAAATTATTGTCCATACATACCCTAAAAAGAACAAGGAAACATCCAGACAATGAAGTCACGGTTTTAAGTACTGCAGAGGGGGAAGGGGAGGGGGTGTCAGATTTGCAGACAAATAAGAAACCTCCTTAGTAAAGGGCATCAAGTTCCTGCAACCCATGGCATTAGGGTCACTGTGGTCACACAGAAATAGAGCACATGTCAGCTGCGATCCCTGTGGAATGCCATTGCCTTGCCCAAAATTCAGAGGCTGGTTTACTAGGGGAATTGTATCCTGGCAATTCAAGTCGAAGTGTTTTGCAACACTTTGCAAAAGGGAGGAAACTGCAGTCGGAGTTTACTAGGCCCTAAATATAAGCAGCTCGCGGTGGGGGGGGGGAGAAGATAAATGCCCCACAGAGCCAATGTGAGGGGGATGTGATCAGAGGCATCACAAGGGTTTGCGTCACCCGGTGCAAGAGCTCAGTGTGTCACCCCCGTGATGGACCCCAGGGAGATTGGGCTTTGCTGGGTTCTACAAAAGATTCCCATCAGGCAGGACTATGTATTTCTACAGATTACTCCTGTCACTAGGGTTGGTGTCGCCCAGCCTGGTAACTCATGGTGTCACCCCCATTAAGTTTATTTTAATATATAACCGTACAGGTCACCCAACAAATCAGTAACCAATTCAGCCTTCAGAACAATCAGTCTCATTGGTCTGTTTTGAGTTAAGGAAATTCACTTTTTGTTACACAAGGCAGTTGTTTAATTATTCTGGTTATTTGCCCATAACATTTGATAGAATACAGATAATTGAAAATGGTTTGTTTCACTGCATTCTGCATGAAATCACACATTGAATGATATGTAACATGATGGTATCATTCATAAATACAAAGTTTTCACAATTTTGGCCACTAGTGGTCTGTCTGTCTGTCTGTCTGTCTCACACACACACACACACACACACACACACACACACACACACACACACACACACCCCGAGGGTGTCGCCTGGTGTGGGCTGTAACCCCCACACACCCCTAGTGATGCATAATGTGATTCTATACCTCATTGAGCCCTGCATCAAGTTACTCCACCACTGAGGTTGTTGCAGTGTGGATGGTTCTGACATGGGGAGCAATTCTGTGTCGCCTCCTAAAGTCCACAGTGTCAGATACTATTCAAAAGGCATCCAGTTCAACAAGGCAGAAGAAACTGGAAGAAATTAAGTGACACACTTATAAGAAAGCAAGTTTTTAAAGGCAGGAATTCCATCGGGGCAAGTGGCGGAAATATCTGGCAAGAACATTCTCAGGCAGCTCTGGTTGGTTCATCTTAATAAAGAAGAGCCAAGCTCCAAAATGGCGAATGCGCTATCTCATGTCTCTGAAGCTGGGGAAATGGACTTTAATTACACATTCCTCCTAAGCAAATTGCCTGCTGTTTTGTGATATGAAGACCTAAGAAAGAAAACATATAATGTATGACCTTCCCAGGCTATGACTTTTGTCTATTCATAAACTTTACAGCACAAAATCTGGAATCTGGTGAGGAATTTTGCTTCTTGTTCCTCAGCCTTCACTATTTAAATTAAGAAAGCATGTTTCTATCACAGAAAATCATAGTCTTGAAAATGTAAAGAACCTAATTAAGCTTTCCACAAAGCGTCTTACTGGGAGGAAGCTGAGATTCAAACAACAGTACTTCACATGTTCCTAATTCTATTACTAATGTTTCCCACAACCCTTCCGTTCTTTTGCATTTTCCTTCCCCTCTAATGTCCTTATGCCTAGACAACATTCTCTGAATTCTCCAAAACCCAAAGGCTGCATTAAGAAGAAATGGCGTACTGTACACCAAAAATTTATGGGAAGCAAGAAGGAACGAATTGGAACCTCTTGCTCCTTCTTCTTCTCCTCTCTCCAGATCTGATGATGTGCCTGCTAGTGCATTCATTTCACCACCCAAATATGACTCTGCGTGTGTGTTAAGGCAGGGGTACAAGATTACACATATTGTAAGACTACACTGAGCCTATTAACACATATCACTTTATTTAGTCAAGTATAGAGTAATCCAGCACCTCTTTCCTTCCATTTTAGATTTTTTAATAATACCATTATTAAAAAATCTAAAATAATACCATTATTAAAAAATCTAAAATGGAAGGAAAGAGGTGCTGGATTACTCTATACTTGACTAAATAAAGTGATATGTGTTAATAGGTTCAGTGTAGTCTTACAATTACTGTGCAGCCCCCTTAAAATAGGCACCTGCTTAGGCTTAGCGAAATTGCTCTCTGTTTCTCCAGACAACTTCCTTAGAGAAAGAGGCTTCCATTATGCATCGGCCATTGCTGGTCGGCTCTCCCCTTCTGGATGCTCTCAGTTCTAGAATTCTTCTCAGTTGTCATGTGGCATTAGATGCCACAGGTGCTTGTCAGTTTTTGCATTGTTCATTCTGGCACGTTCAAGCAATTCCACTCAAAGAGCAAACATGAGGCTCAGAAGGCAACTGCCTCTGAACCGTAGCTTCTGTTAGGCGGCTGTTGGGCGGCAGAAGGGGAATTTCAGCTGTCACCATCCCACACAATGTATAATATTACAGTGTCAGAAAGTGCTGTTATCTTGGGGAAGAGAAGAACGTGGCAGGAGTGAGGAGTGTTTCAGTTGCCCTCTCTCCTCTACCTGCAGGCATGGCAAAGGACTCACCCCCAGGAGTTGGGGGGACCGAGATGCCCAGGTCAGGGATGATGGCCCAACTGGACCTGCCACCTGATACTGCTCCTGACTCATTGGTGCTGGTGCCAGTGTCACTGCCACCCTGTGCTGCCCCTCGAAAAACCTCCAGGAAGAAGAATCAAGCTACTTAACTTGCTCCTTTGTAATGCGAGAGACTGAATACACAATCACAAACAGTTCCCATGATGAGAAGGAAAACTGGGAAATGTCAAAGGAAATCAGCATGGCTGTGCAGAGAGCGTTCTGAAAAGACAAGAAAGAACAGCATTTAGAATAATCAGAAAGTGGGGCAGATAACAAAGGAACAAGACATAAGTACAGCAGGCACCTGCAGGGATGATATTGTGAAGGCCAGAATGAGCTGAGCCTTATGTTATGATGAGGAATGCCAAAAACAAAAAGGGGTTTTGGGGGGACTATAACCAAAACAAAAGGAAGGTCAAGGAAGTACTGTAGACGCTTAGGGAAGATGGAGTGATAATGGACGATAAAGAGGGGCGGTTCTTATTTTGTGTTTGTCTTCTCCCAGGAGGGGAAGATGGCCCACCCTGAAAATAGATTCACTAACAAGGAAGGGGGAAATCACGATTCAAGTTAGGTTAAAAAAAAGAGAGAGAGAGAGAGAGAGAGAGAGAGAGAGAGAGAGAGAGAGAGAGAGAGAGAGAGAGAGAGAGAGAGAGAGAGTGTAAGGGAATGCCTCAAAATGAATTCAAGTCTGCAGGAGCAGATGAACTACACTCCAGGGTACTGAAGGAGCCTGTGGATCTGATCTCAAAGTCACAGTCTGTAATCTTGGATAACTCCTGGAGAAGGGGTGAGGTGCCCAAGCCCTGGAGATGAACAAATGCTGTCCCTGTCTATAGAAAACAGGGAAAAGGAGGATCCAGGAAACTATAGACCTGCCAGCTTGACATCAATATCTGGAAATATCCTGGAGTGGATTATTAAGCAGAATGTCTGTGAGCACTTAAAACATAAAGGAATGATTTCCAGAAGCCAGCATGGGTTTGTCAAGAACAAGTTGAGCCAGCATGGGTATGTCGAGACTATCTCATCTCGGTTTTTTGATAGAGTGACTACTCAAGTAGATTATGGGAATGCCATGGATTTAGTGCACCTAGATTTCAGCAAGCTATTTGACTTACAGCCCAATCTTAACCACCCCCGCCAAAGCAGCCGTGCCAACCAGTGGGGGGGGGGAGTCCTGGAGGCCTTCTCAAGGTAAAGGAACATTTGTTCCCTTACCTTGAGGCTTTTGTTGCCCCATTGGGTCTCCTTAGATCTACGCCAGCCATTTTGCTGATGCAGAACCGAGTAAGGGAGAGGAAAGGGGAGCAGACAGGGATAGGACCTGGTGCATGCCGGTGCTGCTTGGATCCACCCCTCCCTCCTCCATTCCGCCCCCACACTGGCTTACCTGTGGCCGTGCATGTAGCCAGCTGCAGTAGTGGGTCTCCAACACCTCTTCTGTGTGGGGCAGCAGTTCCAAAAAGGCTGCTGGTGACGATCTGTGCACACCGCCATATGGCCATTTATGACAGCGGAACCACTGTTCTGCTGTCATAAAGCCCAGTTAGGATTGGGCTGAAAGTCTCCTATGATATCCTTGTTGATAAATTAGTAACATTGCCAGGGGCTTGATTATTGGTTCCATACAAACAAGATTAAATTCAGTGGAGATAAGTGTAAAGTGTAGGTGCATGTAGGAGGCACAAGTAAAGCATAGGAGAAAACTTGGCACATGCATTCTTGAAATGGCAACACCGCTGGTAACAATTCCATTTATCTCCCTCATGTGGGCCAGTGACTTTGAAGCACCCACACCCTGATCTGAGCAGCTTCAAGGTCACCGAGTCTCACAGGCAGGGTCAACACAGAAGTTTATGTTGTCAGCGAATAACTATAGCAACCTGGCTTGCAGAGATGAGCAGCAGTGGAAAGCGATACCAGGGCTACTCCCTTCCCAGTTAACATTTCACCTGGGATGTTATGATCAAAATTAATTAAAGCAGGAACAGAGACTGTCTTTCTCACACATAAGACTCTTTCTGTCTCCCTGGTAACGACACCCACACACTGCCACCTCTCAGACAGATTATTAACTTTCAAGTTCATGCCAACAGAACATTCATTAACAGTATTTGGTTCTGCATTTTATCCAGGTACAGGACAAAGAGGTCAAAGGGTGAGATTCCCATGATGAGCTAAACTCAAGTGTTGGCAAGCATCCCATAATTTGCTTTTATTTAGTCCATATGGCTGTTCAGAAAAGAGCTGCCTACATGAGAAAGCAGCTGAGGTTTGCCTCCAGTCAATACAAGCAGCCATACCCTCCATGATTACTTTCTCTGATACTGCTGCCATAGTTGGAAAGATCATTGTTTTTTAACAGCGCAATCCTACCCAGCATCCTCCACTTGTTCAGCAGTGGTGGAAGGAGAACGGGAGGCTTTGGGAGGGAAACGGAATTAATCCCCTTTTCCCTTCCAAAGCCTCCCGTTCTGCCCTCCGCCACCACTGCACCAGTGGAGGAGGCTGGGTAGGATTGCGCTGTTAAAAACAATTATCTCTCCAACTATGGCAGCTTTTGGGGCTCTTCAGTCTAGAAAAAAGGCGTCTGAAGGGGGACATGATTGAGATGTATAAAATTATGCATGGGATGGAGAGAGTGGATAGAGGGAAATTCTTCTCCCTCTCGCACAACACCAGAACCAGGGGACATGCACTAAAATTGAGTGGAGGGAGAGTTAGAACAGACAAAAGAAAATATTTCTTTACCCAGCGTGTAATTCATCTGTGGAACTCCTTGCCACAGGATGTGGTGATGGCACCTGGCCTAAATGCCTTTAAAAGGGGTTTGGATAGATTCATGGAGGAAAAGTCCATCACAGGTTACAAACCATAAGCATAAGCAACCTCCTGGTTTAGAAGTAGGTTTTCTCTGTATGCCAGGTGCAAAGGAGTGACAGCAGGAAACAGCTTATCTTGTTGTCTCGTGTGCTCCCTGAGGCATCTGGTGGGGCCACTGTGAGATACAGGAAGCTGGACTAGATGGGCTTTTGGCTTGATCCAGCAGGGCTCTTCTTATGTTCTTATGAAGCGGAGAACGTTCAAAATCTTCATCAGTCAATTATTGAGTGCATGGGCTTTAATTTTATTCGCTGCAGCAATGACAATGTGTAATGACTTACGCAGGTGATCACTGAGGTTTTTTTGCAACCAGATGTTGGCGATGAACGACACAGTGGATGGTAAAGAAATTTTTCACTTTTTTCAAGTAAGCAGCACACCCACAGTAATGAATGGCTATTGATGGTGCTCAATCAGTTGCATAAGCAACTTGGAATTTCCTCATCTTTGAAGAACTGCTCAACAACATGAAATATTGACTCCCCTTTAGTATCTGTTCTTAGTTGTCTTGCTTATAATAACTCTTGAGCCAACCCTTCATCTTTTATGAAGTGCACATAAGTGAGAAGCCAAGATTCATTGCCTGGCAAAGTTGACTCATCCAGCTGCAATGCAAATATTGCTGTCTTTAGTATGCTGCACAATGTACCTTCCACATTTTCAGCCATTTCATCTATGCATCTTGGCTCTGAACCATTGCTGAGAGGAATCGTCTTAATTATATCCTGTGGTGACTTATGCAAAACAGTACTGGGAACCTCACTAACTGCTGGTAGGATGCGTTCTTCACCAGCTGTGTGTGGCTTTTCCAGACTTTGCAATCAACAATGAAATGTTGTATGATGCACACAAACCATCAGTGTTTTGCTGTGAAGCATTGTAAAATATGCTTGATAATATTGGCCATTTTTGAAATTTGTCACAAAGAGATTAAAAAAAAGTTAAGTTCTTGTCTGCTTTGTCAGGACGCTCCTTCAAATGTTCAAGCAGTTTGGGAGGCTTTGTTTCCTCATTGGAAAAGAACTTTTCACATATTCGGCACATTGGCAGCTGCTGGTTGTTGGTGCTGGTATAAAGCCATACTTTAGATATTCCAAATTAGTTTGTCTACATGTCTTCTTTGATTTTTCTGCCTCTGCCATTTCTGTTCAGCGACAAAGAGACACAAGCACACACGGTGATGACAGTTTCTCAAAATGTAGTATACTGGTCTGACTAGAGGTCTGGTGGCATATTTGCTAAAACTTCCAATAGTTTCCACCAGATTTCAGCACTATGCAGAGGCAAAAATGTGGAGTGCCATTTGCCAGCATGGCGCCATGGTGCCATCTCCAGTGCTCCTCTCAGAGGCGGAGGAAGGGATGGGGCAGGGGGGCGTCCCTCCCCTGGGTGGCCCACGGGGGGCAACAAAGCGCCTGGGGATGTTAAACAAGTGGGCAGGCAAGCAGGAGGGGAGGAGGTAATCGTGGCAGCAGGGCACATAGATAGACATGCACACGACCCCCCCCCCTCAAAAGGGAGCCAAAAATTAGGGCACCACCTCAGGCACTGCTTTCACCAGGGCTGGTGGTAGTGAAGTGGGCACTGTCAGGGGTAACAGATTTGTGCTGCTCCAGGTGGTGGATCCACGTCTTGGACCATCCCTGGTGGCCATATATGAGTGAGTTGTGATACTTCTGTTTTTGCTCTCTTCTGTAGGGTTTGTCTGAAAAGGGGCCTTGCATGTCTACCCTCAGGAGGGATGCATGTGCTGTCCTTGGATCTGAAGCTTGCACATCTTGTGCACACTTGAACATGTCCCTTCTTTGCACGATATCCTAAAAAGTGCAACAAAAAAGGTATTATGCTTTTCAGCACTTTCTCATTACATTTCTCAAAGAAACGCTACAGAAAATCTAAACTGTTACACAATGTTCTAACCTCTAGGGGGCACTTTCGTCACACCACTGCACTGGTTCTTTGCAGTTGTTGATTTGCCATAATTTAATGGCAAACTCTTGAAGGCCAGCCTACTTCACCTGCTGTTAATAATACAAACTATCAATAGGTGGCGCCATTGTGTTGCAATTGGCTTTTCACTGGTTGCTTTTAACTTTCTCCAATCATTCTCTCTTCTTGGCAGTTTGATTCTCTTAATGACACTTTGGGGGCTCAGCTACACTGTAACTCCCTTCAGCTCCATCTTCTGTGGTGGTTCAGTTTTGCACCATCTTTGTATCTGAGGTCTGATTCACATAGCTCAGGGGTTCTCAACCCCTTCCCGGCCAAGTACTACCTCCAGCACCACTCTCCTGCTGCGTACCACCAGAAATGACTGGCAACGACATCATCACCAGTTACTTCTGGGTTTACGGAGGCCAGAAAACACAGGTAGGAAGCTCTGGACGGGTAGGAGAGCCCTTCTCAGCATTCCCGAGAGGCTTGGCCAAAGACAGGAGCCTCTTGGGAGCGAAAATGCGCCGACAAAAGCACAGTATCGGAGTGGGGTTCCGGTGGTCCAGCGTTCCAAATACCACCAGCTGTCGGCTAAAGTACCACCGGTGGTACTAGTACCATTGGTTGAGAATCCCTGACGTAGCTGATTTTCTGTTATACAGCCAGACGGAGAGGTGGAGAGAATCCTTATTCTCTCCATTATCCGTTTACTCAATGGCGTTCTATCATGGGGGGAGCTCCACCCCAGGCGCCGAGTGGGCGTGGTGCTTCTGGGGGCGCGGCAGCCGGGCTCAGGGCTGCGCAGTGCAGTGCGGCACCGGAGCCCGGCTGGCGCGCCCCCCGGAAGCAGCGCGCCCACTCAGCGCGTCCCCAGCTTCCAGAGGCTCCGCTCCGAGGACGGGGACAAGCCCTCCTGAGAGCGACCGCCCAGTTCGGCGGTCAGGGCCTTCTGAAATGGTCCAACGTGTCGATGCGCCTTTTATTCCTTTTTCGCGCATGCGCAGAACCTTTCTGAGGGCAAATGGGCTGCTTGCAGCAAAAGGAGCCCATCAGTGACAACCCACATATTCCTCCAGTGCTGCCGCTATGAGCGAATTGCAAGAAAAAGCAGCACAGCAATCCTGTTTTGATCATGAGCAGTCAAAACAGGACACTCACCTCCTCCTCCTCCTCCACATTACTCACCCAGCAAGAAGGTCTGGCAGGCAAGAAGGACAAGGAGGTGGAGCAGCCCCCTGCCTCCTTCTTCTTACCTTCAGTCCATTGCCACCTCCCTCCCTCTTGCTTTGCCTGGTCCTGGTGAAACCAACAGAATGAGCAAAGCACCCATCCTGGTTGTTTCAAGTAGGGCTGGCAGGAACAAGAGGGAGGCTACAGCAGCGGACACAGACTGCAAATAAGAGAAAGGGTGGTCTGGTTTGCCACACCATGCTATGCTCCATCTCATCTCCCTCTCTTTGCCCACCCAAAGGCTTCCCTAAGCAGCAAGGCAGGCAAGGAGGAGGCAGCAACAGCGGTGATGGGACACTTACATGCTAATGAATGCCTGTGCAACCTGTTGTGTGTGCTCTTTTTTAAAAGGGGGGGGGGTTACAAGCTAGCATGAGGGCTGATCTACCCCAACTCAGGTTGCAGACCCTCTTGGACCAGTCCTGGGCAGTGTATGTGACTATTCCTACTGGGATATAATTTTTTTCAATGTAGCAAAAATACTGTACCAGACTTGAAGTTGCCTTCAGAAATGAAGATGGCATCAACACTCCAAAATACAACTTATTTATTTATTATTATTATTTAAAAAATTATACCCCGCCTTATCCCATGCCAAGGCAAATGCCCAAGGCGGCTTACAACAAAGGTAAAAATACATAATTTAAAACAATACTGTACATGAAATAAATTAAAAACAATAAAAACCACTAGGGGGGCAACAATATATGATGGAAATGGAATTCCATTTTGAATTCATATTCTTCTTAGCAGAGTTGGAAAGAAATAAAAAAAATAGAACACAAAGACCCCAAAAAAGTGTGGGAAGGACTAGATAAGGCAACAACAGAATGCCAATTAGGTATGAGTTGGCTAGAAACAGTACCATGGACTACAGTTGCAGACAGAACCTCAGACCAAATGTGTCTGTGATTCAGAGCATTACAAAAAGTCAACAATGTGATGCCTTTGTTTAAGGGAGGAAGGGCAACTTGTCTTCTGAGATGTAACAACAACAATCATATGCAACTTTGTGTACACATAGAGGCATAAGCAGAAAGTGGTTCTGATCATATTGGGGCAGGGGTGGATTCTCCAATTCCCAAAACTATGGGTGTATCTTAATGGAAAGAAGGTGCCATTTTGCTCTGTTCCATGTGCAGCTGTGTACGTGCATGCGGAAGAAATTATACAACAATGAAGTACTGCCAGAGTTATGTGTGACATCTTACATAACATGTTGAGCAACGTGTAGTGCAAGTACAAAGCCAAATCAGGATTCCATCCGGAGTTCTGTGCAAAAGAGACTCACGCTATCGGTTTTGTGTGCACGAGCCCCTGCACATAAGCATAAGGATAATGCTTATGTTTAATATCTCTATGTTCAACAGTCCAATCCTAACTAGGTCTGCATGCAGAGGCATTTATGACAGTCAAACAGTGTTTTGCTGTTGTAAAATGGCTCCCAAAGGAGCACACAGCATGCCATTGGCGGCCATTTTGTGTGTGCTGCTCCAAAACATGGCAGCGTCACAGCTTTGCCAGCAGAGCCCACTGTGCCAGCCAGAGCTAGTAAGCCACCAGTGGGGGCAGAGGGTGGGTAGAACATGGCAAGATAGGCACATTGCAGGCAGGGATCAGGGCCTTGTAGGGGCATGTTGTGGGTGGGTTGAGTACTGGTAGGGGGGTTGAGTACTGGGTTTGGTGTACTGTACCGTGAATGGCTCTGAAGTTTAATTTGTATCCTATAGTTCAGGGGTTCTCAACCAGTGGTACTAGTACCACCAGAGGTACTTTGACTGACTGCTGGTGGTACTTGGACCGCTGGAGTACCAGAACCCCACCATGACACGGTGTTTTCGGCTCGCATTTTCACTCCCGAGAAGCTCCAGCCTTTGGCCCGAGCCTCCTGGGAACACTGAGAAGGGCCCTCCCACCTGCGCAGAGCCTCCTACCTGCGTTTTCTGGCCTCCGAAAACATGAAAACCAGGAAATAACTGGCAATGAGGTGGAAATAACTGGCAGGAGAGTGGCGCAGGAGGTGGTACTCAGCCAGGAAGGGGTTGAGAACCCCCGCTATACTCATCATAGCAGGAGAAACCACACAATGAACAGGGAGAACTGGAGGTTTGCTGTGGGGTTGCTGTTGTTGTTGTTGTTGGCACTCCATTGTTTTCTATGAGTTCATTTAGATTTACACCTCCTCTGTAGTCATTGTAACTATAGGCCACTGTTGGGAGTGTGGCTGTCATATCGCATTTGATGTAAGTTCGCTCCTCCCTGTCCTACCCATGACATGTCCTCTTCCCCATCCATTTTTTAATCTTTATACTGTACTGTCTTAGTTGTACTGGTGGTGGGGTTACACTAGTACAACGTTGCTGCAGATGCTGAGATACTCCAGAGTTACACTGTGTTGCACACAAAATTATATGCTGCTCAAGACTATTTTTTTTATAGGATTGTGCCCTTCGTCTACACATCATTTGAAGAACTTGCTTTGTGCAAACGATATTGGCTAATCATCTTAACTTTCCCTTGAATTAAGATGGTTGCTTTTGCTTAATGAATGAAAATTCCTGAGGACAAGAAGACCTATTCATGTCGAAATAAAAACAGACATTATTATCTCTGGCCACAATCCATGGTTTGCATTGTCTGAATGAGAGGCATTGTGATGACCAAACCCCAAAGTCTCTGGGGTGTTTTCCCCCTCTGTGAATGCAAATAATTGCCATGTAATTGGTTGCATAAATTCCTGGGCGCAGAGGGACCCCACCTCAGCCATGCTCATCAAAAGTGGTATAACAACATCACCCAGGCTTACCAGATCGCCGACCAGGACGCTCCGTTTTGCTCTTAAGGCAGGGGTGGGGAACCTATTTATGGTGGAGGGCCATTTCCCCATGGGGCAAATGGGTCGCGGGCCATGTCCCCTCCACCGCAAACAGGCGCCCCCCAACACGCACCCCACCCCCAACTCTCCTCCTCCCACCCCCAGCTCTCCTCCTCTCACCCCCCCCACCGCTCGCCTGCCCTCCCTCCCTCCCTCCCTCCCACCCACCCAAAAATGCTCTCCTTACCTCGGCTCCGGGCCGCCTGCCGCCGCCGCTTTCCCGCGCTTCCTTCGTTTAAAAGCAGCCTTCGCAAAGTGCTGCTGAAGCCGAGATTGCCCTCTCGGCGATCTCGGATTCAGCGGCGCTGTGCGCAGGTCCAGGAAGGCCGCGCCGGATGGAACCTCCGGAGCCTCCGGTCCGGTCCCGCGCGGGCCGGATTGGTCCGGTCCCGTGCGGGCCGGGCCGGATCGTCCCGCAGGCCGGATCAGGCCCGCGGGCAGGTGGTTCCCCACCCCTGCCTTAAGGGGTGGGGGGAGGGGAAAGGAGCTAGAGCGCGCTCTGACTCCTTTCCTAGGCTTACCATCCGTACCGGTTTTTCCGGGACAGTCCCGGGAATCGGCCACGATTCCCGGTTTTGTCCCGGCCCGGTTCCGGAGGGATCGCCGCTGCTGCCGCCGCCGTCTTCTTTTTTAAAAACTTACCCAGGCGCCGGCAGCATCTTGGATCATGAAATCGCGCGTGATCCAAGATGTCGGCACCCAAATCTCGTGAGGGCACGATGCCCTCATGAGATTTGGGCGCCGACATCTTGGATCACGCGAGATTTCATGATCCAAGATGCTGCCGGCGCCCGGGTAAGTTTAAAAAAAGAAGATGGCGCAGCGGCTCTGAGCAGGTGTCGTCCACCCGCTCTCTCACCGGCACGGAGCCAGTGAGGGAGCAGGCGAACGACAGCCTGCTTGCCCGCGCGGCGCGAGTCTCTGGAGGCTGTTTTTCGCCCAGTCTCCCAGCGGCTCCGTGCGGTGCCACTGGGAGACCGGGCCAGCCTGCTGGCCCACGCGACACGAGCCTCTGGAGGCTCGCGCCGCGCGGGCAAGTAGGCTGTTTTTCACCCGGTCTCCCAGCGGCTCCGTGCGGAGCCGCTGGGAGACCGGGCCAGCCTGCTTGCCCGCGCGACGCGAGCCTCTGGAGGCTGTTTTTCACCCGGGGAGCAGGAGGCCGGGGAGCAGCAGCAGCGGAGGGGAGCAGCAAAGAAGGTAAGGTAATTTATTTATTTAATTTTTAATAATTAAATAATTAAAAATTCCGGACGCGCTTCGCGCGGCATAAGGGGCACTTTGCGCCCCTTTAGAAATTACACTTTTTAAATAATTAAATAATTAAAAATTCCGGCCGTGCTTCGCGCGCCCTTTTACAGTGATTTTATTCTACGTGCTTTATGCTACTTGTATTTCATTAACGTTTTACTGTTACATTTCTAATTGTTTAATTAATTGAATGTGGGGGGACTGTGGGGGGGTGTCACGGTTTGTGGTTGCCAAAATATGGTAACCCTACCTTTCCCCTCCCCCCACCCCTTAAGGGCAAAACGGAGCATCCCGGTCGGCGATCTGGTAAGCCTGACATCACCTATCTTCCGAGTGCTTCTAAGGGTCAGGCTGTCAACTGGAACTGCCTGTGGTTGCATGATATCAATAAAACCATTTGTTTTATTCATATCAACATCTTTCTAGTTCTTGGGAATTTCATACAGTTTACAAGATTAAAACAACAGTAGAAGGATATAGTATGAACTAAAACCAACAGCAATGATGACAGTGGCAACAAACTAGCAGCACCGCAAAAGAAAAATAAACCTGTAGAGCAGGACATGACTGCAGTTACCCTGTTTCCCCGAAAATAAAACCTGCCCTGAAAGTAAGACCTACTGTCTTTTTTCTCCCCATGATTTTTGCTGGCACTCAGCCAGACAGACGTGACCCTCCCCCCCCCGGCACGTACTTTGACCGATTAAAGCTTCATTCTTTCCCGAGAGTGCAAGGCTCTGCAAGGCCTGGAAGGCCTGTACTCGAGCTCTCCACCATGCAGACGACGTGCTAGAGAGACTTTGCAAGGTTGCAGCCTCCTTTCAGGCCTTGCTGGCCTCTCTAGCACGTTGTCTCCATGGTGGAGAGCTCGAGTACAGGCCTTCCAGGCCTTGCAGAGCCTTGCACCCTCAGGAAAGAATGAAGCTTTAATCGGTCAAAGTACGTGCTGGGGGGGGGGGGTCGCGCCACAGGTTGGGAAAATAAGACCTCCCTGAAAATAAGACCTACTGCATTTTTGGAGCCAAAATTAATATAAGATGCCGTCTTATTTTCGGGGAAACACAGTAGTTCTCAAAGGCCAAGCAAAACATTAATGTTTTTACCTGCCTTCAGAAGGCTGCACATGTCTGAACATGGCTCAGGAGAAGTTTCCATAACATTGGGGCTGCTACAGAAAAGACCCTGACCCCAATGGAAACTAGATTTCAGCACCAAATTCAGTGGGCATTTCCTTTTTGCAACCACTGACAATGCATCTCTTTGTTTATGCTAGTGTCTCTGCAAAGTCTTGGGACTTGAGCTTCTTTCACAAGGGGATTACAGATCTTTTCCTGGGTCACTGGTGTAATAACAGTAGAGTAATCCTCTTTCTATATCTACATCCTGTATATCACAAGATTCTGTCCTTATTGACATTTAAGTCCACCACCGCCACCCCAAACTAGGGACTGTGTTAAAAAAAAAAAGGAAGAGGGGAAAAAAGGAAACCAAGGGGGGTGATTCCCATGACCATTTTTGAAAAAATGCACTGAAATCACCATGAGCTGACAATTCTGAGTGAGACTGTAGCAAACTTGCAACTCAGAACCCACCATTATCAAGATCACTCTCCAAAACTGGGTTTAGAGGAGATGTGGGTTCCATGATGCAATCACAAAATATGTCTGAGCAATTGTGAGGCTCCATCGCCATGTCAAAATTGCCAAGAAAACTCTGTCCATACTGATTTGACAGTGTTAAAAAGGGTCATGATGAGTGCTGGCCTCTAAGTTCAGAAGATCTGCTTCTCCACTATGCTACAGGGCCGCCGGTCTTTTAAGTTGGCCACCAACTTCTCCACACCACTTCCATCCTAAACATACTCATTCAGTACCGGTGCCAGATTCTTGGAGCCCTTGGGGCAAAATGCTGCACTGAGCCCCCCATGGTGCCCCCTATTCACACTTTGAAGGTGTATTGGATACTATCACTGCCATTCGTACCCAGGGTTCAGGGCCTGATCCGGCCTGGTGGGCCCAATAATCAGCATGGACCCTCAGCCAGTGCCCTTTCCAGATGACTCCAACACCACCCCTGAACTTGCTACAGATTAGATATAGTAATTTAAGGGGCAGTCCCACCACGCTCGTTTTCATATTGTTGCCGTCTGTAACATCTGCTCCAAAATTCAGGGCATGAACTTGTAAATTGAGTTGCCACATATGGGGAGGGGGAGGCACAGTTCCAAAGAGTAGGCCCCATTCCTCTCTTCAGAGGACCAGCTGCACTAACCAGAAAGGAGGTACCTTCCCTTGGGAAGCAGCACATCAGAGGGCTGGTTCAGATTACGCTACCAAACCAGCCCCTCTTCATGTGCCTGCACTGTGAGTGCCCCATGAGCACTCGTGCTACTATCGCTCCTTGGAACTCAGGGGTTCTTTAATTTAATTAGTTCATCTGAACTGTTTCGACAATTAAGCTAAGGAGTCCTGGAATTCCAAGGGATGGGCCGAGCCTGAGCATGCATGTTTTTGGAGCATGAGCAGAGTGAAGAGAGGGGCAGATTCAGTCAGTATCTATCATCCAAACAGATAAAGAATGATCTGAGGACTGTTCAACAAGCCTCATATTTTGCTGTTTTAGGTAGCCAGGAAATGTGTGCCCCCGATTACTACTGTACTGTACTGTACTGTACTGTACTGTAGTTACCTAGGTACTATTAAGGTTCAAGTAGATTATTCAATTAATTCCCGAGAAGCTATGCACTGAGGCTACAATAGAGATTGGAACCTGGGTAAGGCTGGCCCAAGACCTCCTGGCACATGAGGTGGCATGCCCTCCCTCCTTACCCAATGATGTGCCAGCTTTTGCTTCTCCCACTCCCTGGATTGGAAAAGGAAGAGAGGGTGGAATAGAAGAGGAAATGTGGAGGAGAGGAGAGTGGTGGGCTAGACTAGCATCATCTTGGATCAGCTGACCGTGGGTGTCTGCTGATCAGGGCTTCTATATCTTTCCCAAGCCTTGCTTATTTTCCCATCATTCCTTTCTAGCCCATTTTGTTGCTTCTCGGACATATTCCTTCTTTCCTTCCCTGACCTTTGTGGTTTGGGGCATTCAAGTCTTGCACACATGTGACAGAGCCAACCAAAACAGACTGTGCTAAAACTATTTATGTCATTGTGATTTTGTGGTCACCCCACCTCAGTTGCACCACACCTTAACCACAAATAGATGGAAAATGCCATTTCCTCACACTTGCTCTGTGGAGGCGTGAACAAGCAAACAGACAAAAGCACCAGGCTAAATAAGGCGAGGAGGAGCATTTGTGGGACACAGATCTGCTATCTTTGGAACAGGAGGATCTGCAGCATCTGCACTCACTATGGGCCAAGCATTCCTTTGGGCAGGTATGTTCTGAATTAAATGTGTGTTTGTTGCTGAATTGCTTTACTGGATTTCATTCATTTTAATATGCTACTGTATATTATACTCCCTGTCTGGTTGACAGGAACCACCCTGAAGAACTACTGTATTTCCAAAATTAAAAGCCACAGCTTTAAAAAGGATTCAAGCAAAATTGCTTTGTCAACTTCTCTGCCCCAGCTGACAGATATGGGATCTATTAGAAAAGGCTAAGGTGACCAGACGTGAAGGCAAACAGGTTCCCTGCACTTTGAATAGCTGTGTCGCAAACGGGACTTGGGCCAATGCAGTTGACCATGCAGTGATAAGAAAAGAATCTTCTGAAATTCCCTCCTCTGCTCTACGCAACGATCCACGTCACAAAACAGAAGTACAGAAATGGCAGCGCTGCCTTGTTGCACATTCTCCTCTGGTGGAAAAGGAGGATGCACCCACCCACCCCATCACATTAGCATTATCTAAGCTTTGTCTAAGGGCCAACATAGGTCAAATTAGTTTATTTTTAATTCATTTTTTATTTCAATTCGATTTAGTACCATAGTGTGGAGGAAGGAGGAGGTATTTAACCCTTAACTGCCATGCCATTTTCCTGCCAACCACCCCCGAAGCTGCTATAGGCTCTCAAAGGTGCTTTTTGCTGTAATTTTGCACGCTAAATTGCCCCCAAGCTGCTTCTCCTCCCCCTGTAGGGTTCCAGATGTGTAGAGTCTTGCAAAAGGATACCTGGAACCCCATGGAGTAGAAGCAGACAATTTGGAGCAAAAACTTGGCTGGTGGGAAAAGAGTAAACATCCCCTTTTGCAGTGGTAACAGCTAGCGCTAACAATAACCTTTTGGAAAGCAACGCAGTATGATGTGTGTGTCATTTATTTTAACATGGTATCAGACAAAGCATTTGAAAATTTAAAGATTCCACCCCCAACAGTCCATATATCTGTTTGCTGATAGTCTAAATAGATAAATAAATGCTGTGGGTCTAAATAGATTCTCTAGATTAGAATAAATATTGCTAAAATTGATAAATATTGCTGTGAGTCTAAATAGATAAATAAATGCTGTGGGTCTAAATAGATTCTCTAGATTAGAATAATGGCCCAGAGACCTCTCTCTGACCCTTCAAGAATGCCCTAAGTTGCAGAGACATAGCTATATCCTGCAGGGTGGTGGTGATAAAAAATGGCACCCCGTGACGTCACTTCTGGAAGTGACATCACTCGCCCCGCCCCCGGTGACGTCATCTCCGTCGAAAAAGGTGCCTGGGGTGGGGGGGCTGGTGGGGGCCTCCCAGCATTTGCATCGCTTGGGAGGCCTCCCAGAGCAGCGCAAGTGGCGGGAAAAACCTTGCTACCACTGAATTGGTAGCAATTGGTACCACTGAATTGTGGCAGCTTTGGCATCCCCTCACGTGTCACCCAAGTTATATCTCCAAATTGCATTATTGTAATGTTGTTAGACATTATATCTCCGTGTTGTTCTATCTCCGTGTTACAACTGTGTTCTAAGTTATAGCTTCAAATTGCATTATTTAAAATTTCAAGTGTCCACTAGCACCACCCACCGCCACATACTGCAGTGAGGCAACCATCTCCTGGACTATGCAGCCCTGCTGTTCCACAGCCTGCCTCACCTGTGCCATGCCGGCAAGGAGCCCTCCTGGCCCGCATCCACCACCTGCTGCCACATATGGCCAGCCTCAGCACATGCCTGCTCAATACACCCCCATGTGCCTACAATATCTGCGGGGAGCTGCTGGCCCTGACACTGCCCATCTTTAAGCAGACAATAAACACTTTTTTGTTCCATCACACCTTTTGCTGACATTGTTTTTTTATTGCTGACTTGTTGCTTTTCACCATGCCATTTTCTGGATGGTGGTGTTAACTGTGGCTTGTTTAATTTGATTTTATTTCTGATTTGTTGTGAGTTGCCTTGGTAGTCCCTTGACAAAACCAAAAGGTGTCATATACATATTTTGAATAAATGAAGCAAGCCACTTAATTGATTTTGTCTATGAACCACTTTGTGAACTTTTTCGTTGAAAAGCGGTATATAAATATTCTTATTAATATAATAAGAATTGCCATGTTAGAATCTGTGAAATGGAAGATACCAAAGAATCCATGTATTCCCATCTAACTCGTCTGCCATTTTCATTTTGCTCTAGGCGTAACCATCTTGCTGTTTCTTCACTGCAGTAAGTAAAGTGACCATTTCAAAAGCCCCCATTTCCTAATCTAAAGTCAAGGAAAAACAGAGAAGGATAAACTGAGGTTTGATGAGCTCCATGTAGACATTTCCTGGCTTAGAGCAACCCATTGTGGTGGCCACTGCCCTAGAATTAGCAGCAGAAAGGGAGCAAAGACAGGCAGCTAGAGTGGGGCAGATGTGAAGCAAGGCGCAGTGGCAACGCCTCCAAGAAACAGAGCGATGAAAAGTGGCATGAAGGTGCCAACCATACTTCCAAGTGAATCTAATGTACTGAGAGCTTTACAACGGTCTACAAAGTTACAGCAATAGGACCACCTTCAAGGTTTTGAGTTGTGCCAATATCCTATGCCCCATCCTAGCCTGGGCCGGCCTTACAAGGCCTCCCTAGACGTGCGCCAGCTAAAGAACTGGTGTGCATCCAAGGAGGCCCATTGGGGCCCACGCCACTTACACCGGGGGAAGGGAACGTTAATCCCCTTCCCCCGAGGTAAACCCGGGCTGCGCTGGTGTGGGCCGCAATGGGCCTATGATGCAGCGGCCATCACTTTAGGCCAGCCACCGCATCTTAGGCAGGATTGGGCAGCCCCAGACATCCGATTTACAGATAACCGTGTCAGCGCTTTCGCACAGGTGCAGTCTGGCCAGGCTTGTGCTTTCATGCAGGTGCAATAGCGCTAAGCCATCAAGAGCCAGCTGGACTGTCAAGTCACCACTTTCGTGTAGGCGCAATCTGTCCATCCTTGTGCTGTTCCAACATTCATGGGTTCCAACTTCCGGACAAGCATCCAGAATGGAACCAGGATGTAAGCTGGGGGCTACTTGTATTGGTTGTAAAATCATATCAGAACCAAATGCAATCGTGTGACTGCCAACAGTTCTCAGCAAGCAGATCGGTAACCAAAGGGCCAAACTACACATTACAACAGTTGTGTGTATGAGCCTGAGGTTTTAAATAGCACATGGATGGGGGGAGCACATGAAATTGTCAAAACTATGGTACGGATGAGGGGGTTATTACTTTGCTCTTGCTGCAGCTGTGATCATACCATGCTATTTTAAAGAGAAGAGCCCTTCCATTGATTTTCACCTGAAGTTTTTTTTCTCTTGAAAAAAGCAGGGAGGGGGGCTTGGTCACAGTCACAACAACCATGGCAGGGGCAAAGTAATAACCTCCCCATCCCATCGCAGTTTTGACCGGTTTCATGTGCCCCCCAAAGCTATTTAACAAAATAAAATTATTAATTAAAAAAAACACTTTGGGCTAAAACACACAGAACTGTTGTAGCATGTCGTTTGACCCTAAGCTGAAAAGAAGACTGCAGTTTTTCTTTGCTTTATTTTATTACATTTATACCCCATCTTTCCACCAAGGAGCTCAGGGTGGCAAACATGGTTTTCCCCACCCCATCTTATCATTGCAACAACCCTGTGAGGTAGGTTAGGCTGAGACAGAGAGAGTGACTAGCCTAGGCTCACCCAGTGAGTTCCATGGGTGTCTGAATGCAAATCTCCATTCCTAGTCTGTTGCGATCTGCGAGACTAGTCCACACTAAGCACTAAGTACACTGACTCACAATAATTGCATTTATATCTTGCCTTTCTCCCATGGTGGAACTCAAAAGTGGAGTATATATGTGGAGTACCCAGAATATTATTGCCCCTCTGCCCAGCTCTTGCGGGCTTTCCCAGTGCTTCTGGATGAAGGCACAAGTGTTGGGCCAGGTCAGGAGGCACATCAGAAAGAGGCTGACTTGCACCAGACCTGGGCCTTAGCTTCCAGCAAGGTTGCTGTATATCGTGTACTCTCAGACCATGACCAGGGGCAAAATTCACTTCAGTTTCAAGTTAGCTTCTTGAAACAAGCGTAAGCAAGCCCATGACTCAGGAGACCTAAGGAGCCGTTACTGCAGAATAGAAGTATTGTGTCTCAACAATCCCAGATGTCTTTCACGTGTGGTTTCATTTCCATAGGTTCTGCTGCTCTCAAACGGGTTTGCTACTTCACCAACTGGTCTCAGTACAGACCAGATAAAGGGAAGTTCCTCCCTCAGGACATTGATCCCCAACTATGCACTCATCTCATTTATGCCTTTGCGGGAATGAATGAAAACAAAATCACAACAATAGAGTGGAATGATGAGCAACTCTACAATGCTTTCAATGATCTCAAACAAAGGTATGGAGAGGGCTGGGCGGGAAAGAGGCCTTACAGGGGCATTCCTAGAACTGGAATCTCACAGCGCATGACTGCTCCCCCTTTTCCTATCATAGGGAAATGGACATTGAGTTAGATTAATCAGATTGGAATGGAGGGGAAAGTCTTGTAGTCCATGGGTGGGGCTGTAGTAGAGCAGATGCCTTATATGCAGAAGGTGTCCAGTTCAGTCCATGGCATTTCCCCGTTGGGCAAGAAAATACCATATTTCCATTTTTCTCCTCAAGGACTTCTGTTGATCTTGTCTAATCTATACATTACACCGACTGCTATAGCTGGAACTCTGCAAATCCCCCCCCCTTGCCCAAAAAATCAGCTACAGGGGGGAGGGATTCTAGATTGGGGTATGGTCTGAGGGGAGGGGGTTTAATGAAAGTGGCAGCTTTGGAGGGTGATTGATTCAAGTCAGGGAATCAGCCCAGAGGCAAATAATTAGTTACCTCCCCAGGGGCCCCACCCAACACCAAACGTGCTTTTTGACAAAGTGTAAAATGTCCTGTTTCTCACTCTATTTTCTAGCCTTCTTGGCCAGAGCCATTGTTCACTCAGGGTAGTTTCCTAGCTGCATTAATACTTTTTTTCTTCCTATCTAGTCAACAAAGGTACATTCAGTTAAAAAAACCCAGCTCCTAGGACAGGGATTCCTCACCCAGTCTATCATCTCATTCTGTGACGTCTTGCTGTTTTTCACCTCCCATCTAGGAATTCAGGACTGAAGACGCTTTTGGCCATTGGTGGATGGAATTTTGGTAGTGAAAAGTAAGACATGGGAATGGGGGGGGGGGTTTCAATGAGAAACTTTGTCTTGGGTAGATAAGATATAGCCTTCCTCTCACAATTTTTGTGCATTTTGCAAGCTCCCATTAGAATCCTGAAAATTACAGTTTGCTGTGTTATTTTAAATAGTTTTTCCCCCAGAGAAGGTCTGATTCATTCATATTTTATATTATATACATATGTACTTAAACATGAAATTGCAAAAATGCTAAAATAAAAGAGGAGGAAAATGCCCAAATGTGTTTTAGGATTATCAGTTCCATCTAATTACTCTTTTCTTTTCTTTTTTTGGAAAAGAAAAACTACTAACTTAAATGTAACATGATGTGGGATTGTTAATCACAAGCAATGAAAATATAAAATTTGTTCCAATTCTTCCCTTCATGATATACCCACCCTGGGCACCCACATTTCAGGGGAAAGGCAGGGTATAAATACATTAAACACACACGCATGGACATGGATATGGGGGGGGGATGATTAAGAATAATCACATACTGGGGATTTCTACTATTGTGCTGTTGTTTCTCCACAGTTGATTCTTTGACAGCAAAAGAGCACTGGCATGTCTTATGAAAGCAAAGAACATAGAAGAAAAACAAATTTGAATTGAACAGTGTTTCTCCAGTAGTGTGACAGAATAAAAGGAAAAACTGTTCTTGTATCATGTATGCAGGAGGACCGGCCCATCTGTGAGACCAATTGAGATGGTTGCCTCAGGCAACATTGGTGGGGTTACACCCTCCATCTGCCCTTTCACCTTCGCTTCTCCTCCTCCTCCTTCCCACTCCCTGGATTGGAAAGGAGTGGGGGGGGGAGTGGAAGGAGATGTATGGAGGAGAGAAGTATAGTCCAACACTCTAGCCCACCATTTTCCTCTTCTTCATACTTCTTCTGCAATCTGCTCCATCCCCTTTTTCCTTTTCCAATACAGGGAGTGGGAGGATCAGAAGGTGGTATATCCCCAGGTATGGCAGTGCAACATTTAGCACACTGCCTCAGGCTCCAGGAGGTCTTGGGTCAGTCCTGTACACATGCCACCATGCTACTCCGCAATTTGTCCCCCAAAACCACTTCTAACCTGTTCTTCATAAGGTGACATTTTTATTGGACAGCAGAAACAGTGGAAGCACCAGTTATGTTTTTTGACATCAACAACTGCTTCAGCCCTGACTCTAGCCCAGACAACCCTCAGGAATTGTTCTCTTCAAGGAATCAGGGCCCAAACCTATGTTCGCCCTGCACTGCCGGAATTCATGTTCTGGCAGAACAGGGCACTTTGCGTTGTTGCAAAAACCGGGCCACTGTCATGTGCTGCCAGGCCACTGCCGCAAACAGCGAGAGGCGTAGTCCGTGCGGCAGCAGCTCTGGGGGCTCCACAGGCTCTGTTAAGTTGGCAGTGGAGAGGTGAGGATGGGGGGGGGGATTCTGAGGCAGGGAGGGAGGAGAGCCCAGGGCAGGGAGCAGGCTGGAGGGGGGATCTTGGAGGCAAATGCACACACCAGATCCTAGCCCCCATGTTTGGCCCACCCTCCCCCTTTCTCTCCTTTGATTTATGCCAGTTACATAGCTAAATGGGTCTGAGGAGACCAGTGCCAATGGTGGAGGATAGGATTGAGCAGTCAGTCTGCAATCTTATAACACTTACCTGGGAGTAAGTTCCATTGAATTCAGTGGGACTTACTTCTCAATAGACATACATAAGATTGTGCTGTTAGTGAACTCTGATATTTTAAGTGGTCCCAAAACACTAAGCAAAGTTACCATCATCATTAATATGTTCCTTCCTTTCATGTTAGGTTCTCTGCCATGGTGTCTACTCCTGCCAATCGCAAGACATTTATTCAATCTGTGGTTGCATTTCTGATAAAGTATCGTTTTGATGGCCTAGACCTAGACTGGGAATACCCAGGATCTAGGGGGAGCCCTGCAGTGGATAAAACACGCTTCACTTCCTTGGTTGAGGTACAATAAAATCTAATATTGTATGTGATGATTACAGAATATAACCCAAGATCCTATATCTCTGGTTGCAGAGTTTTGTTCCAGTACCAAGACTAGTATTTTGGTAAACTTAGGCGCACCTAGCATTCTGTGCAAAAGGCATAAAGACTGCAACCACATCCAAAGTTGCTGACCAGTCACAAGTAAACACCTGAATCTGTGTTTGTCTTGGGCATCATTGCGAATTGATTTTACAAACAAAATGCTAGATCAGTGATTCCAAATGGTGTAGGTAGTAGATGCATATGAGCAAATCACTAAGTAGCATGATCTTAGAGTCAGTGTGGAATAAGGGGTTACTGGATAGATTTTCTCATATCACGTGGTGAGCTAGCAGGATGGCCCTGAGCACAGATAGTGTATTAACAATCCATGAATTGATTCCTTGAATAAAGAACATCAGGAACCACAATCTGGGTTTTTTCATCTACTCTGGGAACAATGCTGGTTGAGTTCCCAGGTGTACTTTTGTGGGGTACTTCAGTATTGCTTTACTTTGGGTACCCCTAATTTAGCTTTGTGCAAAGCAAAGCTAACTTCATTGTTGTTTGCTCAACTATTTGACTTAGGAAATGAACCAAGAATTTCAAGCAGAAGCCCGGAGGACAGGAAAGCAAAAACTGTTGCTCTCTGCTGCTGTGTCAGCTGGGAAGGAAATCGCTGGCAAGGCCTATGAAATCAAGAAGATCTCACAGTAAGTGTAAAGAACTGGGGTAAAGAAGCGACTCAGGACATGATGACTTACAAACAGCTTTAGCAAACAGGCTTGCTTTCGAATCAGTTTAGAAGACCATGAACTCTGACTTTAGTGGTTAACACAGGGATGACCAATGGGATGATGGGTTGCAACTTCCTAGGCAACATAGTCTCCTGGTTAAATTGTGATCTAGGGAAGTGACTCAAGATACAGGGATGATGAGGGCACCTGGCCTAGATGCCTTTTAAAAGGGGTTTGGACAGATTCATGGAGGAAAAGAACATCACAGGTTACAAGCCATAAACAACATCCTGGTTTTAGAAGTAGGTTTTCTCTGTGCCAGGTGCAAGGGAGTGACAGCAGGAAACAGGATATCTTGTTGGCTGTGTGCTCTCGGAGGCTTCTGGTGGGGCCACTGTGAGATACAGGAAGCTGGACTAGATGGGCCTTTGGCCTGATCCAGCAAGGCTCTTCTTATGTTCTTATGACATCAGAGGGCACTAATTGATGACCCACACCCATCAAATATCCATCTCACTTGGCTGACCTATAAACTCTCAGTACTGGTGGAAGCAGTAGTGTCCAATGCACCATCAGGGAGTGAGCTGGGGTACTCTAGGGTCCTGGTGCAAGGTCTCCAGCAAGCTGGTGCTGGGTTGACAAATCATATCCTGTATGTCATCATATGCACCCACATTGTACCTCTTATCCACAGAGTAATCTTGTGTCATATTAGGGGAAGAGTAAAAAAATTGTTTCCCCTCTCCTTGCAGGTCTCTGGATTTCATCAACCTCATGACATATGACTTCCATGGATCTTGGGAACGGGTCACAGGCCATGTCAGCCCTCTTTACCCAGACACTGTATGTGATAAATTGATTGATTTGATTTATTGATTTATTTTGCTATGTAAACCACTTTGTGAGCTACTTTTTGTTGAAAAGTGGTGTGTAAATACAATAATAATAATAATAATAATAATAATAATAATAATAATAATAATAATAATAATAATAATAATAATAATAAAATACTTCCTAGGCAACATAGTCTCTTGGTTAAATAATTGAGATCTAGGGAAGTGACTCAAGATACAGAGCCAGTTTGCAATTGGCAATCTACCTTGATCATCTTAGTACTCCTGCATTCTACCTTGCATCTAGAAAACAATTCAGCAAGAGTCCTTTTAAGCTGGCTGCAGTGTCCTGTTAAATAACATTATTTAGCTGGAAAATTTCCTTCTTTCTTTGCTTCTTTCATTCAGCTGGGGGGAAAAAATCCTACCCCCCTAAACAGTGACTCTTGACAATTCCTAATTGCTCAAAGGTATTAGATCCATTACATTACAACTTGATTCAGGGAATTCCTAAAGGAATTCCATTATGTTTAAGGTGCTCCTAAATATTTCCTTTTCCAGGTATTATGGTTTTATATAATTGTACTTTATAGCACTTTTATGAATGATCAGCACACAGGCAGCCCAATCCTGTCTAAGATTCACCTCAGCGCACTAAGCGTGCTGCGCCAGATCCTGAATGGGATTGGGCCCATGCCAGTGGAGATGGGGCACACCTCGGGAGAAAGGGAGAGCCCCAGTGGCCCCTATGGGCCTCCTTGGATGTGCGCCAGCAAAATGGCCGGTGCAAATCCGGGGAGGCCATGTAAGGCTGGCCAGGTCCGAGAAGTGGGTTAGGATATCAATGGAGCGCACCACCAATATCCCCACCCCCATCCCTGTCTTGGTCAGCCAATTACCCCCTCCCCTGCCACCCCCAGCCTGCCCTCCCACTGCTCAGCACAGGAAATACCTGTGTGCGGTGGCCCGGTTCTCTTCTGCCAGCGGAGTGAGCGACGCCAGAGCCACTTACTCCCTGGGTGCTGCAAACATGCCATAAGGCACATTTGCGACACCCTGCGCCAGTAGAGCTCTCACTCCACCGATGCAATTCTAAGCAGGATTGCGCTGTGAGATGTCTGCCTGCTAGCACAGGAAGCCAGATGCTTCCATCCCTGACATCAACTGTGATGCAATGGTTAGAAAGTTGACGTTGAAACAGGAAGACCTGGGTTCAAATCCCTTCTCAGCCCTGAAGCTTGCTGGGAGACCCTGGCCAGTCACTATCTCTCAGCCTAACTCACAAGCTCATTTTGAGGCCACAAGGAGGCAGAGGAACCATATATACTGCCCTGAGCTCCTTGGGGGATGGGCAGCATAGAAATGTACAAAATAATAATAATAGTATCTCGACTTGGGCGGTAAGATGGGTTACGCTAAAGTACTATTAACCATAGAAATGATAGATTGTTTACATGGTAAAATGACAGAATAGACAGAATATTAATTAGTGAGAGAATAAGTTATTCTGAGAACACGAAAAGTTTAAAAGGAGTAGAACTTCATCATTTATAAGCTATAAGTAGCCCTATAGAGGGCAGTGAGTAAGTTCCAAGCCATTGCACAAAGCTTGCAATGTACAAATCCATCCACGTGGCCCAATGGGATGAACAATATGTTTAACTGAAATCCTATATGGGAGTAAGTCCCATTGAACACAGTGGGACTGAATTCTGAGTAGACACATATAGATTTGCACTGAAAGGGCACTTCATCGCACCATTTGACCAGTAACAAACAATTTTTCCCAAAAGTGCATAATTTTAGAATAGAAATAATTTTAGACATAATTATAAATGGGTGAAAATTATGTACTATTCACTTCCCAAAATGCTGGAGAACTAGCTTGCAAGACAATAAGTGGATATACACGAGTTTTTTCAGAACTTCCATAATGTACTCCATATCTGTAGTAAAAAGGGTTAACCACCTGTCCATGAACAGAAACTGATGATGTCATCAGGAAGTCAATCCTTATTACTACAACAGAACAGCTCCTACTCTTTCCTGCCTACTGCTGCACGTGAAGACCCTTCACAACATGTGACAAGGACTAGGATACTTAACAGGGCTTTCCAGCCTCCATCCCTCCCCCTGCAGTTCATCACACCCCTGAAAAATGGCTTGAAAAGGCTGTAGGACACACACCCCCATGCAGGATTCAATGCAGTATAAAGAACTATGCTTGAAAAAGAAAATGGAGTAACTCTTCTCCCACATGTGGAAGTACTTTCCAGTTGTGCGCAGGGCTCTTGGTCCTGGGAAATATTATTAGAGACTGTTGAGAAACGACAGGACTGTGAGATAAAGGTTTGGGGCAGCAAAAGAAAATGTTCTGAATGTGAAACCTGAGCAATTGACACTGAACACTTGCTTACTGCCTTACTTTATCAAGGACGATGCTGTGGAGTACTGGAAGAGCCAAGGTGCACCAGCTGAAAAAATCATCATGGGAATACCTGCCTATGGCCGAAGCTTCACCCTTTCTTCCTCTCAGACTGGGCTTAATGCACCAGCCTCAGGGCCTGGGACACCCGGGACCTATACACGGGAGGCTGGATTCTTGAGTTATTATGAGGTAAGCATACTTCATACCTGAAGCATTCAAAATACCGTAAATATTGCTATTTCCATTTATTAGCATGGATTGTTACTGGACTAGGCCTGGAAATGACTTTTGGGAGCCTGGTAATGCTCAACAAAAAGAAGAGCAAGTGTTGAGTTCCTGAATCCTTCTCCACTGAACTGAGCAGAGACACTGATGTGTCTGATTAATTCAACATAGAGGTAGAAAGTGGCTGCAGTCTACAAAAGGCCTAGTGCTGGGGGGGGGGGGGGGTTTGCAACTACTCATCTCTGAAGACCCTCTTTTTCCAAGTCTCATCACCAAAGGGTTTTGTTCCACCAACATGTCCTTTCTTCAGCCCAGGAGTTGTCATTTGCAGCCAGGGATTATGGAACCTTGCAAGCCTCCATGTTGCCCACATGCAAACAACTGCTTTGGGACTGGGTGGGTGGAGACTGACTTGGGTATGGACCACGCGATTTCCCAATTTGGGCAGGGAGTACCTTGACTTATTTCCCAGTCGATCTGATGCAAGTCATGGGGAAGTTGCCCATCGCTACCCAATATGGACAACAGATATTGTAGCAGTCTCTGGTTCCTAAACCTCTATAATGAGGAAACACCTCAAACTGTTTCTCATGTCAAAACATCTGGCTGGTTTACCCATAGCCAGCCCAGCCATGAGGATGATTGAATCCTTTGTCTCAGGTGGTGGGCTGGGGCAGGCCGTAAGCTGTGGGGGGAGCCCATAATATCCCACCACCACCCCCTGTCTGGCCGCCACATGTTCTTCTCATGAGCTCTCCAAGCATGCAAAAGGAGAATGGGAAGGGCTTGCCACCTTCTCTTCCTCCTTCTCTTCCTCCTCCTCCTCCTCCTGCAGCAGCTGTGCTACTTGTATAGTGGCCTGTGAAGAGCATGCTGGGAGCGGAGATGTTCTCTCTGCCGACCCACTTTACAAAAAGCAGCAGCGGAGCTGGAGCACAATGTGTAAGATGAATGCGCTGTGTGTGCATGATGGTGCCTGCTGTGGAGGTGCATGCCATGTGTGTGCATGTTTGCAACAGTGCACACATATTGGTGATGGTCGGGGGTGTGTGGCAAAATGTGGGGGTGGAATCAGGAGGCGGCTCACCTTGGATCACACTGTTTTTACCCAGATCCCAATTTGCTTTGTTTCAGATTTGTAACTTTATTAAGCAAGGTGCCAGGACAGTAGTGCTTGTGAAGGAAAAAGTTCCATATGCCTACAAGGGAAATCAGTGGGTAGGGTATGATAATGTGGAGAGCGTCACACTTAAGGTAAGCATATATGGTAAACTATTTTAACATTCTTTTGTTGTTAAGAATCGTCTTGTGACATTCGTTGAAACTTATGCAGTGGAACGACTCCAACGTAGGCATGCTAGCAGTATAAGCTGTTTATGGGCTGCTTCACAGATTGTTAATTCCTGTTCCTGAAAGAATTAATATGAACTTGATACATAGTCACCTAGAGGGCTATTCACACATCATACTGTACCCAAGTACAGCTGTTGGTGCCAATGCCAGCAGTAGATTGCTGAGAGCCCTGGATCAAAGCCTTGCACTGCCCCCATACCCCCCCCACACACACACACAATGGCACATTGGACATTCCCACTTTCACCAGTTCTGAGGGGTCAGGAGTTGACCCAACCAAGTAGGCTCTCTGATGAGTAAACCCTGGTCAGAGCTTAACCTTGTCAACCCTGAGGCTACCCCTGGTCTGTACCACCTAGATGCAGATTTCCATGTGAATGACTGTACCCTGGGTTCCTTTTTACAGATCAACAATCCATGTACACTGTACACTGATTGTATCTGCACTGAATGGAATGTGTGAATAACAGTTCCCAGGTACAGGCTGCGGGAACGGGAATTTCTTATCTGAGAATTCCTGTTCTGGGGAGAGGACAAGAACAACCATTCCTCTACAAGAGAACAACCCTTAAGGTAGTTTTGAACATGGAGTTTTCATTGCATGGGCAGCCACAAATGCATGTAGATGCATTTAGATGCATGCAAGTAGATGCATCTAATTAGACAATTAGATGCATGTAGAAATGGCCAGGCGGTGACTGTTGTCATTGTAAGGCATTTTGATTTACGTGGGAATGAAACTCTTGAGTTTTATTTTGAACAAAAACAATGTGAGGCAATGAGTACCTTCAGTCTTCTGCGAGCTCCAAAACAGGATCTCAGCTGGCAACCACATTTTGCAAAGTTGTTCCCCACCAGAACAGAAAGCAACGTGCCATGGATTTTATTTATTTACAGCATTTTCTAGTTGCCCTGTGGAAGTGCTCAAGGTCATGGATATAAACATTAACCGACAAGTATCAACAGATAACTAAAAGCAGAAATGAAACACCACTCTGAACCAATGGATGCACTGCTTAAGTTGTAGGCAATAAGATCCAGTTGATATTTTTCAAAACAACATAGCCACATACAGCCCTAGTAGAATCATAGCTGTGGCTTGAACACAGTTCCCAAGATCATTATTGCTCCTCCTATGAGCTTTTGCATTGCTGTTTCCTTTTTCATCCAGGCCAAATACCTGAAACAAAAGAAACTGGGAGGTGGCATGGTTTGGGCCCTGGATCTCGACGACTTCAGTGGTACTTTCTGCAATCAAGGGAAATATCCCCTTATTCAGGCTCTGAAGAGAGAGCTTCAGTGAAGCTGAAGTGGGCTACAGTGAAGGTGAATAATAAATCATTATACTTGTTTTCACTGAAGCCATCACAGGACCTGCGGAACATCAAATATTTACCCAATACTCTTACCCCACTTGCATTTCCTCTTTTAGAGCAGTACCAAGACCAGTAGTTGCTCCAACAATGTGCAGAAAAAATGCAGAACAAGGCATCTCTGAAAGGGGAAGAGTCTCTTGTAAAGGGACCTCAGTTTCTCCATTTGCAGATTTGGGTGTAAATGAGGCCACATAGTTGATAGCAGAGACAAGTGTGATAACCCTGAGGGGTCAGGAGGCGCGGGGTAGATAGAGACATGAGACAGAGATGCAGCATCAAAATATTGCAGCATGGAAGTCCCTCCCCCCTTGCTTATCTATGTAGGGTGCATTATGCTTGCTTTCCCTGTTGGGGAGGGGAGGCAGATGTTCCAGTTGGTGTGTGTGGGTGGAGCCCTCCCGGGGCAGACCCTGCAATCAGAATTCTGAGAAGACAAGCGTTAACCAAATATTTTGCCACACTTGTGAGAGACAAGATGCTGTTTGTGCAAAGTGCTCCCTTTGTGCACCAAGTGCCCTTTCACCATGGTTCCCGTTACCAAAGTTCCCCTTTGAGAGACCAGCAGTATAGACCCATGCTGCACGTCTTTTCTCATCTGAGATGTAGGTTCCCTGGCAGAGGCTTTAGTAGTGCTGTGATTACACACACTAGGCTTACTGTGCTGGGATTAGCTGACAAATGCAGTCTGTACCCTATACTCTGTTGCAGGAAAGTGGGTAAGGTGGGTGGTAGTGGAGGTTCAATTTTTTTGCTGTTTTTCTCTTCCCCATTGTTCCCTATGGTGTTACTCTTACCTATGCCGGCTCTGTTATTGGTGTAGCATTTTTTGGGCATTAGGGGAATGTCAGTCATCTGAAGGGGGGTTATCCTACGGCATGCATTGACTCCTCCTCATACTGCCCACATCATGCCCCAATCTCTTCCCTGATTTGGCCTCTCTGCTCGCAGAGTTGCCCTGGCATCCAAGTGACATCTGAGCTACATCAGTGCAGCGTTTATCTAGCATTGAGCCAGCATCCCTGAACTTTGTACCTACATCATCATGAGCCAGCATCTGAACTTGAACCTACTCATTGAGGATGAAAGTGTAAGGGCTTTCAGGACACAGGACAAGTGGAAGGGCTTTCTGACTTTTTGGCAGCCTAGAAATTAAGTATTATGCCTTAACTACATGTTTAATGCTACTACATGTAACAAATCATTAATGGCCAATTGTTAAAGAGGGCAATTTGGACAGCAGAAGGCAAGGGGTGCTTTTCCCTCTTTCTGCACAATGCTTATCTGCATCAGATGACTCCCTCCCAGTCTCTCTTCCACTGAAATCAATGAGACAAGTTTGTTGTGATTCATGTCGTGTCTGGTGCATCCAGCCGCTGCTGCTTTCTTGCTGTGTGACGTTCCTCCGGCTGGAATACTCAGGCCTGCCGGGAGGGATGTTCTGGGTCCCGCCTCACCTGGCCGATGTCCAGGTTTAGCCACATTTTCACGTTGTATTCACATTCAGCCAATCAGAGCCCTATTTGGAATTCTGGGAGCGGGACGTGGAGCAAACGAAGTAGCCAATCAGAATCGAGTCTGAAGAGTCTCGATTTGGATTGGCTAAAAAGAGAAGGGGGCAGAACATCTTCCCATTCTCCATTCAGCTTGCCTGGGGATCCTGGCGACACGTCAGCCACTCAGGACATGCCGTACGCGACGCACGTGGGATGTGCCCAGTGTGTCACCGGCTTAATTTCAAAGCCCCATTTAAGTTCAGTGAGACGTAAGCACAATGACGGGCATACCTACCCAACAGATTTAAATATGCAGACTTAAAACTAAGAGTCTTATGTGCAGTGAGTGCTCTGCCATGCCATGCACATGACTACCACATGACATGATGGAGCTGTGTGAAGCTGCACGTCAACGCTAGCAGCTTCTGCTACACTGGAAGCATTTGTGAGAATCAGTCCCAGGTCTTTACATGTTTGAATTCATTGTCTGAACAATTTCTAAACTCTTCATGTTCTTCTTCTTGCAGCTCTGGCTCCATGCCCCAAAGCTTCATTGGCAGAGTAACCTGCAAGGCCTGGTGATCTGGGACCCAGTCCATTTGATCAGCGCTCCCTTTCTAGTTTCAGTATAAAAATAGCCATATCCCTGCTGCATTTTCTAACTCTGATTGGTGATATTAGCTACTAATACAAGCATGAGCCAAAGCACAACAACTGTAACCAAATTGGGAGCACTTCACAGCTGTCTTCTTACAACAATATGGGTTCTCTCTCATTCGGTGTCTTTGCTGCCTATTTTCTTTTGCTAAAAAGTATGAGAAATAAGCATCCTCTGTTCCTACACCAGCTTTCTGACACCTGAGACAGCATAGCGTTGCCCCCCTTACCTGATAATGTGCCAGCTTCTGCTTCTCTGACACTCTAGCCCACTGCTCTCCTCTGCCCTTCCCGATCCACTTTCCTGGGTCAACATGGATGTGTGCCAGCACTTGAGCTGGTGCAGGTCCAAGTTGACCCATAGCGGCTGCTGCTGAGCTTTACTCCAAGGCAGCCAAAAATCCCCTGCAGGATACAGCAGTAGCTGCTCCGAGACCGCTGTGTCGCTGCTTGAGGATTTAGATAGGATTGGGCTGCCTGTTATTATGTAACCTGGGCTGCACACTAACCTAGGAGTAAGGCCGAGTAAACTCAATGGGACTTACTCTGAGTAGAGACATATAGGCTTGAGCTGTTAGCATAACACCTCTATCATTAATTGTGCTCTACACTTTTCTTACTAGTAGCTTATTCTTCAATCGGAGTAGTTCAGCCATGCGCCTGAAGTTTGTGTTGCTTACCTGGCTTGTAGTGATTTAACAAATAAACACATTGGATTAAATTATGTAGGCATGAGTCCTGTGTGTTCTGATGTTTCTTCTTTTAAGTGTGTGTGTGTGTGTGTGTGTGTGTATGTGTGAGTGAGTGTGTTTGTGTGTGTGTGTGTGTGTGTGAGAGAGAGAGAGAGAGAGAGAGAGAGAGAGAATGAATTTAATTATACTACTGGTGCGGGGTGAGGGGCCCTTAACCCTTTCCCAACAGGACATCTTTGTAATGAATTTTGCTACACCCAGTGTTGCTTTCCCACCTGCAGAAAAAAACATGGGGTTCCCAAGGTGGCATTTCAATTTTTTAAATATCAGGAAACTATTTGCTGCTCTGTTGCCCTAAACAACAAGAGATATGAGAGATAACAAAAGCAGGGACATTCTTATGCACCTATGGCAATACTGAACCAGACCATAGATCTATCAAGGCCAATAGTGTGTGTTCTGTACTGGTGGCAGCTCTCCAAGGTCTCAAGAAGACATCTTTCCTACACCAGCTACCTGAGATCCTTTCAACTAGGGAGCCAGGAACTGACTCTAGAGTCTAGACCTTCTGTGTGTGATCTACGAGCTCAGCCACTGAGCTATGGACCTTCCCATAACAGTCTAAACAAAACCAGACAGGGCTAATCATGCTTTAAATGTCATATGTAGCTAGCATCTTATTTGATTACTGGAGATAGGCTATGGAGCTTTGTAAGTTACATACAACTCTTTAGCAACACATGAAAGTTAGCACATACATTATTATCTGCATGACATGAACTAACCCATTAGGAGTATCTCAGGTGCAGAAGGTCATTCATAAGGGGCAGAACTAAACTGACATCTACAACACTAAAATATTTATATTTTATTATTTATTTTATAGTTATTTATTTATTTGCAGAAATGAAAGTATGAATCGGTGCACTTTAGTGCTTTCATCCTTCTCCCATTCTTGGCAGAAACTTTTGAACTTCTGATTTCATAGAGCATTAAATGCTTCTATGTTACACCTTGAACCCTAAGCCATTTACTCAGAAATAAGTCCTGTTGATATCAGGTGAGCTGTTCTCCTAGGTATGTGCACTTAGGACAACACAGTACTGTTATTTTTGCCCTCATCCAATCACCAGCTTAAAGGATAAAGCAACTATCTCCTTGGACCCTCATATAAAAGCACGTGTGCCTAGAAAACCAGACACACTGTGAAAATACCTAACCACAACACTGGGTTGGGTGGGTTGAACTACATTTTATCTCCCTCAGTAAGCAGCTCACCTTTCTCCACAAACACATCTGATTATAAAAGGACAAAGCCATCTGCCCATATCCAGTGTTAAAGACTTTTGTGATTAGCTTATCCATCAGTTGCAGCTCTCATCTTGCTTTCTCAAAATGTCCTTTTGCAACCTGCGAAGAAAACAAAAGCGCAGCCTTTGCCAGGCCTCTCCTATTAAGTGAAATGCTCAGCTCTGAGGCTGCGACCAACAACCCACTATGCTTCACTGAACTCAAGCGGGCCATGTCAGCTTGTGGCACACTTCCCCCCAGCATTTAAATAACTGCACAAATAACTTGTATGTAGTCTCAGATTATGCATTTGCTTCCACCGTACTGTATGATTTTAATTAATTTTAATTAATTTTCAGTACTGTATGATTTTAATACTGCAATTTTCCTGTTTATGAACCGAATGCCAAAAGAGATTCAGGAGATACATCATGGGGACTATTAAAAATGAATTCTGTATATATTCTGATCCAGGGGTTCTCAATGTTGGCAGCGTGCTGTACCACCTACATGGCGGCTGCCGCACTGCGTACCACCGGAAGTAAGTGCTGATGACATCATCGGCACTTACTTCCATCTTCCCGCCACGCCAGAGGCCTTCAAAAGGTTAGCCAGGGGATCAGGGCGGGAGGGAGGGCTGTACTCGAGCCCAGGGAACCCACGGCTCAAGGTCTGCGGGCTCTGCAGACCTCGAGCAGCTGGTTCCCGGGCTCCAGCACAGGGCAGTACGGGCTCCCTGGCGGTGTTGAGAACACCTGTTCTAAGCTATACAAATAATGATTGAAGCACAAAGCTGAACCAGCCTTTTTCCTTTTTGATTTTCAAAATAAGGCACTCGTGGAGATAGCCTTACCCTCCATTTTATGCACACCCAGCACACTATTTTAATTAGGAAAAAAAAGAAGCTTCGATTGGCAGAGCATTGAGGTTGGGATCAAAACTGTAGTGGGGGCAAAGAGCTTTAGGCTGCCACTCTGTTTTGTCCCCTCCAGCACACTATCATGAAAACCAAAAAGAATAACACAGGAACACATTCCATATTTTGTGTAACATCTGGTGTGACAGCGCAATCCTACTAACCAACTTTCCAGCACCGATATAGCCATCAGGGCGCACACTGCATTTTGCAGTGTGGGAGCAGTCATGGAGGCCTCTTTAAGGTAACATTTGTTCCATTACATCGGGGCTGCATTGCGGCTGCACTGGCGCTGGAAAGTTGGTTAGGAGTAGACTTACCAGATATTCCCGGTTTTTAAACCGGGACACACACACACACACCCCAATCAATAAATTTATAAAATAAATAAAATAAAATATTTTTTTATAATAAAATAATAAAATAAAACATTTTTTAAATAAATGTTTGTCTCAGGCAGAAGTGTCACTAGGGTTTCGCACATGGTGCGAGAACTCATGGTGTCACCCCCATGGACCTCCTCCTGTACGAGACTATACAGAATCCTTAGTAATGTTTTTTCTACTAATGTTACTTGTAAATTGTAATTCCCATATATCACTGAATGTAATGGCAATAATAGTGACATAAACTCGGTCAACCCTAGGGTGCCCATATCCAAAAAGGGACAGGGTGCCTATACCTTTAACCATTGGAATTTGGGCAGGTGCAGCTCATCATGGAAGGGTGCAATGAGCTACACCTGCCAAAATTCCCTCTCCTTATAATGCTTAAAGGCATAGGCACCCTGTCCCTTTTTGGATATGGGCACCCTAGTCAACCCCCAAGAGATCCCAGCATTCAATGGGGGCAAGAACATCAAGCAACCACCAAACTGGTCACTGACCATCTAGACTCCAACAGACAGAAGGAACGGAAGACCTACTGCAATCCCCAAACAGCAAGCCTCTGGGCAGGAAACAAAGCCTCCCTCCTCAATCCCAGTCTCTGCGCCCCTGCCTTATCCAACAAGGGATTACAGCATCTGTTAAGTACTCTTATGCCAGCAGGTTTCCTGGAAACATGACTGCAAAACATGACAGGGCATGCAGAGAACGCCTGCAAGGGAAATACCAGTTACTTTACCTATGGCAATAGTCCTTCACATTAGGAGGATTGTACTGTGAAAACCAGAGTCCTGTAAATGAACAGAGCTTTAAAACAATAAAAGAATGACTGCACACAGCCACTGCAAATCGTTAACCAGGTTCTATATCAGAGCCTAGGAGCGCAATCTTATGTAACTATCCGGCGGGCGACCCAGGGCCACCAGCCGGATCCTATTCCCATTCCGGGCTGTTCTGCAGCGGCCCAGAGGTCTACTCGGGGGAAGGGGACGTTCATCCCCTTTCCCCGGTGTAAACCGGGTAAAGTCCAATGGGCCTCCTTGGATTTCCGCTGGAGGAGGCCGTGTAACAGAGTCGAAGGAGGCCATGTAACAGCCGCGCTGGCCGGGGACGGGGATATGTAGGGCGCTATCCCCACACCCTCCTGGGCCGGCACGACCAATAGCCCCCCTCCCTCACCGCTCAGACCACCCAGGCAGCCACTGGGGGATTGCTTACCTTCCTTCAGTGGCTGCATGGAGATCCGGCGGCAGAGTAAGGGCTGACGGCCTACCGTCGGCGGCCCTTACTCGCAAGTCATCGCAAACGTGCCTTACAGCACGTTTGCAACAGCTTAGGGCGGTGCGGCGCTCACTCCGCCACCCTAAAGTTGGGCAGGATTGTGCTGTAATTGTGGGGAGTCTGGAACAGTAGAAGCGTGAGGCTGTTTGTGTTGTGCTTTTCCATTCTGGTATCAGTCAACTTCAATCCAACAAGAATATTTTTTTTAAAAAAAAATCCTACACCCAGCACAGTGATTGCAACACTTCTCAGCAGTGCAACTATGCAATCAGTCTGGAGAAGTCCAGATATATATAACCGTCAGGGACAGCAGGCACACACTCATCTGTGTTCTTTCACTTCTTCTCTGCTAACCTTCTTTCAATTAGGCTGTTAGCAACATTACGGGCTCAGCAGTTAGTTTGTGTTCCTGCTGGGGCAGAGTGAAACTCTTGGAGCGAGGATGGGCCAGGCATCCACATGGGCTGGTAAGTCTGGTGGTGGCACAATTTATGGTTACATTTGGAGGGGACAGTTGTGGACTCTGAAGAGTCTCCTGTCCTGGGCATGTTTTGGCAAGTCAACAGATATCACAGTCATTTTGTGCTGGTAAGTTTATTTATATACAAGCTGTGCAGCGAGAACGGGAGGGCCCTGAACAGAAAGGGGATTCAAATCCCCTCCAAAGGGGGATTCAAAGGGGATTTAAATCTCTCCCCAGCTTCCCGTCCTGCCCTCACCCACTGTTTACACTGGTGGTGTAAGTTGGATAGGATTGTGCTGGTGGAAAGGAGCTTAAACATTTTGCAGGCCCTGCAAACAATTCCACATCCTCACGCAGGAAAATCCCATGCAATTGATTAGCTAAGCAGATTTGAGGTGTGCTGCTGTGTTTTCTAATGTTCATTTCATTCACATGAATTGTTTAATTAACTAAAAGGCATCACCCTGGTCCCTGAGCAATCTAAAGATCTAAAGGGAAGATGGTGTAATGTTCACGACAAGTCTACCTGGTTTATAATGTAATTTTTTTCTTCTTACTTTTCTGCAGTAAGTGCAGTTGCACTGATATTTCTACAGTGTGGTAAGTTGCTATTTTTTTCTCTCTTGTCTTTGAAAAATCCTTCTGGTTTGTCTCAGGCAGAAGTGTCACTAGGGTTTGGCACACTGTGCGAGAACCCATGGACCTCCTCCCGTACGAGATCATACAGAATCCTTAGTAATGTTTTTTCTACTAATGTTACTTGTAAATTGTAATTCCCATATATCACTGAATGTAATGGCAATAATAGTGATGTAAACTCGGTCAACCCTAGGGTGCCCATATCCAAAAAGGGACAGGGTGCCTATACCTTTAACCACTGGAATTTGGGCAGGTGCAGCTCATCATGGAAGGGTGCAACAAGCTACACCTGCCAAAATTCCCTCTTCTTACAATGCTTAAAGGCATAGGCACCCTGTCCCTTTTTGGATATGGGCACCCTAGTCAACCCCCAAGAGATCCCAGCATTCAATGGGTGCAGTGGTGTCGCTAGCCCTAAATCAACCTGTGGCCCATGCTGGAATTGGCGCGGCGGCGCCCCCCTCCCTTTTGCCCCGTGTCCACTCCTGATCTAGGGGGGGAGGGCTGCCAAAGTCGCTATTTATTTTTTTATTTCTCAGGCCGGGGGGGAGGGCAAAACTTACTTTGGCGAAGAACGGAAGAAGCAAAAGCAGCCGCAGCAACGACTCCGGTGGAATGGAAGAGGAAGTGACGTGCGCCTCTCTAGGAGGCGCCTCCCACACAGTCACCAGCGACACCAGCATCGCTGCGGCTGCTTTTGCTTCTTCCGTTCTTCGCCAAAGTAAGTTCACCAAAGTAAGTTCGCCAAAGTAAGTTCACCTTTGCCCCGCGCCCGGCTGGGCTCCGAGTGGCTCGTAGCCTCGCGCGCGGGGGTTAACGGCCGGGCGCGGGATGAGGCGAAGTGGACCCCTGGCCCGATATCTGGCGCCCGGGGCCATGCCTGGGGCACTGGGCCCCAGGGCCCCGTATGTTACGACGCCGCTGAATGGGGGCAAGAACATCGAGCACCCACCAAACTGGTCACTGACTATCTAGAATCCAACAGACAGAAGAAACGGAAGACCTACTGCAATTAAATGTAATCAATTAATTAACTTGCCTGTCCCACCGCCGCCATTGCCGGCACCGCCTTCATCTTCTCGTTGTTGTCATCCACCACTGCCATTCTGCCGCTGCCATTGCTGCCATTCTGCCACAGCTGCCTTCGTCGTCGTCGTCCGCCACCGCCTCAGGAGCCTGGTCGGTTGCATCCGATCTGGCCAGGGCTCCTGCCTGCCCCCGCTGAAGCCGCCGCTGCTGTCTCTTCCAAAGTGCCAAAAGGCACTTTTTTCCTGGCGCCACCATCTTGGATCTTGCAAGATTTCGCTAGATCCAAGATGGTGGCGCAGGGGAAAATGGGTCATTTTAGCACCACCGGTAAGAAACGGTAACAAAAGTTGTTTTGGTGTCACCACTCCCTGGGGTGTCATCTGGTGCAGTCCTCACCCCACCCACCCCCCGCACCACCCTAGTGATGCCCTTGGTCTCAGGTTCTACTAGGATCCTGATATGCCTGCATCTTCTCCTTTTACTCATGCAGTACAGAGCAAAGGGAAGCTCTATATGATGGGGCTTTGGCCGCTGTTGGCCAAATAGATGCACCAAGGATCATGATACCAAAAGTGACCCCATTGTTCTGCCCCAATAGAAAGTTCACAATGTTGCAAAAATAATTTGCTGAAATAATGTCATCATATTCCCTTTGTGATGAACTTAAATTCACTAGATGGCAGTTGGGCATCCATTATGTGCATTGGAAGCAGGATTGGCAGTTCTGCTCCCAAATTAACACATGTTCCATAGATTGTGTGAATAGATTCTATGCATGAATAGGCTGCATCCTTTGGTGATCCTCTGCATGATCAGGGACCTGCTTTTGCATTTTGCTGCAGCTCTCCATTTCTTCTTTGACTAATCTATTGTTTCAATTGATATTTAATTTTTTCTCCCCTAATTCTCTTTAACAGTTTCTAGCTATAAGTTGGTTTGTTACTTCACAAACGAGTCCCAGTACCGAAAATCTCAAGGGCGTTTTGTCACTGATGCCATTGATCCACAAGTCTGCACCCACCTCATTTATGCTTTTGCCAATGTTAAAGATGGTCGACTCGTCCCTACAGAATGGAATGATGCCACTACCTATCAAAACCTCAATAATACTAAAACCAGGTGAGCATTTTAGCAAGGCACAGTGGGCAGCCCAATCCTACTTAGCTTCCCATGCAGCGGGGCCAACGTGGGTTACGCTGCATCCAGGTGGGGAATGACAACTGCTGGAAGTCTCCGCAGGGTAAGGGGACATTTGTCCCCTTGCCCCAGGGTAAGCCCCAGGAGCCACTATGGGGTAACTCAGACCTGCATGATCGCAATAGCTGGCTCAAGTCCGCGTTCCCCCATGTCGGTGGATTGGGCCCAGGAGTGGAGATAGGATGCAGCACACGTCAGCACCGCTGATCCTGCCCCCTGGGCCTGATCTGCCCACCCCACCCTCATCACCACCCAACCCGTACCCTTATACCCCACCCTTTGCCTTCCCCCTACCCCATTCCATCCTCGTTCCGCTCTGTGCAAAACTCACCTTCCCTGGCCTTTGCTGCTCCTTCTGACAGCACGGGCCTCCGCACCAGTGCTGGCAAATGCTGTGCCGTCACAAAGCGCTTTATGGCGCTTTTGCAACGGCAAGCACCGGCGCAGTGCGCACTGTGCCAGTCCAGGAGGTAAGTAGGATTGTGCCAAAAGGCTTAAGGCGGCAATCCTATACAGACTTACCTCAGAGTAAACCTCATTAAGCACAGTGGGGCTTATGTTTGAGCAAACATATACAGAATTGTACGGTAACCAACCCAATCCTATCCAAATTCCCACACACACAGTGATGCAGCCGTTCCAACGAAGTGCACACTGCATTCTGTGAGTAGGGCAGTCCCAGAGGTTTCCTCCATGTAAGGCAGGGGTAGGGAACCTATTTACGGTGGAGGGCCATTTCCCCTCCACCGCAAACAGGCGCCCCCCCCAAGCACAACCTCTTCTCAACCCGGCTGTTTCTGCGCATGTCTATAACAGCCGGGTTGAAAGTAAGTCCGGCAATGTGACGCGGGGCCTCCCAAGGCTCCGGAGCCTCCGCTCCGAGCGCACGTGGGCCGGACCCGATGGAATCGGGTCCAGGCTCGCGCGGGCCGGACCGGATCTCTCTGGGGGCCGGATCTGGCCGCGGGCCACCGGTTTCCCATCCCTGATGTAAGGGAACATTTGTTCCCTTGCCCAGGGGTAAGCCTCTGCTGCCCTGATGGGTCTACTCAGACCTGTGCTAGCAATTTAGCTGGTGGAAGTCTAAGTGGACCTGGGTAGGTGGATCAAGGTCAGGAAGGCAGAGCTGTTAATGCTGATATCCACCCCTTCCCACCCTCAACACACCCCCATCCTCTCCCCGGTCTCCCCCTGGTTCTGCCTACCCTCCACCCCTGTGCCAACTTACCAGAACCAGGGTTCCCATGGCTGCTGAAACTTGGCCACCACCGCTCACTGTTTGTAGCAGCGGCCAGGCTGCACTCTATGGCGCATCACTTTTTGCAACTGCTATAAAGTGCACTGCGCAGCTGGAACATGAGTTCCAGTGGCACAGCAGACCCATAGGATTGGGCCGTAGGAGCATTTAACTGTGCAGAGTTAACTTTGTCTTAATGATGTCCTAGGTTCACAAAAATCAAAAATCAATTCAACTCTCTGAAATCACTTCGGACTTAACTGATCCCCTTTTTAAAAAAAATTACTTCCTTCACATCTCCTTAGAAATCCCAGCTTGAAGATCCTTCTCTCTCTTGGTGGACATGCATTTGACCCCGAACTGTAAGTATAGGATAATCTATTCTATTCACTTGCATTTGCCTGTAAAAACCACACATTACAGACCCATCTAAGCTTCCCTCAGCAAATCAGTGGGAGTGGGAAAAAAACACTCTTCCCTTTTTGGCCATTTTACGTTTGTAGATGGTGCAGTATCTCAGGACACATTTGTAAAGAAAAGATGGCAAGTAATAGCTTGCATGATATGAAGAACACAATTTGATGAGACATACAAGTTTATACTGTACCTTATATTTCCAAAATAGCCTTCAGGATTACTTGGCACAAAACATTTTTTGCTTAGTTAGTGTGATTGAATTGGTGATGAGAGGCCCAGTCCCATGAACATGGTAACTGTGTGAACCTATTATTATTATTATTATTATTATTATTATTATTATTATTATTATTATTATTATTATTAACAACAACAACAACAACAACAACAACAACAACAACAACAACAACAACAACAACAACAACAACAACAACAACAACAGTATTTATATAATTCTTTTTAACAAAAAAGTTCACAAAGCAGTTTACAGGCAAAATCAAATTATTAAATGACTCCCTTGCCTAAAATCTAAAAAGATGCAGAAGAACATCAGCAAATTGATTCCAACTTCACAGGATTAACAGCCATGCAGAAATATTTATGTTTACAAACGTCTACAACGTTAACACGTAAGAAACAGTTTAAAAACACTAAACTATAGGATACAACATTTCATCCACACGCTGTGGACCTCCTCAGGTATCAGGCAACAGAGTTGCAGAGATGTTAGCCTCTTGATGTACTAGGCTGGCTTATGTAGCAGAGCGAAGCGTCGGTTGGAGAAAGACGGTTGACCTCAGTCCATCCGACTCAGGGAGGGTAGCTGGTCTTTGTTCGTCTGAGCAGTTTTCATTTTATTCAGGATGGGAAGCCAGATGTTGTCTACGAAAGAGAGCTCTTGCTGTCTGTTAATCTCAATCGCTTCATAATGAAGTCTCAGCCTCAGGCTTGATTCATGAATTAAACTCCTCATATTTTCAAACTTGATGGTATGTTCTGTGTTCATTGAGTTTTCCGCTAGGGCTGAATGTTCTGGATGTTTATATTTAACAGCTGTAATATGTTCTTTCAACCTCATGTTGATTAAGCGCTTAGTTGTTCCAATGTAATTTCTTCCACATTTGCACGGTACGCTCCGGGTTGGGATTCCGTAGCAGTTGTGAGACTTTTTTTAGTGGGCTTGAATATGGTTTTGACATTAAAATGTTTAAATACCCATGCGATTTTATCAGTGGTGCCTTTGTCAAAGGGTAAGAACAGCCAGCTCTCGTTCTCTTTTTCTTTTGTTGTGGTGTCCTGTTGTTGTTTTTAATACGTCTTTTGTACTGCAGAGACCAGCTTCTGTTGATTTGTGATGAAAGGTTGAAAGAACATATTACAGCTGTTAAATATAAAGCTAAATACAAAACATAAATACAAAGCTGTTAACTTTGATACCATCAAATTCCATACAGTACATAAAGAGTTTACATGTAGCTACTAATGGAAGGGAGACATTTTCTTACCCAAAGTCAGGGTAATCATCTCTCCATGATTGGGCTGGAGTTTCCACAAATTAGCATCCATCTCCAGGAGACTACTGACAGCAATCCTGGAGATTTTCATAGGGACTCCTTGGCTACATGACATCATATTGGGGAAAAGGATCTCCAGGTCAGGTGCAGTTCATGATGGTATTTATCTTGCGTGACAGCCCGGCTGCTGCTGTTACTATGCCACAAATGAGGAAGGGATCAATAAACTGTGCAGAAAACCATTGTGTCTGTGCAGAAATCAGAAGGTTTGGGGGCATGAATAAATGGTTGTTGGTGCCTGAAGCAAGTGCACTGGGGCCCCCTTTTCTCTTGACTGCTACATGGAGACAGTGGCTGCTTGAGGCACACGATAAACTACCTCCCAGTTCCTGTCTGGTCCCTGGCTACTAGCTCCACATTCCTCCCTGTCCGTATCAGTGCTATGACACAACTGTGTTCTCATTGAGTTCCAAGTTTCTAGCCATCTCTACTGGGAAGGAGACTGGTGGAAAATTACAGCATAGCTTTTGGAGCTGTTCTGTACTTAGATTTTAGATTATGATACAGTCCCTTGTTATACTTTTCAGCCTGTAAAAAATACCACAGAATGACTGGGAGACAAAACAGACTCACTTTTCTTTCTATGTACAGTTTAAAAAAAATATGGCATTTAAGATAATAATAATAATAATAATAATAATAATAATAATAATAATAATAAATTCTAATTCTGTATCTCTCCCCTGTAACAGCTTTAGATCTATCACACGTTCTCCTGCCAGTCGCTCAAAGTTTGTGATGTCAGTGATTAAGTTACTTCGGGATAATCGTTTTGATGGCTTTGATCTTGCCTGGCACTCTAACACCCAGAATGATAGGATGCTTTTGGCTAAACTGGTTCAGGTACACTAAAATATAAATAACATTTCTGTAACCAGGTTAAACCAAGGAATGGGTTCAAGAGAGATTCATTTACAAAGATTTACATCTTGAGAATTCTGTTTTGATGCCTTGACTGTGGGCATCTAACTTCAAGAAGGTTTTCCTCCTCCCTGCCTTCCTTGTAGGTATCAGGGCTGCTAAGGCCTGATGATGGGCAGTGTGAAGTTGTGCCCAGCTGCAGCAACCAGGCTGCACTGGGAGGACTTGAAGGCTGCCAGTATAGTGTAACTACTATTTTTATGTAGCTTAGGAGCCTGAAGCCTGACTCACACTCACTCAGCAATTCCTGAAGGCAAAATAATGTTTGTTTGCTAAATTCTTTTAGGATCTGTCTGTAGCATTTCGACACGACAAGGCTCCAGGAAAGAACAAACTTATCCTATCTGTTGCAGTACTAGCTGGAAGGGAATCCATTGACCAAGGCTTTGATATCCCAACAATTTCACGGCAAGTACTTTCAACCTTACCTATTATGTATAAAAATAAATCTACACTAACAAGGCACCCAGAATGAATAGCGTATTGGTAGGGAGGTGCACTGGGCAGGTATATTTCCTGTAGATGTATAGTCATACGTAGACATGCCACTCCATGCCGTCAAACGCCCAGCGTGAACCAGACACCAATCACAGAACCTTCCAGTATGGCCATTGTAGCGGATCAGGCAATGTCCTTTCCCCCATTATTTGCACAACTGATGGGCAAGAGCGGGAGCTCAAACTAGTTTGCATAGTTATAAGACACAGTTCAGACCTTGATCTGTGCTGTGCAGAATCTTATCCCCAACTTGCTAAGGTTTATAGTGGACTCAGATTTGTCACCTAGAAGTCTAGTGTGGGTGGATAAAGATGACACTTTTTTCAACCTTACAGATATAAATTTGGCCATTGCACAAAATGTCTTGCACTACTATTCACTTGTACTCTTTTCTTATAGGTATGCAGATTTCCTTAACTTCTTGACCTTTGATTTTCATGGTTCCTGGGAAATACACACTGGTCATCTAAGCCCTCTTTATCAGGGCAAAAGTGACACCGGAGCTGCAAGCTCTTATAATGTGGTAAATTGACAGTTGGAACTAAGATATGTTTCCGAGGGCTTTCCCACACTTTTCCTTAAGGCTGTTAAGCTAGCATAGCCATGGCTTTGACCCAGATAACTGTAACTACTGGACTAATTACGAAGCCCCCACCCCAACCATTGAATTAATTATCAGCCCCAATAGATCCCTTCCTATTAAACAAATGATTGATTCATGCTGCTGAATGGGGAAGAGACTTCTAAAACACAGCCCTGTTCAGGCAAAGGCTTCTGTGAGGTGGAGGGTTCCCCCCCCCTCCATAGGGTCTCTTTTACTCCCCATTTGATGTAATGTATTAACTGGGATCTCAATGTAAAGTTAGACACCGGTGCTGTTCTCCCCATTACAATTGCAAGAGAAATCACATAAATGAGCATTTATATAGACAGGTATATATGAACCTGGTACCTTTTGAATGGGAAGCATATTCTATATCACTGAGGTACAGTCTCTCCTCTTTTTCGTATGCTTATCTAATAATTCCTGTGAAAAAGTCTTACAGCCGAATCCTCTCCAGGGCTGGCCAGTAGCATGCAGCACCACTGACACAGTGTGTGCTGCATGCGATGAGCCAGCAGAAGACCACGTAGCCCGAGAGAGATAAGATTTTTTTACTCACCTCCTCCACTGCTCCCTAGTTCCCAATGGACCTACTTATGCAATTTTGTTACGTCCTAGGAGATGTTTGGGGCCTGGGGCAGGAGCTCTGGGTCTTGTGGATGCTGCTACCAGAAATCCACCCCTGATCTGCCCCCAGCCTGGCCTGATCCCAGCCCTGATCTGCCCCTGCCACCACCTTATCTGCTCTGGCAGGCAGTCTGCTGCCTATCACTGCTGATGGGGGGCTTCCATACCATCAGCAGTGAACCACTTACCATTGGAGCTGCTCGGGCAATGGCGGCCCACATGTTGTGATGGCGGATCGCAAGGATAGAACTGGGCCATTAGTTGTCCAAGCTGTCCTGTGAAAAATAGTTGCCTTTTTCCACATCAGGAAGGGTTCAAAATATTACACATATGCTTTCTAGAAATAAGTATAGCAAAGCCACTCTAAAATGTGAATTTCAAAAATTATTGGCAGAAAATAGTCACCACCCATTTGAGCATTCTTTCCCACTGTCCCTCATCAAAAGCTTTCACTTTTCATTAAAGCTGATCATTCAAATATCAAATTCAATATACAGATTTCAAAAGATTTGGATATCCATGTCCAAGGGTTGTGGCATCTTACAGCACAATCCTGTCTAGAAATACACTGGCGGAACAACTGCTCCATTGGTTAGGGTGTCGCAAACGTGCCATAAAGCATGCTTGCAGCACCCAGAGAGTATGTGATGCCAGCAGAGAGGTTTGCGCCATTCCTCCGGTGCCACAGAATGGAGCAGCACTGCAGCGGGAAGGTAAGGCCCCACCAGGTGGTGGAGGGGCTTGGGGAGGGCGGAATGGGGTGTTCCAGGGGTGAGATAGGTCGGCCAGACCCAGGGGAAGGATCGGAGGCGGACTCCTCTGCCATATCCTATCCCCCCTTCCCAGACCTGGCTGCCATTATACTGGGCTCTCGGACTTGCACCAGCAAAATAGCTGGTGCACATTTGAGTAGACCCATTGGGGTGTCTGGGGCTCTACTTGGGGCAAGGAGACAAATGTCCACTTCCCCCAAGGAGAGCTCCCGCCACACTGGTGCTCCTATCTGCAGCCTAGCTAGACAGGATTGTGCTGCCCATGTTCCCCATGATGCACAGTAACTAATCTCTTCCTCTTCCTCCAGTACTTTGCTGTGAAATATTTGAAGAGTAAAGGTGCCCCGGCTGAGAAGATCATCATGGGAATACCTACTTATGCAAGGACGTTTAATCTATCAACCACACAGACTTCTGTTGGAGCCCCAGCTTCTGGCGGTGGAACACCTGGGCGTTTCACAAACCAAACTGGGATATTGGCCCATTATGAGGTGCAGAGAATTTCGTTTTATTCTATAGAAACCACCATTTCTATCAGTCTCAATTATCAAAACAGATTATGTATAATGTAATGTACAAAAATGTACAAATGTACAAAAACATACATAATGTACAAAAACAGTTGAAAAGACAAATTCAGTGTTAGATTTGGAAAGGGATTGAAAATAAAATGGCAGGTATCATAATGCCAATGTAAAACTCTTTGGACTGGTTACATTTAGGGTCCAATCCTATTCAACTTTCGAGTGCTGATGGAGCCATGCCAATGGGGTGTGCGCTGCATCCTGGGGGGGGGGGAGTCACGGATGCCTCATCAAGGTAAGGGACAAAAGTTCCCTTACCTCGGGGCTGATTTCCACGAGCAGCGAGTGCCTCCTGGGAGACCGTGCCTCATTGGGAAGAAGTGCCAAGACACGGGTTTAGCATCTGTGCAAGTTCAGCAGCACGGTGAGGAAGCCAGGCCCCAAAAAATCAAACTAAACTAAGTTATGCAGCCAGCCAGCCAGCAGAAGGGTGGAGGCTATCCAGTGTTTTGCACCAAGTGTCATATGTATGACTATATGCCTCTTGGGCATAAGTCATGGGCGTGTGCATGGTGCAAAGAGCTCCAGGCTCTCAAGGAGCAAGTTTCCTCCCATGAAGCCTTGGTTGCTGACCTGGAGAGGTAGAGGCAGGTAGAGAGGGACCAAGGAGACACTTGAGTCATCATCCCACTCTCAGTTGGGCAGCTCCTCAGCTGCCAGAGAAGGAAGTCTCAGGGCTGGAGGACGTCATTCTGGAGAAGTGGAATGGAGAATGAAGTTGCCGATCTTTTTACAAAAATATGCAACTTGTCGCTTAAAATGGCCACTGTACCAGAGGATTGGAGGATAGCTAATGTCACGCCAATCTTTAAAAAAGGAAGGAGAGGGGACCCGAGAAACTACAGGCCAGTCAGCCTAACATCTGTTCCAGGTAAGATGGTGGAAAGCCTCATCAAGGATAAAATCATAAAACATATAGAAGAACAAGCTTTGCTGAGGGAGACTCAGCATGGCTTCTGCAAGGGTAAGTCTTGCCTCAGAAACCTTTTAGAATTCTTGGGAAAAGTCAACAGGCATATGGATACGGGAGTACCCATGGATATTATATATCTGGATTTTCAGAAAGCATTTGACACGGTTCCTCAGGAGAGGCTCCTGAAAAAACTCCGTAGTCAGGGAATAGGGGGGCAGGTCCTCCTTTGGATTAGGAACTGGTTGAAGACCAGGAAACAGAGAGTGGGTGTCAGTGGGCAATTTTCACAATGGCGAGAAGTGAAAGGTGGTGTAACCCAAGGATCAGTCTTGGAACCGGTGCTTTTCAACTTGTTCATAAATGACCTGGAGTTGGGGATAAGCAGTGAGGTGGCCAAGTTTGTGGACGACACTAAACTTTTCCGGGTGGTGAAGACCAGCAGGGACTGTGTAGAGCTCCAGAAGGATCTCTCCAAACTGGGAGAATGGGCAGCAAAATGGCAGATGCGCTTCAATTTAAGTAAGTCTAAAGTGACGCACATTGGGTCAAGAAATCAAAACTTCACATACATGCTCATGGGTTCTGAGCTGTCTGTGACGGATCAGGAGAGAGATCTTGGGGTCTGGTGGACAGGTCGATGAAAGTGTCGACACAGTGTGCGGCAGCTGTGAAGAAGACCATGCTTGTGATCATTTAAAAAAGGGATTGAGAATAAAACGGCCTATTTTATTATGCCATTGTACAAATTGATGGTAAGGCCGCATCTGGAGTATTGCGTCCAGTTCTGGTCGCCGCATCTCAAAAAGGATATAGTGGAACTGGAAAAATGGAACTGGAAAAGGTGCAGAAGAGAGTGACCAAAATGATTAGTGGACTGGGGCATTTTGTTTGGGGCTCTTCAGTCTAGAAAAAAAGGCACCATGGCGCCATGATTGAGGCATATACAATTATGCATGGGATAGAGAGAGTGGATAGAGAGAAGTTCTTTTCCCTCTCACACAACACTAGAACTAGGGGACATCCACTCAAATTGAGTGGAGGGAGTATTAAAACAGACAAAAGAAAATATTTCTTTACCCAGCATGTAATTTGTTTGTGGAACTCCTTGCCACAGGATGGCACCTGGACTAGATGCCTTTAAAAGGGGATTGGACAGATTTATGGAGGAAATGTCCATCACAGGTTACAAACCATGATGGGGATAAGTAACCTCCTGGTCTTAGTAATAGGCTATCTCTTAATGTCAGATGTAAGGGAGTGGCGACAGGATACAGGTATCTTGTTGTCTTGGCATCTGTTGTCTGAGGCACCTGGTGGGGCCACTGTGAAATAGGAAGCTGGACTAGATGGGCCTTTGGCCTGATCCAGCAGGGCTCTTCTTTTGTTCTTATGCTTTGCGACTGCATCGGCACTGGAAAATTGGATACGATTGGGTCTTAGCATCCTGTGTGCATTTTTGGCTACCCACTTCAAAAGGAATCTGGTAGAGCATCACTGAAAGGCTGAAGCGTTGGAGCTTTTTTGTTTTTAAAAAAGACATCATGATAGAAGGGGGGAACATGTTAAGGTAAAGGTATCCCCTGACAATTAAGTCCAGTCGTGTCCGACTCTAGGATGTGGTACTCATCTCCATTTCAAAGCCGAAGAGCCAGCGTTGTCCGAAGACGCCTCCGTGGTCATGTGGCCGGCATGACTCTCCTTGCCGCAGCGCATAGCATGCAGCTGGAACACGGAGTGCTGTTTACCTTCCCGCAAGCGGTACCTATTTATCTACTCACATTGACATGCTTTGGAACTGCTAGGTTGGCAGGAGCTAGCCAAGCAACCAGCGCTCACCCCGTTGCGGGAATCGAACTGCCGACCTTTCGACCGACAGCTTATGGTTCAGTATAAAACAATAAAATGGTGTGGAGTGAGTAGAGAGAATGTTTTTCTCCCTCCAGTAATACTAACACTCATGCAATGATTGACAAGACCCAGAAAAGAGCAGTCATACAATGCATCAGTAATTCATGGCATTCATTACCACTGCCAAAATGTGATGGCTTCCAGCTTAGATGGCTTTAAAAGTTGAAAGAAAGAGCAGACATATTTGTGCAATATGGGTCCTCCATATCAGTAGCTATAAACCCTGAGAATGGAAACTATATTCGAGGCAGTTACCTGCTCAATCTGTCCTTTTGCCTGTTTGGTGGGCGTGAGGCTCAGTCGAGTGAAGGGAGTTGTGCAGTGGGCTGCAGGCTGGAATGAGAAAAGTGCACGCTGACAAGCAGAAAACAGATGCTGTGCAAACATGATTTTATATCAAAAGCAAAGATCCAGGCTTTGAATATGGTCTGAGAATTAGTTTTGCGCCTGTCTCTTGCATCAGATATTGGGGATGTCAGGAGCCCAGAACTGTCCCTTGCAATAGTATCCACTCAGACAATCTACTGACATCACAGTGCCAATATCTATACTTAAATGATTCCAATTTAATCTTCCAGGTCTGTGATTTTAATTCCGGTGCCACCATGGAATGGATTAAGGAGCAGGAAGTCCCCTACTCCCATAAAGGAAATCAGTGGGTGGGATACGAAGACGAGAGAAGCATTCAGAAAAAGGCAAGTATTGTCAAAGGATCTTTTCACCTCCTTCCTATGTAAACTATAGACGCTGGTAAGGAATTTCCAAATGTTATAAAATGTGTGAAAACTGGCCCTTTTATTCTTAAAATAAGACATCAATAGAGTGACAGAGATGCTACTCCTCTCAGCAGTAGGGAGACTTAGTTCTTGAGGCTGATTCCCCCCCCCCCCCAGCAAAGACATACTAGAATAAGACCTGGAAGATCCAAGTTTACAAAAAGATTTGCTTGTTGATGTTAAGCTATATTGAATATGATTTCCCATTTCACTTTGGGATTTGGCACTGAAAATAAGATGTGGGCCACTCTACAAAGCTGTTCAGTGCCTGTTAGGGGAGGTCTGAGGTTCTTCTCTCTGGAATTGCTGACTGGCCAAATATTTGAAAAGCCTGTTCAGAATTCTGTCCTCTTGGCAGCCTGCTAGTATCAGAGAATATAAAAAGGCATTAAAATCCAGCAGAGTTGTTTTTCCTATGCGTATACGCATATGAGTTGTCATAGCATACATATGTGTACTACTAAGGCTCTCTCTGGGCATGATTGCATTTGTAATGCACACTGTGTGAACATTGCGTTAATGTGCAAGTGTACTGTGAATGCAAATGGATGCGCAATGCAGTGCTATACAAAAATCCACCCCCTTAATAAAAGGCACATTGAAGTGACCGACCCCATGCTGGGAGGTGTATTTAGAAGTCTCCTGCAGGTGTTTTAGGAAACAATTCCAAGCAGAAGAGGCTGCAAGGGAAAAGGTGTGTCATCATGTATGTGTATGTTGGTCTTCCAGTTCGTGCCTACACAGATTTAGGGAATGGTGGTCAGATTTTTGCACATCTGGGCCATTGTGCAGAAAGAGACTCTTCTATGCATGGTTTGTGAGAGAGTTCCTTGCAATTACGTATTCATTATAGCAGGCCCCCCCCCCCCCCGCCTTCTCTTCTTTAGGTACAATATATGAAGAATGAATATATGGGAGGAATCATGATTTGGGCACTTGATCTAGATGATTTTTCAGGTTCTTCCTGCAACAAGGGAAAATATCCACTAGTTGGGGCTGTGAAACAAGAGCTGGATAAGCAAAAACCAACTTAAGTTATGGATAAGCAAGAACCAGAGAACCATGAAGTCATGATATGCAATGTTCTTCTGTGGGTGAATACATATGACCAAATCACAAGGTGGGCAAAGTGGGGAAGTTTGCTTCTGTCTTGTGTATGTTACACTGTATGCATTTATACTTTTGTCACTACTTTTCAGTTCTTTGTTTATGGAAATCAATGGTACCTTCTGTTTTTGCTGTATTAAAAATCTTACTGATCTTACTGATCTTACTGATAAACAAGCTATTTGAAGTGTGTGTGTGTGTGTGTGTGTGTGTGTGTGTGTGTGTGTGTGTGTGTGTGTGTGTGTGTGTGTAACTTTTTAAATAAAAGCATTTTTCTGTCTTTTGGAAAGGAATGTTTTTAGGGTTTTTTTTAACTCATTTGAAGAAACCATGCTCTTACAGTGCCAAAATTATGTATATTATTTCATTCACAAGTGTAGTGTGATGAGGGGTGGGCAGCAGAGTATATGCCAGGGTTAGCCAAACTGTGGCTCCTGAGCCACATGCAGCTCTTTGACATATAAAATGCGGCTCTCAGAAATATGTTGGCTGAGCTCCTTTTTGCATCACAATGCAAATGTTCACAATGTTCGCTCGCATCCACATGCCTGTTGACCTTTTCAAAAAATTCTAACAGTTTTGTGAGGCAAGACTTCCCCTTGCAGAAGCCATGCTGACTCTCCCTCAGCAGAGCTTGTTCTTCTATATGTTTTAAGATTTTATCTTTAATGAGACTTTCCACCATCTTCCCTGGAACAGATGTTAGGCTAACCGGTCTGTAGTTTCCCGGGTCCCCCCTCCTTCCTTTTTTAAAGATTGGCGTGACATTAGGTATCCTCCAATCCTCTGGCACAGTGTCCGTTTTAAGGGACAAGTTGCATATTTGGGTCAAGAGGTCAGCAACTTCATTCTTGAGTTCCTTCAGAACTCCTGGGTTGATACCATCCGGGCCTGGTCATTTATTAATCTTTACAGTGTCTCAGAGTTACGGGTTTAAAAGCCATGTCTGAAGAAAACTTGAGATTTAATTTTCTTCGTTCCGCTTGCGGGTTTCCTGTGTTGGCAGCCGCAAACGGACAAATACATTAAAATCCAAGGAATGCCGTGGTAGCCTACGTTTCGTTCCGTGCCCCGGAACCTCTTCTGGGCAATTACTACAATTGCAGATGAATACTCGAGCCTTGGTCACTTTCCGGTATAAAACCTAGAAAGCGCGGGAAACCACTGTTGATTAGGAACGGAAATAACCTGAGTTCACCCCATGACCAGGTTAGCTGTCAAATGCTCCGTTAAAAGGAACTGCCGCTTTTTTCCTGTTTCTCCGCTGCCGCTTTTTTCCGCTTGATCTTTGCGAATTATTGGCCACCAAATTCGATTTGTAAATACCAGATCTTGTTGCCTATTAACCAGTTTGTCAATAGGATGTTTACATATTTCCAAAGATTCTAGATGGCGTAGGATTTTGAAGTTATTTTCTTTCTGCAGGCAGCGGGTTTCTTCAAACCGGAAGACACACGATCCGGTTTGAAGAAACCCGCTGCCTGCAGAAAGAAAATAACTTCAAAATCCTACGCCACCTAGAATCTTTGGAAATATGTAAACATCCCATACCACTCCCAATTCTTACTCTGTTATTTCTTGCTTGTTCCCAATCCTCTGCACCCTCATTCCCTAGGGATGAGGAGTCCCGAACCGGATGCCCCTCGGCTCCTGTAGGCTTTCCCCCAGGGATCAGTTTAAAAGCTGCTCTGCCACCTTCTTAATGTTACGCGCCAGCAGTCTGGTTCCGTTTTGGTTCAAGTGAAGCCCGTCCCTCTTGTACAGGCCTGGCTTGTCCCAAAATGTTCCCCAGTGCCTAACAAACCTAAACCCCTCCTCCTGACACCAGTGTCTCATCCATGCATTGAGACCCCTGAGCTCCGCCTGCCTAGCTGGCCTTGCGCGTGGAACAGGCAGCACTTCTGAGAACGCTACCTTTGGGGTCCTGGATTTGAGCTTCCTACCTAGCAACCTAAATTTGGCCTCCAGGACCGCCCGGCTACATTTCCCCACGTCGTTGGTGCCAACATGCACCACAACCGCTACCTCCTCCCCAACACTCTCTACCAGCCTATCTAAACGAGAGGTGATGTCCGCAACCTTCACACCAGGCAGGCAAGTCACCATGCGGTCCTCACATCTGTCACAGACCCCCCTCTCTATGTTCCTGACTATAGAGTCACCCACAACAAGAAGCCCCCTTCCCCCACTCCCCAGAGGAGTATCCATAGTGCGACTGGGTACGGGCCCATCACCTGAAGAAGGGGTCCCCACTGTCATACTTTAATTCACCAATTATTAGCATTTTCTTTTTATACACCCATCTACATTCAACAGCTTTTTGCCCTTCTGGTAATTTTACAGGGGTAAATACATTGTGCTTGTCCATGGCCCTCATTTCTTCATTCATTGCTTCTTTCCACTTCTCCTGCTCTGCCTTAGGCAATTGTAAGACTTCTTGATAACTTTGAGGTTCATAATTAACATGACATACTCTCACCTCCCCTGCTGTAAATCTATCAGGGGGAATTCCTTTAGTCACTCTTTCTGACCTACGCAAAGTAACAGGTTCAGGGGCGTCGTGACAACGCGCGACACCCCTGAGCGGGGGCGCGCGTCACCCTTAAGGGGGAGGCTCCGCCCCCGCACGTGACGTCACGCGCAGGAGCGGAGCGCCCTCCCCGCTCCGTTTTTGGCTCATTTTGGAGCCAAACAGACCCAGGGGAGGGAGGGCGGGCCCACCTCCACCACAAAAATGTAAGTGGGGGGCATCGCGCGTCACCCCTATACGCGCGACGCCCCCCGGCGGCCCGCCCCCCCCGCTTCCCCCTGTCGACGCTAGTGAACAGGTTCTTCCTTTACCGGGACCTCATGAGTTAATGTGTTCTCTAACTTATCAGCACCTGGGGCAATTTGTTGCTGTGGCAACGAATTTGTGTGACTTTTCCTTCTGCAAGGAACCTTGACTGAGAGGAAGAAAAACTTCTGAGTTGTCATCAGTCGCGTCACAAGGATGCGCGTCACCCCAGAGCAGGGAAGCACGTCACCTTTAAGAACGCGGCTCCGCCCCCGCGCGTAACGTCATGCGCGGGCACAGAGCTCCCCCCCGTGCCGTTTTCGGCTCATTTTGGAGCCAAACGGACGCGAGGGCAGGCGGGCAGGCCCAACTTCAGGAACAAACTGTAAGTACCCCCAGGCGGCCCGCCCCGCGCTCTTCTCCTTGTCAACGCCCCTGGTTGGCATGTATCCTCCCCCAATTCTCATGCTCTGAAAAGTTTGCTGACCGAGAAATTACAACATTTTTACTACCATCAGTAAAGCGATATGCCTTTAAACCAGCTTCATAGCCTATAAATTTCATTTTCCTGGCTTTTGCTTGCCCCTTTTTTCTGAGTGCCTTTGGAATGTGTACTCACGCACTACAACCAAAAATTCTTAAATGTGACAGAGATGGTTTTTTTCCCCATAAAGTTTGAAATAGGGAGTATCATTTATTGCCGAACTCCACAGCCTATTGATTAAATCATTGGCAGTCAAAATGGCCTCTCCCCAGTACCCCTGACTCATTCCTGAGTCAGACAGCAGAGAATCTTTCATGGTCTGTAATACACCATTTCTACGTTCTGCAACGCCATTTTCTGCTGGCGTGTATGGGTTTGTTTTTCTGTGGGTAATCCCCATTTTCTTCAGCCACTGCTGGAAACTGGAATTGGTAAATTCTGTACCCCTATCAGTCTGTAACTGGGATACCTTTTGAACCAAAACGTTTTTGTGCCCAAAATAGCCAATTCTTGAATTGTTCAAATACTTCAGTTTTGCTTTTTAGTAAAAAACAAAATCCAAATCTTGAAACGTCGTCCACAATACAAAGCAAATATTTGGCCCCGCCAGCACATGGCAACAAAGGACCAATTAAATCAGAATGCACCAGCTGAAAAATTCTTTCGGATATCCTTTCACTTTTCTTTTTTACAGGGAAAACCTTTGACTTTGCATCTTTACAAGTTGCACAGTCCAGAAAGTTTTTACATGCTTTTACACTCAGCCCTATTGCATGTTCTGGCATTTTTTCTAGCACTTTAAAACTTGCATGCCCCAATCTTCTATGCAATAGGTGTACACACCCATCATGATCTGGCTTGTTTGAAAATGCTATCTGTGCTGTGATTCTCCCAACTTGAGTTTGCATAACATAAAGTTTGTTCTGTAGTATACCTTGTGCACACACTTTGTCACCTCTTATAATTTGAAATTTACCCCCTGAAAATTCAGTTTTATAGCCTGCATTATCTAAACATGACACACTTAATAAATTATACTCTAGGTCAGGAACACACAACACCCCAGAGAATGTCTCATCAATACAGGGTACATAAATTGATCCCTGTCCACTGATTTTCAAACAATGCCCATTCGCAAGACATATGTGTTCTCTGGCTGCTGGTTCAAGGGTAGAAAATAGTTCTGGATCATTCACAGTGTGCTCCACTGGCGTCGACGGGGGGAAGCAAGGGGGCGGGCCGCCGGGGGGCGTCGCGCGTATAGGGGTGATGCGCGATGCCCCCCACTTACAGTTTTGAGCTGGAGGTGGGCCCACCCTCCCTCCCCTGTGTCCGTTTGGCTCCAAAATGAGCCGAAAACGGAGCGGGGAGGGCGCTCCGCTCCTGCGCGTGACGTCACGCGCAGGGGCGGAGCCTCCCCCTTAAGGGCGACGCGCGCCCCCGCTCTGGGGTGTCGCGCGTCGTCGCGACGCCACTGGTGTGCTCACTAGCACCACTGTCCAACAGCCAAATGTCTCTGGTATTTCTTCCTGCTGCTTCCACCACGGAAACGTGTGTTGTCTCTTCTTTGTAGTCGTGTTGCATTTCCTTTGAAGGGGGTTCTTGCTTTTTTCACTTTACAGTCTCTCTGGAGATGATTAGTAGAACCACATCTGAAACACCGTCTCACCGTGTAGACTTTTTCTTGCTCTTGGCTGTCTCCTTGGAATGCCGTTTCTTCCTGCTTATGCAATAAATCACTATCATTCTTCCCTCGGACATGGGATCTTTCATCTCTTTTTTGCTCTTCCTGTAGTAATCTTACAGTCAAATAAGCCATCGTAAGCTCCTGTTCTTTCATTGATTCAAGGCTTGCAACTATCAAATCCCATGATTGATCAAGAGAACTTAGAACTATATACACCTGATGGGCTTCAGGAAAATTCAGCCCTCTTTCTTCCAGTTCAAGAAAGATTTTTCTCATGTATTGAAGATGATCTGACACTCTAACTCCTGGCTTCAACTGTGCCTTATACAACTTTCTCGTAAGAAAAACTTTGCTACTTGAAGTTTCTCTTATGTGAATACTTCGCAATGCACCCCAACACCCTGCAGCAGACGTCAGTCCACGCACATGAAATAACTGTCTTCTAGGCACAAAATAATGCTAGCCAGAGACTTTTCAATGAGTCGCCTTTCAGCTGCTGTTGGGTCATCTGGAGAGTCACTCACCACTGTCCAGAGATTCTCTCTATGCAGAAACATTTCCATTTTGAGGCTCCATGACAGGTAATTTGTCTCATTAAGCCGGGTGAGAGGAAATCCTCCACCTGCTCCCACGACAGACTGCATTCTGCTGTTCAAGCTGTCCACTACCCCTCCTGGGCTCAAGGATGCTGACCTCTTCGCCGGACCTTCAGCAGGATCTGGAAATCACCAGGCACTGATTTACGGCTGGGCTGGGCCCATAACCTATCAGAGTGCGCAGAAAATTTATGGCGTGCAGCCTTCCAGTCCTTGTCCGCAACGAAGAATAACACAGACACGGTGGTTTCCACCACCAAAGTCTATTTACATTACTTACAAGTATATACAGCAGATAAGCATAGCAGTCTTTCATCAGCAATTTCGTACAGAGTAACAGAGCAACAGCACAGAGAATTGAAGCCTCAGAAATACTTGTCCTGGGTGCTTTACTTTTATATCGCTGCTAACCAATCAGATTTAAACATTGCATCCTAGTCAGCATGACACAGTACCTTTTTTCTACTACCTTGTTAACCATTTAGTTTAAGCATGGTCTCATCTTTTGTTTAATCAGTATGACACAGCATTTTTGCCCTGCATGGTTTTTTCTGTTCATGCTTGTGAATTCCCAGGTTATAATAACCTGACAATATCTTATCTTAATTTTTTCAGTAAATATTTAATGGGAGATTTCCAAGGACAAAGACATGCTGATAGTTTGCTTTCTATAGGTTATGTCCTAAGTAAGTTACGGTACAAGTCTATGCATGTCTACTTGAACATACGCCCCACTGAGTTCAATGGAACTTTTAACAGTCAAATTGCCACCATTTTCTGCCAGAAAGTTCCCAAACTCCATTTTACAATGTTATTCAATGCTTTAATTTGCTGGAAAAGGGGGTCTGCCAGACTGAAGAGAGATAACAAAGAAGGAATAGACCAGCTTACACATACAAGTTGTAAATCTGTTAGTTCAAGTTCTTTGAAAAGAAAGAAGCTCTTAAGCCCGACCCACACAGCACGAGCTCCGGCGCGTCCCAGACGCATGGAGAGCTCTGCCGAGCTGTGTGGTCACCATTTCGAGAGAGAGCAGTTGAACGCAGGAGAGCTGCACTCTCCCGAGTTCCGGCACGAGCAGAATAGTTTGTTGCCCATGATTCTGAGGAGGCGGGGATGCGGAGCTACTGTAGCCACCAATCAGATGAGAGGGCGGGATGAAAGGGGTTGTCAGTCAATTGGAACTCACTTTCTACTTGAACAGTCCCCGATTTCTCTTGGATCCATTTCTCCTTCTCACAAAAGTTAGCAAGATGAATTCTATTCCCGGCACAAATTGTTTTGTTAGTTTTCTCTCCTTCCTGCCCCCCTCTCTCTCTTCTCTTGTGTATCGGACTGCACTTGTACTTAGCCAATCTCCGCTGCACTTTCTAAGAAGGCGGTACAACAGGAAGGACTATTTGCAAGAAGACACTTGTGGAGATGAGGTCAGCGCTGGGAGGCGGGCGTCCAGGCACCTACGCTCACTCGCCTCCGCACCAGATCTCGTGCGGTGTGGGTCGGGCTTTAAATGTGAGCATGGACAGAGTTATGCAAGAAATATTGGTGCAACATTCTGACCAATTAAAGGTAATGCCTCTTAAAAACCAGATAAGAACATAAGAACATAGAGCCTCAAAATCCTACAAGCTAGGCTTCAGCAGTACGTGAACCAAGAACTACCGGAAGTACAAGCTGGGTTTCGAAGAGGCAGAGGAACTAGAGATCAAATTCTGCTTACTTTTTTTACTTACTTACTTACTTAATTACCTTACCTGTCCCGCCACCACTGACATTGCAACCATTCCGCCGCCTTTGCCACCAGCTGCGGCAAAGGCCACCATCATCGTCATCTTCGCTGCCGCCACCATCGTTGTTATCTTCGGCCGCGACAGCCACAGCCACCACCAACATCCACGTTGTCTTCGCCACCGCCACCATCGTTGTCACCACCGCCGCCATTGTTGTAGTCGTCTTTCTCTCTTGTTTTTCAAAAATCTTTCTGGTTTGTCTCAGGCAGAATTGTCACTAGGGTTTGGCTCACGGTGCGAGAACTCATGGATTCACCCCCATGGACCTCCTCCCATACGAGACCATACAGAATCCTTAGTAATGTTTTTTCTACTAATGTTACTTGTAAATTGTAATTCCCATATATCACTGAATGTAATGGCAATAATAGTGAAATAAACTCGGTCAACCCTAGGGTGCCCATATCCAAAAAGGGACAGGATGCCTATGCCTTTAACCATTGGAATTTGGGCAGGTGCAGCTCATCATGGAAGGGTGCAACGAGCTACACCTGCCAAAATTCCCGCTTCTTACAATGCTTAAAGGCATACGCACCCTGTCCCTTTTTGGATATGGGCACCCTAGTCAACCCCCAAGAGATCCCAGCACTCAATGGGGACAAGAACATCGAGCAACCACCAAACTCATCACTGACTATCTAGACTCCAACAGACAGAAGGAACGGAAGACCTACTGCAATCCCCAAACAGCAAGCCTCTTGGCAGGAAACAAAGCCTCCCTCCTCAAACCCAGTCTCTGCACTCCTGCCTTATCCAACAAGAGATTACAGCATCTGTTAAGTACTCTTATGCCAGCAGGTTTCCTGGAAACATGACTGCAAAACATGACGGGGCATGCAGAGAACACCTACAAGGGAAATACCGGTAAATTTACTGCAATAGTCTTTCGCATTGCGTTGCAGCTACTTGAGATCCTTTCTAGTCTTCCTTTCCAAAGCCTTCTTTGCTATCATGACTCTCAAACCCACCTTCTTCTTAAGGAAATTTCTGATCTCTCTCCTGAGCCCTATTTAACTGGTGGTGCAAAAAAACACAAGTGGTAGAAAATGGATCATTTTAGCACCACCGGTAACAAACGGTAACAAACCCATTAAAGCACATGACACATAGTTGAGTAACAGAAAGGTGCCAGCTGAAATTGTGGTTTGCACTTAGCAAGGCATTCAGAAGCAAGGACCCCCCCCCCCCCGGAGGCAGAATGGTGGTGGGGGGTCGGGGTAGGAAGGAGACACAAAGGGATAGGTTTTATTCCTGGAAATGGGCGATGATTCAAAGCCACTACTGTGTTCCCGGCGTTCCCATTTCCCTGCCCCCTGCCAGCCGCCCAGGTAGAAGGCGGGTTGGCTGAGAGTAGCACAGAAAGGAGCAGCTGTTAAAAAAAATGGCATAGGTTATGTTCTTTTAATAGTCTCCCCCCAAAGCTCCCTGCAATGCGGATCCTGACGGGAGACGGACTCGAACCATCTACATTCAACCCCCGGTAACCTGGCCAAGAAGGGGTGCGGGGCCCACTGCGCACCCTCATACTTCCCTGATCCCACGGTGGGATGCGGAGACTCAAACTCCGCTTTTACGGCCGTTTAGATATAGTGCATTGCTTCCCGGAGCCTCTCCGTTCAATGGGAGGCGAGCCTCCATTACCGGGAGGATCAGGTCCCTTCCGTGTGGGGACCCATCCCTGGGGAGACCCCGATCACCCTTAGAAAGGATCTGGAAACATAAAAGAATGCACAAAAACATAGCAATAAGCCCTCATAAAGTCTCCATTTCCATGACTAAAGGGTACTATGGCTTTAAGAGTAAGAGCTGTCAGTGAAAACGTTTCATTCATAAAAATCCGGGGTTACGTTTAGTTTATTCTGTTCATAATAAAGTTCCATTGCTGACCGCATCTCTTGGCTGTGCACCCAGACAAGTTAATCCTTTAACAAGCTTTAAGAGGATTAAGTGGGTACATAGTGAACTTTGCAGCTTTCTGCTTCTTTCCAAGCGGAGAAAGGGCTGGCGGGTTGCGTTTGTCTGTGAACCTTTGTCCTCTTGAAGCGCACTTCTGCAATTAAGGTGTGCGCCAACTGGAAGCGGACTGAATTCTTAATGCGGTTTGCTTAAAAAAATGAAATCCTTATTGGGTTTTCTCCAACCATCCCCTCCAACAATTTTTGTGCCAAATCTCTAACAGTTTCCTGATTAAACTTTACAATAATCTCCCTTGGGAGTTTATACATTCTTGCACCATTAGACCTTAATATATACACTGCTTGTACTCCCTCTATTACATTTTGGACCTGACTGGCCTCTATCTGTTCTGAGAACCATCGAAGAACTCTTGATTTAACATTTTCATTTTCATTTTCTGGAAAATTCTAAATATGAAACACAAATCTAGCTTGCTCCAACTGTAATAACAAAACACTCCGTTCAAGAAATTGATTCTTTTGTTGCAATTCTTGCACATTATCCTATAATTTCTGTATCTTATCTTGTTGTTTTCCCCTATCTTCTTTCAGCATCGGGAATCTCTTTCTGATTTTTATTCACTCCTTTCTGTATGGTCTTCTTGTATCCATCACAATCTTAATTTTTTTTCTTTTAATCCACCTATTTCTCCCATTAGTTTTTATCCAAAGTGAGAATTTGAGATTGAATCTGTTGTATCTGTTCTTTATCAATTTTCGTATCTTCTTTAATAATCCTAATATCTTCTTTCAGCTCCTTGATTTCCTGTTTAATTTCTCTCAAAAGCTCCAACATCCCAAATTGACTATCCGCCTTTTAAGTTCCTTTTCAGTAACTAATAGTGTTTGAATTGAAGTACTCATACTTGGTGAAAATTTCCCTTTAGCCGGGTCTTTCTTTGACTGTGCCATCCCTACAAACTCTCTACAGCAAATCTATATCTCTGTTTAAGGGGGGGGGGGGAATATACCTTTTCTTCCTTCATACAAATTCTAAGAAATTAAAGTCACTTAAAAATCACTTTAGGCATTAAATACAAAGCAATAGAAAACAAAGAAAATGAAGTCACATTGAAAATGTCTTTAACACCATTTTCTTCTACTCTTCTCCAACTATCAGACACGCCTCTCTCTGAGGTGCTTTATATCTTCCGCAGAGATCACTTTCTTGTAATTCAAACAAAAGGCCCCTCTTGCAGAAAATACCTCCCCCCAATTGAATATTTTCTCTGTTATTAAGAAAGTTCCCTTCGGGCACAAGGTGTCCTCCTTTTCCTTCTTGTTCCTGTTATTTCTCCATCCAGCCGGGCACCGTCCTTCCTCTCTGACGTAATCCAAAAAGGAACTTAATCAAGGAGGGTCAAAAACCACCCTTTAATTACTTGAGAACCAACATTCATTTCTTATAACCAAACTGGAATTCCCCAAAGTTCTTAAATCCAAAAACATTCCAACAGGTACACGTGAAGCTTACCAAATATGGATTCCCCACCAATCTTCCTCCTGTTCTTATAGTAATCTGTTGCTTGCTTATCTTTGGCTATAAATTTGCATTCTTTCAGTTCTCAATTTGTTATTACTGCCCTCCAAACATTATCTCTCTGACAGATGTTCCCTTTGCCATAAATCCTTCTCCCAAAGTAGTGTTCAAAGCTGAACAAATCTCCACACTTACAGCCAGTTGTAAATTACTGCGTCCGTTCACAGCCGCTTGTAAATTTCTGCTTCCATTCACAACATTCAACCCAAATGCCCAGAGGCGTCACTGGAGCGAGGCGGGGAGGGCCGACCGCCTGGGAGTGTTGCGCGCAAAGGGTGATGCGTGGTCCCGCGCATGCACTCACGCGCACACCCGCGCGTCGTGCACGTCACCTCCCGCTCCAGGAGAAGGCCTCGGAGCATCCGCCCTCGGCGGAGCTCCGAGGCCTTCTGAGGAGGAGCCCAATGCGCAACGTCATATTTATTAGGTTTTTCGTGCCTGCGCAGAATGTTTGAGGGCAAAAGGGCAGTCCTTTGCCCTCAGAAACGTACTGCGCATGCGCGAAAAACCTAATAAATATGATGTCGCGCATTGGGCTCCTCCTCAGAAGGCCCAGGACAGCCGGCCGGAGAGGATGTCTCCGGAGCCGGCAGCAGCGGAGACTCCACTGCTGCCAGCTCCAGAGACATCCTCTCTGGCCGGCTGTCGCGGCGCGCGGGTCATTAGGGCGGCGCGCGCACCCTCGGTTTAGGGCGGTGCGCGCCCTAGTGACCCCACTACAAATGCCAAATATATTACTCACTCCTGGAGTCACCTATGACCAACCAAACCTTTTCAAAACCAAGTTTCCAATTTTAAAGTCTTTAGTCTATTCTTTTTTGCTGTGTTCCAAACGGTGGTGGGAGGTACCGTGACTATCTCTGTGACACCATGGCGTCCAGAGGTCCACTTACTCAGTTGCTGCCGAGCAAATCCTGCAGACTACAAGCATCCGGAATTTCTGCCAGACCGAGCTCTTTGCACCCTCCTGCCTTCTCCTAGGTCAATGAAGGCCCCATTTCTCAATCCCGACGGGCCTGGAGGGGGATAAAACTGAGCAGGGCAGACAGAGCTCCACTAAGCCATGTCTAAACGCCACGTTCATAACTCCTCCCCCCTGCCACTACAAATTGTTAACCAGGTTCTATATCAGAGACTAGGAGCACAATCCTATGTAACTATCCGGCAGGCAACCCAGGGCCACCCGCCGTTCATCCCCTTTCCCCGGTGTAAACCGGGTAAGGTCCAATGGGCCTCCTTGGATTTCCGCCAGCTATTTAGCTGGCGGAAGTCAAAGGAGGCCGTGTAACAGCCGTGCCGGCCGGGGACGGGGATATGTAGGGCGCTATCCCCACACCCTCCTGGGCCGGCACGACCAATAGCCCCCCTCCCTCACCGCTCAGACCACCCAGGCAGCCACTGGGGGATTGCTTACCTTCCTTCAGTGGCTGCATGGAGATCCGGCGGCAGAGTAAGGGCTGACGGCCTACCGTCGGCGGCCCTTACTTGCAAGTCATCGCAAACGTGCCTTACAGCACGTTTGCAACAGCTTAGGGCGATGGGGCGCTCTGCCGCCCTAAAGTAGGGCAGGATTGTGCTGTAATTGTGGGGAGTCTGGAACAGTAGAGGCGTGTGCCTGTTTGTGTTGTGCTTTTCCATTCTGGTATCAGTCAGCTTCAATCAAACAAGAAGATTAAAAAAAAATCCTACACCCAGCACAGTGATTGCAACACTTCTCAGCAGTGCAACTATGCAATCAGTCTGGAGAAGTCCAGATATATATAACCGTCAGGGACAGCAGGCACACACTCATCTGTGTTCTTTCACTTCTTCTCTGCTAACCTTCTTTCAATTAGGCTGGGAGCAACATTACGGGCACAGCAGTTAGTTTGTGTTCCTGCTGCGGCAGAGTGAAACTCTTGGAGCCAGGATGGGCCAGGCATCCACATGGGCTGGTAAGTCTGGTGGTGGCACAATTTATGGTTACATTTGGAGGGGACAGTTGTGGACTCCGAAGAGTCTCCTGTCCTGGGCATGTTTTGGCAAGTCAACAGATATCACAGTCATTTTGTGCTGACGGGGTTGTTTATATACAAGCTGTGCAGCGCAATCCTATCCAACTTACACCACTGGCGTAACCAGCGGTGCAGCGAGAACGGGAGGGCCCTGAACAGAAAGGGGATTCAAATCCCCTCCAAAGGGGGATTCAAAGGGGATTTAAATCTCCCCTCGCCTCCCCAGCTTCCCGCCCTGCCCTCGCCCACTGTTTACACCGGTGGTGTAAGTTGGATAGGATTGTGCTGGTGGAAAGGAAAGATTTCAACATCTATGAATACAGAGCTTAAACATTTTGCAGACCGTGCAAACAACTCCACATCCTCACACAGGAAAATCCCATGCAATTGATTAGCTAAGCAGGTTTGAGGTGTTCTGCTGTGTTTTCTAATGTTCATTTCATTCATGTGAATTGTTTAACTAAAAGGCATCACCCTGGTCCCTGAGCAATCTAGAGATCTAAAGGAAAGATGGTGTAATGTTCACGAGAAGTCTACCTGGTTTATAATGTAATATTTTTCTTCTTGCTTTTCTGCAGTAAGTGCAGTTGCACTGATATTTCTACAGTGTGGTAAGTTGCTATTTCTTTCTCTCTTGTTTTTCAAAAATCTTTCTGGTTTGTCTCAGGGAAAAGTATCACTAGGGTTTGGCACACAGTGCGAGAACTCATGGATTGGAATTTGGGCAGGTGCAGCTCATCATGGAAGGGTGCAACAAGCTACACCTGCCAAAATTCCCACTTCTTACAATGCTTAAAGGCATAGGCACCCTGTCCCTTTTTGGATATGTGCACCCTAGTCAACCCCCAAGAGATCCCAGCATTCAATGGGGGCAAGAACATCACTGACCATCTAGACTCCAACAGACAGAAGGAACAGAAGACCTACTGCAATCCCCAAACAGCAAGCCTCTTGGCAGGAAACAAAGCCTCCCTCCTCAGTCCCAGTCTCTGTGCTCCTGCCTTATCCAACAACAGATTACAGCATCTGTTAAGTACTCTTTTGCCAGCAGGTTTCCTGGAAACATGACTGCAAAACATGACAGGGCATGCAGAGAATGCCTACAAGGGAAATATCAGTAACTTTACCTACTGCAATAGTCTTTTGCATTGCTTGCAGCTACTTGAGATCCTTTCTAGCCTCCTTTTCCAAAGCCTTCTTTGCTATCATGACTCTCAAACCCACCTTCTTCTGAAGGAAATTTCTGATCTCTCTCCTGAGCCCTATTTAACTGGTGGTGCAAAAAAACACAAGTGGTAGAAAATGGGTCATTTTAGCACCACCGGTAAGAAACGGTAACAAAAGTTGTTTTGGTGTCACCACTCCCTGGGGTGTCATCTGGTGCAGTCCTCACCCCACCCACCCCCCGCACCACCCTAGTGATGCCCTTGGTCTCAGGTTCTACTAGGGTCCTGATACGCCTGCATCTTCTCCTTTTACTCATGCAGCACAGAGCAAAGGGAAGCTCTATATGATGGGGCTTTGGCCGCTGTTGGCCAAATAGATGCACCAAGGATTATGATACCAAAAGTGACCCCATTGTTCTGCCCCAATAGAAAGTTCACAATGTTGCAAAAATAATTTGCTGAAATAATGTCATCATATTCTCTTTGTGATGAACTTAAATTCACTAGATGGCAGTTGGGCATCCATTATGTGCATTGGAAGCAGGATCGGCAGTTCTGCTCCCAAATTAACACATGTTCCATAGATTGTGTGAATAGATTCTATGCATGAATAGGCTGCATCCTTTGGTGATCCTCTGCATGATCAGGGACCTGCTTTTGCATTTTGTTGCAGCTCTCCATTTCTTCTTTGACTAATCTATTGTTTTAATTGATATTTAATTTTTTCTCCCCAATTCTCTTTAACAGTTTCTAGCTATAAGTTGGTTTGTTACTTCACAAGCTGGTCCCAGTACCGAAAATCTCAAGGGCGTTTTATCACTGATGCCATTGATCCACAAGTCTGCACCCACCTCATTTATGCTTATGCCAATGTTAAAGACGGTCGACTCGTCCCTACAGAATGGAATGATGCCACTACCTATCAAAACCTCAATAGTCTTAAAACCAAGTGAGCATTTTAGCAAGGCACAGTGGGCAGCCCAATCCTACTTAGCTTCCCATGCAGCGGGGCCAACGTGGGTTACGCTGCATCCAGGTGGGGAATGACAACTGCTGGAAGTCTCCGCAGGGTAAGGGGACATTTGTCCCCTTGCCCCAGGGTAAGCCCCAGGAGCCACTATGGGGTAACTCAGAACTGCATGATCGCAATAGCTGGCTCAAGTCCGCGTTCCCCCATGTCGGTGGATTGGGCCCAGGAGTGGAGATAGGATGCAGCACACGTCAGCACCGCTGATCCTGCCCCCTGGGCCTGATCTGCCCACCCCACCCTCATCACCACCCAACCCCTGCCCTTATACCCCCTCCTTGCCTTCCCCCTGCTCCATTCCATCCTCGTTCCGCTCTGTGCAAAACTCACCTTCCCTGGCCTTTGCTGCTCCTTCTGACAGCACGGGCCTCCGCACCAGTGCTGGCAAATGCTGTGCCGTCACAAAGTGCTTTACGGCACTTTTGCAACAGCAAGCACCGGCGCAGTGCGCACTGTGCCAGTCCAGGAGGTAAGTAGGATTGTGCCAAAAGGCTTCTTAAGGCTGCAATCCTATACAGACTTACCTCAGAGTAAACCTCATTAAGCACAGTGGGGCTTATGTTTGAGCAAATATATACAGAATTGTACGGTAACTAACCCAATCCTATCCAAATTCCCACACACACACAGTGATGCAGCCGTACCACCGGAGCGCACACTGCATTCTGTGAGTAGGGCAGTCCCAGAGGTTTCCTCCAGATAAGGGAACATTTGTTCCCTTGCCCAGGGGTAAGCCTCCGCTGCCCTGATGGGTCTACTCAGACCTGTGCTAGCAATTTAGCTGGCGAAAGTCTATGTGGACCTGGGTAGGTGGATCATCAAGGTCAGGAAGGCAGAGCTGCTAATGCTGATATCCACCCCTTCCCACCCTCAACACATCCCCATCCTCTCCCCGGTCTCCCCCTGGTTCTGCCTACCCTCCACCCCTGTGCCAACTTACCAGAACCAGGGCTCCCATGGCTGCTGTCTCTTGGCCACCACCGCTCACTGTTTGTAGCAGCGGCCAGGCTGCAGTCTATGGCGCATCACTTTTTGCAACTGCCGTAAAGTGCACTGCGCAGCTGGAACATGAGTTCCAGTGGCACAGCAGACCCATAGGATTGAGCCATAAGGGCATTTAACTGTGCGTAGTTAACTTTCTCTTAATGATGTCCTAGGTTCACAAAAATCAAAGCTCAATTCAACTCTCTGAAATCACTTCAGAATTAACTGATCCCCTTTTTAAAAAAAATTACTTCCTTCACATCTCCTTAGAAATCCCAGCTTGAAGACCCTTCTCTCTCTTGGTGGAGCTAACTTTGACCCTGAACTGTAAGTATAGGATAATCTATTCTATTCACTTGCATTTGCCTGTAAAAACCACACATTACAGACCCATCTAAGCTTCCCTCAGCAAATCAGTGGGAGTGGGAAAAAAACACTCTTCCCTTTTTGACCATTTTACGTTTGTAGATGGTGCAGTATCTCAGGACACATTTGTAAAGAAAAGATGGCAAGTAATAGCTTGCATGATATGAAGAACACAATTTGATGAGACATACAAATTTATACTGTACGTTATATTTCCAAAATGGCCTTCAGGATTACTTGGCACAAAACATTTTTTGCTTAGTCAGTGTGATAGAATTGGTGATGAGAGGCCCAGTCCCATGAACACTGTAACTGTGTGAACCTATTAATTATTATTACTAACAGTATTTTTATTTTATTTTCCACATTTTTTATACCGCCCTTCCTCCAAGGAGCTCAGAGTGGTGTACATATTTACTCCCCTCCTTTTCGTCCTCACAACAACCCTGTGAGGTAGGTGGGGCTGAGAGATAGTGACTGGCCCAAGGTCACCCAGGAAGCTTCATGGCTGAGCGGGGATTTGAACCTGGATCTTCCAGGTCTAAGTCCGACTCCCAAACCACTACACCATCCTGCTATAATGCTTTTTAACAAAAAAAGTTCACAAAGCAGTTTACAGGCAAAATCAAATGGTTAAATGACTCCCTGTCCTAAAAGGGCTCACAATCTAAAAGGATGCAGAAGAACATCAGCAAATTGATTCCAACTTCACAGGATTAACATCCATGTAGAAATATCTATGTTTACAAATGTCTACAACGTTTACACGTAAGAAACAGTTTAAAAACACTAAACTATAGGATACAACGTTTCGTCCACACGCTGCGGACCTCCTCAGGTATCAGGCAACAGAGTTGCAGAGATGTTAGCCTCTTGATGTACTAGGCTGGCTTATGTAGCAGAGCAAAGCATCGGTTGGAGAAAGACGGTTGACCCCAGTCTGTCCGACTCGGGGGGTAGCTGGTCTTTGATCATCCGAGCAGTTTTCATTTTATTCAGGATGGGAAGCCAGATGTTGTCTACGAAAGAGAGCTCTTGCTGTCTGTTAATTAAATTTAAATGTTTGTTCTTGCTTATCTCAATTGCTTCATAATGAAGTCTTAGCCTCAGGCTTGATTCATGAATTAAACTCCTCATGTTTTCAAACTTGATGGTATGTCCTGTGTTCATTGAGTGTTGAATGTTCTGGATGTTTATATTTAACAGCTGTAATATGTTCTTTCAGCCTCATGTTGATTGAGCACTTAGTTGTTCCAATGTAATTTCTTCCACATTCGCACAGTACGCTGTACACTCCTGGGTTTGACAGCGGGGGTCTTGGGTCTTTGGGATTCCGTAGCAGTTGTGAGACTTTTTTAGTGGGATTGAATATGCTTTTGACATTAAAATGTTTAAATACCCATGCGATTTTATCCATGGTGCCTTTGATAAAGGGTAAGAACAGCCAGCTCTCTTCCTCTTTTTCTTTTGTTGTGGTGTCCTGTTTTTTTTTTAATACTTCTTTTGTATTGCAGAGACCAGCTTCTGTTGATTTGTGATAAAAGGTTGAAAGAACATATTATAGCTGTTAAATATAAATGTCCAGAACATTCAGCCCTAGCGGAACACTCAATGAACACAGCACTGATACGGAAAGGGAGGAATGTGGAGCTAGTAGCCAGGGACCAGACTGACCACCAGGCAGGAAATGGGAGGTAGTTTATCGTGTGCCTCAATCAGCCAATGTCTCCATGTGGCAGTCAAGAGAAAAGGGGGCCCCAGTGCACTTGCTTCAGGCACCATTTATTCATGCCCCCAAATCAGTTTCTAGCTACCTCTACTGGGAAGGAGACTAGTGGGAAATCCATGTGTTTACAGCACAGCTTTTGGAGCTGTTCTGTACTTAGATTTTAGATTATGATACAGTCCCTTGTTATACTTTTCAGCCTGTAGGGAAAAAATTAAATACCACACAACGACTAGGAGACAAAACAGACTCACTTTTCTTTCTATGAACAGTTTAAAAAAAAAAACTATGACATTTAAGATAATGTATCTTTCACCTGTAACAGCTTTAGATCTATTGCACGTTCTCCTGCCAGTCGCTCAAAGTTTGCAGGCTCAGTGGTTCAGTTACTTCGGGATAATCATTTTGATGGCTTTGATCTTGCCTGGCACACTTCGGACGAGAATGATAGGACGCTTTTGGCTACACTGGTTCAGGTACAATAAAATATAAATAATCTTTCTGCAACCAGGTTAAACCAAGGAATGGGTTCAAGAGAGATTCATTTACAAAGGTTTACATCTTGGGAATTCTGTTTTGATGCCTTGACTGTGGGCATCTAACTTCAGGAAGGTTTTTCTCCTCCCTGCCTTCCTTGTAGGTATCAGGGCTGCTAAGGCCTGATGATGGGCAGTGTGAAGTTGTGCCCAGCTGGAGCAACCAGGCTGCACTGGGAGGACTTGAAGGCTGCCAGTATAGTGTAACTACTATTTTTATGTAGCTTAGGAGCCTGAAGCCTGACTCACACTCACTCAGCAATTCCTGAAGGCAAAATAATGTTTGTTTGCCAAATTCTTTTAGGATCTGTCTGAACGATTTCAACACGACAAGAAGACTTCAGGAAAGAACAAATATATCCTGTCTGTTGCAGTACTAGCTGGAAGGGAATCCATTGACAAAGGCTTTGATATCCCAACAATTTCACGGCAAGTACTTTCAACCTTACCTATTATGTACAAAAATAAATCTACACCAACAAGGCACCCAGAATGAATAGCGTATTGGTAGGGAGGTGCACTGGGCAGGTATATTTCCTGTAGATGTATAGTCATACGTAGACATGCCACTCCATGCCGTCAAACGCCCAGCGTGAACCAGACACCAATCACAGAAACTTCCAGTATGGCCATTGTAGCGGATCAGGCAATGTCCTTTCCCCCATTATTTGCACAACTGATGGGCAAGAGTGGGAGCTCAAACTAGTTTGCATAGTTATAAGACACAGTTCAGACCTTGATCTGTGCTGTGCAGAATCTTATCCCCAACCTGCTAAGGTTTTTAGTGGACTCAGATTTGTCACCTAGAAGTCTAGTGTGGGTGGATAAAGATGACACTTTTTTCAACCTTACAGATATAAATTTGGCCATTGCACAAAATGTCTTGCACTGCTATTCACTTGTACTCTTTTCTTATAGGTATGCAGATTTCCTTAACTTCTTGACCTTTGATTTTCATGGTTTCTGGGAACATCACACTGGTCATCTAAGCCCTCTTTATAAGGGCAAAAGTGACACCGGAGCGGCATCCGATTATAATGTGGTAAATTGACAGTTGGAACTACAGTAAGATATGTTTCTGAGGGCTTTCCCACACTTTTCCTTAAGGCTGTTAAGCTGGCATAGCCATGGCTTTGACCCAGATAACTGTAACTACCAGACTAATTACGAAGCCCCCACCCCAACCATTGAATTAATTATAAGCACCAATAGATCCCTTCCTATTAAACCAGGGGCGGGGAACCTTTTCCCTGGCGAGGGCCGTTTTAAATATTAGAAATTTGCTTGAGGGCCGGCTGTAAGGCCGGGCGCCATTTTTATTTATTTAATTAATTTTTGCCCCCGCCCCCCCATCGGCCTTCGGAGGCTCCGCGCTCACCGTCCGAAGCTGCCGCCGAGTCCGCACATCACCTCCGGCGTACCATGCCGATGAGGGCAAGAGGGCAAGAGCTTGCCCTCATTGGCGTGGTATGCATGTGCGAAATGGCCAATGGCCTGGTGAGAAGGGGTCGAGGCGGCGGCCGGGGAGGACATGCAAAGGCCCTCTCCCGGCCTCCGTAGGTGACGCGCGGACCCGGCGGAGCCTCCAGGGGCCAGTTGGGCGGCCTCCCGGCAATCTCTCCGGGGGCCAGACCAGATGGCCTCAGGGGCCTGATCCGGCCCTGGGCCTGAGGTTCCCCACCGCTGTATTAAACAAATGATTGATTCATGCTGCTGAATGGGGAAGAGATTTCTGAAACACACAATCCTGTTCAGGCAAAGGCTTAAGAACATAAGAACATAAGAAGAGCCCTGCTGGATCAGGCCAAAAGCCCATTTAGTCCAGCTTCCTGTATCACACAGTGGCCCCACCAGATGCCTCAGGGAGCACAAGACAACAAGATAACCTGTTTCCCGTTGTCACTCCCTTGCACCTGGCACAGAGAAAACCCAGTTCTGAAACCTCTAAAACCAGGAGGTTGCTTATGGCTTGTAACCTGTGATGGTCTTTTCCTCCATGAATCTGTCCAAACCCCTTTTAAAGGCATCTAGGCCAGGTGCCATCACCACATCCTGTGGCAAGGAGTTCCACAGATGAATTACACGCTGGGTAAAGAAATATTTTCTTTTGTCTGTTCTAACTCTCCCTCCACTCAATTTTAGTGCATGTCCCCTGGTTCTGGTGTTATGTGAGAGGGAGAAGAATTTCCCTCTATCCACTCTCTCCATCCTATGCATAATTTTATACGTCTCAATCATGACCCCCCTCAGGCGCCTTTTTTCTAGACTGAAAAGCCCCAGATGCTGTAGCCTTTCCTCATAAGGGAGGTGCTCCAGCCCACGAATCAATCTGGTCGCTCTTTTCTGCACCTTTTCCAATTCAACTATATCCTTTTTGAGGTGTGGTGACCAGAACTGGAAACAATACTCCAGATGTGTGAGGTGGAGAGTTCCCCTCCCCCCCACTCCATAGGGTCTCTTTCACTCCCCATATGATATAATTTATTAACTGGGATCTCAATGTAAAGTTAGACACCGGTGCTGTTCTCCCCATTAAAATTGCAAGAGAAATCACATAAATGAGCATTTATATAAACACACAGGTATTTTTTCTAGCCCTACCTGGGGATGTTAGCAATTGAACCTGGTACCTTTTGAATGGAAAGCATATTCTATATCACTGAGGTACAGTCTCTCCTCTTTTTGGTATGCTTATCTAATAATTCCTGTGAAAAAGTATTACAGCCGAATCCTCTCCAGGGCTGGCCAGTAGCATGCAGCACCACTGACACAGTGTGCGCTGCATGCGATGAGCCAGCAGACGACCACGTAGCCCGAGAGAGATAAGATTTTTTTACTCACCTCCTCCACTGCTCCCTAGTTCCCAATGGACCTACTTATGCAATTTTGCCAGCATAAGTCTGTTAGGTCCAAGGGGATGTGTCGGGCCTGGGGCGGGAGTTCCGGGTCTTGTGGATGCTGCTACCAGAGATCCACCTCTGACCTGCCCCCAGCCTGGCCTGATCCCAGCCCTTATCTGCCCCTGCCACCACCTTATCTGCTCTGGCAAGCAGTCTGCTGCCCACCACTGCTGATGGGGGGCTTCATGGGCGTCGTTGGAGCGTGGCAGGGGGTGGTCCGCCAGGGGGTGACGCGCACATTACATGTGCAAAGGGGTGACGCGCGCACCCCCACGCGTCAGCTCCGTGACATGCGTCACCCGCGTGACGCGCGCTTGTCACCCTCCGGACGCTCCGAGGCTGGGGAGCCGGCCGGGGAGCAGCCCTTTGCCCTCAGAAAATGTACTGCGCATGCGCAAAAACTGTAAAACTTTACGTTTTGAGCCAGTGGGCCTTCAGAAGGCCCTGGAGCGCCGGCGGGGCCGGACGGTCCGAGGCTGGCTCCCCGGCCTCAGAGCAGAGGCTGAGCTGCAAGGGGGTGTTTGGGGGGTCACCCCAGGGCAGGGGGGTGACGCGCACCCCCCTGCCCTGGGGTGACGCGCATCTAGTGACGCCACTGGGGGGCTTCCAAACCATCAGCAGTGAACCACTTACCATTGGAGCAGCTCGGGCAATGGAGGCTCACATGTTGCAATGGTGGATCGCAAGGATTGAACTGGGCCATTAGTTGTCCAAGCTGTCCTGTGAAAAATAGTTGCCTTTTTCCACATCAGGAAGGGTTCAAAATATTATACATGTGCTTTCTAGAAATAAGTATTGCAAAGCCACTCTAAAATGTGAATTTCAAAAATTATTGGCAGAAAATAAAGTCACCACCCATTTGAGCATTCTTTCCCACAGTCCCTCATCAAAAGCTTTCACTTTTCATTAAAGCTGATCATTCAAATATCAAATTCAAAATACAGATTTCAAAAGATTTGGATATCCATGTCCAATGGTTGTGGCATCTTACAGCACAATCCTGTCTAGAAATACACTGGCGGAACAACTGCTCCATTGGTTAGGGTGTCGCAAACGTGCCATAAAGCATGCTTGCAGCACCCAGAGAGTATATGATGCCAGCAGAGAAGTTTGCGCCACTCCTCCGGTGCCACAGAATGGAGCAGCACCGCGGTGGGAAGGTAAGGCCCCACCAGGTGTTGGAGGGGCTTGGGGAGGGCAGCATGGGGTGTTCCGGGGGGTGAGATAGGTCGGCCAGGCCCAGGAAAGGGATTGGAGGCAGACTCCTCTGCCATATCCTATTCCCCCTTCCCAGACCTGGCTGCCATTATATGGGGCTATCGGACTTGCACCAGCAAAATAGCTGGTGCACGTTTGAGTAGACCCATTGGGGTGTCTGGGGCTCTACTTGGGGCAAGGAGACAAATGTCCACTTCCTCCAAGGAGAGCTCCTGCCACACTGGTGCTCCTATCTGCAGCCTAGCTAGACAGGATTGTGCTGCCCATGTCCCACATGATGCACAGTAACTAATCTCTTCCTCTTCCTTCAGGACTATGCTGTGAAATATTTGAAGAGTAAAGATGCCCCAGCTGAGAAGATCATCATGGGAATCCCCACTTATGCAGGGACGTTTACTCTATCAACCACACAGACTTCTGTTGGAGCCCCAGCTTCTGGCGGTGGAACACCTGGGCCTTTCACAAACCAAACTGGGATATTGGCCCATTATGAGGTGCAGAGAATTTCATTTTATTCTATAGAAACCACCATTTCTATCAGTCTCAATTATCAAAACGGATTCATATCAAAGTTAGGATAATGTACAAAAACAGTGGGAAAGACAAATTCAGTGTTAGATTTGGAAAGGGATTGAAAATAAAATGGCAGGTATCATAATGCCAATGTAAAACTCTTTGGACTGGTTACATTTAGGGTCCAATCCTATTCAACTTTCGAGTGCTGATGGAGCCATGCCAATGGGGTGTGCGAAGCATCCTGGGGGGGGGGGGAGTCACGGATGCCTCATCAAGGTAAGGGACAAAAGTTCCCTTACCTTGGGGCTGCTTTCCACGAGCAGCAAGTGACTCCTGGGAGACAGTGCCTCATTGGGAAGAAGTGCCAAGACGCGAGTTTAGCATCTGTGTGGGTTCAGCAGCAGGTTGAGGAAGCCAGGCCCCCCAAAAACAAACTAAACTAAGTTATGCAGTCAGCCAGCCAGCAACAGGGTGGGGGCTATCCAGTGTTTTGCACCAAGTGTCATATGTATGACTATATGCCTCTTGGGCATAAGTCATGGGCGTGTGCGTGGTACAAAGAGCTCCAGGCTCTCAAGGAGCAAGTTTCCTCCCTTGACACCTTGGTTGCTGACCTGGAGAGGTAGAGACATTTAGAGAGGGGCCAGGGTGAGACTTGAGGCATCATCCCACTCTCAGCTGGGCAGCTCCTCAGCTGCCAGGGAAGAAAGTCTCAGGAGGACGTCATTCTGGAGAAGAGGAATGAAGAATGAAGTTGCCGATCTTTTGACAAAATATGCAACTTGTCCCTTAAAACGACCACTATACCAGAGGATTGGAGGATAGCTATTGTCACGCCAATTTTTTAAAAAGGAAGGAGAGGGGACCCGGGAAACTACAGGCCAGTCAGCCTAACATGTGTTCCAGGCAAGATGGTGGAAAGCCTCATCAAGGATAAAATTGTAAAACATATAGAAGAACAAGCTTTGCTGAGGGAGAATCAGCATGGCTTCTGCAAGGGTAAGTCTTGCCTCACAAACCTTTTAGAATTCTTTGAAAAAGGCAACAGGCATGTGGATATGGGACGGAGTACCCATGGATATTATATATCTGGATTTTCAGAAAGCATTTGATGCAGTTCCTCAGGAAAGGCTCCTGAAAAACTCCATAGTCAGGGAATAAGGGGGCAGGTCCTCCTATGGATTAGGAACTGGTTGAAGGCCAGGAAACAGAGAGTGGGTGTCAGTGGGCAATTTTCACAATGGCAAGAAGTGAAAAGCGGTGTGCCCCAAGGATAAGTTTTGGGACCGGTGCTTTTCAACTTGTTCATAAATGACCTGGAGTTGGGGATAAGCAGCGAGGTGGCCAAGTTTGTGGATGACACTAAACGTTTCTGGGTGGTGAAGACTAGCAGGGATTGTGATGAGCTCCAGAAGGATCTCTCCAAGTCCAAACTGGGAGAATGGGCAGCAAAATGGCAGATGCACTTCAGTGTAAGTAAGTGTAAAGTGACGCACATTGGGGCAAGAAATCAAAACTTCACGTACATGCTCATGGGTTCTGAGCTGTCTGTGATGGATCAGGAGAGAGCTCTTGGGGCACTGGTGGACAAATCAATGAAAGTGTCGACCCAGTGTGCGGCGGCTGTGAAGAAGGCCAATTCCATGCTTGGGATAATTTAAAAAAAGGGATTGAGGATAAAACGGCCATTTTTATTATGCCGTTGTACAAATTGATGGTAAGGCTGCATCTGGAGTATTGCGTCCAGTTCTGGTCGCCGCATCTCAAAAAGGATATAGCGGAACTGGAAAAGTGGAACTGGAAAAGTTGCAGAAGAGAGCGACCAAAATGATTAGTGGGCTGGGGCATTTCATTTGGGGCTCTTCAGTCTAGAAAAAAGGCGCCTGAGGGGGGACATGATTGAGACATAAAATTATGCATGGGAAAGAGAGAGTGGATAGAGAGAAGTTCTTTTCCCTCTCACACAACACTAGAACTAGGGGACATCCACTCAAATTGAGTGGAGGGAGTATTAAAACAGACAAAAGAAAATATTTCTTTACCTAGCGTGTAATTCAGCTGTGGAACTCCTTGCCACAGGATGGCACCTGGCACAGGATGGCACCTGAACTAGATGCCTTTAAAAGGGAATTGGACAGATTTATGGAGGAAAAGTCCATCACATGTTATAAGCCATGATGGGGACAAGTAACCTCCTGGTGTTAGTAATAGGCATCTGGTGGGGCCACTGTGAAATACGAAGCTGGACTAGATGGGCTTTTGGCCTGATCCAGCAGGGTTCTTCTTATGTTCTTATGCTTTGCGACTGCATCGGCACTGGAAATTATAAGATTGGGTCTTAGCATCCTGTGTGCATTTTTGGCTACCCACTTCAAAAGGAATCTGGTAGAGCATCACTGAAAGGCTGAAGTGTTGGAGCTTTTTTGTTTTTAAAAAAGACATCATGATAGAAGGGGGGAACATGTTAAGGTAAAGGTATCCCCTGACAATTAAGTCCAGTCGTCTCCAACTCTAGGGTGTGGTACTCATCTCCATTTCAAAGCCGAAGAGCCAGCGTTATCCGAAGACGCCTCCGTGGTCATGTGGCCGGCATGACTCTCCTTGCCGCAGCGCGTAGCATGCAGCTGGAACACGGAGTGCTGTTTACCTTCCCACAAGCGGTACCTATTTCTCTACTCACATTGACATGCTTTGGAACTGCTAGGATGGCAGGAGCTGGCCAAGCAACAAGCGCTCACCCCGTTGCGGGAATCGAACTGCCGACCTTTCGACCGACAGCTTATGGTTCAGTATAAAACAATAAAATGGTGTGGAGTGAGCAGAGAGAATGTTTTTCTCCCTCCAGTAATACTAACACTCATGCAATGATTGACAAGACCCAGAAAAGAGCAGTCATACAATGCATCAGTAATTCATGGCATTTGTTGTTCAGTCGTTAAGTCATGTCCGACCCTTCGTGATCCCATGAACCATATCCCGCCAGGCCTTCCTGTCCTCCACTATCTTCCTGAGTTCGCTCATTTTCATGTTTGTTGCATCGGTGATGCTGTCTAACCATCTCATCCTTGGCCTTCCCCTTCTCCTTTTGCCTTCAATCTTTCCCAGCATCAGAGTCTTCTCCAGAGAGTCTTCTCTTCGCTTTAGGTGGCCAAAATATTTGAGTTTCAGCCTTAGTACCTGTCCTTCCAGGGAACAGTCAGGCTTGATTTCATTTAGAATTGACTCTCAGGAGTCTTCTCCAGCACCACAGTTCAAAAGCATCTATTCTTCGGCGCTCAGCCTTCCTTATGGTCCAACTCTCGCAACCATACATTGCTACTGGGAACACCATCGCCCTGACTATACGAACTTTTATTGGCATGGTGATATCTCTGCTTTTTATTATGCTGTCTAAGTTTGCCATAGCTTTCCTTCCGAGGAGTAAGCGTCTTTTAATTTCATGGCTGCTGTCTCCGTCTGCAGTGATCTTGGAGCCCAGAAAAGTAAAATCTGTTCCTGCTTCCATTTCTGCCCCTTCTATTTGCCAGGAATTGATGGGACCCGATGCCATGATCTTAGTTTTATTAATGTTGAGTTTCAAGCCAACTTTTGCACTCTCCTCTTTCACTCTCATCAAGAGGCTCTTTAGTTCTTCTTCACTTTCTGCCATTAGGGTGGTATCGTCTGCATATCTGAGGTTGTTGATATTTCTCCCGGCAATCTTGATTCCTGCTTGTGATTCATTCAGCCCTGCATTTCTCATAATGTACTCTGCATATAAGTTAAATAAGCAGGGTGACAATATACAGCCTTGCCGTACTCCCTTCCCAATTTTGAACCAGTCGGTTGTTCCATGGCCGGTCCGAACTGTTGCTTCTTGACCCGCATACAGGTTTCTCAGGAGACAGGTAAGGTGGTCTGGTACCCCCATCTCTTTAAGAATTTGCCACAGTTTGTTGTGATCCACACAATCAAAGGCTTTTGCGTAGTCAATGAAGCAGAAGTAGGTGTTTTTTTGGAACTCTCGTGCTTTCTCCATGATCCAGCGCATGTTGGCAATTTGATCTCTAGTTCCTCTGCCTCTTCGAAACCCAGCTTGTACGTCCGGTAGTTCTCGGTCCACGTACTGCTGAAGCCTAGCTTGTAGGATTTTGAGCATAACCTTGCTAGCATGTGAAATGAGTGCAATTGTACGGTAGTTTGAACACTCTTTGGCACTGCCCTTCTTTGGAATTGGAACGTAAACTGACCTTTTCCAATCCTTTGGCCACTGCTGAGTTTTCCAAATTTGTTGGCATATTGAGTGCAGCACTTTCACAGCATCATCATTTAGGATTTTAAGTAGCTCAGCTGGGATATTATCATCTCCACTAGCTTTGTTGTTAGTAATGCTACCTAAGGCCCACTTGACTTCACTCTCTAGGATGTCCGGCTCTGGGTCAGTGACCACACCAGCGTGGTCATCAGGAACATTCAGATCTTTCTTGTATAGTTCTTCTGTGTATTCTTGCCATCTCTTCTTAATCTCTTCTGCTTCTGTTAGGTCCTTGCCTTTTTTGTCCTTTATCGTGCCCATCTTTGCACAAAACGTTCCCTTGATATCTCCAATTTTCTTGAAGAGATCTCTAGTCCTCCCCATTCTGTTGTTTTCCTCGATTTCCTTGCATTGTTCATTTAAGAAGGCCTTCTTATCTCTCCTTGCTATTCTCTGGAACTCTGCATTCAGTTGTTTATATCTTTCCCTTTCACCCTTGCTTTTTGCATTCCTTCTTTCCACAGCTATTTGTAAAGCCTCACCTGACAGCCACTTTGCTTTCTTGCATTTCTTTTTCTTTGGGATGGTTTTAGTTGCTGCCTCCTGTACAATGTTACGAACTTCCGTCCATAGTTCTTCAGGCACTCTGTCTACCAGGTCTAATGCCCTAAATCTATTCTTCACCTCCACTGTATACTCATAAGGGATATGGTTTAGGTCATATCTGACTGGTCTAGTGGTGTTCCCTACATTCTTCAGTTTAAGTCTGAATTTTGCAATAAGAAGCTCATGATCTGAGCCACAGTCAGCTCCAGGTCTTGTTTTTACTGATTGTATAGAGCTTCTCCATCTTTGGTTGCAAAGCACATAATCTATCTGGTTTCGGTATTGACCATCTGGTGATGTCCATTCTGGTGATGTCCTGGTGATGGCATTCATTACCACTGCCAAAATGTGATGGCTTCCAGCTTAGATGGCTTTAAAAGTTGAAAGAAAGATCAGACATATTTGTGCAATATGGGTCCTCCACATCAGTAGCTATAACCCCTGAGAATGGAAACTATATTCGCGGCAGTTACCTGCTCAATCTGTCCTTTTGCCTGTTTGGTGGGCGTGAGGCTCAGTCGAGTGAAGGGAGTTGTGCAGTAGGCTGCAGGCTGGAATGAGAAAAGTGTGCATTGACAAGCAGAAAACATGCTGTGCAAACATGATTTTATATCAAAAGCAAAGATTCAGGCTTTGAATATGGTCTGTGAAACAATTAGAGCCCAGAACTGTCCCTTACAATAGTATCCACTCAGACAATCTACTGACATCACAGTGCCAATATCTATACTTATAGCTTCCAATTTAATCTCCCAGGTCTGTGATTTTAATTCCGGTGCCACCATGGAATGGATTACAGAGCAGGAAGTCCCCTACTCCCATAAAGGAAATCAGTGGGTGGGATACGAAGACGAGAGAAGCATTCAGAAAAAGGCAAGTATTGTCAAAGGATCTATTCACCTCCTTCCTATGTAAACTATAGACGCTGGTAAGGAATTTCCAAATGTTATATAATGTGTGAAAACTGGCCCTTTTATTCTTAAAATAAGACATCAATAGAGTGACAGAGATGTTACTCCTCTCAGCAGTAGGGAGACTTAGTTCTTGAGGCTGATTTCCCCCCCCCCCCCCCAGCAAAGATATACTAGAATAAGACCTGGAAGATCCAAGTTTACAAAAAGATTTGCTTGTTGATGTTAAGCTATATTGAATATGATTTCCTATTTCACTTTGGGATTTGGCACTGAAAATAAGATGTGGGCCACTCTACAAAGCTGTTCTGTGCCTGTTAGGGGAGGTTTTCTCTCTAGAATTGCTGACTGGCCAAATATTTTAAAAGCCTGTTCAGAATTCTGTCCTCTTGGCAGCCTGCCAGTATCAGAGAATATAAAAAGCCATTAAAATCCAGCAGAGTTGTTTTTCCTATGCGTATACGCATATGAGTTGTCATAGCATACATATGTGTACTACTAAGGCTCTCTCTGGGCATGATTGCATTTGTAATGCACACTGTGTGAACATTGCGTTAATGTGCAAGTGTACTGTGAATGCAAATGGATGCGCAATGCAGTGCTATACAAAAATCCACCCCCTCAATAAAAGGCACATTGAAGTGACCGGCCCCATGCTGGGAGGTGTATTTAGAAGTCTCCTGCAGGTGTTTTAGGAAACAGTTCCAAGCAGAAGAGGCTGCAAGGGAAAAGGTGTGTCATCATGTATGTGTATGTTGGTCTTCCAGTTCCTGCCTACACAGATTTAGGGAATGGTGGTCAGATTTTTGCACATCTGGGCCATTGTGCAGAAAGAGACTCTTCTATGCATGGTTTGTGAGCGAGTTCCTTGCAATTACGTATTCATTATAGCAGGCTCCCCCCCCCCCCCCGCCTTCTCTTCTTTAGGTACAATATATGAAGAATGAAAAATTGGGAGGAATCATGATTTGGGCACTTGATCTAGATGATTTTTCAGGTTCTTCTTGCAACAAGGGAAAATATCCACTAGTTGGGGCTGTGAAACAAGAGCTGGATAAGCAAAAACCAACTTAAGTTATGGATAAGCAAGAACCAGAGAACCATGAAGTCATGATATGCAATGTTCTTCTGTGGGTGAATACATATGACCAAATCACAAGGTGGGCAAAGTGGGGAAGTTTGCTTCTGTCTTGTGTATGTTACACTGTATGCATTTATACTTCTGTCACTACTTTTCAGTTCTTTGTTTATGGAAATCAATGGTACCTTCTGTTTTTGTTGTATTAAAAATTAACTCTTACTGATAAACAAGCTATTTGAAGTGGGGTGTGTGTGTGTGTGTGTGTGTGTGTGTGTGTGTGTGTGTGTGTGTGTGTGTGTGTGTGTGTGTACGTACACCTTTTTAAATAAAAGCATTTTTCTGTCTTTTGGAAAGGAACGTTTTTAGGGTTTTTTTAACTCATTCGAAGAAACCATGCTCTTACAGTGCCAAAATTATGCCACATGCGACTCTTTGACATATAAAATGCGGCTCTCGGAAATATGTTGGCTGAGCTCCGTTTTGCATCACAATGAATGTGAAAAGTAATTAAGAAATTTTCAAGCTTTATAATTATTTTTACCAGGTATAAACTGAGAGCCCACTAGATTAAAGTATAACTTTAATGTTCATGGTGAGTGGTGGTATTAAAAATTTTAAATGCTTCTTAAAAATTGTGGCTCTCAAACATCTCTCTTAAGGCTCTCAAACATCTAAAGTTTATCGTAGTGGCTCTTACGTTAAGCAAGTTTAGCCACCCGTGGTGTATACCATTAATCTTGTTTTAAATGTAAACTTCTCATTTCATTTACCCTGCAATTGGAGGTCAAAATGTTGGTGCTCAGGTTCTACACAACCAAGCGAAAGCTGCCCAAACCACATGTTAACATTTGCACTCACATTCACAAGCCCCAGTTCAGTACCAGCAGTGTAATATGCCATCCCAGCATAATGGATGGTGGACTACCTTGCTGTGAGATGAGAGCAAAGTTGCTTTTCATCCCTTTTCTTTTTTTAACATGTGAGTAGGATGTGCTGCCTACCACACATATAGATTCAACTCCACATGCCCGACTAATTAATTGTAACGTCATCACTGAAATACACCTATCTCAAAGTTACCTGCTCTTGGAAAACTAATCCATTTTCCTCTGCTGCTGCCCTCAAGATTTAGGCACAGACCAGACGTACAGAAACCCGTTCTAAATTGAAGTGCCCACTGTAAAAATGATCTGAAGACTTCAAAAGTAAAACAGGAATTTGCGGACCCCATCGGCAAACATTTGTCCACATAGATTTTGCCCTCGAACTGGAACCCCAGAAGGCAAAAATGGTCTGGGTGGATGGGCAGGAGCCTGAAAGCGGACTGAATGTCCACCTTGCCTAACAAGGCTCCCTGACCGCAATCCCTCAGAATGGCCACAGCCTTGTCTAATGACGCGTACCTCACAGAGCAAAACTCCTGTGGAATGCCGTCATTGACTGACGACCCTCTGGGGTAGGACAATTGATGAATAAGGCGATACTCGCCCTGGACCTTCTTGGGGACAACACCCAACGGGGAAATTCTCAATTTGGGCAAGGGCAAGGAGGTGAAAGGACCAGCAACTCTGCCGGCCTCCAGTTCCTTCCCCACCTTCTGGCGCACCACTTCCTCCAGCCCATGTACTGATCGAAGATTCTTAGACCAGAATGGGCAAGAGGGAGGTGGGCACGGAATCCTAAAGCCAACAGAAAAACCCCGACAAAGAAAGTCAGCCTCTTGTCGCCTAGGATAGAGGCACAGGAGCTATATGAGGGGACCCAACCTAATCGGAGTTGGGCCCCTTCGCAGGAGCTGCTGGGGGGGGGCACCCTTCTTGCCTGTCCCAAATTGTCTACCTGCCTGTCGGCCGCCCCCGACTCAAGTGCAGGATGCAACGGCATGCTTGGCACCGCACACCGCGCAGGCGTGCGTGAACGTGCAGGAGGGGCAGGAGCATTTGCCTGTGGAATTGAATTCGTAACAGACACAGGGGGGTTGAACTCCCTGCCCTCCTGTCCCCCCTTTTGGGGCACTAGACACATTCCGAGAAATGAGGTGACCGCTATCGGCCCTGTTGCCTACGACAGGGTGTGACGGGACCACAAGCTGGTTCCACAGCTCCCACTGTGGAACTCTCCAGTCCATCGAGGGATTATGCGCAGCCCTCAAGCGGAAATGCTGGTCATAAGAGATCCAAGCTGTCCCCGCATAATCCCTGGATGCCCTGTGAATAATGTCCATATACTTGGTCAGATGCTCCGTGCGCTTCGGGTGCATCTTGTCAAGCACAGCCATGTAGATTAAAAATCCACTGAGCCAATTAGTCCAGTTTTTATCAATCTTCCATTTCTTAACAGTCTCGGGGTCCCTGACAGGGTCCCCCACTCTAGGTACTGGGTCTGGATCTGCATGAAGCAGTGAGAATACATCGATATATTCCTTGCGCCAAATCTTTTCTTTTATCGACAATGCAAGGTGCCCGCCTAACGGCAGGGCCATGTTGCCATAAGAAATGGGGGTGCCGCCGGGCTCCTCTGCTGGTTGGGGAGTGTAACCCCACCACTGAGGAGTCATCCAACTATTCAAAAAAATAGAATTACCCCCGGGCGCTTGAGGAACCCCCCAATACGGGTACTGTGGCGGACCCCCTGGGACCGTGGCTTGCGCCGAAGGGGGCTCATGAGACTGGGTAGAGCCGGAATCAAGACACACCTGGGGGCCAACTGCGTATTGCCATGGAGGCACCCCCCCCATTCTGGCCCAGCCCCAATAAGGGGGCACCCAGAACTGTGGAGGAGCGCCTACTGCCTCCGAAGCTGCCTGCCCCACTTTGTCCTCCCACACTTCTATAACAGACCTTTGATCAGAAGGGGGAACCTCACCTGGGGACTCAGCGGCCGAAGATGCTGCCGCCGCCGGGGCTACGAGGGGGACAGGATCCCGCACCGGTGACTTGGGGGCCCTCCGGTACGGGGGAGCCCTGGAGGAGGGACGCTCTAGGGCTTCTAATCTGGAGAGAAAAGATGCCTTGTCAATGCCCTTAGCCCTTCTTGCAGAACGTCTCACGAGCCCCGAAACCCCTCCTCCATCACCCTGCCCGGCTTCCCTCAAAGCCCGTTCCTTTTCTAGCGCCTCAAGGCATGGAAGAATGGCCCTCCAGTTGCCCTCCCCCTCATCCTCCGAAGATGAAGAGACTGTGGGAGGGCGAGGGGTGGGCCTCTTGGGGGCTTTACTGCCCGATTTTTGCCCCTTCTTAGGCATAATTGAATATAGCAAGGTGTAAGTTAAAGCTAGCTGAAAAGTATTGTGTGTCTAGTTTTGTACAATAGGATACGCGGTGGTGGGGGCGGAAAAAACCACACCCACAGCAGCCAGTGGTGGGGATGAATCCCACTCCCCACTTGCAGATCCAAAAGGTGGGGGGTCTAAGCCCACACCCACAGGTCTTGCCAGGCGAGGGGCTCTCGTCCTGGCCCACTCCGAGTAAAGGGGAGATGGGGGGTCGGCCCGCCCCGATCCTGAAGTCTTCGCCTCCACGAGGCACTCTCCACCAGAAAGGTAGGGGGGGAATGAACTCTGGCCCCTGGCCCCATCACGCTACCACTCCCAATTCTTACTCTGTTATTTCTTGACTGTTCCCAATCCTCTGCACCCTCATTCCCTAGGGATGAGGAGTCCCGAAACGGATGCCCCTCGGCTCCTGTCGGCTTTCCCCCAGGGGTCAGTTTAAAAGCTGCTCTGCCACCTTCTTAATGTTACGCACCAGCAGTCTGGTTCTGTTTTGGTTCAAGTGAAGCCCATCCGTCTTGTACAGGCCCAGCTTGTCCCAAAACGTTCCCCAGTGCATAACAAACCTAAACCCCTCCTCCTGACACCAGTGTCTCATCCACGCATTGAGACCCCTGAGCTCCGCCTGCCTAGCTGGCCCTGCGCGTGGAACAGGTAGCACTTCTGAGAACGCTACCTTTGGGGTCCTGGATTTGAGCTTCCTACCTAGCAACCTAAATTTGGCCTCCAGGACTGCCCGGCTACATTTCCCCACATCGTTGGTGTCAACATGCACCACAACCGCTACCTCCTCCCCAGCACTCTCTACCAGCCTATCTAGACGAGAGGTGATGTCCACAACCTTCGCACCAGGCAGGCAAGTCACCATGCGGTCCTCACATCCGTCACAGACCCCCCTCTCTATGTTCCTGACTATAGAGTCACCCACGACAAGAAGCCCCCTTCCCCGGAGGAGTATCCATAGTGCGACTGGATACAGGCCCATCACCTGAAGAAGGGTTCCCCACTGTGGGATTGTTTCCCTCTTTTCCAGAGCAATGTCCTCCAGCCCTGAGACTCCCTTTCCTGGCAGCTGAGGCGCTGGCCAACTGAGGGTGGGACGATGCCTCCACGTCCCTAGAAGTCTCACCCTGGTTCCTCTCTACCTGTCTCTGCTTCTCCAGGTCAGCAACCGTGGCTTCAAGGGAGCGAACCCGTTCCCTGAGAGCCTGGAGCTCTTTGCACCGAGCACACACCCATGACTTGTGCCCAAGAGGCAGATAGTCATACATGAGACACTCAGTGCAAAACACTGGATAGCCCCCACCCTTCTGCTGGCTGTCTGACTGCATAGCTTTTAAGTGTAAGTTATGGATTTATCAAAGTTTGGGTACCTTAATGTTGCTGGAGCTCTCCTCTCTTCAAGGGACGTGCCGGGCAGTGTGTGGAGCCTGGCTTCCTCGCCCCGCTGCTGAACTCGCTGTGTCTTTTTTATCTTGCCACTTTGTCCCCGTGAGCCACTTGGTCCCCGTGAGGCCACTCGCTGCTCCTGAAAAAGCTTGTTAAACCTTACAGCACAATCCTAGGCATGTCTACTCAGAAGCAAGCCCCATTGTGTTCAATGGGGCTTGCTTCTGAGTAGACATGCCTAGGATTGTGCTCTAGGACATAACAAGCTACACCTGTCCACATTCCTTTTCCTAAAGGTCTAGCACTCTGTCCCGGTTGGAGATCTGGTAAGCCTATTTATGAGGAAAGCACAGCTTGGGGAACTCTGTGTTTTCCTCATGACCTCTAGTTTATTTATTTTGTTCATTTATTTGGGAATTTCTATATCACCTTCCCCTAGGTAACAAAACCTGGTGCGCAAGTTCCATTCTCTGTATTGTCATGGAGAGGACCCCAATGACCTGGCATTTTATTATTATTATTATTATTATTATTATTATTATTATATGAAAGAGAACAGATGATAGACATCTCTCTCCAAGACAACATAATGAAAACCATCATTTCTAAGTACAGTAATCTGTTCATCACAGTAGTAATGACCAAAACCACATCAGAGCAAATCCACAGGCAGTTTCAAATGTTGCAGGGACCTGCTGCAAAATCCTGAAGACTGTACCTCATACACACGTATCTTTACTAAAGACGACAAGAAGTTTAATAGTATCGTAATTCATTCTCCTCAAGGTTCCCTGGGAACTGTAGTTCTGTGAGATGAGCTAGGGTTCTCTTAACAGAGTATCCACAAACTACATTTCCCAGGATCCTGGTAGAGGAAGCCATAACATCACTATAAAACTGACATACGTTTGCTGTAGTGGCATCTACAGTAGTTGTCGGGGTGAGCTGTCAAATACATGCTTTGGTTTTGTGCTTGATTCACAATGCATCTTTTCTTCTACAGGTCTGGCTTTCCTGCTGCACGTGCAGCTGGGTAAGTTCTAGCCTATTTCTTTTTTATTATATTCCATAAAAATTAACACTCCAAAGCAGCTTTTTGTCAGCAATAGTTAATAACTAAGTGGCATGTGTTGATTGACCTGTATCTTCCAAAATGCAGGTGCATCTACCAACATTGTCTGTTACTTCACCAACTGGTCCCAGTACAGACCTGGGATTGCACGTTACATGCCCGAAGATCTTGACCCATGCCTATGTACTCATGTCATCTATGCCTTCGCTGGCATGGCGAACAACCAGATCCAAACCATTGAGTGGAACGATGTGGCTCTCTACGGTGGCATCAATGGACTCAAAAGCTAGTGAGAAGATTTGTGTTTAGATCCTATGTTTCTATCCTATGTTAACAGCATCCTATGTGATACAAGCAACATAAGAGGAGCACTGTTAGGGAGAGTTGCCATGTTCATACCTTTTTTTAACAGCCCAGTCCTAACTAACTTTCCAGTGCTGATGCAGTCGTGCCAACTGGGTGCATGCTGCATCCTGCAGTCATGGAGACCTCCTCAAGGTAAGGAAAAGTTTGCTCCCTTATCCCAGGGCTGCATTAACTACTGCATCGGCCCTGGAACGTTGGCTAGGATTGGGCTCTAAGTGTTCCACAGAAGGGAAAATGGCACTAGGTGCAGCTACTCCTCCCCATTGCATCTTGATATTAAAAGTTTCCCCTTCTCTCAATTCTTAAAGGTTGCAGGAGCCTGCTTAGTCTGTCAACCCTATCTTTAGAAATTTTACTGACCTTTAATTTTGCACAAAAAATAAATGTTGGGCCACTTGTAACTGTTTGCACCTGGTTTGATGTTTTTTAAAGACCTTTCAAATAATTTGTTCACAGCAATTCTGACCTGAAAACACTGCTGTCTGTCGGAGGCTGGAACTTTGGTACTCAAAAGTAAGATCCTTTATTAGAGTTCTGAATGGCTTATTTTTCATTTAGCACATTCTCCAACTGTATTAAATATTTGCTGTTATATTTCCCTGGCTGATAGGCTGGTACAACAGCTGAAGTTTGTTTTTCAGTCCTCTAGATCAGGGGTTCTCAACCTGTGGTACGGGTACCCCTAGGGGTACGCGGACCTCTTGCTGGGGGTACGCCAAGCCCTGCCCCTTATCTGCCCCATCATCAGCTAATTAAGTTTTAATTATTTTCGGAGCCCTTCTGTCTCTCTGATTTTGGTTTTGGGCTTATTTTTGTACTTTGGAAAATGTACTTTGGTGGGGAGGGGGAGGGAGGAGCTGATTTTGGGAAGTGTGACTTGGAGAAAAAAGATCCGTGTGTGTGTGTGTGTGTGTGTGTGTTAGTACTTTTTATTTAATGATTAATTACCTCATTAAATAATTGATTAATCCAATTAATTAGCAGTTAATTAGCAGGGGGTACTTCAGAAAATTGGGCCGTGATAGGGGGTACCCGGGCCTCCAAAGGCTGAGAACCCCTGCTCTAGATCCTTAACAGTGTGTACCATTTAAGGCTGAAAGAAGCCAAGAGGGCCCCTTTCATAAGCACAAGTCTACCTGCACATATGAAGATGTGCGTAAACTGCATGTGAGAATGCTCCCCACATCTCTTTTTTCAGCCCAGGCATGCATCAGGAAGTTGATTCCGGCTTCTGATTCTGATTGCAGAAAGGGGCTAAAAAATGGCACTAGTGTGTCCAATTCTCTTCTCCCAAATTCACATGCATTCCCACAAGAGTTTGAATTCATGCATATGGAGTTTTTATTATGAAAATAAGCCTGGGTGTGCTGATAGGACCGGGCAGGCCAGTCTATCTATAACTAATACAAAAGCAGCTTCAAGCAATACAAACAAATGTGGGCTAGGCCAAAACCCTAATTAAATTTCTGGTGCCGGAGTGAGTACTCTGGCGCCGGAAGCAGTTGCAAACATACCGTAAGGCAGGTTTACGCCTACTTTGGAGTAAGGGAGGCCAGCGCAAGGTTGGCCTCCCTCACTCCGCCGCCAGGACAAGCATGTGACCGCCGGAGGCAGGTAAGGCTCCCGCTGGCGGTATAGGCAGTCTGGGCGGTGAGGGAGGGGGCCATTGGGCGAGCCGGCCCGGGAGGGGGCGGTGATGGCATGGCCATATCCCCATCCCTGCCAGGCCGGCTCAGCCATTACATGGCCTCCTCCTACTTCTGCCAGCTATTTAGGGGAACGTAAATAGCATTTACGATAGCATTTTATAGCAGGAAACCAGACCCTGCAGACCACTTGATGCAAAGGGATAGATATGTATAATGTGCATTAAAGAGTGACAGCCCAATCCTATCCTTCCCCTCCCGCGCTGGTGCAGCTGCGCCAAAAACGGGCACACTGTATCCAGCGGGGGGCGTATCAGCAGGCTTCAAAGGAGGATTTAAATCCCCTTACACCTCCATAAGCCTCCCGCTCCACACTGGGTCTCCTTGGACCTGTGCTAGCAATTACACTAGTGCAGAATAACCCTCTTTGAGTGCTGAGGAGAGAAAGGGGGCAGGGTGGCTGCAAAAAAGGAGGATTCGATCCAGTGCATGCCATCGCCACCAGATCCACCCCCTCCTGCAGATCCACCCCCTACCCGCCCCCATTCCACCCTTCTGTCCCCTCACTGCCTCCCCCCCCACCTTACCTTCCTCAGTGAGCATGGAGATCCACTGTGGGAATCCACTGGCACGGGCTCCAGCTTTCCCTTCAGTGTCCTGGCAGCTACTCAGTGTGCTGCCAGAGTGCCTTTTACAGCTGGTGCTGACTGCTTTATGCCAGTCAGCACCAACAGAACGCAAGTTCCACTGCTGCCCAGGCTGCCCAGGCCCATTAGGATTGGCCTGTTAAGCCCTTAGTGATAAGTGGCAATAGAATATTATCCTCTGTGTAGAACATTGTCCTCTGTGTAGACAACCAAACAGCAGAGAAATCTAATTATGTCACAAATCATTATTTTCATATGTGCAAACCTAACCATTTCTGAGCTTCCATTTTGCTTTATCCTGCAGGTTTTCTAACATGGTTTCCTCTGCTCAGAACCGCCAGACCTTTATTCAGTCTGCTATCTCCTTCCTGCGCAAGTATGGCTTTGATGGGTTGGACATTGACTGGGAGTATCCTGGCAACAGAGGCAGCCCTGCTGATACCCAGCAGCTTTTCACAGTCTTGCTCAAGGTTGGCTTAGTTGGCGTAATTCAACTGTAGGTGACTCGCACAGCCTCCTAGTAATGGAGGAACATTTGTTCTGGAGTTGACCCCATTGCTGTTATTTTGGTTAGACAATATAATCACTAGCGTGGGTGTAATATAACCCTCTTTGAGTGCTGGGAAAGAAGCATTAAAAACTTTTAAATAAATAAATAGAAGAGCCTCAAGTCATTTGGGGAGGATTTGTCTTCCCTCACATCTCCTCCATTCAAATTTCCAATAATTTCAATTTCATCTTCTAGAAACACCTTAAAAAATGTGAGTTTCACAATTTGATGAGGCAAAGGGAGTAGAGAAAGCTTTTGAAGAAGATATCGGATAGCAGCATCTGAGGATGATGATGATAGTGACCGTTTCTTTCTTCCACTCACAGGAAATGTATGAAGCTTTTGAGCAGGAGGCTTCTCAGACCAACAAACCCAGGCTCCTGATCTCTGCAGCTGTGTCTGCTGGTGTAGGCACCATTGAAACTGCGTACCAGATCCCGCAGATGTCTAAGTAAGTGGCACGTTGGGACCACAACATGTTTATTGCTTAGAAAGAAGGGGCTCACACACACACACACACACACACAGTGAACACATGGCAGAATCAGAGCTATTTGGGAGTGCTATTTTTTGGTCATTTGCTTGTTTTTCCAAAGGTACATGGATCTGATCAATGTGATGACTTATGACCTCAGAGGGTCCTGGGAAGGTTTCACTGGTGAAGACAGCCCTCTGTATGCAGGACCTCAAGACCAAGGCTCCTACATTTACTTCAATGTGGTGAGTGACTTTAGAGAAATGAAGGCTTTTCTCCCTTTGCCTCCCATAATACCCTCCTTGTCCAATTGCTGAATGGGTCAACATCAAGATGACTTTGGAGTCCTTCCTGACCAGTTTGCAACATTTCCTCCACCAGGACTATGCCATGAACTACTGGAAGAAGAACGGTGCTCCAGCTGAGAAGCTGATGGTGGGATTTGGAGCCTATGCCCGCACCTTTACCCTCACCAATCCCTCTAACCATGGTCTGAATGCCCCAACATCTGGACCAGGCAAGGCTGGGGCCTACACCCAGGAAGCTGGGACGCTGGCATATTTTGAGGTAAAACGTCCTAACCTAGTTCTCAGTGAAAGTTCTAAACCTGTCTCCATACAAAAGTATGTCCATGTTGGAAACTAGATGTTATATGGGTTGAATATTTAGTGGTGTTTTTAAATTATTTTTGTACTTGCAGATTGCACTTGTGAACCAAGATCAGTTCTAATTCTAGGTTCTGTCTATATGCTTTCATGCCTCTTCTTTTGGGAGAAAACCTCGTCTTTTGGTATGCTTTTTGTACTAGTGAGCAAAATTGGCCAATTCTGATATATTGACATGGAATGAGACATTACTTTGGTTGTAGCAATATGGTAAGCCATTCTTTGCACTACTGCAGCAAAAGTGGCCAGATGGAACGAGACCTCTGCGCAAATGTCTTATTTTCCTCATAAAATTCTGGGGTCTGGCTTCCTCGCCCTGCTGCTGAACTTGCTGTGTCTTTTTTACCTTGCCACTTTGTCCCAGTGAGCTACTTCATCCCAGTGAGGCCACTCGCTGCTCCTGAAAGGGCTCACTCGCAAACCAGCCCCAGATTTAAACTGTTGTGTAGCTCCTTCCCCTTCCTACCTGAAAGTTTGAAAAGACTGGCCTCTAAGGGGGGTGGGGCCTGATGGGGTTTACTGGCAGGAATTCCTGTTGCTATGGTTCCTGCTGCTGCCTTAATTTACATCTGACCGACTTAGCTGGCAGGAATGTATGTTGCTATGGTTCCTGAGCCACCTTAATTTACATCTGGCCTACTATACACTTAAAGTTTTAAATTCTGCTTAATTTTAACTCTGCTTAAGGTGTAGTTTAGCTTGCTTTCTCCCCTTCTTTTAGCCTCCTCCTGTTTTGTTTTGGGCTCCTACTCTAAAGTAGACTCAGGTCTCTGCCCTGGTCTTTTACTCTTGAGTAATCTCTGGTTTTACTCAGAGTAGACCTGTTTAGATTTGGACTGCAATTCTCTGTAGAATCAGCTCCCAGGCTTGTCCAGTTTTCCCGTTTCAGTTTCAAAGTTTCCCTGAGCTGGAACTACATATCTAAACATTTTGGCTCCCCTCCCTGCTTCCAGGGAAGCTACTACCCATGAATTGTTTGGGAGTGCCCACCAATTGTTTTTGGTCATCAAGGGAAGCCAACCCCAGTCGGAACCAGGAAGGGAAACCATCAGATCTTGTGCAAGACAGTCAATTGGTACAATTTATTGCATCTGAATGGTGAGTTACCAAGTGTGCTCCTATGTTATTACCCCACACCGAGGATATTTTTTAAATGGGAATTTAAAATGGGGGGGGGGACATGGACAAAGGAAACAAAGGGGGAATGCACATTCAACATGTTCAGGAGTTTTAAAAGCCAAAGTTTCAAAGGATAATTTGTGCCCCAATGTGCTCCAGTACAAACGTTTACATAATGCATTGACAAAAATATCTCATTGGGTAACTAATCAACTCCTGACTTGATGGGTAATGTTTTCCCCAGTACCGATGTGACATTGGGTGGACAATCACAATTGCCCTTTGGTGAATCTGTTCAGTAGCAGTAGCATCAGCCAGAGCAAATTATTGACTAGTCCAGCATTTTCCAAATGGTGGGTCGGTCAGTTTCTGATGGGTCGCCAGCAGAACCTCCAATGAAAACAGGTGATGGAAAGATCAGATAACCAATTGCCTCAAACCCTGAGGCTATTCAAAAATCAGATACTGTAGCTACTAATAGCGCTGCAAAGAGCTGAGCTCTGTATTCAAAAGTCTATTAAAGGCTAAAGCAATTCTCATGATCTCTTCCAATCACTTTATTATTAATTCTAGATATATTTCACGTCCTCTGTGCAAGTTGAGGTCACTTCGGTATCACTCCTGTAACCACAGCTTGTCAAGGTCCTAAACATTATATCTTATCTTAATTTTTTCAGTAAATATTTAATGGGAGATTTCCAAGGACAAAGACATGCTGATAGTTTGCTTTCTATACTGTAGGTTATGTCCTAAGTAAGTTACGGTACAAGTCTATGCATGTCTACTTGAACATAAGCCCCATTGAGTTCAATGGAACTTTTAACAGAGACAAATTGCCACCATTTTCTGCCAAACAGTTCCCAAACTCCATTTTACAATGTTATTCAATGTTTTAAGTTGCTGAAAAAAGGGGTCTGCCAGAATGAAGATAGATAACAAAGAAGGAATAGACCAGTTTACACATACAAGTTGTAAATCTGTTAGTTCAAGTTCCTTGAGAAGAAAGAAGCTCTTACATGTGAGCATGGACAGAGTTCTGCAAGAGATAATGGTGCAACATTCTGACAAATTAAAGGCGATGCCTCTTAAAAACCAGATGCACTTCATCAAGGCCAGAGAGGCACCAAGGCACAAAGAGACTCCCAGATGAAGGGATGACTGGCTAATCAGGACTTAAGACTGTGCAAAAGTGGGAGCAACAAAGCTGGAATTCAGTTTTTTTTCCTGTAAGAAGCAAGCCAGCTTCGAAGTGGAAATTTCCAGTCTAAGAAGCAAAAAAATCAACGATGTATACAGACTTTCCACTTTCCCAATTGGATAAAGAGATGAAACCAAAGGGGCAGAGGCAGAAGATTTTGCCATCCCTCCTTCTCCCCACTATGGAGAGAGCCAAGTTGAGAAAACCACTGTCTTTCGGTGGCACTCGTGTACGCAGTGTGACCATTTGTCATAATTGCAATGGAGATATATTGTCCCCTTCCCTCGAGGTGCGCCCGGGCTGCTCTGGAGCAGCCGGATTCTGCATAGGATACAGTGCGGCCCTTTAGGCTGGCCATTGTATCTTAAACAGGATTGGGCTGCCCATTCTTTTAAATTGTTTTAATTATTATTATTTAGAGGTGGCCCTCTTATCCAGAGACTGAGTGGATAAGATTCCCCTTTCCTATCTCTTCTTCTGGGTGCTGAAAATGGAAGGCCTTGATCAACTCTCCCCTTTCTTCTTCCAAGGCATCTTGAATTGGACTGGAGCCTGTTTTGAACCTAATGCGTACTCCCAGGTAAGTGTGCACAGGATCGCAGCCTTAGTCATGGCAAAAGCCTTGTTTGGATTAGCAATTCATTTTCCAAATAGTTTTTATCTCTCATTCTCCAGTGTTAACTTGTAGGTTTACTTCCAATGTCATTTCTCTGGCATTATACAATATGTTCCCACCCCTATAATTACATAAGCAAACCTCTTAGTGATATATATGTTTGTCTTCCTTATCTAATACCCAGTATCTTTGGTAAATTTCCAATGGAAGGCTTTAATACTGATTTAGGGTCTGGGGTGTAAACACAACCCGTCTCTTTCAATGCATGCCCTCTTATCCCAAACTTTGTGGCATATAAAGATAATATCCCAAGGTAAATCCCAACAGCATAAATGCCTATTTTCATTTTGTCTCCTAACAATTATATATTAACTTGCTATTTAACTTTTGGGATGGGGGGCATCTAAAGTCACATGTGTGTTCAGTAGGAAGTAGGAACAGAAGAAATCCTATAAAAGGAAAGTAAAAGGTCTAACAAGCTAGTACACTGGTATCAAAATGGGCAGACTACTCCTTCTGACTGGTGAGTATGATGAGCAGCTCAGCTATGCAGTGAGTTAGCACAAGATTAACCTCCTTTGATTTCCAGTCCATTTCTCCAATCTGTTAGTCGGGGTCTCCTTAGATATGCTCTATTCTGACCTGGTTTATTGCCTCTGTTCTTCCTGTCCACACACCACTGCAGGTTTCCTAACTTCTAATGGTTATTCTTTAAAAAAAGTTATTTTTTTTAAAAAAAAATCTAGAATGTGTTTCTAAAAACGATGAGGACTAAAAACAGAGGTCCCTAAGTGAAATTGCATATTTAGGCTGCCTCTTGTGAAGTGCCTCCAAACTGTAAGAAAAGCTGTAGAACAAATGTTGAAATTGCTTTCTTCTACATCCTTTTAAGGGACTGGGTGAGGATCTCTCAAATATTACGTAGGTCTTGTTGTGTGGTTGAGCTGGATGAGCCACAATATCTTTTTCTATCACCCTATGATACTAGATTGCACAACTGCAGGGGAAAACTGAGAGATTGGGGAAGTAATACCGTATTGTCCAGAGTATAAAACGCACTCCCCCCCTAATTTAACTTTTTAAACTAGGGGTGCATTGTATACTCGCACCGTTGCAAAAATAAAATGGTGAGAACAGCGTGAGACATTGCTGGAAGAAGCCGAGGCTAAGAGGAGACACGTTGTCTTCAGAGCAGCTAATTGAAGTGATTATCGGGTGATTATCGAGGCTAAGAGGAGACACGTTGTCTTCAGAGCAGCTAATTGAAGTGATTATCGGGTGATTATCGCTGCTGTCTTTGCAGTGCCTTTCAGCTCCATTTGCAGGGCTCTGAGATGCAGCGGGCTCCTTCTCAGCCCTTTTCTTTGTAAAAACAAGACAACACATACACACCTCCCCTGTACAGGCTGTAACCCTTTCCAGGCTGCAATAAGTTGTTAATTTTCATTCTCTGCTCTGCTGGGTTTTGTATCCTCTTGTAAAGCAAGATCACGTACACTTTCATCCCCCCTCCCCAGGCAATTAATGGTTTAGGCTGCAATCCTGTGCACACTTTCCTGAGAGTAAGCTCCATTGAGAACAGTGGGACTTGCTTCTGAGTAGACATGCACAGGATTGCACTGTTCGTTTAAATCAGTGGCATATATTTAATGCCAGTGATTTAATTAAAGTTTTTAATAGCACCAAACTTTAAGGGTGCGACTTATAATCTGGTGTGTCTTATACTCGAGACAATATGGTATTAAAGAGATCACACACTGATGATCTCTTTCATGTGCCCACCCCACAGTTGCTTTATGAGTAGGCTTACCAGATCTCCAACCGGGACAGAGTGCTAGACCTTTAGGAAAAGGAATGTGGACAGGTGTACATAAGAACATAAGAACATAAGAAGAGCCCTGCTGGATCAGGCCAAAAGCCCATCTAGTCCAGCTTCCTGTGTCACACAGTGGCCCCACCAGATGCCTCAGGGAGCACACGAGACAACAAGATACCTGTGTCCAGTCGCCACTCCCTTGCACCTGGCACAGAGAAAACCCACTTCTTTAAAAAAAAAAAAACCAGGAGGTTGCTTATGGCTTGTAACCTGTGATGGTCTTTTCCTCCATGAATTTGTCCAAACCCCTTTTAAAGGCATCTAGGCCAGGTGCCATCACCACATCCTGTGGCAAGGAGTTCCACAGATGAATCACACGCTGGGTAAAGAAATATTTTCTTTTGTCTGTTCTAACTCTCCCTCCACTCAATTTTAGTGCGTGTCCCCTAGTTCTGGTGTTGTGTGAGAGGGAGAAGAATTTCCCTCTATCCACTCTCTCCATCCCATGCATAATTTTATAAGTCTCAATCATGTCCCCCCTCAGGCGCCTTTTTTCTAGGCTGAAAAGCCCCAGACGCTGTAGCCTTTCCTCGTAAGGGAGGTGCTCCAGCCCACAAATCATTCTGGTCGCTCTTTTCTGCACCTTTTCCAATTCAACTATATCCTTTTTGAGGTATGGTGACCAGAACTGGACACAATACTCCAGATGTGGCCTTACCATCGATTTGTACAAAGGCATAATGATATTGGCCGTTTTATTCTCAATCCCCTTTTTAATGATCCCGAGCATGGAATTGGCCTTCTTCACAGCCGCCGCACACTGGGTCGACACTTTCATCGACCTGTCCACCAGCACCCCAAGATCTCTCTCTTGATCCGTCACAGACAACTCAGAACCCATTAGCGTATATGTGAAATTTTGGTTTCTTGCCCCAATGTGCATCACTTTGCACTTACTTACATTGAAGCGCATCTGCCATTTTGCTGCCCATTCTCCCAGTTTGGAGAGATCCTTCTGGAGCTCTTCACAATCCCTGCTGGTCTTTACCACCCGGAAAAGTTTAGTGTCATCCGCAAACTTGGCCACCTCACTGCCTATCCCCAACTCCAGGTCATTTATGAATAAGTTGAAAAGCACCGGTCCCAAGACCGATCCTTGGGGCACACCGCTTTTCACCTCTCGCCATTGTGAAAATTGCCCATTGACTCCCACTCGCTGTTTCCTGGTCTTCAACCAGTTCCTAATCCACAAGAGGACCTGCCCTCTTATTCCCTGACTGTGGAGTTTTCGCAGGAGCCTTTCATGAGGGACTGTGTCAAACGCCTTCTGAAAATCCAGATATATAATATCCACGGGTTCGCTCGCATCCACATGCCTGTTGACCTTTTCAAAAAATTCTAACAGGTTTGTGAGGCAAGACTTCCCCTTGCAGAAGCCATGCTGACTCTCCCTCAGCAGAGCTTGTTCTTCTATGTATTTTAAGATTTTATCCTTAATGAGATTTTCCACCATCTTCCCTGGAACAGATGTTAGGCTGACCGGCCTGTAGTTTCCCGGGTCTCCCCTCCTTCCTTTTTTAAAGATTGGCGTGACATTAGCTATCCTCCAATCCTCTGGCACAGTGGCTGTTTTAAGGGACAAGTTGCATATTTGGGTCAAGAGGTCAGCAACTTCATTCTTGAGTTCCTTCAGAACTCTTGGGTGGATGCCATCCGGACCTGGTGATTTATTGATCTTTATTTTGTCAATTAAGTCTGAGACATCTTCTCTTTTAACCTCTATTTGACTTAATTCTTTAGTCAGGGGAGACCGTTCTGGCAGCGGTATTTGCCCGAGGTCTTCTGCCGTGAAGACAGATGCAAAGAACTCATTTAATTTCTCTGCAGTCTCCAAGTCCCCTTTTATCACCCCTTTCTCTCCCTCACCATCCAGCGGACCCACCGTTTCCCTGGCAGGTTTCCTGCTTCTAACATATTTGAAGAAGCTTTTATTATTCCCTTTTATGTTGCCTGCCATACGTTCCTCAAAGTCTTTCTTGGCCTCCCGTATCATCTTTTTACATTTCTTTTGCCACAGTTTGTGCTCCTGTTTATTTTCCTCATTAGGGCTAGACTTCCATTTACGGAAGGAAGCTTCCTTGCCTTTTATAGCCTCCTTAACTGTGCTTGTTAGCCATGCCGGCATCCTCCTGGACTTGGTCGAGCCCTTCCTCCTTTGTGGGATACACTCCCGCTGGGCCTCTATGACTGTTGTTTTAAACAGCCTCCATGCACTCTGGAGCGATTGGACTCTTTTTACCTTCCCTTTCAGCTTTTTCTTAACTAGTCTTCTCATTTTGGGGAAGTCTGCCCTTCGGAAGTCAAGGGTTTTCGTGTCAGATTTGCTCGGCACTCTCCCTCCGACATGCATGGCGAAACAGATCGCAGCATGGTCACTATTCCCCAACGGTTCGGTAACATTTACCTCCCTGACCAGATCTTGAGTGCCACACAATATCAAGTCCAGAGTCACCTGTCCTCTGGTCGGTTCTGTGACAAGCTGCTCTAAGGCACAGTCATTTAACATATCCAGAAATCCAGTCTCTCTTTCATGACCTGAGCATGAATTGACCCAGTCGATGTGAGGATAATTGAAGTCCCCCATGACTACAACCCTGTCTCTCGTTGACACCTCCCTGATTTGCTTCCTTATTTCAAGATCCCCTTCAGGTTTTTGATCTGGAGGACGGTAGCATGCCCCTACTATTACATCACTCTTTGAGCCTGGTAATCTAACCCACAGTGATTCTACGGAGGAGTCAGAGCCCCCCTCCAGCTCTACTCTGGTGGATTCTACCCCCTCTTTGACATAGATGGCCACCCCACCTCCAACACGCCCCTCTCTGTCCCTCCTATCGTTTATATCCTGGAATTGCAGTATCCCACTGGTTCTCCGCATTCCACCAGGTTTCTGTTATACCTACTATGTCAATGTTTTCCCTAGCCACCAAACATTCCAGTTCTCCCATCTTTGCCCGAAGACTTCGGGCATTTGCATAAAAGCACTTATATACCTGGTCCCCCAAGAAGGGCTGCATGTTTGCCCCTTTATTCCTGCAGCCTTCTGTCTTGCTAGACTGGCTGTCATGTCCCATCACGCTACCACTCCCAATTCTTACTCTATTACTTGACTGTTCCCCATCCTCTGCACCCTCATTCCCGAGGGATGAGGAGTCCCGAACCGGATGCCCCTCGGCTCCTGTCGGCTTTCCCCCAGGAGTCAGTTTAAAAGCTGCTCTGCCACCTTCTTAATGTTACGCGCCAGCAGTCTGGTTCCGTTTTGGTTCAAGTGAAGCCCGTCCCTCTTGTACAGGCCTGGCTTGTCCCAAAACGTTCCCCAGTGCCTAACAAACTTAAACCCCTCCTCCTGACACCAGTGTCTCATCCACGCATTGAGACCCCTGAGCTCCGCCTGCCTAGCTGGCCCTGCGCGTGGAACAGGTAGCACTTCTGAGAACGCTACCTTTGGGGTCCTGGATTTGAGCTTCCTACCTAGCAACCTAAATTTGGCCTCCAGGACCGCCCGGCTACATTTCCCCACGTCGTTGGTGCCAACATGCACCACAACCGCTACCTCCTCCCCAGCACTCTCTACCAGCCTATCTAGACGAGAGGTGATGTCCGCAACCTTCGCACCAGGTAGGCAAGTCACCGTGCGGTCCTCACATCCGTCACAGACCCCCCTTTCTATGTTCCTGACTATAGAGTCACCCACAACAAGAAGCCCCCTTCCCCCCCTCCCCAGAGGAGTATCCATAGTGCGACTGGATACGGGCCCATCACCTGAAGAAGGGGTCCCCACTGTGGGATTGTTTCCCTCTTTTCCAGAGCAATGTCCTCCAGCCCTGAGACTCCCTTTCCTGGCAGCTGAGGCGCTGGCCAACTGAGGGTGGGACGATGCCTCCACGTCCCTAGAAGTCTCACCCTGGTTCCTCTCTACCTGTCTCTGCTTCTCCAGGTCAGCAACCGTGGCTTCAAGGGAGCGAACCCGTTCCCTGAGAGCCTGGAGCTCTTTGCACCGAGCACACACCCATGACTTGTGCCCAAGAGGCAGATAGTCATACATGAGACACTCAGTGCAAAACACTGGATAGCCCCCACCCTTCTGCTGGCTGTCTGACTGCATAGCTTTTAAGTGTAAGTTATGGATTTATCAAAGTTTGGGTACCTTAATGTTGCTGGAGCTCTCCTCTCTTCAAGGGACGTGCCGGGCAGTGTGTGGAGCCTGGCTTCCTCGCCCCGCTGCTGAACTCGCTGTGTCTTTTTTATCTTGCCACTTTGTCCCCGTGAGCCACTTGGTCCCCGTGAGGCCACTCGCTGCTCCTGAAAAAGCTTGTTAAACCTTACAGCACAATCCTAGGCATGTCTACTCAGAAGCAAGCCCCATTGTGTTCAATGGGGCTTGCTTCTGAGTAGACATGCCTAGGATTGTGCTCTAGGACATAACAAGCTACACCTGTCCACATTCCTTTTCCTAAAGGTCTAGCACTCTGTCCCGGTTGGAGATCTGGTAAGCCTATTTATGAGGAAAGCACAGCTTGGGGAACTCTGTGTTTTCCTCATGACCTCTAGTTTATTTATTTTGTTCATTTATTTGGGAATTTCTATATCACCTTCCCCTAGGTAACAAAACCTGGTGCGCAAGTTCCATTCTCTGTATTGTCATGGAGAGGACCCCAATGACCTGGCATTTATTATTATTATTATTATTATTATTATTATTATTATTATTATTATTATTATTATTATTATTATATGAAAGAGAACAGATGATAGACATCTCTCTCCAAGACAACATAATGAAAACCATCATTTCTAAGTACAGTAATCTGTTCATCACAGTAGTAATGACCAAAACCACATCAGAGCAAATCCACAGGCAGTTTCAAATGTTGCAGGGACCTGCTGCAAAATCCTGAAGACTGTACCTCATACACACGTATCTTTACTAAAGACGACAAGAAGTTTAATAGTATCGTAATTCATTCTCCTCAAGGTTCCCTGGGAACTGTAGTTCTGTGAGATGAGCTAGGGTTCTCTTAACAGAGTATCCACAAACTACATTTCCCAGGATCCTGGTAGAGGAAGCCATAACATCACTATAAAACTGACATACGTTTGCTGTAGTGGCATCTACAGTAGTTGTCGGGGTGAGCTGTCAAATACATGCTTTGGTTTTGTGCTTGATTCACAATGCATCTTTTCTTCTACAGGTCTGGCTTTCCTGCTGCACGTGCAGCTGGGTAAGTTCTAGCCTATTTCTTTTTTATTATATTCCATAAAAATTAACACTCCAAAGCAGCTTTTTGTCAGCAATAGTTAATAACTAAGTGGCATGTGTTGATTGACCTGTATCTTCCAAAATGCAGGTGCATCTACCAACATTGTCTGTTACTTCACCAACTGGTCCCAGTACAGACCTGGGATTGCACGTTACATGCCCGAAGATCTTGACCCATGCCTATGTACTCATGTCATCTATGCCTTCGCTGGCATGGCGAACAACCAGATCCAAACCATTGAGTGGAACGATGTGGCTCTCTACGGTGGCATCAATGGACTCAAAAGCTAGTGAGAAGATTTGTGTTTAGATCCTATGTTTCTATCCTATGTTAACAGCATCCTATGTGATACAAGCAACATAAGAGGAGCACTGTTAGGGAGAGTTGCCATGTTCATACCTTTTTTTAACAGCCCAGTCCTAACTAACTTTCCAGTGCTGATGCAGTCGTGCCAACTGGGTGCATGCTGCATCCTGCAGTCATGGAGACCTCCTCAAGGTAAGGAAAAGTTTGCTCCCTTATCCCAGGGCTGCATTAACTACTGCATCGGCCCTGGAACGTTGGCTAGGATTGGGCTCTAAGTGTTCCACAGAAGGGAAAATGGCACTAGGTGCAGCTACTCCTCCCCATTGCATCTTGATATTAAAAGTTTCCCCTTCTCTCAATTCTTAAAGGTTGCAGGAGCCTGCTTAGTCTGTCAACCCTATCTTTAGAAATTTTACTGACCTTTAATTTTGCACAAAAAATAAATGTTGGGCCACTTGTAACTGTTTGCACCTGGTTTGATGTTTTTTAAAGACCTTTCAAATAATTTGTTCACAGCAATTCTGACCTGAAAACACTGCTGTCTGTCGGAGGCTGGAACTTTGGTACTCAAAAGTAAGATCCTTTATTAGAGTTCTGAATGGCTTATTTTTCATTTAGCACATTCTCCAACTGTATTAAATATTTGCTGTTATATTTCCCTGGCTGATAGGCTGGTACAACAGCTGAAGTTTGTTTTTCAGTCCTCTAGATCAGGGGTTCTCAACCTGTGGTACGGGTACCCCTAGGGGTACGCGGACCTCTTGCTGGGGGTACGCCAAGCCCTGCCCCTTATCTGCCCCATCATCAGCTAATTAAGTTTTAATTATTTTCGGAGCCCTTCTGTCTCTCTGATTTTGGTTTTGGGCTTATTTTTGTACTTTGGAAAATGTACTTTGGTGGGGAGGGGGAGGGAGGAGCTGATTTTGGGAAGTGTGACTTGGAGAAAAAAGATCCGTGTGTGTGTGTGTGTGTGTGTGTGTTAGTACTTTTTATTTAATGATTAATTACCTCATTAAATAATTGATTAATCCAATTAATTAGCAGTTAATTAGCAGGGGGTACTTCAGAAAATTGGGCCGTGATAGGGGGTACCCGGGCCTCCAAAGGCTGAGAACCCCTGCTCTAGATCCTTAACAGTGTGTACCATTTAAGGCTGAAAGAAGCCAAGAGGGCCCCTTTCATAAGCACAAGTCTACCTGCACATATGAAGATGTGCGTAAACTGCATGTGAGAATGCTCCCCACATCTCTTTTTTCAGCCCAGGCATGCATCAGGAAGTTGATTCCGGCTTCTGATTCTGATTGCAGAAAGGGGCTAAAAAATGGCACTAGTGTGTCCAATTCTCTTCTCCCAAATTCACATGCATTCCCACAAGAGTTTGAATTCATGCATATGGAGTTTTTATTATGAAAATAAGCCTGGGTGTGCTGATAGGACCGGGCAGGCCAGTCTATCTATAACTAATACAAAAGCAGCTTCAAGCAATACAAACAAATGTGGGCTAGGCCAAAACCCTAATTAAATTTCTGGTGCCGGAGTGAGTACTCTGGCGCCGGAAGCAGTTGCAAACATACCGTAAGGCAGGTTTACGCCTACTTTGGAGTAAGGGAGGCCAGCGCAAGGTTGGCCTCCCTCACTCCGCCGCCAGGACAAGCATGTGACCGCCGGAGGCAGGTAAGGCTCCCGCTGGCGGTATAGGCAGTCTGGGCGGTGAGGGAGGGGGCCATTGGGCGAGCCGGCCCGGGAGGGGGCGGTGATGGCATGGCCATATCCCCATCCCTGCCAGGCCGGCTCAGCCATTACATGGCCTCCTCCTACTTCTGCCAGCTATTTAGGGGAACGTAAATAGCATTTACGATAGCATTTTATAGCAGGAAACCAGACCCTGCAGACCACTTGATGCAAAGGGATAGATATGTATAATGTGCATTAAAGAGTGACAGCCCAATCCTATCCTTCCCCTCCCGCGCTGGTGCAGCTGCGCCAAAAACGGGCACACTGTATCCAGCGGGGGGCGTATCAGCAGGCTTCAAAGGAGGATTTAAATCCCCTTACACCTCCATAAGCCTCCCGCTCCACACTGGGTCTCCTTGGACCTGTGCTAGCAATTACACTAGTGCAGAATAACCCTCTTTGAGTGCTGAGGAGAGAAAGGGGGCAGGGTGGCTGCAAAAAAGGAGGATTCGATCCAGTGCATGCCATCGCCACCAGATCCACCCCCTCCTGCAGATCCACCCCCTACCCGCCCCCATTCCACCCTTCTGTCCCCTCACTGCCTCCCCCCCCACCTTACCTTCCTCAGTGAGCATGGAGATCCACTGTGGGAATCCACTGGCACGGGCTCCAGCTTTCCCTTCAGTGTCCTGGCAGCTACTCAGTGTGCTGCCAGAGTGCCTTTTACAGCTGGTGCTGACTGCTTTATGCCAGTCAGCACCAACAGAACGCAAGTTCCACTGCTGCCCAGGCTGCCCAGGCCCATTAGGATTGGCCTGTTAAGCCCTTAGTGATAAGTGGCAATAGAATATTATCCTCTGTGTAGAACATTGTCCTCTGTGTAGACAACCAAACAGCAGAGAAATCTAATTATGTCACAAATCATTATTTTCATATGTGCAAACCTAACCATTTCTGAGCTTCCATTTTGCTTTATCCTGCAGGTTTTCTAACATGGTTTCCTCTGCTCAGAACCGCCAGACCTTTATTCAGTCTGCTATCTCCTTCCTGCGCAAGTATGGCTTTGATGGGTTGGACATTGACTGGGAGTATCCTGGCAACAGAGGCAGCCCTGCTGATACCCAGCAGCTTTTCACAGTCTTGCTCAAGGTTGGCTTAGTTGGCGTAATTCAACTGTAGGTGACTCGCACAGCCTCCTAGTAATGGAGGAACATTTGTTCTGGAGTTGACCCCATTGCTGTTATTTTGGTTAGACAATATAATCACTAGCGTGGGTGTAATATAACCCTCTTTGAGTGCTGGGAAAGAAGCATTAAAAACTTTTAAATAAATAAATAGAAGAGCCTCAAGTCATTTGGGGAGGATTTGTCTTCCCTCACATCTCCTCCATTCAAATTTCCAATAATTTCAATTTCATCTTCTAGAAACACCTTAAAAAATGTGAGTTTCACAATTTGATGAGGCAAAGGGAGTAGAGAAAGCTTTTGAAGAAGATATCGGATAGCAGCATCTGAGGATGATGATGATAGTGACCGTTTCTTTCTTCCACTCACAGGAAATGTATGAAGCTTTTGAGCAGGAGGCTTCTCAGACCAACAAACCCAGGCTCCTGATCTCTGCAGCTGTGTCTGCTGGTGTAGGCACCATTGAAACTGCGTACCAGATCCCGCAGATGTCTAAGTAAGTGGCACGTTGGGACCACAACATGTTTATTGCTTAGAAAGAAGGGGCTCACACACACACACACACACACACACAGTGAACACATGGCAGAATCAGAGCTATTTGGGAGTGCTATTTTTTGGTCATTTGCTTGTTTTTCCAAAGGTACATGGATCTGATCAATGTGATGACTTATGACCTCAGAGGGTCCTGGGAAGGTTTCACTGGTGAAGACAGCCCTCTGTATGCAGGACCTCAAGACCAAGGCTCCTACATTTACTTCAATGTGGTGAGTGACTTTAGAGAAATGAAGGCTTTTCTCCCTTTGCCTCCCATAATACCCTCCTTGTCCAATTGCTGAATGGGTCAACATCAAGATGACTTTGGAGTCCTTCCTGACCAGTTTGCAACATTTCCTCCACCAGGACTATGCCATGAACTACTGGAAGAAGAACGGTGCTCCAGCTGAGAAGCTGATGGTGGGATTTGGAGCCTATGCCCGCACCTTTACCCTCACCAATCCCTCTAACCATGGTCTGAATGCCCCAACATCTGGACCAGGCAAGGCTGGGGCCTACACCCAGGAAGCTGGGACGCTGGCATATTTTGAGGTAAAACGTCCTAACCTAGTTCTCAGTGAAAGTTCTAAACCTGTCTCCATACAAAAGTATGTCCATGTTGGAAACTAGATGTTATATGGGTTGAATATTTAGTGGTGTTTTTAAATTATTTTTGTACTTGCAGATTGCACTTGTGAACCAAGATCAGTTCTAATTCTAGGTTCTGTCTATATGCTTTCATGCCTCTTCTTTTGGGAGAAAACCTCGTCTTTTGGTATGCTTTTTGTACTAGTGAGCAAAATTGGCCAATTCTGATATATTGACATGGAATGAGACATTACTTTGGTTGTAGCAATATGGTAAGCCATTCTTTGCACTACTGCAGCAAAAGTGGCCAGATGGAACGAGACCTCTGCGCAAATGTCTTATTTTCCTCATAAAATTCTAAGGTCCACTGTGATGTTCATGTTTCTTAGCTGGATCACACGGTGCCATTTTTGAAAACAGGTGGAAATGTCAAAGTTAAAGATAGTCCAAAATAGCTGCATTAGCCTTATGTAGTAGCCAAATACTTTCATCGACCTAACAAAGTATTTTTGTTCCATAGATCTGTACCTTCTTGAAGAGTGGTGCCACCGTTGTGTGGAATGCTCCTCAGGAAGTCCCGTATGCCTATAAAGGAAATCAATGGATTGGCTATGACAACCCTAAAAGTTTTGCCATCAAGGTACACCTATTTCTATTCTGTGCTCTTATTCTATTTTGTGCTCTTATTCATGGCTGCAGACATAACAACGTGCTTTTAAAGTTGAGAGGGGAAAGAGTAAACCTGCATGGGACTGTGCTGTCAGTTACTTGGGATTTAGACAAGAATACCTGATGCTCCTTTTAAAACCTAGGTTTTGACGGGTAGCCTTCTGAGTTACTAGAATTATAGTATAACTTGGGAATGTAGAGTCACGCTGTTTATCCTTTGTGAAACAAGGGAGAGAACAGACTTGATTCTCTGAATCGTGTATATTCTTGTTTATTATCTAACAGGCTAAGTGGCTGCTGGAGAACAACTTTGGAGGAGCCATGGTCTGGGCTATTGATCTGGATGACTTCACTGGCACATTCTGTGGAGAAGGCAAATACCCCCTAATGAATGCCCTGAAATCTGCATTGGGAGTCACTACTCCAAGTGAGTAACAGACAGGTGTTAATAGAACAGAGCAAACATGCCCAGAACCCCCAGCCATTTATATTTGCTGTGCATGAAATACTGCAACCGATTCCTTTCTTATGCCCATCTCTACCCTCTCAGGCTCACCTGTCTTCAGGCAGTTTTGTTGACCTACTGTTTCCTCACTTTCCCACACTCTCTGCCCATATGTATATATACTTCCCTTCCCAGAGAGTCAACCAATTGCTACCTAATTTCTGGTTCACAATATCTCCTCAGAGTCTTGGATTCTTTGGGGAACATATAAACCTTCTGGAGAAAGATGATTCTTCTAACTCTTCTAATTCTCACCTTTTCAATTAATTCTTTCAGACTGCAAGGTACCAGCCACCACCCTGGGCACCAATGCGAATCAGCCTGCTCAGCCAGCAACAGCTGCCCCTTCTTCTGGTGGCAGCGGGAGCTCCGGCGGAAGTTCTAGTGGCGGCAGCAGTGGCACCTTTTGCAATGGGAGAGCCAGTGGCCTCTACCCAGATCCCACCAACAAGAACAGCTTCTACCACTGCGTGAACGGGAAGACCTACCTCCAAAATTGTCAGACTGGACTTGTATTCGACTCCAGTTGCTCCTGCTGCAATTGGGCCTGAGGAGAACAGCCCCTGAGCACACACCCCCCACTGCAATAAATATGGAGGAAGGAGTTCATCATGACAAATAAAAATGCATTGCATTAAAATACTAATCTGTCATTTCTTTCCCCAAATACACACAAATTCCATTGTCTATGCAGAGCAAACAAAACATTGCCATTATTATTCCTTCTCATGACACAATTTTTTTGAAGGACCACAATTCTTTGAAAATGTATATATCACTTTTCCACAAAATGTGCACAAGCAGTCTTCAAGAAACCCATAAAAATGGCAATTATACAGAACAGGTAACGAGAAAATGTGCAAACACCAAATCATAGCAATAGTCACAAATCTAATAAAATGTACAGAACTCACAGCTATAATTGGTTAGATACACAAAGGAACCTAGTGGGAGAAATTTGTTATAGGGTTGCAATGAGTCTGAAAGCACTCGTTTCAACTTTCTGCTACACCAATGAAGAACCGCCTTGGGTCCCGTGGGGAGAAAGGCGGGATAGAAATATGGTAAAATAAAAATAAAATCTTCTATTCACATGATAAATTCTAAATCATTTAGACATCTGTAAATGCCTAGAAGGCAGATAAAAAGATTGTGCCCACTTGGACTAACCTTTGGTTCACACACTATTTTTCAAAATGAAGAGAAGGGGATACTCTTTCAGAACAAAGAGACAGGAAGCTTTAGCTAACATGTGCTGAAATAATTGGGAGGCAGGGGGGCAGTCAAAAGGGAGAGGAAACAAATCCACCAATGATAGAAGAATATGCAAATAAAGGAGTTCTCTCACTAACTATTTGATTTCACCTGGCTACGTGACCTGTTAATCTACAGTCTGAATAACTGTATGGACTAAGCCTTCCAACAGGAAATTGAGCATACACTCTCCCCAAACACGCACACAAGTGACAGCCAGCAAGGAGAAGCAGAAATTTAAGGTGTCTGCACTGCAAGCATAACAGACTTGGACCCACAAAGGGAACGACACCAAGCCAAGAGGCAGTTGGAAAATGGGATTTTTCCAGACCTTGGAAATATGGGAATGGGATCAGGATCGGGACCTTGGCAGGAACAGAGAGCTAAACTCCTCCCCACCCACCCACCCCACAGAGAGAGAGAGAGAGAGAGACCCAGTCTGCAAGGGAACCAACTTAGATGTTACTAAATAATGGCAAGCAAGAAAACCAAAACAGGGCAGCACCCACCACTGATGTACGGGGCGGGGGGGGGATAATAAACTAAGGGTACAAAGTACTTTGAACGTCTTGGCAGTCCAGCAAATATTTCAGGCAAAGAGGCTCTTCCTTGAAGAAACAAAAGAGCTTATTTGCGCGCGCGTGCGCGCGCACCCACCCACCCACCCACACACCTGACAATTACTTTTATTATTACAGCAAGTCCTCACTTAAAGTTGTTTCATTATAAGTCATTTTGTTTTAAAGTTGCCCGGGGGTAACCCTCTGCTGCCTTAACGGGTCTATTCAGACCTGCGCAAGCTAGGTTCGAATGGACCCAGGAAAGTGGATCAAGTCCAGGAAGAGGGATAGGATATCGGTGGCACCGCTGCTGCCAATACCGCCCCTTCTCAGCCTCAATCTGACCCCCCACCCCATTCTCCACCCCATTGCTCCCCACCCTGTTCTGCCCACCTCCACCTCCGACTGCTCCCCCCCCCCTGCTGACTTACTGGCACCAGGGCTCCTTTCCAGGCTGCTGGCTTGCAGTGGCAGTCCAGCCATGCTTCATGGCACGTCCCATTTTGCAACAGTCATAAAAGACCTTGTGGTGCTGCCGGAACACTAATTCCACTAGGATTAGGCCACAAATGTTCAAGTGCTGAGATAAAATTTCAGTTACAATTTGAATTTAAAATTCAAAATTCAAACGCATATATAGAATATATTTGCAATATTTGACATTTTGGCAAATTTCCTGAGAGACGCAAATATCATTTCAACCCTACTATTCACCCACCCCAGTCAGACTTGGAACTCTGGCCATAGATAAGTTACTTCCATGGCTCACGGCAAGACCACACAACTGGGTTTTCTTGGTCATAAGTCTGGCTTCTAAAATTATTTTAACAGCCAAATCAGGGTTAGGACTTGGAGACCAATGGCAGCCAGGTTGAAATCCTGAAGTGCAGCTGCTATTGACAGTCTGTCAATGGTCAACTGTACTACACATGCACGGAGAAGGAGATAGAGTTTCAGAAAGTGATGTTCACATGTAGCAACTTCAGACAATGAGATGAGTCAGTCTGGCACAAATCTACCCTATAGTTTTGCTCTACCTGGAATGGAAAGTAGTTTGGCTGAAGACAGTTGCAAAATAATGAAAAGAGGACAAACAACAGGTTCTTCCAGGGTTTGTAATGGAACTATCAGATGAACATACCAGTGAATCAAGACCCTCACCATATAGGTCTTGCCCCTCCCTCACTTGCTACCACTGCCAAATCTTTCTCTGTCACCTCTTCACCTGGAGGAAGTTAATAAAGCAATCCACAACCACCATGTGCCTCACACAGGTAGAAGATGTATGGCTGCAGGATACTTTGTTGGAAGAGGAAGAGTGGCAAAAAGAGAGGAAGCAAGCAGTAAGGAAGGTGGGGCTTGCAAACTGGAAGCTGCTGCTATGCTCACGCGTGTCACTGGAGCGTGGCGAGGGGGCGGACCGCCGGGGGGTGATGCGCACAAAGGGTGACGCGCGCACCGTGCGCCGTGCGCCGCGCGCGTCACCTCCGCTCCAGAAGAAGGCCTCGGAGCTTCGGCCACGGGCGGCGGAGCGTCCGCCCCAGGCGGAGGTCCACAGCCTTCTGACAAGGCCCAATGCGGCGCTGCATCATTTATTAGGTTTTTTGCTCTTGCGCAGAACGTTTCTGAGGGCAAAAGGGCAGCCCTTGCTCTCAGAAATGTTGTGCGCATGCACGAAAAACCTAAAAAATCACGTATTGACGCATTGGGCCTTCGTCAGAAGGCCCAGGACAGCCGGCCGGGGAGGATGTCCCCGGGGAGGATGCCGCTGCGGAGGCATTTTGGCAGTTAAAATTTTGGGCTATGTGCAGGGAGTCAGGGGGTCATTAGGGCGGCGCGCGCGCCCTAGTGACGCCACTGGCTATGCCTGTCTGTTAGTTCCATTGTGAAACAGAGTTCACAGCATGGCTGGATATTGTGATGTGCGCCATTTTCTATATCCTTGGTGGAAGAACATCAACCACAACAATTCTTCATAACTACCGTATATACTCGAGTATACGTCTATCTCATGGCTAAGCTGAGGGCGATTTTTAAAGCTAAAAATCATGGAATTTGCTATGACCCATGGATAGGTCGAGGGTAAAACTTAGGGGTGTATGAAATTCTTTGAATTCTTGAAAATGACCAGTGATTGTTCTGAGGCAGCAACAAGAATTCTCCAAACAGGAAGAAAGGAAGCTATTTTACCTTGTTCTGAAGCAGCACAGAAACAAAGCTCTTCTTCAAACTGGAGGAAGGAAAGGTGAAGACTTTGTGAGGAGTACAGTACTGTACTTCCATAACAGCAGCCCTCACAAAGATTACAAGCGAAATCCTGGGTAGAGATCTGGCTGGCAGCCCAGGGCCGCCAGCCGGTTCCTATCCCCACTCCGGGCCACGCTGCTGTGGCCCCAAGGTCTACTCAGGGAAGGAGACTTTCGTGCCCTTTCGTGCCCTCCATCGCTGCCCGGACCGCCCATGCAGCCACTGCCGGAGCCTTACCTTCTTCCAACGGCCGCATGGACATCCCGGTGATGGAGTGAGGGTGGCCAGCCTTGCGCCAGCCTCCCTTATTTCAGAGTCATCGCAAACGTGCCTTACGGTACGTTTGCGATGGCTTCCGGCGATGGAACACTTGTTCCGTCACCAGATCCTTAGTCAGAATCTGGCTGTAGAACTCCCATGAGCTTCTTCACCTTTCTTTCTTCCTGTTTGGAGAAGAACTCCATTTCTGTGCTGCTTCAGAACAAGATGAAATAGCTTATTTTTTTTTTACCTTCCCCATGTGTCCTGCTTCTCAGCCCAGTCTCCCCCCTCCCACCAAGCAGCTGTTCATAGAAGCCCCATGTATAAGTCGACCCAGGTTTTCAGGGTTAATTTAAGGCATATTTAGGCTTATACATGAGTATATAGGATAGTTAACATATTGTGCCATGCTTAGACCAAATTAGGAAATAGTGTTCCAATGAAATAGAAAATCCACCGATTTCTGGCCTAAGTTCACCATATCTAATTTTGTAGTCCCTAGAATGGAGAAGAGTTGAGAGATCTCATAATGCAGCCATTGTTGACATGCGCTTGAAATATGCTGCAAAGCCTGGCCCACAAAAAGAAATTGCATTCCAGATAGGAGATTCTGACTTAGCCATTTCAAAGAACCAATTATGTGGTATAAATGCAACATATCTGGCTTTGAATGCAGACATACTATGGACATACTATGGAGAAGAAGTTGTTCGTGGTCCACTTAGGAGACCCAGAATCTTAGCAATAACGAGAACCTGATTTGTATGTGCTATTTTCCTATGCCAGGACCAGGGTCCAGGGGGGATAGATTCTGTGTGTCGTAATTCTGACTACCAATCACGGTGTGTCTCTAACACTACACACCCCAAGAAAGCTTTGCCCTCCACTGAGAAAGCGTTCATTGTTCACTGATAGCAATATTTTACCCCTTATCGCAAGATTGGAAAGGAAGGTGTCCCTTTGTCCCTTTTTGTTGCATTCCTATTTTTGAAAGAAGGGCAGGTTGCTGTGGCCAACTGTTGAAACTGCTGTATAAATAGGTTATATAACTTGAGTTTGTGTACATCTACAAGTATAATCAAAATGTAAACAGATATAGCCAATACACAGCACTGATATCTATGTGTAATCTCCCAGTCAAGAGGACTATAGCATTGTAATCTGTCATTGTAATCTTTACTGCCAGGAGTTCAGAAGTACTCGCAAAATGAAAGTATTGATAGCCATGTTTTCTTAAATTCATGGTTTTGGATGGTACCATTGTTCTGTACATGTCTTGGAATCTGTTGCGTGCTGCTAGTTTTAGCAGTGTGTCACAATCAGCAAATGTAACCAAAGACATTGAATGGGTAGAAGGGCAAATATGTGGTATAAAAGGGAATGAAAAACAGTGTTAGATCAGTACAGAGACAAAGATGGCCAAGTTGATCCTTCTTACCGGTAAGTACAGCTTTGAAACTCATTATATTCCACTATTTCCTCAGTTTGGTGCAGGAAATTATTCTGCAGTCCAAACTCTCTACTCTATTCTAGTATTTGAAAGAGAATGATATACTTTTAACTAGATATACTGTATTACAAAACTACTGAAGCTATAATCCTATATACACCTACCAGGAGTAAATATTGAACTCAGTGGGGCTTGCTCCTGCATAGACATAGGATTGTGCTACAAGTCTTGCAATCCTAAACATGCTTACAAAAGAATAAGTACCATTGGATGCTTTGAGACTTATTTCTGAGTAAGCATACATAGGATTTGGCTGAAGGAACGCCTGGGACACACTCAAGTCACTGTGAATTTGCCAGGATTTCAATTGAAACAATTACAATGAACTTATCTTTGCTATTCAAAATCCTGAAAGGATTTCATTCACTGTATAACCTTATAAAACTGATAATATTGATTCTCACCCCTTATCTTTACTATAAGAAAGGTTTCATAGTATGGGGTTATTTTCATATGTGGAGGGAGAATACCCAAAATGTTGGAAAACTGAAAATCTACAGAATTTTATTCAGTTACACAGTTTTATTCAGTCTTCCTCCCATATGGATTTCAGCCAGGGCTGGGAGGGGGTGGGGATATCAGCTGTGCCAATATCCCAAGCCCATTCTCAGGTCCAGTTGGCCTTACATGGCCTCCCTGGTTGTGCACCGGCTGAAGAGGTGGTACGCATCCAAGGAGGCCCATTGGGACCTCCGCGGTTTACAACAGGGGAAGGGGTCGAACATCCCCCTTCCCCTGAGGTGAGCCTTGGCCAAGCCGGCACGGTCTGCATCCTGCCGAGGATACAGTGGTTGGCCATTTCAGCCAGCCGCTGCATCTTAGGCGAGATCGGGATGTCAGACAAAGAGTAAGGTCATAAAAGGATAAACTATATGTTATTAACTATTAGTAGCACCTATCAATGTTCTGATTATTTTCTTGTTCTTTTGCAGGTTTGGTGCTCCTGCTGAATGCACAGATAGGTAAGAATTTCAGCTCTTAAAACATATGCAAAAGTCTTGAGCACACTGAAGAAAAAGAGACCAGTCAAATGTTGTTGCCATTGTTACCTTCCTTTACAGCGCAAGCCTAAACATGTTTACTTAGAAGTAAGTCCGTTGACTATAGTGGGACACCAGAAAGTAAACCTGTTTAGGATTGCAACCCTAATGAGTAAAATACTGCTAATACCATTTCCCTGAAAATAAGACTGGGTCTTATATTAATTTTGGCTCCCAAAAACACAGTAGGTCTTATTTTCAGGAGATGTCTTCTTTTTTTAACGTACAACAATTTACATTTATCCAAATGCAATCATGTCATCTTCTTCTGGAACATCGTTATAACTCTCCAAACCCTGCATTCCAGCCTGAGTTTATTGCGACTCCATTGCCTGTAGAACCATTGGTCCAATCTCTTATGTCCAGCCATAGAGCAGGCGAGTATTAGCAGGCGAGCTCCAAACTACTGGTAGGTCTTATTTTGGGGGCAGGTCTTATATTTAGCAGAACCCTTTAAAATCATGCTAGGTCTTATTTTCAGGGTAGGTCTTATTTTCAGGGAAACAGGGTAGTGACCATGATTGTGGTAGCAGTAAAATAATTGACTGCCATTTCACTAAGAGCACAACTACTCGTTACATTAAATGTAATGCATCATTTATCAAGCTTCATGTAACCTCTCCAATTCTTCTTGGTAGGCTCTGCCTATGTGCTGTCATGCTACTTCACCAACTGGGGCCAATACAGACCAGGCCTTGGGCGTTACAAGCCTGACAACATTGACCCTTGCCTGTGTACTCACCTGATCTATGCCTTTGCTGGAATGACCAACAATGAGATTGCCACCATTGAATGGAATGATGTCACTCTTTATAAATCTTTCAATGGCTTGAAAAACCAGTAAGTACCCATGAATAAGAGTTCCCCCTTCCCGCATTCTGCTTTTTCTAATGTGCTGGTAAGTCACATACCATATTTTCCTTGGTCTGTCATAATCTCCAGTTGCAATTATGCTCAACTAAGTATATAGGGCCAATCTCATTTCTTGGGTTGAATTTCAAGACTACTTCCCGTTATTATTATTATTATTATTATTATTATTATTAGTAGTAGTAGTAGTAGTAGTAGTAGTAGTAGTAGTAGTAGTAGTAGTAGTAGTAGTAGTAGTAGTAGTAGTAGTAGTAACAGTATTTATATACCGCTTTTCAACAAAAAATTCACAAAGCAGTTTACAGACAAAACCAAATGAATAAATGGCTCCCTGTCCCAAAAGGGCTCACAATCTAAAAAAAAAAAAATGCAGAACACCACCAGCAAACAGCCACCAGAAAGACACTGTGCTGGGGTGAAAGGGGGGCAGTTACTCTCCCCCTGCTAAATATGAGCACCAATTGAAAAAGTGCCTCTTGCCCCATTAGCAGGGGTTAGGGTTAGTGTTTTACTGCATATCCATACTGAAAACCAAGAATAAAAATAAATTCATTCTAGATTAATTAAGGGATCATTTGTCACAGGGAAGTGGTTTAAGATTATGGAAACAGACATATCTTATAGAGAGACAGATAGTGCCAACTTTCAAACTGTGGGTCAGGATTCACTTGGTGGGTCACTACCTGATTTCTGGTGGGTCCCAGGTGATGGAAAGATGAGATATGTGATTGCCACAAGCCCTGAGGCTATTCAAAAATCAGATAGCTGCTAATTGCCCTTCAAAGAGCTGAGCTCCTGCAGTTTGCAAGATGGCTGCTAATTACCCTGCAAACAGCTGAGCTCCTGCAGTTTGCAAGTTTGTGTAGGGAGATAAATGTTTGAGCAACTCATAAAGCTAGGTGGGTCCCGGCGATAGAGTGTCATTTTAAAAAGTGGGTCCCGGTGCTAAAACATTTGAGAACCACTGAACTAGAATATTCACCTCTATAATCTCTTTCACCATAGGAATGGAGAACTGAAGACTCTTCTGGCAATTGGAGGCTGGAACTTTGGAACAGCTAAGTATGAATCATTTCTGTAGTATACCATCCTATTATGGCAGAGAAGCATGCGTGTAACAAGTTTGCAATTCTCTTTATTACTCTATGACTCCCTCTCCTTCAGGTTCACTGCAATGGTTGCCACTCCTGAGACTCGACAAACCTTCATCAACTCTGTCATCAAGTTCTTGCGTCAATATGAATTTGATGGGCTGGACTTTGACTGGGAATACCCTGGCTCTAGAGGCAGCACTCCTCAGGACAAGGCCCTCTTCACCGTTCTGGTTAAGGTAAGCCATTGGTCAGAATATCCACCTTGCTCTTCTTTCCCATCACCCAGTGATGTGCAGGCAAGGCAGACTTGATAGATCAGTGGATGTTCCCCTCTGGCCTTTGGTCTCTGAAATACAGGAAGGAAGCCACTATCAGCACAGTGGTTGGGTGGGTGCTGATTGGCCCACTGATTGGCCTACCAGGAGACGAGCACCAACAGCTTCCAGTCTCTCAATGCCACAGCTGTAAAATGTTTATACAAACTGTAAAATTTTAGAATTGTGCTCCCATGAAACTAGGGTTTTGGTTTTTCTTTGGGGGAGGTTTCAGTTTTTTATTTATAACTTTCTTAATGTTTATTAACAAATTAACATATACATTTGCATATATTCATTCATATATTGTAAAGCAAAGAGATCTGCTCTTATTACATCAATGCAACAATTTAACATAATCAATAGGTGACTAGTATGCTGATTTGCAAAAAGAATGACACTCTCCCTCAGGTCAGGGTAGCAGAAAGCACTGAACACTCACATTTCATTTTATTACATAGTGATGAAGATACTTCTAAGAAAGATGTAAACGTTTCCAAAGGATGTAGGAATGTCTAGCACGATGACAGTGTTCTTTTGCAACAGGACCAGCCAGCTTGAGCACCAGTTTGCCCAGATCATATAGATAGTGACCTGCACTGAGCTCTGCCTGAATTTGTATTTACCTTACTATCTTATAGGAAATGCTGGCAGCCTTTGAGCAGGAAGCCAAACAAGTGAACAGACCCAGGCTCATGGTCACTGCAGCTGTTGCTGCTGGACTTTCCAATATTGAGTCAGGCTACCAAATTCCTGAGCTTGGCCAGTAAGTACAATAATTTCAGATGGTTGGGCTCTCTCTTTACCTTCACCTTGTTTCTCTTCTGCTTTCTTTATCGACATCAATGACCTTGCACTTAATGTACTGTCAAACCACATGATGTACACTATGTTGACAATTGTACATGGGCTGTGCACTAATGCCAATTCAAGCTGGTAGATCTGCATTGGTGAAATTACGGTGTCAACATCTACACTTGCTGCACAATCCTATACATGTTTACTTGGAAGTAGGTCCCATTGCTGGGCTTTTTAACATAGCATCATTGCTAGTTTTAGGTGTGCAGTGTATCTTCCTTGCAACTCTTCTTAGCACATAGGGATGCTGCAGGCGGGGGCACAGCAGGGCAGACCAAGATGCTATTTCCTCTGTTCATTAGCTCACAAATGCACTGAAAGATTGGTAGTTCTATGAATACTGTACTTATTCAGAAGGATAAACCTGATTTCTAAAGAGGCAGAATATAAATTCTGGTTATATAAAAACAAGCAAAGTCACAATAATAATCTACCTTTTGATGAGCGACCTGAGCCTGTAGAGGGTTTATGCTATGAAGATACATGCATGGTTCTAATTAAAATCAAAATGCTGTCATATATGGCTGGGTAGTAGGTCTTCCAATTGGTCCTGGTGAACCCTAGAAGCCAGATAGCACTTTGGGGAAAGGACAACATACTTCCTCACCTGCACCAGCTTCACACTCACAGGGGTGCTGACTACCGCCACCACCCCACACGACCTCTGCAGCCATCCCTCCCCCAGCTGGCTCCTTCAGTCCTGCTGGGGGCAGCAGTCAAAGCCTGGGGGCAGCAGTGACAGGAAGTGACTGTCCCCCCCACAGAAATGGTGGGGAGTAGAGCAAGTGTGTTGTCCACTCCCCCAAATCAATCAAGATGTTAGGAGACAAGTGAGCATAGTGCACTGTGAGTGCCAAAAGATGCTTTTAAAAATTAAAAATGGAGAGGTCAGGCTCAGGCACCACAGAGTTTTTGGGGCCAGGTCTGATATATGGTCAGAAAAGATAAATGCAATAATAGAGCTGCTGCATAAGAGAGAAAAACAAATTTCTGGAGAGAGATTGTTTACTGAAAATGGGAGCTCAGAAGCCTTAACTGGGTGGAGTCTGTACTGTACCGTGTTGGTACAGTTACATACAGATACGTTTAATCTCCTCACAGGTATCTGGACTATTTCCATGTGATGACCTATGACTTCCACGGCTCCTGGGAGAGTTACACTGGAGAGAACAGCCCCCTGTACAAAGGTCCTGCCGACACTGGTAGCAACGTCTACTTCAACGTTGTAAGTGTACTGTGGAAGCTTATAGCATGTCTACAATGAAATGAGGTTTTAAAACTGCAGCAATGGTTTTTACTGCAGTCAGTGTTTTGCTTGGAAACAGAATAGCACATCTCTTCTCTTTGTAGGACTATGCCATGAACTACTGGAAGAAGAATGGAGCCCCAGCTGAAAAACTCATTGTTGGATTCCCAACTTATGGGCACACCTTCATCCTCAGCAACCCATCTAACACTGCCATTGGTGCCCCCACATCTGGGGCAGGGCCTGCTGGACCTTACACAAGACAAGCTGGCTTCTGGGCTTACTATGAAGTTTGTACACTCGTTCATACAAGATCTGTACATCAAACAGAACCAAGTTTAAAGTATTCAGATAGTTTTGTAGGCACCACTGACTACTAGACACCTGGATTTTTGCATCTCTGCTCAAGGTTAAATTGATGTGGAATAATATGCTTGATGTGGTTTGGAGCAATAAGGAGTTTCAGGTTCAGATAATGATTTTCACTGTACAGCCAATAAGGTCCTATGTAATTTTGTGCCTGATCCAGGGCCCATGAGAGGGAAGTAAAGGGGGTAAATTGTACCTGGGTCCAGGGTCAAAAAGGGGGCCCAGGAGCCAAAGGAGGGGGCCCAGATCCTGGTATCCCCGCTGGCCTCATGGAGAGTGAAAGACGGTGGCCGGGCCAGGTCTACCAAGGCGAGTAGATCTAGGCGCCACATCAGGAAGCCTGGTAGACCTGGGCTCTGGAGACATATCTGGTTATTGTTGCCCTACCCCCACCCTGTTTTGCCCCCTCCCCCTTTGAGAAGGGGCCCAAAAGAAACTTTGTACCCCCTGATAAAATTCCTCTCAGAGGCCCTGGCCTGATCCATGGAGGGTATGCTAGCTTGTTACAGAGAGTTTATACAATTCCTGTGCTGTAGCACAATCCATACAAATTTGCACTTTGAGAACTGGGTGTTTTCAGTTCACTTCCCTTCTATTGATGTACAATATGCCTCTCTGTTTTTTCTGGCTTAGATCTGCACTTTCCTGAATAATGGAGCTACCCAAGTCTGGGATGCTCCTCAAGATGTGCCCTATGCCTACAAAGGGAATGAATGGCTTGGGTATGACAACATCAAAAGCTTCAACATCAAGGTATGAAAGAAATTATTGATGCACCAAAGCTGTTAAATATGGATTCCCATTCTCCAGTGGAATGTAGACTGACTTCAACATCTTTCTTGGCATCTCACAGGCTGAGTGGCTGAAGCAGAACAACTTTGGAGGTGCCATGGTTTGGTCCCTTGACTTGGATGACTTCACTGGCACTTTCTGCAACCAGGGCAAATATCCCTTGATCACCACCCTGAAGAATGCTCTTGGTCTGCAGAGTGCTAGTAAGTAGTAGCAACAAGGAGAACTCTTCGTGAAAAACCAAAGTTCTAGCAGCCATGTGTAATCTTGAAAAGGCACATCTGTGAGGCAGAGGCAGACCCCCTATGACCCTGACCCACACATTTCTTTTTTTAACAAATCTTCCAAATGGAGGGTCCAAGGTCAGTTAAGTTTTTTGTTTTGTTTTTAAGACTGCTTAGAATCTGCTCATGGCAGTATGAGACATGAATGAGATCACAGGGCAAGGTCAACATATTTTGTTAATAGTGGTAGCAGCAACAGAAAAACATCAATGAATAAAAACAGCTGGAGCTGCATGCAAGTCATTTTGCAGCAATCATCGGCTTTGAAGCAACAAATGATTTGCATTGTGATGGGAGGGACAGGAAGAACTGAGTGGTGAAGAAAATGTTAAAATCAAAGCAATAGACTTCAACATAACTATGGAGAAGGTGACACAGGCCTTAGAGAGAAAGGGATGTTGCAGGACAGAGTTCATTAGTGGCCGTAAGTTATTGACTTACAGCCCAATCCTATCCAAAGTCCCATGCTGGGATGCAGTGGCGCCAGGGCAAGCTCCACTGTATCCAGCACAGGGCTGGAGGTCTCCTCGAGAGAAGGGGATGATTGTCCCTTTCCCCCATGTTGAGCTCCAGCAGCCCCTATGGGACTACTTGGAGGCACGTCCGCTAAATGGCCTGCGCAGCTCTGAGCAGCCCCGTGATGGGCTTTCAAACCTGGGACAGGGGATAGGATTTGGCAGAGGCTTTCTCTGCCAAGCCCGCCCCCATCCCGGGCCTGATCCGCCCTCCTCCCCACCCTCCACCCGCCCTGGAACACCCTCTCTCTGCCTCCCTGTCACCCAGCGCAGAGTTCACCTGCCCTGGCGAGTGCTGCTCCTTCATCGGCGGAGCGAGGCCTGCTGGTGCTGGCCTCCATGCCAGCAGGACTAACCTCCACACCGTTGCAACATGTTTTACAGCACATTTGCAACAGTGCAGAGCCAGTGGAGTGCACTGCCAACGGAGGCCAGCATAGGATTGGGCTGTTAGTCAGATGTTCACTTAATTGCTCAACTAGGCCAGATGATGGTGGGTTTGTTTTAGGAGTAAATAGTAGATAGGGGCCACAAAATAGAGTGAAACTGTGGTGAAGGGGGGAGCCTAAATAGTTTGTCCCTGCTACAGCTTTGAGTCCAATGCCTCCCCATATGCCATTTTTAAATGAAAAAAAAGCTTCCATTAGCTTTCATTTCCCATAGAATTTACTGAGTCTGTTGGTGACAGAAATGAGATGGTTAAAAAATACATTTAACTCTATCAAAATCAACAGGATTTACTTCCGAGAAAATATCTTTAGGATGAGACCGATAAAGCAACGTTTTCTCTTTCAAGGGGCTAACATGTCAGTCCAAGGTCCCACCACCACCACCAAATTCACTTTGCCCCTTATTGGTGTATTTGAGAAAGGAAAGACCTAACATCGATTCTTTTCTGCTTCTCTTCCAGGCTGCAAAGCCCCTTCCAAGCCCATTGCTCCAATCACAGCAGCCCCCAGTAGTGGCGGTGGAAGTGGCAGCGGAAGCTCAGGAAGTGGCAGCTCCAGCGGCGGCTCAGGAGGCAGCCCCAGCAGCTCTGGAGGCAGCGGGTTCTGTGCTGGACGAGCTGGAGGCCTGTATCCAGACCCAACAGACAAGAACAGCTTCTACCACTGCGTGAACGGGAGGACCTTCCTGCAACATTGCCAGACCGGACTTGTCTTTGACTCCAGCTGCTCCTGCTGCAACTGGGCATGAAGGGATCAGGGTTACATTCAACCTCTAATCTGAACAAAATTCCACAGAGCTGCAAAATGAAATAAAATTCAGCAAAAACATTGGCTGTTTCCTCCATGAACGTCAGGTTCTTTTTACACCCTGATGCATAAGCTGAATTGGTGGGAAAAAAGACCACAGACCGTGAATTGTAACTGAAATCCATCAAACGGTTTACTAATTTATGGGAGAGCTAGCAAAGCATATGTGATTATGGAGCACAGAACACCAAACAAAAGTGAAATTGACAAAGCAGTCAACATAAAATAATAATAAATGTAAACCAAGCTACACAATACAGCATAACCAAATAATACAATATTGCAAAAGATCACCTAAATGCTTCCTGCCCTGTACTGTATTTAAAGCTAAAAGCCTGCTAGATTAGTTTCAGGCTGCAATCCCAAATGCATCCCCCAGAAAACAAAGCCCCACTGAATACAATGAGATTCAGCCCTGAGCAATCCTGTACAGGACAGCATTATTAGTTCCCTAATATAACCCAATAAGAGATCCCCTCCTAAGTCAAAGGAAAATAACACAGTCCAGCACACATTTTGGTGCTTTAAAAGTTAGACCTATTCTTGGATATATTTGGGGCGCTGATTCCAAAAAATGGCATCAGTTTTGCCCCACCAGCTCTAGTTTTGGAGATACAGCATAGCCAATTTATATGCAGATTCAACCGGTCATCCATCAAAACTCAGGATCAATCGCATGATCTGCTGTTTTTGATATGATCTTGAGAAAAATTGTTGCTATTAATATTACACAATTAAACAAGCACATATTACTAAATCTGTTTATTTCAACCCAAAAGCATATAAAATAATCAATCATTCAACATATAAGAAACATCTTTTATAGGACTTTCTAGAGTGAGATCTACTAGGACAGTCCTGCTGAAGGTTTCAGCAGTAATCTGCCATCATGTGGGTATCCAACCTTTCCTGGTATCTGTCTTCTATAGTTTTTATGTCCTGGTGAAATCTTGCACCTTGCTCTTTGCTGGTAAATCACGTACTGTAGGTTTTCTGGAAAGCAATCTACGTGACTGTGTAGGTAATGGACCTTAAAGCTCATATTACAGCCAAGCTTATTAAAATTGGAGAGCACGTTCTCAACTAATTCAGAGTAGTTGTCTGCCTTATGGTTACCAAGAAAGGTTTTGACAACTAGAACAAACAAAGTTCAGGCACAAGACTCAATATTGTCCAATGAATCTATGAAATGTAGATCGTTGTCTGGTTGTATAGTTTTTACAAACTGACAACTAGACTAACAGACACTGGCTTTACACTCATAAAATAACAATACTATACACTTTATTATTATGCACTCATAAATTAACAATATACAATTATATTTCTGCATATCAGCATCTAAGGTGGGTATGCCATATCTCCAAAACTAGAGCTGATATGGCCAAACCGATGCCATTTTTTGAATCAGCACCCCAAATATACCCAAGAATAGGTCTTCCAAAGCACTAGAACATGGGGGGGGGGGGTTAGGCTATGAAAGTTCATAGCTACCATACTTGCTTGAATCTCTCTCTCTCAAGCCTGATTGGTGAAGATGAAGAAAGATCCTTTAGAGAGAGAAAAAAGATTATTAATCCACAAATTTGATGGTAAAAATGGCTCTTCTAGGAAAAGAAAAACCAGTTAGGGCAAAAGCAGGGAAAATATGTTAATAAATTAAATCCATAAGGGATTTATTAAAAGGTAAAATAAAAGTGTGTCCATGATCTGAGATGAACCAGAGAAGTGTCAAACTTAAAAACAAGAATTACCAAAGAATGGGAGAAAAAGCAAACGCGCCCCTTTTCCTTCTGTGGGTATAGTATAGCATTCTTGTACCCCTTTTCCTCAACTTCACATCCCACTCCATTTTGTGTATGTGTGCACGCGCGCGTGCGTGCGTGCGCACATGTGCACATGTGTCTTCTCCCCATATTCAGGGACTATGCATTCCATATTGCATCTTGGAATGTACAGACACAATACAGCACATGGCCTATTGTGGTCCTATAGTTCAAGGAGAAACCACTATCGGTATTTTTCTCTCAGGCAACCAAGGAAGCCTAATTTGTGAAAAGATCTCCCCAAACCCAAGTTGCCCTCTGTAGATTGCATCACTCACATTGCTTCCCTGATTTCCCATCCCAGTCTGTCATATGGACTAGCACCATATGGCTTTCAGAAATCAGATGAACCTAAGCCCCAACAAAACCCCATTCATGTTCCACCGGTGCTACGGTTAGTACAGGTTGGGTTGCCCAATTCATAGGTACAGCTCATCCTTCAGCATCAGGGCCATGGCATTGGGGAAGGGGGCTTCACCCTTTTCTCTGTGCCATTTTCCTGATCTAAGGCTGGAAGTCCAGCTGCCATTTGTCCCACAGAGGAAAAGTAAACAGGCACACCATGCCATCTCCTCTACTTTGGCCCTGCTGCCCAGGCTGCAGCCCATTTACTTCATTTCATAGAACACAGTAAGACCCACTGAAAACCAAGCCCACCCTACCGACATCCCTCTGCAGAATTGCTTCTTCTTGGCTATACTACAAAGTGACAACACTAATTTCTGGAATGAGACAAGAAGCTTCATGTCTTTACAACTGAGAATGAAAATAATTTAGGAAGAGTTATTATTGGAAATAAATAATGGCAATAATCTCATACAATTTATGCCACAATAACTTTCTCAGCTGAGATATTTTATTAGATCAGCAGAATTTCACTGTTATATGTACAGAAGCAAGAATAATGGAGGAAAGTAAGCATACTGCTCAATAGCTGGAGACAAGGAGAAAAAGGACTGAGAACCAATATTTAGCTGAATCAACACACTGTGCAAATGTTGCAATTTAACCTGTAGCCTATAACGAGTACAACCATATCTTTATGTGTGTGTCTATTGGCCTTGATCCAGAGGATTCCAGCACAGCAGAAAAGTGCATCCATGCTCAGAAATGGTTGGGCCTTAGCAGCCTTTACAGCCACAATCAGCTATCAGGTGGAGTTGGATGGGGGAAAAGGAGCTCCTGAACAGTACGTGCAGTGTGTGTCTCCTCTTATTCCCCAATATCAGATTGACACTGCACATGTGTCAGATGAGCGGGAGAACTGCAAGGAGACTGAAGAAAGTAGCACCTAGTGGCAGTGATGTAAAGTCTATTGACTCGAACTTGAGTTGAACTCAAGTCACGTCAATGACTTGACTCGGCAATCGTGAAAGACTCATAAGACTCGACTTGAGACTCAGTGGTGTAGCTTAGGGGGGGCTGGGGGTGCCACGTGTGGTGCCATTTAATGATAATAAATTATTCTTTATTATTTATTGAATTATTTATTGAATTTATATCCTACCTTTCTCCCCCATAGGGGGACCCATTTTTATTAGGGTGTATACAGTGGGTTAAACTGCTGAACCATGAGCTGTCGATCGAAAGGTTGGCAGTTCGAATCCGCGACAGGGTGAGCTCTCGTTGCTTGGCCAGCTCCTGCCAACCTAGCAGTTCCAAAGCATGTTAATGCGAGTATATAAATAGGTACCGCTTGCGAGAAGGTAAACAGCGCTCCGTGTTCCAGCCGCATGCTACGCGCTGCGGCAAGGGGAGTCATGCCGGCCACATGGCCACGGAGGCGTCTTCGGACAACGCTGGCTCTTCGGCTTTGAAATGGAGATGAGCACCACACCCTAGAGTCGGACACGACTGGACTTAATTGTCAGGGGTCATCTTTACCTTTACCTATACTGTACTGTACTGATTATTTATTATGTATTAATTATTATCATAGTTAATATTATACATAATGAGTTTGTTGGGACTCAAGGGGGTGCAAAAAATTCATGGGCACTGGATGCACCGTACCCTAGCTCCTCCTCTGATGAGACTTGGAGCCTTTTACGACAAGTCCAATTTTATTCAGGTTTAAACCCGCCATTTTCCCCATTAAATAGATAGGAACTTGCAACTCACAACCAAAGACTTGGGACTTGGGGGAAAGACTTGAGATTTGACTTGAGACTTGGACCCAGAGACTTGAGACTCGAGATTTGGAGTCAGAGACTTGATCCCTGCCTAGTGGTTAACACTCGCACACCCCTTCCTGCCCTCCACTTTCCTTTTTTTACTTGAACAGCAGCTGAATAGGAAGGGGAAGGAACTGGTAGATCTATCCATGGCCACAATTCCAAACTAAGGAGATCAGACAGACGGGGGTCATCTGGAAAAGACCATTCCTCTCTGGACAGCACAGAACCCCAAGTGTTCTCATTTATTATAATCAAATTGCAGTAGTACCCACAAACAATCAGATGTGACAACCCACTGAATTACCTGTAAATAAGCAAATAGTCAAAATATACTGTAATCAGTTTATTAAAACACAAAAGAAGGAATTAAATCAAACGGGGAACAGAGAGCAGAGAAAAGTACAAGTAGAGTTATGGAAAGAGCAAACAAAACAAAATTAATTCTCTAAACGCATCTAGCTAGAAATTCAGTCCCTATTTCTAGCTACTTACGTGGTCCCAGGAGTCCTGGTCCCAGAATTTGCTGCAGAGTAAGTAACTGTGCCTTCTGCAAACCCAGTATTAGATTCCAACAAAAGGCCTGGAAAAACACCCTTGAGCATCTTGTACTTGAACTTAAGAAACCTAGGGTCGATGATGTTATCAGGTTACCACCTGACTGGGTACATGGAACTCACCTAGCCACTCCATCCCACCCCTTTATCTAGACAGACAGGCTTGGCTGTTCAATTTTTGGCACATACCAATCTCAGTAGAAAGCTTGGCTATCCCAGGCCAAATCCATATCCAGCACATGACTTCCTGGCAATGGCGTTTTGAAACAAAGGACAAAGGCTACCACAGGAGGATGTCCCAGCAGCTGCTAGGCTGATGAACCAACATAGGGGATGTTGGGGGATTAGAAGTATCTAAAAAGAAGGGGAAACAGGCAAAAATGTGGGAGGGAAACAGGGACACACATCCCAAGAGGATATTTGAATCATCTGTTATGTGTGGGAGACAAAGAGAGAGGGGAAATTCAGACATCCCCTGTACTACCTGATAATAGATCAGCCCTAAGAAGGCCTTAACCTGCAGCCAATCCAAATGTGCAGGAACAACATGTAGTATAGTATAGTCCTTCCTGAAATTATGTTGCCGCCAGGAAAACTGCATAATTGAATGCTTCCCCATATAAAATGTTCCCAGCATAAAGAATAGGCAGCTTATCAGAAAGAAGGGTAGGCTCAAACAAGGGTGTCAAACCATTACAAACTGTGGTTCAGGTTCATCAGTATTGCTTTTTAACTCTTCAGTTCACTTCAGACACTTTGAACCAGTTTTGAACTGGTTTAGCAATACAGTCACCCCCCCATCTTACGTGACAGTTACATTCCAGAGTCAGTACATAAGGGCTTGCCTCTGCATACTAGTCAAGATGCGGGCCACAAAGATTGTGGGGGCGGGGCCTGCGCGTGTGATGTCGACGTGCCCCTCGCGTGACGTCAACGCGCCCCTCTGCCCGTTTTGCTCTCATTTCGGAGCCAAATGGGCTCCAGGGTGGGCGGGCGGGCCGATCCGGCGCCTCACCTCGCTTCGGTGAGTTCCCCCAAGCGCGCGCGCCCTCCCGCCCGAGCACCTGGAGCTCCTGCTCCACGCGCTCCACTGAAGTTCCGCCACTGGCGGGCCATGCTAGCGCATGTTCATCCCCTTCCCCAGGTGTAAGCGCTGGAGGCCCCAATGGGTCTCCTCCGATGCATGCCAGCTCTTTAGCTGACTCGTGTCTGGGGAGGCCGTGACCCGGCCTGGGAAGGGGCGCTGGATATTGGTGCAATCCCTGCCCTCTCCGAGGCCGGGATGGCCAATGGCCCCCTCCCTTGCCACCCCTGCCCACCCTCCCCATGTTCTCCCGCTGCCCAGCGCAGCACTCACCTGCGTCGGGCGGTGTGGAGCCTGTCCAGCAGTGGTGTGAGTGGTGCTGGTCTCTACGCCAATGCCATTTACACTAGAGGAGCTTCACTTTTTCAACTCCTTAGGCTGGTGGAACGCACACTCCGCCAGCCTAGAGATGCGTAAGATTGAGCTTAAATTGCATGACATTGAATTTGCGCAAGTCAATTGTGCCTAAGACGAGGGGCGACTGTATATTTCATGCAGAATTATTTCAAATTCCCTGATTGGCAATGTAACCCTTTAAAATGAACACAATATTTAACCTGAAAGGAAACATGAATTATTTAAAACAAAAACCTGTTTGAATTTTTAAAGGTTTTTATGAATAAAATATTATTTAAACAAGTAAAAACATTAATCATACAACTGAAAACTGAATACCTGAAAATTAAATGACTTATTTTAAACCAGTTACCAAGTTTTGTGTTTAGGAACTTTGTTCCTGTTCAGGTTATGGGCAAACCAAGAGATTTCGGTTTGGGGCTCAGTTCTGGTTCACTGGAAAATGTGCTCTGAACTGGGCTTTGGGCTCAGGTTCAGTTCAACTTCCTGGCTAAAACCACTCTTTCTGGGTATGTCTGCATGCCATGTGTAAGAATTGTTTTAAACAAAATATAGCGGCACAAGGCTTCACTGAATTCTGTAAACTGGATAAATTCCAGCAGCTTTTCCTCTCTAAACAAAGATCATCTCCATGTGAGAAAAGTCATAAGGATCTTTTTGTGTGAATTAGGTAATCTGGAAAAAAAACACCACCACAGGAATAAGATTCTCTCCTGCCTTTAACTGTATTGACATTGTGATTGCAGTTTCAATACGTGGCAGCCCTGACACTAGTATGTACTGAGACCGGAAACGTTTCTGTGCAGCAATGCCCTGTGGCATGGCACCAAATGAATATAGAACAGAATTCCCTGTTCAGAGAATTCCCTGTTCAGAACAGAAGGTTCTCTCTCTTTCAAATACTATATAATAAAGTGACTTGATTGCTTTGGATAACTAAAAAGCTTGATTCAGAAGTTGAATCACCTTGGTTATTTTTTTCGAACAATATTCAAAAATAATCCCCTTGATTTAATTGACTTGGATAGAAACAGAAACAGAATAACATCACTCTATGAACCAATTGTACCGGTATCAGCTTATTTGGGGTAGGTACAAATCAAGACCCACTATTTCCCATCTCCAGTCTAGTCTATGATCAGGAACACATTTTGGTTTGAATTTGCTAGGTAGAGTGGTGACGATTTGCAAGTCAACAATGACTGGATATTGGACTTTCTTATGAATAAGTCAAAATAATTCAGCTGCAAGGGGTCAAACTGAACTTTCTTTGTCATGTGGCATTTTTGTTCCATCCAACAAGGGCCTTTGTGCATATACCCTAACCCCTGCTGCATCAGAATCATACAAAAACACAAGAGTGTGAAGTCCAGTTGTACCACATGCAGTTTGCTTTTTTTTTTTTTTTTGCAGATCCCAGTTCATCAGTTTCCCATACTGATTTTCCAGATCACATGTTGAGCCTCTAGATCCCTAGGTTTTGGGTACTTGGGTGATTCAGTGGGGAGGGAGCTGTAAGAGCACAAACCCAGTTCTGTATGGGGTATATCTTGTTAGGATTCTCCTCCTTTGTACATTGCTACCTTGCTAGAGCTGATGAGGCATTGCTTATATGCACAATTAGCTGGAATCTAAATTAAAATGGAGCTTCCACACAGCACTTAATATAATAGTGCTATATTTATCATCATTGTCCTTCCCAATGATCAAGATCCTTGTCTACTCACAAGTAAACTCCATTCAGCAAAAGTCCTTTCCAATGCTTATTGAAAGCCTCATGTTTACAGATTCATCCTGTTCTATTACTTCCCAGGTCAGTGTTGCTGGAGATTAGTGCTGACTTGCTGCCCAACTGCCCCTTATTTAATCAACTTTTGTTTCCCACAGAGTATGAATCTATTACGTTTCTGGTTACTTTCCATCATTTTTTTCTTTTATAGCAGATGATGCTATTTTGCCATAAAAAGAGAAAAAAATTAAAAGAGAAGAAACCAATAATTTCACATATACACACATATACCGACCACAGGGAAGAAAAGCTGCCGAGACCAGTGGTTCTCAAACGTTTTAGCACCAGGACACACTTTTTAAAATGACACTCTATCGGGACCCACCTAGCTTTAGGAGACGCTCATATATGTATCTCCCTATATTTACACAAGCTTGCAAACTGCAAGAGTTCAGTTTCTTGCAAACTGCAGAAATTCAGCTCTTTGAAAGGCAATTAGCAGCTATATGATTTTTGAATAGCCTTGGGACTTGTGGCAATTACTTATCTGATCTTTCCATCATCTGGGACCCACCAGAAATCAGGTCCCGACCCACCAAGTGGGTCCCGACCCACAGTTTGAGAAACACTGGCCTAGACAATTAAGAGGCAATAGAGTACGCATCCCCCAGCTGCTCTGACCAGAGAAGTAATAAAATTAGTGAACCTGCAAAAAGGAAGCTTTCAATTTCAAGCAGCTTTTTCCAGGCAGGGTCAGCCTATCCATACGGTCAACTGAGGCAGTTGTCTCAGGCAGCAGATTGGCAGGAGGCACTTCCATCTGCCCACTTGCCTCCATTGCTCTTTCTCCTCCCACTCCCTTGATTGGAAAAGAAAGACCCTTCTGCTCCATCCCTTTCTTCTTTTTCCAATCCAGGGAGTGGAAGGAGCAGAGCCTGGCACATCACCAGGTGAGGGGGCTTTCATTTAGTACAACCACCTCAGGTACCAGGAGGCTATGGGTTCACAATCCAAATTGGCTTTACCTATCCAGGCTGGGATTTATTTTGCAAAAGAGGTAGTGGAGAATGGAAGAGTTCCATTTCTACATGATGATTTTTTATTGTAATGCACTGAGCAGAACACATTGATACTGTGTGCACCTTAGAGGTCTTTCCTTTCTTAGGTCCTTTAACTACAGTAAGGGCATTAGAAGTGGCTCCACAGAAGCTGGCACAACGAGTGCCAGCATAATAGATGTACAAAAGTTCCTTGGGTCTCTCTCCTTCACAGTGCACATGCAAATAATTTTATCTACAGCTGTTCTCTCCACTAACATTCCACAAACATATTCCTTTAAAGGCTGCTTACATAACGATACAAATATTCTTAAAATAATTTGAAGCATAATAGTCGCTATCAACTCCGTTTAGAATAAACACGTTCCTACACTGGTTCTTATCTTTATGAGGATATCACCAAATTAGCTCTGCCAGTGTCAGACCTATAGAATGGCATATTACAAAGGTGGGGTGGAAATATCTACGTATTTGTTTATCCATTAACTACCAATTAGTTTTGTTAAATGACCTATTTGGTTATCTTTAGTGACAAGGAACCATGTGATAAGGGGAGGACTTATTCTCTATAAAAGACAGTGGCAGACAGTAAAACAGTGGTACACAGATTAACCATGGCCAAGCTGATCCTCCTCGCCGGTAAGTCCATACTTACAACTTGATATTTATACATGATATTATTGGGATATAAGATGTGCAGCTTCATTCTTAGGCTTTCTCTTAGATGGGCTAGTCTGAAATGTGGCAAGGACTAGTGTGGTCCCACAGAATCCCAAGGGGTGTGTTCTACATAACAAATGGTTTATGAAATGGCGCACAGTGATAGCAGGAACATCAACATGTGTGAAGTGTCTAAATCAGAGATCTTCAACAGGTGGGTTGGGATCTCAGGTGGGTTGCAGCAGTGTTTTGTTTGGGGGCTCAGGTCTGCATACTTTGAACAGGAACCAGGACTAGGGGTCCTAGATGAGGAAAATCCTTACCTGAGGCTTTGGAGGAGTTGTTCTGGCCAAGCACTCCAATCTTCAGTGGACTTCCTCAATCTCCCATTCACCTGCTCGCCTGCAGCACTCCCTCTCCTCTCTACCTTACCTCACTTCTTCTTTGCTCCCTCCAGCTTTCAGACCTGTTGCCATCCATGCCATTTGCTGCCCCTCTCTCCTTCCAATTGGCCTAGGAGGAAAGAAGGGACAGTTGACACAGGAGCAGCACACACTGATTGCCAACCACTGGATGGGGAAAGTAGAGGAATATTACTGCAGTGAAGTCGTTTACAAACCCACCCCTCTTGCCCGCAGGTTGACTGGTCAAATGGTTGGTCAACATGCCTGCCTGTATTGTACCGCAGCATGCCTGTCACCATTATAGGTGCAATAGGCGCTGCCTGTTGCCTACCACAACAGACAGGTGTGTGGCATCATTGTTGAAGGCATGTCACCTGGGGCTGGCACGGAAGAGAAGAGTTGGTGCAACAGGAGAAGTTGCCGTGCAGCCCATGTAAAGAGGGAGTACAGGGTGGTGGTGAGTGCACAAGCACTTGTAGGTGGATGCTACAGTGTATTGCAGGTTGGGGTCTGAAGTGGGCCCCAGTTCCTGACAAGTTGAAGAACACTGATTTTAAATAGTTTACCATGGGAAGCAAGAGCTTTGGTCTCTCGCAGCAGGAGAAAAGGTGGAGTTTTGCTATAGGAAATAAGGAACGTAAATTATTCACTATGGATCAGTGGGGAGAGCTGCTGCCTTCAAAGCCCGAAGACCGGTGAACTTGATAAGGTCAAGACACGCCGCCGGCAAAAAGCTGTGAAAGCCTCTGGGAGGAGAAATAAGAGCTTCCAGCTGCGTCGGTCGAGTGTGGGAGGCGCCAGCCAGCAGAATAGTCAGACTGTAAAAAGGATACCACCTGGAAATGTAGCCGTTCATGAAAGATTGGACATTTATATATTGTAAAAAACTCCAAGGGGGGGTTAGGACAGCCTGCCCATGTACACTGCCTTGGATTAAAGTCGGAGGAGAAATCCAATGACCGAGAAAGGCAGTATATAAATACTGTATATATTATTATTATTATTATTATTATTATTATTATTATTATTATTAAGATGTGTAGAATGTTAGCCTTTTGAAATAAGGGACAGCAGCAGTTCCTCCAGATCAGCACCCTTTACCTACAGAAGAGGACATCAAGTAGACCTTTGGAAGCAGAAAGTAGTAGAAATAGAGAACGCTTTTCCCATGCTGTACCAATTCAAGCTTCTGATATATTTGTTTTGTGCACCTCTGTTTAAGAAACTTTTGCTTCAAATATTATGTAAAGAATGGTTCCTTTGCAGGCTGGCTAAAAATGTGACATTTGGATGAGGTTAGCTAAATCCAGACCTGTGGTGCCAGCAATATGTTGCTCCATACATTCACAAGCAGAACCTGGCCATTTTTCTTGAGTACAATTTCAAGGAGAAAGAACAAAACGTGTAGGCCTCTTTGGATATGTGGTGATGAGGGAGGGGAAAGGTCCCTGAGGCCTCCCCTCATGTCGCCCATTGGGTCTTAGGTAGACTGCTGCCACCAGAATGGGTTACACCCACTTCAGGAAGGAAACCCCCCCCTCCTCCTCCTATGGTGATATAGAGATCGCCACCATTGAATGGAATGATGTCACTTTTTATAAATCTTTCCTCAAAGGAATCCCTCTGCCAGGGATCTCTTGGTTAAAATAATTTCCAAATGGTCCTAAGGGGTCTGGGACACCAGCTGCTATTCCCTAGGCAGCCCTCTCTACTCAACTGATTCCCAACCTCACAACAGCCTCCATCTCTTTCTCCTCTCCACCTAACTCCCTTCTAACTGCTCCTACTCTCCCAGTTGCTCCTCTCACCCGTCTAAGGAAAGTCGCCGCATTAGCATACTCCACCACTCCGCCATTGGGTGGCCTCGCCCCGCCTGACTGTGCCTCACTCTCCACAGGCCAATAAAACGTGCATGCTCTTTTACGCTTCCTAAGGCTTATTTCTTTATTTTCCATAGGTCTGGCATTTTTGCTGAATGTTCAGCTGGGTAAGTCATGAGTGGGCAGAATATGGGCAGTGCTCACAGGGTGGTCTTGGGTATCTTCCACTTTGATGTGCTTCAGAAGCATAAGGAGTAGCCTTATACTGAATCAAACCTTTGATCCATCCAGCTCAGAATTGTCTACTAGGACAGTCAGCAGCTTTCCAGGGTTTCAGACAGGGATTTTTATTTTTCCCAGGCCTGCCTGGAGATGGTAAGAATTGAACCTGGGATCTTCTGCATGCAAAGCAGGTGCTGCACCTGCTCTGCTGTCCGTTATGGGTTTTCCCCCAGAAGCACGACAGAAATCTAATCAGTCAGTGCAGATCTGGTTCTTTTTCCAAACAGGTGTATAAAAATGAGTGAGATGAAGATCGTAAAACTGTTCCATCTCTTCAATATAGTATGCCAGATAGTGTAGTATTGAACAGAGCTCTGTATCTCAGGTCTCTATCAGCATTCTTTCTTAGTGCTACCCTCTCATTTTGGTGCAGAACAGCATTTTAAAATTCATGTTATGCAAGCTATCTACACGAGCTACCTGGAATATATTTATATTGCCACAAGTTGTTTAGCTCTCTCAGTCTGCCTGGAAAATAGCTCTGCAAACATTGAAAGTTTACTGTTTTACCAGTAAAGATTGCCATTCTATTTGTGTGTCCATTCTATTTCTATAAAATTCAATCTGCCAATTGCTAAGTCTCCAACCTGAGACTCCAACTCTGCATAGATCCACAGAATCCATTCCTTGGAGATGAATGGGCTAGGACAGTGGTTCCCAAACTGGTGTGGCTCCCAGGGGAGCTGGTGAGGCTCCCAGGAGAGCCATGGAGTGCTACAGAATCCTCTCAGAAAACAGTGCAATGCAAATTGGCAGGCATCAACGTAATGTATATTGCTACCATCTCCATTTTACTTTTGATCGCAGGCTCTGCCTTCCAGCTGACATGCTACTTTACCAACTGGGCCCAATACAGACCAGGCCTTGGACGCTTCATGCCTGATGACATCGACCCATGCCTGTGTACCCAGCTGATCTATGCATTTGCTGGCATGAAGAACAATGAGATCGCCACCATTGAATGGAATGATGTCACCCTTTATAAATCTTTCAATGGACTGAAGAACAAGTAAGTAGCTTGATGACAAGAGATTCTGGTTTTATCATCTTACAAAGTTGTCTGCAGATTAGCTCACCAGAGTACCTCTTTGAAAAGCTCTGCCTATTGATGTCTGAGGTCCAAAATTACACAATGAGGCAAACAGCCATGGGGATTTCATGTGAGTTAGACCGGTGATTCTCAGTGATGTAGACTTGAGTCTATTGACTCAGGCTCAAGTCGAACTCAAGTTGCATCAATGACTTGACTCGGACTTGACTCAGCGATTATAAAAAACTTGAAAGACTCAACTCGAGACGTGGAGTCTTTTACGACAAGTCGAATTTTATTCTGGTTTAAACCCGTTTTCCCTATTAAATAGATAGAGACTTGCAACTCGCAACCAAAGATTCTGGAGACTTGGAACTTGACTTGAGACTTGGACCCAGAAACTTGAGACTTGACTTGAGACTTGGAGTCAGAGACTTGATCCACATCCCTGGTGGTTCCCAAGCCTTTTAGCACTGGGACCCACTTTTTAAAATGACATTCTATTGGGACACACCTAACTTTAAGAGGCTTTTAAAAAAAAGGTGATCTAGAAAGAAATGTTTTATTTATTTACAAGTATTTATTTATTTGCAAAAAATAACAATCCATTTCTCATAATGAGGCAGCCCTAATGAATAGCCTCAAGGCTTGAGGGGCTTAGTTATATGACCCAGCCTTCAGCTGCCCCCACTGCCCCCACTGCCAGTCATTGACGGACTTGGGGGGGGGAAACACCAGAAAAAAGATGCTCAAACATTGATGATGCGATCCTGTGTAGATGAAACCTGCTGGATCAGGCCAAGGGCCCATCTAGTCTAGCTTCCTGTATTTCACAGTGGCCCACCATTCTCAAGGAGCACTCCAGACAACAAGATACTTGTATCCTGTTGCCACTCCCTTGCATCTGGCATTCAGAGATATGCACGCTTTAGGTTTTAGAGGTAGCCTATAGTCATCATGGCTTCTAACCTGTGATGGAGTTTTCCTACCTTCTCCTTGACATGCTAGTTTTCTGTGTGACGGGATTTTTTGGGAAGGAAGGAGCATTCAGTCATTTGAGCACCAACCTCTAGTCTTCAATGCTACAGCCTGGATACAGGTTTATCGCCCCAGTGAGAACTCAGCCATTGGTATCAGAAGCATTCTGTCTGCATGGATTAAAATGAGAGTAGCTGGTCTATATGTTTGTGTCAGATCAAAGTGCAACACGGACATCTGAGTGAACCAGACCAAAATCACAGCAGAGAATAGAGGAGGCTTTGTACTTCACCTTTGACACAGCTCTACTCCCAATCACTGATACCTTCCCCCCCCCCCAGACTATTTTTAATTGGAAAAAGGTTGGGACTAAACATCCAAAGCTGATAACTACCCCTACCACCCTTGCCACAGTTTCAGCATGGCTCATCATCCCCACATGCTGTTTTCTTTTAAAAAACAAAACGTGGAAGGGCAGCTTACAAGTTTAGGGTCATGTCTAGTTTGACCCTTAGTCTGTCTTTTTAGTTAAAAGTGAAGACGTTGTTTGAATGGCTGCACAGTGGTCGGAGTTGCCATATTCCGAGATTAACCTTGCCTGTGTTTATTGCAATACCCATGATGTGCTACCTGCATAACCTGTACATTTCAGAGGGTTGTTGGAAACTGTACATCTTCAATACTCTCTCCTGCAAAGGAAAGTGCTCTGAATTTCTCACTGCTCCAGTAAAGGGAACAAAACAGAAACATAGGTTCAGTGCTGTGAATGATCCATACATGTAGAAGTAAAATCTTATCATTTGAGAAATGGCATGGTACATATTTAAAAGCGCAATTGCATGGCATCTGATAAAGGGTGCGGAATCAAAACATATCAAACTAATATTTCTTTCTTCACAGGAATGGACAACTAAAGACTCTCCTGGCTATTGGAGGCTGGAATTTTGGAACAGCACCGTAAGTTCCAACTCCTAATAACATTGTTTTCCGTGGGAAGGCTCAGGAGAAGGGTTTGACTCATGCTGAATGATCATCAACATAATTTGGGATTTATTTAATATTTTTCTCCCAAGTTTACTAGCTACTAACAGTGGAGGTTTTTCATTTTTCCTGGCAACCTGTGGATTGGCTCACTTCCTTGAACATTCTAGGGTGGCTTGCTTTTGGCACCCATATGTAGGGTCCTTGATCAATTGCTGTGGCATACTGTAATGTGCTCAGGACTGTGTAGACCAGAGGTTCTCAACCTGTGGTACGGGTACCCCTAGGGGTACGCGGACCTCTTGCTGGGAGTACGCCAAGCCCTGCCCCTTATCTGCCCCATCAGCAGCTAATTAAGTGTTAATTAACATAGATTTTAATTTTTAATTATTTTCGGAGCCCTTCTGTCTCTCTGATTTTGGTTTTGGGCTTATTTTTGTACTTTGGAAAATGTACTTGGGTGGGGTGGGGGAGGGATAAGCTCCCTCTCCCCCCCCTCTCTCTCTCTCTCTCACTCACACACACACACACACGAGTTAAATAAGACATTTTTCACATTTAAAATTGTTTTAGTAATTTTTATTTAACGATTGATTACCTAATTAATTAATTAATCCAATTAATTAGCAGTTAATTAGCAGGGGGTACTTCAGAAAATTGGACCGTGATAGGGGGTACCTGGGCCTCCAAAGGTTGAGAACCCCTGGTGTAGACCAATCTTTGTGGGGGGTTGTTGAGTCCTGCCCTGAGATGGGGTTTTGAACTGGATGGCCCTTTGCTGTTTGAGTTACAAAGAGGTCGTCCAACTAATTCTCCTTTTCTCTGGCTCTTGCCCAGATTCAATGCAATGGTTGCCACTCCTGAGACCCGCCAGACTTTCATCACATCAGTCATCAAATTTTTGCGCGAGTATGAATTTGATGGGCTGGATTATGATTGGGAGTACCCTGGTTCCCGAGGCAGCACTGCTCAAGACAAGGCCCTCTTCACTGTTCTGGTTAAGGTAAGTTGGTTACTTCATCATCAGCATCATTTTATTTGTCATAGCTATAACAACAAGCAGAAAAGTTTTACATTAATCAAGTAAATGCTAGTTTACCACTAAATTACTGTGTGATACAGTAATTTAGTGGTGTATCACTGTGTGATACACCACTAAATTACTGCCAGCAGCAGCATCAAGTACAATGCAAGCAGCAAATAAAGTGCATCTGTAAATAGGACTCAGCTCCTCTACAGGCTAATTAATGAAAGTAAAATAAGCTTTGCAAGAGACCAGATGCAAGTCAATTACATTAAAAATTCTAAAAGATGGGACAATAGCTTTGCTATACTGGCTGAGATCCACAGTAGTTCCACATGCCCAAGAGACCTTAGGGCTTGTGCTTCTTAAACAGCAGGTTCCCTCATGCCATGTGACAAACCACTTTTTGGTACCCACTAAATTAAAGGCAAGCCAGCGGGTGGCTCAGCGGGTTAAACCGCTGAACCATAAGCTATCAATCGAAAGGTCGGCAGTTCGATCCCCGCGACGGGGTGAGCGCTCGTTGCTTGGCCAGCTCCTGCCAACCTAGCAGTTCCAAAGCATGTCAATGTGAGTAGATAAATAGGTACCGCTTGCGGGAAGGTAAACAGTGCTCCGTGTTCCAGCTGCATGCTACGCGCTGCGGCAAGGAGAGTCATGCTGGCCACATGACCACGGAGGCGTCTTCGGACAACGCTGGCTCTTCGGCTTTGAAATGGAGATGAGCACTACACCCTAGAGTCGGACACGACTGGACTTAATTGTCAGGGGATACCTTTACCTTAAATTAAAGGCATTTTAAAAAGCAGGTTGTTATGTGACACTGTGTTGCTCAAATCAAAGTCAAAAATCCCACTGGGTTTCCCAAGTCCTTCAGACTTAACCACTGTTCTGCAATAAAATTTAGCAACATATCTGAATAGTTTTAGATGGGAATATTGCCTGGAATATATTCATGGGAGGAATCTAGGACTTTTAGGAAGTAACTTTAATACTTTAAAATTTGAAAAAGTTTGTACATCATGTTAACTCTTGTCTTAGCCATGAGAAGTCAATAAGAAATAAAAATAGAGGGTTATAACTTATAGCATATATAAACAGGGGGTTCTTCCTTCTAGAAATTAGGAGGAAGATATACCGTGGCCAGCATAATAAAAAGCAGAGATATCACCATGCCAACAAAAGTTCGTATAGTCAGGGCGATGGTGTTCCCAGTAGCAATGTATGGTTGCGAGAGTTGGACCATAAGGAAGGCTGAGCGCCGAAGAATAGATGCTTTTGAACTGTGGTGCTGGAGAAGACTCCTGAGAGTCCCTTGGACTGCTAGGAGATCAAATCAGTCAATTCTAAATGAAATCAAGCCTGACTGTTCCCTGGAAGGACAGGTACTAAGGCTGAAACTCAAATATTTTGGCCACCTGATGCGAAGAGAGGACTCTCTGGAGAAGACTCTGATGCTGGGAAAGATTGAAGGCAAAAGGAGAAGGGGAAGGCCAAGGATGAGATGGTTAGACAGCATCACCGATGCAACAAACATGAAAATGAGCGAACTCAGGAAGATAGTGGAGGACAGGAAGGCCTGGCGGGATATGGTTCATGGGATCACGAAGGGTCGGACACGACTTAACGACTGAACAACAACAACAACAAGCATAATTTATACTACTTCTGCTTCATAGGAAATGCTGGCAGCCTTTGAGCAGGAGGCCAAACAGACCAACAGACCCAGGCTCATGGTCACTGCTGCTGTAGCTGGTGGACTTTCCAACATCGAGTCAGGCTACCAGATCCCTGAGCTTGGCCAGTGAGTACTGCTGCGATCTCTGATGGGTGGTTCTAGGCAGCTGCTTTAGAGCAATACTTCATAGGGAGCTGCACATTTGCTACAGCAATAAAGGAAAAGAGACATCTTTTGTTGTATGTTCTTCTGCTGCCCAGGTTGGAACAAAAACAGGGAATTGGTGATGAGACTAACATTGTGGGGTGAAAAGGAAAGGCCTGCTCACAGGCAATGGAGGGAGAGTGAAGAATCCAAGGGGTTCTGGTGAAGAATCCAGAACAAAATATGAGTTCGGCTAGAGGGAGCAGCAGCAGCCCATTTTGTGGAACTTGAGGACAGGGTTCGTTGAGAGTCAGGAAGGGGTCTTACAGTGTCACACCCCATAGCTGTCCGTTTCCCAGAAGCTGACTGACCTTTCCAGTGGTTCCCTGCATCAGAGTGAAATCTCCATGCTGTTTCTGGTGGAATGGGCACTTCTGATGGTCAGCAACCTACTACAGCTTTGATCCCACCTAGCAAAGGCTCTATCATGTTTGAAGCTCTAGCTGCAGCACCTGGAGACCACACCTGGCAAGGGGAGTGAGGACACAGCCCGTTAACAGTCATGGCTGGATGGAGATACAAAGGAACTACAGCAAGTCCTCACTTAAAGATGTCGATAGGTTCTTCTTGGAAACTGCGACTTTAAGAGAAACGACTTATAATGAAACCAATTTTACCATAAGCTAATTGATAAACATAAACGATCCTATGGCATTTCCCCATCAACTTTAAAACGAAATGACTTTAAACGAAACAACTTTGAGGACTTGCTGTATAAGCTTTATTCTTTCTTCCTACTGCCAAGCCTCTCAGTCAGCTAGACCCTCAACATTTGGACCGTCTCAGGAAAAGCAAATTGCCCGGGACATGGAGACATAAGAGAAAGTGGTACAACCCACCTTTACAGTAGATAGAAGCAGAAAGACAGGCAAGCAGTTGTGACTGGGAACATTAAAGAAACAAAGTTACCTGACTGGATAAGTGACAAGGAGCATGAGACCAGGAGAGGGCAGCTGACTGACATGGCTGTCTTAAAATTAAATAATATTGGGGGTAGGCTTACCAGATCTCCAACCGGGACAGAGTGCTAGACCTTTAGGAGAAGGAATGTGGGCAGGTGTAGCTTGTTAAACCTTACAGCACAATCCTAGGCATGTCTACTCAGAAGCAAGCCCCATTGTGTTCAACTGAATGCCCTTGTGCTCCCCCGCCACACAGGTATCTGGACTATTTCCATGTGATGACCTATGACTTCCATGGCTCCTGGGAAGGGTCCACTGGAGAGAACAGCCCCCTATACAAAGGTCCTGCTGACACTGGTAGCTATGTCTACTTCAACGTTGTAAGTATATTTTGGATAGTTGGTCACTTATAGCTGATTGAACTTACCTTAACAACAAAAATAGAGCTTATCTAAACATTCCAATTAAACAGTAGTAATGAAGAGATAATCCTAGAGACAGGGATTGTGGCTGTAATAAATTTTCACCTGTAATTCCTTGGAGAAACTCCAACTCTCTAGAGTAATATGCTATCCACCCCTACCTGGGCTTGAACCAAGTGGAAGAGCTCAGCTTGAAATCCTCTTCACATCTCATAATCTTGGTAGAAGCCTTGGACAATGGCCAAGGGGTAGTTCAAAGGGCATTGCCTGTTTGTGACTAGTTGTGGCTATGCATATTTTGATTCCAGCCCAATTCTTCACATATTCAGCTCCCCTACCCTGCTCTCCTCCTGAGTTTTCCATCTCCTTCAACCCTTTCTTTTCCCCCTTGTATCACTTAATGTGATGACAACCCTCACTTACCCCCTTTGATCTCATTCCCCCTTGATTCCTGGTTGCCATCTCCCCCACTACCCATCATCAACCTGACCCTCTCCATGGGCTCACTCCTGACTGCACTCAAATATATCTGTCTCTATTCTCAAAAGCCATTCATTGACCCATTCTCCCGGTCCAACAATTGCCGCAAGCCACGTACTCCCTTGATTTCTTTCCATCAATTCCACCCTTGATCCCCTCCAATCTGGTTTCTGTTGATTACAGAACCACCTATTTCAGATCCACCAAAACTGCCCTCATAAAAATCACCAACGTTCTCCTTACTGTCAAATCAAAAGGTCTCCACTGTGTTCTCATTATTCTGGACCTCTGAGCTATGTTTGATTCACTCTCTGTTGCTCAACTCACTTCACAGCTTAGCCCTCCATGATTCTGTCCTGAAATGGTTCTCTGCCTCCTTGTCTAATTGTTCATTCAGTGTTTCCTCAGGGGACAGCTTCTCTTTTATTTCTTTGTTGGGGTCCCTCAGGGTTCTGTTCTTGGCCCCTTGCTCTTCTTCCTGCACACTGTCCAGGGATGACCTCCTCAAATCCTGTGACGTGGCATGTAGTCTTGGCTTTATCTTTGCCACTTCTCTCTTCTTTGCTCCCCCAAATTCAGTCTGTCACCAAGTCATGTCATTCATCTTGTTTGTCACACAGACCTTTTGAAATCCCATCCAAAGGCCCACATTTTCTGGGAAGCCTTTGGCAGCAGCTTGCCTTAGTTCCCATTCCCTGCTGTAAATAAGCTTAAGTACATCTCCGTTCCCTTTCTCTGCTGTCTCCTTTGCCTAAATTTCTAGAATCTAAGCCCATTGGGGCAGGAACCTGTCTTTTTTACTCTATGTTAAACACCAGATCCATTGATGGCACAATATAAATAATGAATAGTAATAATAGTGCCTGTGTTTTCCTTACAGGAATATGCCATGAACTACTGGAAGAACAATGGTGCCCCAGCGGAGAAGCTCATTGTTGGATTCCCAACCTATGGACACACCTTCATCCTCAGCAACCCATCTAATACTGCTGTTGGTGCTCCAACATCTGGGCCTGGGCCTGCTGGACCTTACACAAGACAATCTGGCTTCTGGGCTTACTATGAGGCATGTGCTCCATAATGTGTCTGTGTGTGAACCTAAGAAAAGCCCTATGAAAAACATTATGAAATGCCCCGTGAAAAGCATTATGAAAAGACATAATGTGTCTAAGGCATGTGTCTATGTGTGAACCTAAGAAAAGTCCTGCTGGATCAGGGCTTTTCTTTGGACTATCTTGTTACCCACAGTGGTTGGCCAGATGCAGGGCATGAAGGCAAATAATGCGATCAGAAAGAGCTATTGTCATTATCACCTGGGATCTTGTTCCAATAAAATCAAAAGAAATGCTGCAGGATGTCATAACATACTAATAGATTAGCTCTCATTGAAGTGGTAAAACTGTGTTCAGGTTGTAACTACAGCATGCAGGTTGGGAGTCACATGACTGAATGCGCCTTCATAAAAACAAATCCCTTCCACATAGGAAGCTAACAGGTCAGATAGTGGGCTAGGTTAGAACCTTTCTTCCTGGCATGCTGATTTTCTGTGTGGAAGGATTAATTTCTTCTGAGTGAAGGAACATTCCCTGAATTGCATCAACACACATTTCAATCCCGCATTCTTCAATGTCCTGGATAGAGCAACACGTATGTTCTGTCTAGCCCACCACTCTCATTTCCTCTACAACTTCTCTTCCATTCCATACCCCTCTTCCTTTCTGAAGCCAGGGAGCAGGAGCAATGGGGATGGGAACTGGTGCACCACCACGTAAGGAGGGCAGCATTTGGCACACTGACTGAGATGCTCAGAAGTCTTGGGCCAGCCCTATTCCTATACCTCACTAGAAGTTAAATGCTGTTTCACAACCTACTTCTGGTGTATTCATTAAGCTGACACTATTTCAAGCAACACGTCACAGAAGACAATTGAAATCTTCTGATAGACATCAGCAGTCAGCAATCATGCTTAAAAGTAGTAAAATAGCTTGAGCTCAGACAGAGACACCAATGGATTCAATTTCTTGCCATATTCTTTACTGAAAAACATTTTTTTTTGCCCTAGCTCTCTCAACCCTCTGGTTCCTTTTTCTCCCCACCAGCTTAGGTAATGAAAATGTGTTTTTCCCCTTCCAGATCTGCACCTTCTTGAAGAACGGAGCCACTCAAGCTTGGGACGCTCCTCAGGATGTCCCCTATGCTTACAAAGGCAACGAGTGGCTCGGGTATGACAACATCAAGAGCTTCAACATCAAGGTATGGTAGGACCAGTTTCACAAGCATGTATATTTATTGTGGTGAACCAAAATCCCTTTCTTTCTCTGGGTTTGGGCTGATTTTTTGTTTTGTTTTCTTTCCTTCTTCAAAGGCTGAATGGCTGAAGCAGAACAACTTTGGAGGTGCCATGGTTTGGGCTATTGACTTGGATGACTTCACTGGCACTTTCTGCAACCAAGGCAAATTCCCCTTGATCACCACCCTGAAGAATGCCCTTGGACTGCAAAGTGCTAGTAAGTAACAGCGACAAATTGCTTTCTTAAATTGTCATTTTCCATATGTAGGTGAACCTTTGCATATTCTAACAATATCTTGTGACATGGGGATAGCAGTCCTAGAAAAACTGCTTTAGAACATGCACACCAATGGCTCAAGCAAATTAGCAGTGTCATGCACATTATAGGGTGCATGCATTCTCACTCCATTTTCCTCTTTCAGTAAGTTGCTGAGATCCTCCACAGTGCAAGGACTAAAAGGCCCAGATTCAAATTCTTGCTTGGTCAGGAAACTCACTCAATGACAAAACAATTACATTTTTAGTCTAACCTGCCTGATAAGATTGTTGTGAAGATAAACATTTGAAGAATTTTAAATCACTTTATACACTGAAAGGGCTAGAACCATGACAAATGATGAGAAATCATGCTTTTGTGAAGCGACTTCTGGTGATAAGCTAGCACACAGGTTTTGCCTACCGCTTTGTGGTACTCTTTGAATACAAAGGTAACACTGAAATGTTATAAATAAATCAGGACCACCAAGCTAGGCACAAAAAGAGACTGAGTGCAGCACAGACACCTAAGTGTGTTATGTTCTCTTCTGTTTCAGGCTGCTCAGCTCCCGCACAGCCCAATCCTCCAATCACAGCAGCTCCAAGTAGTGGAGGAAGTGGCAGTGGCAGTGGCAGCTCTGGCAGTGGCAGCAGCTCTGGCAGCGGAAGCAGCTCTGGTGGTGGCAGTGGATTCTGTGCCGGCAAAGCCAATGGTCTGTACCCTGTGGCCAACAACAAAAATGCTTTCTGGCATTGTCTGAATGGAAACACCTATCAGCAGCATTGCCAGGCTGGCCTAGTCTATGATCCAAGCTGTGAATGCTGCAACTGGGCGTAAATAAAATCAGATTCTCCAGCTCTCACCTGTACAAAAGCCAGATGAAAGTTCCTTTTTCTAGTTAAACTCATGACAGCAAATTAAGAAATAAAAGTGTGCATTATAAACTTTAGCATCTTGGTTTACTTCATTGAAATGTTTTTGCGTTACCCCATTTCTTTAGATTTCATTTTAAAGAAAATGCCAATTTTGTGTCGGAGAAAGAGAATTAATTAGTAATATATGTACTGCAAGGACATATAATGTGTTAGTAGTAACCTTCCCACATTCTTGAGTTTGTGCCTGTGTGCTAAACTGTAACCACAGATTGGAGACCCAAGTGAGTAGCATTTGGGGGACAGGCTCATTCATTGACTCCTGCTCAGCCCTTGAATTGCAGGGGGGTGGGGAGAGGGAGCTCAGTTCTCTTATCTTTTGTGCTGGGCCCCTTAGCTATGCTTTTACAAGCAGAGCCGGCCCATCTATGAGGCTAAGTTAAGCAGTTGCCTCAAGCAGCAGATTGAGGGGGGGGGGCATCTCTGCCTACTTGCCTCCATTGCTTCTCGACCTCCTCCTCCCACTTCCTGAATTGGAAAAGGAAAAGAGGTACAGAGAGGAATTGTGGAGGGGAGAAGAGATCTGAGCTAGAACACTGGAGAGAGGGAGGAACAGAGGCTGGCACATCATCAGGTAACGGGGGGGGGGAGCATTTGGCATGCTGTCTCAACGTCAGGTGGTCTTCAAGCCTGGCATCATACGTTCAGGAGGTCTCGGACCAGCTCTGGCTACAAGGAGGTTATGATTTTGCAAAAATTGGGAAAAACGGGGATTGGATATCATTAAGTGCTGCCCTACTCCAGATACATTGCTTCAGTCACATTGATCCCATAGCTGCTACCTGTGGTAGGGACTCACAGAAACAGTACTGGGGCTAGCTTGTGATTAAGTTATAGGTGCATGTGGAGTGCAGAGGTTGTGCTGAAGTATGCCAATCTCCCTTTAAAACCCCCATGAGATCAAAACCCCACAGCAGTGGTTTCAAACTGTAGGGTAAATGCCCTCGAGTGGTGTGAGATACCTGGAGGGGAAACATCAAGTTGCAGAGAAGAAATGGTTAGAGAAGTGAGGAACTGAACACAGTTGATCTGGTGGAAACCATTTCAAGAAATGTTTAATAAAGAGTTGTTTCAACAATTAACATTCTTCAGCTTCAACAATCAGGAGCTATTTTAATAAATAGCAGACCAAAGGCTGCAATTCTGTGATCTGGTGGAAACCATTTCAAGAAATGTTTAATAAAGAGTTGTTTCAACAATTAACATTCTTCAGCTTCAACAATCAGGAGCTATTTTAATAAATAGCAGACCAAAGGCTGCAATTCTGTGATTTTAAACCATTTTTACCTAAGGGTGTATAATATACGCAACAGGAGTTAACTGCGTACATCTGTGGGCTCGGAGGAAATAGGAACACACTTCCTATGAATGTTTGAAAACAAAACCTACTGTGATGGGAGAAAGGAGAAGACAGGGGAAGGAAGAGACAACACCTGCTATGTTGCTTGCACCCACTACTGCGAGTGGAACAAAGCAGGATGTACACACAGAAAAAGTACCATATCTGCAAAAGTGTAGAAAGCTAGTTGCAATTTTGGCTATTGCTAAAAGCAGAACAGCAACTGCTAGGTAGTGCTTAGAGCACCTCATGTTTCATACAGAAGGTTCATTCATCACATTTTACAGGTGTGGACAGAGCAATTTCCCATTTTCCCTTATATGAATAAGCTAACAAAGGAACTGAAGGCAGATATCCTTTACAGCTGTTCATCACAAAACTAAAATCATTTTTACATTTTGCACACTGAATACATGAACGAAAACAAGGTTGCATTTTTCTACTCACCCAGAATTACCCAAAGCAAGCTTCTCAGCCCCAGTTTAGCCTTGACGCTACAGAATACTTGGGTTTCTAACAAAATAAATTATCCTTGATGACCAGAGAGACATAATGAAAAGATCCAAAAGCACATAAGGGGTGAGAACTAGTAACATCTGTTATGCCACATACACAACCCAAAACACTGGTGTATGTAAGCTCGGCTACTTTGAGTGTTTACAAACATGATTAAAATTTTAAGAAGAAAATGTTCTAGAAGTTTGTTTTTTAAGCATATTTTCCAAGGTTTGTATGTTATACATGGAGGAAGATACAAGAACGATAGAAATGCCTGTGGTCACAGGCTCTTTTGAACCTGTGAACCTTTCATTTGCTACAAAGCAGCAACATCAGTGGAAACACATGGGCAACAATCTTAATTTAACAATTCATATTCTAAAGCAGGGGGTTCTCAACCAGTGGTGCTAGTACCACCAGTGGTACTTCAGCCAACTGCTGATGGTACTCGGATTGCCAGACCGCCAGAACCCCGCTCCAATGCAGCACTTTCGGTGTCGCATTTTTGCTCCCGAGCAGAGGAGGAGCCAGACCATTTTTGATCCGGGGCCCAAACCCTTGACGCCCCCCCTAAAAACGCGCGGCCGTAATCCTTTACGCCCCACAGCGCAGCCGCGCAGCAATTTTTTGGGATTTTTTGATTTCAGTTTGGAAGCCTCCTTGTCCACTTTGTACCTCCTGTCTCCATTTCCAGCAGCACACATGATGAGGCATTCATAATGATGTGAATTTTGCTCTGCAGAATAAACTTGAAAGTGTTCCAAACATCAATTTTGTGAATTTTGCTCTGCAGAATAAACTTGAAAGTGTATTGCCCCTTAATGCCCTCGGGGGGGGGGGGGGTAATCAGGACTCCTGGGCTGCTAGGCAAGGCTGCAATGCAAGGGGGGGGGGGAAACTACAAAGCCCCGTTACTTCTAAAAAAAACCTTTAAAAAACCCGGAAAAAAACGGGAAAAAACAAAGGAAAAAACCGAAACCTAGGATGTCTCCCGCCCCTCCAGAGTACGCCCCCCCAGGAGCCTCTCTGCCCTTACGCCCTGGGGCCCAGTGCCCCAGGGCCCCATATCAGCCTACGCCCCTGCTCCCGAGAGGCTCCTGCCTTTGGCCTAGCCTCTCAGGAACACTGAGAAGGACACTCCCACCTGCCCAGAGCCTCCTACTTGCATTTTCTGGCCTCCAAAAACCCGAAAACCTGGAAGTAACTGGCAATGATGTCATCGCCAGTCACTTCCAGTGGTACACAGCAGGAGAGTGGCGCCAAAGGTGGTACTTGGCCGGGATGGGGTTGAAAACCCCTGTTATAAAGAACTGAAACTAGGATTCTTCCCAGGAAGTGAAACATGTCCTTGGACAACCCAAAAAGTCGCTGCTGCTTCAAAACTTAAATGTAATAAAAAATTGGACAACCAAAAAAGCTGATGCTGCTTCAAAACTTAAATGTAATAAAAATTGAATAAGGTTGAGCTCAAAAAGCAAACAAAGTTGAACAAGTCCATGTGTAGGTATGTGTCATAATTAGACTACAGTGATTCCAGGGTGACCGTTCTATAGCTTGTATGATGTCAGGCGTGAAGATCACAATGACCTAGGGGAAAAAAACAATGAGGAAGAAAGCACTCTGCAAAGTGCTATTCTCCTGTTTGCTTTATGCCTTTCTACCACACCTCATTTGAAACAGTCTTTTACCATGTCAGACCAATTGACAGGTAAGTGTGTAAATACAACTAGTCCACAGAAACGGTTAGCGTACAACTTCTCATCTAAGTACTTTCATACGTTCTAATATTTCATAGGTCCACTTACCACAATAACAGCATGTTCCAATAGTATGCTACATGGGGGAAAAACAGTCTCTGGCCAAAGGGCTTACAAGACAGGGGTAGGGAGGAAAAGCCTGGGATTCATGGTAGGGCAGAAAAGAATTATGTGGTAACAGAGATGCCAATAAAAGAAAGCCAGGCTAGGACAGTTCTGAAAACCATATTTTGTTGAACAAAAGACCTGGCTCTTGATTTTTGGATTCCCAAACAATCGGGCTGTCAAGGTCACTATTGGGCTGAGTACCATCAAGAGACGGGCCACAGGGTGGGTTAAACCACTGAACCATGTGCTGTGAATCGAAAGGTCAACAGTTCAAATCCGCACGACAGGGTGAACTCTCGCCACTCGGCCCAGCTCCTGCCAACCTAGCAGTTCAAAAGCATGTTAATGGTCTTTACCTTTACCATCAAGAGAAACCATAAAGAAGGCAGGTGAAGGAGCAGAGCAAATGGTCCATAAGAGGCACAGAAGACAAGCAGCTCCCACAAAGAGATATTAAAAGAGATAACAGAGACACGGTGGCACCATCCAAATCATTAATATAGTGCTGACTAATAGTCCTGACTCCAACAGCTTCTTAGCAAAGGAAAGAAGCACTTTGTAGCTGCATTACAATTAATCTGCTACCCTGGAACAGATATCTCAGCTTAAAAAGCAAATAGATTAATGGAAGCACTTTAGTCAATCAAGAAATCACCTATAAAAGCTGGTTCAGATAGATAGACCGACAGACCGACCTTTACTGGCATCTGGTTCAATTAAACGCTGGTTCAGGAAGAACTACAGGCTGACTATAGGAGAGGAACAGATTATGATGCTGGGGAATACACCTGCCATCTTGTTCTAGCAGGACTTCTTGTTATTAACATGTGCATCTCCATCCTTTCTCAAATTATTCTGCCCCCCCCCCATATGATTTCCACTCTCCAGTTGAAACTGATGACCTAAAACAATACAGCTCAGAGAACATAGCTGCATAGGCTTTCTCTGTTGTCTCCCTTGTCTCCCTTACACATAGACTGTAAGCCCCTTGGGGCAAGGACTTGTAAGAGCTTATCTCCCTTCCTTGGTGTCCACTAGTCTAGTCCCTGATCGTAAGTCCCATATGAATTTTGAGGTGGACAAGTTCTCTCTTCAGATCCTGTTAGGCAGGGCATGCCTAAAGGAAGGGTAAAATCTTGGGTAGACATCTGGCAACCCGGGCACAAGTTTTATAGCAGGGGTGGCCAACTTCCCACCATTAGGACCTCTGCATTCTTAAGGGTTGTGTAGAAGACAGAATCTTGGCAGCTGCCATTGCTGATGGTGCCGCTAAAGCAGCTGCATCTGCTGAAATGCCCTCACCTATTAAAGGTCCACAACCATTAAAGGTCCAGGAGCATTCATATTGAAAGGTTGGCCACCCCTGTTTTACAGAACACCATTTCGTTTTGTACTTGAAAAAGCTATCATACAAGATGATGCCAATGCTGCAAAAACTTTATGTCTGTACATGAAGAAACAAAGTTTTTGTGGCACCAGCATTGTCGTGTATGACAGCTTTTGCAAGTACAAAAACTAAATGGTATCCTATAAAACATGTGCTCAGGCTCAGTCGCGTCGCTACGACGCGCGACACCCCAGAGCGGGGGCGTGCGTCACCTTTAAGGGAGAGGCTCCGCCCCCGCGCATGACATCACACGCAGGGGCAGAGCACCCTCCCCGCTCCGTTTTCGGCTCATTTTGGAGCCAAACGGACACAGGGGAGGGTGGGCAGGCCCAGCTCCACCGCCAAACTGTAAGTGGGGGGTCGCGCGACGCCCCCCGGCGGCCCGCCCCCCGCGCTTCCCCGTCGACGCCCGTGCTCAGGCTGCCAGATGTCTACTGAAGATTTTACCCTTCCTAGACATGCCCTAACAGGATCTGAAGAGAGAACTCGTCTACCTCAAAATTCCTATGGGACTTATGGTCAGGGACTAGACTAGTGGACACCAAGGAAGAGAGATAAACTCTCCCCATCCTCCTCTCGGTGTCCAGGGCCACTGCCTCCTCCTCTAATGCCAGTGGATGGAACGCTGAGGGCCCAGCATTCCCTGGGTACAGGAAGTGGTAGCAATGGTGGCACAAGATGCTAAGGGAGAAAAGTAAGTTAAGCGGGCAGGAGATGGGGGTTACTCTCCCTGTTATTGCAATTAATTACAAAAACAGCAATGCCAAAATTGGCAATACAACAGTGAGTACAGTAATAAATAATGATGTTCATTTAAGAGTTTGGAGGGCGTGTGAAGGAGGGAAAAAAAACCATGCAGGGCAAGCAAGGGCAAAATCTAAACATCAGGGATGTTGATTTAAGAACTAAGAGTAGTAAGAAGATATAAGAGAAGTAAGAAGATATGCAAGCAGGGCTACAGCAGTAAAGGACGTTAAGTGCAGGTAAATTTTACCTCTGGTTCCTCAAAAACCTGACGGGAAAATGTGAAGTAATGGGGACTCTTTGTACACTCACTCTCACTCTCTCTCTTTCTCTCTCCAGCTGTTGTCAGAATTGGCAGCATTGACCGAATGGACCAATGTTCTGATTGTAGTATAAAAACAAGGAGAGAGAGGAATAACCACGATGCATACAAATAAAAAGAATACTAGATTAAAGGGGGCAGGGTGAGAGAGTGAACGAACAAGGCATTAAAACAGGCTGCTCCCTTCAACATACCACACCCAGGGCCCAGCGCGACAGAGCACAACTCCGTTTAGCGCCCGACTAACAGCTTTTACCCACTTGCCTCTCTACCCGCCTCTTTAGAAGTCAGAGCAGCAGAGCTGCACCGCCCATCTCCTTCGTCCGGCCTTGGGTCCCGCCCATTCTCGTTTCCATGGGAACTACTAGCCGGCGCCGCACGCAGGAAGAGCCGCTTCAGCATGATCGCCGGGCAGCGCCTGCTGGCATGGGAGCTCACAGGTAAACTGGGCGGGGATTGGCCGGCGTGGGCGCGCGGCGAACAGCCAGTCTCTGATCGCGCTGAGCGGGCTCCCCTGGGCTCTCCTTGCTTTCATTCTCGGCCGGTTGGTGCATACAGCATATTGAAAGGGCAGTCCTGGCCGTGCTGCTCAGATTTAGCGCCGTGAGGCCGCTAACCCAATGGCAGCACCAGAAATTACATATATAGGGTGCTGCTGCCATTGCGTTAGATGTACTGTATATAACTGTGTCCCGCATGTTGGCATCGTAGATTTCTAAAGAAATAATCGGGTATTTCTCTTTCACGCTCATAATCCGAAAAATAAACGGAAGTGAGCCTATAGACTATATCAATTTTTTTTATACAGTATTATTTGATAATAAAAAGAATACTCTGCTCAGACTGCTCTGCATATATGAAGTGCCTTTCCCTTCAAGTTACCACATGAGTCCAGCCAGGCAGGCAACAGGAGGCAAGCATGTTTTCTGGGGTGGCGTTAAGTTTGCCAATAGTGCCTGCCTGCCTGCCAGTAACTATAGACCAGTAACTCATTGTCAGGCTTTCTAGCCTCAGAGAACAACTTTCCACTTTTACCTTGCATGGAACCCCTAAACATTGCAAAGGATTCTGGGACACGTTTCTAGACATGCAGAGTTCCATGACTACAGTACAGTCTGTTTCAAAAGTCTCAATCAGGAGCAAAGCTGCAACAAACTCGCACTACAGGTTGGCCCCCATATCCATGGATTCGCTATCCACAGTTTCAGTTATCCACGGATCGCGGGGACCCCCCCCCAGGCTTTTACTTTTTCCCCCAGTAAGCTTCGTTTCTTCCTTAAACAAACAGGAGAAGGGCTGCTTATTGCAGGCAAGTAGAACGAGACTAAGTCCTAGAGAGGCTCTGCAAGGTTAACAGAAACCTTGCAGAGCCTCTCTAGGACTTAGTCTCATTCTACTTGCCTGCAAAGGAGGCTGCTTCTCTGTTTGTTTTAAGGAAGAAACAAAGCTTGCTGAAAGAAAAATAAGAGCTGGGGGGGCGCACACGAGAGGAGGCAGGACAGAGGGCCCTCAGAAAACCATGGAGGGGGTGTTCGTTCACGGATTCAAGTATCCACGAAGGGGCCTGGAACATATCCCCAGCGGATATGGGGGGAGTACTGTATTCAGTTCAATCCCTATGTACACTAATTTGGGAACAACTTTCAGAAAGAAACTTCTGTTGCAGCAAAACAAACACATACCACCCAACGAAGAGTCTTGATTGTACTAACAGATTTACTGTTCCTTTGGAGTAAGGCTTATTATTGATGGTGATAAAACTTTTGAATGTGGTAAAACTTAAGCCTGTGACACACCACCTGCGTTGGGGTGCATTGCATCCCAGTGCGTTGCGAGAGTAGCCGACGTGTCACAATGCAATGCACCATCTACACCGGACTGGTGGACTTGAGAAGTGTAAGACGTCCTACCCCGCCCTCCACTCTCTGTTCGCCAATCAGAATTGAGTCTTTACAAACTCAATTCTGATTGGCCCAACGTGTTGCACCTCGCCCCGCCCCCACAGCACCGAAAGTGGCCTCTCATTGGCCGAAGTTTGACTTGTTCAACTTTGCACACACCACAACTCAGCTCTCCTGCGTTGTGGTGCGATCTTGTAAAAGAGAAGACACACCGGGATTTTTCCAGCCGCACGCAGACACAACGCAACCCAACACAGGCAGTGTGTCACAGGCTTACTTCTAAGTCAACATACATAGGATTAGATTTTTAGACTCTCATAAGTAAATGCCCCTGAAGATTGTCACACATGTTGTCTCCCTCTACAGTTTAATCCAGGTAAAAAAGAAGCTTCCTTTCACAATGGTGTTCGCATTCATTTTGCACATACTGTACATTTAACATCATAACAACAGAGATCAAAAAGCTTTCCTCAGTCCTGGCTGGCAGGCTAAATTCAAACACTGAAAGGAACTTCTCAACGTTTGAATTCTTAGTGTATGAGATTTCTGTTATTTCAGTTAATTCCTATTGCTTAGAAAACACATCCCTGCCCAGCCCTGTCCCAACACTTATGAATTTCCAGTTTTTTCAAAACATCACCACTGTCTTGCATAGTGCTTTTGTCATTGTTTATACAAAGTTTGATATCCTTCTCGTGTCCTTTGTTCCAAGATGATTTGTTCCTAATTAGCTCCCGTCTCATCCAGGCAGTCTTGAAGTTGTACGCAGCCTGAAGTGCTGCAGGCAGCATTTGATGAGAAAGCCAGCCACCTTTTTGTCTAGGTCAGGACACCCCTGTCCTCTCTGCCAGAAACCAGCCATGCAGACCACACATCCAAAGGGTATTCCTGTGCAAATTTCTGCCAGCTGTGTGGACCAGAAGAGACTGGCGTAAATGGAAGCCGCACACAGATCCAGTCTGAGTCTGAGTCCAGACTCAGAAGCACTGAAAGGGTACTTCCAAAATTCTAGCACTTGGAAGAGCTTTCAGGGGGGGGGGGGTATGCCAATGAAGTTGCCTCAGGCAGCTAAGGCCAGCTCCATAGAACACGGACCAGTGCACTGTGACCAGAGAAGATCTCACCATACCATTTTTGTATCCATAATTTTACAGCACATGCTGTGAAGGCAGGTAGTATTCTGACTATTACTCATAATTTTCCTGGGGTTTGCAGAGGCTCAGAAGCGGAATTCATTCGGATCATGTCAGGCGAGGACAGTTTTCCCATTTGTCCAACCTCCAGACCGATTAGGCAACGAGTGCATACCAATAAAAGGTGTTCCTGAACGTGGACCTGGAACTTACAACCATGGAGAGGTAAACTTTACAGTTTGTGACTTAGTTATATTTTTGATTTAACAATCCTTACTTTTAAGTGAAGGAAGAAACTTGAATGCTTTACTACTCTCTTTGACTGCTTCCAGAAATAAGGCCCTCGTGTTGCATGAATTCTAATTATAAACTACCATCCCTGCCTTGGAAAATTTGTAGCTTGTGTATTTTTTTAAAAAAATTATATCCCGCCTTTTCCTATGCTAAAGGCAAATGCCCAAGGCGGCTGTATCTGGGGCTGCCATCCACAACTGAGAGCGCAATCCTATGCATGTCTACTCAGAAGTAAGTCCCACTGTGTTCAGTGGCGCTTACTTCCAGGAAAGTGTGTATATAGGTTTGCAGCCTGAATTAATTAAAATGGATGACACATAGATCTTACTAATTAATGTCAATAACAATTGGTGAACAGTTGTTTCACATTGGAATTCAAATTATAGAACTATACAGATTCAGCCATATGCATCTCATATAATTTAAAATATGTATGTACGCTAAGAAGTTACAGTATATTATACATTTTGTTTGAAAACTGGAAAAACTGGTTTTAAGAGGATTCTGAGTGACTCACTGTTCTGTAACAAAGTTCATAGAATTATGAAGACCATAGTAATCTCTGGCTCCCCACCATCACCTTTATGTATTTGCACTGAGCTTAATCTGATTCTGTTTGCAAAGTAAGCCCAAGTGCAGGACCATGTGAAATCATAATAAGGGTAGACATACATGTTACATGTAGCTTCCTTGCTGTTTTTCCTCTTCAAGCCTTTGTTTTTATAGTGCAACGTAACTGTGGGTGACTTGTGAGAAGGAACTGATCGATCCTTTTCTTTACAGTTGTTTGCTTGCTGAACACCCCCCCCCCCGCAGCTGCTTTCTCACCTGTGCCAGAAAAGCTATGGAGACCCATATTTTATCCCATAGGAAGAAAGACAACTTGCTGGGTGGGGGAGATTTTGAATGAACAACCAGGTAGCAATGAAAGGAAGCAGCCCCTTCTAGTAGTTCTCTGCTCAGTTTGCACTATAAAAAGAAACCCCTCAGGAAAAGCAGTCCTGGACCTGAATGTAACAACATGTAGTCCCATGCTATGAGAGTGCCTACTGCATGTGTAGAGTGCCTTTCTCACACCTCTGAACAGCAGCAGCAAGTCCATAAACTCCAGCGGTGAGGAGGTAGGACTTGCAGGTCAGAGGGCCTGACTTCTAGCAGGTTTGAGGCCCACTGCCCAGCACTTCTAGAAATGTTGTTCTGTCTGTTATGAAAAATCATATAACTTCAATGATGTTCTTATGTTTGAATACATAGAGGAATACTCTTCTATACAACCTCCTTCACAAACCAGAGAGTAGTAAAGGTTACAGTATGGGAGCAAGAACAGCTTCACGGTTTGGATTACAAAGCAAGGTAAAGGCAGCTATCATTATGTTTGCTGTAATGTAAATCCCGATTCCCCAGATGTAAAAATGTGCTGTAATAGATATAAGCCCCCAATCTGCAATGACATGACACATGCGTTTGCAATGATGGAATACATTCTATACAAATTTATTTCTAGAGAGTAGGGTGTTTTTTTTCTGTTTTTTTGCTTAGGGTGATGGTTTGGGGCATCTTTGATATCATGTGCAGGTAGCCTCAGTGGCATTCCTACAACCCCCATGGGGGGCCGCCGACACGCCCCACGTGATCACTGGCATCGCTGCAGGGGGGGCAGCATTGAATGTTTCCGAAGGCGAGGGGGCGGGGCCGCTTCGTGCTCCGGTGTAAAAGAGGGTCAGAGCTGCGGCGAAACTTAGAGCTCAGCCCCCCCTGCAGCGACGCCAGTGCACGTGATGCCACAAGCCACAAATGCCACAAATTTGCTAGATCCGAATAGACCCCTCCACACTGCGGAGGCTTACCCCTGAGGAGACCTCTGCAACTGCCACTGCTTCATTTTGGTGTCATGCAGCAGGACTCCCCCCCCCCCCCCGTGCAGGATGCAGCAGTAGCCATTTGGGCGTCGCTGCATCAGCGGATATGGGAAAGAATAGGACTCTTAGTTTTGATTCCTTGGTTACTTGGGGCATATAAAGATTTTCTGTCTGTATCATTGGCCTTGTAACTTCATTTTATATGCTCAATTTCTAGCATGTGACTCCTGCCCCGACAGCGTACCAAACAATATGGATCAAAGAACGAAAGCACCACCCGTCTTCACATGCTGTATTTTCCAGCAATTTGCCACGATTTTCAACAAGGATTCCAGATATAGAGCTTTACCCTGGGTACAGTTTTCCATGTCTTGAATTACCAAACTGACAGTTAGGATGGGACCCTGAAGACTGCACAGAGGTCTTACCCAAGTTCCAGTGTTTCTAAGGAAGACGGACAGTGCAATCCTATGCATGTTTATTTGGAAGTAATATGTGTTCAGCGGAGTTTACTCCCATTCCTAGGTTTACTCCCTAGTCAGTGTGTTTAGGGTTGCAGCCAAAGTCTTCCAGACCTATCATGAAATGCAGATACCTCCATGAAAGTAAAGGCTGACTTACAGAACTTTGTCATGTGAAATTGGCTCTCCAACTTAGCAGTTGATGTTCAGCACCCCATATAATTACATCAGAAACTTCTTCCAGTTTATCTACAGGTATCCCTCATTCTTGGTTAAACTTGAGTTGAGTGGAATTTTTCATTTCAAACATTGCAAAATGTTTTAGCAGAACCCAATGTTAATGTCTGTTTTGCGTATTTTGTCATCATAAGTCATGGCTTCCTTTGTGACTTTGATGGTTGCTAATAGCCAACATTCCAACAATAGCCACTTGTTTTCTTCGTTAAATTATATGAACCATCTATTCCTACCATCTCTTGTTTGTTCTTTGGTGTTTTGACTTACCTGAGTTATTTCTGAATGGGAAATATGTACCTAAAGTCTTCCAAGGTACAGTACCTAAAGACTTCCTTCCTGCAGGTTCAGTAGCAGTATGCCTCTGAGTACCAGTTGCAGGAGAGCAATGGCGGGAGAAAAGTATGCCTTTCACTCTTGCTTGTGTGCTTCGCAGAGTCAACTGGTGGGCCACTGTGGAAAACAGGAGTTTTGACCCAATAGGCTTTTGGACTGAGCCAGCAGGACTTTTCTTCTGTTCCATAATTATAATTATAAGTGCTGAATAATTAAATTTATCGGCGCAATACCTCCCTGACGGCGGTTCATAAAAGACAGTACATTTCTCTCCCAGTGGATTAATGTGACACATACAGGGCTGGCCCATCCATGAGGCTAACTGATGTGGGTTGCATCATCAGCAGATTGCAAGGTGACCAAGAGGGTGGCGGATTCGGGGTGCCATTCACCCCATGTCTGCTGCTGCCACCAGTGGCGTCGCTCCGGTAGGGGTGGGGCCGTAAGTATCGCTTCATCATAGTCCCTTTACCGAGCGAGCAGAAGGTGGCCCCGCCCCCTCAGTGTCGGAGCCATTCCCCTGCGGAGAAAGCAGCAGGCAGGGTCTCTTGCCTGCTGCTTTCTCCGCAGGGGAATGGCTCCGACACTGAGGGGACGGGGCCGCCTCCTGCTCGCTCGGTAAAGGGACTACGACGGAGCGATACTTACAGCCCCGCCCCTACCGTAGCGACACCACTGGCTGCCACCTCTCTCCAACCTGCCACTGATGCAAGCTACAATGATCTGCTTCCTGCACGTGCAAGCGAGAAGCAGATCATTCCCCTCCGTACTGTGCTCACACGCTGCTGTCAAACCTGGAAGTGCAAGACTTCCAGTTTTATTGACAGTGACAGAACGAAGAAAGGCATTTGCTCTGTCCCTGTAAATGAAAGCCAAGTCCCGTAATTCCAAGTTTGATGACAGCATGCAATTTCACAATAATGTTTTGTAGGACAAAGGCGCAGACACAAGATGGCATCGGGCAGCATCCCTGGTTGTGCCGCCCCTGGGCACATGTAAAGTGCACTGTAGAAAGGGGTCGTATTAGTCCAGTCACAGTGCATATTTTGAAGGATTGTGTGTGTCTCTTTCTCTTTAGACCTGGCACTTATGACCCTTACAAGATGCCACACAGGCACGTCACCTGGCCAGGAAGGTTTGGATCTCCGGAGTGGTCTTTAGTACCAACACTAGAGAAAAGGACACTGAGGACTGAGGTATGAAACACAGATGGGCAATTGAGCGTGCAAATGAAAACAGCAGAAAGGGAGAAAGAAAACCTCAGGTATAGGAAAATAAGAACTAAAGGGTTTCTGCACCTAGGTTAGTAACTGAGATTTTTTTTTTTTTACAAGCTGTTGCCTTTTGATTTTTTGAATGAAATGGAGGGCAATGGGGAGGGGATAACAGTCCTAATTTGCATTTTTTTTAAAGCACCTGAATTCTCTAGCCTTTGGTCAGCTCCCTTAAAAACAGGGGTAGCTGGTTGAAGTGATCTTTCTTTTTAAAATAAGGCTTATGGCGCAATTCTATTGAAAAATTAGGCCAGCGCAGTGCCACTGTGCCAGCCTAGGGGCAAACGTGCCATAAGGCATGTTTGCAGCACCCGGCAAGTAGGCAGCTCTGGCACCAAGGTCTACATCACCTGCCCGATGAAGACCACAGGACACAGCACTGTGGAATGAGTAAGTCCTGCTCCACATGGCGCAGGGACGGGGGGAGGGCAAGGAGGGTGTGTAACGGGGCAGGGGAAGGGTGGGGGTGGACGGATCAGGCCCATGAGGGGGAGGGACCAGTGACACCACAGCACACTGTATCCTATCCCCCCTCCGAGGGGGGATAGGATACAGTGCGCTGTGGTGTCACCGCTGGCTAAAGAGCCAGCGAAGAACCGCATAGTCCCATTATGGCAGCTGGGGTTTTTACCCAGGGTAAGCAGAAAAATGTCTGCTTACCCTGAGTAGGCCTCCAGCCAGGCCCTTCCCCAGATAGGATACAGCATGGACCGCGCGGCCCATGCTGCTCAGCCTATGCCAGGGGAGGATAGGATTGGGCTGTTAGTTGGGAGTCCTTCAGTTAACTCAATAGAATCCCCCAGAACATAAAAACTTGCATTAGGGGGAAAGATTCTGTTGCTGGCCTACTTTCTGAGTGACAGCTATTAAGCTCCACTGTCAATGAAGAAGACCTTAGAAGCAAAATTAAAAAAATTTATCTGGACATGGATAGAACAATTAACAGCAGTAATTTGGAAATATTGACACAGTTAAATGTTCCAAGTGGAAAAACCTAGTGCATGGGTAGAAGTCAATCTTCCTTCTGGTAGATGAATGTCTGAGAAGGTAGATTAATGTCTTGCTCCACCTATTTCTTTCTGGGGAATTATTTTGTCTGAAACAGTTGTTGTGAGATGGAGGTACTAGACTGAGAGCCCAATCCTATCCAACTTTTCAAGCACTGATGCAGCCATGCCAACAAGGCACGTGCTGCATCCTGTTGTGGGTGAACAGTCATGGAGGCCTCCTCAAGGTTCCCTTACCTCGGGGCTGCACTGCAACTGCATCCGCACTGGAAAGTTGGATAGGATTGGGCCCTGAAAATGCTAGTATTTGCATCTTTATTGTTCTGTAGTTTTCTAACACCACTGAGAGTATCTGTATTTTGTATCTATTATAGCTGATTACAGACAAAGAATTCAGGAAGTATCGGAACCTAGTGGCCTACCTGAGCATATATTATGATGAATAATTTCACCAGTTGGAATCGTTTGTCTCCTGTATATTTAGACTACTTACTCACCTCCTTGTTGTTAGATAGAATGTGTAGCTTTGTCATTTGTTACTTAATAGTCACAATGCTTCACAAACACTGTGTTATGCTTTTAAGTGCCTCCTTCCTTCCTAGTTTTACATGGTCTGGTTCAAAATCTTCAAATGATTTCATACAAGATGCTCACAATCATGAAGCTGGAAAGACGGCTTCCAATGTAGGGTCTTGGCTGGTTAACAGTGTTCTCTTTATATATTTATATATTGCAAGCAGCTACTAGGCTCATGCCAGCCCTTCAGAATGATTCCCTTCCACCTGCTACATGAGCCTCTCCTCCACATTCGCAACCAGATTGCCACGGTCTCGCCTTGATTTTTACACCATGTTAAGACATGTTGCCAACACTGAGAGGCCTGAGGTCACAGTGCCCACACAGCATTACCGAGCAGGAGAAAAAGTTACCAAAACAGCACAGCTTAGTGAAATTCCGAGGTTTAGAGTCTTTTGCACTGCTCTGCTCAGCCGCAGCTGTAACCTGTAGCACAAGGAATACTGGAATCAGGTGCCACATACTGTGTGCCTGCTGTGTTCAGGTATTATTTGATGATAGCTGGCTTCGCATGTGATTTCTTGCACTGAAGTGCCTGCCCCTTGTGTATCCAAATGCGGCTCAGGGCAGAGTAATGCAAGATGTCTGGTATGGTTCTTTTTGACATGTTCTTTAAGGTTTCTTCTTTTTTTAACCCTTTCCCAGCTGGGTTTATCCCTCTGCTGGGGAAAAAGTGCTGATTTTTCATACACCTATACTCAAGGCATATGAAGATTCCATTGTGAACAACTACTATATAGGCTTGACAATAAAAGTTTTTGGGTTTAAAAGCCATGTAACAAAGGATAAAAGTTCTTCCAAAGTTGTAAAACAAAGTTCTTAAAATCTTCCCATATAAAAACAGGTAAAAGTTAAAAAAAAAAAGTTCTTCCAAAGTTTTAAAACAACCAAGTTCTTACACTCTCCCAAGGTTTCACCAGTTCATTTGACTGGCTTCTTCAGGGGTAAAAAAGTTCAGAGCCTCCAGTTAGAAAGCTCTACGAAACCAAATGAACTGGTGAAACGTTGGGAGAGTATAAGAACTTGGTTGTTTTAAAACTTTGGAAGAACTTTTAACTTTTAATCTGTTACATGACTTTTAAACCCGAAAACTTTTATTGTCAAGATTCCAGTGGCCATGAAAGTCTCAACAATAACTATAGGCTTGTCCATGCAGATTGTTCCTTAATTAGTCTGCAATGTGGGAAGAAGCACATGAGTAATAACAGGCATGTTGATAGATTACATTCTTCCCACACATCATTGGTGCATAGTATAGAATTGGTCCACTCCACTCTACCAACTGCTGTTGCTATTTGTGGCATTAAAATAGAACATTTGTGTGTGTGTCCCCCCACTATATAAATAGCATTTATGGTTTCCTCAAACAGTTGGTTTTCACTTAGCTGTTTTCCTTGGGAGCCTTGTGATTCCATTGGAATTACATGCCAGTTGATCATCCCCCATATTTATTCTGAAATATGACTTTCCCTAATGTGTCTTGTGAGTTAGTGGATTCAAATTAGGTAGCCAGTAGAACCCTTTGCCTCATAACAAAGAAGAAATATTTCTATCAGTTGGAAATGAACCCTCAGGCTCAAGTAAACTCCAGACTGTGCAGCATAAATCCGGCATCTCCATTTTGTTCTGCCTGCCCAATCCTCTGTTTATTTTTGTAATTACTAATTTGTTGTTACTTGCCAAATGTGTCACTTTGTATAAACTCATTGAAATAATAAAATTCAGAAACTGATTCTGTGTCCCCAAGGTGTCTGTGCTTTCATTTTCATATGATAATCACTCATCATCTTCAACAACAGCATCTCTCTCTCTCTCTCTCTCTCACACACACACACACACACACACACACACACACACACACACACAAGCATGTGCATAATCTCTCTGCATCCTCTCACTCAAATTCCTCTTTCCATGAGGAGCAGCTGGGTTGGAATGCTTCAGGGCAAATCCAAGGAGGATGTGGCTACTCACAAAGTGTTGAGATGTGCTGGGGGAGAAGGGACTCCTGCACTACACCAGCTTATCACTACTGATCACAAAGTATTTGCAATTACCGGTACATCCCATGTTCTCTGGGAATATAATGCACTAACTGCAAAGAATGGATGGTGAAGATATAGAAGTGTTGATAGAATGAAACGGGTAAGAAACACAGGCAAGCAGGAAGAAAGCTCTTTTTGACCTTGAGTAGCAAAAACGTTTCCATTGGAATGAGTGAGTTGGTCGGCCTCTGTTGAGGGCCTACTCAATGATCAAGGGGGGGTTGTGGTGAGACAGGGTCAGTCCAGCCATGAGGCTGGTCGAACGTTTCACGTCAAAAAGATGGCTGGAGCAGGCAGAAAGCTGACAGTAGTACCCTGCACCCCCACCACCTTCTGCAGCCCACTGTCTCCCCAACGGCCCCATCCTCTTCTCATGAACTTGGACAGTGTGTGAGAGGAGAATGAGAGGGCTTACATCCCGTTCCAATCTCCAGCTCCGCTGCCACTTTTTGTAAAGTGGCTGATAAACAGAGTGCTGGGAGATGCAGAATCCCCAGCATTCTCCCTGATGAGCCACACTACAAAAAGCGATGCAGGTGAGTTGGACATGCAAGGCGACTGCTGTGTGTGCATACATGCAATGGTGCGTACTGTGGTGATGCGTGCACATGCTGGTGGGTAGGGGAATAGGTAGCAGAATTTTGGGGTGGGTTCAAGTCACAGCTTGCCCTGTGGTTAGAGAATAAAGGATTTGCTTGGTTAAGGAGATTCTATTAGAACTACAGTTTCATAGTGGCAGGAATGAGCCACCAGCTTGCTGGGACCTAGTGGAGCATGACTGTGGCTGCAATCCTATGCACACTTTCCTGGGAGTAAGCCCCATTGAACACAATGGGACTTACTTCAGAGTAAACATGCATAGGATTGTGCTGTCAGTGTGTCCTTTGATCCATACACTGCTATTTTCTGCAGTGATAGTGCAGAGGAATCCACTGAAAGTTGTAACCCTGTAGACCAGAGTTCAAATGTGGAATAACTTCCCCCCCCCCAATGGAAGCTTCTTTTTCCATGGCAAATAGCATGCATGGAGGGGGGACCTGATCCACCCACCTGCCCATGCAGTTGACAGGAAAATAAGCATGTCAAGGCCACGGATGTGATAAAGTCACGTAGTTGGGCCCTAAGGTTAAAACTGATAACCTTATCCACACTTACTGGGGGAAGGGGTGATTAGGTATATCCCATGGAATTTGGTGAGGCTGGCATGCTTTCAAGTTAATATAGGATTAGGCAGTAAATCTCATTATGGATGAGAGGAACTGAGAGGAAAAGACCCCGAGTAGGTCCCAGGAAATAGTTCGTTGGGGGGGGGGAATATGCATCCACCACATTTGGGGGGGCACATCAGGTACAATTTTAGTTTGTTCATTTCTGTCATGAGACAATGTTACTTTCCGCTCTCTCCTAGAAGGACTGAGATCCGACAGAATAAACTGATGGCTCAATCTTATCCGGGACTTGTGTGGACAGAACTTGCGTTCCGTCACCACAAGGCTTGGACTGCTGGCGCAGCAGCTGCAGCAGCGACAGCACGAAGGCCAGGGCCACCAACGCAAATGGCTGGCAGCCCTGGGCATATGCCAATGGAATGCAGGTAAGTCAGCAAGGAGACATTCCAGGGAGGATCAGGGCAGGGACCGTGGCTGGCCAGGGGTGTGTTGTTGAGAGCGGGCTGGGGGCAGATATCAGTGGCAGCATCTCTGCTGATATCCTATCCTCCCCCCACCCGGACTCACTCAGATTTACACCTGCCAAAGAGCTGGCACAGATCCGAGTAGGCCCATTGGGGACTAAAGTAGGTACATAAAAAATTTTTTACTTCTCTCTCCATTGCTTCCTGGTTCCCTGCCAGCCCACAGCATGCAGCAGAGGCTGTGCCCATGGCACTGCATGCTATGGGCCAGTCCAGGATAGTATTGGGCTGTGAAAAGTGAGCTATAGGATTTTTTTTTTACCATAGCACCTGTTGAGATCCTCTTATCTCTGTTTTACTCAGTTACTGCCTGCTATTTTTTTCTTCTATTCTTTAATATCTATCCACTTGATTAATATATTTACTTGGAAGTCCTGGATGCCATTTCACGTCCCTTTTATTTTGTGACTCTTGGTAGCCACTGGTAGCCACAGGTTCAAGGCCAGTTACAACACTTACAATTCTCATCAAACACCAAACTATCTCCACAACTCTTGAGAATGGTGTTGCCTCCGGAGCATTCATAAAACTTAGATTTGTCATCTGGATTGGCATAGATACCATCAGCTTTCCCTTCACAGAAAATAAGGGGAGGTGGGACTGTTGGAGGAGGTGGAGATACACAACCTAAGGATGAAAAAAACAACCAGAGAAGATGCTTCCTTTAAGTTGTTGTTCAACTCCAGTCATGTTGTTCATAGGGAGCATCTACACAGAGGTCTTGAAAGAGTTTCATACACATTAAAATGGCACCATTTGCCAAAAGTTTGTATTTGGAAGTTTATTTTGCTATGTAACCACTTTGTGAACTTTTGTTAAAAAGTGGTATATAAATAATATATGAATAGTAATTTGTACATCATCAAAGGGTTGGTTATTATTATTAATACAGATCAAATTACAAGTAAAAACTGTATGCATGTGTGAATATAGAATTCTTTTCAAGAAATTGACCTACCTGAAGTCTGTATGTCAAGGAGTTGGTTCAAATACGATATAAGAGGATAAACCCCCTCATTGCAGAAAGTTCCCAGGAAGTCATCCAGGTCAAGGGCCCAAACCATGGCACCTCCAAAATGGTTTGCTTTCAAAAAATCAACCTGTACAGAAGGCAAGTTCAGGGTTTATTCACACTGCCCTTTGGACTCACTGTGGAACCACAGAGGCACTGAATTAAATCAAAATTCTCAGGGGTTGGCTGCATCCTAGAAATTGATACTAACTTAAAATTGATTTAGCCAGTAATTGAGCTCTATCTGGAGATCCATGTAAGTAACACTTTAAAATATACAGCTTTTTTCTGGGAATCATATCACTTAATATTTCTCCAAGGTGAAATTTTCATGGAGACAAATATACCTGGACAAATACATATGCAAGGAAAGCCTTAGCATACCTTGTATTTATAGCTAGTTAGATTGTCAAACCCGACCCACTCATTCCCTTTGAAAGCATAAGGGACCTTCTGGTCTTCAATCCAGGCAATTGTAGCTTCTGGTAAGAAGGTACAAATCTGTTAAGAGAAGGTACATATTAACAGATAGTGACAAACATTTGTATAGTGAAGGATCTTATGTATCTGAGGTTGACTGATCTGTATGTCTTAAGCTTTTAGCTTGTCTATTTCCAAAGCTACAAACACACCTTCATCTGAGTTAGGCATTCCAAATTTTCTAGCTCAGTGCACCATGACTGTCCCCAGAAATGCATTTCTTTGGACAATGTAATATCATTATGTGACATTCAGTCAATTCTCAGAGACACAACTTTCTGGCAGTTATTTCTGAGATGACAACACATTTGTGTTCAGAGGAATTACTTCTGGGTAACTGAACCTATATATGTGGATGACCTGACCCACATGTTACATTCTCCATGTAAATACATCCACAGAGACAATCATGGTGTATCATGTGTAACAGATTTTGAATGTCTGAAGTGCTCCCTTGGGAACGAACTCAATGTTTATCAGTTAAGATGACTGTCCTTGCCACCAGTTTGAGCCTAAATTGCAAAATTTGTGCACTCCAAGCAAAATCATTTGTTACGTTTCCTTCAGCCTCTTATTTGCATAATTTGTAAAGTTTTCTGCAAATAATTGTTTGGTCATTCACACTTTAGCATGTGTGGGTTTAAAATTATCATATGAAGCAATTCAGCTGAATGAAATGGTACTAATATCTCTGAATCAAACCCATTTTATCTTGTGAAGAAAAATGCTGTATACGCACAAACATGTTCAATGATGCAGCATACCACCTTTAAGCTGTAGTACCATTTGTTAGGTTTCTTTACCTCATAATAAGCCCAGAAACCCGCTTCCCTTGTGTAAGGTCCAATGGATCCAGCCCCTGAGGCAGGAGCACCAACGGATGTGTCACTGCTAGTAAGCCTAAAGGTGCGTCCATAGGTAGGAAACCCCATAATGAGCTTCTCAGCAGGAGCTCCATTTTCTAGCCAGTATTTCATGGCAAATTCCTTCAAAGTGAAAATAGTAAGAATCAATTGACCATTCCCACTGTCCCTGGGCAGACACAATAGTTTTATAAACATGTTTCCTTACACAGTTGAAGTATACAAAATCGCCTTTATCTGCAGATCCAACGTGCAGGGGACTGTTATGTCCTGTGAAGGTGTCCCATCCTCCATGGAAATCATAGGTCATCACACTGATGAAATCTAGAAGACTTATGTGCAGTAAAGAAAAGGAATCGCTGAATTAACAACTTGCCCAAGTGAATCCATATGATGCAATAAAGATTTTGTGGCTTCTGAGATTGTGGTCCCTCCCAGCTTCCACACTGGCTGTTGTTGCACTTTACATAAAAGCAACTGTGTAACATGGTGTCTACCTAGCTGGTTGGAAAGCCTGAAGCTACCAGTTTGATTCTTTGTCCCTGCTCCCTATTTCTGTAATGGTAGCTCACTGCACACTTCCTTATAGTCGAAAAACCTAAAATGTAACATCAGGTAGAAATACGAAATATGCGTCTTACGGATCTAGATCTTGTATTGTGGCTAGAACCCTAAACATCTTTCAGACCTTCAGTCAAGCATAGACTACACAGAGCGGAGAATGAAATTACACCCACTAACTCTGATCTCCATACATTGTGCTGATCCAAAATTACCTTTTCCTGCATTTTTGTCTACTTTCTCCTGGAGGGGAGATAAAAAGTTTCCTGCGTGTGTGTGTGTGTGTGTGTGTGTGTGTGTGTGTGTGTGTGTGTGTGTGTGTGTGTCAGGGGGAACAGATTTCCGATGCTGCCATTTCCATGCCTTTTCTTTCCCCATTAATGGTGGCCTCTATTAGGGATAGCCATTTGAGTAGAGGATAGCCATTAAAAAAAAAAAATCCCCTTGCAGCAAGGCATCTTAGGAAAACCCAAGTGGCCACCACAGGCATGCAGGAGGTGCAGCAGGTTTCTTTGGGATGGATTTTCTTTGGGGGCGGGGGGGGGCAGCCCACACTAGGTGACGTGATGGGAGGGGGTGACACATGGTGCCACCATGGCTGACAGCGATGAAAACAAGTAGTCTTGCTGCTCAGCTTTGTGAACTTGCGCAAGCCTTCCTCTGCTTGCGCATGTGTGCAAGGCCGCTCAGGCACCATCGGGCCTTCACACAGACCCCCTGTAAAACACAGGCCCCCACTGAAATGCCAAAGGTGCCCGATCGGCCTCACACTCATGCATAAGTAGAGGAAGGCTTGCACAAGTGCACGAGACAGCTCCCCCTGCTTTCGCCCTGCAGAGGAGCCAAACATAATTGGTGGTGATGTGATGACATCATCACGCTTCCACCAATTACTTCCACACCTGTGCACTCGGTTGCATGCGGCTGGAACACGGAGCGCTGTTTACCTTCCCGCAAGCGGTACCTATTTATCTACTCAAATTAACATGCTTTGGAACTGCTAGGTTGGCAGGAGCTGGCCAAGCAATGAGAGCTCACCCCGTCGCGGATTCGAACTGCCGACCTTTCGATCGACAGCTCATGGTTCAGCGGTTTAACCCACTGCGCCACCCGCACCTGAATGCAAAGAGGCTGGGGGACAAGGCTACTGGGCATGATCCTACTTCCATTTCCATGAGCTTAGTCAGAGTGTAACTCAGGTCTGAAAGGATTCAGTGGTCAGTCAGAAAGGATGAAAAATATCACCCCTTAAATTTCGGGTGTTTACATTTAACAGTCGCTTAAAATGTTTGGCAGGACTGCACAAAAATGTCGTTTCGTTTTGTTTAGAGATTTATCTTTCTGGGTGAACCTGTCAACAACTTAATAAATAATGAAGATTTGCATTCAAATGCATTTGGAATATATGCTGCAAATGTTTGTTTTTCAGAGTCATTCCTTCTTTGTAGTTCTTGGGTCATCATAAGCAAGTATTTTATCCCTCATTCTTAGCAAGCGTTACTGAATCAGGTCATAGTCAGCAAGAGGTAAAGTATACTCTTACTGCTGCAATACAGCTTAATATTAAGTTGGTGAGAGTTCAGCATCAGAACCTGTTTTGGAACAAGATAATAATAAAAGAAGCATGTCTTTCTGATAATATACAGCACAAATTTCGGTCACTATAAGAACAATCTTATTTACATATACAGTATTTATTTGTACTATAGACAGTCAGTCAAAACAGCCAAAAATCTTCCTTTCCTCATTATGTTCCAGTACCCAAGCACGCCAGTTTGCAAATGGTTCACTTACCTTCCTATCTTGGCAATTTCATATCCAGCATCAATAGTTGCTTTGCCAGCAGACACAGCTGCTGTGATCAACAATCTCGGAAGTCCACTTCTGGTAGCTTCATCTGAAAAAGCAGTCAGCATTTCCTGGGGAATGGTGTTGACAATTAGTGTTAGCTGCCAAATTTATTCCTACTTAATCTTTCAGTAAAGGTAAAGGTAAAGGTGACCCCTGACAATTAAGTCCAGTCGTGTCCTACCCGTCATGTAAATATTTGGCTTGTTTACAAAATATATATATATATCCACCTAACGTTTCCCCCTGACACTTCCACTTCTTTGAAATGTGAGTGGATGAACCTTCCACCTGAGTGGTGCCATTCTGTATAGGGTGGAAGAAGGCATGGCTGTTTCTCGCATTGCCTCTTTACCTAACAAATGCTACTGTGTGCCTGTCCTCCTGTTATTCAAAGTAGCAAGCATCAGATTTCACTCTCAACTGTGAAGACATTTCAGATCCACTTAAAATGTGAGCACAAGCAAAAATCAAGGGCAGCTTCCCGGCTATTATGAGGAAAACATAAAACTGAAATAGGATCTCTGAAACAAATTTAACACCCAAACCTCAGTGTTGGTGTTTCTTGAAGGCTATCACAAGGCAAAATAGTTTTTTTTTTGTTTATTAAATTGTAAATTATCCCTCATTGATAGAAGAAAGGGTTCTCTTTACTATTTTCATTTCTATAATGCACCAAAGTTAAAATGTCTTTAAAAAATAAACTAGCATACCTTTCAAGTCTTAGCACCCATTGATGAACATTTGCCCATAAGTGACTAATCCTTAAACCTTAGTTGTTTGATCTGCCAACTAAATCTATTCAGATGTGCAGTGCTTAGTGCTAAATAGCTCAGTTCTAAGATGTACTTAAAATGGAGTCTGTCAATCACTGTGCCAAGACAATGCCCCAAGACAGATGTCATACTACCCACCCATCAGGCCAGTATGATGGTGCACATGTTTGGGTGTTTATCACTTTCCAACAAGTTATGCGCATGCAACATGCTGCACCCAAACCACTAATGTAGCCCATAATCTTAAGAATTATCTCAAGTTCATTTCAGTGAGTTTCAGATTCAGTGAGGATCAGATCCTTTCTGCATGAGGAGCCAGCGTGTTTCTCTATATATCTTGTTTATTTGCATTGTTTGTTTTTGAAATCACTTTGTTTCACTGTCCACAAAACCAGCCTTCCTTGAAAGGAGATTAACCAACGTGTGATGTTCAGAGAGCAAAATGCTTGCTTTCTTACCTGGACTAAGATGGTAAAACGCTGCTTGTCCTCAGCAGGGCTGCCTCGAGAACCTGGGTATTCAAAGTCCAGGTCAATCCCATCAAATCTGTACTCACGGAGGTATGAAATAACTGAGGCAATGAAAGTCTGGCGGTTGGCAGAATTAGCAACCATTGCAGTGAACCTGACAAGACCAAATGTCTTACTTAGCAAGTGAGAAATGATGAGATTGGGCATTTTGAACCCCAGTGTTAGCAGGGCCAGCTTCTGTTCCAATTTCCTTTTCCCCATCTAAGCTTTCCATACACTCAAAAGTTCCTGTATACTGTTCATCCCATCATTCCCTCTGACTCTTTGAAATCCCAAAACTCACCTGTCATCAAAACTCCTCTCACATCTCCTAAGTCCCAGTCTTATCATTTTCCCCATCCGCATCCTTCAAAGTTTCACCATCACCATTAACAGCACTTCCATTTATTGCCCTTTCATCACAGTGTCAGCAACAGCCACTGCAAACTCCCACTTTCACATCTCATTCATCACAAATCTAAAAGAAAAATGCTCACTGCTGGGTCCCAAAGTTCCATCCTCCGATAGCCAGCAGGGTGACCATTTGTTTATTGCTAAGGAAAAGAGTAGGAAAAATAACAAAACATAGTTGTTATACTGTCATTTTTTTTCCACATTTTGTTTGCTACATAGCGGGTAAAGGCAGGCAGGCAGTCTGCTCTGAGTGCTGACTAAAGCCAGCCCCTCTCTCTGGAAAGATTACAGATCCTAGAACAATGGGAACCAGAGAGATAGTCAGAAGGCCCACAGCTCTGTGGGTACTGCACATGCTCTCAGGGGCATGCACATGCTCTCAGTCAAAAGGGGCAGGGGGCAAAGTGCTGGGACTTCTCCTACAGCAGGAAAGGTGACATCAGCAGCAGAAATGCTCAGGTGCTGCCTTTGAAGTTGAGCTGAGAAGTGTCCGGCTCAACAGGGAACAAATTTATAAATTTGCCTAAGGACATAAGTATCAGTCTGCCTGCCCCCAGATGTAGAGAGATTATGGGAAGGGAAGGGGGCACAGATGCATGGGTAAATAAGGGAGGGGGGAGAGGTAAATGGGGAATGGGAGAAGGTCATGTCTCCCCAAGGAAGAGAGTGGGGCTCCAAGATACACAGGTATTGGAAGTAAGAGGAACTTACTTCTCAGTAAACATGCATAGGATTGATTGCATTAAAATATATGTTTTATATTTAACCGAGACATTTTCCCACTTTTAATTTTTTATACATTTGCTTTAAACTACAGGTTGAGTATTTCTTATCCAGACTGCTTGGGACGGGAAGTTGTCTGGATTTCAGATTTGTCTGCATTTTTGAATATTTGCATAAATGTAATGAGATCTTGGGGATGGGACCCAAGTCTAAACACAAAATTCATTTGTCTCATATTCACCTTATACAAATAGCCTGGAGGTAATTTTATACAATATTTTTAATAATGTTGTGCCCCAGCATGTGCCACCCATGTGCTAGAAAAACTTTTTTTTAAAAAAATCATAGCCCCAAAAATGTCTGGATTTCGGAATAGTCTGCATTTCAGATGTCCGGATAAGGAGTAATCAACCTGTATTGCAACCCATTCTACGAGTGGGATGAAATACAAGATGTCACCCAATAGGTTTCAAAGTAGAAAAAGTGGCAGGAGAAGAAAACACTTTGAATCAAGACATTTAAAATTGATTTTGGATGTTTTGCCTTAAAGGGGCATTGCTATGGGGGCAGGTCATCATAAACTCCTGCATTTCAAAATCTTCCACTACACCATGCATGCATCATCCAGTTAAAGGCTCTCGGGTAGCTGGTTCAGAAAGACTCCAAAAGACCTGCTGTGCCTGGGAGCCAGTCCAAGGAGACAATACTGGTGGGTGAGATGGACCAATGGTATCTGGGAGACACAGAGGGATAATCTGGTGACTCCCCACATGGATGAGCACTGCAGACTGAGAAAGTGCAGTGGGTCTTTCAACTATGTATGAGACACTAGCACAGGGTTGGCTCTCTGGGACCACCTGATTCCCAGGTCAAGAAGGACTCTGGATGGTGGTGTTATTGTCCCATCTTGAATTGTCTGCAGTTCAGACTAGTGACCATGGTAAGCAGGAATCCATGCCTGATCTGTAGCCTTCTGGTCTGAGCACATGTCAGCAGCCTACTTTGGAATAGATCTATTAAGCATGTATAGCTAGGCTTACCAGATCTCCAACCGGGACAGAGTGCTAGACCTTTAGGAGAAGGAATGTGGGCAGGTGTAGCTTGTTAAACCTTACAGCACAATCCTAGGCATGTCTACTCAGAAGCAAGACCCAGAGGCGTCTAAATATATGGGGTTCTAGTGTGCAGCACCCCAGGCGCGAGCGGGCACGCTACCTCCGAGGGGCGCCCGCTTGCGCCTCTTGTTCTTAGAAAAAAGTGCAGCCGAGCGGCTCCCGAGCCGACTGCCGCTGCTGCGCGCTCCTCCTCATCCTCTCCCTCCTCCCGGCAGCCCGCAGATCAGCTGGCTGGCGCTAAAGTCAGCTTGCTCATGTCGGGGGTAGACCGCGGCCCTCCCCTCCGACATAAACAGCGCCAGCCAGCTGATCTGCCTCTGGCCTGGCTGCCCGCGCGCCCGTTGCTTTCCTCGTCGTTCCTCGATCCATCCCTCGTCGTTGTAATGTCTCCCTGAGTCCCTCCCTCCAGGGCAGCTGGCAGATCAACTGACTGGCGCTGAAGTCGGCTAGGCTTTAGGCTGAAGCCGAGCCGACTTCAGCGTCAGCCAGCTGATGTGCTGGCTGTGCGCTCGCTCCTTCGAGTCCGGCTGGGGCCAGAAGCCGGTGACGCTCCGCTCCGGGGGGGCGGCAGCCGGGCTCTGGCGCGACGGGGCGCTCCAGCCCCCGCCCCCCCCCCGGGCGCCGGAGTGGCTTAAAACGCCACTGGCAAGACCCATTGTGTTCAGTGGGGCTTGCTTCTGAGTAGACATGCCAGTTTTATGCTGTAAAGCTTAACAAGCTACACCTGCCCACATTCCTTCTCCTAAAGGTCTAGCACTCTGTCTCGGTTGGAGATCTGGTAAGCCTATGTATAGCTAGCTAGAGGGCTTTGATAATCAGGGCTGAACCTCAGTTGGCTCTCATCAGCTAAGGATACATGACCTATTAAGTGCTTAAAGAAATTACTAACTATTCTTTGAGGCCATTGAACTGTGGATAGAGAACATCATCATTCCATTCGTATGGGGCGATCTTGTTGTTGCTCATGGTAGCAAAGGCATAGATGACATGGGTGCACAGGCATGGGTTCACGTTTGCTGGCTTATATTTGGCAGGGTCAGGCCTGTACTGGGACCAGTTTGTGAAGTAACAGACCAACTTGTAGGAAGAGCCTGGAGGAAGAAAGGACACAGTGACAATGGAAGTTATAGGCATTGGCATGCAAAGACTAGTTGAAGCCAACTGGCTCTCAACAAGCATAAACTGATCCTGCAAGAAACACACTACTGTATATTCTTACTAGAAGCAATTAAGCATTTGCTTAGTTTTCAGTTTAGGGATTCCTTGTGATGGGCTTTATGTTTATCACATGCACAAGTGATCCATCATAAGGTCTAGCCCCTTGGCAATCAAGTTCTTATTGGCCAGCATTAGATAAACGAGTATGTAGTACCTATGTGTGGAGTGGGATAATCATCCACACCCTGCCACGTACACCAGTAGCTCATCCAACCTCCAAAGATAGAAAATCTTGTAGTTTGGACTTAATATATAGGACTCTACATGCAAAGGCCCTTTTCCAACATTACTCCCAAAATACAGTATAGGCACCAGGTGGGCCCAAAGATGGGGACAGGCATGCCTGGTAGAAGGTCATGGAACCCCTACCCACTCATTCTGTACTTTATAGGTACTACAGTCTTGGGGCCTCATGTGTACTGGCCCCAGAAGAACCTTACAGAAAAATTCGGGTGAAAAACAGCCTGAAGAGTAAGAAGGGGAAAGAAATCAAGAAGAAATTTTGTCTCTTAAGTATGCTTGAGTACATCTGTCTGCTTGATTGTAATGGTATATTCACAATTGATACTATCTCATTCTTCTAGTAGCCAAGCCTCAGGAATGCATAATTTTCTTAAAAAGCTGTACACTCCTGTCAAGTTAACACTGATTTACAGATAACCAAAGCAGATGATCAGATAAGTACTTAGAACTGGACACAATAACTGCTGCAACAGTTCAAAATCGTATCATAAATAACCTCCAGTTTATCATTCAGTGATATCTCTCACTCTTACCATGACCCTAAGAACATAAGAATACTTTTACTGAGTGAAACTGATAGACTAAATGGAGAACAGAGCTATAAATGATGATGATTAGAGTCAGACAGGCTGTTTATGAATGTATCCAAAGTGCATCCGATATTGAGCTTCTGTTTCAGATCAATGGACAATACTGTGTAAGTGAATAATTGGGCTCAGGTCTCCAGTAGGCATAAATTGGGATAGCTCTATAGAAGCTGATGGCCCTCCATAGTTTTATAGTCCCTCATTTCAACTTATATTTTCTTGTATTTGTTGCAGCCACTCTCATTTACAACATGACTGTGATGAACTCCCGGGTCACAAGGGTCGCTATTGCATTGCAGAAATACAAATGGCAACATAATAACTGAAAGATTTTTGATCCTAAAAACAATCTGAAACTGGCATGGCCAGCAATAATGTACAGAGTGCTAGGTATATATATCCGGGGATAAAAGCCATGTAGAAAAATTCCAAAAATAGTAATACTTAAAAAAAACTAATTAAAAACCAGATAAAGATTAAAAGCAAGTTGTTTTAAACACAACGTCTAAAACATCTAAAACAGTTCAAAAATAGTTCCAAAAAACATACAACACGTTGGACCACAACGTTTCGTCCAACTCTATGGACTTTGTCAGGTGGACGACAGAGAGCCAGCAAGGCTGTCAAGATGTTACTGAGAGAAGCTTTGTGCTCTCACATGCTCTCAACATTATTCTCTCAGTAACATCTTGACAGCCTTGCTCTGTCGTCCACCTGACAAAGTCCATAGAGTTGGACGAAACGTTGTGGTCCAACATGTTGTATGTTTTTGGAACTATTTTTGAACTGTTTTAGATGTTTTAGACTTTGTTTTTAAAACAACTTGCTTTTAATCTTTATCTGGTTTTTAATTAGTTAATTAGTTTCTTTAAAAAAATTACTATTCTTGGAATTTTTCTACATGGCTTTTATTCCCAGACTCTGTACCTAGGACTCTGTACATTTTTTATCCTATTTTCGCCACCCCTGCTTAACTGCTCAGTTAGCAGGGATGGCGAAAATAGGATCAAAAATGCTTTCAGTTTCTTGAAAAACGTTTTCAGTTTCAGCTAAGAGGCACTTTTTTAAGTAGTACTTTTTAGCAGGGGGGGGGGAGCAACTCCAGCATGGCGTCTTTTCCACTAGTTGTTTACTGGTGTTTCTTCTGCATGTTTTAAAAATTGTGCGCACTTTTAGGCCACATGATCATTTATTTTATTTCTGCATGTTTTAAAAATTGTGCGCACTTTTAGGACAGATGATCATTTATTTTATTTCTTTAGCTATGTAAACTGCTTTGTGAGCTTTTTTTGTTGATAAGTGGCATAGAAATATGATTATTGTTAAATAACATATAGTTTTGCTTACCAAGCTGCAAGTGCAGCAAAATGGCCAGACCTACAAAGGATTAAGAAAAAAAAATATTATACATAAAACTATCTGGTTCATTTTGATAAACACCCAGTTGCAAAGATACTACCCAAAACCCTTCCCACAGCAACTCTGATGATGTTCTCATCCCCCCCCCCACCTAAGCTTGCCAGGGGAGGGGGGGGAGTCCATTTATGTTTGTATAGGCTTACCAGATCTCCTACCGGGACAGAGTGCTAGACCTTTAGGAGAAGGAATGTGGGCAGGTGTAGCTTGTTAAACCTTAGAGCACAATCCTAGGCATGTCTACTCAGAAGCAATTATATGCCAATAAAGGTCTTATTCTACTCAGAAGCAAGCCCCATTGTGTTCAGTGGGGCTTGCTTCAGAGTAGACATGCCTAGGATTGTGCTCTAAGGTTTAACAAGCTACACCTGCCCACATCTCCTAAAGGTCTAGCACTCTGTCCCGGTTGGAGATCTGGTAAGTCTATGTTTGTAATGAGGTGAAAAGGGAAGAAAGGCTGAGTCACTCACTTGCCCATAGCAGCATCGTCCCCATCTGTTCTTCGGAGGAAACGGCCCACCTGGAGGAGTCCAGCACGGCTTTATAAATGGCTAGGTTATCAGCCTGGGAGCCACACACCTGCTTAAGGGACATACATCTTCTAGCCAAAGTACACAGCTGGCTGCAAAATAAATCCAGGGATAGAAAATTGATTTAATTTCAAGGATGACAAGAAGGGTTGGCTTTAAATGATGTAACATGACATAAAATATTGTTTTGTGGGGGAAAGGCTGTTTCTAAAAGCTATTTTCTCCTGATTTTAGGCAGATAATGCTATCAACATAGCATGACACTGATTCAGTTGTCACCTAATTATGGATCCCTTACAACCTGATCCTATGGGTTGTATCCAAACCACCACATGTGCAAGGAAGGTGCCTCCACCCAACTTTAGCAGATTCTCCCTCCCCATGCAGCCCCCTCACCGCATGGCATTTTGTCCCCGAGGGTACCCTAACCCTCACAGGTTAACCCTCACACCCTAACCCTTTTTGGGGTGTAGGGAACTGCAGTGAAGGTGGGGGTAGAAATTGCCTCTTCCACAAGTTTACTTGTGTTTATCGGATGGGGGGTACAACTACATGTATATAAATCCCAACTGTCTTCAGTGGAGCTTACTCTCTGGTAAATATGCATAGAATTGCAGCCTTAAGTGTCAACCAATGATTCAATTAATTACTCTTACTTAAAACAAGATCTAAAACTGTCATGGCTGGCCACAATGCACAAAGTGTGTGTGTGTGTGTGTGTGTGTGTTTAAAATTTTTTTGCGTTTTTACATGGCTTTTGATCCAGCCATGGTGGATCTTATATATAAACCGCAATCTTTGTACCCTTACTTAAATTTGCACATGCATAAAATAATAGTTCTGAAACAAAAAAACATACTTTGCAGACGAGGCACACATGTTGTATCAGAAAAGTGGTGTTCTCTCCTGTGTGAGAGAATGAGAAATATTATCTGAAATGCAGGAATCCCAACCAAAGACACATGGGGTGATGGTGTGGGTGTGCTACTGTCATGGGGCAGGGTCAGTAGGCAGAATGATGTTGCCCCATAAAAATGTGTTTATGCTCCTTTTGTCAATTTCATCCCTCCCAAAGTGGCTTGCAAGGAAAGTGCAATTACCAAGACCCTTTTTGTCTTCACCACCAAGTTGCAAAGCAGAGTCTTCATGAGTTCTTGGCAGTTTCATCACAGTAGCTAGTCCAAATGAGGATATTCTCCAGTCCTCCTTCCTAAGCATTACTGTACAGTGCATCTCCTCACTGCCTCCGCAACGAAGCACATGTTAAGTGCATGATATGCAGAAGAGCTGGTGTTTTTAGAAACTAGGAGATCAATAGTTTATAACTTGCATGTACACCATGCCAAGAATTAACACAAGTGGCCTTCACATACACGCACACAAATTACCTTGAGATTATAGATCTCTAAAGTCATCAAGGCTCTCTCTGCTAGCCACTCCTCCTCAATGCATATATTTTTAAAGGCTGTATGAACTGCATGAGTTGAGGACAAAAATTTGACAGCAGATAAAGAGATGGAAGAGAGATTCTGAGCTGAAGATAGAGCAGAAGAACAATACAGCTGGGAGTTTTGTATGGGCAGATATTTAGTTGTAACTACCTTTCCTTGGCTTCTGCCGCCATTGCTAGACCTCTCCGCCCTAGAAAGGGACTCCTAAATGACAACAGTGCCTCCTCCAGTAGTACTGACAGAGCTGCACTGCAATAACTAAATGGAACTTACATGCACAAGGACAGTAGACATCTGAGTACCAGATGCTGGGAACAAAAGAGGACAGTAGCCAACACTGCCATGCCCTGCTTGTGAGCTTCAGAGGTATCTGGATGGTCACTGCTGGAAACAGTTGGACAATAGACCTTCTCTTTGTTTGTTTGTTTGTTTGTTTGTTTGTTTGTTTGTATGCATGGCATGCTTGTTGCTTCCTCATGTATGTGGTGCTATGCGCATGCCAGGAGAGTGCGTCCCAGGCTAGTTTTACTGCATTTAAATTGGGCAAGAAGCCTCAGGTCCACAGGCTTCAAGGAAGGCCACAGCTTTGTTCATCAGAGCAATCACACACATGCACACACACTAGCTGGCTGGCGTAAGAGAGGGCTTGCCTTTCTTTCATTTCTTCTGGGAAAATTCCATGACCATCCACACCTTGCTTGCATAGCAAACCAGAACCTATATACATAAGCCACATGGTTTGCAGGAGCTTCCTGACTTTGAGTAAACAAAGTCATTAGCCACACAAAAGAAGCCCCCCCCCCACCAACCTCATGCCCAAATCTAATCAAGAATTGAATGTTAGTTGAGACCCTGGCCTCCAGAGCAAGTCAAGATTCTGTTGCCATCCTCCTTGACATGGTGCAAAACAGTACATGTACCCATTTAGAGCCAGAGTTGACCCAAGCAAGGGCCATCAAGACTCAAAAGCAAGAATTCTGAAGAGCTCACCCCACAAAATACTCTATGCTTTCCTATGGGAACTACACTAAGTCCCCTACTTAAGTACAGGTTAGGTTTCAGGGATCTGTACTTAAGTCGTCGAAATGTACTTAAGTTGAAACATCTGGTCCTTGCCAACTATCGTGTCTGCATGAAAGCATACCAAATAACATACTGCACCTGTGTGAAAGCGCCAGTGTAGATTTCTGTAACTTGGACATCCATAGCTCAGGGTGTCAGTGTAATTCAAAAGACGTGCCTGTAGGCAAGACTCTTGGATGTCCATTGACCCAAAGCAATTACAACACAGAAGGGTGCTGTCATAAGAATGTTCCTTTGGACTTAATTTTTAGTCACACGAGTCATAGTTAAGTTATAAGTTTCAGATTGTAAGATTTTGTCTTTGTTTGCTTTTTAAAGAAAGTAGATGGCAGCTGTAGGGGCCTTGGTCAAACTCAGCTTTCTTTAACCCTTCCTTTCCAGCTTCGTAGTGGTAAAAAGGTGGCTGTGTTTCATCATTCTGTTGTTGGAGTCACCTCCACTCACTTGTTTTTATACAGTATTAATGCTCCCCTGCACTACACAATATCTCAGCTCTCCCTACACCCAATCTGCCTTGGCCATGCTGACTGTTTCCTTCATCTTCTCCCACGATTCTGTCCTCAGGAATCCCCAGATTTTCAATGTTATCCAGTGTTACTGAGTTATTGTTTTTTGCCTATTGCCACAACAAAGGGTTGCTAGGTTATTGAGCAAATGAGGTTGTCTCCAAGTAGCTTCCCTTGTTTGTTTTGCTGATGTCTTCACAGCTGATGTGCTTCAAAGCCCTGACCAAGCCCCGACCAAGTCGGATGTTCATCTAAGTCAAGGACCTTCTGTAAGTGTATAAAAAGCTGGGTCACAGACTCCTTGTGGTCTTCATGCATTTGTTGGGCCCCATGTCCTGGTCTCTTGTTGGTTCATTTCCCGCTGGTGCTGCATCAAGCACCTCCACTCCATCTGCTACCCAAGGACCACTGTGCCAGTTGGCACTGAGGACAAGTATCAGGTCACTCCCTTTCCAACCTTTCTCCCTTCTTCCCCACTTCCCTTCCCTGAGCACAACCAAAAAAACCGCTGCTCCAGCATACTGATTGGCATTGGGTCACTACATCACTTTAGAAGGAACGATTAGAACTTTTGTTAAGTGATACCATTTCTTAATACCCTACCATGCATTCCAGGTTTTCTTACATAAGTTTGATCACATTTGATTGCCGTGGTCTCTATCTCTTCCTTAAGCAAAATGCTGTCAGCTAGCTGCTCTTTGTTAGCTGCAAAATGTTCTTTTAGACCTTGACACTAAGCAACTACTAAGCGACAAACAAGTGGCTGGAAATTAAAGTTGAATGAAACTAGCTTCCCTTGCTTTTTATAAACTTACTTTTTAACAACAGGGGAAAACAAATGGCTAAAGGAGAGTCACCTAATCAAGTTGGTCCACTTTTCTTTCAAGTTAAAATAACTTAATGCATTAAATAAGTAACTTCATTGTCAATGGTATTATGCTATAGTTTGTGTTTATTGAAAAAAAAACATTTTATATGAATTCTCTTTCATTTTTGAAAGTGCAATAATTCAAAGCTGTCAAATAAAAGTATGCACATTCTAAATTCTGCATATACCTCTCAATGTTGAGCTGATTTAATAGAAAAGTGAGTAAACTAAAGTATGTCGCTGACTCAAATGAAAGCTCAGATCTAAATGATCACATTCTGATTGGTTGTGGCTGTCTCTGTATATATATACATTTGCTTGCCACCTTTGCAGAATATATTTGTGGCCACAGTTATGGATGTGTCCTAAATTCAGGTCCAAGTTTGAAATTCATGTGAAGCCTTTGCGAATGTGGACATCTGATATGGTCCCTCCCATCTTTCTTTTGAACCACAATGCACTACTTTGACTTGCTTGGCAAGATTCATGAAGTTCTGTAACTGGAAAACAAATTATTATCAGAAATGTGAGCTGGACCAAGAACAACAAAAAATGATCCTGAAACATTTTGGTCTGTATTACAACATCCCAAAAACTATGGGGAGTTGAGCTAAGGACACAGCTAGTCACAGTGATTGAGTGGCTTACGGCTCTCTCTCTCTCTCTCTCTCTCTGATTATTTCCATTTTAAAGAATTTTGTTCTGTAATATTGAAGAGCTAGTGGGGGGAGAGATAGGAGAAGGATTAGCAGTGGTCTGATGGCTTAAAGACATTTGAAAATAAAAGCCTCTGCATTTTAAGTTTAAGAAATCAGACCCATACATTCAAGTTGGTCTCAGCTGCCTTGAACAAGACAGTTGTGAGAGATCATTCCTGAAAAAAGTTCTTTGTTGTATTCTGATGATTTAATGAGATTTAGTTTTTGATTTGATCTTTTACTACCATCTTCCACTGGATTGTCTACTCTGCTATCTTAATTTAATTTCATCTTTTTGTTCTTTGCTTTATTTTATCAATCAATCAATAAACCTTTATTGGCATAATATAACAAAAACAAACATAAAACATAAAGAGTAATAAACAAGCAAAAAAAAAAAACCAAAGGCATGAGAAAAAGGGAGGCATAACAAAATAAACAGTTAACAATCCTTTACCTAGGTTCCATAATGTTGGTCACTATAGCCACTCTACGTTCCATGGTTAGTTGAAAAAAAATTAGCTAAATGATTGATGGTCCATTTGTTGGTGGAAGAAAGTACGATCAGTACGATGTCAGAATCAGACCTCCCTTGCAAATTTACTAACAGAGAGTTGAGGATATTTTGCCGGAGGTCATTATACCAAGTGCAGTGTAAAAGCACATGCGCCAGGGATTCTGTATCTACCTGATTACATAAACAACAGCCCTGGGCCTTGGAGGATCGATCGAATCTGTATTCCATTAAGCTGGAGGGCAGGGCGTTACATCTGGCTAGGGAGAGTGCACGCCTTGCCTGAGGATTATCAATCACAAAGAGGTACCTAGGGCTTTTGCTGAAAATACATGGAAGCTGCAGGTATAAAGGCGAGCAGGATTTAGCCGCTGCAGCAAAAACTTTCTATCTCTTGATGTCAATTAGTCTGTTCAGAGAGATCTTAATAGCAGAGGTCAAAGTGACCGAACCTAAAAGGTCCGACGAGAGCCCAATAGATTGAATTTTCTTAATGAAAAGAATATACCCCGAACAATGAGAAAAGTCAGTTAAGATACCTCTAAAAAAAGGAACACTCTCTGCCAAAGAACACACACAGAAACAAAATTTAAAGAACCTGATCCATATCAAAAATTGCAAGCAATATTGGCCCGCCTCGAGACATAATGCTGCATAGGATACACAATGAGGAAGACCAAAAATTTTATATAAAAAGGAAGACTGGATTCGCTCCACGTCAATGTTAAAGGCAGAGAGCTGCTTTGTTTCAACATATGTACCTCACACAACCACAATGGAAAGGCAGGTTATAAATATTTTAACCAACAATCAGTTGAAAACTGCTGCTTTGTCACATGGTTTTATATCAATCCATTTGAGACTAATCTCAAAATTTGAGTCTGAAAATAGTACTTAAACCTTGGTACTTAAATTCTAGCTTCACTGGGCATGGACATGGGATTGGTGCTTTTGTGATAAAGCAGCCCTGCTGCCATCTTGACTCTAAATTGCTATTACCTCAGTTTCCTAGGTAACCCTTTAGTTTACTAATAAGGGCATAAGGCCCTTGTCCACAAAAGTTGCCAGAGAAGTCGTCCATGTCAAGAGTCCAAACCATGGCTCCCCTATAGTTCTCTCTCTTCACGAACTCAGCCTACAAAGGAAAAATAAACAAACACAGCATTGTAAATGGTACTCTGTAATAAGGCAGCATTTACTGGGTACCTGTCCTAGGAGTACTAAAAATTTACATTTAAGAACAAATATAACGCAAGCGAGCCAATATGCCGTGGTTCAGTACAGGAATACATTTTCTATGTATCTAGACTAGAATGCCAATAGGACGTCCAGCTGTGGATGTGTCTGAGGTTGAAAGGAAAATCCAATGCTGCAAGGAGCAATACTGCTTAGGAACATGGAATGTGAGGTCTATGAATCAAGGCAAGCTGGATGTGGTCAAAAATGAGATGATAAGATTGAACATTGACATCTTGGGAATCAGCGAACTAAAATGGACGGGCATGGGCGAATTTAAGTCAGGTGACCATCATATCTACTACTGTGGGCATGAATCCCTTAGAAGAAATGGAGTAGCCCTCATAGTCAATAAAAGAGTGGGAAAGGCAGTACTGGGGTGCAACCTCAAAAACGACAGAATGATTTCAGTTCGAATCCAAGGCAAACCATTCAACATTACAGTAATCCAAGTGTATGCCCCAACCACTGATGCCGAAGAAGATGAAGTTGACCGGTTCTATGAAGACCTACAACACCTTCTAGAACTAGCACCCAAAAAAGATGTCCTTTACATCATAGGAGACTGGAATGCTAAAGTAGGAAAGCAAGAAATAAACGGAACAACAGGCAAGTTTGGCCTTGGAGCGCAAAATGAAGCAGGGCAAAGGCTAACGGAGTTCTGTCAAGAGAACACGCTGGTCATAGCAAACACTCTTTTCCAACAACACAAGAGGCGACTCTACACATGGACATCACCAGATGGTCAATACCGAAACCAGATAGATTATGTGCTTTGCAGCCAAAGATGGAGAAGCTCTATACAATCAGTAAAAACAAGACCTGGAGCTGACTGTGGCTCAGATCATGAGCTTCTTATTGCAAAATTCAGACTTAAACTGAAGAATGTAGGGAACACCACTAGACCAGTCAGATATGACCTAAACCATATCCCTTATGAGTATACAGTGGAGGTGAAGAATAGATTTAGGGCATTAGACCTGGTAGACAGAGTGCCTGAAGAACTATGGACGGAAGTTCGTAACATTGTACAGGAGGCAGCAACGAAAACCATCCCAAAGAAAAAGAAATGCAAGAAAGCAAAGTGGCTGTCAGATGAGGCTTTACAAATAGCTGTGGAAAGAAGGAATGCAAAAAGCAAGGGTGAAAGGGAAAGATATAAACAACTGAATGCAGAGTTCCAGAGAATAGCAAGGAGAGATAAGAAGGCCTTCTTAAATGAACAATGCAAGGAAATCGAGGAAAACAACAGAATGGGGAGGACTAGAGATCTCTTCAAGAAAATTGGAGATATCAAGGGAACGTTTTGTGCAAAGATGGGCATGATAAAGGACAAAAAAGGCAAGGACCTAACAGAAGCAGAAGAGATTAAGAAGAGATGGCAAGAATACACAGAAGAACTATACAAGAAAGATCTTAATGTTCCTGATGACCACGCTGGTGTGGTCACTGACCCAGAGCCGGTCACTGACCCAGAGCCGGACATCCTAGAGAGTGAAGTCAAGTGGGCCTTAGGTAGCATTACTAACAACAAAGCTAGTGGAGATGATAATATCCCAGCTGAGCTACTTAAAATCCTAAATGATGATGCTGTGAAAGTGCTGCACTCAATATGCCAACAAATTTGGAAAACTCAGCAGTGGCCAAAGGATTGGAAAAGGTCAGTTTACGTTCCAGTTCCAAAGAAGGGCAGTGCCAAAGAGTGTTCAAACTACCGTACAATTGCACTCATTTCACATGCTAGCAAGGTTATGCTCAAAATCCTACAAGCTAGGCTTCAGCAGTACGTGGACCGAGAACTACCGGACGTACAAGCTGGGTTTCGAACAGGCAGAGGAACTAGAGATCAAATTGCCAACATGCGGTGGATCATGGAGAAAGCCCGAGAGTTCCAAAAAAACACCTACTTCTGCTTCATTGACTATGCAAAAGCCTTTGATTGTGTGGATCACAACAAACTGTGGCAAATTCTTAAAGAGATGGGGGTACCAGACCACCTTACCTGTCTCCTGAGAAACCTGTATGCGGGTCAAGAAGCAACAGTTCGAACCGGCCATGGAACAACTGATTGGTTCAAAATTGGGAAGGGAGTACGGCAAGGCTGTATATTGTCACCCTGCTTATTTAACTTATATGCAGAGTACATTATGAGAAATGCAGGGCTGAATGAATCACAAGCCGGAATCAAGATTGCCGGGAGAAATATCAACAACCTCAGATATGCAGACGATACCACCCTAATGGCAGAAAGTGAAGAAGAACTAAAGAGCCTCTTGATGAGAGTGAAAGAGGAGAGTGCAAAAGTTGGCTTGAAACTCAACATTAATAAAACTAAGATCATGGCATCGGGTCCCATCAATTCCTGGCAAATAGAAGGGGCAGAAATGGAAGCAGTAACAGATTTTACTTTTCTGGGCTCAAAGATCACTGCAGACGGAGACAGCAGCCATGAAATTAAAAGACGCTTACTCCTTGGAAGGAAAGCTACGGCAAACTTAGACAGCATAATAAAAAGCAGAGATATCACCATGCCAACAAAAGTTCGTATAGTCAGAGCGATGGTGTTCCCAGTAGCAATGTATGGTTGCGAGAGTTGGACCATAAGGAAGGCTGAGCGTCGAAGAATAGATGCTTTTGAACTGTGGTGCTGGAGAAGACTCCTGAGAGTCCCTTGGACTGCTAGGAGATCAAATCAGTCAATTCTAAATGAAATCAAGCCTGACTGTTCCCTGGAAGGACAGGTACTGAGGCTGAAACTCAAATATTTTGGCCACCTAATGCGAAGAGAGGACTCTCTGGAGAAGACTCTGATGCTGGGAAAGATTGAAGGCAAAAGGAGAAGGGGAAGGCCAAGGATGAGATGGTTAGACAGCATCACCGATGCAACGAACATAAAAATGAGCGAACTCAGGAAGATAGTGGAGGACAGGAAGGCCTGGCGGGATATGGTTCATGGGATCACGAAGGGTCGGACACGACTTAACGACTGAACAACAAGAACAAGACTAGAATGCACCACTTCCAGTGGAATAAATAAGATCGTCTCTCTTCTCTGTGAAAGAGCCATTGTAGTTGGCTAAGGAACATGCAGAACTGCTAATCGGGTAATATTAGCAACGTTTGCTGCTACTTTTGCCTAAGGAAGGTGTATAACTTTTTTTGCAGTTTCCCCCTTGGCTGTAATGATGATCAAACAAGCAATTCACCCATAACCTGTTGCACCGTATGAACACGTCTATTCTTGGGCAGCTTACAGCTCCTCAGCTGATGCAATGGAGTCATTATATTCCATGCTATGGGGCTAAATCAATTTGCACTACTTAAGAGCATGACTCAGGGGCAGCACAATCCTGACAAAAGATCTGGATCCTATCCCTGTTCCTATCCCCGCTGGATCCTATCCCCGTTCCGGGCCAATTGTGATCAGACCGTAGGTCTACTCGGGGGAAGGGAACTGCTCTGGGGGGAATGGAACTTCCCCCGGTGTAGCACAGGGAGGCCCCAATTGGCCTCTTTGGATTTCCGCCAGCTATTTAGCTGGCATAAGTCTGAGGAGGCTGTGTAAAGGCCGTGCCGGCCCGGAATGGGACAGGGATATGGCTGCCGCCATCCCTGCCCCCTCCCGGGCTGGCTCAGCCAAACAGTGGCCTTCCTCCCCCCGTGCCCGCCGTGCTTCCCTTACCTTCTCCAGCGGCTGCAGGGACGATCCGGCACCGGAGTGAGGGCTGCTGGCCTCCGCTCCGGTGGCCCTTACTCACGAGTCATTGCAAACGTGCTTTACAGCACATTTGCAACAGCTTAGAGCAGCGGAGCACTCGCTCCACCGCTCTAAGTTTACAGTGGATTGCACCATAAATCTGGTTAGAAGCTGGAATATCCCCAAACACCGTTCCCTCTAAGCCAGCGGTGGGGAACCTCCAGCCCCAGGGCCGGATCAGGCCCCCAAGGCCATCCGGTCCGGCCCCCGGAGAGATTGCCGGGAGGCCGCCCAACCGGCCCCTGGAGGCTCCGCCAGGTCCGTGCATCACCTCCGGAGGCCAAGAGAGGGCCTTTGCATGTCCTTCCCGGCCGCCTCCTCGACCCCTTCTCACCAGGCTGTTGGCCATTTCGCACATGCGTACCACGCTGATGAGGGCAAGCTCTTGCCTTCTTGCCCTCATCGGCATGGTATGCCGGAGGTGAAACGCGGACCTGCCGCCGGCTTCGGGTGGTGAGCGCGGAGCCTCCGGAGGCCGATGGGGGGCGGGGGCAAAAATTAAATAAATAAATAAAAATGGCACCCAGCCTTACGGCCGGCCCTCAAGCAAATTTCTAATATTTAAAATGGCCCTCGCCAGGGAAAAGGTTCCCCGCCCCTGCTCTAAGCGGTCTGTGCCAGTGCGTAGACCCCTTTGGCAGCTGCACAGCGTTGCATTACAATGCCACCTCCAGACATTCGACAATGATGTGTTGACGTCATCACCAAACTTCTGAGTTTCCAAGCTGTATGCTGGCTGGGCGGAGCTCGGCTGGGAGGTGCATGGCCATGCCACCATGCACCTTAGCGGGAACACTATCAAGTCATAAAGGATCTTTATACTCATGGGATGTAAGAAATTGTAACATGAAAATGACAAGGACGCACTTTTAGCCTAAAACTCTTTTCATCATCATATCCAACCCAATCTCGATTTTTTACAGCATAGGGGACCTCCTGTTGTTCAATCCACTCCTTGGTAGCTCCTGGCAAAAATTCACACACCTGTCAAAATGATAGGAATCCAGGTTTAGAGTTAGACAAAGATCAGAAAGTAAGAGAGAAAAAACCCCAAGCCTGTCATTCTAAAAGTATTTCATTCCAAGTTCCCCACTGAAATCAATTATTATTTGATTACTATTCCAGTGTTTTCTGGGCTGTACGCATCACCTAAAGCCCTGTTTCTAAGAATAAATCTCTACTGTACATAGTTAAAAAAAAATTTTTTACAGGACTCACACTCCAGTTTTATGCATATTTACTTGGAAGTAGGTGCCAGTTAATTCAGTGGAACTTGCTTCTGAAAAAACATGCTAAGGCTTACATTAACAGTATGACTTGCACTTTCAGAACAATTTCCAGGCGAAGACATAGTTTAGTATTTATTCCTTTGAATCCTGCCCTTCTTTCAGGGAGTGCAAAGCAGCATATATAGGGTTATCCCATCTTATCCTTACAACAACCCTGCTGTGAGATAGGTTAGGTTGAGAGAGTAATTTACCCCAAGGTCACTCAGTGAGTTTCAAGGCTATGGGAATTTGAACCCATGTCTCCCCAGGGCAACATTACCGGTGTTTTGCTATGTGTTTATAATAAAATACCAGAGAGACATTTACCTCATAATATGCCAAGACACCAGACTTTTTTGTGTAGCGTCCAGGGGAACCTCCACCAGATGCAGGAGCACCGACTCCAGTCCGGTCAGTGGAAAGCGTGAATGTTCGTCCATACGTTGGAAATCCCATAATAAGTTTGTCAACTGGGGCTCCCTTTTCCTTCCAGTATTTCATGGCATAGTCCTGCAGCATACAACACAAACACGTTAGGTAGGTAACTGTCACATTGACACAATGTGGTGTTTCATGACACTTTCCTCTCTGGGTTTAAACCAAAAGCAGCCTAGGTGAGCTGCAAGATGAGGTGGAGAAAGGATGGAGGTGGGGCACTTAACTCTTTCCTCTCTGGTTCTTTTTCAGTGCAAAATCACCTTCCCCTAATGTCTTTCTCCTCAGAAGGTCAAATGCAAGGCCTTGTATTCCCTTGCATTTTTCCACCCAAGGATGAAAAAGCTGTTTGAGGAGGGTGATTTTGAGTTTCTCCAACCTTCCCATCTTCTGTTCTGACACTGCTTGCCCAAGTACCTCTCTGGGATATTAAAAATGCACAGAACGTATTGCAAAACTCCACAAAACGGATACCGGTAGTTTGAGACTCATTGAACAACCTCCATATACTTGGACTATAGTAGAGTGGTTACTACTGGTGTTTGCATGCCTGATCCTATGTTGCTGTTTATTCTTACACAGTTGTAGAAGGGAACTGGGTCATAGGATGGCAAACCCTTATACAGGGGGCTGTTGTGTCCCGTTACAGGTGCCCAATCTCCATGGAAGTCATAGGTCATCACGTTGATAAAATCGAGACTCCTGAATGAAAATAAAACAAATGCCAAGAGTAAGGAACAATTTTCCCCCAAAACGTTAAGAACTCTGTGAACAGCCACACTCATTAAGGATGACAAACAAGGGAGGTTTAGTTACTAACAGCTCAATACTATGGGCTATTTATGACAGTGGATCTTGCGACAGTGGAGACCCCATGCATGTGGCAGCAGCTGCTGGATGATGCACTGGAGCAGGTAAGGTGGCGGAAGAGACAGTTCAAGGGAGGATCAGGGCGGGGAGTGGGCAGAACCAGGGGCGGTTCGAGGGCGAAAAGGAGTGGATCTCGGTGGCAATCACGCACATTGAATCCTATCCCCCTTTCCTGACTGGACCCATCCCCTTCCTTTACTTGGACGTATGCCAGCAAAATAGCTGGCGTAGGTCCAAGGAGTCTCATAGGAGACCAGGCAGCCTACCAAGAGATAAGTAAAACATATTTTTACTCACTGTCTGATCGCCCACCAGCACCATTGGCACAACTGTATGGTAGAAGATGGTGGGGGGATAGGATTAGGCTCTAACAGCTCAATCCTAACTATTAAAAAAAACCCTCCCGTCAATGCAGCAGTGCTACCAGAGTGTGGGCTGCACCTTGTGTGTGTGTGGGGGGGGGGGTGTCAGACCCAGAGGTCTCCTCTGGGTAAAGAAACATTTGTTCCCTGGCTCAGGGTAAGTCTTCGCTGCCCAAATGGGTCTACTCAGATCTTTGCCAGCTATTTTGTTGGAGCAAGTCCTAGTGGACTCAGGAAGGCAGATCGAGGCTGGGATGGGGGATAAGATATTAGCAGCACTGCTGCTACCAATACCTCCCCCTTCCCAGCCTCGATCCGTGGCCATCCCCTCCCTTGATCTGCCCCCCCTCTGCTCTGCCCTGTTCCTCCCCCTCTTTGATCTGTTTCATTCACCCCCTGCCTCCCACCCACCCCCCCACACTGAATTACTAGCGCCTGGGTTCCTTGGCAGGCTGCTGGCACATGGCCATGGCCACTTGGCAGTTGTGGTGGCAGCCAGGCCACGCTGAATGGCATGTCAGTCATCTTTTGCAACAGCCACCAGAACGAGAGATTTTGAAAATATGGTTGGACTGGGCCTAAATTGAACTCTTTATGTAAAGCCTGCAGTACAGATGAAGACTCTACCTAAATCTTTCACTTCTTGGGGTTTATGAGTCCGTCATAGAAATTAGCCGGTAAGGCTGGGAGTGGGGAATAGCACTCCATTTGAATTGCTATCTCTTGAGATTGATAACAATTTGTAACTCAAGTCAGTCGGTCACTCTGAGCTATACTCTTCCACATTGCTCCAATGTGGGTCACTTAGCAAAAATGATGTGACTTACTTCCCGATGGCATCAACTTCGTACGCAGAATCTATGGTGTATTTGTCGCCAGACACTGCTGCAGAAAGGAGCAGCCGTGGACGTCCTGTCCGTTTCTCCTCGTCCTTAAAAGCAGCCATCAGTTCCTTCAAAGGGAAACAGTAGTGGTGTTATTTATGTGCAATGAGACAGATTTTGAAAGCAAAACTGGCCTTTTCCAGAATGAAAATTTCCACATTTGCAGATCATAATAAAAATCTAACTGCCCAATCCTATTCCCCCCCCCCCACTATTGGTATCAGTGCAACCATGCTGGTGGAACATGCACTGCATCCAGGAGGCCTGCCTGGAGGTAACAATCAGGAGGCCTGCCAGAGGTAAGTATTTTTTACTTACTTCGGACCCACGCCAGCTATGTCCGAGGAGAGAAAAGGGGTGGGGTAGGCTCAAAATTGGGGATAGGATCTGGCATGCATGATTGCCGCCAAGATCCCAACCCTCTCCAGCCCACTCCCCATCCTTTGCCCTCACTCCTCCCCACCCCAGAATGCTCCGAATCTGCTCCTCCCTGCCCATATCACCAACTTACTGGTTCCTGCACAGCCTCCTGGAGCCACTGTCACACATGCAATGCCTCTCGCCATTTACAGCAGAGACCCGGCAGCGCAAGACAGTGGCCCAGCTTTCACACTGCCATACAGGGCCTTGCAGTGTCGGAATGCTAGTTCCGGCAGCACAAGACCCCAATAGGACAGGGGCCTAAGTTGCAAGCCAACTCAGAGAGACGTAAGCTTATTTGTTTTACTGCATGATCATTGTATAGTACTGGAGAATGTAATTCAGTACATATAGCCTAATTATTGTTGTTGCTAATGCTTAGGCTTACCATTGTCCCGGAATCGAGCCTGGCTTCGGCCTAGAGCGGACCCGAGCCCAGCAGCGTCACTGCATGGGGGGCGGAGCTCCAAGTTCCGTCGGGCTCTGACCCTCCATTACACGATGAGAGAAAGCAGCCCGCCTCCTTGCCTTTGGAGCCAGTCCGGCCAACAAAAGCAAGTGCTTTAGTCGGCCGGAATGGCTCCAAAGGTGAGGGGGCGGGGCCGCTTTCTCCCGTCATGTAACGGAGGGTCAGAGCCCAATGGAACTTGGAGCTTCGCCCCCCCTGCAGTGACGCTGCTGCCCGAGCCGCTCCCAAGGGTGCACTGCGGCTGCCTAACGGGGTTCCTGCTTCTGTCGCGTTGTTGACGCCTATGCTTTTACAGTTAAATGTGCTGGGACTGAAGACTACCCAAAGCCATATACTCTTGGCATGGAAGCATTCTAAATGCATGGAAGCTATTGTGATTACAAAGGCACTCTGCAGATGCTCAGAGATATGCTCAGTTTTATTACAATGTCCGAGACTGAGCCCTGGCATTGAGCCCTGACAATTTAATTTAATTATTAATTAAAATATTTTTGTACTGCTTTTCAACGAAAGTGCTCACAACTACAATTACTTCCAAGCCCTGCTTCAGATTAAGCATTAGACCAAGCATTAATTTAGGCATTACCGTATTTATCGGCGTATAACACGCCCTTCCCCCCCCCTGAAATTTAGGCCCCAAATAGCAGGGTGTGTGTTATACACCAAAGCTGCAAAACTGAAGCTGCAAAATTTCCCCTCCCCCGGGTGGTTTTAAGCATTTTTCGCGGCACTTGGCCGCTTATTGTTGCTGCTGCCACCTCCACTTGCCACCGCCACTCTTCGTCCCGCGGGCCAGCTGCATTGCGGCCCCGCTGGGACTGCCCCCGCACAGCAGCTCCTGCGTTCCAGAGAGCTTGCACAGATGCTGCCTCACAGATGTGAGTTGCACAGATGCTGAACGCAGCTACAAGCTCTCCAGAAACGTCCAAGTTACTCGAAAGTTTCTGGAGATCTTGCAGTTGCGTTCAGCGCCTGCGTGAGCCTCACAGACGCTGAACACAGCTACAAGCTCTCTGGAAAAGTCAGAATCACTCAGACGTGGAGAGCTTGCAGTTGCGTTCAGCGTCTGTGAGGCTCGCACAGGCGCTGAACGCAACTGCAAGATCTCCAGAAACATTTGAGTAACTTGGACGTTTCTGGAGAGCTTGTAGCTGCGTTCAGCGGCTGTGCGACTCACGTCTGTGAGGCAGCGTCTGTGCAAGCTCTCTGGAATGCAGGAGCTGCTGAGCGGGGGGGGGGGCAATGCGGCCGGCCCGTGGGATGAAGAGTGGCGGTGGCAAGCGGAGGTGGCAGCAGCAACAACAATGCAGTAATTTATTTTAAAAAATTTATATCCCGCCTTATCCTATGCCGAAGGCAAATGCCCGAGGCGGCTTACAACAGAGATTAAAATACATAATTTAAAATACATAAAATAAGCTTAAACAATACATAACCATACATAAACAAATTTAAAAAACAATAAAATTCACTGGGGGGGCGACAGTACGGAGCAGAGAAGCAGCATGGCAGAGCATCTTGAGACACAGGAGGCAGACCACAACCCATTACCCAAACGCTAGACGAAACAAAAACGTTTTGAGCCCTCGCCAAAAAGACATGAGGGAGGGGGTGGTTCTCAGATCCCCTGGCAGGGAGTTCCACATTTGTGGTGCCACAGCAGAGTAAGCGGACAAGTGCCGTGAAAAATGCTTTAAAAGTCTTTACTCAAGAAGCACTGTTAAAACTAAGATGCGTGTTATACGCTGATAAATATGGTATTTTTCAATAGATATTTACCTACTACAATCCTTCATTGTGTTTATCTTAAGAATTTTCATAATTTAATTTCTAACAAGCATGGTCCATGAAATCTCCTAGAGATCTGAAGACCCTTTGACAAACCTTGACTAAAAACATATTTTTAGTTTCTCACCTGAACCAAGAGGGTGAAACGATGTTTATCTTCAGGGGGGCTACCTTTGAGAGTAGGATATTCCCAATCAAGGTCTAATCCATTAAAGTGATGCTTGTGGAGAAACTCTATCGCTGATTGAATAAACGCCTCACGATTAGCCTTAGAGGAAACCATGGCAGAGAACCTGGAAGAGATACATTCTTTTTGACCTTTGCATTTTCAAGATCAGAAACTTCATTCATATTTTTGCAGAGCATCATGATCAGCTGGTATAAACTAACAGAGCTCTGATGATGTCAATGGTGTGGGACCAGTTTACACTCCAACATCCTCCCAACCTCACTGTCTATGGCAGGGGTTCTCAACCAGTGGTACTAGTACCACCAATGGTACTTCAGCTCTGCTGGTGGTACAGTACTTGCACTGTCGGACCACCGTAACCCCGCTCTGACGCGGTGCTTTTGGCAGCACATTTTTGCTCCCGAGAGGTTCCTGCCTTTGGCTGAACTTCTCACGAACACTAAGAAGGGCCCTCCCTCCCACCCAGCAGAGGCGTATCTGCAGCTGATGCTGCCTGGAGCACGGCTGCTGCGGCGCCGGCCCGAAGGGGCAGTGCTGCTCCAGGGGGGCAGCGCCACTCCAGGGGGGGCGACCCGGCTTACCTGCGCCTGCGCACCCGCCCGGTGATTCGGGCGGGCGCTCCGAGGCCTTCTCCCCCGGCCTCGGTGCCGGAGAAAGCCCCGGAGCGTCCACCACGACCGGCGACCAGGGCTCTCTGAAGGCGGCCGACTGCGGCGCTGCGCTATTTATCCTTTTTTCGCACATGCGCAGAACGTTCTGCGCATGTGCGAAAAAAGGATAAATAGCGCGGCGGCGCAGTCAGCCGCCTTCAGAGAGCCCTGGCCGCCGGTTGTGGTGGACGCTCCGGGACTTTCTCCGGCTCTGAGGCCAAGGGAGAAGGCCTGGAGCGCCCGCCCGCGTCACCGGGGTGGCGCGCGCTCCGTGGAAAGACTGGAGTGAGCGGAGCAGCGTCGTCCGATGCCGCCCAGAGCCGTGGAGCCACCCGGAGCCGCTGCTCCGCTCGCTCCAGTCTTTCCACACCTCTGCCACCCAGAGCCTCCTACCTGCATTTTCTGACCTCTGAAAACCTGAAAACCCGGAAGCAACTGGTGATGATGACATCGCCAGTCACTTCCAATGGTACACAGCAGAAGAGTGGTGCCGGAGGTGGTATTTGGCTAGGAAGGGGTTGAGAACCCCTGATCTATGACATTTTATTCCTACGACAAAATACTCATGCTATGTGTCTTTACTGAATGATTTCCAGAAAGTGTCAAATACCCAGCATGTGAAATTCAATCTCCTCTAAAAAGCCTCGGGCTGGGCATCCCAGATCACTTACTTAGAAAAATATAACCCAGACACAGCCACTTCCTATGAACAGAACAAGGAGAAGAGACTTACTTCTGGCTACCAAAGGTTCCTCCTCCAACAGCCAGCATTGTCTGCAGCTTGTTATTTCTAAAAAAAAACAAGGAGAAAAAGAATATATGTATAGCGTTGAAAATACACAAAGATCTTGTGAAGTAATATTAAAAATATTTTAATATTTTTAAATATTAAAAATATTTAATATTAAAATATTAAACATTAAATATTAAGAGCCCGGGCGCGCTCTTGTTCCCTTCCCCCCGCCCCACCCCTTAAGGGCAAAACGGAGCGTCCCGGTCGGCGATATGGTAAGCCTATCCAAAACCATCATATCAATCTCAGTTATAATCATACAATACAGTTTTAAAAACCAAACAAACTTTGAAAGATGTTCAAACAATGTGTGATTTCAGGTGCCTGGAATCTCAAAAGTTCTGTCTGCCATGGGGACAACAAAATACCTTCAGTGACAAAGGCAAAGAGGTCCAAGTCACACATTGCTCAAAACGCATAACATGACCCTTTGGTTTGGGGTTGAGAGTTTTTTTTTATAGTGCACCTGAGGGGGCCACAAATGGTGTGAAACCACAGTGGGAGGGGGAGGGGATTTCAATTTTTGCTCCCACTGCAGTTCCCACCCAATCACAGCCCTCCCTGTACACTGTTTTTATTGGGGGGGGGGGGAACCCCTTCCATTGGCTTTCAGTAGAAGTGGGTTTTCTTCAATAAAAATAGCGGGGGGGGCACAATTGGAATAGGAACTGTGGTGGGGACAAAGAGCTAATGCCTACCCCCTGCCACTGTTTTGCATTGTTTTGGGTCCCTCTGACATGCTGTTTGCCACCAAGGGTACTCTTCGCAAGAAAGACACAGGTGCCACAGCCAGTCCTAACTCTCTCACAAAGAGAAAACACAAACTTTCAAACTTCTGCTTGTCACATTCACACTTTTAAGGCGAGCATTTTAAAGGTCGGACAGCGCAATCCGACTTAACTTTTTGGCCAGTGTAACCATCGGCCCAGGGAGAACAGGAGGCCCCAGAATGGAAAAGGGATTCAAATCCCCTCCAAAAGAGGAATTCAAAGGGGATTTTCTGTTCTGGGGCCTCCCGTTCTCACTGGGCCGATAGTTACACCGGCAAAAAAGTTAAGTTGGATTGCGCTGTTAGTTGCACACCTACAAAAAAAACCATATTGTGTGGAGCCCTTCTCATTGGGCTTCTGGGTTTGAGGCCCAGTGAGCTACTTCAAGTTTCGCTTCTGGGCTTAGTTCTGCTGTCACTGAGGGAGGCAGTGCCTGGAAGCAAACGTCACTATAAGAACATGTTCATTTTGAAAATTACTTGCCTCTCCTTTAAGGCATGCAGTTCATGAAAGAATGTTTCATCATTCGCTGCTGTGGTGGTAATTCGGTTGTTTTCTATGCCGGCGAAACTATAGATGATGTGAGTACACAAGTATGGGTCGATATTTTTTGGTGTATACTTGGCTGGTCCTTCCCTGTACTGACCCCAGTTAGTGAAGTAGCACAGAAGTGGTTTGTCAGCAAAACCTGGTAAGAGAGGGCAGAAGAGGACACTAGGAATGGATAATACCACATGCAGTTTGTAATACATTGCTTTCCACTCCAGTTCCTTCCATTTAAGTGGCTTCTTTCCTAGGCATCAAATCAGCACAATGAAAAGATATAGAGCCTGCTCTTTTGCATATTTGGAGACGTGGGGAATGATGCCCTAAAGACAGTGTAAGTCACACTTTCGGGAACTTTCGAAAGGCTTCGGACCTTCCTATGAATTAGATGTTGCTCTTGCCGCCAGATCAAAGGGATCCCATTATGCTACGAAGTTTCATAACAAGGGATTACCAGATTAGAAACATTGAAAATAAATATCGGGCAATTCCAGCTGCTGAACCAGGAATAACAAGGCAATGCTTAACTGTGTATTCAGTCTGCACCTCCTACCAATTCTGTCACTCTGCACTTCCTACCAATTCTCACTCTGTCTCAGTGCTTGATAACACTACATACCCGGTGTGGTTTTTTCCCAGGTAGCAACTCCACAAGAATCTCTTATATGGTCACTCCCTTTTCCTTCACTGTATCATCTGCTTCAGCTTCACCTGTTCCCCATCAGTTGGTATAGGGAAAGAAAGTCAGCATTATCCAGGCCCCAGAAAGGAGTATGTCTGGCCGGTTTGTATGGGGAGGCCTTGGAAATACTTGTTGCATCTTTGAAGACAATGGAACTCATTTGAAGACAATGGAACTATCCTTGCTCAGCAGCAGAGGTGCCTACGAGTTTTGCCTGGATAAATGAGTAAAATCCTAGCTGAGGACTAGACTGAGAGATGAGATTTTTAGCATTGGTTTTCATTCTGCCCTCACAGGGCCGACCTTTCCATGAAGCAACCTGAAATGGTTGTGTGGAGCGACATCCTTGGAGAGGTGGTAAACGGATGAACCCCCAGCCCATCTATACACTGCCCTCTACTGCCTGCCACTCCGCTGGGAGCTCCAATCCTCTTCTGCCTTATTGAGAGCAAGTCAGAAGAGGATTGCAGCAGTGGCAGCTTTGCTGGAAGAGAGAAGGGAAAAGCAAGAAAAACCGCCGTGCTTCTCCTCACCCACCTGGTGCTTAAGAAGCAAGTGAGCAATTTGGAGCCCACCCTCTCCCTTCCCCTTCCTTTAGTTACCAGAAGTGCAGCGCACAGCCTCCCTGTCCCAGCCCACTTCAGTTTCCAATGAACAGAAGCTATATATGCTGGGTATGCAGCATCATGCATGTACTGCGTCTGTTCATTCGCAGCATGCACCGCTTCTGTTCATTCAAAGTAGAAGCAGCGCGGGGAGGGGGGCTGTGTGCTGTGCTCTTGGTAAGGAAAGGAAAGGAAGGGGGTTGGTGGGGTCCAAATCACCTCTCTCCACCTACTTGATGCTTAAGCAGCAGGTGGGGAGAGGGAAGTAATTTGGAGCCATAGCAGCTTTTTTTTCCTCTCTTCCCCCTCCAGCAGCACTGGAGGAAGAAGAGGATAAAAATGCTGCCACACCTGGCGCCTGTCCACCCACCCACCTGCTCAGTCACCCCACCACCCACTCACTCGCCTGCCCCCCCTCCACACAGGGCACAAACATGCGAGTGTGAGTGCAGGTGGCATTTGGGGGGGGGGATTCAGGTGGCACAAGGGCATAGGCCACCACTGCATTCACAAGTACCAAGTAAAAGTGAATATATTCATACCAAGCTGTAGATTCATCAAGGTGACAACACCTGGAAAGCAAATGAAACAAAAAATTTCAACACAAGGCATGGATGTAAAGAGGTCACCATCATAACTAGTATCTATTCTCCAGTGCTGGAGGACAGGATTGTTGACTGGGCTGTCCCTCCACTTGCTCTGGTGATAGACAAGACTGCATGACTAAGCTTAGACTCAGCTCCATCTGCAGAAAGCAGCCCTTCCCAGTTCCATTCCTGTCTCGCTCCAGACAGAGTTCACTTCTCAGGAACTCTCTTGCTCCTAATCGCATGACTAGGGAGGACACCCTGTTTTTCCAGTGTCTCACTTGTGTGATTCCCACTGGGTTCGTCAATCATTTAGGTCATTATGTTCTTGTTCCAACCAACATACGGAGATAAAATGCAAGGGGGCAGGCAGTCTGCACTCTGCTCAGCAATCACAGTCTTCCCTCCTTACACGCAAATGCAGATGGCAAATGAAGTGTACCTTATGTACTGTACATAACAAGTAGTTCCATCCTCACTTAAATTAATTTCTTTAGTTAATTAACTACAGTAAAGTGCAGAAAATAATTCAGTTTATTCACCTGCCAACAGCAGTAGCTTCCCCATATTGACTTCTGCACCTACGTAAAATGAAAAAAGAACAGAGATGCAGAAAAATACATGAAACAGCATACGTATGGAAGCATGAATACTTACTTTAAATTAATAACACAGTCCTGGATGCTGGAGGCACTAAATGCTATGTACATTAAGTCTAGCTCTGTCTCCTTGCTAATAGAAAAACTCTCTTACCTGGCCCAGAAGCCAACATTGTAGCCTGTTACACTGAAGGCTCACACAAGGGATGGCCATATGGGATTAATATCTTTCATCCCCATTCAAAAAGGCAGATCCTGCTTCTAGCAAGCAACCAGGAAAAAAGGGGAGACAAAAAATTCTACATTCAAGACCCAGCAGCTACAGCTGTATGTGAGGGACCTCTTTTTCATACTATCTTTCAAAAAGCAAGAAGGTCAGTGAGTTGGAGATGGGGTGGTCAAATTCTTAAGGCAGGACAGGGCAGGAGGTTGTTGTCTAGCACCTAGCAATTTGGGAACTAGTTCGTTAAATATGACAGCAGTGTTACTGTACTGTACCAGTACTGCCTTTGTAATCCCAAGAAACCAGTGGCCTTTCCCACCACAGACCAAGCCCCGCCACCATATTAATATACACTGCCTTTCCAAGCTCTTCAGAAAATTACCGTATTGGTCTGAGTATAAGACTCACTTTTTTCTCCTAATTTAAGTTTTTAAACTAGGGGTGCGTCTTATAATCAGGCTGTTGCAATTTAATGCCAGTGATTTAATTAATTTTTTTTTAATAGCACCAAACTTTAAGGGTGCGTCTTATAATCAGGTGCGTCTTATACTCGGGACAATACGGTATTATTACCTACTATTACCTTACATGTGATTCCACGTAAGGAGCAATGCTTTAGTAATTATTTCCTGGTTAAATGAACTGCTCTGACAGATCATGGACAATAGTATCAGTTGCTGATCCCCGAGTTGGAGCTTTGTGAAGATAGTAGGGTTGTCACTGGCTATTTTGTTCATTTAGCCTCAACATTAGACAATAAGCAGAGTGTGTGTGTGTGTGTGTGTGTGTGTGTGTGTGTGTGTGTGTGTGTGTGTGTGTGTGTGTGAGAGAGAGAGAGAGAGAGAGAGAGAGAGAGAGAGAGAGAGGAGAGTAAGATTCAGAAAATCTATAATCGTAAACACACTTACTAGGAAGTAAGCCCTATATGGAGTCAACTTACTTTGGAGTTGACATGCACAGCATTGCACTGTAGGTGCTGAGTATATGGCTTAAAAAGAGACAAGTTGTGCCTGCAGATTTATAACCTAAAAATGATTTATACTGCATACATTTCAACACATTACACTTTACAAGTAAGTAGAACCCAAGAGATGCTCTTAAAAAGGTGACAATTCAACAGAGCAAAACACACCAAATTTTAGCAATAACACAAATCGAGGTTCAGAAAGTGCTACAGCACATGATGATAATTAAAAATACAACGTGAGCAATTATGTAACAGCTGACCACTGACCACTCCAAATGCTTTGCAAACTTTCATTGCAAACCAAATCAGTGTTCTCATAAATGCATCTTCCACCCATTCAATATGAGATTAAACACACTAAATAAGAAATACTTCTTCCTGTGACTACAAACCTGACAAAATCCTGCCTCTTGAACAACACGTCTCTCTGTGGTGCTAAAGCTCTGCTTCGTCTATATACCAGGAGGTGCTTTGGTTCTGTCCACGCCTACCTATCAATTACGCTTCCTCATTCTCCGGGTCTTGAATTTGCCCTGCTGGAAACACTTTACATTCTGAGGCAATACCTGTAACTAAAAGAAATCCAGGCTACAAGGTAGGAAAACACATGATGACATATATTATTAAAGAGTTGTCAACAGAGATGTTTTGATATCCCTCCCTGTCAGTTATGCAACAGGTCCAGGAAGACTCTATTGATCCCTTGCAAAAATCTCCACCCTTTCCCAAATTGTATTTACACATAAAGCAAACTTAAACTGGTCGCATCCATGAAGGCTGGGCTACATTGTCCACGGCTGCGTCGCGGCTGCGTTCTGACGCAGCCGGAACGCAGCCGAACGGGCAAAAGTCGAGCCGAGCTCGACTTTCCCTGCAGGGACGTCGGCTGCCGACGGGCCAGCGCCGGCTGCCGTCGGCAGGCTCCACTTGACGTGCGTGCCCGTGCGTGCCCGCACGTTGGACGCACGCTGGCCGCACGGGTATAGTGTAGCTGGGGCTTAAGTGTGATATTGTTGTTCTATGAGATTCTGCTATCCAAATACATGATTCCAGCATTATTGAGTTTAAACCACAACCAATAGAAAGTTTCCTGTTCAATCGGGCACATTGTCAGCATATTTTTTTAAAAACCACATAACGGTATCAATGATCTTAAAAGCCAGTTAGTACACTTATGTGGCAGAAGAGTCCAATCACCAGTCTCATGGCTCTCCAAATAAATAATCAAGCACTTCAAAACAGGTTTGTCACAGAAAATGCCACCATTTTGCTTAAGCAGGCACAGAATCAGAGTGCCTGGCTCTGAGGGAGGGAGTAGTGCAGTCTTTGAGGCAGGTGTTTTCTGAAGGTCGTGCACACTATCTTGATCCCTTGGTCAATGATTTCTCAAAAACTGCAAGTGTGGGGCTCCCTGCATCATCCCCTACTTCTGAGCATCATCAGTCTGCCAATCCTGATGTTATCTTTTCCTCCTTCCTTGGTGCAGTCCGGTAACCTTCCACCACCCCTCATCACCCTTCTTCCTTGGACACAGGGTACCATGAATGTTTTACAATTGATGTTTATGGTACACTCCAGGACTTTCCGATGGTAAATTCTGGAGATTTGCAGAATCTGCAAATTTGCTTGCAACTGGAGAATCTCAGACTATCTTGAGGCACATCAAAACTCCTGTTGCTTCAGTAATTTTCTTTGGTTCACCTACACACGCATCCTAGTCTATGCTGATGTTAAGACTGTATCCCAAAAATGAAAATGAAAATTCAACATGGCTTGGGACAGTTTCACCATGTTTCTCTCTCTCTCTCTCTCTCTCTCTCTCTCTCTCTCACACACACACACACACACACACACACACACACACACACACACACACACACACACACACACACCTATGCACTATTTACTTTTAAAAAACCCACATTTTACCAACACACCTTGCTTCAGAAGACATTGCAAGATAACCTGTTACGGAATAAATGAATGCAATAGATTGCAACTGGAGAAAAACTCTCTGCAATGTAGAGTTGGGAGGGGAAGGAGCACAAGTTGTGGCTCTTGCTGTGAAAATAGGGAACAGAAAGACATTGCAAGATAACCTGTGATGGAGTAAATGAATACAATAGGTTGCAACTGGAGAAAAACCCTCTGCAATGTAGAGTTGGGAGGGGAAGGAGCACAAGGAGCCCTTGCTATGAAAATAGGGAACAGGAATGTTACACATATACACCAAGTTGTCCATCTTCCAGAAAGGTAGCCATGTCAGTCTTGTGACTCCAGGGTGGGTGTCAAGAGCTGGCATTGTTGCAAAGCTGTCAAGAGCCCAGGATCCTCACACCCACTCATCTCACCTAATACCACATTCGTAGCCCTGTTGGTATCTGAGCAACTCTCTTGGGGTTTGCCCAGTGCCTGCTATTCAGGAAGCAGTGCTGAATATTATGCAAGTAACATTTGTGCCAAAAGTTCCCATTAGCAGCCTTGGGAAGGGGAAGCTCTGGATTGGGACTATGGTAGGGGTAAAAGATTAGAATACAGGCACAGTCTTGATTCAGATCCCTCTTAACATTAGTTAAGGACTAACTCTCTTGCTTTGAAAAGCTGGTAACTGCCTGACTTCTGTCCCCATTTCTAACTAGCAGCATGAAATGATCCTCCAGTTATGCCATCTGGTTGAGATAATTATTACTTACATAATATGACATTGCAATGATCAGTCTGCTTCTTGCATAAATCTGGAGATTCAGTTGTACTTGGATTCTTGTTTAATGGTACCCCTTTCCAAGCATTGAGATAAGGGCCTCTACAGCTGGTTTCAGACTGGCACATAGAAGTGTGTGTGGAAGGGGGGGAGAACCAACACAACAGAAACACTCAGGTTTTCAGTATGGAAGATTGTCAAAAGATAAGATCCTGGATGCCTAATCCTGCTGCCTTGGAACAAGCCAGAATGCCTCTCCCTTTTTCAAACTTTCTGACACAAAGCACTGTCTTGGGCACAGTCTCGAAGCTCCACACAATAAAGACAACGGGCTGGAGCAGAAAGCAAACAAAGCAGCAGGGGAGAGAGAGAGAGAGAGAGAGCTCTTTACCTCCCAACCCAGTCAGGTGAGCCTCGGGAGCATGGATTTGCATGGCTGCAACAACTTGACTGGCACAGGTAAGGACAGTTGCAACACACATGGTGAGAAAAGTTCCCTACCCAGGCTAATAGTGCTGATTCCGATAGCTGCTTACATCGGAATTCTCTCACAGATGATCTCAGTGGTTGTTTGCTGGTGTCTTTTTTAATTGTGAGCCCTTTTGGGCAAGGAACCATCTTTTCATTTATTTGGTATTTTAACAATTTTCTTAACTTTTATTGAAAAGTGGCATACATATACTCTTTGGGATGGTACATTGATTTAAAAAATTCAGGTTTAAACAGTCGTGTTCCTACACACACACACCCCGTGGGGGGCCGCCAACGCGACACCCCCACGTGATGCCACAAGCCACGCCCCCTGGGGGTGACGTCATTTTTGCGCACCGCCGCATTTCAGCGGTGGTGCGGCTTGAAACACCACCAACCCCCCCGCCGTTTTACAAGGCTTTTTGGAGCCAAACAGCTCCAGGGCGGGAGGGAGGGCGCAAATAAGAGCAACGAACAGAAAGCTGGTGCACAAAAGTAAACCTGATACTAAATGACAGAGCTGAGTACACTGTCATGCTACGTATGCTACAGACAAAGCCAGTACCAGATTGCTGGTTGCTCTGGGGCAAAGCCCTGCACTGAGTCCCCCATGGTAACCCCTGCGCATTCCCTGATGTGCATTGGGCACTATCACTGCCACCAGTACCAAAGGTCAGTGGCGTTGCTGGAGGAGGTGCTGCACCATAAGTGATGCAAGGCACTGCACTGCGCCTTGCAAACCGGTGTAACGTGGCCCCTCCCACTTGCCCCAGAGCCTTTCCGGAGGTGAAGCGCTGGAATAGCTCCAGAGGCAAGTGGGAGGGACCACATTACATGAGTTTGCAAGGTGTGGTGCAGCGCCTTGCACCACTTACAGTGCCGCACTTCCTCCAGCAATGCCACTGCCGATAGTTCAATGGTTGGGCTGGCCAAGTGATGAGTGTGGCTCTTGAGCAGTGGCTGATCCCTGATGGGTACACAGGTCCTGTTGCCACCAGCTGGCTGGGGCAAGCGTGGGTATGTGCCTGGAGTGAACTGATCCAATGAACACGCCAGGGGAAGGGTATTAGCAGAGAGCTTTATTGCAAGACGTCAAGCAAGGCACAAGGACACTGTGCTCAGATCATGTGCAAAGTGTAGCCAGGCGCAGCTGGTTTATATACCTTACTGTTAAAACTATGCTAGAACTAGAAGCAAAGCAATGTAATAGCTTTGGAATTCACTCCCTTCCCTAAGACCAAGAGATAGAGGTTTGTTGCAACTTTTCTCTGACGCAGAGGACCTTGGCTGAGACAGCTGGAGTCAGAGGCACATAGTAGCTGGAAAGCACCTTACAAAATTGGGGCAACTACGGTTCAGGCATAATTGGTTCAGGCATAAGGCCCAATACTGAGGTACTTCTACAACTCATGTCGTTCCATAACCTAGATTAATAGAGGCCTCAGCCAGGGCAACAGTGCCAATCAGACCTCCTGCTGTATTGTGGTCACCAAACCACACACAGTTATTTTATTCTCTGTGCCAGCAGGCTCTTTTCTGATTTCACACAGCTCAGAACATTGTGACTGTTCTGTTGTTATATAATATAGTAGCAGTGATGGTTTTTCCATTCACTAGAAATTGAAAATACTGACTGTACTGCATTTATTTTATTTATAGAAGTTTTACCCCGCCTTTCTCCCACCAGGGCAACCAAGGCGGCTTACAACAAAAACATTAAAATACATGAATACATTTAAAATCAAGAATTAAAATAATTAAAAGCAATTAAGACAATTAAAACAAACAGCCCCAGTGGGTCATCCACATTTACATTTGTTAAAAGCGATTTGTTAAAAAGCCAGCCCGCCATGTCAGACATCAAATGCTGATCTAAATAAAAATGTCTTAAGGCCCCGCCGAAAGGTCTCTAAGGAGGGAGCCGTTCTTAATTCCAGGGGGAGGGAATTCCATAATTGGGGCGCCACTGCCGAGAAGGCCCTATTCCGCGCCGCCATCCCCCTCACCTCCGTCAGTGGCAGCACGGTCAACAGGGCCCCCCCTGATGACCTCAGAGTACGGGTCGGATTATAAGGAAGGAGGCGGTCCCTCAAATACCCTGGACCCGAGCCGTTAAGGGCTTTAAAAGTCAAAACTAGCACTTTGAATTGTGCCTGGAAACGAACCGGCAGCCAGTGTAGCCGCCGAAGCAACGGTCCGACTGAGTCGAACCGACAGGCCCCGGCAACCACCCGGGCCGCCGCATTCTGCACTAGTTGCAGTTTCCGAACAGTCTTCAAAGGCAGCCCCACGTAGAGCGCATTGCAGTAATCTAGTCTAGATGTCACTAGGGCATGGGTCACCGTGGCCAGGTCTGCACGATCCAGGTACGGTCGCAGCTGGCGCATCAGCCGAAGCTGGGCAAAAGCCCCCCTGGCCACAGCCGCCACCTGGGAATCCAGGAGCAGCTGCGCATCCAGGAGAACCCCAAGCTGCGGACCTGCTCCTTCAGAGGGAGTACAACCCCATTCAGAGCAGGACGATGATCCAGTACCTGAGTCGTAGACTTCTGGACCAAAAGAACCTCTGTCTTATCAGGATTTAATTTCAGCTTGTTTGCCCCCATCCAGCTCCCAACTGCCTCCAGACAACGATTCAGGACATCGACCGCCCCCTTGGAGTCAGGTGGAAAGGAGAGAAAGAGCTGGGTGTCATCCGCATACTGATGACTCCCTACCCCAAATCCCCGGATGACCTCTCCCAGCGGCTTCATATAGATATTAAACAGCATGGGGGATAGAATTGACCCTTGCGGCACCCCACATCTCAAGGGCAAGGGTGCCGAACAAGCATCCCCCAGCACCACCTTCTGGGATCTATCAGCCAGGAAGGAGCGGAACCACCTCAGAACGGTGCCTCCAAGCCCCAACCCAGCCAACCGACCCAGGACACCATGGTCAATGGTGTCAAAAGCCGCCGAGAGGTCCAGCAGGACCAACAGGGACGCACTCCCCCTGTCCAGTCCCCGGCGCAGGTCATCCACCAAGGCGACAAAGGCCGTCTCTGTCCCGAACCCCGGCCTGAAGCCAGACTGGAATGGATCCAGATAATCAGCTTCCTCCAAGACCATCTGAAGCTGAGATGCCACTACCCGCTCGATCACCTTGCCCAGAAACGGGATATTTGAGACTGGCCAGAAGTTGTTCAAAATAGTAGGATCCAAGGAGGGTTTCTTCAGGAGGGGGCGCACCACCGCCTGCTTCAAAGACAGCGGCACCACCCCCTCCCTCAGAGATGAATTTACCACCCTCCCCGTCCACTCAGCCAGCCCCACCCGGGCAGCTCTAATCAGCCATGCCGGACAAGGGTCAAGCGGGCAAGCAGATGGTCTCACGCTCCAAAGAATCTTGTCCACATCCTCAGGTTCTACAAGCTGAAAAGAATTCCAGGAAGAACAACAGACAGGTGCCTCAGGGACATCATTAGATACTGCTAATGCAGCATCCAAGTCATGCCGAATCCGATCGACTTTGTCCACGAAGTGCTTTGCAAACTCATCACAGCGAGCCACCGTGTGTTCCGCCCCATCTACTGGGGGGGCCAGATGGAGCAGGCCCCGGACTACACGGAAAAGCTCAGCTGGACGGTTCTCCGCGGACGCGATGCCAGCAGAAAAGAAAGCCCTCTTAGCTGCCGCCACCGCCACGGAATAGGCTCTGAAGTGAGCTCTAGCCCGTGCCCAGTCGGAGTCAGCACAAGTTTTCCGCCACCGTCGCTCTAGGCCTCTGCCCTGCCGCTTCATTGTCCGCAGCTCCTCAGTAAACCAAGGGGCCGCTCTGACTCTGCGGCTAGGTCGAGGACGCTCAGGAGCGATCAGATCCAGGGCCCTGGTCATTTCCCCATTCCAGAGGTCAACCAGGGCGCTGGGTGAGTCGCCGACTCTGTCAACAGGAAAATCCCCCAGAGCCCTCAGGAATCCATCCGGATCCATCATCCTCCGGGGGCAGACCATAGAATGAGGTCCCCCACCACTGCGGAGGCGACAAGCCGCGATAAGCCTAAATCCCACCAGGAAGTGATCTGTCCATGACAAAGGAGTGATGTTAATTTCCTCCACATCCAGATCACCATCCACCTGCCCAGCAGTAAACACCAGGTCCAGCGTGTGTCCCGCATCGTGCGTCGGGGCAGATATTCTCTGAGACAGACCCATGGTTGCCATGGCGGCCATGAAGTCCTGAGCCGCGGCTGTCCTCGGGGCCTCAGCGTGGACATTAAAGTCCCCCAACACCAATAGGCGAGGGCACTCCAACGCCACCACCGAGACCACCCCGGTCAGCTCAGGCAGGGAGACTGTTGGGCAGCATGGTGGGCGGTACACCAACAGAATCCCTATTCTGTCTCGCCCTTCCAACACGACATGGAGGCACTCAAACCCAGTGGACCGAAGGACAGGGTACCCAGTGAGACTGATGGTATCACGATAGACTATCGCAACTCCGCCTCCCCGCCCCTGTAGTCGTGGCTGCTGCAATACCCGGAAACCCGGTGGGCACATCTGGGAGAGACTTACCCCTCCCGACTCATCCAGCCAGGTCTCCGTAATACACACCAGGTCAGCGCCTTCATCCAGGATTAAATCCTGGACTAGGCAGATTTTATTGTTAACTGACCTGGCGTTCAAGAGCAGCAGTTTCAGACTCAGGGGACTGTTGTCCAGACCGCCAAGGGTCAGAGGGATGGGAGAAGGGCCAGAAAGAGGGACAGTCTGCCTGTGACTGACCCTCGTTCTCCTGAAACGGCCTACCCAGTCCCCACCGCCATATCTTCCGTGACCCGTCACTCTGCTAATGGTGGCCGCACGCCCCTCCCCTAGGCTCCCTCGAGGTGTCAAGCACATAGCCCAGCGGAGCCTACTTCCTGACCAGACGACCTAAAACTCTCACACACTCACCACACACTCTCAGTCACCACCTCACTCTCCAGTCAATCCGTATCTAAAAGCATTCCCTCCAAACCCCAATTACTCCTGTCCAGCAACCCCCGCCTCCCTCTCACTGAGGCGCGGGTCACGGCACCCCACACCCCTTGCCCCCCTCTCACCGGGGTAGAGGTCCCACTCGTCCCCCTTAGGCCTCCCTCTCACCGAGACCAAGGTTAACCATTCACAGAACCCCTGCGCTTACCATCTACCACAATCATACACACTCAATCACCAACATACATATACCACTCACTCTACCCGGGGGCCCCCTGCATGGGAGTCTACCTGTCCAGTATTAAGGCCAGGCTGTCCTCACCCTCGTCACATGCCACATGTTTGTAAGGGTTTCCTTGCTGGTGTGTCTCTTTATGACTGCATCTGCCCCTCTGTGTGTGTATGCGCACATGCGCTGTGTCCCTATTCATTCTCTACATCAGGGGTGCACAACATACGGCCCACGGGCGAGGAGTCCAAAAAGAAGGCGTGACTCGCCGGCGAGTCACGCCTCCAGAGCGAGGAGTCCAAAAGAAGGCGTGACTCGCCGGCGCTGGCTGAGTAAGGGAAAGAGGAGGAAAAGCTGCCCACGGCATCAACAACGACCCCCCTTCTTTCTCTCAGCTCGTGAAGCAGGCCGCAGCCGCCGGACTCGGGCTGGGAAAGACTCCGAGAGCTCTTCCACAGAGAGTGAGTGCGAACTTTATTTTTTAAAATAAAATGTGGTAAAATGTAATGACAAAGAATTATAGCTCATTAAATAGAGGTGCCCTTGTAAAGGGATTTTTGTAATAAGATATTTTTACTAGCAATGTTACAAATGTTTAATGCCCCCGCCTCCCCCGTTGTGCGTTTTAATGTGTTTGCTCAGGTGGTCGCTGTGCATGAGTTTGTTTATTAATAAGACATAAAAATCTTTATTTATTTATTAATATGTTGCTTTTCGGGATATTTTCCGGCCCATGGACACGCCCCCTGTGATGTCACTTTCTGAGGAAGTGACATCACGATTCCTGGACACGCCCCCCCCCGTGCGGCCCCGAAGAAGTTTGGCCTATTCATTTCGGCCCCCACCTACTTCCAAGTTGTGCACCCCTGCTCTACATGGAAAAAAAACATCCCAAGTTAAATAGACTCATTAAGCCCCTTTAAGGAGGTCATATTAATTGATTCTGTGGCACAATTCAGACATTTGTCTGAACATGATGGGGAGTATGATCTTGGCAACTAGGCCAGCCCCTACATGTGTTTGGTGTAATGTCTGTCTGAAATCCTGAAAATCTATTCAACTAATTAGTAAATCTTTTGATTAATCAGGGTCTCTGATCATGTGGACAGAGGCTACATGTGGCTCTGTTTGTACACATGAAGGCTCTTTCAGACATTATGCCAAACAGGCCCAGTGGGCATGATCCCATTGCCCCCTCTGTGCATGTCCTGACAAATCTTTGAACACTTCTTACGTGTATACTGTATAAGGGACAAACTCTATAACAGATTCTATATCAATTTTATTAACTTATGTTTGAGGTTGTAAGCCACTCTCATTCTTTTTTTTTTTAATAAGAAGGGCAAGATAGAAATCTTTTAAATAAATAAACCATGCATGATGTTAAAAATGTCAGTGTGCCATTGCTTAATTCTTCTCATCTGTAGTAATGTGGGGTGCACTTTGCATCAAGTTCACAGCACAGAGGCAGGGTGTGTGTAAGCCTTTACTTCTGCGCTGTTTGCAAAGACAGTTTTCAGCAGGGAAAGACATGGCTATTTTGTTAAAGTCAGCCTTTTATTATTATTTCTCTTTAATTAATGCCCATGCCATGCCCTTATAAATGCCATTATAAGTGCTGCTGCCAGGTGACACAAGCACCAGCTTTATGTGCCAACATATATGAATGCCAGCCTGGCATGATGAACTATTTCACCCAGAGCTCATATATGCAAAATGGACACCAGAACAGTAGCCTTCCTGAACCATAGGCTAAGTTCCTGAAGAAGTCTGGTCAAGGCTTTGACTGTGCCGTGCCTTCCAGTCACACCCTGTAACCTCCTTTGTTTCCCTGTATCACCTCCTGCTTGTATTTGCATCTTTCCCCCACATTAAATGCCATCTCCTTATTTTGCCTTTCATGCTGTAACACATCTGTATTTTATCTGTTTCTGTACCTGCTTTTGTTATATGATACATACAACCCTATCTTCATATATCCCCCTGGCATGTGAGCATTTGCATTGTAGCTGTTCCCAGTATCGAGCCTTGGGCAACATACCCTGTACTTCCACATTCTGATTTCCCTTGTGGGCCAGGAACAGCCACACATCAGCCTTCATCCCAAACCCTTTTAGTCACCAAGCCACACATCTGCACACTAAAACAGGGTACTCCCGACCCCATTCTTCCTTCCTAATAGCAGTTAATTAGCTTATCCCCAGAGCTGCAAGTAGCAGCAATTCTAAAACTCCTTAAATATAGAAAGATCTTGAACAGCAGCAAACTTCATGTGTGCAACCACCTCATGTGTGTGTTGCAACTGGACAGAGTTTCCACACTGCTCAGAACCTCTGGATCCCTGCAAGGCAGCTCCAAATTTGCCTTCAGGAAAGCAGGTAGCTATATTGCACTTGGAATTTTTTTTACTTTTCATCTTTGCTGCTGCCGCTGCCGCCACCACCCCCTTTTCCCCTCCACTCTCCCTGTCTCTAGTGGCTAGCAGCTAGGGTGGAAGAGCAGCGACTCGACTCCTAAAAATCCTTTCCCTTAAAGTGGTCCTTTTTCCTGATTTCCTCCGATGGCACCAAATACATTCTGCATTACAAGTAACCACCACCATAATTTTAGGGCAAAGAAACATATCTTCATTATACAATAGTTCTATCTTTATTTCTTTTATAATAAAACTGTAATCTTTGAGTGAAGCCACCTCTTGGGCAGCCCAATCCTATGCTGGCCTCCACCGGCAGAACAAGCATATGAGCCGTCACAAATGTGCAGAGGCTTGTGGTGCCACCAGACTGCCGGATCCAGATCCCAGTGGAGCCCCTGCTAGAGCAGGTAGACTCCCGCTGGGCTGCGGAGGGGCAGGGGGAGGGTGGAACGGGGAGGGCAGGGAGAAGGGCGGATCGGGCCCAGGAGTGGGGCAGGCTCAACAGAGAAGGCCTCTGCCAAATCCCACCCCCCTTCCCGGGTTTGGAAGCCTAACGCAGAGCTGCCTGGATTTGCGCCAGCCATTTAGCTGGTGCAGATCCAAGTAGCCCCATAGAGGCTGCTGAGACTTGACACGGGGTAAGGGACCTCCAGCAGCCTCCAGCCCTGCACTAGATACAGCACAGCCTGCCCAGGCACTGCTGCATCCCAGCACGGGGCTTTGAGTACGATTGTGTCAGCAGTCTCTTTCCTAAGGAAGGGGGATTTTCTGCAATATGCTGGTTTGTTATCCAATCCAGGGATGTGCAATGCGGGGGTGGCAGGTGAGGCAGAACCGCCCTGTCATCATCCATGGAAAATTGCTGCAGCCTAACCTTGAGATTGCGCATGCACGCCACCCGCTTTCACCCGAGAAAGCAGGTGGTGCACTTGCGCAATCTCAAGCTTAGGCTGTGGGCGTGGCTATTTTCCATGGACGACGACAGGACGGTTCTGCCTCACATGCTAGCCCTGCATTGCACATCCCTGATCCAGTCTTAGATTCCTGTTCCAATGGAACTGTGCGATTCACTAAAACCAGCTCCATTGGTAATAATTTAACTCTAAAAATGCCATCATAACCCATTGTTTTCAGCAGGGAAACAATATGGAGGTAAAGAATTAAATACCCTGTACCTCCTTGCTGCAGTCCTGATCCAAATTGCATCCCCATGCACCTGCTAGCCACGAGCATGTAACAACACCCTGACATATTTAGCATTACAGGTAGCTTGGCCCTAAGTACCATGCCTTGCACTGTAAAAAAAGAACATCCTTGTTCTAAAGGTATATGAGTTGCCTTCTGATGTCTTATTTGAGTCAAATTGCACTTAGTGGCATGTTAATAGTGATATTTTCGAATACTGATTATTTCTGCAGAATCTCAAAAGCTAGAGGGCTGTATGGTGATTGGGTAATGGCAGATAAGACCAATAGTTTTGCTGGGGGGGGGGGTCCCTCATTAAATCCAACAACACGGCTGCTTCTCAGTTTTATTTAGAAGAACAAGGGGGATTCTACAGTAAGGCTGCTCATTCTTGCCTTTACTTAAGTGGTGTTAATATTATGGCCAGTCGCAGCACTTGCAGTTATCGTTAAAGACCAGGCCAGCTGGACAACTCAAGTGGAAAGTTTGGTTTCCAGCACAGATGTAGAATTTTGTGTTGTCCTTTGGGTCAGCATGAATAGTTGTGTCACCATTCATCCCAACACAAAAGTTTTCATCTCCTGAGTCCCCTGGAGAGGTAGCAGTGGGGGGATCAACTGAAGGAGTAGCAGAAGGAGTGACTGGAGGATCGACACCACTAGGAGGAGGAGACAGGCACTCAATGGGATCTGAAGCAGAAAAATGAACAACAATGTTTAAAAATACATTCTAGAGCTAACAACTGTGGACATGCTCATTTTTGTCTGTTCACAAAGGCAGTGTTTCCCAAACTTTTTTTTAACCTGCAGCTCCCTTGACCATTACATTATGTCTTGTGGATGCCTGCCAATTGGCATTGCACTGTTTTCCGAGAGGATTCCGTGGCACTCCGCGGCTCCCCTGGCTGGTTTCTGCGGCTCCCTTAGGACCCGCACCTCCCAGTTTGGGAACCACTGACCTAAGCTCTTACAGTTTGTGAGTTGCAAGAACTGCCATCTGGAGAATGACTAGCTCTAAAACCCAAGGCTTTTAACATGCACTCAAAAGGAAGTCCCAATGTAGACGATGGGATTTACTCTCTAGTGAATGAGTTTGGGATTGCAGCCTTAATTACTTATTTTAGAAAATTTATATCCTGCCTTTCCAATCATAAGAAACCTCACGGTGACTTATACACAAGATGAAAACAAACAAAATTAAAATTAAAATCCAAATCACAAACAAGCGAGCCTGCAAATAAAAACCCAACACAACTAATAAAGACCTGCTCAAAAAATACGTCTTGAATACACATTGAAAGGTTAGCAAACTGGGCTTCCTTTCCAGCCTGTTTTTACCTTCACCGACCTAACCGAGGGTATTGGAGAGATGCTGGGACTGTGGGAGCAAGCATTTGTGTGCCCATCCTTCCTGTCCCTACCTGCCTCGGCTCCATGTATGTGATGTAATCAGTGCAGGACAAGGTTGTTGGAACCTCTGTGATAAAGCCCTGCACTGGTACCCTAATGGCACCCCACACACATTCCTTGATGGATGGCACATGGCATATTATGAGTGCCATCAATACTGAGGGTGCCAGGGATAAGACTAGCTGGGTCAGCCCTCTTATGGGTATGGACTCGACTCTCACAGCCCAATCCTATTAAAAGCCCCATGCTCAGATGCAGTGGCACCGGGGCAGGCTCCACTGCATCCAGCACGGGGCTGGAGGTCTCCTCGAGGGAAGGAGACGATCGTCCCCTTCCCCCATGTCAAGCATTTCCTGCACACAGACACATATCACAGCTCTGCTTTTCCTTATTCTTCTCTTGTCCCCCAACCTCATTTCTTACAAGGCTGTCGTAACTGAGAAAAACAGCCCAATCCTAACTAACTTTCCAGTGGCGATGCAGCTGTGCCAATAGGACGTGCCCTGCAACTTGAAGTGGGAGGGGGGGCAGTCACGGAGGCCTTCTCAAGGTAAGGAAACTTTGTTCCCTAATAACCTCAGGGCTGCATTGCAGCTGTATTGGTGTTGGAAAGTTGGTTAGGATTTGGCTGAAAAGTGCCTCACTTTAGATCTCTTAGATGAGGGGTTTTCAACCTTTTGTTGTTGTTGTTGTTGTTGTTGTTGTTGTTATTGCAAGGACTACTTCTCTCCATGTACCACCTTTTGCAGGTACCACTACTGTCACTGGAGACGGCAGCTGTGCACAAGAGTGGGTGGCTTGCCTCACATTTGGGCTTTACTCTGCACCCTTCTTCCCCAAACCAAGCCTCCTTTGAAGAGCCAGGCAGCTGCACAGCCACATCTTGCCCACAGCTGTACCACTGCCTCAGCCATCTCCACTTCCAGTGGGGCCTGGTGAGGATGGGTAGCACCATGTGGTTACCATAGCGGGGGGGGGGGGGGAGGTACCATCTGTCATACTGTGAAGTACCACTAGTCATACTTGGACCAATAGCATTCTGAGGCTGGTGTGGAAGCGTATGTGTAGCAGGATGCCACTTCGCGTGTGAAAGCACCCCTCCCCCTCGCCGGTCGGAATCATTCCCAGCTGGCGACGGCTACTGCACGGGCGGAACAGCTGCCTGTGCAATAGTCGTCACCCGCTGGGAATGGCTCCAACTGGTGAGGGGCAGGGGCGCTTTCACGCGCGAAGTGGCATCCTGCTACATGTACGCTTCTACAACCGCCTCAGAACGCCACTGACTTGGACCACTGGCTGAAAAACACTATTTTGGCCCATTCCTAAAATCTGGTCCAATCAATCAGGAATTGCTATCTTCTCTCAGATGTCAGTCTTCTCTCTAGCTAGTCTAAGCAAAAGGAAAGACTGCCTGGACTCAGTTGATAAGAAGTGAAAAAAGAGCTTTCCTGTTTAAAAAAAAACAAAAAAACCCTTTCATTCCAGTGCAGTGGTGATGGTCCTGAGAACTAGAAAGAGACTGTTAGCAAAATGGACATCAGCAATTCACACCTATTTGCAATGTAAGTATTATACAGCCTTTTGTGCCTATTGGCCCTAGAATAGATACTGATTCACTGTATTATTTAAGCTTTATGTTCCCCATTGTGTTTTCTTACCATCTGTTTCAAGCAATCTCTTCAATTCACTTATTAAAGGATATTTTCCTTCATTACAAAAAGTACCAAGGTAGTCGTCTAAATCAATGGCCCATACCATGGCACCTCCCAATTTCGCCTCTTTCAGATATTTGACCTAAAAAGAAATGATTTTTTTTCCATTTGACATCTTCCATTTCCTTTGCATGTGTTCATACTTTAGAAGTAGCTACCCAAATAATAGAGAGCAATGGACCTTAGAACATCTAAGCAAATGAGTATTATTATTACCACTAACATTAATTACTGGTAATTCAAAATAGTTATTATGAGTCTATCGGCCCCCTTTAGAGCAGGCCAAATTTTTATAGTCTTTTTTAAAAAGACGATTGTGGGGAGGGGAACAGACGATGAATTGTGTGGTGAATCGATAGAGGGAAATTTTTCAACCTCTCTCATATAGTAACATTTCTTCAATAACAGGTATAGCTAGAAAGTCTTTAATACAGGGAATTTAAATAAACTAAGAGCTTCCCAACAGCAGAACTAAATATATTAATGGTAGAAATTAAAGTGTATGTTTTAAAACCAAAAAAGTCTTACTTTGCACCTGTAGCTATAAATGTTGTCATATGTAAACCATACACCATCCTTGTGGGCAAATGGGACTTTCTGTTCATCCAACCACTCCACATGAGCATCCTTTATGAAATCACAAATCTGTCAAAAGAGCAGGACATTAATGCAGTGGTCCAGACATCCCTTGGAGCAAGTTAAATGCTTTCATGCAGGTGCAGTTCATCCCCTGTGGTGCTTTTATGCAGGCGTGATAGTGTGACAACTGTTTTGACCTACTTATATGCTGACTTCCAGAACAAAACCAGTACATATCGGGGTCATAGTGTATGTAACTATGAACATACTCTCAGGTTTCATACCTCAAAGTAAGCCCAGTATCCAGCTTCTTCTGTATATGGCCCTGGAGGACCAGCCCCAGAGACTGAAGCACATAGGTTTGTGCTGCCAGAACTACTAAGCCTGAAGGAACGTCCGTAGGTGGGGAATCCCATGAGGAGCTTCTCAGCTGGAGCACCATTGTCCCTCCAATACTCCATAGCATATTTCTGCCAAAACACAAATAGGAAACCCTTTTACAGTGTATTCTCAGCTAACTGAAGAAATAAGAAAGGGTTTTTTTCTTTACTTACACAGTTGAAAATGTCAACCTCACACCACTGAGAACCTGTGTACAGGGGGCTGTTGCATCCTGTGGTTGTATCCCAGTCTCCATGGAAGTCATACGTCATCACACTGATGATATCTAAGAGTCTGGTGCAATTTACCGTAATTAAAATCAGTTAGGAAGCAGGGGCACACCAGGTACCAGATCCAACCATATTGTCTACTGTATCACTAGTATTTGTTATTGTAGACAAGTGAGCAAAAACGCTACCATTAAAAGGAGGCCTCCCATTTGATTTCCACTTGAATCTTTCTTAAGAACATAAGAACAGCCTTGCTGGATCAGGCCAAAGGCCCATCTAGTCCAGCTTCCTGTATCTCACAGTGGCCCCACCAGCATTCTTGTGTATAATGACATGCCTTTGTTCTAGCAGGCTTTAGAAAACATGCAACTCAATCCTATGCATTAAAAACAAGACCTACTGATTTCAATGGGATTTACTCCCAAGTGAATGTGCACAAGATTGTAGCCTAATAGCCAAATCCTAACCATATTGTGGGAAGTAAGTCTCACTGGTAACTGTGGAATCTACTTCAAAGAGTGAATGCTCAGGATTGGAGCTCCATGTGCACACTCTAAAAGGCCACCATCTGCTCAATGCTGCATCCCATGCATGCACCAGCACTCTGGGGTTCCCCGAGACTCCACGCACGTGCTGGCAGTGGCTCCCCAAGATTCCGTTTCGAAGTATAAAGGACTTCAGAGACTGCAAAGTTTGGGAACCGCCATTCTATTCCACAATGTGGTCAGAAAGATTTGTTCATAAACATCTCCCTTCATGCATCTCTCTCCCTCTGAGAAGACCAGAGACATAGTCTACTTACTCTCCAAGCTTAGCAATTTCATATCCAGCATTAATAGTTTCTACGCCAGCAGACACTGCAGCTGCGACCAGAAATCTAGACTTTGTAGTACATACAGTTTGTGTTTCAAAGGCATCCCGCATTTCCTAGGACATAAAATCAGAATAACGAAGAGAACTATTGATGCTCAGCCAAGAATATTGAGAAAATGGAAAAGAATAAGTGAATTAAGTGATGTGTTAACTGATGGATTAACTGTAGATTACAATGTAGAGTTAAGCAGCATGAAGAATTTCAATGCTGATGGAACTATTGTAAATAATCACTTTGAAACCTTTCACTGAAAACTTTGACTTGATTGACATTATTGCTTTCTACATTCCTAGGTAATTAAGAAGGTTCTTCGACATGACAGATTTCATTAATTTTTCATGCTTTTTAAATTTTAATTACACCCAAGTTTGTGGTATCCCCCACAATATGACAATACTCAATCTGATTTGCAGTGCTGTACTGGATGTGCAACAAAATATATGTATGTGCAATCTTCATATGAGACAGTGTCCATGAATCTTTCCTACACCTGTGCACCCAAGTAAGTTAAAAAGTCCTGGGCAAAGTGATGCAAATGTCAACAAGATTTGCAAATAAATAATTGGCATAAAACATATGTTTCCTATATTAGATTCCCACCTGAACCAGAAGAGTAAAACGCTGCTTGTCTTCAGGGGGGCTGCCTCTAGATCCTGGATATTCGAAGTCCAGATCAATCCCATCAAAGCCATATTCACAGAGGTATGCAATCACTGAATCGATGAAGATCTTACGGTTAGCAGGTGTAGCAACCATCGCAGTGAACCTGTAGAGAAGACCCCCTCTTAAATATGACTGCTTTGTGAGTACATACAACACTAAACCTTCAGCCATGACCCAACCAAAATTAGGGCGCAATCCGGACCTAAAATAGGGCCGTAAAGCACATTCCCTGCTCCATTGCCCGGACCAGCTCCCGTCCGCCGCCCGAACCAGGTGAGGATCCAGCGCGGGGGGGGGCGGTTGGGGAGCAAACGACGGAGGCCGATAGACCCAGCCAATCAGGGAGAGGGCAGGGATCGGTCTCAGCCGAATCCTGACCCCCGCTGATCGACCGAGCCGTTACATGGTCTCCTCCGACTTCCACCAGCAAAATAGTTGACAGAAATTCCAGCATGCAGCTGGAAATACACTCACGGAAGGGGACAACCCTTCCCCAAATATACTATTTGCTGCGGGCTGCCCGCGGCAGGGATCAGGATCCAGTGGGCAGCCGTGGCCGCCCAGTGGATCTTTAGAGCAGGATTGGGTTGTTAAGCACATTTAAGTCCTATTGTTTTCAACACGAGAGTTATGTTCTACCTTGAAATAATTGTGACTTCTGAGTTTACTTAGAGCAGAAGTTCTCAACCTGTGGTACGGGTACCCCTAGGGGTACGTGGACCTCTTGCTGGGGGTACGCCAAGCCCTGCCCCTTATCTGCCCCATCAGCAGCTAATTAAGTGTTAATTAAAATGGATTTTAAATTGTAATTATTTTCAGAGCCCTTCTGTCTCTCTGATTTTGGTTTTGGGCTTATTTTGTACTTTGGAAAATGTACTTTGGTGGGGTGGGGGAGGGAGGAGCTGATTTTGGGAAGTGTGACTTGGAGAAAAAAAGAGATCCTTGCATCTCTCTCTCTCTCTCTCTCTCACACACACACACACACACACACACACACACACACACACACACACACAGAGTTAAATGACATTTTTCACATTTAAAATTGTTTTACTACTTTTTTATTTAACGATTAATTACCTAATTAATTAATTGATTAATCCAATTAATTAGCAGTTAATTAGAAGGGGTTACTTCAGAAAATTGGACCGTGATAGGGGGTACTCGTGCCTCCAAAGGTTGAGAATCCCTGCCTTAGAGACTTCCCACTTCATAAACATAATAATGTTTGCCACATCATAAGAACATATGAACATAAGACGAGCCCTGCTGGATCAGGCCAAAGGCCCATCTAGTCCAGCTTCCTGTATCACACAGCGGCCCCACCAGATGCACACAGCCAACAAGATAACCTGTTTCCTGCTGCCAATCCCCTGCACCTGGCACAGAGAAAATCTACTTTTAAAGCTAGGAGGTTGCTTATGGCTTGTAACCAGTGATGGTCTTTTCCTCCATGAATCTGTCCAAACCCCTTTTAAAGGCATCTAGGCCAGGTGCCATCACCACATCCTGTGGCAAGGAGTTCCACAGATGAATTACACGCTGGGTAAAGAAATATTTTCTTTTGTCCGTTCTAACTCTCCCTCCCCTCAATTTTAGTGCATGTCCCCTGGTTCTGGTGTTGTGTGAGAGGGAGAAGAATTTCCCTCTATCCACTCTCTCCATGCCATGCATAATTTTATACGTCTCAATCATGTCCCCCCAGGCGCCTTTTTTCTAGACTGAAGAGCCCCAAACGCTGTAGCCTTTCCTCCTAAGGGAGGTGCCCCAGTCCGCTAAACATTTTGGTTGCTCTTTTCTGCTCCTTTTCCAGTTCCACTATATCCTTTTTGAGATGTGGTGACCAGAACTGGACACAATACTTCAGATGTGGCCTTACTATCGATTTGTACAAAGGCATAATGATATTGGCCGTTTTATTCTCAATCCCTTTTTTAATGATCCCGAGCATGGAATTGGCCTTCTTCACAGCCGCCGCACACTGGGTCGACACTTTCATCGACCTCTCCACCAGCACCCCAAGATCTCTCTCTTGATCCGTCACAGACAACTCAGAACCCATTAGCATATATGTGAAATTTTGGTTTCTTGCCCCAATGTGCATCACTTTGCAACTTACTTACATTGAAGCACATCTGCCATTTTGCTGCCCATTCTCCCAGTTTGGAGAGATCCTTCTGGAGCTCTTCACAATCCCTGCTGGTCTTCACCACCCGGAAAAGTTTAGTGTCATCCGCAAACTTGGCCACCTCACTGCTTATCCCCAACTCCAGGTCATTTATGAATAAGTTGAAAAGCACCGGTCCCAAGACCGATCCTTGGGGCACACTGCTTTTCACCACTCGCCATTGTGAAAATTGCGTCAATTATTGATGTTATTGATGTCATTCCCAATGACATCAATAACATCCAAATCCCATTTTTTATTTTTGCAGTCACCACTGTGTAATCCATTTTTTAGTCCTTATTGCATTACTGGACCATATTCATCTTCAGCAAGATGCCTCATACTATCACACCTCCAAAGCTCATTCTATCCAACTTACACCACTGGTGTAACCAGCAGGGGAGGGCAGGGCAGGAGGCTTTGGAGGGGAGGAGAGATTTAAAGCCCCTTTGAATCCCCTTTTGGAGGAGATTTGAATTCCCCTTCCATTCTGGGGCCTCCCGCTCTTGCTACACCACTGGTTACACCGGTGGTGTACGTTGGATAGGAATAGGATTGCGCTGTTAAGTACATATTCTAATACACACAGTTTGTTCTTGAAAGGCATCCAGCATTTTCTCGGGTTCAAAACAAGAATAATGAGTGATGCTTATGAATGCTAAGGATTGGAACTTCTATATACTGTACTATATACACATACAGCCCATAAACACACATGGCACATCTAGGGATGCAACCAGATGTTTAGCTTAACATCATAGCTTAACTATGAAGAGTCCTAGAAAACCTGAAAACTTGCTTAAATCTTAGCATTTATTTGGTTGGTCCTAATAAAGGTGCTACCAGATTTCCTAACATAAAAGGAAATAAGCAAAGACTCACAATGCAGTGCCAAAGTTCCATCCTCCAATTGACAGCAGTGTAACCAGGTCAGGATTGCTGTGGATAAAAAGAATGTTGTAAGACAAACAGTACCATTACTTTGCTTCCCCAAACAGCGCTCCGTGTTCCAGCCGCATGCTACGCGCTGCGGCAAGGAGAGTCATGCCGGCCACATGACCACGGAGGCGTCTTCGGACAACGCGGGCTCTTCGGATTTGAAATGGGGATGAGCACCACACCCTAGAGTCGGACACGACTGGACTTAATTGTCAGGGGTCACCTTTACCTTTAAAGGAAAATGAAGACTTTGCGTCATATTTTTGAATTGTAAGGTGTGACTGCGCAACTCACACTGACCTTGATGGTCATTTTGATCACATCAAGCGTTGGCATATAAAGGAATAATGCAACCTGTGAAATGCAGTGTTGAAGAACAAGGACCTGATACCAAAAGAAATCCATGAACTCCCAGTTCCCCCACCCAGTACATTCATGTATGCAGATACAAGAACAATTTCCACTGCTGCCGAAACCAGTTCATACATTTCTATGAACCATGAAATTAGACAAATTGAGAAGTAAAAGAAAGCTGGATGTTGCTCTGTCCATACAGTAAGGCAGAAACCTTGAGTGAGAGTCAAGGTTGCCCTGTCAGCTGAAGTGTGGTGAGGCGAACGCCAGAGAGAGAGAGAGAGAGAGAGAGAGAGAGAGATGGACTGTGAAAGAAACACCGAGAATGAAGGGTTCTACGAAAGATTAGAACATTATTGCATTGTAAAAAAACCCTTGGGGTTTAGAAAGCCTGCCCATGTAAACCGCCTTTGAATTAAAGTCGGAGGAGAAATCCGATGACCAAAGAAAAGGCAGTATATAAATACTGGTTTATTATTATATTATTATATTCTTACAATGCCTTTAACAAACTATTTCATATCAAAGTGCCAAGGAGAGGTATCTGAACGGTGGCCCAATCGTGTATGAGGCATGCGTGAGCCACCCATCGAGCCCCCCTCCCCAGCATGCCATCCTGCCACATAATCACATGGGTGCAGAATGTCCAAACTGCTCCTCATCGCACAATTTAAATACAGGCCCCCCCCATATCCACGGATTCCTCATCCGCGGTTTCAGTTATCCACAGTTGAGGAATCCCCCCACACACCGCCCCCCCAGGCACTTACTTTTAGAGAGAAACCTCCATTTTTTTTCTTCAAAAGCCAAGTGAGAAGCTTCTTTGCAAGGCCTCCTTACCAACAAGACTTTGGTGCTAGAAAGTCTCAGCAACCTCTCAGCAAGGTTGCTGAGACTCTCTAGCACCGATGTCTTGTTGGTGAGGAGGCCTGCAAAGAAGCTTCTTACTCAGCTTTTGAAGAAAAAACGGATGTTTCTCAGAGTCAGAGTAAAAGTAAGTGCCTGGAGCTGTTGTGGAGGGCGCAGGGGGGTGCGCCGGCCCACGGGGGGGGGGCTCTGAAAACCGCAGAGGGGACGTTCTCCCCTTTCTGCGGTTTCAAGTATCCACGGTGGGGGCTGGAACATATCCTCCACGTATACGCCGGCCCCCCTGTACTACTTGGTAGAGTTTAACAGCCCAATCCTACCTAACTTTCCCTGCACCAATGCAGCAGCGCCAGCGTAGCCTACGCTGCATCCTGCAGGGAAAATCAGGAGGTGAGAGGTCTCCTCCTGAGCCACATGCGACTCTTTGACGTATAATGTGCGGCTCTTGGAAATATGTTGGCTGAACTCCGTTTTGCATCACAATTAATATATAAAAGGTAAATAAGATTTTTTCACGTTTTATAATTATAAAGGTATAAACTGAGAGTCCACTGGATTAAAACATAAGTTTAATGTTCATAGTGAGTAAATATATTTAAGAATTTAAATACTTCTTAAATATTGCAGCTCTCAAACGTCTGAAGTTTATCGTATGTGGCTCTGACATTAAGCACGCTTGGACACCCTCTGCTCTATGGCAACACTCACATGTATGTCTAAATAGGGCTCAGGAAGGAGCTCAAAGGCACTTGTAGCGTCTTGCTGAAGACACCCTCACAGCACAAGCCTATACAGTTTTACTCAGAAGTAAGCCTATCTATATAAAGCAGGGCTAGGAGTTGCTATACTTATACATTGAAGAATTCTGACCTCTTTTTCAGTGCTTGGATCTGAGGGAAGAGTTCTTCATCATTCCATTCATAAGGGGCTATCTGGTTATTTTTCATCGTAACAAAGGCATAAGCCAAATGGGTGCAAAGATGTGGATCAACATCCCCTGGGAAGTATGCAGTGGGGCTGGGTCTATACTGAGACCAGTTGGTGAAGTAGCAGAGAAGTTTATAAGCAGAGCCTGGGTGAATGGAAGAAATGGTGGTAATTAATAAGAGAAGTACATTTTTAATCAAATTTTGACATACTGGAATAAATATAAGGTTGCGTTTATCTTATCCACTTCCTTCTGTGCTACAGGATTAATTATTTGAATAAATCAGCACAAAACTGTATTTGTTTTCTCTATTGCTAGAGGGCTAGGCACAAAGAAAATGAACAAAATGCTTACCCGACTGCAACTGCAGCAAAATGGCCAGACCTACAAAAGAATAGTGTACAAGAATTATAATTAAAAAATAATAATCTGGAAACATTAGACGGGTTCCTATTCAGTGTCTGATGAATGTTTTCCCATAGCTGGTTGTATAATCTAGGCTATCTAGGCCACAGCTACAATCATTAATTCCCCACAATTTAATCCAGACCACAGGACATCACAAACAGAAAAGAGGATGACCAAAGTACATTACCCCAAACTGCCTGCTGAGCAGGTAAGGTAAAGGTATCCCCTGACAATTAAGTCCAGTCGTGTCTGACTCTAGGGTGTGGTGCTCATCCCCATTTCAAAGCCGAAGAGCCAGCGTTGTCCGAAGACGCCTCCGTGGTCATATGGCCGGCATGACTCTCCTTGCCGCAGCGTGTAGCATGCAGCTGGAACATGGAGCACTGTTTACCTTCCCGCAGGCGGTACCTATTTATCTACTTGCATTAACATGCTTGAGAAGTGCTAGGTTGGCAGGAGCTGGCCAAGGAATGAGAGCTCACCCCGTCGCGGATTCGAACTGCCGACCTTTCGATCGACAGCTCATGGTTCAGCGGTTTAACCCACTGCGCCACCCGCTGGCCTTTTGCTGAGCAGGTAGCTTCAGATAATTTAAGAAAGTAAGTGAAGGTGGTTGATATCACAGTCACTAGCCAATCTGGCCTGGGGACATAAGAACATAAGAAGAGCCCTGCTGGATCAGGCCAAAGGCCCATCTAGTCCAGCTTCCTGTATCACACAGTGGCCCCACCAGATGCCTCAGGGGGCACACAAGACAACAAGATACCTGTGTCCAGGTCCACTCCCTTGCACCTGGCACAGAGAAAACCTACTCCTACAACCAGGAGGTTGCTTTTCCCCATCATGGCTTGTAAACTGTGATGGACTTTTCCTCCATAAATCTGTCCAATCCCCTTTTAAAGGCATCCAGGCCAGGTGCCATCACCACATCCTGTGGCAAGGAGTTCCACAGCTGAATTACACGCTAGATAAATATTTTCTTTTGTCTGTTTTAATACTCCCTCCACTCAATTTTAGTGGATGTCCCCTAGTTCTAGTGTTGTGTGACAGGGAAAAGAACTTCTCTCTATCTACTCTCTCCATCCCATGCATAATTGTATAAGTCTCAATCATGTCCCCCCTCAGCCGCCTTTTTTCTAGACTGAAGCCCCAAACGCTGTAGCCTTTCCTCATAAGGTAGATGCCCCAGCCCACTAAACATTTTGGTCGCTCTCCTCTGCACCTTTTCCATTTCCACTCTATCCTTTTTGAGATGCGGAGACCAGAACTGAACGTAATACTCCAGATGCGGCCTTACCATCGATTTGTACAACAGCATAATAATATTGGCCGTCTTATTCTCAATCCCTTTTTTAATTATCCCAAGCATGGAATTGGCCTTCTTCACAGCCACCACACACTGGGTCGACACTTTCATCAACCTGTCCACCAGCACCCCAAGATCTCTCTCTTGATCCGTCACAGACAGCTCAGAACCCATGAGCGTGTATGTGAAATTTTGATTTCTTACCCCAATATGCATCGCTTTACACTTACTTACATTGAAGCGCATCTGCCATTTTGCTGCCCATTCTCCCAGTTTGGAGAGATCCTCCTGGAGCTCTTCACAATCCCTGCTGGTCTTCACCACCCGGAAAAGTTTAGTGTCATCCGCAAACTTGGCCACCTCGCTGCTTATCCCCAACTCCAGGTCATTTATGAACAAGTTGAAAAGCACCGGTCCCAAGACCGATCCTTGGGGCACACCGCTTTTCACTTCTCAAGCCAAAATCTTGTCCCAACTTTTATATGGAACAACTTTGGGACCTCCTTCCTCCAGTTTTGCCTCTTTGGAATGTGTTCAATCTAAGTTCCTTAGATCCATATTTCAAGTGTCCAGCTATGTTTCGAATGCAAGCTTGCGTCTGGACGCCGGTCTGATAAAAGTTGAGGCTAGGGTTTCCCTTGCCTCCATTAACATCTGGCTTAATCTAAATTCCAACGCCCAGAGCTTTACATCTCTGATTTTACATGACAATTTTCAATCATCTTGGCTTAAAGCTGTGCATAGCAAGCTGAGACACTTGGGGTTTTCTCCCGAAGCCATTTTGGCAATGGAGCATGACCATGCAAGAACAACCATAAGGCAGAGGCTATTAGATATTGAGCGGCTGGAGGACATTGGCAGAACCCCAACTTTTCTTGCTGCAGAGGATGTTAGATATATAGTTGCGCCAGCCACCTATCTTACAATACTTGAGTTCCCGAGGCATAGGAGGGCTTTTTTCCTAGCCAGGTGGAGAGCGCTCCCTTTGGCAATTGTAGAGGGTCGCTATAGGAGGATCCCTATTTCTGACAGGGTATGCCCTTGTGGCTCAGGAGATGTAGAAACAACTGAACATGTCTTGTTCCACTGTTCATTCTATCAAGGTATCCGCTCAAAGTTTATTTCTCCCCTGACTAGGGAATTCCCGTACTTGCCTGATGTTATGATGTTTAATAAACTTCTTTTGGGAACTAATTCTCGGTTCACAATTGGGTGCGCAAACTTCTTGGCAGCTGCTTGCAGAATTCGCAAAGGTATTGTCGACATTGAGGATAAGTTTTAACATTACTCTCTGCTTCTTGTTTTATTTGTCTTCATCTGTTAAATTTTAGCTGATAATGTTTGCTTCTGTTTTTAATCTGGTTGTATTTTAATCTTGTTGGTCTTTGACCGTATTAAAAGAAAAAAAAATATTAGTGTTCCTTGATAGCTAGGAATTGCTTTCCAGTCTGGGAAAGTAATGCCCACCAGAGTTTGCAAAGGTGATACTCTTGAGCTAAGGGAAAGAGCAGCTCAGAGCCAGTTTGACAATGTGAATTTAGGGACAGAGAGAGCTGTGAGTTGGCTGAAATGGAAACAACTTTGGGGTGCAGTTGCTCTCTTTGTGGACCAAATGAAAATGAGGAGCAGTGCTGCCTACAAGAGGAGTCAGGCTACATCCATTATGCTCTGCTTGTATTTTTGTAAGCTAAACAAATATTACAAAGTACCACCAGTCTCCAGAGTTTCTCATCCAAAGGAAACTAAACCCTGCTGTGTTGCCTCTGGAACTTCTCACCACTTGGAAAAGTGGGGAATGCATAACAATACATTCCTGATCCCAAATTTGACCATCAAATGGTATCTGATAATGAAGGAAGCCCCCATTCACTGGATCTGCCCATAAATGAAAGGTTACTAAGCCTCATGAATTATTGTATAACTCATTAGGTCCCTCTGCTGTCTGAATGTTCTGCTACCTGAATGTTCAACTTTCCAAGAACATGTAATTGCATCTTCAACAGACAGTGCAAGACTCAAGATGCCAGAATTACTTACCAACCCAGAGCAGCACCTTCCCCATCTTTCCTCCTGTCTTCAGATGGATGTCCAAGCACAGGAGATGGGTTCTGGCTGCCTTATATGGTGCTGAAAATACTAGTTATCACTGTGGAACCCACACACCTGCAAAATGGGAGGCAGCATACCCACCAGTTTACGTAATACCCTGCCAAACAGAACAAAAAAGAAAAATCTTTCTTTCAAGGACAACAGCAGCAGGCCAGACCAGGGGCGGGAGGGGCCTGGGAGGGGGAGGACCTCGGTGGCAGGGACACACACTGAGATCCTATCCCCCTTCCCAGGCCGGACCTGCTTCCAGCAGTCTCCCTGCAGATTTATGCCAGCGAAATTGCTGGCGTAAGTCCAAAGAGACCCACTGAAGGCCAGATGGCCTACAGGGAGGTAAGTACTTACCTCTCTTGGGCTGTCTGGTTGTCGTCGTCCCCCCCATAGCATGCAGCACATGCTTCGTCAGCAGTGGTGCATGGTCTGGGCTGGCGGGGGATAGGCTTGGGCTGTTCATTGCAGTGGTTGGTCAAATAGTCATGACAATCCTTTCAACATGGTTGTGCCAGTAGACTTGGGAATGCATTTTGAATCAGTAGACAACATTCCATCTGTCCAAGGCTAAAAAGAACACTTAGTACTAATGTTGAAAAATATGGAACCAGCACTCAGGGGCTCCCATTTTGATGCAGTTTATTGATCCAGTGTGTGATTACGGTAACTCAGGTATTCACCAAAGGCCATATTTGCATTTGGATTTCCCAGGTGTAGAGAGGATAGAGAGAGGTGCAATAACTTAACGTTTCTCAAACAACCTTGGTCTCCTTGGCATCCATCTGCTGAATTAACCTTGAACAAAGAGAAGCATTGACAAGAATGGAGCAAACATTTGATCAATCAGAGCAGACGTTTGAACCATTCTCACTGTACATAGTGTCAAACTAACCTTCAGAAAGTGACAAATAGCTTGACAGATTGGGCTTCATCTCATCATCAAAGTCAAGGCTGTTTATTCCTGCCTCATCATCAGCCACTCCACTCTGCCTGCCACGTGCACAGAACTAACAGCTTCTATGGTTTAAAAAAAAAAACCAGTTTGGCCTTCCTTTAAAAGTGCCTCAGGCTGCATTCCTATGATAAGCCAAGTAAGTTCTTCACTAGCCGTTTTTCAGACATGAATGCTTGCCCTCCAGCGCACCTCCATCCCCAGGCATCTCCACTTCCAGTGGGACTAGGTTAGGCAGGCCAGTGCCACGTGGTTCACCATGGCAGTGGGATCAAGTCGTGCCACCTGCCATACTGTGAAGGGCCACTAGCGATGCTAGCAGCACCTCTGGTTGAAAAGCACTCGTTGTCATCATCACAATGGAGGCACCTCCACTTTAGAGCACACTGGTGGGCAAGAGGGGCTTGGGAAAGTGCCAGAGCTCAGTGGCATGCATTATATGTGCAAGGTTTCCCCAGTAGGGCTGGGAAAGACCTCTGATATGAAATCCTGGAGAACTGCTGCCTGTCTGTGTACGACCTACTCAGAAGGCCCAACAAGGGTCTGACTCAATACGAGGCAGCTTCATATGCTCAAGAGGTCTATTACGTTTTAGGCAGAAACTATGTGTCACATGTACTTTGCTTTATAGACACTGTATATTCTTTCAAATGCTGTAGCCACCTGGACTGCAACTTGAAGGGTAAAACTAGAGCAGTGTAGGGAGAGGGCTTCTTCACTCTTTCTCCTCACCTCACCCCCACAAAAACTGCCACCTCCCCAGGGATGGTCCCAGCGGCTCCAATCCATACCTCTGATAAATCCACATATGCATAGCGGAACAAAGCAATTCTCCCCCCCCCCCCATTCCTTCTTCCTCTTACCTTCCTCAGTTGGTCTGTCTGTCTGTCCACTGCCTCCTCCTCTTGCTTGCTCTCGCTCAGCCCTGTTCAAACAAACAGACTGGATGGAGCATTATGGGAGGAGGAGACCGTGGATGGATGGAGCTAAAAGTAAGAGGAAGGAAGAGGAGTGGGGGAACTCTGTCTCTTTCACCTTCTTGCCCACTTGACTTTCTTGCTGAGTGGGCAAGAGAGAGAAAAAGGCGGAGCCATCCTGTTTTGCTTGCTTGTGAAAGTGAGCGATAATAAGAAGAGGCTCTCCCTGCTCCCCTTCCTGCAGCTCCACAACCATCACTGCTCGCTTCAGAGGTGGGCTGCCACTGCCCAGATCCTCCTCTCACTCGGGCTCAGTGAGCAAGAAGAGAATGAGAATGCCAACTGAAGCAGCTGGATGGGCAGTGGACCAGCAGGCAGACCCAAGGTGCAAGCCGCAAGGCACCCCTCATCAGCTTACCATCCCCTCCACCTCCACCATTCACAGTGGCCACTTCAGTCAGCTTCGTGGCTGCACTGGCCCTGCCTCTCCCAAACTGCAGCTTTCACTGAAGAAAAGGTATGATTACAAGGACAAGTCCTTCCCATTCACAAGAAGAAAATATTATCCCCATGCTCTCTGCTCTGCACTCACACACTTTAGAGATACACTGTCTTAATAATCATTAACTGCCATTAAACCTCCCCCAGGGAACCCTAGGAACTCTAGCTCTGTGTGGGAGCCTAGAGAGTCTCAGGACTTTCTACAAAGTGGCAGTTCCCAGGATTCCTGGGAGCAGTGGCGTAGCGATGGTACCCCCCGCTGACGTCACCACCACTGCCACTAAATATGCCTTCAGAGGCGCAGGGCGGGAGGGTAGGCCAAAACCATCGTCATCTCCGCCACTCCCGCTCGCTCCTCCCGCCAATGAAACAACGCAATTGGCACCCCCGCTACCCACTTTGTCACACACACCCGTGTGCCGCCCAGGGGCCCCCATGTGCTGCCTGTGGGCCCACTGCCCCCCTCCTCTGCTGCTGCTTGGGAGGGAAGTCATTTATGAGTGGAATAAAACCAATTTAGGGGTCAAACAGACTTGATGTTGGAATGGTGGATGCATGCTTGCCTCTCTCTCTCTCTCACACACACACACACACACACACACACACAAACTTGCTAGCATTTGGGTTTTTTTTTTTAATTCATCTAGAAGACGTTTCAGTCACACCCCATGATACTGGGTTCCCTGATAGAAGTCAGGGGATGGCCTTATCTGTGGTGACTCCCCAGTTATGGAACTCTCTTCAGAGAGGGACTTTTACCTGCTGCCAACCATATGAAGTTTAGCCATTAAGTTAAAACAATTTTATTTGCCCGTCCTTTTAACCAAGCTGTGATTTGATCTTCTACTGCAGCTCTTAGTTTTATTATTTCTTTTTCTTTTCTTTTCTTTTTAATTTCACCAGTCTTATGTTACACATGCTATTTATGCAGGGGTGTGGGTTTTTTTTATCTTTCATATTCTAATGTTGCATTACTATTTCACATCTGGAAACCACTTTGGGAACTTTGATAATTGAAAGACAAGTTATACATTTTTTAAAATAAGTATCTAAATACATATTACTGTGTTAAGCAGAATCCAGCCAAAATTAAGCATGTACCTATTTTATTTTATTTATGTCCTGCCTTTCTTCCATGACAGAGTTCGAGGTTACATGCATTGAGGTGGTCCCCCATCCAGTCACTGACCAGACCCAAACTTGCTTAGCTTCAGAATAGTGTTTCTTCATGCATATTCAGATTAAGCTATACCCCTTTAAAGTCCTAATGAAGATCTCTTCCCATGGATCTTAAGAACATAAGAAGAGCCTTGCTGGATCAGACCAAAGGCTCATCTAGTCCAGCTTCCTGTATCTCACAGTGACCCCACCAGATGCCTCCGAGAGCACACAGACAACAAGATAACCTGCTTCCTGTTGTCACTCCCTTGCACCTGGCACAGAGAAAACCTACTTCTAAAACCAGGAGGTTGCTTATGGCTTGTAACCTGTGATGGTCTTTTCCTCCATGAATCTATCCAAACCTCTTTTAAAGGCATCTAGGCCAGGTGCCATCACCACATCCTGTGGCAAGGAGTTCCACAGATGAATTACATGCTGGGTAAAGAAATATTTTCTTTTGCCTGTTCTAACTCTCCCTCCACTCAATTTTAGTGGATGTCCCCTAGTTCTAGTGTTGTGTGAGAGGGAAAAGAACTTCTCTCTATCCACTCTCTCCATCCCATGCATAATTTTATACGTCTCAATAATGTGCCCCCTCAGGTGCCTTTTTTCTAGACTGAAAAGCCCCAAACGCTGTAGCCTTTCCTCATAAGGGAGATGCCCCAGCCCACTAATCATTTTGGTCACTCTCCTCTGCACCTTTTCCAGTATTCCACTATATCCTTTTTGAGATGCGGCGACCAGAACTGGACGCAATACTCCAGATGTGGCCTTACCATCGATTTGTACAACGGCATAATAATATTGGCCGTTTTATTCTCAATCCCTTTTTTTAATGATCCCATGCATGGAATTGGCCTTCTTCACAGCCGCCACACACTGGGTTGACACTTTCATCGACCTGTCCACCAGTACCCCAAGATCTTTCTTCTGATCTGTCACAGAAGTTTTGATTTCTTGACCCAATGTGCATCACTTTACACTTACTTACATTCAAGCGCATCTGCCACTTTGCTGCCCATTCTCCCAGTTTGGAGAGATCCTACTGGAGCTCTTCACAATCCCTGCTGGTCTTCACCACCAGGAAAAGTTTAGTATCATTCGCAAACTTGGCCACCTCACTGCCTTCAGGTCATTTATGAATAAGTTGAAAAGCACGAGTCCCAAGACCGATCCTTGGGGCACACCGCTTTTCACCTCTCGCCATTGTGAAAATTGCCCATTGACACCCACTCGCTGTTTCCTGGTCTTCAACCGGTTCCTAATCCACAAGAGGACCTGCTCTCTTATTCCCTGACTGTGGAGTTTTCTCAGGAGCCTTTCATGAGGGACCGTGTCAAACGCCTTCTGAAATCCAGATATATAATATCCACATCTTCCTATGGTTTTGCCACCTATAGTTCTGTAGCATCTTGATATACTACTAGGTGACATAAGGTATTTTTTAATTTATTACAAATTAAAAGACAGTGTACCCAGTCAATAATTTTCCAAAAATAAGTCAGCACAAACACACTTTAGTCATGCTTGCTAGATTTTATTTGCAAGGAAAAGGGGGTGGAGGTCTGCTGTGGTTCATAGACCTACACAATTTTAATCATCCCTCTTTGTTGGAAACCATCTGTTAATATTTAGGGGAAGTTGCAGCACTTGCAGCTATCATCAAAAACCAACCCAGCTCCACAGCTAAAGCTGAAAGTCTGCTTGTTAACACAACTATAGAATTTGGTATTGTCTTCTGGGTCAGCATAGATGCCATCTTGTTTGTTTGCACAAAAGTTACCAGGCACAGGGGGCCCCACAGTTGCTGCGGTTGTTGTCTGGCCACCAGGTGGAGTAACAGGTGGAGGAATTGTATCAGTAGGTACATCAGTAGGGCAGTCTGGCACGATGGGCTCTAAAATGAATATTTAAGAATATAGCAAGAAAATCACATTCATGCTAAATCATACTAAATTGTGCTTCATATTTTCAAGTCCCTAAGGAAAGTTCACAGGGGGGGTGCTATGTGCCAAAACAGACCATGGGTGCCAATCTACTTACAGTCTTCTAAATATCAATAATTTCAGTGAGGCTTATGAGTATCTATGGTCAATTCATACTTTATACTGCAGACATGTTTGTGTCTTGTATGCTGTGTGTCACGTAGTGAACAGGAACGACACCAATGTGTCTGCCAGACGTCTGCCAGGTCAGCAAGTGTCTTTCGACATGGAGGAATGGGTTCATCCTTTTCCTCCACTACAAAGAAAACATCATGTGCAATGCAGGTGCTCCATGTGGATATTTGGGGGGGGGGGACTTGGGTGTCTGCATGACTGGGTGCCCAAATGGAACAACCACATCATGTGATATTATCTATGTTATGGAGAAGAGGGAGGCACAACTACACAAAAACCTCAGAGGCCTAATGTGTAAACCAGGCCAAAGTTAAGCACTAACTGTGAATTCCCCACAAAGCCCTTCGGTTGTTTTGCAATTTATGGATTATGTGGAACTATTTGAATTTCACATAATCCATAAATTTTATGGATTATGTAGAACTATTTATGTGCGCCTTAATCTGGACTATTAAATGATGGTGTGGCCACAATATTTGTTCTAATTTGTTTTTTAAAAGTTGTAATGACATGAGTGGCTATTTGCTATGTTTGGCACCCCTGTTCTAGCATATGGCTGAGCTACGCAGTGATCTGGAAGACAGGAGGGAAAGGAACTTAGAAAAGAGGGGAGGGGTGCGTCATCTTCTCCACCTGCCCTCCAATGGGGGCAAATCAGTGTTGAAGGGGTTCAGACAGGCCATTTTTAGGGCTTCAATCAATAAGGAGCCGTACTCATGATTGCACTGCACTCCCCTGTGCTTGCCTCATAGGCTGATTTGGAGTGAGGGGAAGAAGTGCTGCTTACGAGCGATGGCACTTGGCCACTCTGCTCCCCAGTTAGCTAGAGTTAGAGAGCTTCTGTGGGCCGGATCCAGTACACAGCCATCACTTGTCTTTTATGCAATATTTGAGAATTTAAAGAATCATCCAAATGGCCCATTAGCAGCATAAGACTGTTCTTCAGCACCAAGGTAAATGAGTAGAAGTGACTCACTGGTTCTCCTGCAGCACAATCTATGCATGTCTTCTCAGAAGAGTAAGCTCCATTGTACTTGGATTGTATAGGACTGCAGCCCTAGTGATATTGGTAGACCCTCATCATTTGAATCAACTTACCATTCATTTCAAGAAGTCTCTTCAGTTCACTTATTAGAGGATATTTTCCTTCATTACAAAAAGTGCCCAGAAAATCATCCAGGTCAATAGCCCAAACCATGGCACCTCCAAAATTGTTCTCCTTCAGGTATTTGACCTAACCAAAAAGAAAAGAAAAAAATCATAAAGCGATTTAATTAAAAACAAATCCACATCATCTCTCCTTCCCACTTTGTTTGTTGCTAAAACTACTTACTCTTTGAAGAGTGACAGATCACACATTTGCTAAATAATATTTCGGTTCAAGTGTGCAGACAACTAGAAAGATTTATTTTGCTACCACGGCACAATATCATAGGGCACTATATGGGTGCAAAGATATTCTCTGAATATCATATGAAAAGGGATTCTAAACCTCAGCAGATTAAATCCAAAGATGCCCTAATATTAGGAAAATGTTAAGATGCTTTTCTTACTTTGTGTTTGTAGCTGCAAACATTGTCATATCCAACCCATTCATTCCCATTGTAGCAAAAAGGGACTTTTTGGTCATCAATCCATTCTTTCGTGCAAGTGAATGTGCAAATCTGAAAAAAATATCAGAAGAGGATTCATTCCAGGTTCGTTAATACAAGCAAAAGTCAACACACATGCTCCGTGGCCTCCAACAAGACTGCTTTGGGCAGATACAGCAGTCTAAAACCTAATGAGTATGTTGTTTGTTTGGATGAATGCTCCTTTTTTAAATGTACATTACTTACTTCTGATATCACAGTATCCCCAGACAATTATAAGTGTGTGTAAAATCACTTATTTTCAAAGAACAAATGTGGATGGGGGGGGGGGGGAATAAGTGCTCCAAGATGATTTTGATAAAATCTTAGCTAAAGAGAGGGCATGAATCTGGGAGAAGAGGAAAATCCAAGACATTATCAACTGTTGGGCAGAAGATAAAGCAGCTGATAAGCAAACTTGCTTGCTTATTTATTTATTAGTGTCATCAGTGTGCATAGTGCTTTACAAGAGAAGGCAGGTCCCTGCCCTGAAAGACTCACAATCTAAAATAGACACAAGGAAGGCAAGGAAGAGGGGAGCGATTCTAGGGGAAATGGGAAATAATAGTATGTGGTTATTTCATATACAGGTGCTTAGGCTTAGGTGCAATAAAGAAGTAGAGGGACCAGGACTAGTGCCTAAGGCTTCATGGAAAAGATGGGTTTTGAGGAGGGATTTGAAGGAAGTAAGAAAGGCGGCATCCCTCAGGTAATGAAGGGAGGTGATCAAGGCATAACGGGCAGCAATGAGAAGGAGAAGGGTCCCTTCGGGGAGAAAGGCGGGATAAAAAATATTGTAAATAAAAATAAATAAATAAATAAGGGCAGCCCGGGAATGGCATAGGATACAGCGACCGGCCCTTTAGGCCGACCTCATATCCTTACACATGATTGTGCTGTAAATCGTTCAGGTCCAACCAAACTAGGGAAGTGGCCGTAATACTTTGCATCTTTTTTGCGGCAAGGCCTTTTGCCTTGCAAGAGAAGCAGAGCTGCACAAGAGAGTTACAGGATTAGGATGTGACTTTGTGTACCTCATAGTAGGCCCAGAAGCCTGCCTCACGGGTAAAAGGTCCAGCTGATCCGGCCCCAGAGGCAGGAGCCCCCAGAGAATGGTCTGAGGTAGTAAGTCTGAAGGTGCGTCCATAGGTGGGGAATCCCATAAGTAGCTTTGCAGCTGGAACACCATTGTCCCTCCAGTATCTCATGGCATAATCCTGAGGAGGTACAGTTAGAATACATTAGTGTTCAGCATCCTGTTATCAGCCTCTTCAAAAGCAAACAAAAATGATATTTAGAAGATTGGGGTGCTTTCCTTACACAGTTGAAATATTTGAAATCACCCTGGTCTTTGGATCCCACATACAGAGGGCTGTTGTGTCCTGTGAAGGTATCCCAGCCTCCATGGAAGTCATATGTCATTACACTGATGAAATCCAGAACTCTGGTGTGAATGAAACAAAACAATATGCTATAGTACATGGGTTTCTATATAGACCAACATAGAAAATGTTAACATGCCAGCATTTGGCACGTGGCTATAATGTTCCTAGGTTTGCATCCTTGTCACTGATGCTTAATTGAGTAAAATGAAAATGCTACTGGCAATTTTGGTAGTAGTTTTGCAATCAATTTGCATGATAAAGGTATCATGGATAGCCTATAGCACATGAGCCAGGATGGTGTAGTGGCTTGGGAGTTGGACTTAGACCTGGAAGATCCAGGTTCAAATCCCCGCTCAGCCACGAAGCTTCCTGGGTGACCTTGGGCCAGTCACTATCTCTCAGCCCCACCTACCTCACAGGGTTGTTGTGAGGACAAAAAGGAGGGGAGGAAATATGTACACCACTCTGAGCTCCTTGGAGGAAGGGTGTTATAAAAATGTGAAAAATAAATAAATAAAATTACATTAGAATTGCTTTTCGAAAATCTCAGTTGAGTTTCATGCTTCTATACACTACTTACTTTCCTATCTCAGCAATTTCATAACCTGCATCAATGGTTCCTTTGCCAGCAGATACTGCTGCTGTGATCAAAAGTCTCTTCCCTCCACATTTATTGTTCTCAAAAGCAGCCAGCATTTCCTATGGAGAGAGAGTTCATACATTCATCTTGCTGGTCGTGATGAGCTGCTGTTACAAATACCTTCTCATTGCATTTTCAGTATTTATTAGCAATTCCCAAAACATCTCTTTCCCCAAAACATTTCAGAAAACATTCGTTGTGTCCCCCACAAGGTATTGCACATAAAAAAAAATACAAAACCTGGATTAAACCAATCACCTTGTCAGTGATAAAAGATATAAGATACATACAAAACAGAAGATGTGATAGCAAACTTCAGGCTTGTCCAGATTTTCCAAGACTAAATGACCTCATAGGATTGTTGTGAGGATAAAAGGTTGGGGGGGGGGGGAGGAACTACATATGCTGCCCTGTAGGGGTGTAGTGGTACATTTTGAACCTTATAGCCACACCCCCACAGCCATGGCCCATTAAGATTATACAACAAAAAAATCAACTTTGAATTTCTTCATGGATTAGGCTGTCCAAGTCCCTATTGATGACATCATCACTCCTTTTTAGGAGAATTTCCAGTCATCCCAATTCCCTCAGCTACATACTGGCTTTCCTGAGCTCCTTGGAGGAAGGATATATTAAAATGTAACAGGCAGGTAATGTGGTAGTACAAACATTTAGGCAACCAGGGACAGCCCAACCAGGTCTGATGCTGCCCCCGACTTGCTGAGAGCATGCAGTTGCGTGCACATGTACCCCTACCTCCTCCTCATTGCACTCCTTCCACACGAGGTTCTTTTCTGAAAACAGGAAGTGCGGGACTTTGTTTTATTTAAAGGGTCCATGCAAAGAAGGGGCAAGAGGGGGAGGGGTCTTTGCTACTTCCTCTTTCTCCATCTGTCCATGAAGTTTAAAGGGATACAGTCACTTTAAACTCCCCAAGAGGAAGGAGAAAAGTACAGAAGCAGATCAATGTAGTTCTGTCTGTGCCAAGTTGGAGGGAGAAGGTGGCAGACTTGGGGTAAAGGGCACTCTGATTCTGCCACTCCCCTGTCACCCGCCGCTCATGTAAGCCGCATCATTTGCATCATGGCTGAACTATTAGAGATTGTCGACATAATTAGCAGTGAGCAACACAAGTCCCCGCTGCGTGTGCACACGTATGCACACAACTTTTTTTTAAGTAGTTGCTATTTGCTACTATTAAAAATTACAGTTTTGTTTACCTTAAAGGCCGTTATATTTATTGTAGCATACACTTCTGCAAACTAGAAACAATTAGATGCATGAACAGTCCACAAAAACTCATACTACAATGAACCTGTTGGTCTTCAATAGTGCAATCCTGTCTAGAATGCAGCGGCAGCGTGCCTAGGGCGGCCATGAGATCCTAGACAGCATTGCACCAGCGAAGCTGGAGCGCTGGTTGAGAGAAAGGGATGCTCGTCCCTTCCTCCCGGGTAGAGCCCCAGCAGGCCCAAAGGGCCTCCTCGAATATACGCCAGCAAAATGGCTGACACAAATCCAAGGAGCCGGTGTAAGGCCAGCCAGGTCTAGGACAGGGGATGGGATTCAGCAGAGCACACCACTGATGATCCCTCCCCCATCTCTGGCCATGCCACTGCCCTGACCGATGCAGGACATACCTGCATCCGCCCTCGCTGGCTGCGGCCCCGAGCGGAGTTAGCGGCACCGGCCTCTCCACCAGCACCGCTTACTCACCGAGTGTCAAAAACATGCCTTATATGGGCACGTTTACAACACCCAGCGCCGGCGGAGCCATTGCTCTGCCGGTAGATAGTTGTGCAGGATTGCGCTGTAAGTGACATGAGTGTCTTTGCTGCAACAGACTAGAACAACACCTCTGTGGGTTGCTATTGCTGTTCTGTTGCTTCATTTTAGCTGTTCTTGCTGCTATTACTGTAATTCTTTGGAGGCAGAGTGCCACTTGTGGTATATCTCCAGTATGGCAGTACTCACCCAGGCATTTATTTTCTTTAAAGTGCCAAGCACCAACCAGAAATGCTATCCACTCTTCTCCCTAATTACTGTATAACCTGTAATTTTACAATTGTCATGTAGTCCATAAGTCCCATAGTAAATAACTAGACACAACTGTTGCTTGCAAGAGCATGTAGGGCAGCGTGGTTTCAAAAACAGTCACTAGCATTGATTCTCAGCTGCATTGATTTATCAGCAGAAAGTAAAACTATCTTTTACGAGTACATTTGGCTTCTCACCTGAACCAGGATGGTAAAGCGCTGTTTGTCTTCTGGGGGGCTGCCTCTGGATCCTGGATATTCAAAGTCCAGGTCGATCCCATCAAACCCAAACTTACAGAGATATTCAATCACTGAATCGGTGAAGATTTTACGATTGCCAGCTGAGGCAACCATTTCAGTGAACCTAGAATAAGGGAAAACCTTAGACCATGTCCCACATGTCCTTACTTACTATTACAGTCTATACATGATTGTCTTTCTAGTGTGTCAAAGTTCTGTGTGTTATATTGTTCTCTCTTGTTTTGTTTTATGCATACACAATGAATTCTGCCACCACACTGTACAAGAACAGTAGCTAATAACAGATGCAAAATTCATGCTCTGGAAATCTCGAGAAGCCCTTCATACATGGTACAAGATACCAAATTGAAAATTGCTTAACTATGAGAAGCCCAAACCATGTGAGAAGAAGCTGATTATGTGGTCTTTCCCACTGAGCCAACATTAGGAGTGTGCAAGATTTTTTTAAAATTCTATTTCATTTTTCCTTTCATCTTCATTATTATTTAAAACCTCATAATTCAAAACTTTTCATTATTCAAAACCTCGTTCATCTCATCATAAATTTATTCAGCCCACCTAGCATTTCTTGGCACAAAGCTGGAATATTTTGTTACAAAATTGTGTGTAAAATTTGTTTATATGGGTTTTTTTTAGCACAGACCATACACAGCCCTGCATGTATGTACAGTGTGCATCATCATCATGTACAGTGTACAGTGTGCATCATCATCACTTCCACCAGCATTCCTTACCCAAAAGACCCTTACCAAAGCCCCTTACATACCGCCAAAGCCCCTTTTAATCAAAAATTCCTTTTCCGTTAATGGAGAACCCGATCATCACATACCATACTCCAAGAACACAAGCTTATGAGAACACAACTTTGCTCGAGAAAACACAAAGAAGCAACTAGGAGCAGCCAAAGAAGACGACTGAGTCTGGGTGGTGGCACAGTGCGGGCCATGGTGTCACCCCCAAAACTGGTGTCACCCAGTGCAACCCACATCAGCTGCACCCCCCTAACGACACCACTGACTGGGAGCTAGCAGCTACAGTCGTGCTTAGAAACTAATTAGCTAATGTAGCTAATGTTGCTTGCAGGACTGCGTGCTACCTAAATCCATCCAATGCTCAAACCTGTATATTTGTAAATAAAGCAAATATTACTACAGACACCAGTAGCATCCAATGATGTTTCTTCTCAAGGAAGACCCTAACCAAGGTAACAGTTTGCACCTGAAACATCTCACTACTAACGGAAGTGGAGCACATCACAATATTGCTACTATGAAAGGGACAAAGAAAGGATACTCACTTCTGAGTGCCAAAATTCCAGCCTCCAATAGCTAGTAGTGTGACAAGATTAGGGTTGCTGTAAAAAAATATGAGAGAATATCAGTGTTGCTGTAACCCAGGACTGAAAGTGAATGTTTTTCCAAAAACTGAAATAGTGAACAAAAAAGACATTTTTGGCGCTCTCAATGGGCCGGCCCGCCCGCCCGCCCGCCCGCCCGCGGTCCTAGAAATCTTCAAATGAAGACCTCCAGAAGTGCAGATGCAAAACGCATCATCAAACCACCCACCCATCCCAGGGCAGACTAGCAACGCCACTTAACTATTTTAAGAAATAAATAAGAAATACAAAAGAAGAAAACTACAAACCTGTTCTTAAGAGCTTGAAACTCTGGGAAGAGACGGTCTTCATCGTTCCATTCATAAGGTGCAATCTTATTTTGATTCATAGTGGCAAAGGCATAAATCAAATGAGTGCAGAGATTTGGATCAATGTTACTTGGAAAAAACTTGGCTGGTTCAGGCCTGTACTGGGACCAGTTGGTGAAATAGCAAACCAGTTTGTAGGCAGAGCCTGGTAAAGGGACAAGAAAGCACAATCCATGCTACAGATGACTTTTAAAACTATGACTTTTAAAAATGATCCCCATTAGATCAACTGAATTGTATTAGGGGCACAAAGGATCAACTGGTTCTTCTACACTACACCTAGCACTAGGACAAACTTCTAAACATTTCATTCCATAATTATGGATCTTCTTTCTTCTTGTCAATATGATAATATAAGTCTAGTTCAGAGAAATTCCCACATCTTTTCCCTCGATTGAAAGGGAGAGAGCTGGGGAGACACCTTTGAGCAGACAAACGGGAAGAGAAAGGGTTATATTATACATGTAACATGCAGCCTCTGCCTCCCCTACTAAAACTTCACTCAAGATTGCAGCCTTTCACAGTTGCTCTGTGTGTGTGTCAGAACTGTGTTCCACAGTTGTTCTCTGTGTGTGTGTGTGTGTGTGTGTGTGTGTGTGTGTGTGTGTGTGTGTGTGTGTGTGTGTGTGTGTGTGTGTGTGTGTGTGTGTGTGTGTGTGTGTTTTAAAACAACCCTTGAGGGAAAGAATCACACAATATAATTGCATAGCTTGATGTGTCGTTTGAAATGGCCCCATCTTCCTTTCAGGCAACCTGGTCCCTCTCCTGTTCACTGATCCCACTAACAGCATAATCCTATGCATGTCTATTTGGAATTAAGTAAGTAGATCAGTGAGGCTTGCTCTCAGGTAATTATGTAGGATTGCAGCCTCAGTTTAACTCTGTTCCCCTATGAATTTCAAATGCCCAAATATCAATAAACCATCCTTTTAAAGCACATTGCCCTTTCCAGGAACTTCAGTGGTATAACAGCAATAATAAGGTTCTAGCCAGTTGAATTCATTATGTGATCACTGTTGCATTTCCTTGTGAACTGCAGCTGCTTAATGAATACCACACTGGCTTAATTAAACAGATGCTGCCTTCTGACACATAGACCCAGGGAAAATATATTTGACCCAGTTGGCTGTGTGATACTTGGGAAGGATTTCTACATTCTTCCAAACAATAATATACCTCAAGGATATTAAGAGTAGGAGAAGGAAATGGATATGATAAAACGGAGGAATCAAAATTTAAAATAATCATTATACTCTGTTTACTATAATGATATAAGACTTTCTCACCAAGCTGCAGTTGCAGCAAAACGGCCAAACCTGCAAGAGAAAGGTGAATGTGTTAGAATATTTTTTGGGGGCTTGCATTTGAAAGTAGGGCTAAACCAAAATGGGGGGGTCATGTTTCATAATAGACTTTGTACCCTGCACATCAATCACTGTCCGCACACCTGTTTCTGGGATCATTTTGGAAGCTCAAAATAGGACAAAGATGTTTACTTATTCAGAGAGAAGGCAGGAAGTACTGCCCTCCTTCGGGCAGCCATATTTGGTTGGCAACATGACATACTCAGGATGACACCTACTCAGAGTGAGGGCAGTGTTTCACGCCACCACTCTGATTTGGCTTCATAGTACTTAATCAGAATACATAGCGCAAGCATCATGTACCCAAGTCAGATTGGCTGCATGATGATGTGATGTCATCACATTGCAAACGCGATCCTTAATTGGTTCAGATCTCCTAAGGCAGAAGCCCCGTCTAAAAAATAGTGCTGAACCTGCAACTTAAGGAAAGCAGCAGCAATGAGCAGACAATGAACAACATGCAAAAAAAGTAGAGAGGGGTTAAGAAAGCTCCAACTCTCAAAAAAAAAATGCCATGAAAATGTTCATAGTCAAACATTTGGATTCTCGAATATGTGATGCCATGTTGAACACTAATGGCATTTCTCAGAAGAATGGAGCTGTAAAGCGATTTCTGCAACACTTCCACCCAATGGCCTTTAACATCAATGCTGCTGGCAACTTCTCTCTTTCTGGACAGTGTTGGAAACTGAGTGGCACATACTCACCAAACCACAGCAGACCCTTCCCCATCTTTCCTGACAGTGGTGACAGATCAGCAAGTGCAGTCCATGGCAAGTGTTGCTTTATACAGAGAGGAAAGTCCCACTTATCAGTGTGGGACCCAGGCACCTGCAAAGAGGGAGATGGACTGCCAACATGTTCAGATGCAATCAAGGCAAATCTCATTATTCAAGGACAACTGCTCAGATGTCTTCATGAGTGAGCTATGGAAGAATTCAAATACAGTCCATTTTCTCCAGGGATAGATGTACAGTATAATTCATTCAGCTATACTTTACTTGCCCCAGATTTTACCAATCTCGCTCCATAGAAATCAACGCAAGGCTAACTCCTGTTTAAAATTATTTTTTTCTTCCCTGTCTGTTAGATATAATATCTTCTCCCCATAGGTGAGCTACAGTGTGTTATAGGACCAGGGCTAAGGGAGGCATATAGGGAGAGAATTAGGAACCTGTTCTATACATAGAAATGGCTAGTTAAGGCATTGGCTTTCACTGCAACCAGAAATTAATCTGAACCAGGACTCACAAATGGAATATGTCCAGTGCCAGATCTCAGTCCTTTGAGAAATGATCACAAAAAGGCCTTTGAGCATCTACAGAATGCATGAGAGTAACAATTTGTAACCTCCTTACATCTGGGATTAGCTGAAGGGACATCCATGGCAGCAAACATGACTCCTAAGATTCAAATAACACATTTTCACACATGTTGTGTCCAACACAGAGGTTAGGAACATCTAGGATTATGCAGACAAGCATCCATGTCAAAAGATATGACTCCTCATCAAATCAGCTCTGACATCCCTCATTTTCACACATGATGCATCCAACACAACAGTTAGGGACCGTTGGAGTTCTGAGCCTTTCTGGTTACTCCTATTCTAAGAACATAAGAACATAAGAAGAGCCCTGCTGGATCAGGCCAAAAGCCCATCTAGTCCAGCTTCCTGTATCACACAGTGGCCCCACCAGATGCCTCAGGGAGCACAAGACAACAAGATAACCTGTTTCCCGTTGTCACTCCCTTGCACCTGGCACAGAGAAAACCCACTTCTAAAACCAGGAGGTTGCTTATGGCTTGTAACCTGTGATGGTCTTTTCCTCCATGAATCTGTCCAAACCCCTTTTAAAAGCATCTAGGCCAGGTGCCATCACCACATCCTGTGGCAAGGAGTTCCACAGATGAATTACACGCTGGGTGAAGAAATATTTTCTTTTGTCTGTTCTAACTCTCCCTCCTCTCAATTTTAGTGCATGTCCCCTGGTTCTGGTGTTATGCAAGAGGGAGAAGAATTTCCCTCTATCCACTCTCTCCATCCCATGCATAATTTTATACGTCTCAATTATGTCCCCTTCAGGTGCCTTTTTTCTAGACTGAAAAGCCCCAGACGCTGTAGCCTTTCCTCATAATTCTGTAATGGCAACCTATCTGAGAGTCAGAAATGTTGTCTGGGTAGGACAGAAGTGAATATTTAACATATAATGAACATACTTTGTGTTAGAATCTAACTATTGTGGGGTCGTTTGTGATGAACAGGAGATTGGGTGCATATTTATATCTCCAATTTAGAATATGTTTTAATTATTTGGATCCACAGATGCCTTGTCTAAATGAAAAGTATTTCTGCTTGCATAAGGAGGCCCCCAAGTTTTCTACTGACTTCACCTGCAAACCCATCTCCCACACTATTCCTAAGGGTCTTCTGACCCTCAAGATTTGCTTTGGGGGGTGCAGAAAGCATCAGTGGAGTGAAGGGGGCGCAAAGTCCTATTCTGTGAGCAGAATATTGCTCATAGTTCTCTGGATCCAACCCTATCACTGTTTGACCGTAATTAAGAAATGCCTGATATGGCCAAGGCTGCAAACCTACGCACACTTACCTAAGAGTAAGCATCATTGAAGACAATGGGAAAATGCTGAACAAGCATGCATAAAGGATCATTTTACACTAGTTTAGTGATGCAAACAGTCAAAAAAGCCTTGATCTCCTTGGCTCCCATCCATTGAACTACCTTAGCCTTGGAACTATATTGATAAGAAACACAAAACTGTAAAGGGTATTGACAGAGGCAAACTAAGAGTGATTAGCTGCCCTACTGGTGGTCCTGATAGGTTCTAACTCTGCAAGGTGTCAAAACATCAAATGTGCCCTTCAGGCAATGATGAATGGTCTGCAACTCACCTGTGCTAATCACTAAAGTCTCTCAAGGCTGTTCAATACACCCTGCCCTGAAACTGCCAGTTATATACAGGGACAGATCAGCTATTCGGCAAGCCAAGAGGCTAGTTGCCAAGGGAACATAGCATTCCTATAACATATAAAACAGGGCTGCCTGGGCAAGAGACACAGGCTTGGCAGTTACTTCTTCATGATACAGTCAGTTCTCATTATCCACTAGGGTTAGGTTCCTGGAAAACCTAGCAGATACCAAATTAGTAGATACCGAATCATTGGGAAAATAGGGTTAGGTTTGGGGACCCTCTTCGCCATACACTACTGTATACACTATATGAACTTTGTTAACCTGAATCTTACCTTCAAGTTGTATCCTAAATTTTACCTTGAAGTTGTATGGGCTGGGTGATAGCGGGGGCAGCATCCAGTATATCACATTGGCTCTTTGTTATGGAACAATTCCTGTCTCTAACAAATTATTATTCCTTCCTAACAACATTATGCAAATATAAAAGGTATAGTACAGTATCCTGGAAGCGCAGAGAGAGCAGGAACATTTCCCATTGTGTTGCAAATGGCATTCAACAGAAAACATACACACAGTAACTCCAGAAGAGTCAGAATACCTTTTACAGTAAATGCAGCAAGGCAGGGAAATTTGCCCCCAAAGCTAGGCTTACCATATCCAAAGGGGGACAGGGTGCCTACACCTTTAACCATTGTAAAAAGAGGGAATTTGGGCAGGTGCAGCTTGTTGCACCCTTCCATTATGAGCTGCACCTGCCCAAATTCCCTCTTTTTACAATGGTTAAAGGTGTAGGCACCCTGTCCCCCTTTGGATATGGTAAGCCTACCCAAAGCAATGTGGAGAAAAAAGCTAAGTACACACCCATGAGAACAATGGCCCCAACCGCAGATAAGTGAATTTGCAGATAGCGAATTCGCATATAAAGCTTGTAGTCTCACTCAGCATCATATATCGGAAACAACATTCCACAGTAATTAGAACTCATTGATTTTCAGCCCTCAGTCAATTCCCAGGGTTTAGCTTATTTGTGGTGAAAGCCAACAGACCAGCTACAGAGCCAGACCACGAGAGCAAATTCAGGCCAATACTACAAGGCTCAGATTCCGAACCGAGTTTTCCAAGTAAGCAATGCCAAAAGTATGCATGCAGTTAACAGCTCCATAACCATGAAAGGGGATGTAGCTCTTACTAGACTCCTCCCAGCCTCTCAGCAGCCCACTAGAGCCAGCCAGAGTGAGCAAAACTGTCTGAGTAAGGATAATGCTTTGTGCTCTCTCGCTCTCTCTAGGGAAGCCTTGGGGAAAAAATGCAGGCAGCCACTGTAACTCAAAACAAAGCATTATCATTCCTGTCAGGACTGCAAAGCAGGCAGTAGAAACAGTGAAGAAGTTAAGGCTGAGGAGCAGTTTCAGGGAAGGTTTTTGCCAAATAAGCTCAAGTAAGAACTTTTGGCTCAGCCTTACTACGGTATGCATTCTCAATGTTAACTCAGTAGATGTCAGGGAAGAGCAGTAATAGAAACCCTTCCAGCCTAAGCGCCAGGACTGCTTACTGGAGAAACTGCTGCACTCCCCTGCTGAGCAAAAGAGAGCTTCAGAGTGCCGGAAATGCAGGTAGGAGATCTACCTCATGTGACATCCTAAAGTCTCCCAGGTGTTTTTTTTAGTTGTGAACCTTGCTGCTAATGAGGACTGAGGCATCACTCAAATGAGCTCCTCCTCGTATGTCAGTCATTCCACACATTACACAGCAGCAAATCCAGATCCACCACCAGGGAATACTTGATCACAGCAGTGTACGTGCAGGCGCAATCCAAACCTACTTAGGCCACCGTTGTAACCAGCAGCCCAGCGAAAACAGGAGGCCCCAGAACAAAAAGGGGATTCAAATCCCCTCCAAAAGGGGAATTCAGAGGGGATTTGAATCCCCTTTCCATTCTGGGGCCTCTCGTTTTCGCTGGGCTGCTGGTTACAACAGCGGCCTAAGTAGGTTTGGATTGCACCCTGCATGTGTTACCAAAAGTGCTGGTTCTTAGGGGGAATTCACCCAACTCTATGGAACATGGGGTCTTAGACTGGATAACAGATCAGCGTAATGCAAGAGCATCCCTTTTAACTTAGCAAAGAGAGACGGAGAGAAATAACTTCCAATCAAAGTATTAGGCTTATTTTTTAAAAAAGGATAAAGGTAAAATTGTTCATACAGAGGTAGCCTTACCAGAGTCCCAGAAATGACCGGGATTGTCACGGTAATGAGGATCATCCCGGTCATCCTGGGCTGCCCTCCCCAGCATCCCGGTTGCCGTGCAACTTTCCAGCACTTCAAACGGCTGTAAAAAGTTTAAAAAAAAACCCTGATTCACAACTTCTGGTTTCGCGTTGTAACCAGAAGTCGCTGTGAATTGTTTTTTCTTTAACTCTTTAGCAGTTTAGAGTAGGACGTGATTGTGGGCGGAGACAGCCTCGCGCGCCTGTGCGTGGCTGGGAGCACTCGGAAAGCGTCCAATTGAACTCGGATCCTTTCCGAGTGCCTCTAGCCTCGCGCTGGTGCGCGCGAGGCTGGAACGTCTCCGAAACCATCCGAGTGAACTCGGTTGGTTTCCGAGTGCATCCAGCCTCGCGCAGGTGCACGAGACTAGGAAGATAAAGATGAAGACACACGGCAGCGGGGCAGTCCTGGATGGCTGGGACGAAGAGGAGAACAAAGAAGAGGAAGAGGTACGCTGAGCGTGGGCTGTGGTGAGTGGCAGCGAACTCAGTGACCCCTTGGATGTCCAGCCGGCTCAACATTAAATAAATACAGTATTTTACCTTTCCCCGTGCCTCAGAGCATGTGCAGAGTGCCACCGCTGTTTTCGTCCCAGCCAGCTGGCTGCGTTGTGGCGGCCAGCACTGGCTGTCACAATGCACCTGGCTGGCCAGGACGAAAACAGCGGCGGTACTCTGCATGTGCTCAGAGGCACGGGGGAAAGGTAGAATACTGTATTTAGTTTTTAATCGATCTGCATTCCTGACTCAACATTAAGGAAAATCACTGTGAAATGACAGGGGATGTTGCCCTGGGCTAGATACCAGAACAGCTAAAATGCAAATTCTCATGCATTCTAGGAGAATGAATGCAGAATGTATGAAACTAAGTTTACAATTGTAACAAAGCAGGCACAATCAGGATATTACATTGTTTACAGTATGGCAATGGCAGGCAAAATATGTAGCCTTACCATAGTCCCGGTTCTGACCGGGACAATCCCGGTTCGGGAGCCCAATCCCGGGCTCCCAGCCGGTCTCCCCATTGTCCCGGCCAGCTGGGACTAGCCCCAGATGCAGCGCTAATGCGCTGCGTCTTTCAGCCTCGTCGCATACTCGCGCGAGGCTGGGTGCTCTCCGAAACAGCCCGAGTTCACTCGGGCTGTTCCGGAGAGCTCCCAGCCTCGTTGTGTATTTGCGCGAAGCTGGGAGCTCTCCGAAACGGCCCGAGTTTACTTGGGCTGTTCCGGAGAGCTCCCAGCCTCGTCGCGTATTTGCACGAGACTAGGAGCTCTCTGAAATGGCCCGAGTTTACTTGGGCTGTTCCGGAGAGCTCCCAGCCTCGTTGCGTATTCGCATGGGACTGGAAGCTCTCCGAAACAGCCCGAGTAAACTCGGGTTGTTTCGGAGAGCTTCCAGCTTCGCGCGACTATGCAGCGGGGCTGGAAGCTCTCCAAACATTGCGGAGAGCTTCTAGCCTCGCTGGGAGGAATTCCCCACACCCCTGGCCACGCCCCCAATCCCGGCCACTATTGCCTCTGCCCCCCCCTGCATTGGGGGGGATCTGGTAAGGCTAAAAATATGGAGATGACATTCCAGGGGGGGGGGGGAAGGAACGCCGTTAAGTTTTGTTACAACCTTACAGGATTATATATTTGCATTCAACTAGAAATGCCAGAGGGATTATCTTCTTCCAGGATATGTCTGGGAGGTGGGAGAGGGGTCACATAGAATCTGAGCTTGAACAGAGTTTTTTGTCTTTAACCAAAGTCTTTTGAGAAAAACATGGCCTGTAAGAGTCCTGTTCATTTGGTGCATAGAGAGGTGCCAGGAAACAGTTCATTCTGCACCTTACCATTCCTTGGTGTTATCGTATGGAACAGGGTTGCTTGGTATCAGAGTCCATAATACATGTACTGGTAACATAAGATACATGCATTTGGTTCATCCATCCTTTATCTATTATTTAGACCAGAGGTTCGCAACCTGTGGTACACGTACCCCTGGGGGTACACGAACCGACAGGCGGGGGTACGCCAGTCAGCATCGGCTTTTAGTTTTTTAAATTTAAACTCCTGACTCACAGCTGACTTACAGCTGATAAGGCACAGACTGGCAAGGCTCCCATATTAAAAAAAAACCCTCTGCCAAATCTCTATATAAACCCCTTTCCAGCAATTACATCCAAGTTAGGGTAAGTTCTCTGACTAAATAGTCCCTAATTTATTACTAAAAAGAAAAACTTCATTGACAGTGAACATAGAAGATTCTTGTGCAACAAAACCACCACTTCTCTCCCCCCAGACTGTGTTCCCAAGTGGAATGCAAATTAAGTGCTTTCCTAGTGGCTGGTTCAATTTATATGCTGGATTTTAGAATACATAGTTTCTTCCATTTAAAGAAGGCAGCTCTTATGGTAGATTGAGCTGGTTCTCTGCCTTCTTATCTTAAGGACACTAAGAAGGAAATTGCTTTGGTTTATTTTTGGATGGGAGACCTGTGGTGATATTTTCTTTTAAAATAAAAAAGGGTGGCAAAAATTGGAAAAAAGGGTGGCTAACAGTGTAAGATGAGTAATTTTAATGATTAAATTTTACATTTTAATAATTTAATTTATTAATGCTAATTAATTAATTGGCACAGGGGGTACTTCAAAAAATTTGACCATGCCAGGGGGTACACTTGGTGAAAAAGGTTGAGAACCCCTGCACTAGAACATCTAATATCAACCCCAGACGTAGAAACAAAGTACAGGCCTAACGTTCCAATTGGTTTTATAAAAAGTCACTAAGGCCACTGAACAATCATTACTATCTCCTGAAACAAATGAAAATGTGTGGAACAGAGGACTTGCTTTACTGAAATTTTTGCATCCTTAAATCAACCTCTCATCAAAAAATTATCTGTTAGAACATAGTCTCTGAATACCAACAGTGCAATCCTATGCATGTCTTCTCAGAAGCAAGTCCCATTGTGTTCAATTGGGCCTACTCCCAGGAAAGTAAGTTCACGGTTCTGGAATGCTCCTTGTGAACAATGTGCTCATTGTTCACAAATGAGCACAGAGAGCTCATGTGCCAGTCATCCGTATCCCCTCTCCCCACTCCCAGATTTAAGTGTTACACAAGCTCTCTACTGAAATTCTGTCTGTATATGTATATTTGTGTGCACAGAAGGACAACATTGTATGTAATTTCCTCATAACTTCCAAAACAGAATAACAGAAGCATCAAGACACCAAGACGTGTGAATAAGCTTTATTGCTCCATATGAAGGGGAAGGGGAGTACAACGTAGAGAGAGATCGTTGTCAACACGTTGTTTCAAAGGGTCTTTAATTCTTTGGCCAGTCGCAACACGTACAGGATACATTAAAGACCAGGCCAGCTGCACAAGACATGGGGAACGTCTGACCTCCACTGCATTGGAAGAACTTATTGGGATCGTGCTCATTAGCATAAAAGCCGTCGGATTTGTTTGCACAGAATTCAGACTCATCTCCAGGGGTGGGGCTGGGAGCATCTGGATCTGGAGTGGTTGTAGGTGGAGGAGGGGTGGTTGTTGGTATAATAGTAACGCCCGGGTCACCACAAACTGAAAGAAACATACATGGATCAGGAATCTGGTCTTGTCTTTCATGCACTAGTAATCTTCCTGTAACCATATACAGCAAGTCCTCAAAGTTGTCGATAGGTTCTTCGAAACTGCAACTTTATGCGTAACAACTTATAATGAAACCAATTTTACCGTAGACTAATTGATATATGTAAACAAGAGTTTACGGCATATTTCTGGTCACAAAATCATCATCAAACTTCTAAATAAAAGACCCAAAACGCTTCTAATAAAAAACTTTGAAATAAATGTGAGTTTTTCTGCGCTGGAGAAAGCCCACGCAGACATGGGGAGAACGTTCAAAGTCCACACAGACAGTAGCCCTGGCCAGGAATCTTTTTTTTTCTCAACAATTTATAATGAAACAACTTTAAATGAAGACTTACTGTAGTGCGTAAGTATAAAAACAAACTGCATCAGGAAGGGGAAATAATAGTGAGCTGCATCTTCATAATGGGAAATAGAATCACTCTCTTACAATTCAAGTGACTGAATATCAGAGCATTATAGAACACAGTTGCATAGGGAGACAAATTCTGTCAATATTATTTTCAAATGGAATATATAAATTCAGGATAAAGGGAGATTCTTTCCTAAAGGTTGTTTCTGAGCCATTCAATAGCCGCTAAACATTCAGAGTAAAGCATGCCTGCTTGGGAGCTTTCCATTCTGCTAGTTTGCTGCTGTAATACTAAATCGGAACTGCAGAAGTCCCTGAAAAAGGAGATGCCATCATGTTGTGTAAGATGAGGTGCAAAGTTCCATATAAACAGTGCCACCTGCACTGATCCTGTGGACATATGAAGCTGCCGTATCCAGAGTCAGCCCAATAGTCCATCTAGCTCAGTCTACACAGACTGGTAGCATGTCTCTAGGGTTTCAGATTGGGGTCTTCCCCACTGTACCTAGAAACAACAAGAACTGAACCTGGAACCTTCTATATGCAAAACACGTGCTCTACTACAGAGTTATGGCTAGAGGTGGGAGAAAATGGTTTTTTTGTTTTTTGCAAATTTCGGTGTTTAACCAAAATGAAATAGCAGAAAGCGGTGTTATGTGTTTTTATTCCAAAATTTCCCATTTTTATCAATTGTAACAGCTTTAAAAGAGCGGTATAGGTTAAAGAGCGGTATAGGTTAGGTGGTATAGGTTGTATAGTGTCAGCAGATGAAGAGTGACGCAAAATTACATGTTTGTTTTTGCAGATTTTTTAGTAGAAAGTGGTGTTATGTATTATAAATACTGTGTGTGTGTGTGTGTATATATATATATATATATTATATATATATATATATATATATATATATGTGTTTTTATTTCATTGTCACCATTTTCTCCTGCCCCTAGCTAATGGCCTTTATCCTATGACCTCTTGTGAAAATCAGCTTATAGAGACTACCTAAACTGCCCACATAAACATTGTATGTTGGTTCAAAAATAGGTGGTATTCTGGGAATCATTTTCCCCCACAGGAAGCACGAACCGAGTTCACAAACTGAGTTCCATGCTATCTCCTTCTTATAAGTGAACAATACAAGTAGTGGTTTTATATATCCTGAAATTCAGCAATGTTATAATATTGATTAATAAGTTTTTCTGGTTCCTGTTAGAAGTTTCACTGGCACTTATATCCTAATTTTCCACCTACTTGGTCAATCAAGGCAAATCTCGTCATGCTAGATATGTGGTGTATTTAGGAGTAAATTATTTCACCTGGGTAGACTGACAACATAAGCAAATTGAGTAAGAAAGCATTATTTGTCCAGTTAACCAGTGAGAATTAAAGGAATGGGACACACAAACGATTTGATCTTGCATTATTAATGTCACTGGAAATTTTGACGCCAGTTTCAACAGATACAGAATCTGAACCTAATTTGTAGTGGTTATGGCTGAAAGGGGAACTGAATCCAACCTCCCAACTGCTACCGTGTTTCCCCGAAAATAAGACAGAGTCTTATATTAATTTTGGCTCCAAAAAATGCAGTAGGTCTTATTTTCAGGGAGGTCTTATTTTCCCAACCTGGGGCGTGACCCCCCCCCCCCAGAAACTTACTTTGACCGATTAAAGCTTCATTCTTTCCAGAGGGTGCAAGGCCTGCATGGCCTGTACTCGAGTCCTCCACCATGGAGACGACATGCTAGAGAGACTCTGCAAGGTTGCAGCCTCCTTGCAGGCCTCTCTAGCACATCGTCTCTATGGTGGAGGACTCAAGTACAGGCCTTGCAGAGCCTTGCACCCTCGGGAAAGAACGAAGTTTAAATTGGTCAAAGTAAGTGCCGGGGGGTCGCGTTGGCTGATGATCCTAGCTAGGTCTTACTTTTAGGGAGGACTTATATTGACAAGTACCAGCAAAAATCATGCAAAAATGAAGGTAGGTCTTATTTTCAGGGTAGGTCTTATTTTCAGGGAAACAGGGTATCAGCCCAGTATCCTTAACACACACCCTTCCTCTTATTAAAAATAAAGTTGCAAAGAACCAACTGTAAACAGGAATGATGACTTCTTTTTGGAATTCCTCAAACTCTCCTTCACATCAACTTACCATTGCCTGCAAGTAGGTTCTTCAACTCATTTATCAGAGGGTAACGTCCTTCACCACAGAAGGAGCCGCTGAAGTCATCCAAGTCAATAGCCCACACCATGCCTCCACCAAATTTGTTCTCCTTCACAAAGTCAGCCTACAAGCGAAATGATAAATCTACAGTCATGACAGGCTCAGCATGCAGACATGTAACTTCTTGAGTGAAGAAAATTAAAATTAGTCTAGTTTCAAGAAAAACATATAGGCTATTACAATTGAACATTTCATCAGTCAAGAACCTAAGCTTGAACCTAACGAAGTACCTAAACTCACGACGCAATCCAATATTGTACGGGCACCAGCACCAGGTGTCACAAATGTGCCATAATCCGGGCCCCGCGCACACCGGAGCAGATAAGGCTGCTCTGAACGGCGCGGGGACTGAGGGAGGACAGGGGAGGAGGCCTAACAGGGCAGGAGGAGGACGGGGGTGGATCGGACCTTGTTGGACGTCATATCCTATCCCCCCTCCTAGGCCCCTGCAGCCAACACAGGGCTGCTTTATTCTCCATCAGCTAAACAGCTGCCAGAGAACCGAGTAGCCCCATTGCGGTGGCTGAGGGTTTACCCGGGGTGAGCAGGCATTTGTCACCCCGAGTAGACCTCCAGCCAGTCCCTTTCCTGGATAGGATTCAGCGTAGGCCGCGTGCCCCACGCTAAAGAGCCTACGCCAGAGGGGGGGATAGTATTGGGCTGCCCGTGTTTGTGATATACAATTTCACCAAGTATCACCAGTGCCCTTTGGATGTTCTACCAACCATGTGTGAGCACTCCCCTCCAGCTGGGAGAATGTTGAAATGACCCAACCACATGGGTTGGATCTGATTGCATAATTCTTTTCCTAGGGAATCAGCATCCACAGCACAGTGTTGATTCCAAGAGAAAGATCCAAGGAATTAAGCCTAGCCCAAATAGTTGATAGTGCAATCTTATAAATGTTTATTCAGAAGTAAGTTCCACTGTGTTCAGTGTGGTTTACGTCCAGGTAAACGTGCACAGGAATTCAGCTCAAGTCTTTAAAGGTTCTGCCAGTCATGTGAGAGCTACTCATAAGCAAGCTGCTCCCACATAGTTGGGAGAAAATCTCTCAACCAGGGTGGTTCAACATGCGACCCTCAAAGTCTTTTGGGGCGGTCCTTGGCAAGATCGGCGAGACTGCGGTGCAAGCCTAAAAGCAGCGGTAGGAGGCTCACCGCGGCAGGCGAAGCTGCTGCGCACATTTTTTCTGTGCTTGGAAAAGCCCTCCCATCTGCTCTGACCTCCTTACCACTATGTTTAGGCTCGCATTTGGCCTTCGAACCTGGAAGTAAGTGGCAATGACATCATCGCGTGACATGTTTTGCATTATCACCACTTGCTTCCGGGTTCCATGCTTGGGAGGACAAGTTGGACTGCCCTGATCTAAACAATCTGAATTTTTAGATTGTGAGCCCTTTGGGGACAGGGAACCATTTGATTTCTTTTACTATGTAAACTGCTTTGTGAACTACCGGTACTCTTGCTGAAAAGCAATATATAATTATCATCATCATCAACAACATCATCATCATCAACGGACACCTCTGTTTACGAACAACATGGTGGCTCCTATTTCCAAACTGATTATGAAAAGTATGCAGCATTTAGGCATTTGAGACACAACCTGGAGAAATAGGAGACTGTGTAAAAGGAAAAAGTCATTGTTAATGAAGATAGCCTTACTTTGTATCCAAAGCTCTTTTTGTTGTCAAATCCAACCCACTCAGAACCTTTGTAGGCATAGGGGACACACTGATCTTCAATCCAATTAACAGTAGCATCCTTCACAAAGGTACAGATCTGAAAGAATACCATGGTGTTAATGGATGGATTTTTAAAGAGTCTCATTTTGATTGGATGTGAATCCAGCGCAACCGTCAGTCAGAGTACTGACAGAGAAGCATTTTTTAAAGGTCTATCTCGTGGAAGGATTAAAAAAGTGGAAAGCTGAGGTTTCACTTTAGAACAAGCATACCATCCATGGGTTGCCAGGACAAAAACATGGGAATATAAATCATAAACTTACCTCATAGTAAGCCCAGAAGCCGGCCTCACGGGTGTACGGTCCAGAAGAGCCAGCGCCGGAAGCTGGAGCACCAACTGATGTGTCACTGGAAGTAAGCCTAAAGGTGCGCCCATAGGTGGGAAATCCCATAATGAGTTTCCCTGCAGGAACGTTATTGTCTCTCCAGTATTTCATGGCAAACTCCTACAAGAATGACAGTGAGAAGGCATCACACAACCATTGTTTATCAACAAAAAGAAGCCTGCTTTAAAAAAAATGAATAGTGTTCCATGTTCTTACGCAGTTGAAATATTTGTAGTCTCCAATATCAGCAGATCCAGCATGCAGGGGGCTGTTGTGCCCTGTGAAAGTGTCCCAACCACCATGGAAGTCGTAGGTCATCACGCTAATAAAATCTAGATATCTGCAACAGAAGTGCAAGTTAAATTTAAACTGATAAAACAATAAAGCTCTAAGCAAGATATTGTCATTGAAGGGTTCTCTCTCCAGTTTAGGAAGCTACAGTGTTCATTTTCACATGAGCAAATTTGCAAATTAAAATACTGTATTAAATTTTCCAATGTATTTGGGCGGGGGGAGGGAGGGCTTCTTGTCAGCCTTGCCAACATGGAATATGCCTGAGAGATCATAATCCAGAATCCAGGGGTAATTAAACTCAGACTCAGGCCTAGAACCTATTTTCAGTTTCAAGGCTCAGCTCTGAAACGTGAAGCAAAAACTAACAAGGGAGCACCTCTTCACATGTACCATGTACCTTTCCTTCAGCACTGTGTAACCATAGCCAGTCACCAGACATTAGGGCTTCCGGGCCACAAGATATTGGTTCCAAAAGTAAGCTTAAGCAATTAAACATTGCCATAACTGCATTCCAGAAAGTTACTTACTTTCCTATTTCTTCTATTTCATATCCGGCATCAATAGTTGGTTTACCAGCAGAAACAGCTGCTGTCACCAACAACCGCTGGTTCCCAGTCTCTTTGGCCTCTTTATCAAAAGCTGCCACCATTTCCTAGAGAGAGAGAGAGAGAGAGAGAGAGAGAGAGAGAGATCTTTGAGGTCTAGTCTTCAAGTAATGAGGACTTTCCTTGACAAAACTCTTTTCTGCAGTTACTAACGTTCTTCCTTAGCTGCTAAATATAGCCGACAGATTGATTTCACACCTGTATCAAGATGGTGAAACGATGCTTGTCTTCAGGGGGGCTGCCCCTAGAGCCAGGATATTCAAAGTCCAGATCAATCCCATCAAAGCCATATTTGCGGAGATATGCAATAACTGAGTTTATGAAGATCCGGCGGTTGGCTGAAGTGGAAACCATAGTAGTGAATCTGGAAGAAACAACAACAAGAAGAATCTTACGGCATCTCTTAAAGGCTAACATATTTCTAGTGGCATGCACATGCATAGGCAAAAGCCTACTTCAGGAAAATCGGAGGAAAACAAGTATTCTTGACCAAGACTTGTTAGTGTTATTCAGTGTTATTCAGTCTTTACTGAGAGCTGACATAGTTCAGTATATTTTATTTTTATTTTATTTAAATGATTTTTACCCCACCTTTCTCTCGATAAGGGCAATCAAGGCGGCTTACAATAAAACATGTTAAAATACATAATAAAATATAACACAATACAAATATAATAAAAATAATATAATATAAAATACATAAGAGGCTGATGTATACATACAGGTTCTCTGGTTTGAACCTTGCTGCTGCCTCAACCTTATTAGATGGCCTTGGGCAGACCACTCCCTCTCACCGTTTATATTCCATGTGAAATATTACTTTTTAAATTACATCTATGGTGTCTATAGAGAATCGTGGTCAGTAACAGTTTTCAGTTTTTGCTGGACATTCAGCCTGTGTGTCATTAGCCTTTTTTAATCTTTATGATCTCCTTTCCTTCCTGCTTTCCATCTTGGAAAGTTGAAAAGAAGTTGCAACAGACCAGAATCTGCAACGATACACACCAGGAATATACGGGTGTGTGACATACCGTGACATACCAGAAGGAAGGGGCAGGCAAGCAAGAGAAAGGTTGCCCTTCCTCTTTCTTGCATTGGTCATTTTCTCTCTCTTTCCTGTTTCAAGAGGGAAATCAAAAGGGGCTGAAACCTATTAGGTGCTAGGCCGCAATACTCAGGGTCAGGGGGTCTGATTCAATTCAGTCTATCAAATGCCACGCCCCTTTGGTGTGCCGTACTCCTCAGTCTACTACCAAAGTTCTATCTTGACCATCATCCCAATTTTTTTTCAAAGTTATGGGTTATAACTCACTTCTGAGTGCCAAAGTTCCATCCTCCAATAGCCAGTAGCGTCACCAAGGCAGAATTGCTGGGAAAAGAAAAACAGTTTTCTTAAAAACTGAAAACAGACTTAAGCATAGAAAATCTATAGTTACTATTACTGCAAAAAGAACATGCTGACTATTTATATTTTCTGACTATTAGGATTTCCAAGTGACTTCTACTTAATGCTTCTTCTTAAGTCTACGTCTACTTAAGCAACTTCTACTTAAGTCAAACAGCATTTGAGTTGTCAAAATAGTTCTTTCCTGAAGTCTAACGCCACCAATAAATCACTATCTTCAGATCAGATCTTCAGGCTATGGTCATTTTTCTTGGATTTTGAAATATCTGTATCAATATATGCTAAGGAAGAGTCTGCCCCACGACTTTTGCAGTGGCCCTCAGAACAGCTCTTTTAGACATAATTAAAAAGGTTGACAGCCTCTCTATCCTCCACATCATAGTTACTGTATATCCTAATGTTGCATCTAAGAAAAAACTGACCTCTGCTTTAGAGCTTGGAACTGGGGGAAGAGGACATCTTCATCATTCCATTCATAAGGGGCAATCTTATTGTCATTCATAGTTGCAAAGGCATACATGAGGTGAGTGCACAGATTTGGGTCCACATTGTTTGGGAAGTACTTGGCAGGTTCAGGGCGGTATTGAGCCCAGTTAGTGAAATAGCATACAACTTTGCAGGGATGACCTGGTAAAAAAAGTGGAGAGACAGTTGGCAGTTATTGACACAAAATTAATTCTCAGACTTGTTTTCTAGTTCAGCCCCTTATCCTGCAAGAGCATCACTTGGACAGTTCCCAAGTGTTGGGTGCACTGCAACTTGACAGTTGCAAGCCACACAGTATTGTGCTGACCTCTTGCTGGTTCTGCAAGATCAGAAGCTAGGAACGACATCAAAAAACCTCAGAGCTAGTTTATCCTACTTCCTTGAGTATCATACATTCCACAGATCCCACTCAGTTTAATGCTACAAACACTAAACGAGTCACAGACCACAGCTGCCATCCAGAAACTGAAGATTCAGCTGAGCCTGGGAGGACATTCTGCACAGAAAAAGTGCACACACTACCACCACTGAGCAAGTTGCTCAGTTTGCTGGATGACACATAATCCGCAGTAGGGTGTTAATAATATGAAATAGTTTGGATTTTAGATTTGTTAAACATATAAGTTGCAAACAAATGCAATATATTACACACACACACACACACACACGTACGTATCATGGCCTATAGCTAAGTCAATGAATAAACTCTACAGAGATGGGTAACTTGGGTGTCTTTGGGGGGGTTGTGTTATTCTCCAGTTGGTAGGCTAGAAGTTCCAAGTGTCTTTTGCCACAAAAACTGGCTTCCTTATAAACAACATGTCAGGACATTATATAGGAAATCAGAAAACGGAAATATTGAGGCTTAGAGTATCTCTCATTCTCTCCTATATTTCCTTTCCCCTGCAAGTAACACCGTGGGTCTGTTTTTTTAACTACACCTGGATGATCATGTAGTGTAGCCACAAGGGTCAGACAAAACATTGTTCAAGACTGGGTCCTAATCTGGCCCATGTGTCACCAGCTGTCCATCTTTCACCTACTAAACTGCTAACGCTAACTCTGGTCAACATCAAACTCACCATTTCCAGGATTTTCGCTTGGCTTAGGAGTTGTGGGTTCTTCAGGAGGCTGAGCAGAAGGGGTTGTGTCCTCAGGAAGGGGAGTTGTTTCCTCAGGAGGTGCAGTAGGGGGATCAGGAGGTGGAACAACACCACCATCACCACAACCTAAAAGAAAGAGTATTTTTTCCTCGTGCCCTGTTCCCAAGGGGTTCGTAATAATATTTTTTTAAAAACACCCAACAACAACGCTGGTTCAGGGGAATAAAAAAGACCCAGTATGGAGATAAATGTAATTGCCTGTTAATGTCAGTATATCAAACAAGTCTTCTCCTTTAAAGAGTCAGAAAGCATGGACTATGCTTTAAGATAGATAGAAGTCAGACCTTGCCAAGAGACACAGAATTGCCCCACAGTTACCCTAGCACTGATAGGGCACATTAGCATCCTATATTTTGGAAGCCTGGAGTTGGAGCTGGCATTTTTCCTACTATGTTCAGATTTCCAATGGGTGGCAGTACAGTACATCACATCTTCATATGGAAGCCAATCTAATTATCTAAAAGTCATTGGAGGCTCTTGCTTCACACAAGAGAATGAGCAGACTGGCCTTGTGCCTTTTACCGTGTCCCCTTACCCCCTGCAAGGAGACTCTTCAGTTTGTTGATTAATGGATAGGCTCCTTCACCACAGAATCCACCGCTGAAGTCATCCAGATCAATGGCCCATACCATGGCACCCCCAAACTGATTCTCCTTCACAAACTGGGCCTGCGAGAGAATTAAAAAAAAATACATTATGCAAAATACATTATGCAATTCAAAAAATACATTATGCAAAACGCTCCCTATAATCCCTTCTCATGCAGGGATCAGCCATGTTGGGCATCAGCCAAGGGCCCACACCCAGCTTGACCAACTCCTGAACCCTCCAACATTGCAGGCAGTGGTAGAGGAATTCAGCCAAGGGACTCGCATCACTGCTGCACCTGGCACAATATCTACAAATGGGAGCATCCCCCTGAGGTCCTTGCATCACCACGAAGCTTCTAGGAGGTGCTCCCATTGGTTGGTGGGGAGGATACAGTTGTCACACAAGCCTCTTGGCCAACAGACCACAGAGGGGTCCAGGGCCCTCAGCAACCTAGCGTAGGAACTATTCCCATGGGAGGCTTCAATTGTGATATTCATGATTGTTGTTGTTCAGTCGTTAAGTCGTGTCCGACCCTTCGTGATCCCATGAACCATATCCCGCCAGGCCTTCCTGTCCTCCACTATCTTCCTGAGTTCGCTCATTTTCATGTTTGTTGCATCGGTGATGCTGTCTAACCATCTCATCCTTGGCCTTCCCCTTCTCCTTTTGCCTTCAATCTTTCCCAGCATCAGAGTCTTCTCCAGAGAGTCCTCTCTTCGCATTAGGTGGCCAAAATATTTGAGTTTCAGCCTTAGTACCTGTCCTTCCAGGGAACAGTCAGGCTTGATTTCATTTAGAATTGACTGATTTGATCTCCTAGCAGTCCAAGGGACTCTCAGGAGTCTTCTCCAGCACCACAGTTCAAAAGCATCTATTCTTCGGCGCTCAGCCTTCCTTATGGTCCAACTCTCGCAACCATACATTGCTACTGGGAACACCATCGCCCTGACTATACGAACTTTTGTTGGCATGGTGATATCTCTGCTTTTTATTATGCTGTCTAAGTTTGCCATAGCTTTCCTTCCAAGGAGTAAGCGTCTTTTAATTTCATGGCTGCTGTCTCCGTCTGCAGTGATCTTGGAACCCAGAAAAGTAAAATCTGTTACTGCTTCCATTTCTGCCCCTTCTATTTGCCAAGAATTGATGGGACCCGATGCCATGATCTTAGTTTTATTAATGTTGAGTTTCAAGCCAACTTTTGCACTCTCCTCTTTCACTCTCATCAAGAGGCTCTTTAGTTCTTCTTCACTTTCTGCCATTAGGGTGGTATCGTCTGCATATCTGAGGTTGTTGATATTTCTCCCGGCAATCTTGATTCCGGCTTGTGATTCATTCAGCCCTGCATTTCTCATAATGTACTCTGCATATAAGTTAAATAAGCAGGGTGACAATATACAGCCTTGCCGTACTCCCTTCCCAATTTTGAACCAATCAGTTGTTCCATGGCCGGTTCGAACTGTTGCTTCTTGACCCGCATACAGGTTTCTCAGGAGACAGGTAAGGTGGTCTGGTACCCCCATCTCTTTAAGAATTTGCCACAGTTTGTTGTGATCCACACAATCAAAGGCTTTTGCGTAGTCAATGAAGCAGAAGTAGGTGTTTTTTTGGAACTCTCGTGCTTTCTCCATGATCCACCGCATGTTGGCAATTTGATCTCTAGTTCCTCTGCCTCTTCGAAACCCAGCTTGTACGTCCGGTAGTTCTCGGTCCACGTACTGCTGAAGCCTAGCTTGTAGGATTTTGAGCATAACCTTGCTAGCATGTGAAATGAGTGCAATTGTACGGTAGTTTGAACACTCTTTGGCACTGCCCTTCTTTGGAATTGGAACGTAAACTGACCTTTTCCAATCCTTTGGCCACTGCTGAGTTTTCCAAATCTGTTGGCATATTGAGTGCAGCACTTTCACAGCATCATCATTTAGCATCATCATCATCATATTCATGATACCATCTGATTTATCTGCATTCTGGCAGATATAGTTTTTACATTTCATTACTAATCCAGTTGAGGCAAAAGCTGACTCACCTGCAAAAATGCTGCTAGCTTTCCTATTTGAAAGTTTGGAGGGGGATGGCTTACCACGGTTTGATGTTGGCGGCAGCAGCAGCAATTGGGGGGCTGGGGTGTTTGGTTCTTTTCAGTTTATTCTGTGCCTCTGTGGGCAGTGATGTGGGCAGCACTACTCATGATATTGTGCCATTCTGAGAGGGACTCTTGAGTGAAAAAAAATGGTCAGAAATTCCTCAGAGTTTCCCCAAATCTCCCATTTTTGCCACCTGAGAATATGATGGAGAAAATGGGAAGGGCGTTTCAGATCAGCACTACAAGCTTATTTGTTCAAAGAAAGCTCTTACTTTGTATTCATAACTCTTGGCATTGTCAAATCCAACCCATTCATTCCCTTTGTAGGCATATGGGACCTTCTGGTCTTCAATCCAGTTAACTGTGGAATCTCTTATGAATGTGCAGATCTGCAAAGATACCATAATATTAAGAGGAGGAAAGAAATAGACATTGAAGTCAAGAGAACAGTAGCTCTGTACAGAATGTTCATTCTGGGTAGAACTGGCCACATAGTGAAAGGATTTGGGATCATACTTGCAGCCTTGTCCCAACTTTTCAAGCACTGACGATACCATTTGCACAGAAGCCTATGCACACACCAAACCATGTGCGCACTCGTCATGTGTGTGCTTCCTATTTATATCCTCTAGTTTTACAAGGGATGGATTGCATATAGCTGATGTATGTGTATAGGCTCCTGTGAAAATGCCACCTTGAACACATGGAGGAAGAAACCAGTGGGTGCAATTCTGATTTCTCTCCATGCATCTACCCAGAGGTAATATCACTCATTGGTGCCCATTCAATAAGAAGCAACTGATATGAATTTTCCCTAGATAATCACCTCATAGTAAGCCCAGAAGCCGGCCTCACGGGTGTATGGTCCAGAAGATCCGGCCCCTGAGGCAGGAGCACCCACTGATGTGTCACTGGAAGTAAGCCTAAAGGTGCGCCCATAGGTGGGAAATCCCATTAAGAGCTTGGCAGCTGGAACGCCATTATCCCTCCAGTATTTCATTGCAAATTCCTGTAAAAGAAGGAATCACAGAAAAAAGGGGGTTGTTATCAGGGTCCATCTCATTCCATGGGAGAAGTTGATCAAATCTGTTGTCAGTTTCCTTACACTATTGAAATACTTGAAGTCACCCTGGTCAGCTGATCCAACGTGCAATGGGCTGTTGTGACCTGTGAAGGTATCCCAGCCACCGTGGAAGTCATATGTCATCACACTGATGAAATCTAGAAGCCTGGGAGAAATCACACAGGGAGCACAGTTAACACCCAACGTTCTGTCACAAAAGGAATACCGAAGGAAAGGCTAAAGTCAGAACATGCTGCTCCTGTCAAGCAAAGGGTTTCTATAAACATGGAAGACTAGGCACATTTTTCTTTACTCACTTTCCTATCTCGGCTATTTCGTATGCAGCATCGATGGTTCCTTTCCCAGCAGACACAGCCGCTGTGATCAGTAGTCTAGGTTGACCTGTGCTAGCAGCCTCAGCTGTAAAGGCGTCCAGCATTTCCTAAGGAAGAAGGAAGGATTACCAGTGAATACCTGTTACTCTTGCATACTAGAGCAGGGGTTCTCAACTGGTGGTACATGTACCAGCAGTGGTACATGTCCCGCTGAAACATGGCACATGGGCCCCTGGCTGCCAAGATGGCGGCCACACAGCATCACGCCAGAGCCCTAGAAACAGCAGCACGAGCTCTGCAGAGCCCCCCAAGCACGAGGGTTTCCAGGGCTGGAAAAGGCCCTCCCGGCCACCCTTGCCCCTTTACCGGCATTTTCTGAGCTCCGGCACAGCCAAAAACCCAGAAGTGGCGATTATGTCATCGCCACTTATTTCTGGTGGTACTCAGTGCAGCAGCGGGCACGGAAGTGGTACGCCACTCCAAAGGGGTTGAGGACCCCTGTACTAGAGCGAATAGTGATGTTAGAACGAAATATTTTGACCAAGAATGCCAATTAATCCCAGGGTACGGTCTGAGGGCATGATACAGCCACTTTGCTGAAGCTAAGTAGGTCTAGTCTGGACAATACCTGGATGGGTGACCACCTCAGAACCCCACAGACCTCACCCTAAATTCCACTATGAATTAAAGGTGGGGTATATATGTAATAACTACTAAATAAATATCAGGAATGTTCTCTGTAATCAATACAGGAAGTTAAGGTATCCAGGCATCTTGACTTCCACTGTAGTGAGTAAGCTCAAGGGCCCAAGCCTAAGATTACAACCTGACCTGTCTGAAAGCATCCCAGCTGGATATTTGTACCATTACTAGCAAAAGCATTTTAAGCAATGGTCAAATTGCAATGCTGATTATTTTTCTTTAAGGAGAGGAGATATACATAAGCCTTAATAATTATCCCAGACATTCTTGTGACACGACGTCTACACTTGCCATATTACCGTACTAGTTCCTCTGCTATTCATAGCCCTGGCATATTGCTATGGTAGGGTGCATTTCATAGTGCTCTGCAAACACAGAATTTAGAACCTCCAGAATCTCTGCTCTCATTTTAATTTTTTTAATAAAATAAGTTATCAAGCTTTTGCAAATTCTAAAGCAGGCTTGAAAGCATTTGGGAAGCATATGGTAAAATATCAAAACACCAAATGGGGTTTACACATCTCTTCTCCCCTTCCATAACAACAGAATTTATGTTTATAGAATAAGACGCAAAAAAGACAAGGACAGACAGACACATTCACTTCATTTTTACAGGTCACTTGACTTTTCATCAAGTAGAATTCTGCTGCAATCAGGTGCATATACCAAATATAAGAAACACAAATATGGACAAACTAGATATTTATGTAGAATAGATGATATCTGCACACTTGAGGACATATCCTATTGGCCAGGATTCCCTATTGCACGTACACATTTTAAGAACTCACATCAGCCTCCCACAGTTAGTGAAAGGTAAGGCTGGGAAAGAACTCTGCCTAAGGCCTTGGTGAGTAACCCAGTAGACCAGCATTTCTCAAAGTGGTGGGTCACAACCCACCACTTTTTCAGGGCATGGCCGATATCCCCTTAAGGGGGGTGGCCAGCCTGAATGTCGGGGGCGATGTTCCAGAATCTCACCTGCCCCCAACTGAGAAACGCTGTTTCTAACATACCTGGTTGTCCTGCCAACTCTCCAAAGGATCCAGGGAGGCTGCTGCCACCTCTGCCAACCCTTTGGGGAGCTGGCAGACAACCAGGTATGGTAAAAACAGCGATTCTCAGTTGGAGGCGGGCGCGATCCTGGAGTGTTGCCTCCGACATCGCCCTGTCCCCACAAAGACTTACAGGGGAGTAAACTCCCCTGTAGAACTTTGAGAAATGCCGCATTAGACAGTACTAAGCTAGATGGAACAATGGTTTGACACAATACATAAAGTAGTTATGCATACATGTGCAATAGCAGATTCATTTTTCCCCTTCAACCCACTGTCCAATACAATCCAGAGAAAGGACTGTATTTTGTATGTTGGCGCTCTAAGATAAAGCACCTGTTGGGGAACCCTGGGCACAGCATCGTTTGTCTGGGGCAAAGAGTGATGAGCTACTAGATCCAGCCCAACTCTGCGATTTCTGTGTAGGTGTTAAAAATCTGAGAATGGTTTAAAGCAGACAGAGAACCACCAAGACTGCTATCACCTTACCTGAATCAGGATGGTAAAGCGGTGCTTGTCCTCAGGGGGGCTGCCCCTAGAGCCTGGATATTCAAAGTCCAAGTCAATCCCATCAAATTTATACTGACGGAGGTATACAATTACCGAATTGATGAAGACCTTGCGGTTAGCAGCTGTTGAAACCATTGTGGTGAATCTAAAAAGGACAGATTTCATTCTTAGGACTGGTTTTTTTCCCCTTCTTATATAAGGGTTGCACACGTTAAGATAAAGATGCCTCTCTTACAGAAAATACCCAGTCTCTGAGAACACATTTACAAATGCATTCATTTGTAATACAAGTCCTGCATTTGTGGAATATAAGGATATGGAATAAAATCCACCTGCACTTTTTACAAATTGGTAGGCGTACCAGATTTCTTGCCGGGACAGAGTGTAGACCTTTAGGAGAAGGAATGTGGGCAGGTGTAGCTTGTTAAACCTTAGAGCACACTCCTAGGCATGTCTACTCAGAAGCAAGCCCCATTGAACACAATTTTTAACAAGCTACACCTGCCCACATTCCTTCTCCTAAAGGGCTACACTCTGTCCTGGCAAGAAATCTGGTAAGCCTACAAATTGATCAATTTCCCTGAATTGTTGTGAAGTTTCAGGATGCCTGAATTTGGTTTCCAGTCATTTAGGTGATTTATTGTTAGGAATTAGAAGATGTGAAGGGCTGCCTTCTCCCACACGAGCCAGCCCGTCCATTGCTATCATCACCCTTCCCATTGTCGACCCTGCTTTGTGTCCCATTGTTATCAGAGATCCAGTTGGCTGGTCATGGGACAAGCCTTTTCAGTTTTGGTGCCCCAGTGGTAGTGGAACTCCCAACCTCGGGAATTCCAATTGGCTGCGTCATGGGGGGGGGGGGTTTGCATCTTGGAATGCTGCCAAACCCTTTCTGTCTTTGCCTTGGTTGAGTTTCTTTCTCCCTGTTCTGTGATGTTAACGCCTGGCTTCTGGTTTTTAGTTTGGGTCTTTGTTTAAGTTTATTGTTCTATGGGCACAATCCAATCCTACTTACGCCACCGGTGTAACCAGTGGCGCAGCGAGAACGGGAGGCCCCAGAACGGAAAAGGGAGTCAAATCCCCTCTAAAAGGGGAATTCAAAGGGGATTTGAATCCCCTTTCCATTCTGGGGCCTCCCGTTCTCGCTGCGCCGCTGGTTACAACGGTGGCATAAGTAGGATTGGATTGCACCCTCTGGGTTGTATATTGTTTAAATTGATGTTTGTGAGTCACCTTCGGGGCCCTGCAAGGGACCAAAAGGTAGGATATAACTGTTTCAATTAAAAAAAAACATCTTTATCATGACAAAGGTACATAAAAGCAATTCTCACTTCTGGGTGCCGAAATTCCATCCTCCAATAGCCAACAGTTGCACCAGCTGGGAATTCCTAAAGGACAGCACAAATTAGAATCACAAAAAGAGAAACTTAAATACTGTAATGATAAAGTTTAGGTTTATACAATCAGGACAATATTATACACAACAATAATGTATAGCACTATTAAAGGTTCTTTGTGAAACAATGTGCTAATTAAGGGTGATCAGCACATTCACTTTGTATCAGTATTTCTTGATCACATTTGTGTCCTGCTTTTCGTAAAAGGAGCTCAGGGCAGAACACATGGGAGTATCCTATTTTATTATCCCAACAACCCTGCAAGGTGGGTTAGACCAATATGGTATATAGCAACTTGCTCAAGGCTACCTGGTGAGATTCATGAGCTGTGTGGCAATTTAAACCCAATCCAAATTTTAAAAGCCCCTACACTACTGGCTTCTATTCCTACATGCCATGGACCACTCGCACATCTTAATAATAAATTAATAAAACCCTTGAAACAACCAATTAAAATGCTAGTACCTGTACTGGATCTGGCCTGAAAATATTCACCAGCCTTCTCTAGTTGATTGAATCAGCGTTAAGCAACTGTGGGTCTAAGATTACATTTCACTTGCAGTGCAATTTTTCTTGCAGCTGGCAGTCTTCAAAGCACTGCCGGCGCACCCATGAGGCCACTTGATGTGGGTTGCAGCAGCAGCAACAGCAGATTGTGAGGGGTCCAAGGGGTCAGCCGATTCGGGATGCCTTTCACCCAGAGTCTGCCGCCCCTGCTGCCACCTGCCGCCAAAGCAAGCTGCAACAATCTGCTTCCTGCTCACTCGAGGGAGAAGCAGACCATTCTCCTCCTTCCCATGCTCCTTGTGTGCTGCCATGAAGCCAGGAAGTGCAGGGCTTCTGGTTTCATTTACAGGGTCAGCGCATTTGCTGTCTGCACTTTCGGGTTTCACGGCAGCACATAAGGAGCACAATAAGGGTTTTGGTTTGCTTTTGTACTGCAGAGGCATCAGGCAGCATTCCAGGTCGCGCTGCCCCTGCTCCAAAGGCCGATTAGTGATGGGGAGCCAAAAGTTGGTACCAGTGCATGGTAACGGGCTTGAGCTGAAGCAGCCGAACACGCCACAAATTAGCTGAAGTGGTCATGCAAAGGGGCCAGTTAAGAAGTTCTCTCCTCTGTCACCCTGACTTTCCTGACAAATGGCACATAAAATGAGCTGACAGCTATGTGTCCCTGCATATAATGACGCTCTGCAAAAGTATTGTGATCTTGCTACGTGCTTACTGTTTTTTCAACGCAGAGAACTCTGGGAAAAGCCGGTCTTCATCATTCCATTCATAAGGGGCAATCTTATTTTCATTCATTGTAGCAAAAGCATAGATCAGGTGGGTGCAGAGCTGTGGGTCGATATTGTTTGGAAAGTATTTGGCTGGTTCAGGCCTGTATTGAGACCAGTTGGTGAAATAGCATACAAGTTTACAGGCAGAGCCTGAGAGGAAAAGAGGAATTAGTAGTTCAAACAGGGGTTTAATACCATCTTTTATAACTTCATCATTCCATTCTAGTCATCCATTCAAATCTACTTAAATGCTAGGTAAGCATGCAAGGAATATATACGAGGCAGAAGCCAAATGCTAAGCAGGGGGGGATAAGCCTTTCAAAATATGGGGCATGATTTTCGGTGCAATCCACAGTAAGGGATGCACTGACACAGTGTGCGCTGTGCCAGTATAAAAGCACCATGGCATAGGAGGAGCCCAGGCCAGCACAAAGGTCCGCACCGGCCCATGCACACCTCTAGATGGAGAAGCGCGGGCCGGAAAAGGTACGTTTCGTGCCAAGTGGCACAAGGGCGTAAAGGGGTGGGCAGAGGGCGGGTAACAGAGCGTGGGTGGGTGGATCAGGCCTGGGAGGGGGCAGGATCAGCAGTGGCTGGTGCACACCAGATTCGGGCCCGTTTTCACTAGTCCTCTCGGACTTGCACCAGCTATTTAGCTCGCACAGGTCCAAGTAGACCCGTTGTGCGGGCTCGGGCTTTCCCTGGGCCAAGGGGACAAACATCCCCTTACCCCAAGTAGACCTCTGGCCTGCTAATTTCTGCACAGGATGCAGCATAGGCCGCACTGGCCTCGCTGCATTGGTGCGCAGAAAGTTAGGTTCTTTGAACAAGTTGGCATAAAAAGTGGCTTCCAGCACTATGCATGTCTATAGTGCATAGTGCCTATGCATGTCTACTCAGACGTAAGTCCCATTGCATTCAATGGGTTTTACTCCCTGGAAAGCATGTATAAGATTTGCAGCCCTAGTCCATGCATCCGCCATTATCACAACAAACAAACAAACAAACCAGCTAGTCTCTTCACAGTGCGATCCCACTGTAGCCTTAGACCCCTATCAAATATATACATGCTCATGAAGCAAGATAATATTTCATCCTGCCACTGACGATCTATTAAGAGAAAAGGCACTTTGGGAATATTTACAGCACACACATGTAAACTGAAGTTGTTCCCTCTCTCCAGGAAATCTTGGGAACTGTGATTCTGTGGCAGGATGGAGCTTGGGATCTCTCACGATAATTCTCAGTACTTTCAGCAAACCACAATTCCCTGGATTCTTCGAGGGAAGTCAGGCCAGTTATGGTACCACGCAGGGGGAAGGATGCCTGAAGTGCCATGGACGTTCTGCCATGCCCCCTTGTCGCTGCTGCCATTCTCATGCACCCCCCTCCTCCTCTTCTACTTCAGTTTAAGGACAGGTGGTGGTTGCTGCTACCACCCTACCCTGCCCAGGCATGCTGGAGGCAGGGTCCTCAGCGTGCTCATTTTACCTGCCTCCTCCTCTTCACTCTGCCACTTTATGTTTTGAAACAGAGCAGCAAAGCACAGCTGGACACGGGAGAAGTGGCGCAGAACTTCTCGTAGCTTCCTTGTCTGGCTGCGCTTTGCCGCCTTATTTCAAAACATAGAGCGACAGAGCGAGGAGGAAGAGGTAAGGGGGCAAATGAGGACTAGGTGAAGCAGCCATGGAGATGGGCAATGAGCACAGGGTGACGCCTGCACCCAACGTCGCCCAAGGCATTCCTCCTTACCTCACCTTATGACTAGGCCAGCCCTGCTACTGCAAAACATATAGAAGGTTCTAGTGCACCCTTTGACTGATGCAAATCCCTAGCAAAAGTTGGCATTGCTCTGCTGATTTTAAAGTAATTGTACAAGTTGTGTGATTTTTTATTATTTATAAAGTGTATATTCACAACGCTATCCCAAAGATTGGGAATGGCAACATTATCTCATATTTTCCTCAGAATGACCCCATATAAGCAGTTTTCCATGATGTGAACCTGGGGTTGTTATACACATTATCTCCATAGCAGTGTGGTAGGTACAATGCATTCAATCCATTCTTCTATCTTATCCCTAGATAAGAAACACAAGAAGCACTTACTGAGCTGCAACTGCAGCAGAACAGCCAAACCTGCAAAAGAAGAGAGAACAGAGTCTCAATGAATGGAGAAATCCTATTGCAAAGCCTAGCCAAATACAGCTTTTGGTGCCTGTGGAATGAAATCCCACCTGCAGCCACACAGGGAGCAAAAGAGAATGCAGAATAATGTGCAACTCACCGACCCACAGCAGCACCTTCCCCATCTTGCCTTCAGGTGGAGCACCACAATGAAGCACCGAGGAGCACTTTATAAAGGGGCAAATCTTCCTTATCACCGTGGAAGCCACACATCTGCAATCAAGAAGGTGGAATAACCAGCAAAAACACACATACTGAAACTTTAAAACAAACAGAGAGTCAACTTCTAGGGCAAGGATGCCAACTTAAAAAGCCATCAAAAACATGCAGGTGGGATTGTGTAATTAATCATAAAGTCAGAGAGAAAGAACACCTAAAGCTTTGGATCCAAATTCAATCAAGATTAAAGTCACAATCTAAATTTTAAACAAACAGTGAAGCAGGTAGCTAGACCTAAATATTCTGCAGAGGCTGTGCTAGCCAATAAGGGTCTGTAAAATTCTTGGTCAGTTATACTGCAACATCGCTATTCCTGAGAAAACTTAAGGTACAAGATCAGCTGTCATATGCCTCCAGTTTTGGATATAAACCATGCACCTCTTTTCAAGATTGTGTTAATCCATACTACTAACCTTACATTTCCAATTGTAAGGCATTCATGCCATGAATTTCATGGGAAGATCAGTGATAGTTTGCGATATTTAACCCAGCTGCTTGCTAACATTTGGCCACTTATATAGATCCAAAAATTGTTGCAATAAAAGTGTTGTGTTGCTACCATACACTCAGAACTAGACACAGACTAGAAGGCAACCCTAATCCAATATCTAATAATTTCACAGCTAAGAACTCAAGAAGCATCAGACCAAGCACAGTCACTCTGAACATACTGGTATGGTATGGTTGAAGCCCTGGCCAGCTAAAATAGGTGTATCACAGCAGTACATCTCTAGTTATGCTTCATGAGATCAGCATTCCAACATTTTCTTAAAATTAGTTATCAGTATTTTAATGCCTCCTCACTTTATTAGTAAAATATTAATTCAAACCCATTTGTGAGCTGTGTGATTGGTTAACCTCTGAGCAGGGCTAGCTAACTCAGCAAGATAAAAGACATTGAACACCAACCTTGCAAAGTATCATGTTTGGCTGCCTAAATTAAAAAAAATGAAGATTGTGAAATATGTCAATTCCCATATTTTTCAAGTGCAGGAACAACTCATCTTGGCTGGGATAGGCAACCATTTCAGCGATAGACAGGCCAAACATTCATAAGTCTAATAAGTCTTAGCTCAATGCCACCACGTGGACTTGTAATAACAGGAATCTGCCCTTACTTCTACCAACTTCATCTTGATAAAGATTGTGGAAGCTTAAGAACTGCCATAATTTCTTCAGCCTCGATTCTGCTTCAGTCAGTTCACTTGCATCAACTGTTCCCTTTCCTCCATGGTGAGACACGAGAAAGCACACTTAGCCATATGACCTAGGTTTGATAAAAAATGAGACGTAGAGCTAGGATGCCATTGGCATACTGATGGCAACAACCTCTACACAACCTCACCTACAACCCTGACCTTGAGCCTTCCCTCTGTCACATGCCCCAGAAAGGTAAGGTGAATGCAACTTCCCCCTTCGATGGCTGGCACCTGCAACCATATTGTACAGCCATCCGTTCAGCATTTCCCTTTGAATCAGTCAGTTCATTAGCAGCTATTGTTTCCACCTTCAGAAAACATTGTACTGTTTGAGAGAAAAATTAGTACTAGGGAAGCCAATTCTCTCTCTTGCTAAAATCAAAAGCAAGTGAAATCATCCTTTGTGACCTGAATAAAACACTGAGATGTGCAAGAAGCCAACTAAATTGTTACATAAAAGCAGGAATTTTTATCAGTCTTGATGCTGCTGGTACGCTCTATCTTACTTGGTTAAGGCCCCAAGGACTCAAAGTAATTAATCTCACGCAGTGAAGCACCAGTAAACAACTCTGGGAAAATGAAAAACCCTCCAATGGAAATGGAAGTAGTAAGCTTTACTTTGTCAAACCCTGGGATCAGTCCTCCTGCTACAAAGAGAAGGTGCATGCAACTGCAAGTGATGAGGTCGTTAGTTTTAGAGCAGGGGTTCTCAACCTGTGGTACGGGTACCCCTAGGGGTACGCAGACCTCTTGCTGGGGGTACTCCAAGCCCTGCCCCTTATCTTCCCCATCATCAGCTAATTAAGTGTTAATTAACATGGATTTTAAATTGTAATTATTTTTGGAGCCCTTCTGTTTTTCTGATTTTGGTTTTGGGCTTATTTTTGTACTTTGGAAAATGTAGTTTTTTTGGGGGGAGGGATGAGCTGATTTTGGGAAGTGTGACTTGGAGGAAAAAAAAAGAGATCCTTGCATGTGTGTGTCTCACACACACACACACACACACACACACACACACACACACACACACACACACAGTTAAATAAGACATTATTTCACATTTAAAATTGTTTTAGTACTTTATTTAATGATTTACCTAATTAATTGATTGATCCAATTAATTAGCAGTTAATTAGCAGGGGGTACTTCAGAAAATTGGACCATGATAGGAAGTACCCAGGCCTCCAAAGGTTGAGAACCCCTGTTTTAGAGCACCTCCCTAAGACCGCTAGGCAAAATCTGCCATTGCTCTGACTTTCATCTGCATTTCAAATGCATTGGCGTATAGGGAAAGTCTTTTGATATAAGTGCCTTTTGAATCACAGCCCGAGTTATATGACAGTTTATTTTGAGAATTTGTTAATCTGTCTAGATTTTATTCTGTAATTGTCTCAGTTTGAAGCAAAATAGCAGCTGAATAGCCAACATTATTTTCTTCTGTACTAGCCATCAACTCTTGCAATCATTAGGATGGGTCCTAAGGTTCACTGCTGAGCAACTCCCACTAAGAACCATCCTTCAACAGGGCTGCTTCCTATGACACTTCTTTCAGCTTCTTTAGTCTGCTATTCAGTTTCCTTAACCATTAGGTTAAAAGCTGCTTCATGGGCTATAAGTGTCACCATCACAAAAGACTTTGATCCAAAAAATGTATCCTAGCACTTTGACTGAATGCATGCAGTCAGTTCTAAGACCAAATCCATAAACTGCAAGTCTCTGGAAACAGTTCCAATACTGTACTCACAATTCAGGTCTCACAGCTATAAATTTACACCTAATGGTAAACACAAAAGTGATTCTGAATCCTGAAATCAAAATAGAGTGAAAGTTTAAACATACAAGTAGTTGGTCTACACTCTATCCAAATGGTCTAGGTCAGGTAACAATGGATGAACAAAAAAAAAAAAACCCCAAATAAAATCTCTATCAGGAAGAAATATTGTTACAGGTATATTCCAATATAACAAACTCTGTAATCCTACATCCTCTTAGATGAAGTAAACCTAAATGGACTGAGAGCAAGACGCCTGAAGGACTGCCTGCTCCAACACAAATGTGCTTAGACTTGATATCTTCTTCAGAGGTCTGCTAGGGAATTTTCCGTGGTGGCAGCTAGTCATTACACACACACACACACACACACACACACGCACACACACGTACGTACGTACGTGCACACGCACACTCGATTTAATTGCCATCTTATCTATTGTATTTTAGAAGACCAATTAAGATGTTTTTATTCTCCCAGGTTTTTGACGAGTTATCCATTCTCACTGCTTGTACCTGCTTAATGTTAACTGTCTTTTTCATTGTTTTAACTGCTTCCATTTTTCAATTTAGAAATTCTAGTATTAGCATTTTGAGAGTATGACATATATACAATGAAGTACTCCATGCACAAATTTAATGGCACATGGGACGCCCCTTTGGAGTGCTTTGACTTCAACAATATTGCTCCAAAATAACTGCTATACTCCATTAATTCAAGTTCTTGTGCTGTTAACACATAAAAACTTCTTCTCTCTACTTCTTGTCTTCCTTTTAATCTTTTTCTACCTTGTTCCTTTTCTTCATATGTATCTGGTTGAAAACATAAGACTGGATATTTGGCAATTCCACAGAGGCCCAAAATCATGACAACAGGGGTATAATTTAATTATCAGAAGCCTCTTTTTTTCCTGATAGATTTATACGACCCAGAAGAACAATATCTCTATTTTTGAAGACTTAATTTTTTATTATAAAAGTTTAGATAATAATGCTTCTTCATTTTTATTGTTACTGTGACAAATAATCTTAATTATTGAACACATACCCACTAAAAAAAAAGCTTAATATTCACATTGAAGGTTTTTCAGCTGAATGGCAGGGTAAACTTTAAAAAAAATAAATGTTCAATTTAAATTGACGTGCATTAAACCAATTTATTTGAATGGAAAGGCAGGATATAAATTGTGTGTGTGAGAGAGAGAGACCTTGCCTGAATCAGAAAAAAACCATATTTAAAAAACCCTCAGCCTTCTAAATCCTCAATTCAAAGAACTAGCCCCAGAAACCGAAATAGCTTTGAAAGAGTCACAATTACAGTCTTGTGAGCCAAAACAGACCTTACCCTGACTCTCAAATATTTTACTCCCCTGAGAGGACGGGGAAGGGGGTCATCCAATGGTACAGCAAACATCCATGGTACTCAAATCAAAAAGAATGCCACATCAAGTGGAACCGATAATCAAATTCTATGCAAAACGACATTAGTAAGAAAACAAACTAAAAAAAAACAACTTGGTTTATGCAGGCACAATTTTATTATAAGCTGAAAAAAATAAACTATTTTTACCCTCCTTGTTCTGGGTTGCCCTTATTTAAAATTGTCAAAAAGCTTAACCAGTGACCAAAAATATATAAATTTATCAAGATACAATTGTCTCTATTTACATTTTTCTAAACACATACATCAGCACAATCGACATGGCATGTTTAGAATCTTTTGATCAAAGAATATGGTTCATAGTTGGGGTTTTCCAAGGTCTCCCTGGACAGAATTATTCTCTCTTCAAGGGTTTTTTTTTAATGTCAATGAAAAAAAATTCCTGCTCCAGATATCCAACAGAAGGGCTAGTACCATCGATGACAAGAATCACAATAATTGAATTGCCAGAATGTCGAAGAAGCTTACACACACATTAGTGCAAAAATTCTGCTAAGTTTATTCCCCTTGCACACCATCGAGTCCTTAACAAATGTTAAGAGGCTTTCATTAGCTGAATAGAAAAGATCTCAGCATCAAGGGGAAAAGAGATAAACAGCCAATCACCTGGAACAACTTTGCGATATGATGACTTTCTAATAGGAGTCCTAAAATACAGTGCAATGCGCTGGAACAGCAAGGAGTTATCCAGGGGATTAACAGAAAAAAAGATGAAGACGACAATAGCAGAAGGGATTTTGTTACCAGGTTTGCTATCAGGAGTGACTGAAAGAAGAAAGAACAGCACTGCTGAACTGGCATTTCCCACCAGTTTGGAGTAAGACAGTGTAATGGAGTAAGTGTGTACCTAAGCAACTGTTGCAATTAGCACATGCATTATGGGGCAATACAGACAAACAATTGAAGGCCAGAAAAATATAATTGGGTTCAGAATGTTTCCCAGGAGACCCACTGCAAAGCTACAAACTCATAGCATCATTCTGTCCAAACAGCACAATCTGCAGTTAATGGTCGGCATCCCATTTGGGCAACTAACAAGCCTTTCAGTATTAGCAATGCTGTAGTTAAAAGTGAATTAATGCGACAAGTTTTCACAGCTAAAACAGAATCCAACTCTTACAAACCTTTCTGTGTGTGTCTTTATGGTATGCTTCAAGATCAAAGAGTAATAGTGTTTTGACATCCTTGCATATGCCAAGGACAAAAACCAAACTGAATCTCTCCTATACAACAGCCCACCCAAGTACTCTGGTGTAGCAGGTTCTTAACAGTGAACCAGTATCCATTGTTGCCACTAAGCTGTGTCTTGGACTGGGGCCAGATCAGATCACAAAGGGGGAAGGGCCCACTGACACACTGTCACCACAAAAGGCCATAGACATCTCAACTGTCTGCCAGACTGAACAGTCAGCAAATCAGAAGGAATGCATCATGATGTGTACACGTGAGACCTAAGAACAGGGGATAGGCCACAGAAAACAGTAAAGACCTCAGAAAACACGCTTAAATTTTTCTAACTTCTGGCTTGTCAATTGCCCGAGCTGTTTTTGTACACACTTGTTTTCATCTAAAGCTTCTGTGCCAAGTTGATGCTGAAACCACAGATCTCAATGACGTCAGGAAGCAACTGTTGTTACAGTGTCACATGTTCACAGCACATAAAAGCTTTTCCATTAAAGTGTAGCTGCAGCCATAAGAAAGGGGCTCTCCACAGCTCTGTACTTCATCCTCTTGTCGAAGTAGTCACACTCTCTGTACAATACAACGTACTTTCTGCTTGCAAGAAAAATCAATAGAAGACATGCCAAATGGCAGGGTCACCTGGAGGATTCATTTGGTATTTCTTTTCTGCCTCATACCACAGATAGGAATTGAGCCTTTGTCTTTGCAAAAAGAACTTGGAGACAAGAGGAAGGCAGAAATACCGTCACTATATAGTGAAAAGGAATAGAAGGCAGAAGACTCCAAGCTATAAAGCACAACCGTAAGACTCAAAAGAACTCTTGGCCAACTGAAAGAAGAGCCACAATCAACATACTGAGCTATAAATGCACTTTTAAGAAGTGAATGTCTTGTGGCATTGGCTCTTGAGCGTTCCAGTCAACAGACCTGCTGGGAAGTTTCTCTTCTCATTCTGACACCACTGTTGAATTTTCCTCTCAGCTCAGGTTAGAGATCAGATCAAAACCTCAGCTTCAAGCACACGTGGTCCTGGGAAAGCTCAGACCTGAACAGTCTCCATTTTTGCAAAGGCACAACTGTAGATATCTGGCTAGTGCCCTGGGCTACCTCTCTTCCTAACAAATCATATTTAACAAGGTGGCACAGCCTGAACCCCAGTATATGCAGCACTTACAAAAAACACTACAAAAGGAGAGATGAGTTTCCTTCTGCGGTTCCAGGAGGCTTGGTGAAATATGAGGAAGCATTCTGCATTGTCTGCAGTCTTCAAAAGAAAGGTCCACCTGAAGGAGGGAGAGATGCTGCAGGCACCAGAAGCTGCAGCATGCTGTTCAGTGGAGCAGATGGATGGATTTCAACCTGTATGGTGTCCAGCGCTTCAAGGTCAGTGTTTTGGCCTTCACTTTAAATGATAGCAAACTGCTAGAGAGAAAGAGATCCAGTCAGAGACCATCTTTCCTTCTGTCCCTCAACCAGCAGCGTCTTTCTACCTTTCCTGTGTCGCATCTCAACCGCATAGGGACCAGTAGCAGGTCAAAGGCTCCCTCTCGGCCCACTTCATCAATTTGTCACAGTTCACTTCTTCCTGCGGATCTTGGGTTTCTTCACTGGGCGGAGGTAGGGATTGTCTATTAAGTTCTCCTCTCCATTCCGGCTGCCCGAAAGGGACGTGTTGTGTTGCAGTACTGATGCATTCTCTTTTTCAGCTCCCGAGTCATCCTGCCAGGTGAGACGAGAAGAGTGTCAAGAAGAGTGTCACATGAAGAGTGTCAAGATTCAAGGCTGAAGAACCACCACATATAAGAAAAGCAAGAGAGAAAGCAACCAAGGCAAGCAAGAACCAAAGCAGCTAACAATACTGTCTCATCATAGAGAGGCGGGCGCCCTCTGCTGGGTAACAGGAAATGCATTCTGACCTAAAACTGGAATGCAAGTGGTAGTTAGTACTGTGCTGAATTTCTGTGAAGCCAGCCCCCCCCCCTCTGAAGAAAGGGAAGGAAGGATTATGACAATCAGCGACCACAGAGTGAATATTCAGCCAAGCAGTATTGGCTAAGCGACACTGAGGGTAAAGGAAAACCTCCTGTTGCCCTCACTCCGAAAGCTGGGATCGAACTGATGTTCCATCTTGCCAGACTGTGCTGGCAGGATCATAGCCTCTCAATGCTGCATAGCAAGACTCTCACCTTGCTTCAGCCACATAATTATCTGCAAGTAGTTGGGGAAAGTTGAGGATGAGATTGTGCATCCCCATTCGCATTCTGCCCCAAGTAGTAACTGTGTGTGACTGGATCGTGGCAAGGGATAATTGGCCTGCTTGCCTCAGCAGCAGGGACTTGCCGAGGAAGAAAGCTACACTGACTAAAATTCTACAAGACAGAGTCTATTCTGCAGCCAGAGTTTTAAAATGAAATGCATATGCCCAAAATATTCCAGTTGTGACATTATACTTCAAGAGACTGTTTAATTGAACCGAGTCTCGAGGGCTCTACCATGCTCACGTGCAGGGGAAGGTTTTCCGTGTCAGTCTGATCGTCTTGTTCAGATGAATCTGTTTCCTCCATCTGCTGCATCTCCAACTCAGAGGGAAGCAGAGCGGTCAGATAGGGTATTGCAAAAGGCCTGGCCGCTATCACTAGAGAGAGGGAAAGAATAAGTCATGGTCTCAGTCATAAAGACGCACCTCTCAGATACCCACCCTAAAAAGCATGAAGCCTGGGAGGAAACAGAGTAGTATAAAGAATAACACAGGTTACTTAAGATAACCCACCTTGCAGGCTTCAAGATCAAGGAAAAGATATGAGTCAATTCACATGAAACACCCATCATTCAATATTACCTGACCAAGCCTAGGCTTGCATCCCTTCCATCTCTAACGCTGGTCTACAAAAAAAAATAAAATTCTGGCCTGGACTTTTGCAGCTGTTTTAGACTAATTTCAGGGTGCTGATTCCAAATCTGGCACCAGTTTTTGTCTATCACATCAGGTTTTTGAGATATCAAATATTGCATTTGATAAAATCAATAAAAAACAGCAAATTTACACTGGTCTACAAATTATTTTGTTTTCTGGCCTGGACTTTTGCAGCTGTTTTAGACTACTTTCAGGGTGCTGATTCCAAATCTGATCTCAAATTTGCTCTATCACATCTCATTTTTATGCTATCGGCATACCACATTTTCATTGATTTTACCCGAAATTAACTCTGTCACTTATGATTGCAAGATCCTTGCAATCTCTCTCTCTCTCTCTCTCTCTCTCTCTCTCTCACACACACACACACACACACACACACAGAGTTAAATAAGACATTTTTTCACATTTAAAATTGTGTTAGTACTTTTTTACTCAACGATTAATTACCTAATTAATTAATTGATTTATCCAATTAGCAGTTAATTAGCAGGGGGTACTTCAGAAAATTGGACCGTGATAAGGGGGTACCCGGTCAACACACGTTTTCTGGCATAAGGTATTCCAATGGTTTTAAGGTAATTTTGGGGCGCTGATTCCAAATCTGGCATCAGGTTTGGCATCATGAAAATGGGGTATGCCGATAGCATAAAATGAGATGTGATAGAGCAAATCTGAGATCAGATTTGGAATCAGCACCCTGAAATTAGTCTAAAACAGCTGCAAATGTCCAGGCCAGGAAAAAAAATTGTTTGTAGGCCAGTGTAAATTTGCTGTTTTTCATTGATTTTATCAAATGCAATATTTAATATCTCAAAAACCTGATGTGATGGACAAAAACTGATGCCATATTTGGAATCAGCACCCCAAAATTACCTTAAAACCATTGGAATACCTTATGCCAGAAAAAGTGTGTTGACCAGTGTAATTCAATCACTTATTTCCTTTTTAGCATGAACCACAGATGCCATTACATCTCAACCAGAAAACCTCCCACCTACCCTGGCTCTTGGAAGGCTTCAAATGAAGCCTTCCGGGAGCACAGGGGGCAGGGCGTGACCCTGCTAGCAACACAACGTAACTGCACAGTTATTTTAAGTGACTTTTCCAGGGTCACATGGCAAGTTAAAGGGCATTCCCAGATCGTGATCTAAGCACAAAAAATCCTACTTGATACAACGTGCTCTGCTACCTGTTTGATTGAAATTTAAACATCTCTTACAAGGGAAGGTGCTGACGTCATCCTTGAAAAGACTCTGTGTCTCTCCTGTCTTTGCCATGAAGCGAGTCAGAGCTCTTTCAACATCACGTCTCTGAGAGGCAGCCTTTTCCCGTAGAATCTGGTAATCCAACACAGGCTCCCGGTATGTCTATAAATCACACAGAAAGGAAGGCAACAATAACTATCCGTTAACTTAGAACTTGTAATGCTCAGGATCATGGGGGCAAACCAGGAAGTGATTCCTGTGTGGTTCAATTTGCATCTATCCAACAGACAACCAAAATCACTCACTCAAGGAGTAACCAAGGAATGACTGACCAAGGAGAATCAATCGGAAATCAAGAAGTAACTCAGTGGACTTTGAACACTGGTTATTCCAAAAAGGAAGAAAATACCTTAACTCAGTAGACAAGTTCTGTTGGAGAGCCACTTTCTGCTGCTGTTAGTTCTACAGGAATGGCATACTGTCACTTTTGTGCAAGGCAAAGCTACTTACTGGAGTCTTGATGTAAGTGTGAGGATCTGGGAATTCTGGGAAATGGCCAGGGATATGCGATGGGTGGGGCTTATTCTGTCCAGCTGTCAAGGCCTTTGGGGTCACAGGCTGATTTGTTACAGGTGCTGTAATTGAAAACAGAAATTCAGTCATGGTGACAGCCTCTTCTACAGTGCTATCAGCCCAGCTTAACAGGAAAACATTCTACTGATAGAACAAAATCAACAGATCTGGTAAACTTGTGTTGCTGATATAGTGGATCTGATACAGTGGATCTGTTTAGAGACAACAACAAAATGAAGGCAGTGTCTCCTAAGCACAGTATAAGAAAGACTATGTAAGAATTTAACATATCAAACCTGGAATATCAAAGTGGAACTACATGCTACATGGAATACAGAGCTGGCACCCAAAACAGAAGCCCCATACTGTATTATCCCCATTTCCCCCATAGGATCTACAAGTCTATGTCACAATGTGCATTGCCCTGTCTAAGCAGCAAACAATGGGGAACAGAGGTGGGGAAATGCATGACTTGATAACAATAAATAAATCCGTCAACAGATGTGGGGTTGAAACACAGATACAGGTTGAAACTCAATACAGAAATGAGCAGGTCTTGAGCCAATTAGTTCAGAGTTAGCGCCCAAGTCACTAAACAGCTATGCATGCACCACCACCACCCCAATATGACACACCGATTTGGAATCAGGTTGCACTGATTTGGAATCAGGTTGCACTGATTTCAATACAGACTACTCCCAAGTAAGTGCCCTCAGAGGTACAGAACATCTCAGAAATCTTTAATGAAACACTATCCATGCAACAGCTTCAGAAGCCATATGACATTCCTGTAATAATTTTGTAACTGGCATGATGCTGAAGCAGTGGCAATTCTACGACCACCCCCTGCGCCAGAAGTGACATAACAGCTGCAGCTGTTATACACTGTTCCGAGGTGCAGGGTGGGTGGGAGGGCCAAACATGACGCCAACGCTCCTCGCTGGCCTCCGTGACACACACACCCACCCCGCCTGCCGCCCGATCCTGCCGCCTGGGGGCCCGCCGCCCCAAGGCCCCCTCCCTGACGACGTCTCTGTGCTGAAGCAAGCCACTTCAATCTATATAAACAGGCAAAAAGAACATTTTGAAGGAATCCATAAAGTCCCAGCTTTCAGATTAAAAAACAGTGAGCCGCTTCTCTATTGCAACGTTCCGGTTCCTTCCACTGCTACTACTATGCCATTCTAAAGCACTATTGACCCAACTCACTTCTAAAGTACCCAGGCACCCTTCCCAATCACTGGACCAGACTTCCTCCTAGGACATTTGTGAATTAAGAAATAAACGCCACAGTAGATGAGTCTAACGTACGTGCAGTGATCACCATCCTCTGGGACCGTTTGGCATATGCAGGGAGAGTTTCCACATTAAAGCCTAAAATGCAAGAAAAATATAGAGTTCTAGAAAACTGATCCACAGTACAATCCCTTCCACCCATCCATCACTGAAGCCCTGGCACAGAGGTTGTGTTTCAAAAATGATAACTCACCAATATTTTCTTCAGTCTCCCTGATCCTGTAGGAATATACACAGAGTAGCACTGGAATACATAACCCCAAGCAAGCAGGACTGTCAGCACAATCCTGTGTAACCTTGCACCGGTATAACAGTAGATGCACCGGTGTAACAGCAGATGCACTAGTGTAAGTGCAATTACACTGGCATAAGTGCACTTACACCGGAGCAAGGTTACACAGGATTGCACTGTGAGTCACCCTATATCAGGGGTGGCCAACCTTCCACCATTAGGGCCTCTGCGTTCTTAAGAGTTGTACAGAAGACAGAATCTTGGCAGCTGCAATTGCTGATGGTGCTGCTAAAGCAGCTGCACCTGCTGAAATGCCCTCACCTATACACCCATTAAAGGGCCGGGAGCATTCATGTTGAAAGGTTGGCCACCCCTGCCCTATACAGAACAAGGAGGAGGAGTGGACATAGTGGTATCTAGGCTTACCATAGTCCCAGAATTGAGTCGCGCTGCGGCCTAGAAAAGACACAAGCTGCTCCCAAGAGTGCACCGCGGCGGGCCAACGCAGTCGCCTCATTTACCAGAAGCTGCGTACGCCACGGCTTGCATTGGCCCGCCGCGGTGCACTCTTGGGAGCGGCTTGTGTCTTTTCTAGGCCGCAGTGCAACTCGATTCCGGGACTATGGTAAGCCTAGTGGTATCCCAATCTCATGCTCCAATGGATCTAGCACAGGGGCAAAGCAGAAGTAAAAACAAATAACTACATATCTTCTGTAGAAGTAGCCACATCTAGTCAATTACCATTCCTTCCTACCTTCTCATACATTCAAAATAGTCTCATAAGAGTTTACCAAAATCTTGACTCTCACCCATTTCGACTAAGGTGACAACAATATCCGAAAGAGTTGGTTGTGTCCTCGCAGTATGTTCACAGAAAGACTTGGCACTCCTCCCAATTTCTGAAACATCTGGGGGAAAACACACCACATGTTTACATCAGCCATGTTCTGAATTTAGGAAGCTGAATTGCTGGGGGATCTTCAACCATCACTGGCAGTAAGGGTGAAGTAGAAGGAAAAGACTTTTTAAAACCCAGGATTCTAGTGTGGAATTTTTAGCTCTTTCTTGAAGATAAATTATCTCCCTCCAGGGAAATACTACATAATACATGAAGAAGAAATGGAAAAACCAATGAATCAGTCTATGTTTTAGGGACGGTCAATGAAGCAAAAATTTAAAGGGGAAATAGATGCATGGCAACCAGGTTGTGGGTTCCAGCATCATAAACATAATGCCCATCATGATGTTCCCTTGTCCACCAACAAAGACTTAATTCACCAACTTGTAAGTATATTTTATTATGATCTTGATATCAATGCATTAAGTCAAACTCCCTCATAAGGGGGGGGGGGAAACAAGGTACTAGATGCTGTGTTACCACTTGCTACTATCAAACAAACAAATGTTAACAAGAAGATGCTGTCGCAGGTCTATTTGAAAGCATGGTAGAGCCATGAACAATAACCTCAGGCATGTCAAGATTACAGGCATGCCCTTTTGTTGTTGTATTTGTTAAGTGAAGATGCCAATTCACTGCCAAAAGCAGTTCAACTCCTCCGAATTTTGGCAGAGAAACTGAGCAGGCTGGGCTTCCCACAACATGGTGCAGCAGCAGTTTTTCTGAGGCCTGTCCCTGTCCCCTGCCTTCCACACTATGCAGAGATATGGCTCTACTTGATACCAGGCAGAGCAACAGGTCAAGCTCCCTTACAGCGCAATCCGACTTAACTTTTGTGCCGGTTTAACCAGCGGCGCAGCAAGAACGGGAGGCCCCAGAACGGAAAAAGGATTTAAATCCCCTCCAAAAGAGGAATTCAAAGGGGATTTGAATCCCTTTTCCGTTCCGGGGCCTCCCGTTCTCGCTGCGCCGCTGGTTAAACTGGCACAAAAGTTAAGTCGGATTGCGCTGACAGTGTCAATGCAGGGGAGAAAAACACCCCCTGCCAAACATCTCCCTTTCAAAGAGCTCCTAAAGAAGCAAATGCCCTGTTGTGGTCCATTCTTACTGTAAAAAGGAGAAATGCCTGTTATTCTCTGTGTGCTGTTGTTATTTAAAGACTATTGTATTTGCTATTGGAAAACTACACTGCTTTATTATTTTAAGTCAGCACCACAAAGTTGGGGGAACTCACAGCTCTGTAGCATCTCCGTCATGGTTTCCACAGCAGCCTTCTCAGCACTCTCAAATCCGGCCTCTGTCAGCAATGAACTGACCACCACCTGGAGGGTTCTTCTTCGAGCCAGATAGTAATTATCTGCCGGGGTTGTAGAGTGTTTGCCACCTGACCGCTGTTGGGAAGGCACCCAAGGAAGAAAAATGAATTGATGGGTAAGAGGCATCCATAAACAAAGAGCATGCAGAAGTTGTCAAAAGCCAAACATGGGTCAAAGGAGCCATTCTCTAGTTCAGCACCTGCTCTCACAACCCAATTCTGACAGTGCTCTCAGTTTCTAGCCTCTGTTTCTGCAGATCTCACAAAGAAGACATATCATGATTAATATATGGCATCAAGCTACTGGAGAAGACAACAATGGCACAAAGAGATACATTTCTTTCAGCCACCCCACCTGGTCCTCCTCCATGGCACAGCACTACATTTCCCTAACTTATTAACAACACTATAAGGCACCAAGCACCCTTTCTACCTCTTTTCTATTTTGGGATATGAAGGTAACTCAAGAGTAGCTCACTCATGATTTAATCACAAGCAAGGAAGATTTCAGGCACCTCCAGTTAAAAAGGATCTGATGTAGCAGATTTGGAAAAGACCCCCTCCCCTGAGACCTTAGAAAATTGCTGGACCACAAGTCTGAGTCAGGATAAGGTCACTTTGCACATTCATAGTATCATGCATCAGCACAGGAACAGTCTGCCTCCTGCACCTGTGGGCTCTCCCTCACTGGAAGTTTCCAAACACAAGCTGGACAGCCACCTGTCAGGGATGCTGAAACAGCTGCCTGGACTGAGCGAGGGATTGGACTAGATGGACTAGATGACCTGCAAGGCGCCTTCCAATTTTAACATTCTATGTTAGTAATATTCTCCAACATCCCAGTTCCTTGAATTGGGTCCTTAACATGAGCCGTTCTTATTCTGGAAAGAAAACAAACAATCCAGTCCTCATCCTCATCATGGGTGAAAAAAAAATGTTCTACACACCTAGAAAGTAGCAAATGGGGGAGTGGTAGAAAAAAGTGTGGTTTTAGTCATGGCCTCTAGATTTGTACACAGATCTTATGAGTTTAAGAACATAAGAACCACCATGCTGGATCAGGTCAAAGGCTCATCTAGTCCAGCTTCCTGTATCTCACAGTGGCCCACCAGATGTCTCAGGGAGCACACAAGACAAGAAGATACCTATATCTTCTTGGGCGAATTTCTGGACGACTTTGCATTTGCAGTATTGCCACCTGATTTTCTACAAGTGCAAAGTTAAAAGACGCTACTGCGCCCTCCAGCAGCAGCTCCATTCATCAAAATACCCCCCCACTCCAAAACCCGCCCACGTCAATTTAGAAATGCTAGAAAAAAACACCCCCTGATTAGCAGCTGTTCCGACCAATAGAAGTAAAGGGAGGGCCGCCTTCCCTGCACCAGAACTTCCCTCCGGCTCGAACCCATACATTGTGCTGAGTGGGCCGCTGCCGGGTGAGCCCCGGCACACGCCCGGCCACCGCCACACGACTGCAAAAACACCTAAGAGCAGCTCCCGCCACGTAGAAGGAATCTCCCTCCCGGACCCGGAGATATCCTTACCGTGCCTGAGCCACTTGACCCGGCAGTCCCCGTGTCTGCCATCTTGGATCCATTGGAGAATGCGAGCATGCGCTGCCGCGAAGAGCATTATGGGACTTGTAGTTCTCTGTTGTGAAAGGCGGTGTAGCGCTCACCTCGGGTACGAGCGGGTTTAGAAAGTTGAGGTTGCTCTACAGAGGAAAGCGGTGGGTGGAGAGCAGCAGAATGCGCAGGAAGCACACATTTCTGGGAGGGTGAAATGAAAGTAACCGATGTAGACATGACAACAAAGAGTCTTGTGGCACCCTAAAGACTAACAGATCTGTTGTGGGATAAGTTTTCATGAACACTTTATCACCTGCATTAAGTGTTGTCCTCGATTGGCTGAAATATACGAGGAAGGATGGACGCGGGAGAAATGTAGGCAGTGGGGCCAAAAGTCTGTGAAATGCAAGAAATTCTCTCTCACAGAGAGAGAGAGAGAGAGAGAGAGAGAGAGAGAGAGCCGATTCAGGATATCAGTTCAGGACAGGTATCTGGTAAAATAGGCTCATGTCCCTGGACTTCTTTTTGCTTTGCTGTGACAGACTACAATGGCAATTTCTCTGGCACTTGTCTCTGCAGACATGGTCATGTTTCAGTCCTGTACACTTTGGCAGCAAAGCACATAATTTCAACACTGTAGTAGTCTATCTAAACAAACAAATTGAAATTCACCTTTTATCACAGCTACCTATATTATATACAGTCCCTTAGGAAATCAAAGGCAGTTGTGGTAAAGATCTTTTTTTACCCTCCCTCTCCCCTCATTCTAGAACTGGGAGTGAGGTGTCACACAAAGCAATTGATTGGCAGTAGATTCAGAATAGACAAAGGACCAGTTCAGACAATATTTTATTGACAGACCCCATGTAATCAGTCTATTCAAGTATTACCTGAACCTGCCCAAAAGAAAGTAATTCTTCACACAATTCATAAATAACTTATGGAACGCTCTGCCACAAGATGTGGTGATGGCCAGTGGCTTAGTGGTTTTAGACAAATGTATCGACTATAGGTCTATCAGTTGCTATTAGCCATGGCAACTAGAAAGAACCTTCAGATTTAGAGGCAATATGCCACTGAAAACCAGTTGGTGGCAAACAGGAGGGGAAAATTATCACCTTCACGCTCAAACTTGTAGGTTTCCAAGAAATATCTCTTTGATTGACCACTATGACTGAGTCGTTACATTGACCCAGCAGGGCTCTTGTATTATCAGCGTGATTTGCAGGGGCAGGAGGTATAGAAGATAAATGTTCCATTAATCTCTAATATAACATCCAGATGATTTTTCCGTTCTTTTGGTATCGTGTCTGAGATAATGACTGATAACTTTATTGCAGATGTAATAAAGATGATATACAGGCGAGAACGCAATGCAGGGGTGAGAACAAAAACAGATTACACTTCCTGAATTCCCTTTTCTATATACAGTATTTATATGCATGAAAACAGCAAATGGAAAAAATTAGCCATATCTGTGCCAGGCCCTGATATCAGAGTGAATACAACATCTCAGTGATGTCACTAGGACGTGTGGGGTGTGTGGACCTCACCAGGTGACACCCTCAGGGGGGTTGACACCACTAGTGGCCAAAATTGTGGAAACCTTTTAGAAAATTTGTATTTATGAATACCATCATGTTATATATCATTGGGAAGATAATTTAATGAAGAATTAATGAAACAAACTGCATTGAAGTACTGTATCTGTATTCTATCAAAAGCTATGGCCAAATAACCGGAAAAAGAAAACACAACTGCCTTATGAAACAAAGAGCGGGGCGGATGGAATGGGGAAGAGATGGGGCGGGGTGGGCAGATCCGGCCTGGGAGAGGGTGGCGGTGGCGGCAGCACCAGCCAAATGCAACCCCCTTCCCAGGCCTGATCTGCCTGCACGGGCGCAAGTCCAGGTTGGCCCCTAGCGGCTGCTGGTGCTTACCACAGGGCAAAGGGACAAATGTCCCCTTAACCCTTAGGAAACCTCCAGCATTGCTGCACGGGGAGCAAGGTAGAATTGGGCTGTAAATCACGTGTGCAAGTGTGGCAGAGCTGGATGTCTTTGAACCACTTGTCAAGCAGAGGATGCAGCTTCAGTCAGAATTGCACATGACAATTTGTGTCCCTGAATCTAAAGCTAGTTGGTCATCCAAAGCTATTTGTTGATTTTACTTGTTGTAAAAGATGAAATCTTGTCTGCAGGGCTTGCCCATCCATGAGGCTGACTGAAGTGCTTGTTTCAGGTAGTAAATTGGTGAGAAACACTTACCTCCACTGCTTTTTCTGCTTCTTGGATTCAAAAATGAAGAGAGGAACAGAGCAGAACAGGAAGTGTGGCAGAAAGGAAAGTGGTGGCTTACAGCATTGGGAGACATTCTAGCCTACCACTCTTCTCTCCTCCACACTTGATTTCTCTATTCCCTTCTGAATCCAGGAAGCAGAATGAAGAGGAGTGGAAGTGGCCGCTGGTGTGCCACCACTGGATAAGGGGGCAGTGGCGCAGTGGGTTAAACCGCTGAACCATAAGCTGTCGATCGAAAGGTCGGCAGTTCGATTCCCGCGACGGGGTGAGCGCTCGTTGCTTGGCCAGCTCCTGCCAACCTAGCAGTTCCAAAGCATGTCAATGCGAGTAGATAAATAGGTACTGCTTGCGGGAAGGTAAACAGCGCTCCGTGTTCCAGCTGCATGCTACGCGCTGCGGCAAGGAGAGTCATGCCGGCCACATGACCACGGAGGTGTCTTCGGACAATGCTGGCTCTTCGGCTTTGAAATGGAGATGAGCACCACACCCTAGAGTCGGACACGACTGGACTTAATTGTCAGGGGATACCTTTACCTTTACCTATTTGGAACACAACTTCAGGGGCCAGGAAGTCTTGGATCAGCCCAGTTTGTCTGCTCAGCTCAACAAAATCCCACTGTAGAGTTCTGTCTTTATATAGGCACCTACCATCCAATTTGAATTGGATAACTTGGATCATTACTTAGTAGTCCCTTCTTGTGCTGCATTGGCTCCAACATCCATTGCTGGCTTGCTTCCAACAATGCACTGGTGGTGGTCCAACCCACTTTCTGGGAAATGATATGTACATTTGTTTTTAAACTTTGCCGTATGAAAAGCCTCAGCCTCTTCACTGGATCCCTTTGGCACTGGGAAAGTTGCAGTGTTTTGTTTTCTGAGAGGTAATAATGTATATTTTCTTAGCTTGGCTTTCCCTTCTAAAGTGGTGACCTTTGCTGAGCATAAAACTCTGCTGAGCAGACAGTACAACAGGAAACCCACCTCTTACAGCCCCTGTACTCCCCACTTCCTGTTCAAGTACATGTGGGCCAGGGAGAAGGTGTTGCTTCAGCCAATAAGGATGCTGCAAATCAGAAGTGTAAACAAGTGCCTGAACACTGAGAGTTAAAGGGCTTGTGTTGTTTCATTTTAAATTGCAAAATCCATTGGCTTCCTGGCAGCGATGGTGTAGAAAAGATGAAATACGAAAAATAAGTTAGAGATCAGGAAAAACTGGATTGTTGTTTTTAAAATGTCATCAAAGGAGTTTCCCTCTTGGTTATCAATGATGAGGTAGGAAACTATTCAGTTTCGTTAAATTGTAAAGAGCAAAAAATGAAAGATTCCGTGTCCTAATGAGACTTTTTTTTAATGTACAGTACTCGTATACTTATCAGCTGTTCCTTTATTTATTTATTTTCACATGTCTCGGTGTCACTCCTTTGGTTTTTGTGAAATATTATTTTCCTGTCGTTGCAGCTGCTTGATCCAGTTTGTAAATCACACCCTAAGTGCAGATCTCTCTCTCTCTCTCTCTCTCTCTCTCTCTCTCTCTCTCTCTCTCTCTCACACACACACACACACACACACACACACACACACACACACGTAATTAAAGTGCATGTGTATGTCGATATTTATATGCAAAAAACATAAGCAGCAATTCAAAAAAGGATCATGTCACTCACATGTGTTTTACCAGTCAAAGCTGTTCACAAATGTACAAGTCTTCATTATTTGTTCTTTTCAGTTGGTGTTTAAGTAAAAATGTAACATGAAGCTCTCAGTTCCCTGTTTGTGAAATATTATTGCTGATATCAGCCCTAGCCAACTGGTTAGCCTACTACATCAATCATTGTATGTTTGACGGGTTGCTGGAATTAAGCTGAAAAATGAGTGGAAGTTTCTTCCAAATGTTTTTTACCATCTAATTTTGTTGTTGTTAATACAATGTTTGGAGCCTGGAGGTGACTTTTTGGTAGAGATTTGTTGTGTTCAGTGAGAAGCATTGCAGAGAGAATTATGGGCTCCTGTCAGAGGGGGCATTGTCAGAGGAACTCAAAACAAGTGACACCTTAACTTTCAGGCAGATTGATGTGATTTTCATTGCAAACACGTGGAAGGCGAGCTGAGATAATCTTGATTCTATACGTCACTGGCCCATTTGCATTATTTCTATTTTCCCTTTACAGTTACATTTTTTAAACCTTTTCAATAAGGAAACATTTTTCAATAAGGTGCCTTTATACCTAGGGTTTACTGCCACTTTCAGCTGTGCCGCAATACTGTCTATCACAATAATGTTCCAGATCCACCCGCCGGATAAGATCCGGCGGGCGGCCCTGGGCTGCCGGCTGGACCTTTAGTTAGGATTTCGCCAACAGTCAAAGATAACAACAACAACAACAACAACAACCAGTATTTATATACCGCCTTTTCTTTGGTCATCAGACTTCTCCTCTGACTTTAATTCAAAGGCGGTTTACACAGGCAGGATTTCTAAACCCGAAGGGTTTTTTTTTAATATAATATGTTATGTAAATCCCAACCCCAAGTAAAAGACCAATGCTTGAGGCCATGCTACCTCCTTTATAACTCCATGTAACCTAAATACATGTCAGACATTAGCAATTCTGTCGTCTCTCCCACAACTTCAACTGCATCAAACTCTTGCTTTTTATTTTTTATTTTTTAAAAATGCTGTTTTGCTCTGAAAAAAACATGTGCATGTCATGCCTTCCATTTCTGCAGATCAGTTCATTTCATGTCCCTTTTGGCATTTATGTTCCTACCTACCTCAGCTTGAATTATAGTAAAAAATCTATTAGGAACATATTTATCTTTGAACTCATCAGTGTCCCATCCAGCTAGTACGTGCTACGGTATTTCTTTTTCACTCATTTTAGTTGCTTCCACACCATGGCCCTTTAGCGCTTTTCTGCAGTCAGTTGGAAGTGGAATTAAAACAATGGTTTCATGTGGCACCATCATCTGGTAATACTTCTTCCTGCGGCCAAGTTCATTCTATAATATTTAATAAGGGTGAACTCCTGAACATACTTACTAGGTTGCAAGCCTCATTGAACACAATGGGACTTACTTCTGAGTAAACATGTATAGAATAGAATTGTGCTGTAATATTTATTTATTTTATTTTATTTATAGAATTTATACCCCGCCTTTCTCCCACAAGGGCAACCAAGGCGGCTTACAATAAAAACATTAAAATACATATATACATTTAAAATCAAGAATTAAAACAGTTAAAACAATTAAAACAAACAACCTGTAATACTGTTCAACAAGAGCCCCCTGCAACTTTGATTAGAAGGTTCTTCCTTGCACTTCTGCCAATAAGGGCATTACAGACGAACTGCCTTTTAATTAGTTCCTGTTCGCCATGGGGCACCTTAGTTTCTAGTTTCCTCTCCCTACTTTATTTTATTTTGTAATTACAGTTTAAAACCAATAGGAAATCAGTAATTAAAGCACGCATGTGCACGCATACACCCCCATGGGGAATTTTTTTGTTGTTCAGTCGTTAAGTTGTGCCCGACCCTTCATGATCCCATGAACCATATCCCACCAGGCCTTCCTGTCCTCCACTATCTTCCTGAGTTTGCTCATTTTCATGTTCGTTGCATCGGTGATGCTGTCTAACCATCTCATCCTTTGCCTTCCCCTTCTCCTTTTGCCTTCAATCTTTCCCAGCATCAGAGTCTTCTCCAGAGAGTCCTCTCTTCGCATTAGGTGGCCAAAATATTTGAGCTTCAGCCTCAGTACCTGTCCTTCCAGGGAACAGCCAGGGTTGATTTCATTTAGGATTGACTGATTTGATCTCCTAGCAGTCCAAGGGACTCTCAGGAGTCTTCTCCAGCACCACAGTTCGAAAGCATCTATTCTTCGGTGCTCAGCCCATGGGCGTCACTGGGGCGTGGCGGGGGGGCGGGCCGCCAGGGGGTGACGCGCGTCATGGGTCTGCGCATGCGCGAAAATCCGGAAAATACCCGGATTGATGCGCTGCCTGGGCCTTCGTTCAGAAGGCCCTGGAGCGCCGACGGGGTCGGACGCTCCGAGGCCGGCTCCCGGGCCGGCCTCGGAGCGTCCAGAGGGGGGCGATGCGATGCGGGGGGGGAGCCGGATGGCCCCCTCCCCCCGCGCCTATAACGTCGCGTCCCGGGGGGGTGACGCGCGTCCCCGCACCAGGGTGACGCGCGTCTAGTGACGCCACTGGCTCAGCCTTCCTTATGGTCCAAGAAACTGACTAATTAAAGGCTATTCATCAGTAATGCTGTGGCAACTCTGAACAGGAAGCAATTAGCAGCAGAGGCCACAAGAAGGAAACTTCTTATTAAAAATGCAGTTGGTTTGACAAGATTCAACAGACCTTTGCCATTTCACACTGGACAGAATGATTCTGCAATTGCGTATTAAATGAAAATCACAACACATTGGGTCTGAAAAAGATGGGAGGACAATGCAGAACACAGAAAACAGTTGAATGCAATGGGTTAATGTGGCATTGACTGGATTATCTTAAACCGTGAGTGAACAAAACGTAAGGGTGAAAGGAACCCTTATTCTCTCCATCTTTTGCACACGTTAAATATTTCTTTGCCACTAGGGGACAGACCTTTACCAGTAAAAGGATCCTCCATTCCAATTTTGACTAAAGCAATATACAGTAATTAGCCATGAGTTCCTTAGGAGGAAACCTTATTCTGCTACTTGCAACTGAAAACTTTTTGCAAATACAAAATACATTAGGTGAGTCTATAATATGGACAGACCTGTCAGCTTGCTCTGGATACTAGCAAGTACCAGGCGCTTAGCAAAAGGCACTTGAAAGTACAGTACAGAGTGAGCAATTACTCAATAATCTACTAAGAGGAAACGTTTCATCCTAGTCAGTGGAATGGTTGCATCATGTTGGGTTGCAGGCCTTGATTATATTTTACTTTGTTATCCTTTTCCAGTATAGCTGTGTGGGTGTTCCCTTTATCTGTAGCAATGGGTTCTTTATGCATTCGTATCTCACCCTTCTTATAAAAAGCTCACAGCAGTATCTCAGAAACAACTGTGAGATAAGCTAGGCCAGAGGTCTTGAATTTGTCAAGAACCTGGACTCACCAATAGGCCCGACCTGCAACGGGGAATCCACCTTCAAATGCCCAGGGAATGAGAGAGAGAGAGAGAGAGAGAGAGAGAGAGAGAGAGAGAGAGAGAGAGAGAGGTGAATGTGTGGTCACATTTCCATTTCTTTCCCCACCCAGTGGCCACCAATCAGTTAGTCCTGCTGCTGCATCATTCTGCTCCTTCCTCCCAAACCAATTGGGAACAGAGAAGCAATAGACAACGGTATGGAACCCAGTGTGCACTATGCAAGGGAGAGGGAGAGGGAGAGAAAGAGGAGGCAAGGCATAGAGTAGGGGTGGCCAAAACACTAGCGTCGCTTCAGGGGGGCGGAGCTCTAAGTTCCACAGAGGCTCCGACCCTCCGTTACACCGGAGCACAAAGTGGCCCTGCCCCCTCGCCTTTGGAACCATTCAAGGCGGTGAAAGCACGTGCTCCGGTGTAACGGAGGGTCGGAGCCTCAGCGGAACTTAGAGCTCCGGGGGGGCCCCCCTACAGTGACGCCAGTGGGCCAAACTGTGGCTCCTGAGCCACATGCTGCTCTTTGACATATAAAGTGCGGCTCTCAGAAATATGTTGGCTGAGCTCCTTTTTGCATCACAATTAATATAAAAGGTAAATAAGAAGTTTTCAAGCTTTATAATTATTTACTAGGCATAAACTGAGAGTCCATTGGATTAAAACATAAGTTTAAATGTTCATGGTGAGTAAATATTTTTAAGAATTTAAATGCTTCTTAAATATCGCAGCTCTCAAACCGAACTGAAGTTTATCGTATGTGGCTCTTGCATTAAGCTAGTTTGGCCACCCCTGGCATAGAGCAAAGAGAATGCTGTGGGAGACAGAGGGGGCACACTGAAGTTTGGGGAGCTTAGTGAAAACCAAAGCAAGCCCCCACAGCCAAGACCTCTGGTGGGGTTCTGCCTCGCCTAGGACCACTTGCCCTACCCTGGCTACTGTTCAAACTGTGCAGAGCTAAGCCGCAACACAAGGTGACAGTAGCAGCACTGCTGCGACCCACTTCTGTGTCCTGAACCATTTGTGGAAGATCTCTGGGTTAAGCTGAAATGGCTTACCCTAGACCAGGGGTTCTCAACCTGTGGTACGGGTACCCCTAGGGGTACGCGGACCTCTTGCTGAGGGTACTCCAAGCCCTGCCCCTTATCTGCCCCATCAGCAGCTAATTAAGTGTTAATTAACATGGATTTTAATTATTTTTGGAACCCTTCTGTCTCTCTGATTTTGGTTTTGGGCTTATTTTTGTACTTTAGAAAATGTACTTTGATGGGGTGGGGGAGAGAGGAGCTGATTTTGTGAAGTGTGACTTGGAGAAAAAAGATACTTGCATGTCTGTCTGTTTCTGTCTCTCTCTCTCTCACACACACACATACACACACAGAGAGAGAGAGAGAGAGAGAGAGAGAGAGAGAGTTAAATAAGACATTATTTCACATTTAAAATTGTTTTAGTACTTTTTATTTAATGATTAATTACTAATCAGTAATCAGTAATCCACAGCCTCAACTAAGTCCCTAAGGATGCAATCCTATACTCACATCTGAGAGTAAGTCCCCAAATTCTTGGAGTTTACTTCTGCGTAGACATGTATAGGCTTGCACTGTTAGTCCTCTAGCCAGAGATTGATGTTTGATCTCAGTCACCTAGGGGCTTCAGACGTCTAGGGCAGGGGTTTCCAACCTGAAGTACTTCGGCAAACTGCTGGTGGTACTCAGACCGCTGGACCACTAGAACTCCACTCCGACGCAGCGCTTTTGGTGGAGCGTTTTTGCTCCCAGGGCCAAGAAACTCCTGTGTCTGGCAGAGCCTCTCAGGAATGCTGAGAAGGGCCCTCCCACCTGCCCAGAACCTCCTTCCTGTGTTTTCTGGCCTCTGAAAGCCTCAAAACCCAGAAGGAACTGGTGATGATGTCATCGCGAGTCACTTCCATCTCCTGCAGTCTCCAGAGGAAAAAGTTGCACTTTTTGGCACTCCTTTCCTCTGGAGACTGCAGGAGGCACCAGCTGCAAAAACAGTCTGTGGCCGCTGACCCCATGCCCCGCCACAGCTTCTGTCCCCCCCCCCCATCTGGTGGCAGAGGGTGCCAAGCCAGAGGGGAGTGACAGAAACTCCAGCCACTTTTTTGCTGCTTTTTTCCTCTGGAGACTGCAGGAGGCACCAGTGGCAAAAAGTCTGTGGCCACTTGCAGCCCTTTGCTCCTCGGCATGGGGGCCATGGGGCCAGTGGCCACAGACCCTTTTCACTGCTGCCGCCTCCAGTCTCTCTCCAGCGGGAAAAAGTGGCAGAATCGCTGCTCTTTTTTTTTTGCTGGAGAGAGACTGGAGGTGGCAATGGCAAAAAGGGTCTGTAGCCATTCACCGCACCCTTGCTCTTCGGCTGGCGACTAGTGGGGGGCTGGAGGCGACGGGGGCCTTTTCCTGCCACTTTCTATTTTTTAAAAAACCATGGGGTGCGATGTCATACCTGGAAGTGACGTCACACCGACGTCACTTCTGGGGGTGACATTGAACTGGGGCCCGGGTATCATGGTGACTAGCTATGCCACTGGATCCATTCTTTCAGTAGCTAGATGTGTTCGGAATTTTAAAAAATCATGGTTGTATTCCTAGTAAATTAGGAAAACAGAGTTCATGTTCTGAGTCATAGCCCTGTGTCTAATGGAACAAGCATGCGGACCCACAAGTTCTACAGAAAGCCCCAAGTCTCAATTGCCGAGAACTATTGCAGATCTTTGGTAATTTTATCATGTCTGATGAATGACTCAGAAGATTTTGTTGCCTTGTACTTCTCCTCTCTCTTCTTTTGCCAAGAACTTTGGGATTTCAAGGTTATGATGAGTGAGATCATTTGTTTGGGAAGAGAAATCCTCATCTGGTTTTATCTTTTGAATGAAGGGACAAAAGAAAAGATAAGATGTGGAAACCAGTATTTTTTGACGAATAGGGTGTGAACGGGTGACCACCATATCAAAGCCTAAATGGGAAACAATATTATACTGTATTATTATTAAGGCTGATTCAACAAAAAATGGCTTTCAAGAGTTAATGGAGTCTGTAGACGCTGAACCAGGAAGGCATACAATCCACACCAACAGCTGTGGTAAAGATGTAGGTATACTTGAATCTATATGACCTGGTCCCGCTCGGTGATAGAACCCCTCTGGTCTAAGGTGTATAAGAGCTTAAATGTGACATTGGAAACCTCCATTGCCATTAAAGCATTTGCATGTGATACTGTGCTATTAAAAAAAATGCAGCAGCTGAGCATAGGAGATGAGGCCTTGATAAGATATGTTTTGCTGATGACCCAAAAACTCTTGCTACAAGCTTAGAGGAGCAAATTTGTACTCAACTTTATAGTTTGATAGAAAAAATATCTGCAAGACAATACTAAACCTGTACACAATGCCCTACACCAGAGATGCCCCCATCTATCCCCCATACCACTCTTCTACTCTGTGGGTCCCCACTCACACACTTTCCCCTCTTTCCCACTCCCGTGTGTGTGTGTGTGTGTGTGTGTGTGTGTGTGTGTGTGTGTGTGTGTGTGTGTGTGCCTGCTGGATTATAAAAAAGAAGCAAAAGCTGTACGATAAAATATTAGTTTAAAAAACATTGTATGGAAATTTTTGTGTGTTATATTTTATATTTAAAACAAGGCACGGAATGTTCTGGAGAACAGATGGTTACTTTTCAGGTGCATGTGATATGGGCAGCCCAATCCTATCCTCCCCCGGTGTAGGCGATGGGCAGCCCCATCCTAAGTAGCTGCCCAATGGCGGTGCACCTTCCGTACCTGCCAATAGCGGCGCACCTTCCGTAGCTGCCCAATGGCGGTGCACACAAAAGGCTCCCCGACAGCACACTGATTAGCTTGCTGCCAGGGACGCCGGTGGGAAGGCCTGAGCTTTCCCAGCCGCACCGGAGGACCTCCGTACATGCACCAGGAAAGGTAAGCCGGCAGGAAGACGGGGGGAGGGCGGAAGGGGGCAGGGAGGGGGCAGAACAGGGGTAAGGAGGCCACGGGAGGGGGAAGAACCAACGCGGAGGGCCCACGCCAGATCCTATCCTGCATCCCTGCAGCCTCCCCACTCCTTTTCTCTCCTCGGATGTATGCTAGCAAAAGTGCTAGCATAGGTCTGAGAAAACCCACTGCAGGCCATGAGGCTTACGCAAGGGTAAGGGGATTAAACACCCCCTTTCCCTGCAGAAGCTTCTGTATTTTTTGTGTCCACGCACAGGATGCAGGGGCTGACATTTTGGCATCGCTTCTTCAGCGGGGTATATAAAGAATAGGGTTAGGCTCTCAGTGTGAGCTGTGCGGTCAACACTGAATCCTATCCAGGGAAAGGAGAGGTTGGAGATCTACTCAGGGTAAGCAGATAAACTCCCAGCCACCACAATGGGGCTACACAGTTCTCTGTCAGCCAAGCAGCCCTGTGTCAGGGCTTGTGGCCTGGGAGGCGGGATAGGATATAACGTCCGACACGGACGCCCTGTCCCTCCCCCCTCCCAGGCCCTATCTGCCCACCCCCACCCTTCCCTGACCTGTTACACCCCTCCCCACCCTCCCCCAGGCCCTGCGCCGCTCGGAGCAGCACTTGCCCACTTCACGGCGCAGGGTCTTCTGTTGCTCGGTGGGCAGGCGGCACAGGCCTCAGTGCCAGTGCCGCCTACATGCGGGGTGTTGCAAACGTGCCATAAGCAGCACTGTGCCAGTCTAAGCCAGTGATAGGATTGTGCCGTAAGTGAAAAATCAATTCTTCAGATACAGATACCAGAAACAGACACTTCAAATGTCTACTCTTGGCATTAACACTGTGCCCACTGAACAAGGACTTGTCAAATGCAGACATGGTTTCTGCAGTCTCCTCACTGTGCTTCAGCCAGTCCCTATGACAAGCTGTGCATACCTCAACTCGAGTTATAAAGTAGGTGTCCTTTCTGAAATAGAAAGGAACCGCTACCTTTAGCTGGAGTGCTGAAAAGAAGGGCTGAGGTGACATGGCTGAGGTGATGAGCCAGAGACGTTGCTACCCTGCCTGCAGTGCCCTCATATGTGTTTCTGGCAGCTTTGCAAAGAGCAAGGTGTTGTGCAAGGCTACTGCAATGAGACCTTGGCTCCCAGCAACCTGCACCAACTTCTTGCTTTTCCCCAAAAGGGGCCGCTTATCTTCACACTTTACCGCAATTGGGTTTCTCACAATACTTTTCAGCAAAGCTACTACAGAGCCTTCAGGAAACCACAGGGAGGGTGGTGCCCTTGCAGGGTGTGTGTACTGAGTCAGTGAGGGGAGAGATCCTTCTTCCCAATTGGCACAAGATACAACTGAGGTTGTTCTTCTAACACAACAAAGGACTGGAGTCCTCCTTAACTGCTTCCACACTAGCTGTCTTCTCTGGAATTGCCATCTTTCATTCATTCCATTTTCACAGAGAACCTGGGCAATGTTGCCAACCTGCTGCAGTGTTTTCCATCTTGTTCCACAGCCTTGTTTCAGGACTCATTTGTGGCTGTTTTTGTGTCCGAAAACAAAATAACAACACCAAACTATGTTAGTGTGGATTGACAAAGTATTATTGAGGCTTTTCACAGCTACTGTCCCTTTAATTAATAGCTTCTTCCTTGCCCCCCTTTAAAAAAAAAACCAGCAAATTAACTCACTCACCTGTGACCCATGTGTTCTTGAGTTGCCTTTAATTAGTCAGTTCCTATTCCCTGAATGAGGGGCAGGGGTTTTCATTGCTGGTTTCCTCTTTGCAACCGGAACAATTATTTTATTATAGTCTTTCTTATTGCATTTGCAAAATTGCAATAATAAAAATAAAATTCAAACATGAATGAGCAATAGCTCTGGTCACTAGCATCACTGCAGGGGGGGCGGAGCTCCAAGTTCCGCCAGACTCTGACCCTCCGTTACACGACGGGAGAAGGCGGCCCCGCCCCCTTGCCTTTGGAGCCATTCCGGCCGACGCGTCGGCCGGAATGGCTCCAAAGGCAAGGGGGCGGGGCCGCCTTCTCCCGTCGTGTAACGGAGGGTCAGAGCCTGGCGGAACTTGGAGCTCCACCACCCCCCTGCAGTGACGCCAGTGGCTCTGGTTGCAAAGAGGAAATCAGTAATTTCAAGCCCCCCCTACGTGGAACAGGAACTGATAGGTAAGCAGCTAATTAGTTGCTTTAAAAGACAGGGGCAAGGAGAAAGCTACTATGTCAAGGGACAATTGCAGGAAGCAGTGGGACCTTTACTGAACACGACTAAGTTCTCAGTAAACGTAATGTGGAACCTTGCTCATGTGGGTGGGCATTACCAGACTGTTGAAGAATAAATGGCACCATATTAAATGTTGTGTTCTTCTAATTTTACTTCCAGCTGATTGCAACAAAGCGGCAGTCATAGTAGCACTGAGCAGGCCTTAAGAGTGAGAGTAAAAGTAAAAATTCATTGTTTGTACAGAACACAGTTGCCCTTCCTTACTGGGTGTGTCCAGTAATTAGAACCTGAGTTGGATGAATGTGCTCTTTGAGAAGCCCCTTGATGAGAAGCCCGGAAGTGCCCGAAGATCACTGCAAAACAGCGATCTGAAGATCTGGGGGGCCTGCAGAGGGTCGCGCAGGCCTCCCCAATGCTCCCCCAAGCCCCGGTAAGTGCGGGGGGACGTATTTCGGGCACTTTGGCGGCGGCAGCGGCAGCGATCCCCTGGATCGCTGCCGCCGCCGCCACCATACTGTCCCCGCCCCTTAAGGGGGCAGGGGACACTCAATGGTGGGTCGCGACCCACAGTTTGAGAACCAGTGGCCTACCCAAAAATGTCTGCTTATTTCCTTGGTGGTAAGGGCTGTCATTCACAGGCAGCAGCAGAAAGACGGAGGAACACCAAAGAGACAAAGATAGGGGCTGGCAGCCACATCTCTTCTGAACACACCACGGATTCCAAGCAGCCAATCTCCCGCCCTTTTTGGAACTACACAGTTTGTTGAGAGAGTGAAAAACAGCTGCTGATAAAACTTCATGAAGCCCGGCTGTCAGGGCAGCAGCCCACAACCCATCCCTGGGGATCTGCACCAGCTGGGAGACAATGATAGGCTTCACTGCCCACCGTCTGTTCACCCTCACCACTCTGGGGACAGGGACGGATATCATCTCCCTTCCTCCTTTATGTTGCCTTCTCTTCCTGTCTGGGTCTATATTTGTCTCCTTAGGCCGTGTTAACTGGTCCCTGCACACTCACTGATTTTTTTTTCTCTGCTCCGGTAAATTTGGCCCGCTCTTTCAGCTCAATTGGCTGTTTTTTATTGCCCTGTTGGTAGGTGCCCCATAAAGCAAGCAGCTGGTAGAGGGAGAGATTCATAAAATGTCCCGTGGTGCTGCTTGTCGTATAAGAAGGAATTAGCCATTAAGACGAGAAGAAAGCCTTTCTTGCTAACAACAGGAGAAGTGGAGGAAGGCACTTCAGAACAGCTTAAGACATGCCTTGACTGTGGTAAACATTCTGGAGTACTTTCACATGTTCACATAAGGACAGCAATGAAGACTGCCTTAACTCCTTCTTCAGAATTTAAATTCTGAACAGGAAAGCAGTTTAAATTGGCATTCAATTCCCTGAAGCAATACACAGCCGTTGCTTCAGGCAGCAGATTCCAAGTATACCGAATTTGCCCGAGTTTAAGATTCACTTTTATCCCCTAAGGCAGGGGTGGGGAACCGGCGGCCCGCAGGCCGGATCCGGCCCCCGGAGCGATCCGGTCTGGCCTGCGCGAGACCGGACCCGAATCAATCAGGTCCGGCCCGCACAAGCAGACCGGAGGCTCCGCCAGCCCCTTCGGCTGCTTCTGCGCATGTGCAGAAGCAGCCAAATTCAAAGGAGTCGCGCCGAGGAGAGAGCGCGGCACGCTCACCTCGCGCGACTCCTTTGGAACCGGCTGCTTCTGCACATGTGCAGAAGCAGCCGAATTCAAAGGAGTCGCGCCGAGGGGAGAGCGCGTGGCGCGCTCACCTCGCGCGACTCCATTCGAACTCGGCTGTTTCTGCTCATGCGCAGAAACAGCCGAGTTCGAAAGGAGTCGCACGAGCAGTGTGTGCGGGGCCGGCGGCCGCCGCCTGAAAAAGGTAAGGAGAGCGGGGGGGAGAGCAGGGTGTGTGTGTGCGCCCCCCCTGGCGCTTCGCACGCGCCAGGGCACCAATTTGCGATGGAGGGGCACACAGCCCGCGGGACATTTTCCCCATGGGAAAATGGCCCTCCATCGCAAAAAGGTTCCCCACCCCTGCCCTAAGGCAAGTCTTTAAAGTAGGGGGTGCGCCCTACAATCAAAGCCTAGCATTTCTGCCTAGTGTTTTATGCAAAGCGCTTTCAAACCAAGCCTCTCCAAGTCTCTTTTCAAAGGTAAAACGGGGCTTTTTTTCTCTCTTTTTTTAAACTGCAAAGCACTGTGTTTTCAAGCCTTTCCTTGCAGTTCTTAATCACTTGCTAAATGGCTGAATACCATGAGAGATCATTATCTCTCAGCAGCCTCTGGAAGCATTTGAAAAAATTAACCCTTAAGTTTCAACCCCAGGACTCTGTGGAAACTAAGATATTTATTGATCTTGCAGTTTAAAAGTTGAGAGTACAGTTTGAAAGTTGAGAGCAAGAGCTCCTACATAGGCTTACCATATCCAAAGGGGGACAGAGTGCCTACCTTTAGGCTGCAATCCTATGCACACTTTCCTGGGAGTAAGCCCCATTGAATGCAATGGGACTTACTTCTGAGTAGATATGCATAGGATTGTGCTGTTCATTGAAATTTGGGCAGGTGCAGATCATCATCATGGAAGGGTGCAACAAGCTACACCTGCCCAAATTCCAAAGGTTAAAAGGTAGGCACTCTGTCCCCCTTTGGATCTGGGAAGGCTACTAATACTAGAAGTGCCCAGATTCAATAAGGGACAGGGTGCCTATGCCTTTAACTGTACTAAAGCTGTACTGTTCTACTAATGTGTATATTTAAGTTAAAAAAAAGTTAAAAATGTATTCTTTAAAAAATAGCACCAAACGTTAAGGGTGCGACTTATAATCAGGAGCGTCCTATACTCGGTACAATACAGTATATGTCATTTTTCCTTTCTCTAACCTCCATCTTGATGGATTTCGTGTTTCGTGTTTCGTGTGTGTGTGTGTGTGTGTGTGTGTGTGTGTGTGTGTGTGTGTGTGTGTGTGTGTGTGTGTGTTCTAATCTGACTTGGGGGAGGGCAGGTACATAAGAATATTGCTTTGATCATTCACTTCTAGTGTGCAATGGTGTCTAAGAACCACTTTGAGTCTGGAAATTCGTCTCTAATGGCTGTGATGTCCTTGTATGTGAATATTTATTTATTATAATATTTACATGCCACTTTGAAACAAGACATTTTAATTGTTTATTTTTTAAAAAAAATCCATTCTGCCTTTCTCCTGTTAGACCCAAGTCGGCACACAGCAAAACTATTGGGTCTACAGGTAGCTAAGTACGTGTGTATCACATTAACAGAGTATATAGCTTGGTCTTGAGAATAGGGGCTGCTTCACAACATGCATGTCCATCCCTTGGTTACTGGCAATATAAATGGTAATTTGCATGTATAATGCATACCATGCTGACATCATGGGCAGAACTTTCATGTCATTTCAAATTCAATGCTTCTCAAGGGAGCCAGCTATGTAGTTGCCATTCATCACATATGGATAAATCAAGTGTTATACATGCACATGTGAACTAATTATCAATGTAAGCTCCTCTGTGAGTCCCCTTTCAGCAAGCTAAGTGCTGGGGTATTAGCATCACAAATGGGCATGGACATGGATGGCAGTGGAGATGTTTGGCACAATAAGTCTATGTGACACCTACACAACCACATTCCAGACAGCGCTCCAAATAACAATGGTCCTACCATATATATTGCAATCTGAGTGCTGGGAAAATGTGATGTTCCTGAAACAAAAGTCCTTCATTGAGAGAAAACATCTGGATCCTGAATAACCAATAAGCCAGAACTGCAGATTTATTTAAAAAAATTCCTGTAAACTTACTCTCTTGAAAGGCTTTAACAATTCAAAATGTGGCCAGCTAAGCTGGAGAGTTTAGTTTAGAATGGAAAAATTAAATTAATGCAGATAAGTGTGTGTTTAAAAAAAACTGACAACTATAAAAATGAGGATAAATGGTAAGGTAACAACCTTGCCAAGATTCAGGGCATTCCAGACATGTTCCTTGTAACCAGGGGTGGCCTCAGCCTCCCTAAACAGCACAATTTTGCCACCAACCCCCACAATTTCCACCTCTCATCCTCCCCACCTATCAGCACACCCGCCAGCAGCCCCTCCCCATGTCCTCCAGTGTAGAAGATGCAGCAGGGCTGGGCAGGAAAGGGGGTAAAGGAGGTGGTGGCCCTTCCTGGAAGGAGATCACTTGGGAGAAGGATCAGCAGCAGGGATGGGATGGCACACAAATACTGGGGCTGATGGGTCACTGGCTGGCATGACACTGGGCACTGCCAAGTTGGTCGCTGCCTGGTGGCTGGAGCGGGGGAGAAGGAAGAGCAGGAAAACCTGATCGCAGGAAGGAAGGGAGGAGGAGGATCGGATGCTGCTGTTGGCTGCGATATTGTGTGGTGCATTTTGCCACTTGCCCACACTACCTACTCACTCAGGCTGCTGGTGCAGGCACTGGTCTGATGACCTGTGAGGGGCCTGCTGTCCAACCAACAAGACCCAAGAGCCAGACCCACACAACAGCAGCTCAGTGCAACAACAATACTCTTCAGCAGCCAATCAGCGCTCTCCTGTGTTGCTGTCACTCAGCTGGCTTCGAACACTTGCACAGATCTGCTAGTGCACCGCACACATGATAGTGAGGAGTGGCTGGATACCAGGGCCAGGAATGGGCAACAATAGCAAGGTGCAGCAGCATATTTTACTGCCTCGCTGATCCACTGCTCAAAGCCAGCGCTTCAGCTTGCCTCAACATTGGACAGCCTTGTTTGTAGCGCCAGCCAGTCATTGCTTCTCACCTGGAACTGCAATGCTCCTTCCACAAAATCAATAGATACAGCATGTTTTGGAGACACAATAGACTGACGGTCCCCATTCTATCCCCTCCTGTTTCTGCTGAGCTTTGTTGTGTCTGTGCATACACCTCTCAAAAAGGATGAAACAGTTGTCCTAACAACAGTCCCCATGGGTGATCATTGCACTGCTGTACCGCTGCTCTCAAAAAGTCAGATTTTCAGCGTTAATTAACTGATTATTTAAATGCAGGGAAAATACAGGTAGACACCAGGTGGATGATGTCATGTGAACCCCTTATGATGAATGAATGAATGAATGAATGAATGAATGAATGAATGAATGAAGTGTGACAATCTCTGATGAAATACCCTGTCCAGAATTGCCCTCACTATTATAGTGGATCTCAAAATGAACATGCATTCATGCTATGATGCTGTAGCTCCAAAGTTGTATAACTATTTAGAGCAGGGGTAGCCAACCTTCCACCATTAGGGCCTCTTCATTCTTAAGAGTTGTGTAGAAGACAAAAACTTGGCAGCTGCAATTGCTGATGGTGCTGCTAAAGCAGCCGCACCTGCTGAAATGCCAGCACCTATACAACCATGTCACCTATACACCTATGTCACCTATACAACCATTAAATGTTGAAAGGTTGGCCACTCCTGATTTAGAATGTAATATCAGGAGCATTGATTTGACAGGGGAACTAACCACCTGACATGGGACAGTGAAGAAAGAAATTGGAGTCCTTTTTTCAGTTTCAAATGCAACTTTTCATTAACTCTTGTCAAGAGTTCTGTATTAGATATATAGTACTGGGTAGGGTATGTAATCTTCTAGTCTAAAGAGCTCCCTTGCTATTCTAAGAGACAATCAAGGTTTGGAGGTGCGTTGCAATCAAGGTTTGGGGGTGCGTTGCAATCAAGGTTTGGGGTGCATCTTTTAATGGGGCTGTTTGTTTTGTTTACAGTCCATATTTTCTGCTCTGTCCTGTTCTGATGCCTAAGATGGCTTCCAGTTCTAAAAGCCCCAAGTGTGCAACCTTTGGGGATGCAAAAGGGCTACAGTTCATGCTTCACCTGTGAACAACTGTCACTGCTCACAAGCTTGGTTTCTTTTCCTCTTTGAATGAATGGGGTCCTCTCATCTGGTACTGGCAGTTGAATAGGTCTGATATAATCATAAGCGAATGAGGACCAAACACCTGTTCGGCTTGAGACAATGGGCTTACTTCTGGTGAACTGCATGCTTGTGAACACCCAAGAAAAACCACAGCTGGCACAGAAGGCATGGGGTGGAAATTAGCTACCCATATTCTTTCTGAGGTGGTAAGGAAGAAGGTGGGAACCTCTGCAGATCAGATTGTGCTGCAGATGGGGGGGGGGTAGCACAGTGGGACTATGTACCCAGGGTGGTAGCACCTGTAAAAAGCAAGACAAAGAGCCAAACGGCAAATTACATTACATGGAGCTTCATGTAAATTTCCTCCGACGGTATTTTTGTCAGAGTGATCTAGTCTGGGGACTGGCTTGTGAAGACAGTGACATCATTCCGTCAGTGCTAACACAGGCCAATCAACAAAACCAAGATCGTAGCCACGTTTCTCTACTACCATGAACATTTCAGCCTCAGCAGTGACAGTTTCTAACCTTCCTCTTTCCCCTGCTCCGTCTAACTTGATTGTGTACAGAAATACAGACTGGACGTGCAGTTGACCCAAAAGCGATTTTAGGTGACAAAACTGCAATCGTTCCAAAAACAGTTATATAGGGGTGTTTTTGGTTTGGTTTGGTTTTTTTAAGATTTGAGTATTGAATCAGGACAGTGGGAGCATTACGTTTCAGGGTCTTTCCAAGCAAGTGAATTGTTGCTCAGGAAATGCTGTTATTATTCACTGATCACGGAGGATCCAAAACATCTTCCTCATAGTTAGTGCTTAGATTGCAAGAAGTTGTTATTTTCCCCTCAGCTATTGCAACTGTGAATACTACATGGACTTACAGTGCAATCCTAACCAACTTTCCAGCGCCGGTGTAGCTGTGCCAACAGGGCACATACTGCCACTGGCATCGCTCGAGGTGGGGTGGAACGGTACGTAATTCATCTGTGGAACTCCTTACCACAGGATGTGGTGATGGCACCTGGCCTGGATGCCTTTAAAAGGGGATTGGACAGATTTATGGAGGAAAAGTCCATCACAGCTTACAAGCCATGATGGGGAAAAGCAACCTCCTGGTTGTAGGAGTAGGTTTTCTCTGTGCCAGGTGCAGGGGAGTGGTAGCAGGAAACAAGTTATCTTGTTGTCTTGTGTGCTCCCTGAGGCATCTGGTGGGGCCACTGTGTGATACAGGAAGCTGGACTAGATGGGCCTTTGGCCTGATCCAGCAGGGCTCTTCTTATGTTCTTATGTTCTTAGGCACTGTGCTAACCTCCGTTTACTCCCCGGCACGAGGCGGTCCCACCCCCCTCGCCGTCAGGGCCATTCAGTGTGGTGAAGGCAACTCACAGTAGACTCCTTGCGCGTTGCCTTCACCGCACTGAATGGTTCCGACGGCGAGGGGGTGGGGGGCCGCCTCGTGCCGGGGAGTAAATGGAGGTTAGCACAGTGCAGAACTAACCATTCCGCCCCACCTCGAGCGACACCAGTGCACACTGCATTTTGCAGTGCAGGGGCAGTCATGGAGGCCTCTTCAATGTGAAGGAACATTTGTGCCCTTACCTCGGGGCTGCATTGAGGCTGCACTGGCACTGGAAAGTTGGTTAGGATTGCGCTGTTAACTGTGCAAACTGGGCACCTATTGGCTGCTGTTACCCGTGATGTCAGGGGTATCCTGGAACATAGCTACACCATTCCTCATACTGTCTTGAAATCTTTTCATTTTTCAGGGTGTTTTTTTTAATTCCCAGTCTTTTAAAAACTCAGCTTTTCTTCTATACAACTCCATCAAGAGCACTCATGACGTACTTTTAAATTAAATCGACAAACAAATCTTGCAAATACCAGCACAATTACACCTCCCTCCACAGCATTGCTTTATGATTTAGTTTGCCTTTTCCTTGTTTTGTTTGGTTTTATTTCCTTTTCTTTCAAACAATTGCTTCTACATTGCTGCACTAAAAGTCCACATACACCTTTTTAAAGGGAAAACAGATGACCACGTGATTCCTGTCACAGCGTGGCTATTCCCTCCTGTAGCAAGGTCACCCGTATCCACATCAGCTTATGGGTGCGGGGCATTCAAATGGCACTTTTAGCCTGCATGGGCCAGAGCTGTTGCAGCACTGTACTCTGTGTTAGAACATACAGTCTTTGTGCTTTCCGTTCTGGTCTGGTGGAAAGGCCCTCAGTCAACTCTCAGGTGAAGAGTAGAGCAGCCTCTTTAAAGAGTTAACAAAAATTAAAGGCCTGGAGAACGTTTAGCAAAGTTTTGAAATCTGATTTTCTTTCTGCAATAGAGATTAATCAACTTCCTATCTGAGAGCAGAAGTAGAAGCTGGTGCAGGAGGGCAATGGGTAAGGTTCTTTGCATGCTGCAGTTATCACAGACAACCCAAATCCGCTCTCAGCAAAAATCACTGCCATGTAAGCTAAATAGGAACAGGATCAGGCCCTTGCCATACCATACTCCTTACCGCTTGACCAGAACGAAGCATTTTCTGGAATTGCTTCCTCTGGACAAAGCTGTACATAATCTATTCCTTAGTCACTGCAGTGTTGTCATTCATTCATTCAAAGCACATAACGTAACTTCAGGCTTCCTGCTCTCAAACTAGATTTGTTTAAATATCCTCATAACAATGTGGTGTTCTCATCTCGAGAATAAATCTGAGATGCATTATTTTTTTTATTTATTTACCATATTTCTATCCCGCCTTTCTCCCCACGGGACCCTTCTATTATTAAACTCTTCTGCTATGGAGACTTCTATCTTTTGCATGAGAACTTAGTGACTGTGGAAATGGATATTCTCACTTCAGAGTGGGGCCCTAGCACAGTGGAAGAAGAACACATACTTTGCATGAGAAGGTCCCAGGTTCAATCCCTGGCATCTCCGGGTAAGACCCCTTTCCAAACTGCTGCCAGTCAGTGCACAAGATATTCAGCTAGGTGGACCAATGGCCTGACTCGTTAATATAAGGCAGCTACCTATGTTCACTCGTTTTCAGACAGACTCCAAGAGCCATGTGGCTATAAAGACAATATTGTAATAAAAGCATTGTAAAAGCCATAGGAAGGAGCCTCATCATGCGTCTAAGCCCCAAGGTGGTGTCTGGGCTCAACATTCAGGCATCTAAATGCTGTGAAACCTCTACCTCTGTCTGAAATTGGGACTGCATATAGGAGTTGTGGTTTTATTCACATATACAGCCAGGGTCATTCAATAAAATGGACTGGCAGGAGAGTAAAGAGAGAAGAAAGGACTTCTTCACACAGCACGTCATTAACTTAAGGCAGCGTTTCCCAAACTTTTTCAACCTGCGGCTCCCTTGACCATTGGCGACCATTGGCTTCGACTCCCCGTTACATTATGTTGATGCCTGCCAATAGGCATTGTACTGTTTTCCGAGAGGATTCCGTGGCACTCCGCGGCTCCCCTGAGAGCCGCGTCTAATGGGAACCACTGATTTAAGGAATTTGCTGCCATGGGACATGGAGATGGCTTCTATATTAGATAGCTTTAAGAGGCTATTAGATGAAGACAAGGTCTATTGTTGGCTATTAGCCATGACGGTGGTGTGGATCCATGTTTCAGAGGCAATAGTCCTCTGAATGGCAGTTGCTGGGGGAGAAACAGCAGAAGGGAGCCATTGCCTTCGAGTCCTGCTTGTCGGCTTTGCAGAGGCATCTGTTTGACCACTGTGGGAAACAGAATGCTGGACTTGATAGACTTTGGATTTGATCCAGCATTAGGGCTCCTCTTATGAATCAAGAAAGGCACCAATAAGTACTTCTGCAGTAGTTATTGGGGGGGGGGAATTGATGGCGATGTGAGGATATCCCTGAATTTTCATATGTTCTACTTTCTAGAGAGTGAGTAGTCTATGTGGGAGACATGTGGAATGAGTCCTTTCTCTGGAACTGTTCCCGTGAACCAACTATTCAAGATGGGGGGTGCTCTCTCTCTCTCTCTCATCATTAGCAAGGTGCCTGTACTTCAGTTCCTTCCTTAACTCCAGTCTCAAGGAGAATCAAAGGGAGTAAGATCCCATAAAAGGGTGTGCCATCGTCCCCCCCCCCCACACTCCAGCAACCATTTGTGTGTGAATGTGGCCTCAGTGTCAATGGCTGATTAGCCTTTAATCATAAAAACAGATAAAGTTGTATGCAGGTTTCCATATGCAGTCCCAATTTCAGACAGAGGTAGAGGTTTCACAGCATTTAGATGCCTGAATGTTGAGCCCAGACCTTTGGTAAAAATAAAAAAAAATTATTGGTCTCTTCAACAAAACTTTGACATGGCTTCTTTACCCATACCTCCAATATCGCTGCAAAACAGATAAAGCTTGAAGCAGTCTCTTCTGATCTAAGGATTTGCAAGCTCCTGTCATAAACATCCTGACACAACGGCAACAGGCAGTACGTATCTCCCTACACTTGGCCTTTATCCTGCACATTTTTTAAAAATGCCAATATGCATGATTGCCAGTAATAAATTACCATAAATAATGAAGAACAAGAGAGATTTGCAGCAAAGCGTTGCATCTCCCCAACTCAACTTCATCTGGAAAAGGTTTGAGCAGATCTCTCTCTCTCTCTCTCTCTCTCTCTCTCTCTCTCTCTCTCTCCCCTGCTGTTGGTTTTTTTCCCATCTGCCACATCAACGTTTTATAGTTCCAGGGCCTCTGAGCATGCTCAGTCTGCATCAGGCTGGTTTTTTCCCCCCCTTTCTTTTAATTTACAAAGTTATGTCTTCTGCATACTTGGCAGTCCCCCAAGTATATATAGAAACCACTACCTTACCCTGGGGTGGACCCATTTTGCTTGCAATTTGATTAGCACTCCACCACCCACGTTCGCTACTATTAGTATATAGGTGAAGCCCATAAAAATGACAATTTTGCCAGGCAAGTCATCATCTGAAGAAAACAAAAAAGGATGGGAGGGTTTCAAAAATATTGGGGCTTTCTGGTTTCTCTGCCTGTCAAGCATGCTTTCTTTTCCTCAACTGTGAAAGCTAAAACAAATTGCTGTTATCATTCTAATATTGCCATTGCTGGAATTTTTAAGTGTCATGCAGGGCAGGGGTGCAGAACTACTAGTAGTTGCTTCATCATGGGAGAGTGCAAATGCTAACATAGAAAGTCTGTAGTTCTTTTTCCAAAAGTTTTCAAGATTTCCAGTTTCCACTACTCTGTTTGGAAACCTCTGGTCTGGATGGAATTGCAGTGGGGATGAAAGTCCATGGTATTTCCAACTTCTTCAGCAGAAATGATTCTTTAAAATGGACAGAGCAGGGTGACCAGATATACAATGGAGGACAGAGTGCCTATACCTTTTAGCCATTGTATAGAAGAGGGAATTTTGGCAGGTGCAGCTCATCATGGAAGGGTGCAAAAAGCAGCACCTGGCAAAATTCCCTCTTCTATACAATGGCTAAAAGACATAGGCACTCTGTCCTCCATTGTATATCTGGTCATCCTGGGACAGAGACATGCTGTGCAGCATTCTCTTTTTTCATCAGAGCTTTCAGTGAACTAAAACCAATGACTCTGACTCCTGTTCCTAGGCATGTTTACTAGGAAGCAAATCCCACTGATGAGATACTCCCTAGCACTAGCAAGTGTTCATCGGGCACAGAATCTGTTTCAGTTCATTTATCATAATGTATTATCGACATCGGTGCCTCATCATTTATGCAACAGCATTTGTACCCTGATGTTCCTCCAAAGAGCTCAGAGTAACACACATGGAGCATGGTGGGGCCTACACATCTTAAAGAATGCCTTCACACCATCATGCGCATGTTCAACCTCCTTGATCCCTGCAGTCAGAACAGAAACCCTTGGTCTGTGTTCTGTTCTTCACTCAGGTGTGCTGTCTTAGGATGCAGGGCAGGGCATCTTCAGTGGTAGCACCCCCACGTTGGCGTGCACTTCCAAGGCAGACCTGTCTGAATACATCATTGCTTTTTTTGTAGGCTTACCAGATCTCCAACCGGGACAGAGTGCTAGACCTTTAGGAGGAGGAATGTGGGCAGGTGTAGCTTGTTAAACTTTACAGCACAATCCTAGGCATGTCTACTCAGAAGCAAGCCCCACTGAACACAATGGGGCTAGCTTCTGAGTAGACATGCCTAGGATTGTGCTCTAAGGGTTTAACAAACTACACCTGCCCACATTCCTTCTCCTAAAGGTCTAGCACTCTGTCCCGGTTGGAGATCTGGTAAGCCTATTTTTTTGGGTTCCCAGGTGAATATTTTTTAATTACCGTATTTATTGGTGTATAAGATGCACTTTTTTGACTACATTTGTGACCCAAAATAGTAGGGTGCATTTTATACGCCAATACTAAAAAAATCCCTTTCCCCCCCCTTGCCCGGTTTAAAGCATTTTTGGGCTTACCGCGTTTTTCCAGAGCCGGAGAGATCCCTTGTGCTTTCTTCCCTAACTAATCTATCCAATCTACAGCTGTTTGTTGGGTTTAATTTATGCACATGCATGAGTTGAGCTTCTCAGCAGCCAGCAGAGGACGCTGTGCTCCTCAGGTCAGTTCAGCTGAGCTGCAGAGGGCGTGGTCTTCTCAGCTCTCCTCAGATTGAATGCAGCTTCGGTAAGCTTCTGAACTGGGCCTAGTTGGGGAGGCTTTGGAAACTGCATAGGTGGGGTGGGGTGAGAGTTGAGTCTGGGGTGGGTTTTTTTTTGTATTTTTATGTTGTTTACTTTGGAAACTGTGCATGGGTGGGGTGGGGGAAAAGCGTTGAGTCTGGTTTTTTTTTTACTTGGGGTAAATGTTTTTTACTTTGGAAACTGTATATGGGTGGGTTGGGGGGAAAAGAGTTGAGTCTGGGTTTTTTTGTACTTGGGATTTATGTTCTGGTGCATTTTGTTCATGTGTCTTATTGCTGTGTGTTTTAAAAGAGATCCTGGTATTTTTGTGCAATTTATGTAAATTAGCTAATTAAGCAGCCAAGCAGTAAGTGGCCAAGTGGCCCAAAAATGCTTTAAATCTTTTTTTTTCTTGAAACCCAGGGCCAAAAGGAAGGTGCGTCTTATACGCCGGTGCATTTTATACGCCGATAAATACGGTAATTTAGGAGAGCGTTGCCAGGCATATTTATCCCTAGTGACGCTTGGATAAGGATTTTGTTTAAATTTCTGCTGGCAAATTATTTTAATATTGGTGTTGGACAAAGTTCACTTTTTATAACCCAATTGCTGACTGTGATGTTTGCTTACTGCAGTATTATTGTTTTGACCGTTTTTAACCCTCTGTGGCACGTAATTCAGTTGCAGTTTTAGCAGAGAATGCAAAGACTAATATGTTTCAAAAATAAATACATCCAACTTCAGTCCCACTACAGCCCTGTAGTTAGGTTGAAAGCAGCTTCCCCACAGCCACTCAGTGAGCTTCATGGCTGAATCTTCTATCCTAGTCCAAGTCCAGGTCAGTCCATTACACTGGGCTTCTCTTTGAATCCAATTTTTTTCTTGAGTTAGAATCTTAGATCATGCATTTAAGAACCAACCACACATGATCGGATTTCCCAGCATCTCTCTTTACTTCAGAGTAGCTGCAGGGGGCTGCTAATTTGATTAGGGAAGCATTTCTGGGAGATGGAGTATTGAACTCCACTGTGCACCATTTTCCCAATCTTAATTGCATTTGTAGTTGTAGGGGGCTGCTAATTTATCTGAGAAGTGGTGGGAGGTAAACATTTTTCCCTCCATGGTGTTTCTTTGAGCTAACCCATGTTACTGCTCTTTTTTTCCCAGCAGGACTAGTAGCAGCTTTACTTTAGGGTTAGGATGTGGGGAGGGGGTTGATCAGAGAAACAGCATGGGGGGAAGTGTTAACACCCATGGCACCACATCCCCAATCACATTATCAGCTCCCTGCAACTGATTAAGAAAAAAAAAAACATGGGGAGATCTGATCATGGATCTCCTTACTCACATGAACTGTGGCCTTCACGTTACAGGCAGTAACATGTAATGCTGAACACAGAAATTTTCATCTAAATATAATTTTAATATTATGTATTAAGTCAGATACCTTTTGAGAGGCTGATACATGCCCTGGAAACTCCCAAAAAGTCAGTTCAATGAGAGATGACTCATTTTACAGTTGTTGGTTTACTCAGATTATGATCCTTATAACAAGTGATGTGACCAGCAGTATGAAGATAGTTATCAGGATGCTGGCAGATCACAATTCTGGAGCATACTTTGTGTTTAATGGCTCTCACAGAAAATTTAAAATCATGATCAGGCTACTATCAAGGTATTGTGTGTGTTGATGGAAGATGCTTTGAAGCTATGACTTATTTTAACACATGCAGTTGTTGTTTGATAACATTTGCAATCACCTAATAAAGAGGGCTCTCCTTTGAAACGTATTGGGCACATGGAATTATTATAAAAGGATCCTATTTTTACTCTCTTATACATAATAAGTTGGATTTGTTTCAACTCAGCATCTCCGACACCCCAGCCCACCACTCTCTTCTTCTCCATGCTTCCTCTTTTGGTCCATCCTTTTTCTTCTTTTCCAATTCAGGGAGTGAGAGGAGCAAAGGCTGGCACATCACCAGATAAGGGGGGGGTAGTATTTGGCCTGCCACCTCAGGTATCAGGAGGACTTAGGGTCAGTCCTGCCTGGATAAGCAGGTGCTAATTGTGCCGGCCAGCCCAATCCTGTCTAGGACATCCACAGCGTGCATCCTATCCAGGATCGAGCCGGCACAGGCGAAGGCCTCCTTGGGTTAAAGAAACGTTCATCCCTTTACTCCAAGTAAGGGCCCAGCCGCCCCAATGGGTCTCCTCAGATGTGTGGCGGCAAAATGGCTAGTGCAAATCCAGAAAGCCCGTGTAACTCCAGCCAGACCCAGGGGATAGGATTCGGCGGAGCGCACAAGGATCCCTCCCCCTCCCAGGCCCGGCCACCCAATCACCCCCTCCAGTTCTGCCCTCCCCATGCCCCCACGCTGCACAGCCCAGGCTTACCTGTGTCCAGCAGTGGCGGCCTCTGTCCCGCAGAGAGTGAGTGGTGCAGGCCTTGGCACCGGCGCCACTTACTCTTCGGGTGTTGGAAACATACCTTGCCTTTCCATGTCGGAAACGTTTGCAACACCCAGGAGCGGCAGAGTGACCAGAGCAGCCAGACAGAATTGCTCCATAAGAGTACTTTTGCACAGCTTACAGTGATACACCAGTGCACCCTTTCCCGGAAAACACCAAGGAGGCCACAGTTGCACATGCCTTGATGACATCCTGGTTAGATCACTGGTTAGATCACTGTAATACACTCAAGGCCGCTGCAGACCGCACGAATTTCGGCGCATCCCGGACGCCCGAGGAGCTTTGTCGAGCTGTGCTGAGGTGTCTGGTTACCATAGCGGAAGCGAGCGGAGGAGATGCGATCTCCCAATTTCCGGCAGGATCGAAAATGTTCCTGGCCCATGTTTGAAGGGGCTGCCTCGCGGAGCTACTGCAGCCACCAATCAGATGAGAGGGGGAGGAGTGTTAGCCAATCACCGTGGAGGTTTCTTCCAAGAAGGCGGGACAAAAGGAGGGACTATTTGTGGGAAGACACTCCTACAGACAAGCTCAGAGCACGGAGGAGAGCGGCCAGCCTCGCTCACTCGCCTCAGCGTGCGGTCTGTCACGGCCTTTATTCTACACGAGGATGCCTTTAAACAGGGTCCAAAAACGTCAACTAGAGCCCTGGCCTGACACATCATTTTTCACCAGTATTGTAGGAACTTCACAGGCTCCTAGTTTGTATCTGGGCGCAATTCAAAATGCTGGTTTTGACCTTTAAATCCCAGATGACTGGGAGTCTAGATATCTAAAGGACTATCTCCTCCCTGCACATACCTGTATTCTCCAATCATCAGAGGAGGCCCCATTTCATGTCCCACTGATATCTGAGGTATGCCAGGTGGTTATGTGTAGGCTTACCAGATCTCCAACCGGGACAGAGTGCTAGACCTTTAGGAGAAAGAAAGTGGGCAGGTGCAGCTTGTTAAGTCCTAGAGCACAATCCTAGGCATGTCTACTCAGAAGCAAGCCCCATTGTGTTCAGTGGGGCTTGCTTCTGAGTAGACATGCCTAGGATTGTGCTCTAAGGTTTAACAAGCTACACCTGCCCACATTCCTTCTCCTAAAGATCTAGCACTCTGTCCCGGTTGGAGATCTGGTAAGCCTAGTTATGTGGTATAGGACCAGGCAGGGGTGGTGCGGCCCAGAACCTCTTTTTGTTTTTGGTTTTGTTGCTGCCTCTGCAACAAAACAAAAACCCTTACCGTGCTCCTTGCATGCTGCCATGTAACCTGGAAGTGTGGGGCTTCTGGTTTCATTTACAGGGGCAGCACAAACTCTCACATCAGGTGGCTGCATGTATGGGTCACTGTGGCCAGGAGACCTGATCCAAGAGACCTTTAGGCATCAGGTGAAAAACTGTTAATATACAGAGAAGTAAAACACTGAGCCATAATTGGCAATCTGTTACTCACATGCAATCCCATTGACTTGTTGGTTGATGCAAAGAAAAGCAGAACTATGGGTTTGCTGGGCTTGCCATTAGTGTCAGTTTACTTCCTCCAAGGTGCAAATAGGGAGCAGAAAATAGATGCTTAATATGTCTGGATGCAATGGTGTGTTTCATACACAAATAGTTTTTCATCTGTTTATACCTGCTACTTTTTGTATGTGCACATGGGCCTCCGAAACCCTTGAGTAAACAGGTGTTGGAGGAAGACACTCTTAGCGGTAAGAGAGACTTACAAATCATTGATGTGGAAGCACAGAAAAACAGCGGCATTTTTAAAAATCAGTTGTATAGCGGACTTTGAGCTAAGTCCAGTCTTTTCTAAGTTAATGGAGAATCTTAAAGAATAAGATCAAGCCTAAACAGATGACTATTTCACTACACAGTCTGTGACATATCTGGACCTGAAATGTCATAAAATTATCCTTACCATTTGACAGTATGATGCAGATTACCAAGTTTTGCTGGTAATCTGCAAACTCCGGTAGAGGGTAACTACCATCTTGGGATAGATTGGTCATGTGTATAGACTCAACACATTATGAAAGAAAAGTGAAATGACATAGAGAATGGGGACACTCACGGGAATAATCAGTGGTTTTCAATCATTTTCCTAAGCAGTCAACCTAAGAGTGTTTTGCATTGTGGGGGGAGACCCACTTCCTGGATCATGCAGACCAACCATCTGCACCTCCTGCTCCAACAAGGGGAAGGGAGGGGCCACAAGATAGTTTGTAGATCTTTAGGAATTGTATTGATGTAGGATGTCCTAGCATTGCTCTCAGGCTCTAGAGATGAATAATGGTACCAGCAAACATTCCAGTATGCAGTCTGGACCCTATGTCTTTGCACATTGGTGTATAGCTGAAGTGTAACTACCCCATACTATCACATTGATCAAAAGCATAAGCTGTGCATCATCACAGTGGAGAGGAATGAGTACTAACCCCTGCTAACTGGGCAAGAGGCACTTTTTCAATTGGTGCTCCTCTTATATTTAGCAGGGGGAGAGTCACTGCCCCCCTTTCACCCCAGCACAGTCTCTTTTCTTTTCCTGCCTGTCAGAGGCGTCGCTAGAGCGTGGCGCGGGGGGTGGACCACCGGAGGGTGGCGCGCGCCTCACCTCCGCTGCGTGCGTCGCCCTCCGGAGGGGCTCCGAGGCCGGGAGAAGGCCTCGGAGCGACCTCCCCGGCCGACACTCAGGGCCTTCTGACGAAGGCCCAATGCGGCGATACGTAATTTATAACGTTTTTCGTGCATGCGCAGGACGTTTCTCGTTGTGCGCATGTGCGAAAAACGTAATAAATCACATATTAACGCATTGGGCCTCGTCATTAGGCCTCGGACAGCCGGCCGGCACGGATGTTTGGAGCCGGCCGGCCGGAGAGGCGGCGCAAAAAATTTTGAGGGGGGGAACGAGGGTCTCTAGGGCGGCGCGCGCCCCGCTTTGGGGCGGCGCGAGCCTAGTGACGCCTCTGCTGCCTGTCCTCTTCCTTACCTTCTTCTTCCCTCCTGGTCTTCCTCCTTCTTGTTCTTCCCCGGTTCCCTCCTGGGTCCCTTCCTTTCTTGCCTCTTGGTCCTTGTCCTTGTGTCCTTCACAATGTCCTCCTCTGCTCTGATTTGTCCCACCTAGCCCCTCCCTGACCCAAATGCCTTCAGCTGGAGCTTCCCCACCTCTCTCTCTCTCTCTCTCTGCCAGCTGCCTCACTCAGCTGGCTGACGTTTGGTATGACAACATTGTCAAGAGCCAATGCATCCAGCTGACCATCACGTCTCCCTCTTGGAGAGCAGGAGGCATAGAGGTCACAATGAATTTGATTAAAATTGCTCTCTTCTGCTTTAACAGAAAAAATAATGATCTTCTGCATTAACAACGTTTAGAAGGGATGCATTCTGATCTTAGATTGAAGCAACTATTAAACATTAGCAGATGTGTTTGGTTCACACACTTCAGATTGAGCTGAGATGGCATACGATGCTCAGAGCAAACCACAAATGTGATCAAGCCCTTAGCTTCTCTTTTCTATTTTGCTGAATTAGTTTCCTTTGATTAAAAAAAAAAAAAGTCCAGACTACCACAGAGAAACTATGGCTCCAAAAAAGTTAGTTGAAATCTCTGGTCCAATAGACACCCTGTCATCTTGAGAATGCTAATAACATAAATAGTTTTTAGTCATAGTTCTGCTGGCAGAAATGCGTCTGGGACTTTGAATGCATGGCTTGATATATAAGCACCATATATCGTCATGTACATTTCATATATACCGTATTGGTCTAAGACTCACTTTTTTCTCCTAATTTAAGTTTTTAAACTAGGGGTGCGTCTTATAATCAGGCTGTTGCAATTTAATGCCAGTGATTTAATTAAATTTTTTTAATAGCACCAAACCTTAAGGGTGCGTCTTATACTCAGGACAATACGGTAATATCGACACCTGCACACGCCTGCACATACTGTAGTGTCCAGCAACATCCAGGGATCATGTCTCAACGTCTTGCTCCAACAGCACCTGGTTAGGAGCAGTGGCGTCGCCAGGCGCCCCCGTGTCTTGGGCCGCCCCCCCCGACGCCCCCCAATAAAACTGTCAAAAATTTTAGGTTTCTTTTTCGAAACCTATTTTTGACAGTTTTGGGTTGTTGTTTTTTTAATGTTTTCCGGTGGATTTAAGTGTTAAAACGTGTATGTGAAAGTGTATGTGTGCTTTCCTGGCACTTATCTGTAATATGGGGCGTTCCAGGACGTTCCAGTGACGATCTTCTTCCTGCGCCCGGGCACAGCTTCTCCCTGCGCCCGGGTGCGGACTTCGTAACACCCCCAGCAGCGGTTTCCAGAGTTTGCACATGCGCAGAACCACGGAGTTTCCAGGGACGTTCTGCGCATGCGCAAACTCCGGAAAGCGCTGCTGGGGGCGTTACGGAGTCCGCGCCCTGGCGCAGGGAGAAGCTGTGCCCGGGCGCAGGAAGAAGATCGTCGCTGGAACATCCTGGAAGCGCCCCATATTACAGATAAGTGCCGGGAAAGCACACATACACTTTCACATACCGTTTTAACACTTAAATCCACTGGAAAACATTAAAAAAGGAGGAAAATGCAAAAAAAAACAAAAAAAACAAATTTAAGGAGGCCCGCGCCCCCCCCAGAGCCTCAGCGCCCCTACGCCCTGGGGCCCACCGCCCCATATCAGCCGACGCCTCTGGTTAGGAGTAAGTCTGACTGAAACTATTCCTGGAGATTTTTTTTCTCCAAAATGATGTAATGTTGGAAGTTCCTAGAGGCCCTATTAAAATCACCAGGATTGCTTTCGGTAGTCACCTGGGGATTGATGCTGATTCCTGGACAGGCCAATCCTGGAGGACTGGCAGTCCTGAATTTGCTGAAACAGATGATGAGCTGGAGTGTGATCTGTGTCATCGTCACAGAGATTTCAGTGTTCCTTACTGGAAGTAATGTTCACCGTGGTCTTAAGAACACTGCCAAATAAAGCTGTAACCATGCTGAGTGGCGGGGATGGGGATCCTTAGCAACCTCCTAAAAGGTAAGCCGCTAGCTTTTTTTGTACAGACATAAGGAGAATTGAGCAGGTGGTATTCATCCAGTTGTTCAGAAATAAGTATTTTGTATATTGGCTTCCTGATTGACAAACACTTGGTACTTGTGTGTTTCTATTACATTTAATTAACATGTAATTTTATGTTAAATTATTTACTGAATACATTCCATAACTTTAAAGTAAGCATATTTGACACTCTGTATTTAAGTTTTCTTTATTTTTACTATTTTGCATTGGCTTACAGTGGCCTCTTCAGTGAGGTGCTACACGTATGCACACACCCACACATACCACCACATCAACACTTCTGACTACAGATGTGATGACAGATTCTTGCATGGGTCAATTTACTCAGACTTTATCAACTTTCCCAGACTTCAAGGGAAATATTTTGTTTTTAATGCAGAATTAACCTGTAGCATTCATTACTGCAAGATGCAGTGATAGATGCTTAGACATAGGGTTGCCAACTGAAGCTATTCCTGGAGATCCCCCCCCCCCCAATATAATATAATGTTAGATATTCCTTAAGGCCCTGTAAAAATCTCCAGGTTTGCTTTCAGTAGTCACCTGGAGATTGATGCTGATTTCTGAAGATGCCTGGACTATCCTAGAGAGGGTTGACAACTTTTTAAAGAATTAGACAAATTCAGTCTGCCAATGATTATTAGCCATGAAAGCAGAGAATCAGAACCTCTCTATTCAGAGACAGAAAACTTCAGATTGATAGATGCTAGGAACAAAAAGGGGATTGCTAACTTCATTATGCCTTAATTGTGAGTTTCCGTGCAGCATCCAACCAACGACTGCTGGACTAGATGGCCCTTTACCGTCCAATCCTATCCCCCAGTTACCAATATCGTTCTTTGATGGGGGGCCCTGTGGCGCTGGCCCCCGGGCGCCAGCTCCGGGGTGCGCCAAAAGGCCCGGGATTTGTTGCCCCCACCGCTCTCCTACCCCCACCGCCTTCCGCGGGCCCCCGCGCTCACCTCGGCGTGACTCCTTTTAAAACTGGCTGTTCTGTACATGCGCAGAACGCCTAAGAGGCCAAGAGAGGGCAAAATTGCCCTCTCTTGGCCTCTTAGGCGTTCTGCGCATGTACAGAACAGCCAGTTTGAAAAGGAGTCGCGCCGAGGTGAGCATGGGGCCGGCGGCGGCTGCTGCTGCTGAAGCTGAAGAAGGTAAGGAGAGCGATGGGGTTGGGGTGGGCGCATGGGGGCCGGGTGGGAGCATCCTTCCGGGGGGCACTCGGCCAACCCCTGCCCCCCTGCCCCTGCCCCGGGCGCTGGGCGGGCTAGCGACGCCACTGCCAGTTATGCCACTAGAACATGTGTTCCAGCAGCATAACACACTTTCTGACTGTCGCAAATGCAACATGCTGGAGAGTGCAGTCTAGTCACCATTGCAAGCAACAAGTGACCGGGTCCATGCAGCAATGGACCAGGGATGCCTGCAGCCTCAAGTAAGACTGCACAGGCGGCAGGAAAGAGGTGGAGAAGGGGTGGAATGGGGCAGGGGTGGACAGAACAACGAGGCAATAGGGGCAAGGAGGAGGGCGGATCGGACCTGGGAAGGGGGCTGGTTTGGCAGCGGCAGTGGCTTCCAAATCCTCACCCCCCCTTCCCAGGAGGAGAGAGAAGAGCTTCCAGCTGCGTCGGTCGAGTGTGGGAGGCGCCAGCCAGCAGAATTGTCAGACTGTAAAAAGGATACCACCTGGAAAGTAGCTGTCCATGAAAGATTGGACATTTATATATATTGTAAAAAAAACCCAAGGGGGGTTAGGACAGCCTGCCCATGTACACCGCCTAGGATTAAAGTCGGAGGAGAAATCCAATGACCAAGAAAGGCGATATATAAATACTGTATATTATTATATTATTATATCTCAAGGTCTTGTAGTTCATCTTGGGCAAGATCTTAACCACTATATTACACACCTTGGATAGTGTACTGCTAGCTTAGCGCATTTGGGCTTTCCTGCTTTGCTCTGTTTCTACTTTCAGAGTCTTCACACAACCACTAGCTAGCTAGACCAGGGGTTCTCAACAACCAGTGGTATGAGTACCACCAGTGGTACTTCGGCCGACTGCTGGTAGTACTCAGACCGCTGGACCACCAGAGCCCTGCTCTGACACGGCACTTTCAGTGGCACAGTTTTTCCTGAGAGGCTCCTGCCTTTCACCGAGAAGCCCCCTCACCCACCCACCCACCCACCCAGAGCCTCCTACCTGCGTTTTCTGGCCTCCGAAAACCCGGAAGTAACTGGCAATGATGTCATCGCCAGTCACTTTCGGTGGTACTCAGCAGGAAAGTGGCGCAGAGGTGGTACTCGGCTGGGAAAGGGTTGAGAACCCCTGAGCTAGACAACCACTTTGAGTCTGAAGCTATGAATGGGTTCACATCTGAAGCTGGCTGTACTCTAAGGGTATGTTGTAAGTAAGTGGTACAATTGGGGTGGCCAGCTAGTTGGGCCAAGGGCCCGTCCATCAAAGGTTGACTCCTGAACCCTCAGCACTGGTGGTCAATGCACCATCAGGAGACAAGTGGAGGCAGCGGTGGTGCGACCCAGGATGCTTCCTAATGCCACTGCGCTCCTCACACAGTTTCTTCCATTGGGGAAGTGCAGGGCATACGATTTCATTTAAAAGAACTGCGCGGATGAAGGAATTCCTTGTTCATGCAGTCCCTGCAAATAAAAACGGACACCGTGCACTTCTGCGTTTGAAGAAGCTGCACCAGGAGCAAGGTAAGGAGGCAGATTATTTGCTTCCCACTCGCTTTTAGCAGATGGAAAGCAGATCACTGCGGGTTGCATCCATGCATGCTAGAGGGAGGCGGTGGGGGGGCATACTCAAGGGCACGCGGAATCCACTGCTGTCTCTCCCCCCCCACTCACCTTGTCTAGGTGATGGGCCACCTTGGGTAGAGCGTAGGGCACCATGGGGGTAGTGGTGCAGAGCTTTGCCCAAGGGACCCCAGCAACAGTTGCCAGCATTTAGGTACAGTAACAGTAAGCCTACAGCCACCCTAGCCGGCTCTCTGCCTCAGAGGCAAGGCTTCTGGGGTGGGTTCTGAAGCAGAAAACCAGCTGCTGATTGAAGCATTATCATATCAGTCAGTGTCAACATGGTAATGTTTATTTTACTTTCTTCTTTTGAAAGCAGATAGATTCTAAGAAACAGAGCTACAACAAATGGCAGGCAGGAGAAACAAGAGCATAAAAGGCCCTTTTGCTTATCTGCAACTTTCTGTGACAGAGTGGGGTGTCATGTTGCAGGGCGTCCTCCTCCTCTGGGGACTCAGATAGTGCGGAAGCTGGGATGCCTTGATTAGCATGAATTGAAAAGACCTTCTGCAAAGCCCAAGAAAGGAGGAAAAGGACACTTTCCCCCATAACAAAGACCTGGCAAAGACATTAGCAGCACCAAAGGGCTTCAAGTGGGGGTGGTGGGATGGAGAGAGAAGGACTAACCACTCCTTTTGCAGTGTCTTGGCTTTTGGTTCCCAGGGAAAGGTTTTCAAAACTGGGGAACCACAATCTTTTGATCTTCCTTCCCCTGACACCTACGGGCTTTGGTTGTGCAGATAAAGGATACGGTGTTCTTTTTCTACAAAAGTGTCTTTCTGACACTTACCTGGGCATTATTTCCAAAATAATCTCAGCACTTCTTCTTTAAAATGTGGATAACAACTCTGTGAGTTGTGTCCATTATATTAGTTATGATGATGATTTCTTTGAAAAGGTTTCTACCCCACATCTTTCTCAAGACAACTAACAGCATCTTTTAAAATGCAATAAAGCATTAAAAACAAGCATTAAACAAACCCACAATATCATAAAAAAAAAACACAACAGAGGAGGGAGAGCAAAACCAGAAACTAATCCAGAAAACCTGAGTGAGTAGGAAGGTTTTCAGAGAGTGACAAAATGAAAAAAGGGAGGGAGTCCAATGAACTTCTCAGAGGAGTGAGCTCCATAAAGAGGGGCCACCACCAAAAAAGCCCATCAACAAGTCCCCTCCAGTATCACCTCAGGCTCGGATAAACACGGAATGCACAAAAGCACCATCCCAGCAGACATGAGGGTACAGAGGGAAGGTGATCCTGCCATTTAGTTCCATGCCATTTAGACCTTTAAAAGCCAAAGGCAGTGACTGGTGCGGGTGCGGTGAGGTCCAGGCTCGGGAAGGCACAGCCATATACATATATACACTCACACACACTCGCCTCCCCCTTACCTTCCTTGAAGCTAGCTCGCTCACTCGCTCTTCCCCCAGAATTTTTTTTTTAAACTCACCTCTTCTTTCCCCACTCAGAGCTAGGGAGAGCTCAGTGACAAGCCCCCTGAGTCAGCTCAATAGTGGACTCTCCTGCTGCTCTAAAAAGCCAGTGCCTGCGTACAGGCTTCCTTCTGTTTTTCATGGCCTTTTTTTTAACAGAACTAAGGCAATTCTGCCTGCTACCTCCCCAGAGCTTGATGATGCAGGCGCCCTGCCTTTTCTTCATTGTATGCCAGCTACCCTGCCTGTTTTTCATTGGAAGGCAGCCATGATTGCAGCCTAACTAACGAAGGAAGCTCTCGTGTACAGTGGACCCTTTCTATCCGCGGATCCAGGATCCGCGGATTTGACTTACTGTGGGCCCCAGATCCGCGAGGCCCACCTTCAAAATGCTGTAAAAAGGAAAAAAAATGCCCCTCAATCCCATTTCTACCTTTAAGTAGCCAAACCGTGCAGTTTTCAAGGCTCTGCAGTTCTTCTGCAAGCTTAACAATCGACTTCCGGGTCGCACAAATGCTCTTCCTCCATGACCCAAAAGTGGGTTGTTAAGCTTGTAGAAGCCCTGCAGAGGCTTGAAAATGGTGTGATTTGGCTACTTAAAGATAGAAACGGAGATTGGGGGGCTTTTCCCCCCCTTTTTACAGCATTTTGAAGGTGGACTCCAGTATCCATGGATCCTCACTATCCGCGGGAGGTCTGGAACGGATCCCCCGTGGATAGCGAGGTCCAACTGCATTGCAATGTGTGTGTGCTGCTTAACTCATTGACTGTGCTGGAGAGGAAAGGAGCGGCGTAGAAAGGCAAGGTTTGGGTTTGATGAGGCTCTGCTACCCCTGACTGCACATCCCTGTTTAACAGCCTGATCCTGCATAAGGATCCATGGCTGGCCCTATGGGCTGGCCACAGGATCCTAAGCCCTTTCCGGGCCGCTCCAGCATGGCCCAGGGACTCCTCGGGAGAAGACGGCGTTCGTCCCCTTCCCCCAGTGTAGGGCTGCCCAGCCCCAATGGGCCTCCCAGATGTACGTCAGCTCTCGAGCTGACGTACATCTGAGGCGGCAGGGTAAGGGCAGCCTAGGCTGGGAGAAGGCTAGAGATATCGGCAGAGCTCACCGCTGATACCCCCTACTGGCCTGGGCTGGCCAACGACCGCCCTCCCTCTCCACCTGGCCTGCCATCCCCATGCCCCTGCACCGGCCAGTGCAAATCTCACCTGCTCTGGAGACTGCAGGGTCGGTCTGGAGGTGGAGCAAGGGCTGCTGGCGTCCGCCCTGGTGGCCCTTGCTCCCAAGGTGCCAAAAACGCACTTTACGGTGCTCAAAATTGCACTTTATGGTGCTCTGCAGGTGCTTCTTTAGGGAAGATTGGACCGTAAAGGTCATAACCAGCACCTTGAATTTCACACAGACGCAAATGGGCAGCCAATGCAGCTGAAACAACAGACAACTAACATGGGTGTAATATGCTCCCATTAACAGTCTTGCAGTTGCATTTTGTACCAGTTGTAGCCTCCAGAGTGTCTTCAAAGGCAGCCCTGCATAGGGTGACCAGATACAATGGAGGACAAAGTGCCTATACCTTCTCTAACCATTGTATAGGAGAGGGAATTTTGGCAGGTTCAGCTTTTTGCACCCTTCCATGATGAGCTGCAACTGTCAAAATTTCCTCTTCTATACAATTGTTAGAGAAGGTATAGGCACTTTGTCCTCCACTGCATCTGGTCACCCTGCACACATTGTACCTCCAAATGTCAGGTGACTAAGGCAAGGGCAACCATAGCCAGGTTCCAATGAGTTAGAAACAGGCGCAGCTGGTGCAGCAGCCAAAACTGGGCAAAGGTCCCCTGGACCACAGTCAGCACCTGGATATCCAAGTTTAAGGCAGGGTCCAGAGCACTCCCAATTTCCAAACCTGGCCCTTTTAAGGGGAGCGCAACATCCAGCACAGGCAAACATGCCGCCGCCAAATCAGCAGATCTCCTAAGCAGGAAAGCCTCTGTCTGGTCTGGATTTAATTTCAGTTTCTTTGCCCATATCCAGCCCACTCTCTCAAGACTCCAGTTCAAGATATCCACAGCATCTCCAGCTGGGGGTGGCAGTGAGATGTATAACTGTATTATATTATTATGGCCACTGGCTTGCAGCATCTCGGATGAATGGATTGAAATGATGCTTCCTTTGGTGGCTGAAGAGGCCATTCCTTGATTGGCAGGACCGGACTACCTGCAAGGGACAAATATACAGGCACACTTATGGGCTGCCTTATTATTACACAGAGTGGTTTTTTCATGGATTTTAGCATCCCCACACGGTGCCGTTTTTGCCCATTTGCTGGCCCAGATTGCCAGCTTTTATTTATTTATTATTATTTTAAGAAAGCAGGATCTAGGTACTTTTGAAACTGAGATCGGAGTCAAAATGTGCAGAGTCGATTTGTGGTGGTGTTGTCGTTTAGCCTCAGTGGAACGTGGCTCTGGGGACATGGCTCTGGGGGTGTCAAATCTGCCATTCAATTTACATAATTAGCAAAAGATTTGTATAACATGTAGAGTACTCAGATGTGTTGAACTGGAATATGGCAACCCCAGGCATACCCAACAAATGCATTTCCTTTGCATGGTACCCTGTCTCCCTTTTATCTTTTTCTTCCCTGCTTTGCCTGGTCCCTGGGACTGCCTGTTGGCTGGTTGTAGAGAAAGGGGGGGGGAGCTGAAATAATCCAGCACCTAAGAAAGACCCTAGAACAAAGAACAGGGGTGTCAAATATAAGGTCCATACCACAGACAGGATATGACCTGCAGAAGCTCTTTATCCAGACCACGTGATAATTGGGCTCTCCCAGTGCTGCCCTTTCAGCAGCACCACTTCTGCCAAGGCATCACTTCACAGGGCACCTCTCAGCTGCTGAGCTGCAAAGTGATGCCTCAGCAGAGGTAGTGCGGCTGAAAGGGTGGCCCGTGTGATAATTGGGCTTTCCCATATCTTTAAATATGATCAAGATTTTCATATTTTCTCTTCTATCATTTGCAGCGAATGAGTTCCTTTTGTGAGAACAAAGTGCTTATTTCTGGCTATCATCTGCTTAATGACATCACTTCCTCCTTAATGACATCACTTCCAGCCCTGAATGCTATAGCAGGCACCATGAATGCTATTCGGTCCAGAGTATGAAATGAGTTTCACACCCCTGCCCTAAAATACTTCCTAGAATGAAGTGGCAGACCCTGCAAATATGCCTGAGCTCTCAACCTTTTCCATTTCTACTTGAGTCTTGTACGTTTTGTTGCGCTAACAGTCAGCATCGCATTCCATGTTTGCAAAGTTGAGGCCAGGTCTTTAAAGAACCAGCATAATATAGTATATAGGCGGCAATGAAGTTTTCCTCCAGAGTGGTGGGAGTGGGGATCTCGTCTCCTGAAGAAAACAACAAACATCTCTGTAGTTGGTTTGTGCATGTGCCATTTCCAATTGTTATTCTAAGGCAGGATTCTCAGAATTCACCAAAGATGAAAGGCTTGTGTACAACCACACCCTGTCAGTTTATCAAGTTTCAGTTTCAGTAGCCATGTGGTATGGGTCAACAGAGGTGATGCCACTGATTGCTATCTTTGGAGGCTTGGAGGACTCTTTTCCACTGGCCTTTGTGGCTGGTTTGTTTGCATTGTCTTATGCTATGAAAGCCTTAGCTATTTTAGAAAAGGTAGGAAGGAATAGCAAATCATATTGATAATTAAAATTGAAACTAGCAAGGGAATTTCAAAGCTGTCTCCCCACCAACATAATCACATCATCCCAATCCTTAATATTTTGCTCTTTAAGCATTTTACCTTAGCATCACTGTGTGGCCTGTTTTGTGAATACATTATATACCCCCCATATTACAACCAAGTATGCACCCCTGATCTTGCAAGAGTGATTCACACTTGGATCTCCTTTGGTCTCAGCTTCTGTGCATGCAAATGCATGCTGCAGACAGAGTTTTAGCACTGGATCCTTGCACCCAGCAGCCACAGCTGCACATTCATGGTGCTGAACAAACATAGACATCATTTTTGACAGCATTGATCTTCTGTCTGGGTTCAGAGCCCCTCCTTCCTTCTCCAACCGGTGATTTGGGCTGTCAACACCGACAGTGAAATTAATTTTTGTTTAAAGGATTCAACTTTCTTGACAAATTCAAAAAAAAAAAAAAAATTCTCAGAGCCCAATCCTATCCAACTTTCCAGTGCCAATACAGCCGCAATGCAGCCCCAAAGTAAGGGAACAAACATGCCCTTACCTTGAGGAGGCCTCTGTGACTGCCCCCCCTCCGCAGGATGCAGCATGCACCCTGTTGGCATGGCTGCATCAGTGCTGGAAAGTTGGATAGGATTGGGCCCTCAGCCTTTGGTGGAACTGGCCCTAAGATAGGCTGAAAAGCAAAGTCATGGATCTATTGTTATTTGGTTGTCCATTGCCGAAAATGTAAAAAACGTCAAGCTGGTTCAATGCCCTGGCAAAAGAGACTACCGGTAGTTGTGTGGGAGCACTGTTGCAATGTAAAAGCAAGCGGAAAATGTGCATTCATGCTGGAAAGCTTCTGATTACTGTCCTTCCTAAACCATGAAATTTGCTAACAAGGCCTGTGGCTTCCTTTTGCTTTTCTGAAGAATTCAACATAGGTTTGGGTGTTCTTGTAGCGCAAGACAGGTTCCAATGTTCCCAAACTTCTTTTATTTATGCCAGTGGCAGTTTAACAGTGCAATCCCTATGCATATCTACCAAGAAGTAAGCTCCATTGTGTTCACTGGGGCTTACTCCATCCCAGGAAAGTATGTATAGGATTGTAGACTGAAGTTAGTTCAAGTACTTTCCTGCTCTTCTTCATTCAGAGTCTTTCCAGAGGCTCAGTTTTTAGAGCATCATTGTGCTGGAATTATGATAAAATATATGTTTTGTATATTTGGTGTCTCATTTGATCAAAGTACAACTATTAAATGCCAGGTCTGCTATAGCTAAATCTTCCAGGCAATGGGTATGCAAACAAACCATTTACATCTAGCCTTTTCATCAATGGTTCTGTTCAGCCTGGTACTTCCTGGCAAGCAGGACACTGCAAGAATCTGGTGATGGTATTTAGGAGCACGACCAGTCATGATTCCAGATTTGAATTGCAAGATCTGCTTGCACCATGTTAAACTTGCCTGAGGAGGAGGAACACACTGCTGGAGTCTGATCAGTATGTTCGGATTCATTTTTCCTTTTTCATTAGCTTTCTGGAGTTGTAAAAGGTAAAGGTGACCCCTGACAATTAAGTCCAGTCGTGTCCAACTCTAGGGTGTGGTGCTCATCCCCATTTCAAAGCCGAAGAGTCAGCGTTGTCCGAAGACGCCTCCATGGTCATGTGGCCGGCATGACTCTCTTTACCGCAGCGCGTAGCTCTTTATTGTTATTATGTGATCATTGTGTGATTGTGAATTAGAATTGTACTTGTTGCACTTATTTTTGAATATAATGGTCTGATTATTATGCTTACATTTGGCATGAGCATTCTGATAGTTTTTGCCTTGTGATGTTGTACCATCTCTAGCTATATCAGAGTTGTAACTATTGGATAGTGCCTGTATCATCCCTAGTGATGACACACCATAGCTCCTCCACATTCCTGCACCAAACTATGAACTTTTTATTCTTTTTATGATTGTTTAGTCCTGGCTCTGTACTTTCCCTCCTCCGCAACTCCCACCTGGGTGTGCCATTCAAATGCTGGAATTCTCATCCCAAAACAAGGTCATTTTTTTAAGGTCAAATAGCAGCAAGCCTCCCTAGGAACAGCTGAAGACATTTGGTACCAGAGCCAGGAAACCAAAATCCAACTAGTAATCCCATGATGTCCAGGTGATACCCAGTAAACCAGGGTCCATGAGAACACATGTCATCTGCAGTTGCAACTGCTTCCCACCATTGTCCGATAATAAGCCAACCACAGCCAAGGTCCACTAGGGAGGCTTACAAGGAGTGGTGGAGAGCAGATGGCAGCAGTAAATATAAGTCATCCTTCATACTACCATCCATAACTATAGGGCAGCAGTGAAGGAGAACAGGCACCTCTTTGCTTTCCTTTGGTTTGCTTTCCTCCTGGTGGGGCACTATCAATGGTGTCCCGCCAGGAAAGCTAACCAGGAAGCAGGCAGCAGATAGGTGAGAATCCTCCTTCATTGCCACCACTGTAGCTGCAGGCGGCAGCATGACTTCTGCCTGGGTCCCAGACTCCCAGGCACAGTGACGGGGGGAAGGGTTGTGACGGGGGAAGTGACGGGGGGAAGGGTTGCAGGTGTATGCATCAGCTTTCCAAAGCATGAGAGAGTATTCCATTGGGGGTCCTCACAGGACCTTTGCCCCAGGGCCCCCCAAAACCTGGAGCCATCACTGTTCTGAGTTAATATGCAAACAATTACACCGTAAATCAGTACTTCCCAAACTGGTTACGGCACCCTCAACGTCCCAGAACTTCTTCCACGGCGCCCTGTTGTGGTGGCACTGCGCTGCAATCTTGGTCGGGTCATGATCACACAAAATCTCGCATGGTTCTTCTGAGATCTCGGCCCAGCCAAGGTGGCAGCACCCGGGAGAACCAGGAAGAAGATTTTTCAGAAGACTCCTGCGGTGCCCCTGTAAGTTAGCCTCGGCACCCTGGGGCGCTGTGATGCACAGTTTGGGAATCACTGCTGTAAATCATCAACAATTTGCTGCCTTGTAATATGACCTAAAAATCTACCTCTTGCAGTGAGCTTTCTTACCCTTCTTAATGGTTGGGCCAGTCTTGAACCTAATGTTCCCTCCTGTGCTGCTTCTCCATTTCAGTAGCATTTATTTGCATTTTTTAAAAAAGCTTCTAATTAAGAATGCTCATCCAGCCAATTTTTTTATTAATTTGCAAACAGCACCATCACTGTTCCGCTCCCTGCAGCAAAGCTGCCCATTCATTTCTTGGGGAGCTGATATGCCCCTGTGGCTGTTAGATCAGGGCTAGTGGAGGTATAACACTAAGGATAAAATCTGAGTTTTTAAAAAATGAACTAGAAGTATCTGCGCTGTTTCCCTTTTCCAATTTACATTTAATCCTGATTTTTGCTTGTGTTTTAGAAGTAGCATCAGAATTACATTGTACACCAGAATAGATGTTTGATGGTGCGACTCCAGAGTGTCATACAGATGTTTTCTCAATCTAGGCAGTAAAGCTGTTGCTCTGCATGTGTGTGGTTCTTCAAGCATGGAGCATAACCACCAAAAATGGGCTGTGTCCAAAATAGAAACTGAATCATTGCTGGTTATGAATAAAGCTGAATGAACCAACCAACCAACGGATTTGATGGGAAAGGAGCAGATTGATGATTTTACTTTTTCACACAGCACATAATTAGTCTGTGGAATTAATTGCTCCAAGATGCAGTGATGGCCACTAGCTAGGATGGCTTTAAAGGGGGGCAAAGTCATGGCGGACAGGCCTATCAGTGATTCCTAGTCATGATGGCTATGTGCTACCTCTGGGTTCAGCGACAGTATGTCTTCAAATACCAGTTGCAGGGAGCAATGGTGGGAAAGTATGCCTTTCTCCCCAGCTTGTGGGCTTCCTGGAAGCAGCTGATGGACCACTGTGGGATACAGGATACTGGACTAGATGGGCCTTTGGCTTGATCCAGCAGGGCTTGGCTTATGTTCTCATGAGAGAAGCTTTCCCTGAAACTGTTTTATTTTACACGGATTTGATACTGGGATTTTTCCAGGGACATTTGGTTTTTAGAACATGAGGCAACATCTCATAAAATATCTGTCTTCTCTTTCTATCCGTTCATGTTCGTCCATGCACCCTGTGTGCCCTGTAATCCAGCTGCTCAGTCTTTAGCAGCTCCAGCTGTTTAGCAGCATCAGCTCCAATGTGCCTGTGATGGCACATTGGGTGCCAGGAGTATTGAGGGTTCAGGAGTCAGCCTGGTGTAAGATGGTTCCTGTGATGAGCATGGCATGGTCCTTCTGCCAGGGTTTGACCTCACCAGTATCTGATGCCAACCTTTCCCTGCCTACTACCCACCTCCGGTTCTCCTGGGCTCTTGACTTGTAAATGTTTGCAGCATTGGACCCTTATTCTGTGTGAAATGTTTTCAAACTTCTTGGAACTACACTACTGCTGCTAGCCTAGCCCTTTTTAGTGCTAGTTATGCCATTTATTGTCCCTGTGCACTGAACAGTCTTGTGGGGAGATAGATATTCTCCTGCCCAATCCTCTCCCCTGAGCTAGACTCAAGGACCCATTGCTGCAGTCCCAAGGGTAACAACCACACACCCTTTCCCCCTTAATTAAAGCTCCTATACAGCTCCTATTAAAGCTCCTCAGTTTCTTAAAGGTTTATATGCTGCTGCTACTTGTTTAGTGGTGTTTTTGCCTTATGATGAGTATATTGTTTTATCATGATTTCTTGCATGCTGCCTGGGTACAGAAAGATGGGCTATAAATCTCCTAGTGCACCTGCCAGCTGCTGCAGAAACTTCATCCACCCACCATTACCATTAGTCACCATTAGTGTGGCGGTTTCATAGAAGGAGGGGGAGTTTGCTCCCCCCCCCAAAAAAACCCCCCACAGTGGAGCAGGGCAGCACACAGTGCCCATTTTATTTGATTTTATTTTTGAAGAAAAGAGCATGAGAGACAATGCGTGATATTGCAGTGGAGTGGATATTTAAATCAAAGGATTCAGTTTGAAAATGGGTAATGATAGAGGGATGGGCATTGGACAAGTAATGGAGAGAAGCAGAATTGCACACCATTACCAACCACGTTACATACCACACCTCCAAAGCAAGACAGACAGTCCTGCTTCATCTGCTGGTACCTGTGCTACAGTAGTTGAGATGGAAGCTCCAGAAATTGTTGCAAAGCCAAAGGAGCAGTTTAAACAACTAGAATGGCACCTGGGAGAAACTGGGAATGCAACAGTCGAGGAGAAATGCCTGGATTCTCAGGAGTAAATGAGTGAGCAAATGGTATTGGGGGGGGGGGGGAGAAAAAGGCTATGGATACTCCTCATGATTGCAATCCCATGCACCTATGGCAGTTCTATTGAACTCAGAGGGACTTTTGTCTGAGTAAACTACATGCATGGGATTCAGCTGTAAAACTGTAACTGCTCTCAGTCTTAGGTTGGTATTGGGAGCTGAAGCCTGGGAAATGAAAGCTGTGAGTGTATAAGAAGTTTTTTGTTTGCTGGTTTTGTCCCGTCCTCCCTCTCTGGCTGAGATTCACACACTACTTTTAAGATGAGTGGGGCCACGGTTCCGATCTTGCTGACTGCACTGTTAGGTTTCTTCTTTCGCTTGATCATCGGCTGCACCCTGCCACCCACAGTAGCTGTAGCAGGATGTCACCAATCCACAAACCTGAAGCAAGCAAATGACCAGCTGCGCGCAAGGCACTGGCGGTATGAGGTGGTTTAACTGCTTTGGCACAAGCAGTGACTCGTGCTGATGTGGTTATTAAAGTGCAGATCGGTGTCTAGCAAGCCGAGGCCGATATTGCAGTGGAGAGGCACCATGAATCCATTCTACACCCCAAAGCTGTACTCCAAAGAACGACGAGCCCACATTTGTGTGGCCCCTGCAATAGGATGCTGAACAAGGAAGAGGAGAAGCATTGTTCCCTCCTTCCCTAAGCCTCCCTGCACAGCACAGGTGCTGTTGAAGCAAGCTGCCACTGCCACTGGTTGCTCCTTCTGTGTTTGAATCCAGCTACCATCAGGCTCAGGCCACTGCTGTGAATGGACAGGTCCAAATCAAGAGCAGGAATAGGGTTTTCCAGTCCAGGTCCTTGATGCCTGTTGCCAGAATCAGAGACTTGAGCTGCAGAAATTGCAAGAGTTAAAACGTGACATGAGGAGGCATTGCTCTGTTAATAACTGGGCAAAGGATTTATACCAGAACTACTTAATGCAGAAGCTTCATGTTGCCTGCCAGTCAGGGTCTGTGCGCTCACATTGCCCCATCCTGTTTTGTGTGCAGAAACCTGCACACCCATAATCTCAGATAGGCTCCAGCTTCAGTCCATGTGATTCCCAGCTGATGCGCTAGGGTCACTGACTGCTACCATACTAGCTGACAAAGGGAATAATGATATGTTGGGGCTAAGTTGCATTATTGCACAATGTACTGAACAGGGTTGCTAACTTGTGATTTAAAAAAATACCTGGTCAGTGCACGGAGCCTGATGAGATAAAGTGGGTAAAGGTTTGGGTGAGTTGGGGTAGAGGCTGGTGAGGTTGGCGGGGTTGGTGGATAAGAGTCTGGGGTCAACAGGAAAAAAAACATCCTTACCTAGTGCAAAACCCTTTTTTATTTAGCAAAATGCCTGACACTGAACCTAAGGTAATAATAATAATAATAATAATAATAATAATTAATATTAAGATCCCTGATAGTTGTCATCCCTTTTTAAATGCAATAGAACCTGTCAGGAATAACTAAGGAGAAAGGTCACATATGCACCTTTCAGTCTTTCATGCAGTGGTGTGTGAAAGGATGTGCAGGAGCTGAGCTCAACAACCCAGCTCCTAGTGCACATGCAAATGCTACGATACACAGTACAAGCATGCACATTAAGTGGAGATGCTGGTGATGATTTTTTACTTTGAGAAAACAAATCCAAATTTACTCAAGAAATACTAACAACAAGCACCCTTTACCCACAAAATCTGACAACTGACCCAGAATAAAATACTGTATACAGTAAACCAAAAAGGCCTTTGTTCCATAGCTGCTTGGCAACCCTACAAAAGGCATGAGAAGTATGGACAACATACATAGGAAAAACAAATGCACAAAAAAGCTTTGTGTGAAAAGGCCCTAGAGAATCTACTTGCAAGTGAGTCCCATTGAAATAAGTAGCACTTACTCCTGAGTAAACATGGTTTTGGCTGCAAGCACTGAAAAGTGGAAGTTGAAAGAGAATCCTTCTGCAACTGCAGTTAAAAAAAAAAACATGAGCACATCATGTCAGGTCCTCCAGTTCTGCAGACAGAAGTTTGACAATGTGATGCCCAAGAGACAAAGAACAAAGGTAGATTGATAGGAGCATATTTTAAATATATAACCTTTATTTGAAGGCTATTTCTCAATTTGCATAAACTGCAACCAGCTACACATAACATAGCTCCTAGAATTCACTAAAAATAAACCCAGTAAGGGGCTTTCCAGCTCTCATTCAGTGTTTACAGTTTCTACAGCTTAATTTATCTGGTCTTGCAAATGCTGTAGTGCAGGGATGGGCAGCAGGAAGATCATGGACCATTGATCCTGTTCTGATGGGCCACCTTGGGCCAAACTAGACACGGCATTCCCATGTGCCAGCATCTACTTAGGGTCTTTTTTTATTTACTCCAAAGTAGCAGCTGTCTGGGGCCCTGATTAGATTCAGGACCCCAGTGCAGAGGTAGTGACATTTATACCCCTTCTGCACCATTTTTCTCACAGAAAATCGCCCTTGTCCCTCATAGGCTGTAGCTCTTTTCACCCTGGGAAACTGTTCCAGGTTAAACGGCTTCTGGGGAGGGCAGTATTTTCAGCAGGAAAATTGCATGGAAGCAAAGGGTTAAACAGCCCTACCCCTGCATTGTGGTCCCAATCCAGATGGAGTTCTGCACAGCTGTTCCTTAAAAACAAATGTGTCTGGTACTTTGTTCCCTAGTGCCTGCTGGTTGCTGAGGTTCTTGCAAAGAATAGCTCACATTTCAGTGGACCTTCTTACACTGTTAAGCAAGAGTACATATTCAGGATGACACAACATAGTTATGCCTTAGCTGTGAAGATATCATGATTATGCCCTCCTTCTTTGAAATACAATGGACCAGTGAGATCCTAGTTTTAAAAACAAGTCTATCACTCAAGACAGAAGTCAGCCCTCCTTTGTTGCGGAGAGAAAATAGTGCCTGAGTAAGTTATGCAGAGATTTGCTTTCATTTCTCAAGGTGGACAACCCAGACCTAAGACTTGCCTGCAGTTAAATACTGTACTGAAAATGGGACATGCTGATTGCTACATCAGTATATCACACACACACACACACACACACACACACACACACACACACACACACACACACACACACACACACACACACACACACACACACACACACACCAAGATGTCACAATAGCAATGGCAGGGATATTACATCACACCTCTTAAACGTTAGATGTGCGCAGTCTAGTGCTGGAAAGAGTGCACAGCCAACAAAAGGAAGCAAAATATTAACAAAATTTGTAAGCTGATGCCTTGCTAGTGTTTGCCACTTTGAAAGAAAGGCAGACAGTCAAAGTCTGCAATCCTATACATGCGAGTAAGGCCACAGTCCTAAGCACACTTAGTAAGCCCCAATGAACTTAATGGGACTTACTTCTGACAATCTGACATCATGCATAGGACTGCACTGTAGATCACAATAGAATGGTACATTTGAACTCATTTTCTAAACTAAGTATTACCAAAAACCTGATGTTTATTGCTGTTCATGGCAGCAATATTGCTGCTGCTGTTTTATTCTTGTACTGTACATCACCGTGGGCATTTAAAAAATGTTTTAAATACATTTGATGGACACAGTCTGCTCAACCTATGGGCAGAGGATGCCAACAGGACTGACAGCCCAATCCTATCCTTCCCCTCCCCCGCTGGTGCAGCCGTGCCAAAAATGGGTGCACTGTATCGGGGAGGGGGGAGATTGGGAGGCTTCAGCAGGGAAAGAGGATTTAAATGCCCTTACCCCTGTGTAAGCCTCCAGCTTTGCAATGGATCTCCTCTGACCTGCACTAGAGATTTTGCTAGCGCATGTCTGAGGAGAGAAAGGGGGCAGGGAGGCTGCTGCCAGAGGGGATAGGATCCGGCACATGCCATCACCGCCATATCCACCCCCTCCCACAGCCTCCCTGCCCAGTTTTACTCTCCCCTCCCCCGTTCTGCCCTCCCCCCACCCCCACCCCCTCTCGCTTCTCCTGCTGGCTTACCTGTTCCTGCGGACAGTGGGAGAGCCGACAAAGCGCATGGGAAGGCTCCGGCCTTCCAGCCGGCGTCTCAGCAGTATGCGACTCAGCACACTGCTGGAAAGTGCTTTACAACACTTTTGCAGCAGTCGCTGCCAGTGGAATGCGTGTTCCGCTGGTGTTGAGGCCCAGTAGGATTGGGCCGTCAATGAAGCCCTGGTTCCTTCCGCCCCTCCACAATGCCTGTGTACACAGATAGGAGTGGGGTGGGGAGGAGAGGAAAATAGAGTTTTCTTTTTACAAACCTTGGTTTTCTGCAAAAGCTGCAAATAAAAAAAAATCATTTTAAATGCTGGAGAAAGTTGGAGGGGAAGTTTTACTGGCTTCGCTGTTTAGATATTGCCTACAAAGTGCTTCTCATCCGTGCCATCTTAGGTACTATTCAATCAGTGTCCAGGATAACTTGTGCAACCATATTCCATGTGTAGTAATCACAATAACACTAGCTGAGCTGTTGGAAGAATGAACCTCATTTTCCCAGAAACTGAATATTCTGCTTTGAATAATACTGGGAAGATGCAAAGATGCAATATTCACTTAATACTTTGCAAGGTTTTCTTTGGAATCATCAGAAAACATCCGTAGGAACAGGCCTTTACTCTTCACGTGGAATGTTGACTCAATGTGAAACCAGTTATCAGGATCCCCATAGATACAAATAGGCATGTTTATTTGGAGGCAGGTAAGTCCCATTGTGTGCAATGGTGCTTAGAATTGCAGCTTCAGGATTTTGCCCATGTAAAATACACAAGTAAGGACTGCCTTTGGATATCTTTGGTCACTTTTAGCGGCCAGCTAATTATTTAAATGAATGTTTTTATGTGCTTCACTTTATCACTTAGGACTGCACACTTACATTTTTAATCTGTGAAGAGAGAAGTGAACCCATAACACATACTTTTCTTTTTTGCGGATTGTAGATACAAAAAATGATCCTCCATTTATTTGCGCTGTAACTGAGTTGTGTGTGTGTGTGTGTGTGTGTGTGTGTGAGAGAGAGAGAGAGAGAGAGAGAGAGCAAGGATAATGCATCCTTTTCTTTTCAATATTGTGTGATTGTCCATAGAGATCATCAGACTGAGCACCCAGCTGGTGCAAATCAGTATAAGTTTGTTAGTAAATCACCATCTTACAGACATCCACTAACATCTTGGAACATTATGAATGCTTTACATCTCTTTTGAAGAATATGCAGAGGAGTTCAGATGAAGGTACCTAGGAAAGTACAGGAATGTCTTGGATCAAGAGTGTGCCTCAAGCAGAGGTAATGTCAGAGGTTGTCCAAGTTGGACACTGGTTAACAAGGGCACACACCATCAGAGGGGCCCCCTACCTCCTGATCCATGAACACTAAGTACATGTGGACGTACTAGTGCCCAGTGAACCAACAGGAGTAAGTGGGCATAGAAGTGGCCCAATATGATATCTAGCGCCTGAGGCAGAGCCAAATTCCACTGCCCACCCCCACCAAATTCTGCCCCTGCCAGTGTGCACGTGCATATGAGCATGCATGCTAGCACTTCCCCACACACCAGCATCAGTGAGAGTGCCAGCATGCACAACTACACCAGCATCGCAAGAGTGTGAGTCCCAGCACCCCTTACCCCAGCATCATCACCAGCCAGCCAGCACCCACCCACTCCTGCATCAGCCAGCACCTTTCTCCAGTACTTCTTCTAAACTGGCAGTGAGGAAGGTCCTTAAGAGTGGAATTGCCCACTCCTAGCTGTGTGGAAGAAGCAGCTGTTCAGAAGAAGAAGAAGAAGCAGCAGCAATACCCTCCCCCCCCCATACTACTCTCACTTGATCTCCAAGGAAGAGAGTGAGAAAATGATGGGGCAGCAACTCAACTGTATAGGTGATGGGCCATGGCAGGTGGTGGGCAAGTGTGAGTTGCAGGTGAGTGTCAGTTTGCTACCTTCCCCAGCCCGCCACCCAAAGCAGGCACTTTGACCGGCCTTGTGGCTGAGTCACATCTCAAAATGGAGCACTGGGGGGGGCCAGTGTAGGACTTGGCTGTAGGATCCCTAGGAACCTGGTGCTTGTACTGCACTCAGTAATCTACCATGTCCTTGTGAATATTGATGTTCAGATGTTCAAAGGACATGGCTCTCCATGGTAGACATAAAAGAATTATGTCTCCATGGTGGACATAAAAACATTTTAAGATCCAAAAAAATTTTGCATTCTTAAAATGTTGCGTTCTGATTTCTAAGCCTTTTCAACCAATCATTTTCATCTTTTCCCCAATAAAACCATGAGAACTAGAAGTAAAGTGAGGGAAAAATAGATTACAGCAAAGCACTAAAAGGTATCAAAATTAGCATTTATCAGGAAGGTTATTTACACAAAACTACAGGAAAAGTGGGTTACTTGCAGGGCCATTACTTATTGGAAGGGAAATACAGTATGTGTGATGATGATGTCCCTTCTTTGTATTTAAATTATTAGCCCATCACATCATTGGTCTACTATCAGCTGAGCTGAGAGACACATTTCTTCCCTTCATCTCTTTTCAATGTTTGGAACAGAAAGTTTGGCTCATATTCTTAAGATGAACATCACAAACATGGCTCTGGACTATTGGTTGGGGCGGGAAATGCAGCTGGGAGGGGCAGAGTTGCCAAGGAAAATAGCAGGTGGAGGAAGAGTTATCGGTAAGCACTCCACCTGCCAGCTTCTGCTGATGCTGCTTTGAAGAGGCAAAGCAGTGGCGAGGGCTTTAGGAACAAGGGAAGAATCGGGGACTGCTAAAGCTCAGTATGCGCTGAGGCTGACCAGGGATGCAAAGAGCAACAAAACGGTGGGGTTTTTTTAGGTATGTTCAAAGGAAGAGAAAGAGAAATGAGATGGTAGGATCCCTGCTTAAGAAGGATGCAGCCAAACTGGAGCAGGTTTAGAGAAGGGCAATGAGGATGGTCAGGGGGTTAGAAAACAAGTCCTATGAGGAAAGGTTGAGGGAACTCGGTATGTTTAACCTAGAGAAGAGAAGGTTGAGAGCCTAAGGGGACATGATAGTGCTCTTCAAATACCTGAAGGGCTGTCACGTGGAAGAGGGCAAAGATTTGTTCTCTTCTGCCCCAGAGAGTAGAATTAGATCTAATGGTTTTTTTAAGCTGTAGGAAGGGAGATTTCGGGTGAATATCAGGAAGAAATTCTTATGGTAAGAGCAGTTTGACAATGAAACAACTGATTACCAAGGGAAGTGACAGATTGTCCCTTGCTGGAGGTCTTCAGGCAGAGGCTTGACAGGTTCTTTTTGGAGGTGCCTTGGAGGAGAGGATTTTCTTGTATCAAGCAGGGGGTTGGACTAGATGGTCTTGAAGCCCCCCTCCAACTCTATGATTCTATTATGCTAAAGCTTACACCCTTAGGCAGCAGGGAATGAGTCCCATTGAACTCAATGAGAGATGTACAAGAAAACATCTTTTAGGATTTGGCACGATAAAATCTTACTGAAAACAGGAGGAAAGTAAGACATCACAATCAGGGCATTTTCTATAACTATGGAAGTGTCTTCTGTTGTTAATCATGAGCTGGGAGTAAACATTTCTGGCCTCAGTTTTCATTAAATGGGTGTAATATTTTTCTGACTCTAGGGACTGCTGGGAAGTTCCCATCATCTTTTGCAGAATCACTTTCCTTCGTAGGAGACAGCACTTATTGTCTCTGTGAAAGGTGGTTATTTACACATATGCAGGTTGAGGAAGAATTATGAGGATGAAAAAGACAGTGCATTTTTAGTCTTTAGAGTCTAACTGGAAAGGGGGGTTGGGTTGAGTTGGAAAGTGTACTTCATTGATCTAGGTAAACATTTTTGATCCTGTGACAAAAATGGAAAATTATAAAACACATTACAAAATTACCTGTTTTCTTAATTGTCAGCTAGGGTATTTCCTACCTTGGACGCTGTAGTTATGGTTCTCATTTGTGTGGGCTAGGTTTTCATGTCCCTCTGATATATTAAGAAGTTTCATTATGACATCACTAATGATGTTTTAGTCATGCTATGACAGGGAAGGAAGAGCATGGTCTGAATCTTCAGAGCTCAGGAAGAGCCATAATCAAGGAACACATTTTTTGACTAGGGCTTTGCACCAGGGTCTCCAGCAACCGGGCATTGGCACCGTGGTAAATCAGTGGCTAAAAAAAAACCCTTCATGTGTTTCTTCTTTTTGATATTCTAGATGAATTCTTCTACCTTTTCTCTATAGCAGAGATTTTGATCCTCTGGTCCAAGGGCTTGTATTGAGGCAAGAGGCTGAGCTGCTTGCTTTTGGAGAAACTCTATTCTCTCTTTTCTCTAGTAGAAAACAAAACTCTAATTATGGATATTACTGCCAGCTGTATTTTTCAGTTCATATTGAGTCTGTGTGAGCAACAAAGCATAGTCAGGACTTGCCTTCTTTTTTACTGATGTATGGCCGGGTGAATCTTTTAAAGTCAGGGGTGGCATAATCTGGAGCTCTGCCCCACACCAATGCCGCAGCTACTGCCTCTGCCACAACATTGTAGAAAAGAAAGCTTCTGGCACGATTTCATCAAATCTGGAAGTGTGATACTTCTGGTTTTATTTAAAGGAATGGATGGCATGTGCTGTCTGTGTGATAAAGCTGGAAGTCCTGCACTTCTGGCTTTAAGGAAACTGAACAGGGAGCAAGACAAGGAGCAGGATGATCCACTTCTCACAGCTCAGGCAAGTAGAAAGCAGCTCATCGCTTACGTCAGTGGCAAGCAGCAGCAGTGGCAGACCCACTGACTCAGGAGGGTGGTGTGCAGTGCACACCAAATCCACTGCCCCCATGGACCTCTTGCAATCCACTACTGATGCAATCTGCTTCACTTCGGCTCATGTGTTTTAAGCACACAGTAGCACTAGAGGTATGCACGTCCTGAGCGAGAGAGCAGGAACCATCTTTCATTGCCAGGCTGTGTAGGTGCATGCCTGGGTGTATTTCTGAATGTAGTCCTAGGGATGGCACCAGAAATTTTCCTTTGAAGTGCATGTAGCTGGATTTACTGCTGTAACCACCACCACCACCACCACCACCACCCCAGAAATGGAAACCTAGAGAATGAGTGAATGTTACAGCCACAGAGTAGGTCACTGTGTTGGACATCTGAATGTTGAGGAGAAAAACCGTTTTAACTCTTAAACTTCATAGTGTCTTAGGAATCACAATTATTGTCACATTTGGGAGCACAAACGACTTTCCTCCTTGGTTAAATGAGATGCTACCCTGATTTATATAATCTGGATATTATTACCGTAGCTCTTCCTCTGCAAAGTGGGATTTGATTGCACAGTGTCTTGCTGATTAGTTACCTACAGGCATAGGGACCTGTGACCGTGATAGGGACATCCTAAGTGATCTGCTGCCCGAGGAAACCCCACCAATCCTGCTCCTGACCTGCCACCGCACCCCCTCAAAAAAAAAAACCCACACAGAAGGTAGCGATCTAGCCCCCTACCCCCTTGCCTTGCTTCTTACTTGTTTGGTCCCTTTCAACAGAACAGGAAGTGTGGGGCATGCTGAGAATTCCTAGCATGTCCTGCACTTCCTGTTTTGTTTAAAGGACCACACAAGGAAGGAGCAAGGTGAGAAGATAGGAAAGTGGATTGCTGCCTTCCACACAGTTTTCTCATGCATACATGGTGGTGGTGGTGGTGGCGGCGGCGGCAGCAGCAGCGGCAATCAATTTCCCTATCCCCTTACCTCGCTTCTTCCTTGCGTGGTCCCTTTAAACAAATAGGGCATGCATGCACCACTTCCTGATTTGTTAAAGAAGGTGCATGATGAAGGAGCAAGGTAAGGGGGTAGGGAAGTGGATTGGAGGAGTTCTGTCTGTGGCAGGCTGGAGAAGGCAGTGGCAGACACAAGGTGAAGCATACCCCGAGTCTGTTTGCTGCTCCCCACATCCTGCCACTCAATGCAGGCAGCATCGTCCACTTCATGGATGGGCCGGCTGTGATGATACTTCTTCATAGTTCTTACTGTTTTCTTGCAGTTAGTAAATTTGGGTTTATTGCTGGCTGAACGAATTGCTTCTCTTTACAATTGGGATTAAATTATGGGATAACTGTAGGGGGCTAAAAATGAATTTCTGTCATAACTGGATTTGGCATAGTGAATCCATTCTTGGTGGAATTCTTGGTGCATTCTTGGTGCAATTACCCTTTGGATCTCCTGCATAACTTTACCAAAAAAATACTGCACTTTTTAGTCTTTGGGTTCGACTCTGTGCAGTATCTAGACTGTGACAGAATGGAGGAGTCAGTTCCATTTTAAAAAAATGTTCCCATTGTGTCAGATTCCCGTTATGATAAATCAATCGTTATGCTAAATCAATAGATGTAAGTCTATTTACAAATGTATTTATTTAGCGCCATCCATGTGCATGACACTTTACAAGAAGGAAAGGCTGAGACAAACAAGGTGATTTACATTAATTGGACCAGAGTGCTCCTTTTCTATGGTATTTGGTTTGAGAAGCAACTGATATATTCTCATAGCCTCTGTGTAAAACCCAGTATCTAACAAGAAACTATAGAGATACAAAACAATAATGGAAGCATGGCTAAATAATTGTAAAAATTCGAAGTAATAGCAGGTCGAGTTTTTTTAAAGAATACTATATAAAATATTTAATGAGAAATTTGTGTCAAATCAGGAGAATTTCAGTAGGTGACATCACGTTAAAGAACCCACCTTTAGTAGCTTTTACTTGACTTTTAGAAAGCCTTCCAATCCCTGTGGCCATGAAAAATTTGAAGAATCCATGAGAGAAATGCCAGTGTTCATCAATGCAGGCCACTCAGCTGAATTTAAACTATGGTTACCTTCCATTCCACGTTTTGTGGCCAACATCTTTTGGTTTGTACAACGGCATCAAGTTCTACATTTTCAGTGAAAATAGGCAGAGACTGTGTTCTTAGCCAAACATTGGGAAACCAGAATGCTGGATTCTCATTCCTAAGGTTTTCTGGATCAAGTATTTTGGAACTGAAGGTTCAGGCCACACACCAGACACAGTCATCTCCTACTTTCTCCAGGGCTGGCTCTCATTCAGGCTGGAATATTTTTAAGCGAAAGCTAATGACACTTAGGGGAATAGAAAGGAGGAAAACAAAAAGCAAAAACAAAAGATTGTTGCAAAACTGAAAAAGCGTTCCCTCCCGATGATGACTTGGCAAAACCAGGACATCCAAAACCGCATTATCAGGCTCAGATGACAAAATCCAGCAACCCTGAAACGCTTACTGAATGGGTATTTGGAAGGAAAGGAGAGGATGTAAGGAAAACAAGACTTTGACTAAGGATGAACAACTTCCTGGCTTTCCGGACAGGGAACTTGGCAATGAGTAAAGGAAATTCTTGTAGAAAAAAATTTAAAACCCCAAAACCCTGAGGGTTTCTAGGGTTCTACCAACTATGTTTTCCTTTGATGAATCACAGAGAATGATAATATACTATTTGGATTATGGATGTTGGGGAACAGCAGTGAAGGAGCTAGATCTTGACCAGATGGAGTCACTGGCATCAAATAATCAGTGAGGAGAATGAGTAGAGAAGAACCAGCTTTGTCAACTAGCTTTGTGATATCTAGACTAGACTTTGGTCATTCCACAATTTTATACCTTAGTACTAAATTTCAGTACTTAGTAATGCAAAATTACTAATGCATTCCTGTTCTGAAATCTTGAGGACTGACTAGTTGCTTTTTAATTACTCTGGTCTAGGCCCAAAACACATATTATTGTTGCCACAGTAATGCTGCAGAAAACAGCCTCCAGTGGTGAGTTCTTCACCTTCGGCCATGACATACAGAGCAGAACTACTTATCACATATACGATATACAGTATCTCTACTATCATGTTAAGAATAGCTGTTGTCCTGCCATCAGTGTCCAGGATCTTGGAGTGCAGACATGGGGGACTGACAACATAACCATGTAGAGTACATTTGATGTGTTATGGCAGGAATGGCAATCCCTTGCTAGAAGAAGCCCCTTTTGGCAGTATCAGGATGATTGTAATGTATGCTTCAGCCCCCTTAAGAACATAGATGATGGAGTAGTATCCACGTAGGAATTGCCACGTTTAGCTAATGTAAACTGTCAAAGGGCATTGCTGACTGTGATGGAATGTGTGAGATTTGTCCTTTCTGTCTGTCTACCTGAACCCTTAGCACAGCAGAAGTTATTTGATCCAGTAGCCACTGCCAGATAGCTTTATTCAACACTGTAGGCCAGTCAGACCAGGGCCTGAGTTTGGTCAGTCTCTACATGGCATGGGTGATCAATCACTGAGAATCTCAGGTACATGTCATTGAGTTTTTTCACAATGGAAAAAAAGGAGGGAAACAAATGTTTTTACTGTAGAAACTGGTTCTCCCATGGCTATTCATATGTTTAGTGGTCCAGTAATGCTCCAGTGTTGTTACCTTTAGTTCTCAACATGTCATCTTCATTTTGAAGCAGGACTCACCACTGTCCTCTTCAAACATTGAAGGGAGTAGGCTTTTGCATATGAAAGCTCATGCCACAATAAGCCAATCAGTCTCTATAAAGGTGGCTGTAAAGTGGGGCATTTTTAAAAGGGTTTCTCTGCTGTGAACCAGTATGGCTACTGTTGGGCAATTCGTTCCAAAATCAGTTGACCCCTCTTTGAATAATCCTTTAGAGTTCCAAGGAGAGGTGGCACTCATCACAGTTAGTTATTCATGGCAGAATTAGCCTGGCCATAGCAGTGCCATTAATTGAGTTTTTGCCTGCAATACAGTAGCCATATATACACAATTGCCTTATGGATCAGTAACTGGTTAAAAGAATAGAAAGCATAGCCTAGGAATAAACTGAAGTCTTTTCCCAATGGTGGAAATTAAGCAGTGGAATCCTCCAAAGATTGTGTTGGAACTGCTGCTATTTGACATTAATAAATGATCTGGTGTCAGGATGAGCAGTGAGATATCCAAGTTTGTAGATCAGGGGTGGGGAACCTATTTGCAGTGGGGGGCCATTTTCCCATAGGGAAAATTTGTTGCGGACCGGCTGGTAGGCCGGCTGATTCCCCCTTCCCCCCGCAAATTTGACCCCCCCGGTGAGTTTACCACCCACCGCTCTCTCTCTCTCTCCCTCCCACCCACCGCTCTCTCTCTATCTCTCCCACCCACCCAGCGACCGACCGCTCGTGCTCACGCTCGCGCTCGAGCGTTGGCCAGCAGTGGCAATGGTTGGAGTATCTAGCATTCCTCAAGAAAGAGCACGCACTCACTGCTGTTAGCTATTGCAAAAGGAAACAATGATTAGGCAACACAGTTTATAGCAAAGACATATTTGACAATACTGAAGGATGGGTATTTTGTGTTTGCGGGGGGGATAGAGACATGACACAGATATGTACATAAGAACTTAAGAAGAGCCCTGCCGAGCCAAAGGCCCATCTAGTCCAGCTTCCTGTATCTCACAGTGGCCCCACCAGATGCCTCAGGGAGCACACAGACAACAGGATACCTGTTTCCTGTTGTCACTCCCTCGCACCTGGCACAGAGAGAACCTACTTCTAAAGCCAGGAGGTTGCTTATGGCTTGTAACCTATGATGGACTTTTCCTCCATGAATCTATCCAAACCCCTTTTAAAGGCATCTAGGCCAGGTGCCATCACCACATCCTGTGGCAAGGAGTTCCACAGATGAACTCTGGGTTCCGCTGGGTAAAGAAATATTTTCTTTGTCCGTTCTAACTCTCCCTCCAACCACTCAATTTTAGTGCGTGTCCCCTGGTTCTGGTGTTGTGCGAGAGGGAGAAGAATTTCCCTCTCTCCACTCTCTCCATCCCGTGCATAATTTTATATGTCTCAATCATGTCCCCCCTCAGGCGCCTTTTTCTATATCAATACATTGTGGCATGGAATTCCCTCCCCCCATTGCTTTCCTGTGTGGAGTGCATTGCTCATGCTCCCCTGGCCTATTGGGGCTGGTGGAGTACTGAATTGGGGCTGGTGGAGTACTTGGGTGTTTGTTTGTGGAGTTCTCCAGGGACAGACCTGCAGTAACAATTCTGAGAAGACAAGTATCTTGCCATAGATATTGTGAGAGGCAGAAGGTTGTTTGTGCAAAGTACTTCCTGTGTGCGCAAAGTGCCCTTTCTCCAAAGTCCCCAACACCACAGTTCCTGTGCATGTGTGTGCATGCATGCGCTGTAAGTATGTATGACGAGGCCAGGAGTTATAGCTCCATGCCATGTACCCTGTCATTTGGTCTCCCCTGGTGGGGGCTTTTTGTACTGGGGTTGGCATGCTGTAATTGGCTGCAAAGTGCAGTCCTGTTCCACTGTAATAAAGTGGGAAGGGGCAGAGAGGGTGGTGGGAGTCATACATACTTTTTTGCTGGTTTTTTCCTTCCTTATTCTTTTCTAAGGGCTTTTAAATGTCTGCATGAGCTCTGACAACGGTGTAGTGTTTTGCCAATGTTTGGGGCATGCCTGTCATGCGGAGGGGTTTAGGATGTCGATTCCTTCTCATCCCCACCTATGTCCCTCTCATGTCTCCATCCCGTTTGGGGATTTACCCTGGCGGTAGTTGCATTGGCATCGGAGGTATGTCAGTGCAGAGTTGTGCCAGCATCCATGGCGCATCTGTTAGCGGAACTGGGGCTACGATGGCAGGACTGTCATTGTGCTGATATCCGAGGGCATACACCATGTTATGCCACTCAGACTGGCGGTAGAATTATAGGAAGTATATAGGAATAATTATAGGATGTACAGGATTGCACTGTGAGCGCAAGTTTCATTCATTCCCAAAATGGCAGTCTTCATAAGTAATCCTTGCTCTGTTTCCCTAAACTAGAAACTACATTGGCTATAGTGTGGTATAGAAGATGTTTAGATGCAATTCAAGTCTTTTCTGTTGTTCTGATCTTGTATTGCAGAAGTTTAGTTATGGCACTGCTACCAATTTATGACTTATCTTGCAGCTTTTAAAGAATGGAAAATGCAAAATGCAATGACAATATATTAAATATACAGCTTTAGCGAGCTGAGTTGCTATCATGGTATAATTTATTTATTTATCACATTTTTATACCGCCCTTCCTCCAAGGAGCTCAGGGTGGTGTACATATTTCCTCCCCCTCCTTTTGTCCTCACAACAACCCTGTGAGGTAGGTGGGGCTGAGAGATAGTGACTGGCCCAAGGTCACCCAGGAAGCTTCGTGGCTGAGTGGGGATTTGAACCTGGATCTTCCAGATCTAAGTCCGACTCCCAAACCACTACACCATCCTGCATAATCCGATTTAAGTGTACCTTGCTTTGGAACCTTGCTTTGGAACCGCAGTGCGTAACTGTGATATTTCAGTAAAATGTGCCTTGTAATTCTGCAGGACTGCAAGTTGCAATCGTATGCCAAAGCAATGCAACAGTGCCTTTCGACACATGTCTGTCAGTCTCGGCAGCCCCCTGACCTCTTGGTATATCATGCCCCCGCAGTTGCTTGTTAGGAGGAAGGAGCAAGAGGTCGTGAAGGGACAACAGGGAGAGGGGTTTCGGTGTGCACATATTTGCAGGCCAAATGCCTTTGCTGCAAAGAACATTCTGGTAGGAAACATTTACTGGGGTGCAATCGTAGGGAACTCTCCTCCCCTATGATGGCAGCTGTCTGGCGGAGCCTAGAAGGGGGCATCAGACCTCCTCCTACCACCTTCCCTCCGAGGAGGAGGATCCTGGGCCTGACTCCGCCTGTTTCGATCTTCTAGTCGCTGTAGATTCATTACTGTCAGTGCAACCGGCAGCCTGGAGGAGTGTCGCAGGGGGAGGGGAGGTTGCTTCGTTGGGCTCGGTGCTGTTGCTGGGTTGCTCCAGCCTGCTGCCGGGCCGTGAGTGCAGGAGAGTCCTCCCCTCCCTCTTTCCTTCCTTCCTTCCTTGCTTGCTTCCTTCCGCCTCCAGCTCCCGTTTGTGGATCTCTTTTCCAATCCCATCCACTCCTCCATTCCCATCTTCTTCGGACTATTGCGGACACATGGAACTGCTGTGTGTGGAGGGGGTGATTCGGGCGAGGCGGGATCCGCATTTATTAAGGGACCGGCGGGTACTGCAGAATCTGCTTAGCCAGGAAGAGCGTTACAACAGCCCGCGGGTCTCCTATTTCCAATGCGTGCAAAAGGAGATCCAACCCTACATGCGGAGGATGTTGGCTTTCTGGATGTTGGAGGTCTGTACCGGCGTCCCCTCCCCCCGCTTTTTCCTCCCGCGGGCTCTGAACCCGGCTAGCAAGAAGCATTTTTTCTGCTCCCCATCATAAATCTGTAGGGGGCAGCGCTTTTTTTAAAAATTATGTTTGTTCCGAAATAAGTTCCATTGATTCCAACAGGGCTTACTTCCAGGTAAGTGTGTTGTGCATTGTAGCAGGCGTGCAGCAGCCCGATCCTTGGCATGTTTACTCAGAAGTAAATCCCGTTGAGTTAAGTGGAATTTATTTTCACGTAAATGTGCGTAGTATCAAGACCTTAGAGTTTCGATTTGGTGGGAGAACTCAGCCTAAGGTCAGTTGTGCGGAGTTAGGACGACGTGGTAGGGTGGAATTATTTTGGAGCAGGAGGGCTGCACGATGCAGATTAAAATAGGGGAATACACAGGCAAAATTGCTTGGCAGCGGGAGGGTTTGGGGGAAGTCACGATTTGGGGAAAACACAGAAAGAAAAATGATTGACGACTTGAAGGCCTGTGACTCCCTTCCGACGTTGCCTTCTCAGTATAGGGGCAGTTACAAGGCACCCTTTAGGTGCTGTGCCGGGAAAAGATCCCTTATCTTCGCGGCAGGCACCTTTCGTGGCAATACGCAGCACAGCCTCTAGGGGACTCCAATCACCCTCCCAGTCCTGTCTCAAGATCGGACTAAGAGAGTCATCGCAATTAATAACTCGCCAATTTTTAAAACTAGAGGGCCAGGTTGAAGTTGAAGAGGAGGCGGAAAGAGAGAAAATAAATACCTAGTGACAAACAATACAGTACTTTGATCTTTTCTTTTAAAATAAACAATATCATTGGCCCGAAATAAAAGTCAGATCATTATTTTATTTAAATTTGTTAAGCAAGAAAAGCAGAAAAAAAGCAGTGGATTATCATCAAAATTGAACTGAATTGAAAGCATTTTATCCTATCCAGACTTCTCTGCAGTGAGTAGCTGCATATCAGGCAGAAATTCAACAGGCAGAGCTCCCCAAGCCTTGAGATGAAGTGTTGAATTGGACCTTTTCAGCCTGATCCAGCAGGGCTCTTTCTATGTTAATTTGTTTGGACGAATATATTCAAGTGTGTAAATAGCCACTTACCCAGTCTCTTATGCTGGAGAAGAATCACTTACTGAGGGGATTGACCATAATAACTAAACAGGGCAGCTTTTATATAAAAAACTTAGAGAGAGAAACTAAAGGTCAGCAAATCCCTACAAAAACTGCCCTGTTGGTAACTCATAGGATATAGGAAAGCTGTGTGAAAAACAAAATGATGAGTTTCTGCAAAAAGAGAAACCTCAGTGTTTAATGATTAAGCTGACATAATGGATTCAGTATGGGCAGTGTGTTGATAATTCAGTCTGGCCAGTGGTCAGAATGAGAGACTGGAAGTAGGAACTTTTTGAGTTCCACAAATGATTCTTGGTTAATATTGTCATGATTTGTGGGCTTGCCCTGGGCAAGCACCATTCATGTCAGTGGAGTTTGCATTGGCATAAAATGTTGGTTCGTAATGTTCTAGCTGCCAGAGAAATTAAGGGTAAGATGAGTTGGAATGGTTGGGCTCTTACTCATTGGATGTGAGACACAGGGACAAAATTTTCAAAACCGACTACTGATTCTGTGTTCCAAATCTAACACATCTCTAGCCTGGCTTCAGGGAATACTGACTAAAAGAAACCTCTGCCCTAAATCAATGAATGAATGAATAAATGGGAGCTGAGGTTGCCTCTGTTATTTGATTGTCTCAAGGGCGACTGTTACAAATGTTGGTCTGTTGTGCCCATTTTACAGAAAAGTAAATTGTTTCACGTCTCTTCAAGAACATTGCCGGATAGAAAATGTTGTGTATGTGATACCATCTAAGTCCTGGTCGTTGTAGTATCTGAGTACCTGTGTGATATTTATGCCTTTTCATAACCCCCTATGAAAAAGAGAACTATTATTTCCAATTGACAGGTAAACTGTAGCTCAGTAACTTAACCAAGTTCACAAAAGAAACCTGTGGCAAAGCAGGGAACTGTATCTTGATCTCTGGACCTCCCATTTAGCACCTTTGCGCCTTGCTTCTTCTTTCCAATAGCACACAGCACTTTGATGATGAGTATTTTTGAAGCTTTGTATAATCTAGAGCGGATGGTTGCCCTATATATAAGCTTCCTCTCCTTTGTTGATTTTTATCAGGTTTGTGAGGAGCAGAAGTGTGAAGAAGAGGTTTTTCCCTTGGCCATGAATTATGTGGATCGCTATCTGTCATGTGTCCCCACTCGCAAAAACCACTTGCAGCTTCTGGGGGCTGTCTGTATGCTCCTGGCCTCCAAGCTGCGAGAGACCATGCCCTTAACTGTGGAGAAACTCTGCATTTATACGGACAATTCCATCACACCTGGCCAAGTCTTGGTAAGCTGTTGTCCCTCTTCAGTTATAAGGTTCCTTCTTCATATTTCTACAGGTCACTTTTTGCTGCTGCTTAGTGATGGACTGACACTGTGGTTGCTTCTTCCTGTGCATCTTCCAGGTTTCCCTTCTCCTGCTCTACCTAGGTAGATATGGTACCATTCCATGACTCTGTGTACCTGTCCTTTTGAATCCTTCATTCTTCCCCGGATTGTAGTAAAGCCACTGTTAATTGCTTTGCACACAGTTCCTCTGAGATGTCATTGCTCCTGTTCATCAGGTTTGTTCTCCATGCACAAGTTACGTTGGAAAGGCTGCTGTACCTCTCATACTTCCTTTCAGTGAGTAAGGAGTAATGGAGGATGCAGTAGCTGAAGAGAATACGCTAATGGACTTTATATTTGTCACAGAAAATGTTGTTGCAAATCCAACAACTAACTGCACTGTCTTTCTGTTGTTGGCTGCCTTGGAATGCTTGGGACAAAACACTGGATTTTGCAGAGGTAGCAAAATCTGACATAAAACTGTCACTGGCGAACTACAACGGTATGAGCATGTCTAGCTATAGTTCTCGTTGTAAATCAGCAGAGGAAAATGCAGGCATAATTTATTTATTTTATTTATTTTTCACATTTTTATACCGCCCTTCCTCCAAGGAGCTCAGAGTGGTGTACCTATTTCCTCCCCTCCTTTTTGTCCTCACAACAACCCTGTGAGGTAGGTGGGGCTGAGAGATAGTGACTGGCCCAAGGTCACCCAGGAAGCTTCGTGGCTGAGCGGGGATTTGAACCTAGATCTTCCAGGTCTAAGTCCGACTCCCAAACCACTACACCATCCTGGCATCTAGTTAATTGCATCTAGTTAATTATCTAGTTAATAGTAATTGCATCTAGTATGCAAGGAGACCTCTTGCTCAGACCTTCCATGGCAAACTCTTTCCTGTTCCCTCTTGGGGTAGGGCCATATTTTTAGGGAGGACCTGTAGCTCTGCGGAAGAGCATCTGCTGTGCATACCGAAGATCCCAGGCTCACAGCACAATCCTGGGAATCTCAAGAACGGCGGAGCGAGTGTTCCGCAGTTCTTAGTCATCGCAAACATGCCGTAAAGCAGGCAGCAGGATGGATTGGTTTCAGTCCATTTAAATCCTGACTAAACCAAAGAAATGAACCACTTTCAATACTGGTTGAAACCAAGGTTCCACATTTCTTACACATACATTTCCTGAGAAAATATACAGATAAGTGGTTGCTATAACAAGTTAAACTAAGCTTGGAACTAAATAGACTAGAGCCTCTGTACAACCTAGGATCAGAATCCAACAAATTTGGTCATGCTTTTTCACTATACATTTTTATATTGTTTGGGGGAACAATTGTGAATTTAAGGGTTTCTGTGGGCTTTCCTTATACCAATGTAAGGACACTAACAGCACAATCCTGCGTAGAATTAGGCCAGTGGAGCGAGTGCTCCGCCAGCCTAAGGTATAGCGAAAGTGCCGGAAAGCACTTTCGCGGCACCTCTAGTGTAAGCGGCACCGGCACGGAGACCAGCAATGTTTACATCGCTGCCCTCCGGACTCCACACCGGCCAACCCAGGTAAGCCCTTCGGCGGGAGGGCGTGGGGAGGGCAAACCGGGGTGATGGGAGAGGGCCATTGGCTGGTCTGGCCAAGGAGGGTGTGGGGATATCGGCGCTGATATCTCTAGCCCCTTCCAGGGCCAGGCTGGCCTTACACGGCTTCCCCAAATGCACTCCAGCAAAAGAGCTGGCGCGCATCCGAGGAGGCCTATTGGGGCCTCCAGTACTTACTTCAGTGGAAGGGGATGAATATCCTTCCCCCAGGGTGAGCCCAGGCCGCATCGGCGCGGTCCACATCCTGCATAGGATGCAGCGGCCTGCCATTTCAGCCCACTGCTGCATCTTAGGCAGAATCGGACTGCCCGTAAGATTGTTTACTTGAAGTGCCCAGAATTTTCAGGAAGCGAGGGATAGTAGTTATGGGGCAGAACAGTGTTTCCTCGAAACATGGAAAATAAATGTCCATTGTACTTGCTTGACTGAGTCCAAATATTTTTAATTTGTACCATGATAAATACAGTCGGTGGTTTGCTGTATTATTTATATAATACAGGATAATGCTGGATAATGCTTGACCTCAAAAGTAATATAATGTTGCCTCAGGTTCATACTGTTACATAAAAAAAGCAAGTTTTGACTCAGTGTGTTTGATGAAGGGTCATGGATTCTGTTTAAGAGTGTATAGCCTGTACTGTGCTTGTTTATGCATTCAGATGTCATTTTAAGCCAGGTAATTTTAGGAAACACATTAGGATTTATTGATTTTTATCTACCTTGCATGTCAGTATGCCAAATATTCTTAAAGAAAATTGTGCTTGGGGGATCAAAACCAGATTAATCATCATTGGGCTGGGATTTTTGTTTAAAAGGGGAAGGTGGGTGAGTTACTCTCTAATGACCCTTTCCTCTGAAGGTGGGGGATGAAACACAATATGCGGGTGAGAACAGAGAGATGATGTCAGAAAACTTATAGTTATGATTTTTCTTAATGCAAATGTGAACAGGGGAATCCCCTGTACTTCCATACACCTTCCTGTTTGACACATGCAAGGTGGTTTGCTCGAAGAAAAAGCATAGCTGCTTTTTACTAGTATATAGGATCCAATCTGCATTGGATCCTAGAGTGGGATATCCATTTAGTCATGAAGTATAACTGTAAGCTCCACTTGCAAGACATTTTGTCTTAGGATGTGCCATACAAACAATTCCTGTTCACAAGCAGCCCAATCCAATGCTGGGTTTATGTTGACTGATCTCGTGATCTGTCAGTGTAAGACCTGCTCTGGTGGTGCAAAAGCCACACTGATGTCGTGCGCTTAGGAGCCACCAGTGCAAATGGCCAGAGGCCCTGTGTGCACACCAGCGGCTTCTGGACATCCTGCCTGAGCAGGTAAGGTGGCAGCAGGAACGGTTTGGGGGAGGATTGGGGTGGGGACCAGGTCCAATTGGAGCAGGAGGGTGAGGATCTTGGTGGCAGCAGTGCATGCCAAGATCCTATCCCCCTTTTCCTGGCCTGACACGCCCCCTTGGACTTACACCAGCTAAATAACTGGAGTCCAAAGAGACCCATTGGAGGCCAGGTGGCCTATAGGGAGGTAAGTAAAAAAGATTTTTACCTCTCCCAGGCCGTCTGGTCATCTCCCCCTCCCACCATAGCATGCAGCACATGCTCTGTTGGCGACGCTGCATGCTATGGGCTGGCAGGGAATAGGATTAGGCCGTAATATAGGACTTGGGCAGTTGGAATTCACCTTGAGGTCTGATTGGTTATTGGTCTCAATTTTCATCTGTCTGCTCCAGTAAAGATGGAATATGTTGCAGGGATAGCAGGAACCCGAGTACAACAATGTCTGCCTATCAGTTTCTGCTCATTAGAGTGTATAGAGTAGGAAAACGGTATCAGAAGAATGAGAAGATCCTGCTCAGCCTGGCTTTCATCCACCTGAGTTAGATGTCCACGTTGGCCAGCATGCTTAGGCTGTATGTTTGTGGTTCCAAAACGTGCCAGTCCTCAATGTTTGGAGGTTGTCCACCTCTTCCCATTGAAGAGGTGTGGTATATGCCGTGGCCATGTCTCTAGTTTTGAGATCCAGCTGCCTGTCTCTGGGGCTAAGAAGAAAGGGTAGATATTTTTGTATGAAGACACCAATCATGGTAGGAGGTAGATCTTCTACACAAGATGAAGACAAAACCACTGTGTATTGCTGGAAACTGAAGACTTTATTATTGAGTGCAGGAGGCTCAAATCGGGATATGACTTGTCTCTTCGTTCTGGATCTGTGCTTGACACACCCTCTGGTCTTTCAACAGGGGTCTGCAGAGTAATTCTTATTTCTTTTCTGCTCTTGAAAGATCACCAATAAGAAAGGTTAATGACAATGAGTAATGCTGGATGGAGTTTGTTTCTGGGATTGAGAGTGTTAATATTTCACTTACACAACTGCAGAGAGCTGCTACTTCCCTCCTGTGTGCTAATGATGTCCCATGCTTCTCTTCTTTCACAACTGGGCAGTGAGAGTGATCCAAGGAGAGGAAAAAGAGAGCGTCTTCATCAAGGTTCGGACAATAGCTACATCCTGGCTACTTATCAGTATGTAGCATCTAGCCAGCTCCCTGCTGGCTCCTGGAAGGAAAGTCTTTCCTAGCAGGTCAATTTCCTCCCATAGGAGAGGATGCCTGCTTGACAGGAGCTCAACACTCAAAATCATGATGAAGTTATTCTTAGTAGAAGGAAATGATGCAACAAGGAATTTATCCACTTGAAGGAAGTTGGGTTTCCGTCCATGGGTATTATCTAAGCTGTCTTGCACTTTTTTCATTCAACTAAATTTGCTGCATGCACATTTAGCTGCAAAGATGGTCAGAGAGCATTTAGTGTCAGCAGGTCACAAGGTCTCTAGCTTGTTTGGATCTGCTGTCAGAGTTCATTCATTAACCATCTGGCCTGCCCAGTGCTTGGGATTTGGTTCTTTAAGAAGCTCTGGACTGTGCCATAGATATTGGAGACTGTATCAGTGCCACTATACCAGCATGCAGGGCCTGGAAAGGAGCAGAAGCTTCCCAACGTTCCATTTTCTTCAGAGTCAATAAGGGCCTGAACTGCCTTGGTCATGATGAGATTGTAGAATGGACTGCAACGCTTCAGGCTGCAAGGTGGGGATAAATCTTTGAATGCTCCCCCCCCTGCTTGGCATGGCAAACTAGCATGGCAATGAGTGGGGGCTGGCTGAGAACGGATTTTTTTTCCTTTCATGGAATATTGTGCGTGGGAGCACTCAGTAATGCTCCCCCACCTGCATCCTAAATGGGCATAGTCCCTCAGGATTCTGCCATCTCATCCTGCTGCATTTGTAGACTAGGCCTCCGTTTCTTAAGGATACCCAGTGCCCGTACTATTTTTAACTTGGTAAAATTGTGCCGTGAGATCTGAAGGGTGCTGCTTGAAGTTGTTCCAGTTCTTACCAAGGATTGTAGGTCCTAGAGCTTCGATCCTTCATAAGTGAGGCAACGGTGCACATTGAACAGCATTTTCCTATTTGCAAGTGGAATCCCTCCTGCTTATTTGAATATCTCTGCATCTGTTGCTGAGTGGGTTGGGTGGCTAACTGTGTCTTTGACAGTTGCCCTTCTGTCATTGATTTCGCTGCCAGTTTGATGCTTCTGCAGCTTTTGATAGAAAGAGTGAATCTCTTTGGTAGAGTAGCACACTGTAAAATTGCAGCGTTGGAGCTGCTTTGGGGCATGTTCAGGATCCAAATTTTACAACCTAGTGAGCCAAAGAGGCTTCTCTCTCTGACCAAGTACTGCCAAAGCCAGCATGCAAACTACTGTTGACTCTATCTTGGGCATCAGCCACAGACCAGCCTGCTGGGAACTGAACTGTACAGCTCATCAGGGGCTCGTGCGGATATTACAGAAGGTAAATTTGAGCCCATTGTCTCTTTGTTACACCACATGGTTAGAAAAGAGACCAGCTTGACTCTTGGATCATAGTTTAAACTGTCAGGGGATTACAGAATACCAAACTGTTTTTAAACTTCCAGTCTGAGTTCCTTTCTTCTGGAGGTCACAAAGGCAAAGTAAACTCAGGCGCTTTCAAAATGCAGTCTGGGAGTGGATGCACACATGCGTCATGGATAGAATTTATTCAGGAGCAGGGGTAATGTGTAGGACAGTACTTCTCAGATTTGTCTCAGTAAACCTCTCTAAGTGAAACAGTTTGAGCTTCCTCTGTTGTGAAGGAGACAAAACAAGATGACTTGCTAGACAGAACTCACATTTGCACCAGGTGTGAGGCATGGGCAATCAAGGGGGAGGGTGGGGCACACGTGTTTTCAGTTAGGGTCCCTGAGGGAAGTGAACAGCACTGCACAAACAGGAAGTTGTTCTACACAGAACTGAAGGAACGGCCTTTAGGAAGGAATACACACCTGTGCTAGCAACTACTTGCACCTCTGTAGAAAGGCCTGCCTGAAAAGTGCTGGATGTGAAAAAGTGTTCGCTAAATTATGAATGGGCCAACCCATCCCCATACCTGCTACCCTGGAGCCTATCGCTGTTCCTGGAAGCTGTTGCTTCTGGGGACTGGTGCCCCAGTCCTGGCCATCGTGTTTCCTTATGATTATGCATGTCGTGTACAGTATAAGTATCTGCAGCATGATAAGAAAGCATGGCCAGAGGGATGGGCCTAATGGGAGCCAGTGGTAGTGGAAAGTGAGAGAGCAGAAAAGTGAGAGAGCAATGGTGACAGAAGGAGATGGGGCAGTGGACTCCAAAGGCCAGTTGGAGAGGCTTCACAGACCTGATGTAGCTGCCCTATGGGATCACGTATTGAGACTATAGAGGAAGTTGCATTAGTGACATTGCACTCAAGGTTCAGTGAAATGAAATTTTTTGTAAAAGATAACCTAACAGGTTGAAGTGCCGGGGGCTGGAGAAACCAAAGACATGCATATTTAATATGTTAGAGAACAATGCATTACTAGGACCTAGTCAGGATCCAAAGAGGATCATGTGGATGTTTCACATATGTGCCCAATTTTCTCCTGTCAGATTTTCCCCTCAGAAGAAATGCCAGCTTGCTCTTTAAATTAAAATTTAGTTTAAAAAAGCAGTTTGGGATTTGGGAATGAGACATTTTCAAAATGGAAATTGCTAGTGGATTATGACATTTTATGTGCCTAATACTGGCTTTTTGCCATTGAACAGCTTTTGCGCCTAAGTCCCAAATTGCTTTCGAATTTGAGCAATTTAAAGAGCAGATTGGGGTGAGTCACCTTCTGAGGGAGAAACTCTGGGGAAAAATCAAGTATGCCGAGATGCAAGAAAAAGCAAAACGTCATGTGCACCATTCCATGTGCATGTGTGTGTTTAGAGTGGGTCAAATGGAGCCTGTTCAGTGCTGGGGGAAAGTTCAGGAAAAGGATGTTTGCTGTTCTGAGCACATTGCAGCAGTTCTGCTCTTGCCATTCTGTCCACCATGAGTTTTGGTGCTGCTCCTTCCTGTGTAAACTGATTTGGAAATTCTGTCGTCATGAACTTGAGTTGCTGGAAGAGGAAGGAGAGGGTTGTAATGATGAGATAGCCTTCTTAGGCAAAGACCACTTCCCTGATGCTGACCCTAAAAACGGTTAGACTTTTGCTTGTTTGCTTTGGGCTTGGCCCTCCATAAAATACACTTTGCAGCATGGAGTCTTCCAATGTTAATTTGGACCGCCATTTGCTCTTGGCTCCATCATGGGTCTACATTACAGTTGGGAGTTTCATGATTCAGAACACTTAAGAAAATGCCCAGCTGTGGCTGTATAGTGTAGTTGGGGCCATCAGTGGTGGACATGGATCTTGTATAGCTCTGCTTTCTTCGTATCCCTGCAGATCTACTGGGGAAGCAGAGAGGATGTGTATCCAAGACTTGCTTACATCCTGGTTGTTGTTCAGCAGGAGCAATAGCAGGAGGCTTGCGCACCAAGACTTGCCACAGTCCCAGTTGTGGTGGGGATAATATCTCATAGAAACAGACATTAAGGTTTTATGTAAGCTTACAATTGTCACGTAATATCCCATGATCTACTACAGTTTAAAGTAAGATCCCAGCTAAACTCCCTGGCCTCTCTGCTCATTGATTGATAACCTTTTGCTGGAATGTTTTCAGAAGTACATACTGCTCACTGAGTTATGGACGTCCAAGTTACGAACAGTTGCGTTGGTGTTTTTGTGCCAAGTGGTGCTTTCGCGCAGATGCAATAGCACACTGGCCAGCAAGAACCTGATGTCTCAATTTATGGAATTTAAGTAACTTATGTACTTAAGTAGGGGATTTATGGCCCAATCCTATGGGCCCTTTATGACTGTGGAACAAGTGTTTTACTGTCATAAAAGGCCCAGCAACAGCGTGAACATTGTGCTCCTACAGTGGCGGCAGCTTTGCATCTCCTCTACTGCAGAGCCTCGGCTGCGCTGACTCCAGTAAGTAAGCAGCATGTCATAGGCGGGAGGGGGAGTTTTGGGTGTTTTGGGAGTCGACCCCCTCCCCTAGTTGACTTTATTGTTTTTAAAATTGTGTATGGTTATGTATTGTTTAAATTTATTTTATGTATTATTTAAAATTACGTATTTTAACCTTTGTTGTAAGCCGCCTTGGGCATTTGCCTTTTGGCATAGGAAAAGGCGGGATATAATTTTTTTTAATAAATAAATAATAATAAATTGGGTGGGGAGGGGAGGGAGGGGATGGATCTTGGCAGCATCAGTGTGCACTAGTATCCTATCCCCTTTTCCAACCTACCCCGCCCCTTTTCTCTCCTCGAACTTACGCCAGCTACATAGCTGGTGTAGGTCCGAGAAAACCTGTAGACCACCAGGAGACCTATGAAGAGGTAAGTAGAAAATATTTTTATTTATCTTTGGGCTTGCCTCCTGATCGCACACCACCACCACCACCACCATTGGATGCAGTGTGTTGGCATGGCTGCACCGTCTTCAATAGTGGGGGATAGGATTGGGCCATTAGTGTACTATATTTCTTTTGAAGCATCATTGATCGTATTGCTTTCCTGTTGATGAGCTGTGTACAGTTTGTTTGAAAAGACCTGTTATGCTTTGAATAACATGCTCTCTTCTTTCTATTCAGGACTGGGAGTACTTAGTCCTAGAGAAGCTAAAATGGGACCTGGTGTCTGTGATAGCAAATGACTTCCTGGATCATATTCTCCAGCGGCTTCCACTTCCAGAACAGACTATGGACTTGGTGAAGAAACATGCACAGACGTTCATTGCGTTGTGTGCTACAGGTATGGTTTGTGTTGCAAAAGATGACCTTCATTTAGTGGATGGAGCGGTAGCTAGATTCCAGGGATGAGAAGCTGACTTCACTTTTGATTTCTAATCGTGCTGTACAATGTCTCCGTGTCCCCTTAAGTTCTAATTTTTCAAACGGCTTGAGCTTCTCTCCCAAGTGTTAGGCACTTTACAGGATAACTGAATCTTTTGCTAAAGTTACTGTTGTGTTTGTGTGCAGCTCAGCCTCTATCTATTGCAGGTCTGTTGGACTGAGATAATTTAAGTTTTTAGAGACATCTTTGTCTCTGTTCTGCATTTCTAATCGGCATGGAATGCCTGAGCTCACCAAATAGGAATGGGCAGATCCTATTGACCATCCAGAATGGGCATGGAGTCACTTCTGAGTTCTCTCTCTGTAGTCCTGGGGCGGACTTGCATTTTCACTGCCCTTGGTTCTACCTGCATTGTACTGTATATGTGTACGTTCAGCTTCTTCTGACCATACAGAAAGGTTGACTTGTCATATGCGTTGTAAATGTCTCCAGTAATATGCCATCAAAAAACAGTTTTTCTGGGCCCTTATTCTGGGCCCTTATTCTAAGACTGCCTTTAGGTAATGGGGGTAAATATCTTAAAATAAAAAAATTAAGTGCCTCAGTGCCCAATCCTATCCTTCTCCCCCCCCCCCTTGCTGGTGCAGCCGCACCAAAAAAGGGCATGCTGTATCCAATGGGTCTCCTCGGACCTGCACTAGTGATTTTGCTATAGCAAGTCCGAGGAGAGAAAGGGGGGTGAAGAGCCTGCAGGAAAGGGGGATAGGATCTTGTTTGCGCCATTGCTGCTGGATCCACCCCTCCTGCAGCCTCTCTACCCCATTACGCCCCCCCTCTCCTTCCAGTTTTGCCCCTGCTCCGTTACACCCTCCCCTCCCACCTCTCCCGCTGACGTACCTGCTCCAGCGGGCAGCGGGAGAGTCAAGGACGTGGTCGGGAAGTCTCCAACCTTCCCGCCAGCATGCTGCTGAGCACGCTTCTGGAGCACCTTTTACGACTGGCACTGACTGCTGTAAAGTATGGCTTTACAGCAGTCAGCAGCCATTTGATTTATCAGCACCAGCGGAAGAGCCTGGATGGGATTGAGCCATTTGATTTATAACTTACTAAAAAGTAAGGTGCCTGTACAGTATCTTGTTTACTAGGTTGTTAAGTATATACTTACTTAATGTGGAAAGTGCTGAGTGTGAAAAAATGTTAATCTCTGTAAGAGCTATGTGGCTCTGCACTAAGCTGCTGTTCTTTGTGTTTGTACATCATACCTTTACTGGATTCATTAGTAAACAAAGGAATTTGAGTCTCTCTTCCTTTCTCCAATGTCTTCTCTCCCTCCTGAATTTGTAGATTACACCTTTGCTATGTATCCACCATCCATGATTGCTACGGGTAGTATTGGAGCAGCAGTCAATGGTCTCTCTACTGCATCTGAATATTTCTCTGATGAGGTGCTTATCGAACTGCTTGCTAGCATTACTGGCACAGAAGTGGTGAGTATGTACTCTGATGAAACTTGGTTCAGAGTTGGGAAAGTAGGGTTCTGCTAGCATTTTTCTGCTTGACTCCAGGCAAGCTGCTATAGCACTGTTGGCCCACCTCCAGAGCAAGGACCTGACACAGCCCAACTGTGTTTTCCCAGTGCACCATGCCAGCTCCTGGCCTGCCCCTTAGTGAGCAGTTTGCTGCAAGTTGCAGATGGCTCCCTCACCGACTGCTTGCGGGATGCCCCAAATCAGTTGCTCTTTTTTGTCTTTTGGCCACAGGTGGCCTTTTGAAAAGGATCTATTCACCTGAATAGGCAAGTGTTGGAGATTGGGTTGGCCAAATGGAGGGGGGGGGGGATAGACCAAAAACACATTCAGCATCTGTTCCAGTGGCCCAGTGTCAGATTCTTGTCGGGGCAAATATGGAACCCAGCAAAGCTTGCTTCATTTGACATTCCAAAACCTTCCTTTGGTGCCAAAGGGGCATCCCAGAGGAGAGGAGCGTGACCCTTTCAATCTATTCTGTTACCTGGTGAAAACTGGAAGGCAGAGAAAGAGCTGTGGAATCGTACTTCTTTGGCAGATTCAGTATTCGCTGCCTAACAGTCGTGAAGGCTGGCTCACTGGGTTCCTTTGGCTTTTGGCCCCAGGCCCTTTGAATTGCCTGCAGCCAGCTGCTTGCAAGCTGCTCCTGTAAATGAGGCTGAGGCTGAATGCTGCCCCTGTGAGCACAGTTGATTGAAGGCTGAGGAGAACAGGTGGGAGGTGGAGAGGATTACAAAAATGAAAGCTCATAAAAAGCAGATTAGATGCACTTCGAGTCACCAAGGCCTGATGTCGCTAAGGGGCTGCAGCCCACCCTAACATAAGCCCTTCAGTTTGTCTTGCCAGTTGGGGTCTTTTTCCCTGCCCAGTTCCTTTTGACTTCTTTCCAACTTTTCCTGTGTTTTGAGCTCACAAATTTTGCTTTGAAGGACTCAGTCGGACTGTTTCTGGCTGGCAAAAGGCAATGCTGAGCCTGTGTGTATGCAGCACTGGTTCATCATAATCCCATGACAAGGTCACAGGTAGCTTTCTGAATGGTGTTGGAGATTCCCCTGCAAAGCAGACTCAGGCAAGTTTAATTCACAAAAAAGAGCTTTCAGTTCCTGTGCAGAACCCCAAACACATGCTTCTAAATGTCCTTAACCAATCCTTGTTCTTTCATAGTTTTTACTTCCCCTTCATTCCCATGCACTCACCAGCTGGCTAAGAAGTTTAGAATGGCCCTTGCTGAGCCTTGGTTGCTGTTGGGTGGAGGTTTTAGAGGCCACAGTTACTGGAACTGTCTTGGGGAAGAAGTGTTGGGTGTTGCTATTTTTACTTGCCACATCCTCTGTCAATTTCTAAGAACCACATGTGGATTCTATGTAAGATTGTATATTTGACAGGATCCTGGCGACAGAGCCAGAGACCCAGTCAGAACCCTGAGCCTTTGCAGCATAAAATATCACTTTTTGGTAACCTGGGTAAAGAGAGTGACCCCTGGCCTTTAGAGAAGGAGATTGCAACAGGCTATGGTGTCTGTTGGGGCTCACCACCATGACTCGTTGCAAAACTAGAGGGGTTTCCTCATCTCAGAGAGACAAATCATTGCTGTATGCAAGTCCTCCCAATTGTAAGGTCAGGATTTTCCCTTGCATTAATATCATTGCACTGGCAGTAATAATTCTCTGGAGATTTCAGTCACAAACATTCTAGCAGATTCAAAATCTTGTGGGGGGACGGGGACACTGAAGACTTTCTGGTGTTACAGTAATACTTCCTACATATCTTATTGGAGGAGTTGACTGGAGGGTGTGTGCTTGTAGCAACCCCACCCCTTCAATCCATGATGCTAACACTGCATACTGAAAGCAGGCATAGCTGCACTTGTGGTGACTGCTCCTTCCTTGAAGACCAAAATGATGGGTGTGGCTTTGCAGGCTCCTCCTCTGACACAATCCCTTCATGCACTTCCTTCTGCTACAGCAAGCAGGATTCTATATTGCCCCATAGTGAGGAAGAGGTCTGTGAGTGCAGGAATTGCGTTGGGGGAGGAGTGCAGCAGGAGGTAGGGCAGTCTTATTTTCTCACCACCTTCTGTGTTACTTTTGAAGGCACAGCACACAATTTCAGCCTTTAATACCCATCTAATGTAGGTGGAACTGCTCATGTTGTGATGTGAACCGATGAATTCTGTGCTAACTGGGCAAGAGGCACTTTTTCAATTGGTGCTCCTCTTATATTTAGCAGGGGGAGAGTAACTGCCCCCCTTTCACCCTAGCACAGTGTCTTTCTGGTGGCTGTTTGCTGGTGGGGTTCTGCATCTTTTTTAGACTGTGAGCCCTTTTGGGACAGGGAGCCATTTGATTTTGTCTGTAAACCGCTTTGTGAACTTTTTGTTGAAATGTGGTATATAAATACTATTAATAATAATAATGTAGGGTGGAAATATGCGGGGCTGAGATCGTGAGTGTCTGGAATTTGTTACATAGCCAGGATCAAACAAGAGGTGCTGGGCCTCATGTCTGTGTATGTTTCCCCCCTTTCTGTAAAGCATTCAAGACAGTTAACAAAGCAGTTAAAAACAAATACAATAATCCAATAAAAATCTAATCAAAAACTAATTACACACAAAAAAGACAGAAAACATCTCCTGCCTGCGATTCAGAGTTTATTGATGCCGTATTAAAATTCTGAGCATATCTTGACCTTTAAGTTCTGCAGTGGGAGACACAAACTAGTCTGCATTTCCAAAGAACAGTTAACATGAGTCAGTTGCATTAAAGAAAACTTCCATTGTTCGGTAGTGATTACAATGAGCATATGCACAAAATTCAGAGATTCTTGTGTGATGCACAGGCTATATCTCATCCAATAATCCTTTCTGAAATGCTTTAAAAGTGTTGACTGGGGCTCCAGCTGCATCCTCTCATATTCCTTCAAACTTGACCATACTCCACATGCTGGTTATGTTGTGTTTCGTTTACTGCAACGCGCTCTATGTAGGGAAGCCCAAGAAGGCCATCTGGAAACTTCAGCTAGTGCAAAATGCAAAACGAAATCGTGCTCCAGGAGGCACTTCCTTGTTGCACGACTCCCTTCCCCCAGACTCACACTAGAATGCATTGCGCAATGCATTCTGGGGCAACCTTAGAGGAAGGGAGGGAAGAATTGCACAACTAGGAAGTGCCTCCTGGAGCGTGATTTCGCTTTGTAAAAGCAAGAAAAACGCAGTGATTTGGTGCGCGTAGGCGACCAAAGGTTTAAAAAACCCTTTAAACTCCCTGGCGACTCGAATCGCGACCCAGCCGAAAAGGGGCCAAGTCGTGTCCAAGTCAGTCACTCATGGGACGCGAGTCAAGTCCGAGGAAAATAATACAAATGCTCCACGTTTTCCCTTGTTGCTTTTTTTAATCTCTCAGGACTGCCTGAAAGCTTGTCAAGAGCAGATTGAGGCTGCCTTAGCAGTGAACCTGAAGCAGATTTCCCAGCCTCAGCAGGAATACAGCACCTCCAAGAATGCAGCTTACCCAGATAGCCAGGAAGTCAGCCTGACTAGCACACCCACAGATGTCACAGACATCAACCTGTGATGAACCCTTGCCTGTGATCACCCAGGTTCCTTCAAGCAGAACTTCATACAGGAGCACGTTGTTCACTGAAGTATTGGGGGGAGAATCGGATATACTTCCTCATTGTACATCATCTTTATAACAAGACTGCATTGGAAGGTTTTAGGGAAATTGGGTAGGGCTCAAAAGGGAACTGGCATCTTGCAGTAAGACTGTTTGTGCCTTGCCAGTCTGGTTTTCCCAGGATCTGGGGAGCTTCCTGTGTTGGATGAACCATACTTGAGCTTGGGAAGGCGTTTAAAATCAATTCAAAAAGTTCTTCAGTTTGGGTTTGCTTTTTTTGATGGGATGCTGCTGATGCCTCCCATTTTGTCCTCATCTTTGCTGCATGACTGTTGCATGCATGTCAAGTGAGGAAACGCACTTTTGTTATCTAGACCTTCTTCACCTTCAATGAGGAAGTTTAATATTAATCTGAGACCTCGTTGGTTGAGAGACAGCATTGCTCATGCTGCCATATATGGGCATTGGTAAGAGACCAAATTCTGTATGAAGCACAAGATCAGAATAGCTTTTTAGCTTTACTCAGTATTGCAGATCTCTTAGTTGCTCTTCGAAGATCAATTGTAGCACAATCCTTTGTCCTACCCAAGTTAAACTTTTGGGGGAAATGTGTGGATTTTGGCTTGCTTTTCATAGGTGCTTATAAAGTGCTGGCTGCCACAATGAAAGGGGAGAGGGGGAAGGAAATTTCTTATCCACAAAGGTGTAAAGATATACACTCTACTTGCTTTTCAATGAGAAAACTACTTTCTAAAGTAGCCATGAAATCCTACATCATGAGCTACTTTATTTATTATATAGGCCACTTTTTGCAAAACCGCAGAAAGGAAAAAAGAAGGTTGGTAGACTATCTTATCCTGGTTCATCCCTTCTTGCCAAATAAAATAGTGCCTTAATGATAATCCTCACCCTCCTTCATACCTCTGGGTTGCTTACTTTGAGAGATTTATCGATGCCAAGATCATTCACAGTCAGAGTACACCCAACAAGTGCTGCTATACTTGTATGTACAAATCCCTCGTCTTCACTGCCACAAAATAAAGGGTTGCTACATGCAAAGGATGGATGGAGCTGGTAGGAAGTCAAGATATATAACTTATCACTTGCTTTTCTAAGGGGTAAAAGGTTAATCTTTTCTCCTCAAAAGTTTACAATTTAATGAGCTGCAGACTGCACTGGAGTTAAGAATTGTATTGTTCTTTGTTGGGGGGAGTGTATTTCTTAATGCTGCTTTTCTGATATATCAATTTTGAGAAATGTTTAGGTGTGGGAGAATTGCAGAAAGGGGAAGCAAGCTTTGTGTTTTGGAATCTGGTGCTATTCTACTCTTTAGTCCTCCAGCTGCAAGAGAAATATGAACTGATAAGACACCACTGGATACCATCGCTTTTGCCGGCTAAGAAGACGCTTTCTTTGTCTTTTCTTTCCTTTGTTATGCTCAAGCCTGATTAACCATAAAGTGCCATCAGCGCTTTTCAGACATGGAAAGTCACTCTCCAGTAGAACTTCATAGAAGTTCGAGGAGAAAATATATATATTAGAGCTTTAAATAAATGTTTGTCAATATGATATTCACTGTCACTTGAAATGCTGTTGTTCAGAAAAATCAGATATTCTATGATGTTGCAATAAAGGATTTTTAAAAACTGGCACACTTTTGCCTTTACTGTCCTCTTCCTATGATAAAGCCTGTTTATCCCATACAGAAGGAAGACTGTCGCTCAGTGGTAGAGCACATTCTTGGCATGCAGAAGCCCAGGTTCAATCCCTGGTATCTCTAGGTAAGGCTGGGAAAGACTTACCTTACCCCCCTCATCTGAAACCCCAGAGAGCCACTGCCAGTTAACATGGACGGTAGTGAGCTTGATGGACCCAAGGTGTATAAGGTAACTTCATAGGTCTTGTAAGAAGAAACAATCACTGTTCTTTGCTTTCTGCCCTCTAAGAACATCTGTGTCAATAAGATAGTAATTTCCATCTAATCAGTGCTTTTAAGAACAAGAGACTGGATTTCTTCTCAGATACTGCATCTTTGTCTGAAGTTAAGGTATGCTGGGATAGAACAACCTGTATTACACCTACTATGCATGTATGTAGAAGGAGCTATGTATGTAGCTATAAGGACATTTCTACCAAGAATCTGGCTTTGTTGAAACATGCCGGTGAATAAATTGTTTGGCGTGCAGTTTTGTTCTCTATTGCTTTTAAAAGAAACCACGCCAGTTTTCAAAGTTGCCATTTGAGATATTGGTGGGGGTTGTCCCCTGAATTTTGTATGACTTCTGAAGGCTTACAGGTGCCTGTTTACGTGGGAAATAACGGATCTGCTGTACATTGTACATTCCATGAGGAAAGCCACATACAAGCCTCACAATCAAATAACTACATTTTGGGCAGTGATACTTAGATGGCAAGGCTCCCTATTTCACCCCAGCTTGGCATCTTTTCCAGTGACTTTCTGGTGGCTCTTTTGCATTTAAGAGTATGAGCCCTTTTAGGACAGGGAACCATTTATTTAGCTGTATTAACTATTTTTGTTTGTTGTTGAAAAGCAGCACGTAGATATTAAACTTCACTTTGATTTTTGCCAAGATGGCAACTAGAGCTCTATGATAGTCCTATAAAGGAACTGTTACCTGGCATCAGCTGATACACATTTTGAGATACTGTAGCAGCTCCTTTCAGATGCACTTGATCTGCTGTTTAATTGGGTCTGGGAGCAACATGTTTTCTTAGCATTGTGGCAGCCACTTAGATTGTGCTTCCAAGAGTCTAAGATTGTGTTTTGGCATCATGTAATCTGTAAACTTCTGCAATACGTTTGTCATTTGCATACTCTGATAAAGTACAATAAATGACGACTAGAAAAACCAGTGTAGTGTTCATGTAGAAATGTTAGCTTACTACTGAGCACTTTGCTTGGTTTCAAGTTGTCAAATTTCAAACCTGCCTGTTGACAGTCAAAGACCCCTAGAAATTTTAGTGAGGATTTACCTTTGCAGAAACCAGGCTGGTTTTCCTTCAATAAGGCTCATTTTTCTAAATGCTTCATAATTTATCATTAATTATGCTTTCCATTGGTTCTGCCGTTCCACCAGTTTCCATTATACTGACTACTACACCTATGTTCTGATTTGCAACCCAGCACTCCAGCTCTCAGAGGCTTGGAGAATCATACATGAAAGGAGTCTTTACGGAAACTTGGAAGAGGTGACGCTACAACCAGAGGCAAAAGGAACATGTCAGTCATTGTGAATTAGTCTTTGATAGGGGTATGCAAGAAGATTAGGCTACTAGGTCTTTTGAGTGAACTAGTGGAACATTCTCAACCTGCTTGCAAGGAGGACTTCAGCCAGACAGCTGCTTCTTCCTTCCTACTAATATGATGGGGAGGCATAGATAAGGTGTACAGAGTACACAAGAAACATTGCTACCCACCATAGTGCACAATGGTCTACCCCAAACCATCCTGCCTAGCAGCCACAACCACCCGCCCTTAGATTTTACTCCTGTCCCTGCTCTATGCCCCTCTCCAACAGGTTATCAGTCTCAGCCAGGGGAGATATTTGCTCAAGCGCAGTAGGCTGCCAGCAAGCTAATTTACTAGCTCTGCATGGAGTTAACAGCTTTTGCCTATGATCACTTCAACTACACGCTGCCAAGTAGATGGATGGGAGACGTGCAAATTGTTCAGTAATCTGTACTGTAGCAAGTGGCCGTCCTAGGGGACATCTCTCAGCCCAAACAAACCTGTTGCTCAGAGCAGCACTCAAACTAGATATCCCCTAGAGCTAAATCCTGTTCAAACCAATTACTCTTCCTTTCCCAGCTGCTGCAAGAATGGCACTGAGCCGACTTCACCTCAGACAGAGAGTAATAGAGTTGCCCTGTTAATGCAGACACCAGGAGGACTAAAATCACAAGTGTGTTAATGCAGCTCTAGGGCTTCAACAACCTGCAAAACATAGGAGGCGCTGGATTGCTGACTCCCTGCCAAAAAAACATGGGCTGCCCTTTGATATCCTCACCATCTCGTTAATCAAGGTTATAAACGTGATGGCAGCAGACCCCAGGCATCAAGGGGGAAGCAAACTGAAAGAAAAACTGTGCAATGGGTAGGCAGCCACTATGAGAACCAGCAGATCAGAATGACAGGTGGCCAACCCCAGCCATTTCAAGGAACTGGGGGAAAAACTGGAATTCTAGAATACAAAGTATTTGACATTCCCATAATTACAATCTGACTTTCAGAGGGGGGGGGAAGAAGAGGAGAACAGGACACAATTTTAATTAGGAAGGCTGCAGGGTTTAGATCTTTTGATCAACATATTTTTTAAATGAAAGAGGGCTCCTATTGAATCAGCTCTCTGGAGAAGACTCTGATGCTGGGAAAGATTGAAGGCAAAAGGAGAAGGCAAAGGATGAGATGGTTAGACAGCATCACCGATGCAACGAACATGAAAATGAGCGAACTCAGGAAGATAGTGGAGGACAGGGAGGCCTGGTGGGATATGGTTCATGGGATCACGAAGGGTCGGACACGACTTAACGACTGAACAACAATAAATTGAATCAGGAAGCACAATGTTAATTTCTGTTAATACCACTGTTATGCAAAAACATGCACACACAGAACAGGCATTTTTCCTTCTACTCTCTTGCATGCCCCCCCCCCCACCCACACATACGAGGAAATGCATCTTCCTAGAGGTCTCCTGTGACACAGGCATGCACCACCTTAAAAAACAGAGGAAGTATGATATTTCCCTTCAGAACTACTGTATTTTTATGCAAATGAAAATATAATTGATTAAAAATCGTAGCCCTTTGAACAAGTCTGAATCTGAAGACAGCCCTGACAATTACTGGTTCCAACAGTTTTGTTGCAGACCAGAGAAAAGATACTGGGGACAACAGGAGTACAGAAGCAGGAGGATAGAGCTGCAAGTCACTAAGATGAGGCATGCCTTCTTCCCCACCCTCAGAGGTCCTTTGCCTTTAACAACTGAATGACAGGCAGAAATACAACAAGTGAAGCTTTCTGCAGGTACGAGAGAAGAGTCACACTGATAGAACATACATTCCAAAGAGCCCTCTTCTGCTTTTGCAGACTAATATTTTAATACTGAAACACTTTACATAACAGCTCTAACACTGCAAGATTTTGCATCCCTCTGACAAGCGCTTACTAGTTACTCAAATGTTATTCTGGGTACCATGCACACTTTACATACATCATGTGAGACCATATGCAAACAATCTGGACTTTTGCCCTGCTCTTATGTGCCTTTATTTCTAGAGCTGTAGCATTAGAAATCTATTGGAAACTCCCACTTTAAAGAGAGCAAGAATATTGGTTACTAAGATCTCAATTACAGGGCAGATTATACAATGCAATAAATGACTGTAGATTTCCAGACTCTGTGTACACAGTTGATGCACTTTCCTTCCCTCTAAGCAGCAGCCCAACAGTTTATCTCCCTGCTAAACATTCATCTTCTGGAAATGTAAAAGGGGAAGTAGTAGTTGTAGCCATTTCTGATAGCAAAGGCCTCAAAGGATTTCGCAGCCATACCATGAAAATAGATTATGCATTGTGCGGGGGTGGGGGGAGGGGGAGAATCCCAGCTTCCACATGTACCACCAAGAACGCACGTCAAGTTGAAATGAAAGCATTTGTAATGACTTCACCTCTGTGCAAGGACAACCTGCCAGACTCACAATGGAGAGGATACAAACCCACTCATTCTACATGATGCTGTAGCCTCAGTCTAAACCACCTGCTTTCCACTTAAGTCCCACAGTGAGAAAAATCAGGAACTGAAATGCTCAAAATACAGCATCCTCCCTTCCTTCCTCACTCCATTGCTACTGGCTGCATTCCCTCCATGTCCCGACACTTGGAATTCACTAGCTCCCTGCGAATCTCTGGAGAGATCTGGGGATGGCTGTGGAACTTGAGTAGCTCTAAAAGGGCTTCCTTCTGCTCTGAAGACAGGTCCTCTTTGTAGCGTTGGGCGAAGGTCAAGAGGCACTGGTGCCACAGGACAGGCAGGGCACGCCGGTCCGTCCGGAAGGCTAGGAAGTGAAAGACCAGGGCATCCACAACACGGAAGGGCAAGGCATATTTCTTGTCAATGAGAAGGCGGAGAAAGATGCTGTTTGCACCACTGTACTCCATCTCAGCAATCTTTAGCATGGCAGCCCTGCACATGTGTGGAGGAGAATAAGAAGAGGTGAATAGCATTTGCTACCAGGTGCACATCACTGAATGATCTTACAGCCCAGTCCAGCCTAAGGCCTCAGCGGCACAATTCAGGCACAACTGCAGCCTAAGCGCTTTAGGCTCGAGTTGTGCCGGAGAGGCCGAATTTGTGCTGCAATTGTGGACGAATTTACGACGGACGCCGTGCGCATGTGCAGTACGGGTGCCGGCACAATTCCGGCACAACTGTGGCCTAAGAGTGGGCGTTCCATGGGCGTGACGGGGGCGGTTACGAATTTGAGTCGGATTCCAGACACTGGAGAGCCCCCGACACGCCCCCTCGAGCACAACTCCGGCACAAAATTTGGGTCGACAAAAAAGGTGGACTTAAATGTGAGGAGACCCATAGGAGCCATTTTACCTTACCCACTCCAGCCCTCTCCTGAAAAGTTCTAACACCCTATTCCTGAGTTGTGCCTGAGTTAGGACGGAATAGTTGTGGCATAACTCTGGAACCGGACCCAAATAGTTACCCTATCAGCACCCAGCCCCACCCAGCCTCTTTCCCACAAAAGCCCAGCCCCAGGCCTCCATTCTCTCTCTCTCTCTGAGCACGTGGCGTGGGGTCCTGTCTCCCAGCAGCCACAAAGTGGGACTTTGTCGGTGGAGGGCAAAATTCACAAACACCCCACTTCTCTCTTCTCCTCTCTGCCCCCCTCTAGGGCAGAGAGGGCTGTTCAGGCTATGACCAAACTGTTTACTGCTGTGCCTGGGCAGCTGTCTCCATGCAAGTGTTTGCTAACCCATGTCTTTCTCCCAGACCCTCTCTTCCCCCCCCCCCCACAGGCAACAACACCAGCAGGTAAGTGCAGGTAAGAGCAGGGAACGTGCTGACATGAGTTCTGACTTCTGCCTCTGTGCATATAGAAATATAGGTAGGATACATGCCTTTCTACCAATGTCTTGTCTCATAGCTGCCTGCAATGCCTTCTCTGAAATGCCTCTTTACTAATGTCGTGTCTCATAGCTGCCTGCAATGCCTGCTATGATATATAGGATACACGCCTCTTTACCATTGTTGTGTCTGATTGCTGCCTGTAGTCATGTGAGCACACAATGCCACAAGTGTGGAACCGTTAGCCTTATGTAGACACCAGCTGTCCCCCCCCCCTTTTCTCCACAGGGTCCACTGACAGGTCAGTATTGCTAGGTTTGCCATGGTTGTGACCCCCAAGTTGTGTTGTTGTCTCTCTCTTTGACCCTTTTCCCTTACAGGAGCGTGCTCACTGTACACCCAGGGAAGGAGCGCAGACCATGCTATGTGTGTCACACCTCTCAGCTGTGTTTGATTTCTCTCCCTGCAGGCCTTTGCAACCGGCACACTGGCATTTCTTCAATGGCGATTGCTACCACACAGCAGCTGCCATGGAACACCCCCGTGTTTTTTGTCTCCCCAGGAATGTCCACTACCACCTACCTTCCTGGGAGCACCCCTGGGCCTGCAGTCTGGTTGCCCCACAGTCGTCTGCCTCGATGCTGTCGTCTGCCTCGATGCTGCCAGAGGTCTGGGAGCCTGCCCTGCAACCCTCCTCAGCTGCTGCTGCTGCTGCTGCTGCTCCACCTCCCTGGCTGCCTACTTGCTGTCCCTCCCCTTTCTATGGAGCAGGCTGTGGTTCCACAGGGGAAGAGCCTGCATCTCCAGGTCCATGCGGCACGCCTGATGCTGCTGCTGCTACGTTCTGAGTGGTTGCTGTGCCTACCCCTGGCAGCCTCGCCTGGCCATCTCTGCCAATGTTCCAGAACAATAAAGATGCCCCTTGGGCAAAGGCCCCTTGAACAACATGACCCCAGTGTTACACAAGCACTGCCCCCCACACACAGGGACAGTCCCCAGCACACAAGGCCCTGCATGAATCCCAGCCAGGGCCTGCCACAGCCAGCCCAGGGAGAACACAGCAGGGGGGCTGCCAGACCCTCAGGGCTCAGAGGGGAGGGGGGAGTTGGGGGGGCCTCTCAGGCAGGCAAACAGTGACAGGCGACACGGCGCCCATACTGGATCCGCTCGCGTCCGCCACATCCGTGAAGAGCCCTTTCAGCAACCGGGGCTCTCACCCACCCTTGGTCCGCCCGTCAACGGCGTCCGTTTCCGCCCGCGGTCCGCCCGTCAACGGCGTCCGTTTCCGCCCGCGGTCCGTCTGCATGAGAGGCGCCCGTTCCTGCATTGCCTTCATCTGCGAAGTGACCCCTGTGTCCCTATTGGTCTCTGCAGACCCCTCTCCCTGTATCCCTCTCCCACCAGCCTTGTTGTCTGTCTGTTTCTGACCCACCCGTGCCCCTCCCCAGCACCCCCTGTCTGTGTGCCTGCCTCCCCTCCCACTCCCTGATGATGGACGCTGGCACCCCCCACCCCGCCAGAGCGCCTGCCGCGAGGCGCCTACGTTGCCCCATCTGGGGGCGTGATGAGATGCGTGAGCCCTTCCCGCTCGCAGAAGGCAAGCCCAAGGCATCTCTCGGTCTTGGCCGGGGCACGGAGCAGAAGGCATGCCGGGATGCCTTCTTTGTGGGCATTGCCACGGCCCTGGAGGCCCAGGGCTTCAGGCAGCGCACGGGCATGTCCTGGCAGAGGCGGTTCCAGACTTCATGAGACCCCCCTTGTGCGTGCCGTTCCCACCCCCTCCTTCCCTTCTCACCCCCGCCCCCCCATGACTCCCACGTGCAGCCTCAACGTGGCTTGGGGGTGGCTACCCCTTCTGCAGGAGGGAGGGCAGTGGCACTCCCCCCTGCAGCAGGTGGCTAATGCCCAGGGTGCCCTGGGGCGGCTGGCACTGGCACAACCTCTGCCCTTCAGCTGACTGTCGCACGCCCAGTGCCTGCAGGCCCACCTGTGGCTGCCCATCTGCTGCGAACGCTGTAGCAGCTGTGGTAGGTGCACATAGACGAGCTCAGGAGGGGGCTCTTCACTTCCACAAGACGGACACCTCCCCACATGGGCCTGCCTGCCTCTGCGGTAAGTTTTGCCTCGATCCTGGCCCACTGCTCTTGCCTCCTGCCTAACTCAGGCACAGTTGCAGCCTAACTCAGCCCTATTTTAGGCCACAGTTACGCCGCAACTGTGCCTCAATTGTGCTGAATTAGGCTGGACTGAGCCCTTAGTGTTGCAAATGTGAACAAAGACTGCATCTACTGAAGGAACAGTCCCCCGTCCCCCCAAAGCAGGAACTCTCAAGTGGATTGCATTTGTATTCACATGGCGAACCATGAGCCTAGCCAGTAGCATGGCTTCAGAGAACATTCTCTAAGCACACGTGTCTTTGTCCAGGATACGAGACCAGCTTTCAAAGCAAGAGTTCCGATCTTTGGCAGCCAGGGATGCACAAGAGACAAGCAGGAATGCCAACCCACTCCCACAATTCAAGCTCCACCTTCCATCTACCCTCAAGATCAGATCAGGACTCCTTACCCAGAATGAAGGACAGGGATAGAGCACTTTGCGAGGATGCTGCCTACGATGATGGCTTCCCGCAGCGTGCATGTTCCAGACTCGCACAAGGGGATGAGGATCCCTGCAATACAGTGGGAAGGGGATTCATATAGTGTTCTTAAAACTGCACAGACAACTCAAAGCATTACATGAAAAGCTAAAGCTTTTCTTAAAGTCCAGTATAAGCAATACAATTCAGGTCTTGGGAATATCAATGCATTCCGTATGTTCCAGGTGCTCCAGAATATAGGAAAAGGCAGGAATAATTAACACCAACATTTCAAAACTATTCTATGTATAAATACAGCAACTTTAACATTACCAGACCTAACCCTGAACTCCTATGAGACCAACTCACAGCCAAACTAGACATGACAGTGACAGGCCTGTCTCTTTAAATGCAAATATGTCCCGACTATGCAAGATGAGGGTTCAATTTTAGGAGAAAAAGGGCAACAGGAGTGAGGAACATTGAATCCCCCTACATACACCTCCTTTGCTCTATTAATCAGACCCTTCCCATACCTGTTTTACACTTGACTGGGAACGACTCACATTTAAAGGGACAAGCCTGCTGACGTCACATCTAGTTTCTCTCACTATGCTCTATCTTTTTAACGTGCTCATTACAAGAAGAGCAGAAGTTCAGCAGAAGAATTGAGGACAAAACTGAAACAAATTCCTAATTTTAAAAACACTCAAGTTTTTTTATATATAAACTTATTGTGAAGAATCCCTTGACAATCTAGCCTGCATTCCTCCAATCACAAGCTGTCCTCCTCTAGGGTTTCCTCTTACCTTTGAACCAGGCTCCAGGTTTGAACAAGGCCTTCTTCAATGCCATGTAGAGATGAAAATTGAGACGCTTATACTCAGCAATGTCATCTCTGATTCGTGGGAGAAGCACCAGGTTATAGAACCTCTGGGCCATTCTCTCTTTGAGGTTAGACGAAAAGATCCTGAAAACCAATACCGACACACAGGGAAGGGGAGAAAGGAATAAGACCTGGAAAGCAGACACTGATCAGCTTCCTTCTTTGCACTCATGCTGTACATCTAGGATTTCAGCATCTACAGATGGCCCAATTCAGATTCAATGATAAACTGTGGTCTAAAAGTGCTCTAAAACCGTTATGACCAGCTACAATCTTACAAGAACGAATCATATTCACAGGATTCAAGGTCATAAAATATGTATTTTTACAATAAAAGATCTTAAAACAGCATATCTTCAGATACATATCAAGCCAAGAGCCGGCAAGAAGATACATTGCAGAGTGGGAAAGAATCACCACCTAAAAGTTATCCCTAAAAGCTTGGCTATAAGAGGAGATTGATCCCTGTAATACCACCCACATGTTCAACCAGAGCTATATACTGTCAGGATGTCACCAGTAAAAGCAGAAGGGAACTAAAGTTCTCATGCACCAGATGCATCAAATGGTGTAGTACTAGGTTCTCTTTTAGGTCTTCCTGGCTCAAAAGAGGTGGAGCTAGCAGGGCCATTTTTAATCTCACATGGTGTATTCCCCCTGACAAAGCATAACATTTCTAAGCAAATATTGAACAAAGTGAGGTTTTCTTTTACAAGAAGAGCTTGTGCCCTGGGATAATGGGCAGATGCGGATGAGCCTGCCACAGAAATGACAAAGTCAGGGTGACGAGGAGTGAGTAGAACAGATCTCAAAGGAACCAAATTGTCCAGATACCTAGAAATCCAAGGCTCACACCTAGGACTCGATTTTTTTCCCCCACCTCTGAAAAGCAGCAAGTCCAAGCAAGACATGGTGCGTGCATTCATGAACATAAATACATCAGTGCTATGGAACCCAAATAGGACTCAATGAGGTCCTGGTAATATTAACATAAATGGCTCTATATCAATCCACAAATTACATTTTCTATGTTTGGCGTTTGTTTATCCAGCAGTAATAAGAGCCAATATTGCAATAGAAAACCTTGTAGGGCCTTCTTCCGTTTCTTTATTTTCACCAAAGTTATTTCGTACACCAATAATACAATACTGTACTCGGTTTTGGTTACGCTGCAGAAAAGATCTGAGCCATACTACAAATTGGGCATCAGAGGAACTGTGGTACTCCACAGCAGGAGTGGGGGAAGCGTCAAGGTATTAGATTTGTCCCAACAGAATCAGAGAGTGTCCCACCTGGTAGCTTGGTACATGGCAGCCGCTGTCCATGTTTCTGGCTCTGTGATATAAAGCATCTGCTCCCAGTTGGACAATGCTGGGATGATCTTGAAGGCTTTGGGCAGTTTTCCACTTCTATATTTAGACAGCACCTTTAAAAACGTGTTTAAGTGGTGAGAATCAGACTGGTAGACAAGACTGTTTTACCCTCAATGTTCACATGGTCTCTATGAAAGATACTTCAAGAAGTATTCAGGGATGCCACTCTGAATGCCGTGCATATTACCAAAAACGTACACTAACCCATCAGCATGGAAAAGCACTCTAACATTCACATTGTAGCAGATTAACTTAAAATGCAGCTCCAGGGTGTCTTTTTCTACCCCTGCTGTGATAGCATGTCAACAGCAAGCAAAGGTAAGGAGAGCACTACAATGAAGGTTTCTAAGCACTGCCACAACTGGCACTGATGCTCATAAGTATGATAATCTATTCTACACCAAAGCAATTATTGCTCATACTTCTCTGACACCCTTGTAGACCTCTAGGACCCGGGGCTCAAGCTGTGGCATGGGATGACCCGATATGTCTGACATCACAGTCTCCACCTCTGTTTGTTTTTCTGTGATCTTCTCCATGATAATGTCTGCCAAGGTGCGCCTAATGGATACAAAAAACTCAAAAATCAGTCAAATCCAATCGCAGGCCGCAAAAAGATCGGCCCCCATTCTCTAGTCTGTTTTCCGAAAAGTTGGAGGTTTTGCTTCCAGCTCTATACAATACTCCATTATTGTTGCCCTTCTTCTTTACATAAACTACAATACTGAGATTATTCCTTTCAAAGGGGTGAAATACAAAAAAGCTTGAAGGTTTGCAGCGAGATCGGAAATATGGGTAAAAAAGCCATGTAATATTTTGTTGAAGAGAAATATAAAGTTTACTATTCACCAAATGTCTGAAGAAATTCCTCTTAGCGCAGAAAGTCTTCAGAGTACCGAAGAGAGAAGACGCACAAGGATTATCAAGCAGACATAAAAGATAAAAAGATAAATGTGGGTTTATTTTTATGTCTGCTTGATAATCCTTGTGCGTCAATTAAGTCCATATTGCACAAGGACATGTTCTTTTTCAGGACTTGAGGGCTAGAAGCTTAAGTTACCGAAGAAATTCTAAGGAACATAAGCAGCATGAGGACAATAACTGCCCCATGTTTTAAGTTTGTAGAAAAAATGCTTGGCACTTCTAGATATAAAGAGAACACCAAACGTAAGAACATAAGAAGAGCCCTGCTGGATCAGGCCAAAGGTCCATCTAGTCCAGCTTCCTGTATTTCAGTGGCCCCACCAGATGCCTCAGGGAGCATACAACAATATACCTGTATCCCTGTTCCCACTCCCATGCATCTGGTATACATAGAAAACCTACTTCTAAAATCAGGAGGTTGCTTATGGCTTTTAATGGGTGATGAACCTTTCCCCCATGAATCTATCCAATCCCCTTTTAAAAGGCATCTAGGTCAGGTGCCATCACCACATCCTGTGGCAAGGAGTTCCACAAATTACATGCTGGGTGAAGAAATATTTTCTTTTGTCTGTTCCAACTCTCCCTCTACTCAATTTTAATTCATGTCTCCTGGTTCTGGTGTTGTGTGAGAGGGAAGAGAACTTCCCTCTCTCCATCCCATACATAATTTTATACGTCTCAATCATGTCCTCCCTCAGGCGCCTTTTTTCTAGACTGAACAGCCCCCCAATGCTGTAGCCTTTCCTCATAGGAGAGGTGCTCCAGCCCACATGTCATGTTGGTTGCTCTTCTCTGCACCTTTTCCAATTCAACGATATCCTTTTTGAGGTGTTGTGACCAGAACTGTACGCAATACTCCAGATGTGGAATTACCACTGATTTGTACAACGGCATAATATTGGCCGTTTTATTCTCAATCCCCTTTTTAATGATCCCAAGCATGGAATTGGGTTTTTTTCACAGCTGTAGCACACTGGGTCGACACTTTCATTGACCTGTCCATCAGCACCCCAAGATCCCTTTCCTGATCTGTCAAAGACAGCTCAGAACTCATTAGCATATATGTGAAATTTTGAAGCAGAAGGGGTTTAGATTCAGGCTCTAGCTACCAATGCAATATACTGTATTAATGGTAGCATGTCATAATATAAGTGATCAAAGCGCCATCTACTGGCTAAAACAAAAACCAAACCTGGATGCTTGTTCTGGTGCTGCTGTATTTTTCACTGTGAATCTGAGGAGTTCATGGCAATACCCTGCCTTGGTTTTAGTAAGCACAGTAGCAATAGAAATCTGGTTAAATATTCTGCAAGGTTCATGCACACATGCAATCTTAGAAATGAACTGCCTACACCAGGGGTGGCCAACCTTTCAATATGAATGCTCCTGGCCCTTTAATGGTTGTACAGGTGTCCCCCGCTTAACGACGATCCGCATATCCAACAGCAGCCCCCAGAAAAAAAAGCAAAGAATTTAAAAAGACACGTCTTAAAATTCCCAGCTCTTCAGCTGTTTTGCGCTAGATAAGGGATTTGAAGTTCAGCAGTGGAACTTTAAGCACAGCGCTAAACTTCAAAGCCCTTATCTAAAGCCAGACAGCTAACGGCTAGATAAGAGCTTCAGTGTTTACAGCTGGGGAAGACTCGCTTGACTGTTTCAGTTCATGACAAGATGAGATTTCAGAACGTATCCCTGACAAGATGAGATTTCAGAACGTATCCCTGTCATTAACCGGGGGTGGGGGGGGACACCTGTATAGGTGAGGGCATTTCAGCAGGTGCAGCTGCTTTAGAAGCACCATCAGCAATTCTGTCCTACACAACTCTTAAGAACGCAGAGGCCCCAATGGTGGAAAGTTGGCCACCCCTGGCCTAGAGACTCTGGGTAAGGCTAGAGACCTGGGAACCTCCCCCCCCCCCCCCATGAAATGGAGATGTCAAATATTTTTGCAGTTCTGCACATAGTTCCAGTTCTCCCAGGGAAGCAAAAAGACCACACATATACATTACAATAGGCATTTATGATATTACTGTAGTTCTGTTTTTAACAGAACCATTGGTCACCATTGAATTGACCTTGGACTTTGCATGGGCGAGTGGCTGCTGTTGGACTTCTTTACTTTAAGGATTTTTCACCCCTTCTTTGCAGGCAAAGGTAGCATCTGCAGTACTGATAATGTTCCTGAAGCTGCTGACAATGCTCCTGCTGGTTGCCATCCAAGTACTGTCGATTCTGCCCATGGCAAAAAATGGTTTTAAAAAAAGGAAACACCCACCCACCTGAAAACAGGCAAGAATTTTTGCAAGCAAACATTTTTTTTTGGGGGGGGGGGCATTTTCTCCTGGCCCACAGGTGTACACATTTGACTCCTGTTGTGTACACACACCCTTGGGTAAAAATGCCTTAATTTTTGCAATGCATTACAGGTTACACCATTCCATATAAACAGCCAACGTAACTTTAGGAATATTTTAAGAGCTTCATTTTTTTTATAGTTGACTTGCCTTTTCAAACCTTTTATCTTCCAAACTGCAGATTATAATATAAAAAGAAAGCCATCCCATAAAAAGAAAGCCATCCCACAAGAAGTGCGACACTACACATGCATATACATTGCATGACTGGGAAAAGAGGTTAGAGAGTCCCCTGCATTCAGAGTTTTCCTTCATCTGGAACATAGCCAGCAAAAGCAGTCCATCTGCCTTACTAACCATCCCATGAATGACCTAATCCCAGTAGGACCCATAAAGGAGGGGGGAGGAAGTGAAGGGAGAACCGCTACTGAGCCATAGCTCAAGGGAACACTCATCTTACAGACCGACATCACTTCAACTATGCACCAGGTCTTTGCTCCAGCACTTACCTTAGTGGTGGGTTCTTATTCATGAACATCTCAATAGCCTTTTCATCTTCTGCGTTCACAGTCATCTCCTCACAATATTCTGCCTTTTCCATGGCTGCAGCTTTCTCCAGTGAGGGCCACTCATCATCCTCTGTATCTGAATCTCCTTCCTTTGAGGCAGGTCCTGAAAAAGTTGGGGAAAAGTCAGGACTAGATATTTAATTAACAGAAGCCATTTTCTTGGAACACCTATACTAGGAAAAAACAAGGCTCTCCCAGCATCACGAACAGAGGCAGGTCAGAAATCAGCCCATCCAACATGCTAGAAACCCACTGCTCTGAATACAGCAGATACAGTAACTACTACTATAGTCCTGTTCAGGCTAGTTCGGGCTTCAGCTGTACATAGGTAGGCTTACCATCATCCCGGAAATGACCGGGATAGTCCCGGCAACGCCCCTTTGTCCCCCCCGAACTTTGTTTTAGTCCCGTCCCCGTCCCGCCGGCTGCATTGCGGCTGACCGGAGCTCTTCTGAGACTGTGCTGCCTGCTGCAGCACGTCTCCGTCCTAATCTTCCTAGTCTCGCGCGCCTGCGCGAGACTGGAAGCACTCGGAAGATGTCCGAGTTCACTCGGACAACTTCGGAGACATTCCAGCCTCGCCGAGGCGCATGCGTGCGAGGCTGGAATGTCTCGGAAGACGTCCGAAGTGAACTCGGACATCTTCCGAGACGTTCCAGCCTCGTGCGCATGCGCGCGAGACTGGAATGTCTCCAAAGTTGTCCGAGTGAACTCGGACATCTTCCGAGTGCTTCCAGTCTCGCGCAGGCGCGCGAGACTAGGAAGATTAAGATGGAGATGTGCTGCAGCAGGCAGCACAGTCTCAGAAGAGCTCCGGCCGGCCGCGATGCAGCCGGCGGGACGGGGACGGGACTAAAAGACAGTCAATCAGTCACTCACTCACACAATATACACACACAATACTACACAAATAAAATAAAATACACAAATAAAAGAGCACAGTCTCGGAAAATAAAATACAGTATTTTACCTTTTTTCCCCGTGCCTCTGAGCACGTACAGAGTGCCACTGCTGTTTTTGTCCCAGCCAGCTGGCTGCGTTGTGACGGCCAGCACTGGCCATTACAATACACCTGGCTAGCTGGGACAAAAACAGCGGCGGCAATCTGCACGTGCTCAGAGGCACGGAAAAAGGCAAAACTATTTATTTTACAGTGGACATGCCTACTTCCGGTGGACACGCCCACTTCCAGCAGAAGTGACATCACAGTTTTTGACCTGCCTTCTTGTGATGTCACTTCCACCCCCCTTGGGGGGGGGCCAGAAATCTGGTAAGCCTAAACATAGGGATGGCCAGTGTGAGATTTGACTCTGGCTGTAATCCTGTACACACATACCCAGGAGTAAGTCCCATTAAACTCAAGACTCGCTTCTGAGTAAACATGCATAGGCTTGTGCTGCAAGCCTCATCTATTCCCCCAAGATTTAAAAAAAAATATACCTACAAGGTACACAGTTGTTATTATTCCCAATATATAGGCTGGGTGGTAAAGCTTTGGCTAAGCCCACAACAGATAAGGTAGTGGGACCAAAAGGCAGTCCATTAATAGCAAAAGAAAAACACAGTCCTGCAAAGATAGGCAGCAAACATATGAACATTCTTACAGCCATTTCATACACTACACAGAGAAACCCAATCTGACATGGAGTCACCTAATGGAGTCAGCTCTCCAATTAATGTACTGGTACAATATACATGCTCATATATATGACAGAATTTGGCACATTCACTTTACATTTTTAGAGGGCACAATCTTATTCAAGTTTATTAGAAAGTAAGCCCCAATGGGCCAAACAGGGCTTTCTCCTTGAAAAACCTGTTTAGGAGGACTGCCACCGTAAGTTGTCTTTGGCGTGTACCAAAACAGGCAACATGCAGAGGCCTTTACACTAGATAAGCAGAAGCATCTCTTCGCCTGAAGGTGGTAGTCTCACAGTGGGAACCTTGTCCCTTATCGTTTTCTGAAGAGGAACCGAAAATGAGTAATGCTACAGAGTTCTGGGCACTATCCAAAGGTTGGTGCCCACCTTTGGACATTTTTCTTGCTGGGAGAGACCGTCGCCCACACCTGAGCTCCCGCCTCAGTCCCATTCACACGCACCCAATACCGTCGTCGTCTTTTTCTTCGGCTCGTCCCCTCTGCCGGCACCGTGTTCGGCCTCCAGCTCCTCTTGCTGGATCCGAGCCTGCTGTAGGATCCTCCGGGAGAGTTTCTCATCCACATATTCGTCTTCCTCCCCGCCGTCGCCATGCTTCGCCGCTTTGCCCCGTCGTTTCACCCGCGTGGTGGGTTTTACCGCATCACCCTGTATGATCTGCTCCGCCAGCGACACGTTTGCTACCAGCCCCGCTGCACCAGAGCCTCTCGGTCGCTTAACTTTAGGCATGATCACCTATCGAGACGCCACACGTGTGAAGCTGGACAGAGACTACAGCGCATGCGCCCCCTGAGGTTTTTGCGACAACCAGAAATAGCGTCCAATTTCTTCCAGCTTAATGGGAATCTCTCGTTTCTTAAAGGCGCAGGCAGCCTATTTTTCCGCCACTGGTGCCTCTTTCCGCTCACCCATTGATTCATCCAAATACGTAGTCAGCCAACAAGTCACAACCCAAAAAGGCAAACGCTGCAATCCGATGCACACTGACCTGTCCTGGGAATAAGCTCAAACTGAACACAGGAGCTTGAAATTGCGTAAAGATGTTTACGATTGCACTGAACATCCAAAATCCAAGCCTTGAATTTGTGTAAACATGTTTACGACGAACATGATTACGCTGTTGCATTTTAGACACTAGTTTGTTTACAGCACACGCCTATGCATGTCTACTCAGAGATGTAAGTTCCATTTGTGTTCAATGGAGCTTACTTCCAGGAAAGTGTGTACTGTATAGGATTACAACTTTACTAAGGCTGTAACGGATGTGACGACACGTCCTTCCAGGGCTCTGCATTTCCTGCCAGCAGAAGGCGCGTTCTGGATGGGATCTTCCCACAACTCGCTCGCTTACATCACTTCCTGTCTGCTTTCATCTGAGCAAGTACAGGTCATGAAAGAAGGCGAGGTTGTCTGAGTTTACGGAGACCCGATAGACAGATTTTTCTGCGGGAACTAATCCAGTCCTACGCGGAGACCGCTGGAAACATGGGAGTCACCTGGTACGACATGTTGATGCCATGAGGGCCATAGTGGTACATTTTGGCTTGGAATGTATTTTGCAGTGCTTGGTGCAGTTGGGAGTGTGGATGCGAACGTATGTTTTTGTGCAGGCTTTTGATATCCAGCGGTTTAGAAGTTGGGGGAGGGGTATGGAACTCGAATGTGTGAACAAGCGAATGACGTGCCTGCAGTAGGTGTCTTAGGTTCTTTCACCGTCAGGGTCGGTAGAAAAAGCCACTGTGGCTGCAGGAGGAACGCCTCGCGCGAGTAGTTGTAGTAAGCTGGCTTGTCTTGACTGGCTTGGCTTGGCTATCCCTGTGTTTCCTGAATAGGCTGCGCCTCCAGTAAGGGGGAGATGAGATAGTGCTAGAGTGGGTGGAGCGGAGAGTGAAGCGAGATGAGGATTGAGGAGACCACCTTGTGTCAGGATGGGATGGAAAAGGACTCCGAGCCTGGATTGCGCGAGTCTCTTCTGTTGCACCGCTACAGCAGGCATTTGGTTGCTTCGGCTGCTTGCCGAAGTGGGCGGGCTGGCGTTTAGCTGGTGGTGCCACAGCAGCTGCATACCACTACTGTACTTTGGATTTGTCATTTTATTCTCACCAAGGTTGAACAGTTTTGCTCGTTAAAAAGAATAGGGAGTAGAAGTGCATTGGGCATAGGGGCGAACAATTTGTCTTCTAGCATAGTGGATGGTTTGTCCACATGACTCATGTTCGAATATAATGCCCGAGGGATCCTCCAGCAGCTAGCTGTCATTAAAAGCTTGTTCAAAGAAAACAGTTTTAAATAAGAACGAAAGCTTTCACGGCCACTGCTGATAAAAATAGATTTCAATTCATGTCTGGGTTTAAAAGCCATGCTATTTTTTTAAAAAAAGAATTGTCTTATAGTTAAAATCAATAAACACTGATTAAAAACAGCAAAATACAATAACATTAAATGACAACGTTTCACCCAAACATCCATGGGCAGCATCAGGTCATAAAGTTCCAAGAGCCTACTGGTTATTGCAGCAGTAGCCAGGTGTTTTTAAACATGCAAAGACAAACAAGCCACAGCCAAGAGGGAAGAAGCAATTGGCTGCATGAAACATTGTCCTTTAATGTTATTGTATTTTGTTGTTTTTAATCAGTGTTTACTGATTTTAACTATAAAGACAGTTAAAAAATTTTTTAGCATGGCTTTTAAACCCCAACCTGAATTGAAATCTCTTTTTAAAACAGTTTTAGCTTCCCACCAAAATTTTAAAAAAGTGGGTGCTGAGCAAATGTATTTGGGACAGTTTTCAGGTGTCTCTTTATATTTCACACAAGTAGAAATGTGTGTTTCTCCACCAATATACCATTACAAACACCAGACACCAATTCTGATGACAGTCACTAGGCACCAATTCTGATTCTGATGACAGTTCATAGACTGAGCAAGTGCCATAAAATGTGTTTAATGTTATACTTTTTTGCCAGCAATAACCAATGCCCATCCAAGAGAGTGGGATTTTCCACTTTTCAGTTTGCCTTCTTGTTCATCAATAGATGATGCTTAACTGTCTCAGGTGATCACACAAGTACTATCTATAAGTCTTACAGAATGACTTTAGTCATAAGAGTTTTATTTTTGTGTTTCATACCAGTACAGTAGAAGCCGCAATATCGGAACTTTTGACATTTGAGATAATAGAATGCTGAACTGAACTGGATTCCCCTTTCCAATATGGAAGACCATACTGGTTTACTCTACAAAAATAGAGCTTCAATTTATTCATTATTTGAGTTTTTAGATGTCGTTCAGAACACCCGGACAACTGATGTGATAGTGTACCAATTTTCTGCTGCTGTACAAGGAGGGCTGTAGTTCAGTGGTAGAGCATCTGCTTTCCATGCAGAAGATCCCAGCTTCAATTGTCAGTATCTCCAGGTAGGACTAGGAAAGGAAGGCTTTGGTTAAAAAACTGTGTGCAGTGTGAGCATACTTACATATACATCTGTCCTGCTGTTTGAATGAAGCTTGTCCACCCAGGTCGAGGAACAAAACCTGATTATTAATGGCTACCTTGTACTTGCAAAGTGAGGCCACCAAGCAAAACTCAATTCTGAATCTTTTTTGTGTGTGTAGTATTCTTGATTCAATGTGATGGTTCAGACATCGTGCCAAACTGTAGTTGGTAGTTTGGCACTACATAAATGAGCAGTCAGGGTGCCTTAGACTTGGGTGGTACTCCCAGAGGAGGAGCTAGGGTCCGGTGCACCCGGTGCCCATGAATTTTTTGCACGCACACCCCCTTGAGTCCCAACAAACTCATTACATATAATATTAACTATGATAACAATTAATTAATAATTAATAATAATCCCAAAACATTCACAGAAATGTAAACATGTCACTTCTCCCAGACCCTTGAAGTACAGCACACACCCTAATAAAAATGGGTCCCCCTATGAGGGAGAAAGGTGGGATATAAATTCAATAAATAATAAATAAATTATTATTAAATGGCACCACCTGGGGCCCCTGCCCCCCCCCCTTAGCTACACCACTCCTTACCATACTCCTTACTGACAAGCAGGGCAGTCCCTCAAATCAGGAAAAGAGGAAAGGAATTGCCATGTGCTACGAGAGGAGAGAGCATGCAAATCTGAGACTCCACTGGTTTTTTCACATAAGGCCAAACTACAGTTTGGTGTGTCTGAGCCACCTTTTTAAGTTGTTCTAGTTGCAAGGAGAGAGAAATCCTGTTTGTTCAATTTTTCCTTGCCCTGTTTTTTTCATGACATCATCTGAAACTTAAAAGGGATAAGTAAACTAAAAATACCGGTATACATCTGTTCGAGGAACAGCATGAGATGAAACTGTACAGTACATTTTGTTTGATAACTTAATACATTTTATCCATTAAAAAGAAGCTTAGTTGTATGTGCTGTACAGAAGCTTTCCTACTTAAGAATATTCAACTTAAGAACTTTCAAGATATAGACATGCCCGGCCGTATTTCCATAGATGGCATTGGCACCCATTCCCAGCATTGCTGAGCATTCCCCATCTTATTCCAGCAAGCCCTGTTAGCCCACTTTTCAAGGTAAGACCACACAATACAGTATAGAGTACTATACTGTAGGTTTACTGTAAATACATTTTTTCATATTTCACAATATTTTCGCTACTAATAATAGTGATGTTGGACTTAAGAACAAAGCAACTTACAAACACACCTCTGGAACCTACTGTAACCTGTTCTTAAGTAGGGGAGCTTCTGTATATTTGTGTACTTTTAGGTTTGTATATTTTGAGTATTTCTAGAGTAAATTAATAATAATAATTAATAACCTGCTCATTTGTATGTAACTTTGCCCCTAAGTCAGCGATTCTCAAACTGGTAGGTCGCAACCCACCAGAAGAACTAGAAGCGGCAGCCAGCCCCTTAAGGGGCGTGGCCACCGTGGCGGCGGCTCGCCTGAGATCATGGTAGCGCGCCCGGGATTGCAGTGGTGTGCCCGGGGAGAACTCACAGGGAGAACTTTGAGAACCGCTGCCCTAAGTGAAACCTTCAGACCAGTATCATACTGGGGAAAGGGGACTCCAGTTCAGTTGTCATCTCAAAAGATTACCTCCTGTGGTCATTTAGAGGGAAGGCTGTGTTTGTGAGTACAGGTGCATGTAGATTTTATCATCAAGCATCACTTTTCCAAATGCTTCTATAAAATGGAGAATTCTAGTAGAGTATTGAGCAAAGACTGACTCTCTCTCTAGATAGGGACATCCCTTGGCTCTCACTGATGTTTAATGGAGAAGTGGGAGCTCTGTCAGCTTGTCGTACACATAATTCTTCTTAAGTTGTGGCTCACCCTTTCCTTTACTTATCAGTCTGAAGTAGCAGGAAGAATTAACCTTGGAGATATGGGGGGGGGGGGGAGTTTGAAGCAGTGGATGCTATTTTCCTGTGTCTAATACCAGAGAGATATTATGCAGAATAGACTAACAGCCCAATCCTATCCTCCCCCCCCACACACACACACACACTAATGTAGCTGTGCCAAAAAGGGTTGTTCTGCATCCTGGGCAAGGGGTAGTTCTGGAGGTCTCCTCTGGGTAAGGAAACATTTGTTCCCTTACCCGGGGGTAAACCTCCGAGGCCCAGACAGGTCTACTCAGACATGCGTCAGCGAAACCACTGGTGGAAGTCTGCGTGAACCCAGGTTGGGGGATCGGGCCTGGGAAGGGAGTTTGGATTCAGTGGACACTGCTGCCACCAAACCCACCCCTTGTCCCCGGTCTGCCCTTGTTCCCGTCCCTGACCCATTCCGCCCACCCCCCTTCAGCCTCTCCCACTGGCTTACCTGGGTTGATGGGCCTTTGGCGATCTGTCACCGTGCATGGCCTCCCCACCAGTGCTTTCCGTACTGCTGGAGAGGCTTTTGCGAATGCCATAAGGGAGAAATGCAAATGTGGATTTGCTTGGGCAGTATGTAAAGTGGATAGTGACTGTGATTATGTGGCTTTGGGTCTTCTTTTTGTTAAAATATTTTCTCCTATGTCAGTGTTTCTCAGATGCCAGTAGCAGAGGGGAAGAGCGTCCAGCAGACAGTTGAAATACTAACAAGAAAACTCGAACTACTAGGTGCGGAGAAACAGGGTACTTTTTGTGTAGATTGTGAGACCTATCACACTGCAGCTTCCACAATGGGCAACCAAGGTCAGCATTTAAGTTTTTAAAATAATTTGTGTATTCGTGATCCTTCAGGCAGCTGTAATAACTGAAGATTAGTTGCTCAACCATTCAAAGAAAAGACTTTATGTACCCCTTTTTTCTGGAATTGATGGCAATGATTTAATTCTGTAATTAATTTAATTTAATCCTTTCATTGGTAATTATTGAATCTATTTTATTGTAGTATGGAAGAGGTATTGGGGAACACCTATCTGAGGAGTGGCCATCTCGTTATATTCTGGCTTGCAATATATATTTAATATAAAAACATTTTAAAGTTTTGCATTCATGTTCCAGCTCATTTATTAAGATTCCAATAATAGTTGGAAGCAAATTACCACTTGCGGGTTCTCTTATCTCCTATGTGAGTTTAATTCAATGCTACATATGTGGCTAACATTGCATAACCAATTAATAATAAATAATAATAATATGTATTTATATACCGCCTTTCTATGTCTTCAGATTTCTCCTCGGACTTTATTCAACGCGATTTACACATGCAGGCTTTTCTAATCAACCAACCCACCCACCCCCCCGTAGGAATTTTTACAATAAATGTTCTATTTGCATAGAACCCATCTTCTTAAGCTGTTTCCTTTCAATGGTGTGTAAATATTTTGTTTTTGTTTTGATTAGGAATCTTTAATCTTCTGCATTCCTCACTTCCATTGGCAGCATGCTTCTTTGTTGAGGCTTTACAGATATAGTTGACATATCTGTTATAGTCATATAGTTATAACAGGATAAGGGAAAGGAATTGTCTTGCCTGGTTTCCTTAAGGAAACTTGAAAATGCTCAGTTTTTTTCCCTTTGTTATGGTGATATGGCTGAGAGCCTTGTGATTGGCAATGCATGTTTGCAGTTTTTTGTGAATGACTCATTCTTCCCTCTAGAGGTCAGCACTGAGTTTCATAGTCACTTGCACAGAGATATGTCATTTCTGAAGTTCCAAAATACAATAATCCTTGCTTTACTCAGCTTCTTCTGGAAAGAAAAGCAGAAAGCACTGCTAAGGCTGTAATTCTGTGCACGCTTACCTAGAAGTAAGTCCTGCTGAACTCAGTGAGATTTAATTCTTAGTAGCCATGAATAGAATAGAATAGATATCTATCTCCTGGGGATTCGGTTGAGTCCCCGGTGATAGCTACTGCTCTCAAAGATGGTAAAACTAAGGCTGGAGAAGCTGGAGAGGAGGCACTAGTAGCTCAGTGACAGAACACATCTTTTGCATGCAGAAGAGCACTGGCATCTCTTGTTGAAAGTATCTCAGTTAGGGTGGCTGAGCCAAGGCACAAGGAAAGAGCCTTCAATCACACCCCATGTGAATGGCAGCAGAGGCTCTGACAGAGCTTCCCTTTTCTGCACTTCAGCTGTTCACTTCTGTTTGTACTCTTTGGTGCCACATTTCAGCGGTTGAGATACTGTATGTAATAGGAGAACTCCAACAGTGGTTCTGGTACTGGTTTTTTTTTCCCCCAGTGGAGTGGTAACTATTAGACATTTGACTGAGACACAGCTTGCACAGGAGTGAGTTGGCTGGTGACCCCAATATTTCTGACCCTTGCTCAGTTCAAAATATGATGTGTGTTAAAAATTAGTTGCCATGTTACTAGACTGGAGTGCCTCTCAGGCTTGCTTGCATGTTCAACTCCCCTCCCCCCCCTCCCCATTCTGTGTTCCTTCTCTCTTTTACAGCTCAAACCAGCTTCTCGCCCTGATTTCAAAATCTGGCTAAAAAATCATTGTGGTTAGAATTCAGCTTTGTGCGGATGTGCTAACTATATTTGTTTGCTACATTTTTATCCCACCGTTTCTCTAAGAATCTCCGTGTGGTATACAAGATTCTCCACCCCACAACCTGGTTTAGAAAAGATATGAACCCAAGTTTCCCTAGTCCCAGTCTGACATGCCAGCCACTACACCACACTGACTGCTAGTGCTGAGAAGGGGGGAATTTGTACACTTGAGAGAACCACTCTTCCAAAGTCTTGTAGTTTAGTTTCCCTGTTTTTCAGGGATAGATCCCAATATAGAGGTTTGTCTACATCCAAAACACAGGCAACCACAAGAAACCACAGAATGGGTTGATGACGTTTGAAAGAGAAAAAAGACCGTGTGCTACAGCTAAATAGAATATTTATTTGAGCACATAGGCTGCCACATTCCAAAGGTCCTGGCATGAGTAACAAACAATAAATTAAGAGTACTGTATATAACATTTCATGAAAATTGTAGAGCAGGATAACGTTCAGTTGTGTTAAATACAGCTTTAAAGCCCAACCCTCTTCTGACTTAAAAAAGAGACTTTAAAAAGAGGTCTTGCAGATTGATGGGGAGTGGGGATGTGGCCTGTTGAAAGGAAAACTCTTGGAAAGCATCTGGCATGCATGTTCATGGCACTTGGCACTGAATGGTTCTTATTTGGGCAAACAAATGTTAATATATGAATCTGCCACTAGAACTTTGTGTTGTTTAAAGAAGAAGATATTGATGGCCTAAAATCAAAGGTTCTTTCTCAGGGGTGAAAAACCCAGAATCTTAACTGATTAATAACTACACCCTGGGTAAATCAACATGCCAGATCTGAATCTTGAAGCTGTTTGCCTGTGCTAATGTTAGGGCATGAGAGAAGGTTGGGGGGGAAAGGTCTTGTTGGTTCTCTGCACAGTGGCGTTGTGCGCCCTCCCGGCGCCTGGGGTGGGGGGCGGGGACCGAGCGCCCCCAGAAGTGCCGTGGCATGAGCGAGCGCTCGCGCGCGCCTGCCCACCTCTCCTTTCCCCTTCCCGGCTTCGTTGGTCAGCGGCCCAGCTGGGGCGCAAGCAGCTCGCGCCCCTAGCTGGGCTGCTGACTGACGAAGCCGGGAAGGGGAAAGGAGAGGCGGGCAGGCGCGCGAGAGCACTCGTGCACCTCCCCACCTCCGCCTGCTCCGTTTGGAAAAGGAGAGGCAGGCAGGCGTGTGTGTGCTCGCGCACAACACTCCCCGCCCACGTGTGCTCCATTCGGTCCGGCGGGCCGCGGCAGCAGCAGCAGGCGGAGGTGGGGAGTGTTGTGCGCTCGCGAGCGCACAACACTCCCCACCTCCACCTCCTGCTGCTGTTGCTGCTGCCGCGGCCCACCGGACCAAAGGCAGGTCCTGGGGGGGCGCGCGCCCCCCGGAAGCAGCGTACCCACACGGCGCTGGGGGCGCTGCGCACCAGAACCCCCCATATTAGGATGCCTCTGTCTCTGCATCAATATGAATGAGTACAAAACAAATTTTGGTCAAGCTGTTTCCAGCATATGTAGTGTTAAAGTCCTCAAAACATTGGGGGAGTCCTACTGTATAAAGTAGAAGGTTACAGTTTGATTTTCTCCAGGATTGGACTCCTCTTTCTCCTGCGTAAAACGTGCAGGTATATACTGTCAGTTCTTGATATCCGCAGGGGTTAGGTTCCTGCAAACCCCAGTGGATACTGAATCCGCGGATAGTGAACCATAGATCCAATGGGATCCGTCGGGTTAAGGGAACGGGAAGCCTACCTGCCAGCAGGATTCCATCAAAGACCTTCAAAATCTGCAGTTTGACAAGCTCCCCAGCACTTGCTGGCAACATTTTAAAGGGCTCTGTGCCATTTTGAAGGTTTCTGCTGCATTCAGAATGCCAGCAGAGACCTTCACAATGCAGTGAAAACCTTCAAAATGGTGCCTGCAAGTAGTGCGTGCGGAGCCCTTTAAAATGGCCACAGTAAGCTTCAAAATGCCGGCTGAGAAGCTGTGCCCTTTTGAAGCTTCCCACAGCTATTTAAAGGACTCCGTGCTATTCGCGGGCGCCATTTTGAAGGTTTTCTTTGCATTCTGGTCTCTGCTGGCATTCTGAATGCAGCAGAGACCTTCAAAATGGTGTGGAGTCCTTTAAAATGGCGCCCGTGAGTGCGGGGGAGCTTGTCAAACCGCAGATAGCCGAGAACACAGTGTGAATGGAGAGAGGTAGGTGGCAATTATCCTACCTGTGGATAAGTGAACCTGCAGGTAGTAAATCCGCGAAAAGTAGGAACTGACTGCATTTCATGTACTCGGGGGCATATCGAGTACCTAGTGCAAAATGTGACACCTAACGAGTTGTGAGTTTTCATGACTGACTGACACCCCCCCCCCAACAGCAAATTGCTGTCCTTCACTGTTGCAGGACAATAACCTGGAAATGTATCAGTAGTCCCTGGATTCCAAAATTTAGGACTGGAGAGTGTGCATGCTTTAGTACCCTACAGAAGCCTCAGTTCTTCTCATATGACCACCATTCACTATTTCTTTATCACTTGGCCCTTCACAATGTCTTTGTGCTGTTTTACCTCAGTTTTTCCTACCCTCTCCCTCCTTTTTTTTTTTTAAAGTACACACCTTGGAAACAGAATTAGTTAAATTAACAAATGCTTTTTTAATTTGCATTATTTACTCTGAGTACAGAATTTAAGTTTCTTAAGCACATGGGCTTTGTGGTCAACATTCACTCAACTAATGGATTGCATTTTTTTCTGGCACTCTTTTGGGCCACTCAGGTCTTAGTGACTAATAGGTCTTGCTGTGTGTTCTACTGAATTATGACCTTATTGCTATAAGCTTGTGAATGGCACAGTGATTTCCTGCATCCTTTTAGCGGTTCTTGCTGTAGACCTATACTCCTTTACACATATGTAGGGCAAGGAAGTTGCAGTGGCAGCTTGTAACATAAGCAGCATATGTCACACAGCTGAGACTTGCTTATCTTTCGGGGAGAGCATTGCAGGAAAGGATAGAGTATGTTGAAGGACTAAACACTCCCTTTCTCACCTTCTGTTAACACCTCTTTCCTCCCTGCCTCCCCAACAACTCATTTGTTTCTTTTCATTGGTACAGTGTGTAGATCCTCTTGTATGAACAGAGCCTATGTGAATTCTCATTAATGGCATATTTTCAGTGGTGGTAAAGATGTTCTATTGTTAGATAATAGTTGAACTCTTCAGTTTCTTCACTTCCCTACAAAACACTCCATCTCTCAAAGCAATGTTGTTCACTTGCTTAAGTGGATGTATTGCTATTTGAATAATATACCCTAGAAGTGATAAGTGTGAATTTACCTCGGGATAGTGGGTTTGTAAGCAAAATAATAGTATGTCTTGCTTGCATAGGAAGCTATTTAGCAACTAGTGCAACATCAAAAGTTAAGGAATAATGTAGAAATTCTGTAATGGATTCAGTGGTTTGGGAAAAGGGACAAAGAAAGATGTAACAGATGTTTCATTTTAAAGCATATAACAGGGAAGGAATATCCTTCTCTCAGCGAAATAATGCTGCTCTTGTTTCAGGGCAGGCTGCCAAGCTGATGTACGTGATGCACAATTCCGAATATCCCCTCAGCTGTTTCGCTCTCTTTGAAAATGGCCCCTGCCTCATAGCAGATGCCAACTTCGACGTCCTTATGGTGAAACTGAAAGGCTTCTTTCAAAATGCCAAAGGGAACAAGATAGAAAGCCGCGGCACCCGGTACCAGTACTGTGATTTCTTGGTGAAGGTTGGTACTGTTACCATGGGGCCCAGCGCCCGTGGAATATCTGTGGAGGTAAGAATGTCCCTGAAATATGGAAAATGCAAACATGCTGGCTTAAGCATTGGCACTGACATGAGGTGATATATGATATGGTCCCACTTCAGCGCAGCAAATAGCTTTCTGAATTAGAAAACAAATATCTAATTACATAAAACTCAGTCCAGTCCAGCTGTGGACAAACTGCCTATGCACAGAGGCATTACAACAGAGCATAATGGAATCTGGTTTTCTTTCCCCTCCCCTGAAGTGTATGAATGGGTGCATGTACCCACCAGGGCAGTCCAGGGAATAGGAGGCCTGTGTGTATCCCTTCCATATTCGTCATCAAAGTGCAACAGCCCCCACCCCACACACAACTTGGTCAAGAAATGTGATCTCGGATCCCTCTCTAGTATTCAGGCTGCTTGCCTGCTCTGTGCTATAAGCCAGCATGCTGGCTTGTAGCGCTTTGGTAAAGAAATAGATGCACTTGTTTAACGCCAGCGATAGCAACATAATGAAGGTAATGGGCGTGGGGGGGGATAGCATTTGCTCATTTCCATGGTTTCAATTAACCACAGTAAGTGCTGGAACCTATCCCCCGTGGATATGGGGGCCTTACTGTATTCTAGAATTAATTTTATTTTTGTAACCACAGATATACAGCTCACGGTACAGAATGTGGCAGTTGGGTCTATGATATATGCTGATCATGCTACTTTTAAAATGACAAGAAGAGTGGCAGAGGGTCATATGAAAAGGAAGTGGAGATTAGATTATCTCTTATGGGGGCGGAGGGGGTGAAATTCAGAATACATTTAAAAGGATATTGAGATTTTTTGTAAATCAAACACCTTTTTGTAAATCAAACACCAATAGTGAGGCAAGTGGTTATATGGGAAACTTTTAAGGTTTGTTGGTTGAGGGGAGTAATGACATCAATAGCGATATAGGATAATAAGGCCAGAAATAGAGAGTGGCCAAGCTTTTTACAGGGGAGAACAATTTGAAAAAAACATGAACAAAGAACATCTAATGGCATTAAATGAAGATTATATACAAAGCTGCATATATACAGTTTTATTATATACAAAAATAAAACTGGAACATGGAGTAAGGGGTGTCCCTTTCTCCATTATTGTTCATGCTTAAAAAGTCTAGCAATTAAGATGGCAAGGTAGGACTATCCAAGGAATAAGGTAGGCAGTAAGGAGATTGTGACTGTTATATGCAGATGATATAATGTTTAGACTTAGAAATCCGATAAATACAGCATTATTAATCTTCTAAATGCCATATATTAATACGCCATTTGGAAGAATAAAGGAAAATATCAGGGTATAGAGTAAACGTGGCTAAATCTAATGGGTAGTACTATCCAACCAGTAACAACAGAGAATCCAGTTCATAAGGACTGGATTGAAATGGAGCGATAAGGGCATACAGTATTTGGACATATTTTCTGTATTTACTTTCCAAAACAGCTAAGGATCTTATTAAGAACAATCTGGATCCCTTAAGAAAAAAACAGGACTTTAAGAAATGGGCAAGAATTATGCAGGAAAGCAATAATTAAAATGGAAATCTTATCTAAATATATTTTCATCTTCTTAGAAATGCCATTATAGATACCATAGAAAGCTCTGGATAAAATCCAGAGGTTACTTCTGAACTTTATTTGGAGCTTTAAAAAGCCACAAATTAAAAAAAAATGTAAAAATATATAAGGAGGGGCAGCATCATGGACGTACCAAATATCACTATTGCCATGCTGGTGGCTGTGTTGCAGTGGGTGCAGGGAAAAAAATCTTGGGAGAATGAGCAGACAGGGGTAGATGATCCATTAAAGGCTTGGATGTGGTTTCTGAAAGAACAGCAAGATAACAAATACCATCTACTGCTTAAGGAAAAAAAGGCATAACAAAGTACTGTATATAGATTGGATAGAACAAAGGAAGTTAAGCTATTTGAAGAATTAACACGGTATAACTACAAATAAGCCACCTTCTATCAAGATCTTCAGATTAGAAATTGTATTGCACAACAGGTAATAGTACAGATTTGGCAAGGCTTCTCACTCACTCACTCACTGTGTGTGAGTGTGTGAGTGAGAGAGAGGTAAGTAAAATGTTTCATGTGCCTTTCCTGAACTCTAGAGAAAATCAGTTGAAAGTCTTACATAGATGGTATTATACACCATCCGGATTGTAAAGGATGTTTCCAGGAAGTGGTAGTGTATGTTGGTAATGTCATAGAACAATTGGCATCTTTGTCCATATATGATGGAGATGCAACAAGATAAGGAGATTCTAGAAAGAAGTGGCATCTATAATAAATGAGCTAATGGGAAATGAGATTACAAGAACACCTCTAATCTATATTTTAGGATGTCCAACTTTATGTCCGTTTTTAAAAAGGTCCTTTGGTGATTAATCTAATTCTGTAGCCAGGATCATTATAGTGAGTCTGTGGCATCAAGATCAGATCCCTATGGTGTAGATATTGTTGTGAAGGTGCCGGCATATGATTGTGAATAAAATCATATGGATTAAAAGAGTTTGAGATGAGAATCAGAAAGCGTTTGATCAGTTTTGGGGAAATATGAATGCTTTTCATACTTCACTAGTATAGAATTATGCTGGTGGAAGCTACTATGCAACAACAATGTGTTGCTTCACTAACTGGGATATGTTGTTAGGTATTTGACTAGTAATCGGATTAGTAAGGAATATATTATATACTGGAAAGAATTATGCCTCTAGAAGTCATAATACAAGGATTTAATGGATTGATCAGCTAACTGGGACATAAGGTCTTTTTGACTATTGAGCGCTAAGAAAAATGAAGGATCAAGGTTGGATAATAATAATTTAATGGATTACATACTAAAAACTCAGAAAAAGAGGTGTGTATGCAATAGACCAGCGGGTGCCGCAGTGGGTTAAACCGCTGAACTGTCGATTGAAAGGTCGGCAGTTCGAATCCGCGACGGGGTGAGCTCTCGTTGCTTGGCCAGCTCCTGCCAACCTAGCAGTTCCAAAGCACGTTAATGAGAGTAGATAAATAGGTACCGCTTGCAGGAAGGTAAACAGCGCTCCGTGTTCCAGCCGCATGCTATGCACTGCAGCAAGGAGAGTCATGCTGGCCACATGACCACGGAGGCGTCTTTGGACAACGTTGGCTCTTCGGCTTTGAAATGGGGATGAGCACCACACCCTAGAGTTGGACACGACTGAACTTGTCAGGGGTCACCTTTACCTTTATGCAATAGAACTGGAATTAATTGACTGTGGTGAGGGCATAATATATTATTACTGGATAGTGTTATAGATTTGTTATGGATGTGTTTTTGAAACTAACAGCACAATTCTGTCTAGACCTGAACTCCGCCGGTCTAGGATGTCACAAACGTGCCATAAGACACGTCTGTGGCACCTGGTGAGTAGGCAGTGCCGGCACCGAGGCCGGCGCCACTCTACTCATCACAGGCATATAGCGCTTGCCGGGGTAGGTGAGTTCCCCACCGGGCAGCGGAGGAACGTGGGGAGGGCAGAACAGGGCGTTCCAGGAGGGGGGGATTGGTTGGCCGGGCCTGAGACAGGGGAGGAAGCGGCAGTGGCAGCAGCTACGCCAAAATCATATCCTCCTTCCTGAGCCTGGTCACCGTTACACGGGGCTCTTAGACTTATGCCAGCAAAATAGCTAGCGCACATCTGAGTAACCCCATTGGGGTAGCTGGGCTTTACCCAGGGGAAGGGAATTAACTTTCACTTTCCCCGAGGTCACCTCCCAGCAGCCTGTTTCACACCCTGGATGCAGTGGAGGTTGCACCGGCTTCGCTGCATTGTAGGGTGCAGGGTTAGACAGAATTGGGCTGCCTGTTTTGTATTTTTTTCACTTTAGTTTTTTTTAATCCTAAACATAAGTAATGCAACAGCTGGATTTGCATTGCGGGATTGGAATGCTTACATATAGTGTATAAAATTCAATGCAATATTAGGACTTGGTCATATTTTTGCTGCAGAAAGCTCATTTGTTATAATGAGATTTATGTTCTCTTTGATTTTTGGCTTGGCAAACCAGACAATAGGCTTTTTATTTTCAATAACTTTTAAAGTATTTCCCAAAGGCCTAATCCAGTTTGCAGATGAGACTTCCCAGTGAACAAGATGTGCTGCCTTCGGCTTTGAATCTTGATAACTCATCAAAATGCACTTGAGAGTATGTAATTATCAACCCCCTGTTTGTGAGATGTTTGTGCCAACTTCTGGGTATGGTTTTGATTTTTAAACAGGGCTAATCCAGTGCCTATGGAAAACTAACTGAATAGAGGGTGGTTTGCAGATTCAGAGCATCATGCATACAAACCTATTACAGCCCTTCCTTCCTGATTTGCAGAGTTAAGTCTTAAACCCTTGTTGTGCAAGAAGTGCCAATTAAAACACATGATGATGTGGCTAAGAATCCTGTGGTGATTTTGAGGATCCGAAGTGGCATTTCAATCAAAATCTCTCCAACTGTGAAAAGCTATGCATCCATTTTGCTACCTAATACTCCCTTTCCTTGTCATTTTGTCAATAGCATGGGCATTGCATACCATAGATAGGGGCAGGAGAAAATGGTGATAAAATGAAACACGTAACACTACTTTCTGCCCCCAAAAATATGCAAATAAATAAATAAAATAAAATCATGTAAATTTGCATCATTCTTCATATGCTGACACTGTAAAACCTATACCCATCTACCTAGTACACTTTTAAAGTGGTTGCAATTGATAAACATTGGGGAAAATGGAATAAAAACACATTACACCGCTTTCTGCCTTTTTCATTTTGGTTAAATACTGAGATCTGCCAAAAACAAAAACACCACCATTTTCTCCCGCCTCTAACCATAGAGAATGTTGCCTTCCCTGTGTTCCGTCACTATCTATATTGGCTGAGAACCATCTCTTGACAATTTCCCATCTGCCAAGTGTTAACAGTGAAGAGAGGGAGAGGGAGAGGAGTGTCTTTTTTTACTGGCAGTTTCCCAGCTTTAGAACCATTTTTTTTTCTCAGTAGCTTGCTAAAGTCTGAAGTTGATCTACATCCAGAAGTAATCAAAGGAGGGATTTTTTTTTTATTTGAGCAAACATTTCGTGACTGACCTAATGTGGGTAATTTTAGTTTTATGCTTTTATTTATATTGTATATTAAAAAATCATTTGAAATATTAGTATGAATCAGAAAGGTTTACTTTACCATTTACTTTCTGTATAGTGATACCTCCCTTTTTCTCCCAAGCTTGTCCATTTGCTTGTTTTTGTAATGTATTCTAACATTGCAGTCATAACCAATACAGTAAAACTTGATTTGGAATCTGAGACCAGCGCCTTGCATGTATTTTCACCACTCCCATTTTTCCCCCCCAGTAATCTTTTCAGTTTGTCACATGGCAAATATCATCTTGACCCTGCCTCCAAAGAATGGTGGAGCTCTTCACTGCTGCTAAACATTATGCTCTGAGAGAGATTGGGATGAGAAACCTAATTGTAGTTATCATTGCCTTCTTCAGAGCTTTTGTTTCTGTTGTCAGGTGGAATACTGTCCGTGTGTAGTAGCCAATGACTGCTGGAACCTGTTAATGGAGTTCATGCAAAGCTTCATGGGAAGTCACACTCCTGGAATCCCTTCTGTGTTCAGCAACAAGCATGATGGTATCTACAGCACAGCTGACACAATGGTTCAGTACATGGAACTCTTCAACAAGATTCGCAAGCAGCAGCAGGTGCCTGTTGCAGGGATCCGATGATGAAGGCTTTGTAAGGCGAGCATCCACTTCCCTGAATAATCTGATGAAGCAGCAGTTTCATTCCAGTTCTCCAGATAGCAGTGGTTTCCTATTCAATCAAAGTGCAGTCTCTTGTCTCCCCAAGAGAAGTAGAATTGTATGTGTCTCAGATAATGGCATACTTTGTCTTGGCTTCCTGCCTGGGTGACTGGCCTTTAGCTCTTCAAGTAACAGAGTGGGGATGTGGAGGACTGTCCTATTGCAGTAGCACATAGGTTCAGATTGTGTGCACATAAGAGGATGGGCTTGTTTTGGGTATCTCTTTGTTAATATGAAAGACCTTTAATATGACTTTAAATAAAATAACTTTATTTTCATATATTTTGAACTCTAGATGTTAGTTTAACATAATTTATCCTCAGATATGTTGAAGTTTGTGCCCTGGGTGGAAAGTTAATATTCCTGTTGAAACAAACAAAAACTCTCTATTGCTCTGTCAGAATTCTATATAAGAACCTATCTAAGTTCTTGGGGTAGCATTCCAATTAGCACTTCCATCGTTGGAAGTTCACTCATGAATGGCCACAAAAGGAGCTTCCGTTCATGGAAGCACTAGTTGGAATACTAACCCTGGTCTCCTAGCAGCTTCATGAAACTGATTGAAGAATGCAGATATTGGAGCATATGATTAGGATGATATAATTTGCACCTAGGGATGTAGTTTCTCCAATCTACTGAAGAAAATATGTTGCCTTCTATCCTACTGTTACCTCTGATGGAACCAAGAAAAGGCTGTGGCCATGAAAACCCTGTTCAAAAGATACTTTAATCGAATTATTAACAAGTCAAAATATTTCCAAGATGAAACCTCAAAGTACATATAATGTTACCATGCAAGTTCTTCAGAAATATTAAATATTTTATTGACTGAAGATTCTGATTGTTTCTCATTGTACTTTTTTCTGCACAGTTAGGCTTACTTGTTGATGACCTGGTTTTGTACTGTTTTCTTTTGGTCCTGCAGCTGCAAAACTATTGTGTTAGTTCCTATTATTAATATTCTCTCCTAAGAATTTTCCAAATTAATGAGCTGCTCAATTTTGGAATCAAATCTTGATAAAAAAAATATTCTTCCAAACCTTCATAAAAGAATATGCCCTTAGGCTGGCCAAGCAACTCCTTCCAGTAATCTTTCCCTTCACCCTGACCTGCTTGCTTGCAAGCCTGATCTTGTGCTGTTCTGTGCAGTGGCAACAGACCAGAGACTTTAACACCAGACTCCCAGTGATGATGGGAAGGAAAACCTTATGACTGTGCTCCAGCACTGGGAATTTAAGCACATCTGTGCTGGAATAGCAATAACTATTGATACTTTGGAAAAGCACTACGTGCATGATAGCAGCATGAAGAGGAGCTTGGTTGCGGATGATTTGTAGAAAGCAGATAATTTGTAGTGAGCTTCTCTGTGGGCTAAAAAATGTGGGCTTCTCCTAAAGGTCTAGCACCGTGATGGCGAACCTATGACACGCATGTCACAGGTGACACGCGAGGTCATTTTGGGTGACACGCCAGCGTTTCCCCCAGGGCCCCCGACACACCTTATATTTTCACAAACGTTTTACAGGCTTGTCTTGAACATTTAGGGCAGGGGTTTTCGCAGACCTCTTTCAAATTATTATCTAGTAAAATCCAGCAACAAAAAAGTCACTAATTGATGTTAAATAAAATGCAATGTGTTCTATAGTTTTCAGTTCAGTTCAAAATTACTATTAAAAATAGCAATAGTCAAAGTACTATTAAAAGTTCGAGGGGGGGGTGTTTGACACACCAGCCGAGTCAAGTTAGTCATTTTCAAAAAATTTGACACACCAAGCCCAAGTGGTTCGCCATCACTGGTCTAGCACTCTGTCCCGGTATGGATCTGGTAAGCCTAGTGAGTAGCCACCTATGGTATCTAGTGGTGCATCTTAGGGATTGTGGCTCTGTCCCCTAGCACTGACGTGCTTGCACTGGCAATTTGCAGCAAAGGAAGTGAAAGGAATGAAATCTTTAAAAAAGGAAGGAGGGGGGACCCGGGAAACTATAGGCCGGTCAGCCTAACATCTGTTATAGGGAAGATGGTGGAAAGTCCAACTGTTGAAGGGTGGAGGATAGAATCTCAGGCACTTCAACATTCTGTAGAGCACCTAGCAGCGCTCACTCTTAACACAAAATAAACCTTGATGGTAATGTGCCTCTGTGTGCAAAGCGAAGAGAGTGTGGTATATGTGACAGGGAGGGCTCCAGAGTATGGCCTGCTGTGGAGATCCCTTAATCCAGCGCTATTAAACTCTTTTTTTCCCCTCAGCAACTTAACAGTGCATCTGTCGATATGTGGATTCTGATGTGATGTAAACTCTGAAAATTCAGGGTTTACATGAGGCAGAATCCATTTAATTTGCAGGATTGGAAGGGGGTAGTTTGAGAGAGACATGAAAAGATATTGTCTTCCTACTCAACAACATGCAAACTACTGTATATACTTGTTGGATATATGGTCAGTATTTTATATGGATAACCCCCCCCCCAGGTACATGCAAATGTATTAAAAAGAAATATCTTATCAGCCAGAATTGACATATGGGCAAAGTAGTGAATAGTATGTAAAATAGGTCTACTATTCTGCCCCCCCCCCCAAAAAAGAAGAGTAACCATGTTTTGAGCTGAGAATATTTACTTTGATGTTTGGATTTGTGTTAGTGCTAGATATACTGAAGTGCTTTTGGTCTCACCCTCTGCTGCCACTAATTATACTTGTTTTACTGCTGTCCAGCAACTGGGGAAACATTAAAGTTGTGTGAAAAATAAGAATATAAAATTAAAGATCAATATTAATTGGTTCCCAAAAAAAATCCTGTCAAGCTGCTATTAGTTAGGTATCATTTTTATTGGTAGGCAGTCATCACTTAAGCCTGCATACCTAAACAATAAGGCACTTTGAAAGTCTCAGCATTTTCAGCTCCGTCCATTGGCTCTGAGCCCAGAAAGATTTGACAACTTGATTCATAGCATGTGTAAAAAATAGTTTGTACTGTAAGTAAATGAATACTGTAATTGCAATATAGTAATAACCAAATTGAACCCGATCCATGAACTATACTTTACTTAGCTCTAATACATTTTGACTCCTATACTGGCTGATCAACTGCAATGAGTAAACGTTGATGACTCAGTTTGTTGATGTTGGGCCTTTATGGGATTAACATACACTGCTTTTCTAAATATGGAAATAAGATATTTGGATCAGAGAAAATTATGAGTAAACAGAAGCAGTTAGGCTTGGGGCTTGATTTATAGGAAGAACTTTATTTTTGTCTTTCCCAACACATTAACTTTTGTAACTAAAAGCCATGGAGTTCAGAGGAAGGATCCAACATGCCCAATAATAGACCTTTTCAAAAGGCAGATTTTATATCTCAGATGTAAAAACCTATGTTACATGTCTTAGAAGTACAAATGTATGTTGGGAGCTTAATGACACTCATTCTTTTAATTTTCTGAAGTCAAGGAACTGTTGATGCAGTGACCTGCAAAAGAATGAATGTTTGTGAGAAGGTGCCCGGGCAGACCAGTTTGTGTAATGGCAACATACAATTAACATGCCTGGCTCTGGTTAGCTAGCAACCAACCTCTCATATCAGAGCTTAATTTGTTCCAGAGCTCACCCTCAGAATCTGGAATACCAGAGTTGATTCCTGTTAAAATGTGAATTACCGGTAATAAGAAAAGTGTGTATGTGACTGTATGCAGTGTTTTCCCTTTACTGATGTATAACATTGGTAGTAATCGTGTGCGTGTGTGTGTGTGCGTGTGTGTGTGCGTGTGTGTGTGCGTGTGCGTGTGCGTGTGTGTGCGCTCAGCAAGGTTTAGAGTCCCATTCTTGGATATACAGTAGTCAAGATTCAGGTGCCCCAAAAAGGTATTTTAAAGGCATTTGCTGCAGTTACTTTCTGCCATCTCATAATTACTATAGCAATGGAATTGACTCAGATAAAACAAAAATTAATCTTTGCATCTTTGGCATGCACACTTAGTGCCCTTAGTAGTACATAGCTTCAATTAATTGTATGTAACAATAGTCACTCAGTATAGAGAACCAGTGAATAGGCCAGAAACATAACTGCTCTTGAGGGAACAAATCACATGTGATCTGAAAACCGAGGTGGAAGGTACACCCCTTTTTCTTGTGTTTCAAACAGATGAAAAAAGACAAAAATTAATATGTGCAAATACCTTAGAGAACCAGAATTTCCTATAGAACACATTAAAGATACCAGAGTGCCATACTATTTGTGGGACTTACGTTGGAGAATATATCAACAAGTCTATGGCATTCAGGCAGCAAGGCCATGGTTGGCGATCAGCGACCAATTTTGTCCAAACATAGCCTGCCAACGCGAAGCGGAAAGAACTGGTCAAACACATAGGGAGACTTTACAACACTTTGTGAGCGAGTGCATCATGGCTAAAACAACATGGAACAAATTAGCAATAAAAATGAATTGGACTTACCTGGCGAACCAAAACTGGGAAAACATTGTGTTGGGAGTAGCCAAAGCAGAACTTGTCGAAGGTCCGAAGAAAAAGAAACCTACAAAAAGAAAGCATACTGAAATGAAAATAAGTAATTTTTGGATGGTTCCATGGTCCACTTTACATTTGATCAATTTATTAGTTTTATCAGTTTTAACATTTCAAAGAAGTAGAGAAATCAAAACAGGCAAGGAAATAAATATTAACAATTCGGTTGAAATGATTTTATTTAAAATAAAAGCAATAAGTAATTATGAAAAGACAGAATGTCGGAAGTTAAATGGGCCAAATTTGGCCATGGAACCAAGAGACTACACCAGCAATTACATAGAAACATATAGAACTTCAAACCTTGTATTAGAGACAGTGTAGTGGCGAGATTACAATTGTATTGGACAATATTACAAGTTTAAAGCGAGATGTTACTTGTTTTTTACACACGGGTGTGTAAAGTAATTGGTAGTGGGTAATTTTAAAATAAAAAAATCTATATTCCTAAAAATATATATATTTTTCTTGTGTTTGAGTTTGTACGTTGCCCATTGACAAGCATCCATTATTTAGTGTTCCAGATAGAACACTGCCCAAGGGCCCAATCCTATTAGAGGGCCTATCTGGCTGGGTCAACATCTCAAACACTCAGTACCAGTATCATGGCAGCTCCCATTGTGTCATCAGGTAGGGGCACAAAGGGGCACAGCCTTTGTCCCAGGGCCCCAGCAACCTGGCACCAGCACTGCCAATTCCCCACAATTGCCATGGTTAGGAGCCCCATATGGCATGCTAGTGCTAACTTTTTTCAGATTGAAGGGGCTTCTCTGCACTGATGAAGAGAATAGTATAGTTGATGTATACATCACATATATTGGAATCTCCAACATGAGGCTCCACAGTACTTGTGAGCTTTGTGTTTTCTGGAGCTGCTACTGCTTTCTCTAGACTAGTGTCTGTGGCTTGTGTCCAGAGTAGCTCCTCCGAAGGACAGAGTAGGGGCTGTACAATTAGGAACAGCAATCCTGTAGTAAACTTTTTTGTGTGTATAATTGTTGCCTCAAGAAGCCTGTGGTGTATTTACACATCTCATGTGTCACCTGTTTATCTGGAGCTGTTTATTTTAAATGTCAGGCATACAGGCTGCCCTAGTGCTGGAGGGACTTTAACCCTTTGTCACCACACTTTCAGGGCTGCCCCACAACTGCTATTTGACAAGAAAAGAAAGCTTCCATTGGTGCCAATGGGAGCTTTGTTTTCCTTGAACAGGTTTGGATATGTCTGCCAGCCCCTTGGAATCATGTGTGGGAGAAGCATGTGTGCACAAACATGACATGCTGCCATTTCACTGCAGAATTGCAGGGGGAGGGGCAGTTCATCCAAACTCAGTAGTATTAAAATTGTATGTATGGGTAGTTTGGATGGACTTTGTTGTTGTTCAGTCGTTAAGTCGAGTCTGAACCTTCGTGATCCCATGAACCATATCCTGCCAGGCCTTCCTGTCCTCCACTATCTTCCTGAGTTTGCTCATTTTCATGTTCGTTGCATCGGTGATGCTGTCTAACCATCTCATCCTTTGCCTTCCGCTTCTCCTTTTGCCTTCAATCTTTCCCAGCATCAGAGTCTTCTCCAGGGAGTCCTCTCTTCACATTAGGTGGCCAAAATATTTGAGTTTATTTGAAAATATCGGATGGACTACCCTGTGCAATTATGTGGTGGTGGGACAGCACGCCTGGTAGGGAAAGACTGCATGGATGTATGCATCTCCCCCACATAATTCTGAGGGACCAGTGGATGTCCAAACCAGACCTCTTGTCAAATAGCAGGCATGGGGAAGATCTGGATTGGATCCCCACAGCTGTTATCTTTGAAAGGAAAATTAAGCCTGTCAGACTAGACATAATGTCTGGTTGGGCCCAATTTGCCCACTAACAGCATTCTTCATTTGTATCTCCTCAATCTCTGTTTTGTGCCTGAGGTGATTCTCTTTCCTTATCCTTCCTCTTTTCATACTTTTGTATCCGCAAATCATGTCACCAAAAATTGCACATGTGAAAAAGCTACCTATGCTTTTTTCCTTTCTAGAGGCTTCTTTCTAGAGAGTAGCATATTACTATACCTAAATTGTTGCTATTATCTAATCAATTAACTATACATATGCACCAGACAATAGACTCCGAAGGCCTACTCTTTCCCAATTCTTCTACAGTTTTCCCTCTGTCTGTATGTGCATAGATCTCTCTTTCCACTCACACAGTGTAGCTGCTGTCCTGAGCTGGCAGCCTTAGGCTGGATTCACACTACATGGATCCCGGCGCGTTACAGAGATGCACGGAGCTCTTTGACAGCATTTCGGAAGCAAGCGGAGCAGCTGCGAGCTCCGCAATGCAGAAGCTGGAAAAATGGTTTCCCCTCATCTTTTGAGGGGGCAGGCTTTGCTGCGCGGAGCTGGGGCGGGTTCGCGGAGCTACTGCAGCCTACCAATCGGATGAGAGGGGGTGAGAGTGGCTGCATGCCAATCAGAACTACTTCCAATCACCTTCATAAGAAGGTGGGACAGCAGGAGGGACAACAGGTGGGAAGACACTCCTTCCAGCCAGCTCTGCGCGCTGGGGCAGGGGCATCCGCGCCTGGATTCATGTAGTGCGAATCAGTCCTTAGTTGATGGCGCCCTACAGCTGCTGGACTCTGGTGGGGTGGCTTTCCCTCGCTGCCTGTCCCTGCATAATTGGTCAGCTGCGATTTGCTCTGGACTTCCTCTCCTACAGGCTTAGAATACTGAGATTTTTTCATGTGACTTCCAGACTGATCTCTCTCTCTCTCTGGGTTCACTCCCAGTAGACCTCTCTATCTCTAGTTCCTATGGCAACCAGAACTAGCCAACAGACTACCTTTCACACTGTTAACTTTTACAGTGCATTCCTGTACATATTTACTCAGAATTAAATTCCATAGTGTTCAATGGGGCTTACTCACAAGTAAGACATAAGCTTTAGTTGACCAATCCTCTCAAAAGGTTCAATAAAGCATTTATACTCATCATGGGGGTGGGAGGTAAAAGTTGGATCCAGTAAGATCATGTCTAACAAGATTTTTGCATGATTTTTGCAGACAAAGCCACCAGATAATCACAAGTTCACATTCTGGTGCACCTTTTGGAGCAAGAAGAACATAGATTGAATGCATGGTCCCTCATTTTCACAAGAAATCACATTAAAACCATTATCTGATCACAGCTCACACCTTTTTTACACAGATTGCACTGTAAATGTCACTGACACAGCACTTCATCATACTGCCATGACCCAAACAGATGCTATATATACTATTCATTGACTGAAGTAAAAATATATAGCTCACTTTTGATTGGTTTCCTCTGAGAGGCTAATATACCCTCTAGGGCTAGGGTCTAGGGTTGTAATCCTATACACTCCTTTACCTGGGAGTAAATCCTATTAAACTCAATGAGGCTTACATCTGAGTAGCCATACCTAGGATTATGTTGTAAATGCACCCCATGTTCCATGCTTTGGTGCTAGAATAGCCCCACAGAACAAAGGATCTTCAACAGACTCAATAGAAGATTTCAACTGTGATATAATAACAAAAAGCATGCGTGCATCCTGATTAATATTTCTGTGCCACAAGCAGTGAGTCAAAACATTATTGTCTTAAAGATTCATGGTCCATATTTACTAAATTTAAAAAAATTAAAATAGGGGTTTTAATTACCGTGTCGGTTAGTTCTTGAAAACATCAACGTATTAACATTTCGCTCCGGAATTTGTAAGAAGCTTCCTCAGAAGGAAGCTCCGTACAAATTCTGGAGTGAAATGTTAATACGTTGATGTTTTTAAGAACTGTCTGACACAGTCATTAAAACCCCTATTTAATTTTTTTTATTTAGTCAAAACATTGGATACAGGTTACTGATGCAAACTGGTTTAATGGTGTATTGCCATTTGGAGACTCATGTCAATAAAGGTTCTATCTATCATTGGGAGACTCTATGTTATTTCCAGTGGAAATACATGGGACAATACTAAAAGGAATTATTATTATTATCAGTATTTATATACTGCTTTTCAACAAAATGTTCACAACAGAAAAGAATCGTCAGAAATCACATTTTCCAGGGAAGTAGCTAATTTCTCTGAAGAATTTCTCTGAATTTTCTCTGAAGAAATTAGCTGACCTTTTGCTCCACAGTGTTTCTGTATGATATTATACCAACCAGCCATAAAAAATCAGTACTGTACAGTGCTTGAATCACTTCCATTATACAAACAAGCATATACAGTACATGGATATTTATATATCAATAGCCTCAAGTCAGCCTTTCTGTCGTTGCACAGACAGGTTTTGTCTCAGAGTACTATATTGAACTCCAGCCATGTCACTTTCATGGGGCTTGAAAACAGCATGCTTCCCTTCCCGTCAAAAAATGCAACGTGTCAGATCTATTTCGGTGTAATAGTGCAAAATGTGGTGTTTTTTAAAAAGGCATCTCGCTTTCTGGGTTTTCTAATGAATGTGATGACCCAGTCATGCCTTGAGTGCATCATGTTCAGTCTCCACAACTCTTATTGCTGGTGCCACAAACTTTTAGTACAGTGCCTGACTAACCGGGAAGGCTCATGCAGCAAAATGCACTCCAGACCACTGACAGAAGAGAGAGCCCACTGTGAACGCGGAGCGGGCGTCCCTACACAAATGGCATCCACTTGGCAGCAACCTTGCAGTGCCGCGCTGCTCCAACAAGCCACTCCTGTGTTGTATCATGAGAGTGTGTGTGGTTGTACACGTGTGTTTACACTTCGGCCCATGTGAACCTGCTAAAGTGCTGTGTTGTCTTCTCAGGAGACATCCGCGGAGCAGCCTAGGCGGCGCGGGAAGATGTTCTCCCCTCACGGCTTTAAGAAGCCCTCAACCACGTCCCTCTCTGTCGCCTCCACTATACGCCTGTCCCGACCAGAAGCTGCGCTGACTGGAAGGCCTGCGCTGAAAGAAACTCTCCTGCCTGCAAGGCTCTCCGAGATTCCAGAGAGGCGGGCAAGGGGAGGATTAACGAAATGCGGCTCTGCGTCTTTAAGAGTCCCTTTGTCTCTGAAACATCCTTATTTACCCTCCTGTGATTCAACCAAACTTAGCCCCCCGCCCTCCCCCCGCAATTCACAAAGCCAACGGATGTCACAGCTCCGGGGTGGAGCCAACGTATTCCCCGACTCCCCCTTTGAGAAACGCTTTGCCTTAAGCTTTTGGTCTGGTAACTGAGGGTAGGATTTATTTATCAGTTCCGCAAGTGCCTTAAACTAGTCGTTCGTTAAACAGAGAAGAAGCTACGCAGTTGGAGCAAACTGTTTTAGAGAATCTTTTGATTCTCTATAAAGAATCCACATAATCCGACGCGTCACTAGCGTAAATCAGTGAGAGATTCCCGCTCTTTCCCGTTACGTATATGGCGTGAAGAAGAAAGAACAGCCAAAGAAAACTCTAAGGAGCCGCGGTGCGGAGATGGCGTATACTGAGCTGTCGAATGGCGAGTAGACGTACGGCGCCACCAGCCAGGGGTGGGAAGGAAAGAATGTGTGGCGTCCGATTTGTCCAACGGCAGCGCAGGGCGGAGAGAGAGTAGCAGCCAATAGCGGGTGGGGGGGGCGTGTCAGGCACCGGTTGGGGTGTCTCGCGCTTGGTGACAGCTCGCGCGTGCTGATGATGGCGGTAAATAAAGGGGCCGGAGGGGGGGAGGGGGCCTTACCCCCCCTGGGGCTTAGACCATAAATGGGGGGAAGTAAGACACTCACCCCTGGGTTGGGGGGGGTGACTCACGTGCGACCCAGGGAGAGTGAGGGTAGGGGGGCTTGACCCCCGATTTGGGGTGGGAGGCTGGAGGAGGGCTCCACCCCTTTGGGGCTCAAATTCTAAATTGGGGGGGAGGCTGTGTTGCTCTAAGCCCCACCTTCTGATTTGGAGGGCTTTTCGCCAGGCCGACAGGGGCGAGGGAAGAGGTCTTGACCCCTCAATAGTAGAGGGCTTGAGGAAGACTCTTGGTTCCTACTCTTCTCGCCCCGCAGTAGGCGGTCGAGAGGTTTCACGCTCTGAAGGGGGTGGGGAGGAGGCGACATAAACCTCCTGTAGGGGTGAAGGCTGCTTGCACTGTGCGAGGGCAGAAAAGGGCATCAACCCTACCCACTGAACAGGAGAGTTGATGCCGCCTGTGGCTGAACAGGCAAAGACATCCGCCAACAACTGTTTTCTTTGAAGGCTGAGAGAGAGACTCTTTCTCCGCTCTTTCCCCCCCCCCCCCGTTGGAGAAAGAGGCTATGGGGTCGTGTCCATTCTAGGAGCTCGGAGTATATCGCACCCGTACAGGCACAGTGACAGGGGAGCCTGAGGGCTCAGGCAGGGAAAGGGTGGTGGTGGTAGTGATGTCGGCAACACTGATTTGGAACAATGTAGACATTTAAAGTTGAAGGATCCTGGAGGAAGGCAGAGTAAGGAGAACTGGAATTAAGAACTGGGGTGTGTGATCTAGTTGCTAAAGGCAAAAGCAAGAGACTATGCACATGGTTGTGATATAAATAAGCAGGGCCCTTGATGATGATGACTGGAAAGCAGCAACATAGTGTGAAGAAGTACTGAGAGGTAGCCAGACTGGCACTAGGGTTGTTAAGAGGAATATTACATTGTTGGGATGATACCATGGGCAGCCTATGGTATCAAGCGAGCTAGGATAGTGATGGGCAGCAGGGTGGTGCATATTGGCATTGCTAAGCTGCATGCAGTTCTTTGTTTATGTGAAATAAGATGTTAAGGTGGTTCATTTCAAGTGCCGTGTCCTAACTTTCTTCTTTTTTTCCCCAGAGCATCATGCTCTGAATCATTGCTATATTATCACTTAATTCCACCATGTTTCCTCCCTTCTGCCCTAAGTTAAGTACATTAACATGAAATCGGTTTGGGGTTGTATCCCAGTACTTTTGAACTCGTTGTTAGTGCGATTATATGCATAGCTGTGCTGTGGAAGTTCCAAAGATAGAACCGTATGATGGAACTTGATGTCCCTGGAGCTCATGCAAATGAGGACAGCCTTAGTCTTGCAAGGATGGGTTTGGCTTTTGTAATAACTCTTCTGTAAGTGCTGTTTATCATATAGTAACTGTGCTGCTGAAGTCAGTGATATTGCACTGCCTTCCTGTGTAAAAATAGTGGGATGGTAAAGACAATTATTTTTATATGGTGCTGCTGATAGAATGGTATCTTTATTTTATAAATACATTGCACATGTTATTCCATGTATGTTACAGAAAAGTTATGTATTTTATTTTAATATTGTATTGAAGGCTTCAGTACATATAGAAATTTAAAGCCTTGTTTGTTTTTTTGTTTTAAGAAGTTGTTTTAGTTTTGCTGGATTGGTCCTTCCTTGTAGTGGAACAAACACATAACCTGAATTATCTTTAACCACCAGCATATGTAAAGATTGTAGGGTTCTTTTATTTCAAAAGGTGTTAGTTCTTTTAGTGAGAAGGAAGCAAAAATCTTCTGTTTATTTCATTTGAACTTTTCTCCCCCTCTGAATTGTTAGTGGAAAAAGAAATGGCACTCAATTTTAACTGTAAACTTGTTGCTTCTTTTAATTGTGGTATGTAAAAAAACAACAGCAGAGGTGGCTAATGTAGGTATCTCTAGTTCTCTTTATTGTTCCCAAGCCTCTTGGAAAGCCAAATAATTTATAGAACAGCGCAATCCGGTGTACCTTTTGCACTGGTGTAACAGTAGATCCACCGGTGTAAGTGCACTTATGCCAGTGTACTTATGCCAGTGTAACTTGCCGTACGCAGGATGAACACCAGCATAACTCCCCTCGGACGCCATGCATCCACAGTTTGGACACAGGATGGACTCCAGCACAACTCTGCCGGCGCCGGGGGCATTCCGGGTGTGTGTCTGAATGCCCCCGGAATACCCCCTACACTGGCACAGTTGTGCTGGCGTCTGTCCTGCATCCGAACTGCGCATGCATGGCATCCGAGGGGGGTTATGCTGGTGTCCATCCTGTGTATGTCAGCGTATGGCAAGTTACACTGGCATAAGTGCACTTACACCGGTGGATCTACTGTTACACCGGTGCAAGAGTTACACAGGATTGCGTTGGAAGTCAGTTTCTTTGGCTACCTTCAACCCAATTGTAGTACTGTATGTAGAAACAAAAGTAGTTTCTTATTCCCTTTTTTCTCTCTGCAAAACAAAGTTCAGTTTAATGCTAGAAGGCTTTTTCTTTTTTAAGAAAGTAAACTTTAGTGCCTGTCTGTAATCAGGACCACCAAGCTGAGTTGATATTTATGAACTAGAACAGTATATTAAATTCCTAGTGGGTTGAAGTAGGCAGATGGACTACTTCCTCGCTTTCATGTGTAGAAGCAAAAGATAAGCAGGACCCAAATAGGAACATGCATTATTTCTACCTAAAATGCTGCATGTGAAAGGACCATGTTTCTAAAGATGCAGTATATTCTTAAAAATGGGTCTATCAGGCTTGATGGATTGGGAAAATCAGGATTTTGTGCTACTCTATTGATAGTAATGTGGGATGATAGTAATGATAGTAATTTTCCCAAACACTGTGGGAAAAATAAATCCCTCGTGTTCGATTCTGAATACCTCTCAGTATACTTGTTTGTGATTCGTACATAAGCTTGGTTTACGTACATAGCATAATTAAAAGAGATAACAGTATTTTATTTATACCATTTCAGTGTACAGTATTATGTTTCAGTTCTGCCGTATCCCTTAGTCACATGGTCCACTCCAGCTATTTTAAAATACAAAGCTACCAGCCTCAGGTTTTTCATGTAGACCCTTTTTATGGAATTAGCCACGGTTGTAGACAGACAAAAGATGAGTCAACTGAGCATGAGATGTGGATTTTTAAAGAGGAAGTTTTGCAAGTATCTCCCCAAAAGTTCCAAGGTTTTCAAGTCGTCTGTAGTCTGGTTGAGCTGCTGTGATGGCAAAGAAGCCTGGATAAGAAAGATGATGGAAGAAGGAAGGGGCTTGAGGAAAAGGGCTGCAAACAGCTGGTGGGACCAGCCTGTGGGAAGGGGTTGGTGAGAATCAATAGATAGCTAGTAGCAGAAGGCATAGAAAAAGAGTAGTGAAAGCATCATACCAAGGGGAGATCAGGAACTGAAAAAGAGGTTGAAGTACTTTTTTTTCCAAATTAAATAAAAATGGCAGTTTGACCATTCACTGATCAAGAAGACATTGATTGAATATTGTTATAATGTTTTGGAGTGGAAAACCTTGTACAGCTTATGTGCTCTGGGTTTCCTCAGTGCTATTCTGTCACCTCTGGGGGAGGGGAAAGTGAACTGAATACTTCCACCTCTGCACATGTGCTGCTGATGAAAAGGAATGAGGAGATTGAGAATAAATGTGCTCACTTTTTTCCCCTGGCTTCTATTTTTTTTTATAATGCCTGCTGATGGTTTTGGTTGCTGCTGTGATTGTAGTTATGCTTTTCTGGTTACTTTTTGTTTTATTGTATTTTAATCCTATTTTGTTTTATTCTGTTTTTATTGTACATTGGGCACCTTGGTGGAAAAGATATTTATACATTTAAGAAATAAGGAACTACAGAAAGCAACCCATTATGCAGATCTGGAAAAAAAAAGTATAAAGATGCCAATTTCTAGGCACAAGCAATACATCTTTAGGTGCCTAGGTAAATGGGCATCTAGGGTTATTGTAGCTCTGCTTTGGCCATTAAAAACATGTTTAACATAATTCATTTGTTGCTGAATAACCATGCTGAGATGTTGGCAAACAGCCACAAAGAGAATGTTCCAGAGCTGGGTTACAGAAATTAAGGGCCAGAGGACCAGAGTAGATAAAGCAGAAAATTGGATCTGATTGGATCTCATGCCATTTCCTTTTGTTTTTGCTTGCTTGAAAGCAGTCACACAGGATTGGGATTGAATTGGGACCAGGGTGCTGGGAGAAGGGGATAATCCTCTCCCCTGCATCATTTTCTCAATTTAAATCATGCTCCCCAGCTGCCATTTGCCCCACTGGAGGAAACATGCTGGTATTGTATGTTTTCCCAAATAGGACAAATGTCAGTTTCAGGGGTTGTGAATGAACAGTAATGTGTCCAGCATTTTGTGTTTCAAAATGTTGTAAAACAGTTGCCTTTTTCAAAGTATTGGAAGGTAATCCACTTCAGTCCCAAAAGGTCATTTTGAGTTCAGCAGGAAGGAGGTTCAAAAAGGTCATCATGGGAAACAAAAATTTAAGACTCTGGTCAAATGGAAACTTAAGTTTTCACCCTTTGGTGAAAAATTTGGAATGAGGATCAGTGTAGCTATATAAGGCTAAAGAGAAGAAGAGGAACCAGGACAGAGAAGCAAGGAACCAGACTAAAGGCTGTGACGCACTGCAGGCAGCACGAAGCAGACGGCCTTTGCTTTGCGTCACGCTACTTCCTGTTTATACAATGGGGGGGGGAGGTTGGATGGCGCTCTCTCTCTCTCTGCCATCTTTTCAGCCAATCAGAACAGTCGTTTCAAATAATAATAATAACAACAACAACAACAACAGTATTTATATACCGCTTTTCAACAAAAAGTTCACAAAGCGGTTTATAGACAAAATCAATTCGGATTGGCTGTTCACTTCCCTTTGGGTCCTGCCCCACTGCACTGCACTCATTTGCTGATTAGTTGAAGTCAGTGGCGTCGCCAGGCGCCCCCGCGTCTGGGGCCGCCCCCCGGGCCCCCCAATAAAACTGTCAAAAATTTTAGGTTTCGGTTTCGAAACCTATTTTTGACAGGTTTTTTTTGGGTTTTTTTCTTTTTTCGGGCGATTTTAAGTGTAAAAACGGCATGTTAAAGTGTATGTGTGCTTTGCCGGCACTTATCTTGAATATGGGGCGTTCCAGGACGTTCCAGGGAGGATCTTCTTCCTGCGCCCGGGCACAGCTTCTGTCTGCGCCCGGGTGCGGACTCCGTAACGCCCCCGGCAGCGGTTTCCGGAGTTTGCGCATGCGCAGAACCATGGAGTTTCCAGGGACGTTCTGCGCCTGCGCAAACTCCGGAAAGCGCTGCTGGGGGCGTTACGGAGTCCGCGCCCGGGTGCAGGGAGAAGCTGTGCCCGGGCGCAGGAAGAAGATGGTCGCTGGAACGTCCTGGAATGCTCCATATTCAAGATAAGTGCCAGCAAAGCACACATACACTTTAACATGCCGTTTTTACACTTAAAATTGCCCGAAAAAAGAAAAAAAAGGGAAAAAATGAAAATTTAAGGAGGCTCGAGCCTCAGCGCCCCTATGCCCTGGGACCCACCGCCTCATATCAGCTGACGCCTCTGGTTGAAGTTCAGTATTTTCATCTCCTCTCACACAGCTCCACAGCTCATTTATTTTATTTATTTTTCACATTTTTATACCGCCCTTCCTCAGGAGCTCAGAGTGGTGTACATATTTCCTCCTCTCCTTTTTGTCCTCACAACAACCCTGTGAGGTAGGTGGGGCTGAGAGATAGTGACTGGCCCAAGGTCACCCAGGAAGCTTCGTGGCTGAGCGGGGATTTGAACCTGGATCTTCCAGGTCTAAGTCTGACTCCCAAACCACTACACCATCCTGCCACACGATTGCCACACGAAGGAGGAGAGTGCAGGACATACTGCGTGCAAGCAGCCGCGTGGCGCGGCTTCCCAGCGCTTCATGTCTTGTGGGCAGTGTGTCACAGCCTTAACAAATGGAACATGCATGAATTAGAAAAAAATGTTTTTGTTTTAGAACTTGGCTGAAGTAGGGAATCAGTCTGGGTTTCTCTGGTTACATTTTTAATTGTTGCCACATACACCAACTGTTCATATAGGTTATTGCAAAATATGCTTTTGGATTTATTTTGTAAATACCTATTTATTGGTGCTTTTTCAAATTTTTCTAGTAAAAATCTTGCTTTGTTTAATCACTAGTCTCTGAAAGTTTGTTTGCCACCCTACATCTAAATGCCATCTCATGCTACCCAATACTGGTAAACTGGTGGGGTTACAAGAGAAATGTCAAAGTCTGAAGTAATAGTAGGTGGTTTGGTGAAGGCTGCCAAGGAAAAAAAAACCAGCTTGATGACAGCTGTTATGGTCAGAAGGGAGAAGCAAGAAGGGGGCTAAGCAGGCTAACGCAAAGACCATGGCAGTAGACCATGGCAGAGATCAATAAAATACTGTAGTGTGACGCGATAGTTTAACTCTCCCCCTAGTACCACAGTCCTATTGCAACCTACATTGCATTGATTTCTTAATGTTTCTAGTATGGATCTTCTATGGCTTCCATGGTTTGACCCTGATAATCCATACATGTCTTTATTCTCTTGATGACTCTTTCACACCAAGTTGAGGGCTATCCTGTCCTGTTCCAACTGTTGCTCCTGTATAGATTTCCACTGAGTATACTGCAGTAACACAGCTTTAGAAAGTTATTTTAATATACGTAGTGGAAGACTGAGTATGCAGAAATCTCCAGTTCTGAACTAGAGAAAAAGCGTTACAGCTTCCTATGGATATGGTGAATGCATTCATGACAGCCTCTGCAACCTGAAGATCCAAGAGCGTCCATACCCAAGTTAATAAGGGAGGAAAACAAATGTCAGTTATGTGTGTATTCCTAGGTCTTCTGGTAAAGAAACCTTGCCAATCAGTATTACTTGACAGGATTTCACTTCAGTCGATTCACTCTCATCCAGCCCCCACTAGCAGCCAGATGTTTTGTAATTATCATGAATGCAGCACCAGATGCACTTTGGAGTGGGTAACATAGCCTCTCTAGACAAGCAACACACAGGTGCCATATGTATGGATGCTATTTTAAGCCACTTGCTAATCTTGGACAAACTTGAATGTTTGGAAGCCTAAATTCACAGAAGGGGAGAATGCGGGATCAGAACTGACATTCATATTGGATCTCCCTAAATAGTTCCCTATCAAACTGTTGTTCGTGAAATCCATGGTTGTATCTACAAGTGGAGACCTGAAACATTTACAGAGTGGAGTTGATATGTGCAAAGATTCCAGCCTCCAAAGAGGAAATGAAGAATTCGCCAGCTTCCTGTATAGGTTTTTTTTTTTTCTGGTGATACACTTCATTTAACTTCAGTGTAACAGTGAAGCCACTGGTTGAGCTACTGTGATATTACAGAAGCCTAGAGAACAGATTAATAGGCATGGAGATAAGTGAGGACTGGAAAGGAAGTTATGGGGCCTATTGTCATGAATCTATAGACAAGGAGAGGGGAAGGGTAGAGGAAATGGCAGATGGGGAGAATAAGGAGGTGTGTAGACTCTAGAAAGCAAGAAGTTTAGAAAAATAATTAGTTGAGATGGAATACTGAGGGAAATATAAAGGGGAGCCGCCGTATCAGCGGGGGATACATTCCAGGCCCCATCGTGGATACTTGAAACCACGGAAAGGGGCGAACACCCCCTTTGCGGTTTTCTGAGGGGCCCCCGCCCCCACGTGGGCGCATGCCCCCCGCGACCCCCCAGGCGCTTATGTTTTGCGAAGAAATCTTCCTTTTTCTTCCAAAAGAATGTGATGAGCAGCCAGATGAGCAGCCTCATGCAGCCTCTCTAGGCACATAGTCTCCGTGGAGGGGCCTGTAAGGAAGCTGCATGAGGCTGCTCATCGTGCCTTTGGAAGAAAAAGGAAGGTTTCTTCGCTAAAAGTAAGTGCTGGGGGGGTCGCAAGGGTGGGGGTTGCGCCCGCCCGCGGGGGTCACGTGCACCCCGCCCTATGAGCCCCCCGGCAATTTTAGCATTGGAAGTTTCGTTTCTTCTTCAAAAGGAACGTGATGAGCAGTCTGCTTTTGAAGAAGAAATGAAGCTTCTGATGCTAAAAGTGGCTATCCGCTATCTGTGGATAACTGAATCAGCAGATAGGGGGGACCCCCTGTATATTGAAGGGGCAGTAGGTGTAACCTTTCTCACAGATGCACATTAAGTTGCTGTGATAACACACAATACTCTTTGGGAAAGCTGTTTAGCATGGAATAAGAAACACAAGGGGCAGTGATGTGGATGAAAAAGGGTATTGGAGACATTATGATGACTGAATATCCTATAATCCCTCTACTTGTTTGGGGGCATTCACGTCTCCTAGCAGCCAGCTGTGGTTAAACTTGTCCCAGAGTTTCCCAGTAAGTGCTTTAGGTTTGGTTTGCTCATTTGGCAATTATATTGTGCAAATGTTAAACATGTGGCGAATCTGAAGGTTCCAGAATGAGAAGGGTGGAATGGTTATCATTTGAGGGGAGAGAACATGAAGCTTGCTAGTTGGAATGCAAAGAGAAGAAAAGCCAGGAAAGGGGAGGAGAGTATGTATGCACAAGCACAAAGAAACAAAACCACCTTCAGATGGGAGGAGAAGGAAGATGACTTTATCTAACTCATAGGTGGTCAACCCACGGCATGGGTGCCACTTAGTGGCATGCTGAGCCTTTTGAAGAGGCACGCACTGCTGTTCCTGTTCGAGCCGAACGCTGAAATCCCTCTCTCTTTCTCGACCCCAGCGCACCTTTCCAAGCCTGTGGCACTAGAGGAGGTCTCTGCACTGCACTGCGCCTTATTCTTGCACTGTCACTGTGCTTTAAATATTTTCATTACCTTAAATTTATTTATTTAAAGTGGCACGTTCAAGATTATCTACATAAAATGTAGCACATGGTGTGCCATGGGTTGGCCACCACTGATCTAACTGATGACCAAGTACCCAACTCAGTAACACAGGTGATTGGGACGGGTAGTGTTGCAAGCTCAGTCTACACATATCTAGATAGTTAGCAGAAGATGGAACTGGTAGCAGTTAATGCCAGGCTTCATCTGTGAAAAGAAAAGCATAGAAGGCTAAAGAAAACAGAACTTTATTATTATTACAAATATTAAATATTTATACCGCTTTTCAACAGGTGTACTTCACAAAGCGGTTTACATAGTAAAATAAATCCTTCCTCCCGACCCCTCTCAATTAAAGCATTCGTTGCAATATTTTGTATGTTTCAACAAATAACTTTTGTGAAACACATTTTCAGCCCAATTCTGTGTAGACTACGGCAGCCTGCCTAAAGGGACGACCGCCGCATCCTATTGAGTTTCCAGGCTGCCCCAGGGCAGCCCTGGAACAACTTGGGAGAAGGGGACAATCATCCCCTTCCCCCCCCCCCCCGTCTAAGCGACGGGAGGCCCAGGGCCTCCTCGAATGTACGCGAGCACCAGAGCTCACGTACATTCACGCCAGCCATGTCGGCGTACCTAGGGCCTGGAGGGAACTTTGGATACCGGGATCTTGGCCCCTGGTATCCCTGCCCCCTCCAGGCCCCAGGTGGCCTATGGCCGCCCTCCCTTGCCGCCAGGTCTGCCCTGCCCCTACCGGCATAGAACTTACCATCCGGCGGGCGCAGAGCTGGGGAGACGGCAGAGTGAGCAGCGCAGGTCGCAGCGCCGGTGCTCTTACAGCACTTGCGTGACGCCCTGCCCCAGGGCAGCAAGTACACAGGATCGCGCTGTTGGTTTGTTTCACAACAGTGTATTATTCACTATATTGTTGATCTATCTGTTACTTATGTTTTGGGAAGAGAATTGTTCTAACTTGCTGCAGGATGCTTAGATTTCTGTGTTGTGTTAGTTGGATGTTAAAGAATTGGTAAAGTGTGAATGAATTGGTGTATGCATCATTTGACCTAATCCTGTTTACAAGGTTAATCTGGGTTTAGCTTGGATGGGACTTCATTGAATGTTGCCACATTGTGGATCTTATGGCAGAAAACTAGGGTTTACCTATAACTAAATAAATGCCTCAAACAGAAGGAAAGCCTTGATAAAAATGTGCTTTTTATGCATCACAATGTTAGTCATAAAACTATTGCTAAACAAAAAAGAAGGCTTTTGCATTTTAGTTCATCTTCTACCTCTATATGTGATAGAATGGATTATGACTGAATTTCCTACTGTTGTAGATGATTCACAAGTAAGGGTAATTTTTATTTAATAATATTTATATCCTGCTTTTCCCCTCCTTATTGGGAGGTGCCGAACACATCTTAGAATACAGTGGGCCCTTGCCATCTGTGTGTTTCACATTCACAGATTTGAGGATCCGCAGATAGCAAGGGGACCAAAAATTGTGTTGTTTTTTAAATGTTAAAAATAGCCTTACAGATTTTTGCTGCCAAACCACTCCATTGTCAGGGCTTTAGAAAGGGAAATTGCTGTCTGGAAGCCTCTTCTAGGTTGCACGACTCCCCCCTCCCTCTGCCCAGGCTAGCCCCAGAATGCACTGGGAGTGGCATAAGAATGGGGCTAGCCTGGGCAGACGGAGGGGGGAGTCGCGCAACCCAGAAGAGGCTATGGAACCCAGAAGAGGCTATGGGCAGCGGGTATGGAACTTCACAGCCGCAGGGGATGTAGCTGTTCATTGGTCCCGATGAGGCAGGGCACTGATGCCTCCTGGGTCTCCCGCCGTGTCCCCTGAGGCCTCCTTTGGGTCATCAGCGATGTCTGCCAATCCAGCAGGGGCAAAGGGTCGCTTCCTCTGGTTTCTCTGCTTTCTTCGTCACTCTACCAGAGGCCCAACAGGGACAGCTGGACCAGCCACAAGGGCTTTTTGGCTCCCTGTGGCGGCTTGCCTTTATGCCTCTCCCAGTGGGTGAGAGACACAGTGGCCAGGGAAACGCCCCGGCGTTGGGTCCCGCAAGGTCAGGTAGGGAGATCAGCCAGGTTCCCCAGAAGCCTTGACGCCTGTGGCCCCAAGTGGGTCCAGAACATCCCTAGTGCTTCTTCTCCCCTCCTTTCCCTTTAAGTCCGGGGTGGTGCTCTTGGTGTCTTCCTGCCCCCCGCCAGGTGTGGCAGATGTTGGCCTTAGGGAATTGTCCCCTTATCCATGGCTGAGGCCAGCAAGTGAGGCAGCACCTGTGCGCACTCTCCCCCTTCCAGAGAAAATTCTGCCGGTACTTGTGGGTCCTTCGGGATGGATCCCGGGCGAACACCCAGCAAGGCTAGCTCCAGCTGGGCCTTATGGGCCTGAAGGGTGAGCGTTGTTTGGGGCTCACAGCTTCTCCTGCTTGGGAGGAGGCAGATTGGGGCAAGACGCCGACAGAGAGGTAATGGCGTCGGTGGGGAAAGTGAGGAGACTCTTGGTAAGTAGATATGGTATGTACTTAGTGCCATCTCCCAAGTTTTTCTAAGAGGTAAGGCTCAAGGTGAGCAAGTGGGATTGAGGAAAAAATTGTGGAGGAGTGGCCAGGAAAGCAAGCAGTGGCTGGAGCTTTGGACCTTGAAAGTAGCACTAGGCAGAAGGAGGTTCCACTCTAAAACCAAAATATAAAGTTAAAAGGATTTGGCATCCTCACTGAATTGATCAAAATATAAGGAAGTCTGAAGAATTTCTGGGGTCCTGCTCTTCCTTGGTTGAAAGATAGAATTAACAGGTGGCAAGTTGTATCATCAATTGATCTGCATATGGGAAAGGAAGATAAAGGAGAGCAAAGTATTCCCCTCCTGATCTGTTGAATAGGTTCCAAGGAAACCAGGTTGGAGTTCTTGTAGAGGAGTTGGAGGAGTCACATCCCCAACAAAGCTAAAAGCTGATTCAAGGGAGCAACTGGATTCCAGTCCAAGCAGACACTCTGGGAAGGGAGAGAGGTGAAGTTGAAGTTGCATAGTGGGCTTTGAGTAATGAATTCAATGACATGGAGTCCTGACTGTCCGGAGGTCCAGGGTCTGAGTGCAAGGTTTAGGGGATCAAAGGCTCCTAGTTATAGTTGCTGATGCAAACGTTTTCTTGGACTGAATGTTTGAGGTTCAGCTCAAGATGGCCCTGAGGCTATCATTCCAGGGGGGAACAAAAGGATTTGACTGGGTTGTTGGTGGGTCTCCAAGATGTACCGGTAACAAGAGTAGTTTTGGTTAGGTGTTGGCTAAGATGTTTGGTGGAAACAAAGTGTATGTCTTGTTTGGTGGGAAAGAAGTGTGTGCCTTGTCTTGAGTGGAGTACAAATAAATTGCTAGTGTTTCAAGAGGAGGTCCCTGGATTGGTTTATTTAACGTGTTTCTCAGGCAGAATCCTTTTCTGGGCGTAAGGATCCCAAAGTTTTGTGAGCAATGCAATCAAGGCATGTGACTGTACAATCAGGGCTCCGGCACTAGACCAAGACCAATTGTGTACAATATTGTCTGGGCAGGAGAGAGAGTAACCCTTTCTGGCTTCCTTGGGACACTGTCTGGCTTCCTTGGGACACTGAGTACGGCTGTATATGGGTCTTGCTTGTCCAGACCAGATACACCTGGCAGGTAGAAGTGAGAAATTGGGAGACTTGGCAGCAGTGGAATAGATACAAGATTCAGAATGCATTGGCAAGCACTAGAAACGCTACACATCTCAACATGTTCTGTCAGCTAAATCGTGAATGTTGTGGTGGGAGTGCACAACCTACTGACCCAGAATTGGAGCCACTAAAAAAACTCCTCAAGGTATTAGAACATAAGAAGAGCCCTGCTGGATCAGGCCAAAAGCCCATCTAGTCCAGCTTCCTGTATCACACAGTGGCCCCACTAGATGCCTCAGGGAGCACAAGACAACAAGATAACCTGTTTCCCGTTGACACTCCCTTGCACCTGGCACAGAGAAAACCCACTTCTAAAACCAGGAGGTTGCTTATGGCTTGTAACCTGTGATGGTCTTTTCCTCCATGAATCTGTCCAAACCCCTTTTAAAGGCATCTAGGCCAGGTGCCATCACCACATTCTGTGGCAAGGAGTTCCACAGATGAATTACACGCTGGGTAAAGAAATATTTTCTTTTGTCTGTTCTAACTCTCCCTCCACTCAACTTTAGTGCATGTCCCCTGGTTCTGGTGTTGTGCGAGAGGGAGAAGAATTTCCCTCTATCCACTCTCTCCATCCCATGCATAATTTTATAAGTCTCAATCATGTCCCCCCTCAGGCGCCTTTTTTCTAGGCTGAAAAAAGTACACCCAGGCGGTCATGTGAAGAGAGGCTCGTAATTGTAAGCTAAATGTATCTTAACTAGTTCAACGTGTCTGAAGTGGTTACCAAACCACTTTTTAAAAATGACATCTGGACCAGAACAGACCAGCGACGCAATCCTATCAAACTTATACCACCGGTGTAACCAGCGGTGCAGCGAGAACGGGAGACCCCAGAACGGAAAGGGGATTCACATCCCCTCTAAAGGGAGATTCAAAGGAGATTTGAATCCCCTTTCTGTTCTGGGGCCTCCCGTTCTTGCTGCACCGCTGGTTTACATCAGTGGTGTAAGTTGGATAGGATTGCGCTGCAGGAGACTTAAAAAATACTGATGAATTTAGGAATAAATCCCGACCTTTAGTGGTTGAGTGCCTGTTTTGAAGTTGATAAACATGACCACAGTGGACCTTTTCCTTGTTGTATTTTAAAGGAAGATGTTGGTGCAATGATAATGTCTATGTTTAGATATTCCAAGTTAATATTCGCCAAGAAGCTTTAGCCAGGTATCAGGGTGTGCTGCTGTTGCTAGTAAGAACTCCTGTGACAAGCTCATACGTCTTTTACTAGTGAAGGATCTTATTTAGCAAACACAATTTGCACTGTGAAACTGTATTATTATTGCTGCTCCAGGAGGGTTGAACTGGCAGCTAGTCAACTCTCCAGTGTCTTCAGTCTGCAACTATACCCTGTGTGCAAAGTGCTTCTGTGTGAGGACTAGGGTAGGAAGCAGAAACCACAACAGTTCAAGAACTATAATTGTTCCTACTCAGAGTAATGCTTTCTTGCATTCCTAAGATTGTATAACATTTGGGTCTCTGCTAATGTAAACATGCCCTAAAATTATGCAATTATCTTGAAATATTTCAGTGTATTTGTTGTTTCAAATAATTAAAATTGTTCAGCTCAGTGGCACCCTTTGTTGCTTTTAATAATTCATACAGATTGTAGAGTTTCGCATTTTAGGAATGAATTTTTCACTTATAGTTTCATGTATAATGGTGGTATTATACAAGTGTCCTGTGGACTGTATAATTAGGCTTTTATAGGAGCAGATTCTGCCACTTCCCCTCACTTTTACATATTCAGGCAGGAAAAGCCTTGAATGCAAGAGTGTTGTGAATGACAGTTTAAATTATGTCTAACATCCATAGTTCTGTTTGAAATGCAGACATGAAGAGTTGAAGTTGCTGTTGTATTTTTTTTGCTTTCTGGATGTTACAAACTTGACATTATATTGTTTTTGTTTTGAGTTCTAGTAGCCAGTGTATTGAACGAGATGTACTCTTTTAAAATCTAGGACAGATGTTTACTAGGGAATAATATGATAACCTGTCTTGGACTTTGACATTTTTCCACCTGATTTGGTGAAAAGCAATGTAGAAGCTCTGAATTCTAACTAAAAAATGCTAAGGCAAGTTTTAAAATGCTATACATTATATGGTGTTTAATGTGAAATACTTATATGCAAAGATTTTATTTACTATAGAACGTGTGGCAAATAAATAGGATGGGGAGGCTGACCTGGTGTGCATAGCAAAGACCTGGTGGATAAGGCGGATGAGATAGGTTTTACCCAGCTTGCTTTGTCTGCCAGGTTTCTGGGCAATGCAGCAGCCGAGGCTGCTATGGTGGGGAGGTGGTGTCACGATAGTTTGTTGTGACTCTATCCCTCTATCTAGATACCTGTCCGGCGGTATGCAGAATCTGAATGCCTATGGTTTGTGCTGAATGGGTGAGACAGAATTGGGATCCTGTTGGTGTACCGCCCACCCTCCTGCCTAATAGTCTTCATACCTGAGCTGGCAAAGGTGGTCTCAGGCATGGCGTTGGAGTGTCTGAACTTCAATGTTCAGAAATTGTGTACACACTGGTCCCCTAGTGTAGGACCAGCTCAGGATTTCATGACCACCATAGCAAGTATGGACCTGTCTTGGATAATTTCTGCTCCAACGCATATAGCTGGGCATACATTGAATCTGGTGTTCACTGCTGTGCAGGTGTATAGTAATCTGTGAGTGGAGGGGATCATGATCATTTTTGCTTTGCCATGGACAGATCACTACGCGATAGAGTTTAGGATGGTTGCATTCCCTTACCTCTGCAAAGGTGGGGGACCATTTTGGATGGTCCACCCTTGGTGGCTTATGGATCCAGACAGGTTCCTGATTGCTAGGGGGGATTTTCCAGCTGCTAGGGCCAATGACTCATCCACAGTTCTGGTTGATCTCTGGAAAGAGAAAATGGACAGGGCAGTGGATGAGGTCACTCTTGAGTGACCTCTACCTTGTCATAGAGGCATAATGGCCTCATGGTTTTCCAGGGAACTGCAGGCAATGAAATGACTGGACAGGTGTCTTAAGTGATGGGTGGAGAAAGATTCATGATCAATGCAACTGAACATGAATTTAAGTACATTTAAAGGCCTACTCTGTAGCGACAATGGCAGCAAAGAAAGTGTCTTTCTTTCTCTCCCACCATCGTATCTGCAGAGAGTTTTCCTGCAATGCTGTTCTGGGTGGTGCAGGACTTATTACATCTGCCCCTCCCCCCAGAGTAAGGGGGAGGATATGTTGGTGGCCTCCTGTGATCAGTTTGCTAGAAATTTTGCAGATAAAATCATTTGCATCCGTCACAACTTGGACTCCACATTAATAACAATTCCAGCAAATGTCCCTCTGCACCTGTTGCTCCCATTATTGTGGATTCTTTTCAACTCATACAACATGAGGATGCAGTCAGGGTCATCTGACATAAGAGACTGACTGCTTGTCTACTTGACCTTTGCCCAGCATGGCTTATTAGATCTGCCAGGGAGGGACAGGCTGAGTGGGTGCAAAGGGCAATTAATTCTTTATGAAGGGAGGGGGTGCTGCCAGCAGTTTTGGTGGTGGTTCCCCCCCCCTCCTGAAGCCCTCCCTAGACGTTACTATTTTAGAAAACTATTAGCTGGTTTCTAACCTCTTTCCAGGCAAGGTGACTGGCACATGCATACATGTCATGCACACATACACAATACCTGAAACTGAACCAAATTGAGTATTAGCAGTACAGTCGGCTCTTTTTCCCCACATGTTTGGAGCCCACGGATTTGACTAACTGTGGGTTCCAAACCCATGGAAGGAGGGCCTCAGAAGGCCTCGGAGGCTTCTGAAAGGCACTTCTGTTTTTTGGGAATTGGCCCCCTGCGGGTTTGATTACCCACAGATATCGCTATCCGCAGGGGATCCTGGAATGGATCCCCTGTGGATAACAAGGACCAACTTGCTTCAAGTGAGAGGTCAAATTCAGCAGTGTCTGACAGTTTTGGAATCGTTGACATGGGTGAGCGATGCAAACCTCCTCGAAGTGCCTCTAAATTAGACTACCAGTAACCACGAGACTGAGCTTTTCAAAAAGAAGATAGAGTTGATCAAAGAAATATAAACAAGAAAAGGCACAATTACTTTCAGCCACTTTGCTTAGGAGATCAGGTCCAGAGCTTTAAATGGTTATAGGTACCGGTAGGCTTATATGACAGAGTGCTAGACCTTTAGGAGGAGGAATGTGGGCAGGTGTAGCTTGTTAAACCTTAGACCACAATCCTAGGCATGCCTACTCAGAAGCAAGCCCCATTGTGTTCAGTGGGACTTGCTTCTGAGTAGATATGCCTAGGATTCTGCTCTAGGACTTAACAAGCTACACCTGCCCACATTCCTTCTCCTAAAGGTCTAGCACTCTGTCCCGGTTGGAGATGTGGTAAGCCTAGTTATAAGCAAATAGCTGCATTTGGACAAGCAGGAGTTAGGCTGAGCTAATCTGAGTTTCCTCTTTAGCCAGCCAGCAGAAGAAAGTAGTTCAGTGGAGGCTTGAGAGAGAGATGGGTAGACCAATCCTAGCTTTCCAGCCCTGATGCAGCCATGCACACAGGGTGTATGCTGCATCCTGCGGTGGAGGGGCAGCCACTGTCACGGAGGCCTCCTCAAGGTAAGGGAACACTTCTTCATTTACCTTGGGGCTGCATTGGCTCTGAAAAGTTGGTTAGGATTGGGCTGTGAGAGAGATTACCACTCCATTCTCTTGGGCAGGTGTTTGGGGTACAAAAAGCCCTTCTAAGCAGCAAGGCAGGGCTGCAAGGTTTCCGGGGACAAAAATGCAACAAAAGGGTTCTTCTTTGAGCCAGGAAAGTAGCTCCTCCAAGGGTGAGGGCAGCTACCAGAGTAAGAGGGCTCAGCTCAGCAAGAGGCTTTCTGACCTCAGGACAGCATTGCCAAGCAAAAATGTGGAGGCTTTCCGCAGAGAAGAAAGCACCACCCCAAATGGAGGGAGATTGGGGAAGTACTATGGGGAAGAGACCATCAAAACACACAGTAGGATGAGCACCTTAGCAAAAAGCAAAATGAAAAAAATGCTCAGTATGGACACCTCTAAAGGATGGAGAAGTGACCCAAAATGGAGGGGGATTCTATGGAGAGAGAAGCTTCAAAGCACAGCATGGACTCTCTGCTAGGGAAAAGAGATGACCCAAAATGGAGGAAGCTTCTGCAGAAAAGAAGCCTCAAAGTGCAGCATGGCCCATGGGCATTTTCAGAGGGTTTAGAAGTGACAGAGTTCTGCTTCCAGAATAGGGGCAGTTATAGGACTTCGCATAAAGGAAACAAGGCATTCCTGGGTAGACAAAGGCGATTTAAGCTTCTCTTTGGGTATGCAGCCCAGGTTTCCTGATTGAGTTTGAGTGGTGGACACAGAAGGCTTAATTGCTCCCCCATCAGAGAAGTTCCTGAGGGACAAAAGGCAAGCTCAGCTCAGGTCAGCTCAGGTCTGGTCATTGATGGGAGAGGCTTCTTGGCGTTAGGCATCTGAAAAGACTGTCTAGGTGGCCTGGCCCTGGATAATTGAAACTTAATTTATTATGCAGGACCTATGCTTGCTCAGGAGCACCCAAATTTGCAAGACCTGAGTAAGGAGGCATCCAGATGCCCTCGGCAGTGCAGACAAAGCATCTCTCTTAATACTCCTTAATTAATATGACATTTCCTGAGAGTTTCAGCATGACCTCACCTCTTGCAGGGCAAAAGCCCAGAAACCAAGATGAAGTTACAGTAGGTTTAGACTGCATACGTGTTGGGAAAAGAGGGCATTTATAACAGGTGGTAGCGACCCAACTCTAGAGTCTCTCCTGGGTGAAATGGCCCCTTCCAATCTGGTTTCAGACCCAGTTTTGGGACAGAAACATCTTTTGTCACCCTGGTGGATGAGTTGTACTAGAGGCTTGGCAGGGGGAGTGCATCCCTCTTGTTCCTGCTGGACTTCCTGATTGAGACATATAAAATTATGCATGGGATGGAGAGAGTGGATAGAGAGAAGTTCTTTTCCCTCTCACACAACACTAGAACTAGGGGACATCCACTCAAATTGAGTGGAGGGAGGATTAAAACAGACAAAAGAAAATATTTCTTTACCCAGCGTGTAATTGGTTTGTGGAACTCCTTGCCACAGGAGGTGGTGATGGCACCTGGCCTGGATGCCTTTAAAAGGGGATTGGACAGATTTATGGAGGAAAAGTCCATCACAGCTTACAAGCCATGATGGGTAGGCTTACCAGATACGCCCGGCACTCGGCCGGGACTGGGGGTGTTGCCGGGGGCGTGGCCGAGGGCGGGGACTTCCTCCCTCGAGGCCGGGAGCTCTCCGGAACAGCCCGAGTTTACTCAGGCCGTTCCGGAGAGCTCTCAGTCTCGTCGCGTATTTGCGCGACGCTGGGAGCTCTCCGGAACGGCCCGAGTTTACTCGGGCTGTTCCGGGAGAGCTCCCAGCGTCGCGCAAATACGCGACGAGCCTGGGAGCTTTCTGGAACGGCCCGAGTGAACTCGGGCTGTTCCGGGAGAGCTCCCAGCGTCGCGCAAATACGCGACGAGACTGAGAGCTCTCCGGAACAGCCCGAGTGAACTCGGGCTATTCCGGAGAGCCTCAGAAGAGCTCCGGCCTGCTGCGATGCAGCCGGCAGGCCGGGGCCGGGATTAAAACATAGTTCGGGGGGGGGACGGGGCGACAAAGGGCCGTTGCCGGGACTTTCCCGGCCATTTCCGGGAAGATGGTAAGCCTAATGATGGGGATAAGCGACCTCCTGGTTGTAGGAGTAGGTTTTCTTTGTGCCAGGTGCAAGGGAGTGGTGACAGGATACAGGTATCTTGTTGTCTTGTGCTCCCTGAGGCATCTGGTGGGGCCACTGTGTGATACAGGAAGCTGGACTAGATGGGCCTTTGGCCTGATCCAGCAGGGCTCTTATGTTCTTATGACTTCTCAGTGGCTTTCAACACCATTGACTATGGTGTCCTTCTAGAGGTGACTGACTGGATTGGGGTTGGTCAGGAGTTCTGCAATGCAGGTATGGGGTCTGCAACCTGTTCTGCATGGGGTAGCACTCCCTCTGCAGGAGCAGGTTTGCAGCTTGGGGGTACACCTGGACTCATCCCTGCTCCTGGATGCTCAGGTGGCCGCAGCGGCCAGGGGTGCCTTCACCCAACTTCAGTTGGTGCTCCAGCTGTGTCCTTACCTGAATTGTTCAGACCTGATTACAGTGGTCCATACATTGGTGGCATTGTGACTGAACTACTGCAACACTTCTACATGGGGCTGCCTTTGAAGACTGTTCAATACCTGCAGTTAGTGCAGCGTATGGTGGCCCATGTAGTGATGTGGGCGAGACAATTGTTGGACCGCGTCTCTGCCTGCGTTGGCTGCTGATTCATTTCTGGGCACAAGTGCTGGTTTTGACTTTTAAAGCCCCTGGCAGCATAGGACTGAGGTATCTCAAGGACTACCTTCTTCCATATGAGTTGGCCTGCCCCTTAAGAACATCTGGGGGGACCATCTCTGAGGCTTGGCTGGTGGTGACGAGAGGAGGGGCCTTCTCTGTAGCGGCACCAGAACTGTGGAACTCCCTATTGAATTAAGAACTGAACCCCTCCCTATTAGCCTTCTGGCAAGGGCTTAAGACTTCTGTTTTGTACTGCATTTGGGCCTTAGTTTTTGCTGCTTGTTATCTTTATTGCTGTTTTATTACCTTGTGTTTTTATATTATTGTATTGATTGTTTTTATGTTTGATTGATGTTGTAAGCTATCCTGGTTCCTTTTTAGTAAGGAGAATGATGCTGCTATCCTCCTTATAATGCAAATGGTAAACTGTCTTTTTTAACGGCTTTTGGTAAGCAATGGGAAAATGTTGTATTGCTTCCTTGCAGTCTGATTGCTTCCTTGCAGTCTGATACTGAACTGCATTATTTAACCTCTCACCTGATAATAGAAGTGTTGGTATAGTGAAGGCCAAAAATTTGTTGTGGTGATTTAATCATTCATTAGTTAGGATTTAAAATCTGATTTTAATGGTTGGTAAGGGATTTTAATGCTGATAACATTCTGGATTTAGGCAATGTGTTTGAATTTTTTTAAGAAGCACATTTCTGTTGCTTGGCCAGTTCCATCCACTCCTTCCCTTTTAGATAACTTACGGCCCAATCCTATGGGCCTGCTGCATCGCCAGAAGGATCTGCATCTCCAGAAACGTTCTGGCAGCACAACGTGCTTTATGGCGGTCTCAAAACGTGAAGTGCCATAGAGCACAGCCTGGACCGAGATGGAGTGGGTGTGTGTGTCAAGGGCAGAAGGAAGCAGATATTGGCGGCAGCAGCTCCACAGATCTCCACAGATATCCGATCTCCCTTCCCAGCCTTGATCCACCTACTCCACTCAGACTTGCGCCAGCAAAATCACTGGCACAGGTTCAAGTAGACCCATCAGGGTAATGGAGGCTTAATCCTGGGCAAGAGAACAAAAGTTCCCTTAACTGGAGGAGACCTCCGTGATTCCTGCAGGATGCAGCGTGTGCTCCAGTGGCACAACCGCATCGGCGGGGGGTGGATTTGGGATAGGATTGAGCTGTTAATCTGTATATAGCAAATCCCTGTGCAATTTGTTGGAATGTAATATCAAGCTGGGGTCACTTCTGTTGCTTAGAAAAATGTTGATATCTAACTTTCTTTATGGATATCGGCCTTTCAACACTTGCATTGCATTTTTTTTAATTTGGTGTTTCTTATTGTTGTATACATTTTACAATATTGCATTCTCTCTAGTAGAGTTGCCAGCCTTTATTGACTCTGCTTCTATGCCTCTTAAAAGCAGCCTCTTAAAAGCAGCCTCATGACAAGTAGAAAATAAGACAGTGACGCCTTTAATTTTCAGAAAAGTAAGAGATGAGGGATGTCAAAGCAGAGCTTTTCTTTTAGCATTTTGAGTATTTTTTAAGGAAACAAATTAGGAAGGCATGTATTGTTCACACCTGTTTTAACAGTAGGAGTATATAACAAAGTATTGTGTACCATTCCATTGAAGCTGTGTGCAGATATTTGAGGGCTCTTCCTGACTGCTTCCTCCAGTAAAAGTGACTGTATTATCTGTGGCAGACAATTATCCTGTGAATGGGAAAAAATGGTTCCCTCTCTCTCATAATGTTTGCATCAGTTAACTAAACACAAGGCAGTGTGGCATTCCTTTTTGGCCTTTGTTTAACTCTCTGCTCCTGGTGAGTGGAAATGGTCATTAGTGAAGTGGTAACTTACCAAGGTGTGCATCTTGCCACTTGGTAATCTGTGGTTGTCTAGTCAAGTGGTGAAGAGAACTTCAATGTTTCCAGGTGCAGACATCTGGCAAAACTCCTCTCACCATTTGACAATTTAACACAGAAAGTTTACCAAGTAATCACCTACACACTCTAGTAGATTAAAGATAAAGGTGTCCCTTGACATTTAAGTCCAGTTGTGTCCGACTCTAGGGTGCGGTGAGGTAAGCAACATTTGGGGACAGTTTTAAATTGATATCTACAATTAATATATTCATTCTGTCAGTATAAGAAAAGTATTCACGTTGAAAATTCTCCAGAACAGCTTATTATATAGCAATAGTTCTTGCATTTTAGGGAACCTTTTCCACATATTTCCCATGGAACCCTTCGGTATTCCTGAGGATCTTAGTTCAGCCTAGATAAAACCAGCATGCCTCTGGTCATGCATGGCAGGGGGATATTGGCAGTGGTGGGCAAGCTTGCTTTGAAGGAAGCTTATCCTTTATTACTGATCTTCTTGTGGAATCCTTAATAAACTGGGGTGGTTAGCATTCCTTAGTATAATGCAGTTTGGAAACTACCGTTCTGTTGTGACAAATTGTGTTCATATAATTGTATGCTCCTGCCAACCTAGCAGTTCAAAAGCATGCTAATGTGAGTAGATAAATAGGTACCGCTTGCGGGAAGGTAAACAGTGTTCCGTGTTTCAGCCGCACGCTACGCGCTGCGGCAAGGAGAGTCATGCCGGCCACATGACCAAGGAAGTGCCTTTGGACAACGCTGGCTCTTTGACTTCGTAGTGGGGATGAGCACCACACCCTAGAGTCGGACATGAATGACTGGACTTAAATTTCAAGAGATACTTTTACCTTTACGATAATTGTATGAGGATCTGAGAAGCAAAGTGTTCTAGCAAAATGTTTCATATTAGTTTACATGTTAAGTTGACCATGAATATATATATTGAATAGTTGACCATGAAAAAAAAAGTTAATGGCAAATTACACTAGTGATTACTTCATAGGGGAATAGAGGGATGGGGTGGACAGATGCAACAGGGACTCATTTATTCAGTGTATGTATTTCAATGCATGTACTGTGTATTCTTTTTCTACCTATTATCTTGGATCCAGAAATACAGGCCACTACGCCCTTTTTGCTTTCTTTAGAATATTAAAGCACTTAACATATGGTGAATATGACTATGTTTCCTTGTCCTGGATGTTTGACCAAGTGCAGCCTTGCAGTTTGTTTCAGTGGGTAGTATTGGATCCAATAGAGAAATACTGGCCTACAGCTGAATTCTCTCTCACACATACAATTCATGTTATTAAAAGAAACCGGTAACGGATGAATTTTAAAGCAATGTATTTGGAAATTGCTGCTATTGTTCTGCATATCAAATACGTTTATATAGCAAGCACGTACTGTCACAGGGGAATTTATATGGAGTTTGTATATTATTGACTGCAGTTTTTTTGTATGCTACCTTTGGCAAGCTTTGCACTTTTATAATAGGTAAATCTTAGTAAGTATCGGAGCAGATGAATATTGTTATGAATATGGCAACTTTACCTTCTTACAGCCCAATCCTGTGTAACTCGTGCACCGTTGTAACAGTAGACCAACTGGTGTTAGTGCACTTATGCCAGTATAACTTACGGTATGCCGACGGACGCAGGATGGACACTGGCGTAACCCCCTTGGACGCCGCGCATGCGCAGTTCGGACACGGGACTGATGCCAGCGCAACTCCGCCGGCGCAGGGGGCATTCTGGGGGTGTTGCACTGGCGTCCAAACTACCTCCAAACTGAGCGTGCGTGGTATCCGAGGGGGCCCTGCGTACGAGGGGGTTGTCTGCCCTGCATACGGCAAGTTACACTGGCATAAGTGCACTTACACCGGTGGATCTACTGTTACAACGGTGCAAGAGTTACACAGGATTGGGTTGTTAATCATACATTGCAGTTTCCTATACTGTCTTGTCAATCTGTTATCCTGTTTTCTAAAACCTGCGTACTTGTAAGTCACTCCCACTTAAAATCCATGGGACTTTTGAAAAAACAGAATTGGCTACAAGTGTTTGTGGCTTTTAAATATCCAGGTTCTCTCTGGAAGTCTGACAAAGGAATGCTTGTTCCCTGGAACAATTTGCTAGAACAGTGTTTCTCAAACTGTGGGTCGGGACCCACTTGGTGGGTCACAACCTGATTTCTGGTGGGTCCCAGGTGATGGAAGGATCAGATAAGGAATTGCCACAAGCCCTGAGGTTATTCAAAAATCAGATAGCTGCTAACTGCCCTTCAAAGAGCTGAAGTTTTCAAGATAGCTGCTAATTACCCTGCAAGATGCTGAGCTCCTTACTTATAAATAAATTTATTTATTTATTTCTAGATCACCTGTTTTTAAAGTCTCGTAAAGCTAGGTGGGTCCTGATAGATAGGCTTACCATAGTTCCGGTTCTGGCCGGGACAGTTGCGGTTCGGGAGCCCAAATCCCGGGCTCCTGGCCGGTCTCCTCATTGTCCCGGCCACGCTGCGTCTTAGGCGCGAGGCTAGAAGCACTTTGAAAACATCCAAGTTCACTCGGGCCGTTTTGGAGCGCTTCCAGCTTCGCATGAGTACGCAACGAGGCTGGAAGCTCTCTGAAACAGCCTGAGTGAACTCGGGCCGTTACAGATAGCTTCTAGCCTTGCGCGAGTATGCAATGAGCTTCTAGCCTCGCGCAGGTGTGCATGAGGCTGGAAGGTATCGGAAAGCTCCCGAGTGTTTCTACTGTCACGCGAGTGTGCAACGGAGGCTAGAAGCACTTGGAAAGGTCCCAAGTTCTCTCGGACGCTTTCTGAGACCTTCCAGCCTCGCGCAGGTGCGTAAGGTTGGGACAAAGGCCCCAGTCCCAGCCCGGCCATGTCCCGGCCAACATCGCTTCCGCCCCCCTCCCTCCATTGGGGGGGGATTTGGTAGGCCTACTGATAGAGTGTCATTTTAAAAAGTGGGTCCCGGTGCCAAAAAGTTTGAGAACCACTTTGCTAGAAAATTGACACTGGACATAAAGGGAGTGCTTTTTTTCTTTGTGATTCTCAAATATGTTTATAATGCTCATTGTGTGTATATCAGGCGATGAGTTTTTCATCATTATTTCAAACAAGGAGAGAGAAATGTGTGTACAATATCCTTTCACTCCAAACTGGCTTTTGGAGGCAGCCAAGGAGGCAAGCTTTCCCCAAGGCTTGTCCAAAACTGGGAAATTTTATCCAGCTGAGTGTCAGGATTGGAGGAGTAGAACCTTGTGCATGTCCATATGCTTTTCTCCTCCTGGGAGAGATTCTGCTGCTAGATTATTACTTGTACCATGTGCTGATTGCCTTAAATTTTTAATCATTGTGCTGCTTTAACGAGGAAATTATTTTACAGCTTAGTATTCTTTTCATTGTCCCTCACACTCTGCAGCCCTATATGCATGACTTCCCTCTGAAGTCTTGCACTATTGACTTCTTGACAACCTTCTGTTTTATACTGGTCCTTGAAATTCCATGCTTTCCAGCTGTTACGGCACCTCTTGAATTTGGAATTTATTGCCTGTGGAGGTTTGACATAACCTGTCTACTTCTATTTTAAAATCTAGACTTACCTTTGCATACTGTACAGAGCTATGGTTTTGTGGTTTTTTTTTCCTATGGCAGTACCTTAGAATGTTCTTTTGAGGAGTGCTTTATATAAGTGCACAATGCACAAGTGTGCTTAGTTGCAAACTATGGTGCATTATTGTGAAACTACTCCACTAAACTTGGAGAGTCAACATAGGTCTCATGGAGCTGGTTGAAACCTAGCAAAGGCAGGAGAATGGTGCTTGTATTACGGTACTTCATGTGTTCTGTGTATGATTGCAGAGGAATACAGTAAGGCAGACGTTCCCAACCTGTTGTACGTACGCGGACCGACCACTGGGGGTACACAGCAAGCTTGCCCTTATCAGCTGCTGCAATCAGCTCGGGCAGGTCAGGCTTGTAGCAGGAGTTTTAAAGACATGCTGCTAAGAGTTCGTTGGCTGAAGTACCGGCCTTGCCCGCACTCCAGCTGATCGACGATCGGAAAGCCAGTCAAGTTCTCAGTGCCTTTCCGATAGTCAGCTGGAGCGTGGGCGGGGCTGGCACTTCAGCCAACAAACTCTTAGCAGCTGACCAGCTCAAAGGCACTCTGCTCGTGAGCGCAATCATCCACTGGAGCGCAGGGCATGCTCCATGGCGACGTCTTGCGAGGCCGGCAGCCAGACCCGCTCTCTTCCTGAGTCTCCGGAAAAGATTGGGAGGAGACAGCAGCCTCGGGATGGAGAGATCCCCGCTGCACTGAGCAGAGGGGGCAAAATGTTTTTGATGACGGCAGCAGCAGCGGGGGCGAAATGGCACGGCGGCTGTGTACAAGAAGTGCCATGCCAGATCAGTCCAGCAGGATCAGTCCAGCAATCTGGCTTTGTTTCATAAGATCTGCTTTGGGCAAGCCGCGTGTAAGACTCATTAGGATAAAATATTTCTAAAAGGCACTGCATGAGCTGATTGCGTATCCTAGGTTTCAGAAAATAGGCACCTATGTGAAAATATGGCAAGACTAGGCAGCCCTTTTTGTCTGATCAAGCCTTCTGGATTTGGACTTTACACTCTCAGAACTTGGCGAACTCTCCTGTTGACATACTACAAATGACAATTAATATTAATTAATTTAGTTAATTAATTAATTAACTAATATAACTAAAATATAATTAACTAAAATATTTTCCCTGCAGGGGGTACTTCAGAAAATTTCACCGTGACAAAGGTTGGGAACCTCTGCAATAAGGGGATACAGTTTCCCTTGCTGCCTCACTCCCTTCAAATTTCCTCTTAAAATCCACAATCCACTTTTTCCATGACGTCTTGGGCACCATGTCTTAGTCCACAGTCAGTCCCCAATAGCCCAATCTAACTAACTTCCTATGCAGTGGGGCCTGGGTGGGCTATGCTGCGTCCTGCACAGGAATAACGGCGGTTGGAGGTCTCCGTGGGGTAAGGAGATAGTTGTCTCTTTGCCCTGGGGTTACCCCCAGCAACTGCCATGGTGCAACTCGAACCTGTGCAAGCTTGAGAGCTGGCGCAAGTCCACATTGCCCCATGTTGGTGGATCTGGCATGGGAGGGGGATAGGATGCAGCGTGCACCTGCACTGTCGATCCTGCCCCCCTCCCAGACCCGATCCATCCGCCCATCCCCTGGCCCGTTACACCACTCTCCTCCCTCCTCCAGCCCTCTTGAAACTTACCTTCTCCGGCCCTTGTTGGCCCTTCTGCCGGCATGCGCGGGTCAGTGCGGGCCTCCGCACCAGTGCCAGCAAGTGCTATGCTGTCACAAAACATTTTATGACACTTTTGTGACATCAAGCAGTGATGCAGTGTGCACGGTGTCTGTGCTAGTGTGAGTAGAATTGTGCCATAAGTTTCACAATGTATAGATGAAGCAGTTGTATATGTCTCCCTGTTTACCTCTTCCTCCGATTTTGTTGTTTCAATATGTAAGCCTCTTGGAGCAGGGAATGTCTTTTCACTTTGTTTAAGGCATTTTTACCCAAGGTTGTTTATATGCAACAGGAGTTAAATGTGTACACCTGTGGGCTGGGAGGAAATGGGTTTAAAGCACCATGTACATTGATATTTAAATAAATAATACCTTTTAACCTTCTTCCACCCTGCTTCCGGGTGCTAAGACTGCCGGTAATGGTATGCAGTACCATCAAAAGCTCTGATGGATACTGTATCTCATTTGAAATAATTATTCTTTCAGGCCACTTTCTATCCATGTTTGTTCAGAAGTAAGCCCCACTTAGTTCAATGGGGCTAATTCCCAAGTAAGTGTGCATAGCATTATAACTTTGGTTTTAGTTTTAGTAGCTGTGCTATATCCTAACAATTAATGATGTATACATATCTTATGTCAGATTGCGAAATAACACTTGGGCAGTGTGGTCTGGTTGTTCACTGTTCCTTCTACTTCCAACTTCCCAGCTTTTCTTGCGGCCCAATCCTATGGGCGCGTTATCCCGGCGGAACGTATGTTCCACCGGCATAATGTGTTTTACAAAAGTCACAAATGCAACTGTGCCAGTAAGCGACGCGTGGCCTAGCCGCTACCACTAACGGCAAGCGGCCAGGTCCATGCTCCAATAGACTGGGGACGTGTGCTGGTGCAGGAAAGGCTGCGCAAGGGGTGGAATGGGGCGGGGGGTAGAGGGTGGGTGGAACAGTGAGGAGATGGGGTGGAGTCGAGGGCAGATCGAGCCCATGAAATGGGAAGGTTCGGTGTCAATGGCGCCTGCCGAATCTTAACTCCTTCCTGGGCCCGATCTGCCTTTACGGATCAATGCGGATTTATTCCAGCAATATTGCTGGCGCAGGTCTAAGCTGACCCATGGTGGCTGCTGGGGCTTACCCTGGGGCAAGGGAAACCCTAACCTTGCCCCAGTGTTCCATTACCCAAGGAGACCTCAACATGCTGAAACTCCCTCGTGGGATACAGTGGATACCATGTTGGCGCCACTGCATCGTCGTGCGGGGAATTAGTTAAGATTGGGCTGCCCCTCCTGGGAAGTTTCCTGTCTGATAGCCAAGCTGTGTGGTGCATTAAATGCATCATTAGCCTTGGTGTGCTTAACTTTGATTTACTAAATAACAGGTGTGAGGGGATCTGAATTGGGCCATGGGGTGGGGCTGAGCTGGATGGGGACCATTTAGGGGGCAAAGAGGCAAGACACCTCTCCCCCCCCCCCCGTATCACAATTTTCCCAGGGTAGATTCTTTTCCCTCTTCTAGCTGTTATTTACTAATAAAAAGTTAAACACATCAAGGTCAATAACATGTAGTTTGTCCCTGAGCCAAGCAATAAAAGCTATAGTCCCTTGTGCTGCCCCTACAAGAGGAGCTGAGCTGCCCCTACAAGAGGAGCTGAGCACAGGAAGCGACTAAGTACTATCTAGCAGAAAACAATGCAGAAGTCCTATGTCGGATAGGATTGCGTCCTGAGTAAGTTATACCTGAAAATAAGATGGATTTTGAGGTGTGTGTGCCAAATCCGACATTTATTTATTTCCCCCCGGGCGCCGCTTGCCCCCCCAGGCTTTTCCCGCACAACACTTACCTTTTGCGGCCCCGCGCGCACTCACCTCCTTTTCGACCTTACCCGGCTGGCGGCTGTTTCTGCGCATGTGCAGAAACAGCCAGGTTGAAAAGGAGTCGCGCCGAGGTGAGCGCACGATTCCTTTTCAACCCGGCTGTTTCTGCACATGCGCAGAAACAGCCGCCGGCTGGGTAAGGTCGAAAAGGAGTCACAGTCGCGCCAAGGTGAGCGGGGCCGCGCCGCCGGAGCCTCCGGTCGTCCGACTCGGACTCGGCGCCCCCCAGAAGCTGGCGCCAGGGGCCCTGAGCCACAGGGCCACCCATCTAACAACGCCACTGCCTGTGTAAATATACACAGCTGGCCTAAAGGGCCGCTGTATCCTAAACCCATTGCAGGCTGCCCTAGGGCTGCTAGGTTGCACCCTGGGAGAAGGGGACATTTGTCCCCTTCCCCGGGTGTAAGTGAGGCCTATGGGCCTCCTCAGATGTATACCAGGTCCAGACCTGGCATACATTCGGGGAGGTGGTGTAAGGCCAACCCAGCTGGGAAGGGTCTTAGGGTATCAGCAGAGTGCGCCATTGATATCCCCACCCCCTGCCAGCCCAGGCCGGTCAATGGCCCCCCTCCTTCACCAGCCAGCCTACCCCACCTTGCGCCGAGCTGAGCCGCCTAGGCCTTACCTGGGTCATCCGGTGCAGGTTCTGTCCACCGGGGATGTGGGTGGTACGGCCTCTGCATCTGCACCGCTTTTACACCCAAGTCGTCACAAACGTGCTTTACGGCACGCACTTTGCCGCTCTAAAGTTAGTGATGATTGCGCCGTAAGTCTGTTACAGGAAGCCCAAAAAAGTATTGTGGCATCATTCAAGACCAGACAGATTTGCTGCGTAAGCTTTTTTTGGAGGTAACACAAACTGTTGTTCTGTGGAGCCTTGTATTCTGACTGTGCATATGTACACAGATAGCAGACACTGTTTTATTGTCCGTTTTTAACTCCTGCATGGTGAGCTCACTTTCTGCTCCGTCCTCTCAATTGCTAGATATTTGTATACCAGCAATTCCAATGCTGATAGAGCCATGAGTCTTGTCTCTCTCCCATGCTTTAGAAGGGCTGTCTGCTTTTTTAAAAACTCATGAATATGCTTATAATAAAGTGATCTTGTGTTGCCTTTTTAAAAAATAAAACGAAACATAATCACACTAAACAAGTTGCAAACCTACTCTGGGGAGGGCAGGAGAGATTGTGATGTCAGAGGAGCCGGCCAATCGGCACTATGCACAGCTGCCACTGGCAGAACAGGGTTTTTCCAAGCTTGACCCTCAGGAGGAATAGGTATGTTTGAGAATGTGTCCTATGCTTATAGAGCAGCTCTGCAGTTCCAGTAGCATATGCAGCCTTTGATTAGTGATTCCTAGTTTCATTTATATGAAGAAACCTTCCTGTTCAAGGCAATGTAGTGCAAAGAGCAGGGTGATTAATTGTTGAGATGTGAGTTTACTGAAACTCCAACAGTATCAGTCACTGACAGGTACTGATTTTGTACTGACAGGTACAACTTTGATTTTTTTCCATAATCTTTAACTACTTATTTGAAATGCAAGGAATTTGAATATTTCCAATTTCTTCTTTATAAACTATGTTCTTGTTCTCGTAGTCGCAGTTTCAGAAATCAAATGAAAATAATAGCAAATCAACTAAGGCTACAATTCTGTACACTTTTTCCTGGGAGTAAGTCCCAATTAACATAATGGAACTTATTTCTGAGTAGACATGCACATGCTGTTAATTTTGGTTAATAGTGTGCTTGTCTCAAAAGTGACTTTTCAGCATTAGGAATTAGTACTCTCAAAATCGCTTGCATTGTGTAGCCAAATGATATACAATGGGCCCCCACTTAACGCATTGCTTTTTGGTGATTTATTCCAAGACCTTGGAAATTGAAGTTTCTGCCACAGAACTATTTCCTTCTCTAAAGGTGATTTAAAAAGGTGCCTACATCACTCTTTAGGGGCCATGATTATCAGTTTACACAATGTTGTAATTATAAAACACAAATTACAAAGCTCTATCCTTCCCTCAGTACACACAGCCAGTACACACAGATGTTAAAAACACCTCTATGGACTGATGTGACACTACCTAGAAGGCTTGTATTTGCATCAGTGTTCGCATCTGCTATATCCTTCCTCCACACATACAGCTGCAGTGTTAAAAATACTGCTATTGGCTGAGATGCTACCAAACACTTGCATTTGCATCACTGATTGGCTTATCTATAGGCCCAAAGGTCCTATTGGCAACAATCCTGAGCCCATTGTAAAGCAAATTAACATCCATTGTAAAGTGATTTGATCATAAACTGCACCTATTGTGATTTGGGTGTCCACTGTAATGACTTTAGATTAATATTAAAAGCAGATATAATATTCCTCTCACTGCATAATCCTCACGAACATGCTCCAAAGCATCGCAAATGTGCCGTGAAGCACGTTTGCAACGGCTCGGGAGTACAGAGGCCAGCAGCCCTCCACCACCCTCCAGATCCTGTGGCCGCCAACGAAGGTAAGTCCTGCACTGGTCAGTGCAGGGGGGCAGGGGCAGCCAGGGGAGTGGCCATTGGCTGGCCCAGGCTGGGAGGGGGAGGGGATATCAGCAGCGCGCTCTGCCGATATCCTATGCCCCTTCCCAGCCTGGGCTGGCCTTAGGCCGGAACTACACTGCACGAATCCCGGCGCGGAGGTGTCTTGCCCCTGCCTCTGCTCGCAGAGCTGGTCGGAGGAGTGTCTTCCCGCCTGTTGTCCCTCCTGCTGTCCCACCTTCTTAAGAAAGCGCAGCTGTGATTGGTTAAACACAAGCGCGCTCTGACTGAAAACCTTGCAGGTCTGCTCTTTACAGCGGGGCCGGTTTTTACTTTTTAACAACCCTGCCCTATGCATCTTGACGTAGTTGCAAAGGCAGCCGAGACAAAATCACCCACAAGCTTCACACGTTTCTCTCTATTTCGTTTTAACACACACGTTGAGGGGTTTCGGGTACTGCTCAACTTCCCATGCATCTCTGAATGAGTCAACATAGAGCAGTCGTAAGCAATATTTTGCTTTCAATCTATAATCGGTCTGCAGTGGAAATATTGTTCTGCTTTGCCTGTGCACACACAACAGACCGTTCCCTTGCTGCAAGCAACAAGCGAGCACCGAAACGCTTCCCCCCCCCCACACACTCACAAATCTCTCTGTTCCTAGTTCTGATTGACATGCAGCCACTCTCCTCCCCCCTCTCATCCGATTGGTAGGCTGTATTGCCTACGCGAAGCCGCCCCTCAAAAGATGGCTAGGCACCATCCTTCCAGCTTTGTGTACGCGCCGGCATTCGGGAGCTCGCAGCTGCTCCGCTTGCTTCCGAAATGCTGTCAGAATCTCCACAAAGCGCCGGGATTCATGCAGTGTAGTTCCGGCCTTACTCCGCCTCCCCGAATGTATGCCAGGTCTGGATCTGGCGTACCCAGGCTCACGTACACCCAGGGAAGGGGACAAACGTCCCCTTCTCTCGAGGTGCAGCTTAGCAGCCCTGGGGCAGGCTGCAATCCGAGTAGGATACAGCGGCCGGCCCTTAGTCCAGCCGCATATATTTACACAGGATTGCGCTGCCAGTCTCCTAATTAAATTCCCTGTCTGCTCCTTTGTCAGTGAGCTCTAATGTGCTCTATCTATGAATATTTGTTTTAAAAGCATCAGAGACACTACCTCTGAATCAATTTAAACTGATGGGCATTTACCTGTGATGCCAAATGTAGACACTTTGCTTTTCCTTTGATAATACACCTAGAAATGTGTGTCTTTATGGAGTGAAGTGATGTATACTGACATTGTTTGTTAAAATACCTTAGAAGTAATTAGTGAGAAGATTCCTGCCACACTAGATAGACAATTAAAAAATAAACTGGGGTAAATGTTCAGTATTTTGTAACCACGGTGATCCTTCAGCCTAGAAATCAGAAAAACCGTTAATTATTCAGAAGGTCATGTCTTTACTGTCCAACGATTTTGTTTGAAGACAAAATGAAATAGCTGGTGCTCGGAGAAGTACCAAAGTAGTAACAATTGTGCAAAGCAGAATCCAACTGTCTCTGGTTCTTATTTCCTTGTTTGTTAAAGCTTCAAATCAGGAATTATGTTGAGGTCTTGAAAACCTTTTTAGCCCAGAACTAGGTGTATTAAACATTGATGTCCATGTGCTTACAGTACTTGTTAAGTGTAGAAAACAGAAAATTGTATCAATTGTATAACAGTTATTTTCATTGGAAAATGTCGTATCCCTCCTTTTTCCTAAAGAAAACTCTGGCAGATAATCAGTTGCTTTTTAATCTTGAATTTTCAACTGTGGAATTACTATCCACACAGCATATCAAGAGGCCTCTGCATCTGTCACGCCCCCTGTGACATCAACCTGTGACAGGTTGATTACCATTTATCCGGACATCCAAAATCCAGACTGTTCCGAAATTCAGACATTTTTGGGGCTATGATTTTTTTTTTTACTTTTTCCCAGCACCTGGCTGACATAACGCAAGGCATGCTGTGGCACAAAATTATTAAAAAATATTGTATAAAATTACTTTCAGGCTATGTGTATAAGGTGTATATGAGACATAAATGAATTTCATGTTTAGGCTGGGTCCCATCCCCAAGATCTCATATTTATGCAAATATTCCAAAATCCAGACAACTTCCTGTCCCAAGCAGTCCAGATAAGGGATATTCAACGTGTGTGTGTGTGTGTGTGTGTGTGTGTGTGTGTGTGTGTGTGTATTCTACATAGCAAAATGTCTCTTAGTTTACCATACCTCTTGTAATAAGGCAGCTGGTGCTTATTCATTATTTCTAAGAAAATGACACCACAGTCTGCTTAGATTCTGTTCTTTTTTGTAATTGTAACATATTGGAAAACTCTCCTGGCAAGCTTATTTTGAAATTGTTAACCAAGCATTTGTTTTGTGTCAACTGTGGAGACACTGTACTTTGGGAGATTAGTTAACTGCCTTTTAAAGGTATTGCAGATGAATATGAATTAGCAAAGAACTGTACTTAAGAATTTTACAGTTCTTGAATGAATGTACAGCAAGCAACTGTACTTAAGAATGGACAACATTTTACCAAATTCATTTGACCAATATATAAGCCATCTTTGTATACTTTATATTATCAAGAGCTTTGAAGAGAACACTGGTCTAAATGAATAAATTAGAACTTTTTAACTTTATCTCACTCACTCTGTTCCTCCTAAGAGTACCATGCCTCATTTCTAGTGTAGCATCTTGGTAGAAAACTTACAAAGATAATGTAAAACAAATCATGAAACATACTTTGAAGGGAGCCTGGTTACCATGATGTTTTTAACCATGAATAGTATTTGAAGCAGCACCAGGATTTTTTTTTGATTTTTTTTTTGGGGGGGGGAGGCTAAATTTATGCTCTAACCTTGCTGGTGCTTGTTTCTAATTAAGTGCACAAGCAATCTGGGTTATGCTCTTTGGACATGTCATTGGTGCTGCTCACAGTTCTGTAAGGTGAAGCATTTCAATGGAAAATGTTTGCTCATTAATTTGTATTTTGGAATTTTACTAATTACTCTTTTAAGGAATGTTACTATCAAAGTCTTGCTTATTTGTCAGGCTTGAGGATTTCAACAACACCATTAATATTAAACTGTGCCAATCATTTTACACAAGACATGAGATGCAAAATGGTAACATCCATAAAATTAAATTCTGACATTCCATGTCTGAGCTTTTTCAGAAACTACAATATACAACGAAAAACCAAGCAGAAACTACAATATACAACGAAAAACCAACCACAAAGTACAAGCATTAAAGAAAAAACAACCAGAAATGCAAACCCAAACCAGAAACCCAAACGGAAAATCAAAAATTCACCTTTTTCAATTAATTGAAGAAGGGGGCGCGAAGCGCGGCTGGAATTTTTAAATAAATAAATAATTAAGTAAAGGGGGTGCGAAGCGCCCCCTTTTGTATTTTTAAATAAATAATCTTTATATTAAAAAATATATTTAAAAAAATGCTTACCTGGTCGCTGGTCGTCCTCGCGCTGCTGTTGCTGCTGCTGGGGCCGCGGCAAGCAGGCTGGGGCCGCGGCAAGCAGGCACTGGGAGAAGTACAGCCTACTTGCCCAGGCAGCGCGAGCCTCCGGCAGGCTCGCGCAACACGGGCAAGCAGGCTGTGCTTCTCCTGGTGCTGCTGTGAGACCAGGCTGGTCTCGCAGCGGCACCGGGAGAAGCACAGCCTGCTTGCCCGCATTGTGCGAGCCTGCCGGAGGCTCGCGCCGCCCGGGCAAGCAGGCTGGCCCGGTCTCCCAGCGGCACCGCATCTTTGTCGGTGAGAGAGCGGGCGGACAACACCCGTTCGCCGCGCCGCCATCTTTTTGTATTTTAAACTTACCGGGCAGCATCTTGGATCACGAAATCTCGCGTGATCCAAGATGTCGGCGCCCAAATCTCGTGAGGGCATCCCTCTCGAGATTTGGGCGCCAACATCTTGGATCACGCGAGATTTCGTGATCCAAGATGCTGCCCGGTAAGTTTAAAATACAAAAAAAAGATGGCGGCGCCCATTCGTCCCCCGGGACCGGACCGGAAATCGAGCCCGATTTCCAGGACTGTCCCGGCGAAACCGGGACGAATGGTAAGCCTATTTAGATGCAACGTAGTACAACAGCTGTTAATTACCTTCTTTAATGGTAAGAAAGTAAAGTTTTTATAGCATCTTTAAAAAACAAGTGTTGTGATTTATTTTTAAATGGTTTGTGCTGCCCCAGGGATTCAGTCTGAGCAATTTTATATAGACATACATAGATTCTGTTCTCTAAACAGCTCATTCTTAAGCTAGCTGTCCTCATGCAGACAGTATTAGGGTAGTTGGTGTGTAGTATTAGTATTAGGGTGTGGGAAGGGTTAGTCCTACTGAAATGGCAGTAGATAATGTGATAGTGGTGAATCTGTCAGACATTTTGTCCTTAAAATGGTATGTGGCAAGAAGGAAGGGACCTTGTGCCACCTAATATTAAATTATATTATGTGACTTTTGAATTGCAGTTCTTGGTGAAATGGCATTCAGGGACACAACAAAAGAGGGCAGCTGAGGGAGCTGGAGCAATATTGTTTTAGGACACTGTTGTTCTAGGTCTTGTGGTCTGGGGACCGTAAAAATACAGAATATCACACTTAGCAGATATTGGCAGAGTTAATGAAAATATGGAAGCAATGGAAAATTAAGTCCAGATTTATCTCCTTTAGTGGGTGTATTTGTATGTAGGTGATCTTATTAATGTGAATTAAGAGTTAGGCAAAAACTGACTCCAATAATGCTGTGCAATCTTTGGGTCCGAGGCAGTTTTTGTGTTTATCGAGACAAGCAAGGTTGGGGAGTTCTTCTGTTTTGATATTTCCAAGTTTGACTATCTCCAGCAAAAATTAAGATACAGCCCTCTGAGAGAGAAAACGCTGTGTTTTGAATACTAGATTCTTTGTAAAAGAATAAATGGGGCAATGTCTAGATTCTAGACTCTAGAACATATAAGATGTTAGATATCGGAGCAGTGCAGGTTACATAGTGTGCGTAGGGGAAAGAAATCTGGGATCTCGGTAGAGGAACTTGTCTGGACAGAATTGTGGATACACATCAAATTTGTCTATAATACCCTTAAAATGCTTCTTATAATGGTCTATCCAGATGGTATCTTACTCAATGCAAGCAGAAGTGTATAAGTTGGTTGGGTACAGGCTTGTGTTGGAGGGGATGTGGCATGAGAGGAACATGTATACGTATGTGGTGAGGTAGTTTTCAAACTAAAACGTTACTGGTAGGGAATCTTGAAAATGGTTACCCAATTAATGGAACATAATTTGATACATGTCCTGGAAGTATTACTTTTGGGTCCTTTTTTGGGGGGGGGGGATAGTTCTAGTCTTGAAAGAAAAACTGATGAAGAATGTGTTTAATGTCTCCAAGAATTTTTATTGTCAAAATGTGGAAGAATCGGAATGTACCTAACGTAAATAACTTTATTGAGACTGTGGGAAATGGCAACAGTGAAAAAACTGACATGTTACATTGATAACAAACAAAAATATGAAAACAGATTCTTGCCAGACTGCTCCTTATTTTTAGATTTTTTGAAAAAAATATGCAATTAGTTACAAGTTTTTAAATAATGATGGTGATATACAAGTTTTGTTTTTGTATATGATACTTTAAGTGGTCTTTGAAAATGCATACAGTAATGTCTCAGTGCTGGGGATCCATTCCTGGAAAGCCAAACCCTGTCTGAAACAGTGCAATAGGAAACATCATTAGTGGAAATGGGAGCCAGTTGGCCCTGCCCTACACAGGATGCATTGCTCCCATTGGCTTCGATGGTTGTCAGTTAACCTGGGATGAAGAGTCCTGTAGCAAGTCAGCATTGTGGGAGGTATTACTGTATTTATATTAAAAACAAAAAACAACGAGAGCTGTTAAGGAGCTCTTGCACATTAGTTAGAAATGTTTGATTTTTGTTTCTCCCTGCGGGTAATGTAGATCTTTTTCCTTTGGTTGATTTGATTATTGGTTGTGTCTTAACAATTTAAATCTTACACCCTAGTTGGAAATATAAGGTTTTTTCTTTTGTTTTTGTTTGCTTGTTTCTCTTTGTAAATAGCTTAAATCTCACCCCCATATAAATGATATGTTGCAATAGGAGGGGACATACCTGACTGCAGGAGCGGGTGCAATAATGGAATTTGCTTAACCCTCTCTGTTCTGCTTCCCATAGCACATCTGGCTTGTAAAATGAATTTAAATTATCTTGACTTTCAGACTATGTTCATTTTTCTGATGAAAAGCTCTCAACATGTGTAAGCAGAGTTTTCTTCTTGTAATAGTTATAAAAGTGTTCATTCTTTAAAGGAAAGGCATTCCAGGATTTAATCTGGGCCATCTTGTACTCAAATCGAGAATTGTGTCCATAGACCAACAGGCCTCACACAAGGTGCCCCCTTTCTCTCCTAATAAAGTGCAGGCTTCTACATCCCTGGTGCTCAAGCTCTTGGCCAAAAGAGGGCACTGAATCCTCTGAAGCTCAAACCAGGATCTTTACGAGTTGCCCCTGCCTTAGTTGCTGCTGTGAATCTTTCCCTGGTGAGGTACAGTAAATGCCCCCTTTCTTCCCCATATTAGCTGTCAATCAGCAATGGTAGCTAAGAGCTTGCTGAGCATGATGGCAACCTGAAAAGGAAAACAATTATCCAGACTGTCAATCTGGAAACAGTAGCCCATATTCAAAACGTCTGAGAAACACTGAGCTAAAGTTAATGTCGATGCAGATTTCAGCCTGTAATACAGTAGTTATTTCAGCAGGAAAGCCTAGATTATGTTTAATGAGCTTTATGGTTACACTTTTAGCTCTATGCCACTGTTAAGTTCTGTGCACAGCAGGATTGTGATTTTGCCAACAGTAGGAGTCTTCATATTTGTATAGGGGTGCTCTGTGCATGCAGACTAATATGCAAGCATGAAGTCAAGCCTGTAAATGTAAGGTGGGGTGGGTATGCCAAAACATGGTTTGAACATCTGCTTAGAATATTGTACTGACAGTCTCCTAAAGGTATCAACTTTTTCCTCCGTGTCAATACCATTAACTACTTTTAAGAAAAATAAAACTCTTCAGGGCACAACCAGCGGTGTATTATCCATAACAGGGGTTCTCAACCTTTGGAGGCCTGGGTACCCCCTATCACTGTCCAATTTTCTGAAGTATCCCCTGCTAATTAACTGCTGATTAATCAATTAATTAGGTAATTAATCGTTAAATTAAAGTACTAAAACAATTTTAAATGAAAAATGTCTTATTTAACTCTCTCCGTGAGTGTGAGAGAAAGATCTCTTTTTTTTTTTTTTCAGGTCACACTTCCCAAAATCAGCTCCTCCCCACCCCACCAAAGTACATTTTCCAAAGTGTAAGCCCAAAATCAGAGAGATGGAAGGGCTCCGAAAATAATTACAATTTAAAATCCATGATAACAATTAGCTGCTGATGGGGCAGATAAGGGGCAGGGCTTGGCGTACCCCCAGCAAGAGGTCCACGTACCCCTAGGGGTACCCGTACCACAGGTTGAGAACCTCTGATCTATAAGACTGACTAGGCTTCAGCCTAGGGGCCTCGCAGGGACAGGGACCTGCGTGAATGTCCCGGAAAGCTGTAGTTGGGTGAAGGATTGAAGTGCTGGAGGGCCCCCCCTCCCGAAATACCTGAAAGCCTAGGGTTAATATACCCGTGGGCACAGCTCCATGAAAGCAAGGGCATTTAGCAAAGATGCATTTCTTTTAGGCTGCCTTCTTCTCTAAAGTACACTTGACTAAGTGGAACATAAAAAAGTGTGCTGGTTTAACTTCTGTCTGCATTTGACGCTGTCTCCTAAAAGCCCTCGGAAAGCTTGTCTATTTGGAGAAAACGTAGCTGAGACACACGGGAGCATTTTACAAGTTTAACAACTGGCTAACCTTCAGGATATCTCCCTGAATTTACCTTCTTTGGGTTTGTTATACAGTATTCCAGACTTTGACTTAATTTTTTATGTCTGATTTAGCAGAATATTGTATTGTACTGTCAGCTGAGGAACTCCTGAGTGTGTTGTCCTAAATAATTGAATATCTCAATCCTGACTTGGAGCTGGTGTAGTGCCATGCATTAGGGGCCCTTTAAATGTTACCCTAGCCATGAACGATTGCTTTTTTCAGAGCAGGTCTTATGCCATTGGGGTATGTTTAAATACCCAACTATGAGGGTCTTTCTGACAGACCTGGCATACCCCTCTCTTGACAGGGTGTTGATTCTATGGTTGAAACTTGTTGTTAGACTCTGTCCATTGTTTGGTTAAACATACAGATAACATACAGTAACTAAACTTTTATTTGTTATGGTCTTGTTTTTTTTAAATTGATATAACATGTTGGTTCCCATATAAATCTTTATAGTAATCCACAAGCAACATCAAAATTCTTTCAGAAATACATACTGGCACATATTAAAAAAAAATGTCCATAATACAGTTGAGGACATTGGGAGTTCTTTAGCACTTTGGTCATAGCCAGTGGAAAATTTACCATTGTCTAAACATAAATCATACATAAAAACTTCATACAATATACAAACCACACACAACAAAAGAATTGCTATAAATTAAAACCCCACCACTTTTTGAATGGTCTTGTCACTGCTTCTTGTAAGCAGAAAGTTGGCTTTCTGTAAAACTGAGGCTGCAGTCCTATACACACCTTCCATGCAGTAAGCCCCACTAAACACAGTAGGACTTATTTCTGAGTAGACATTCATTAGCATTGCACTGTGAGATGCTTGCCCTTTCAGCAACTCTGGGAGAGGTTTATTTTTAACTTTGTCTCCACTGTGCAGGATCTGCTTGCAGAAAAGCAGCTCCCCAGGTGGCTAGGGCAACATTCAAAGGGTCCCTTAGTCATTACAAAATGTATCTCTTGCTGTGCAACTTCCAAGATACAGCATGAAGAAGACAATGTAAACAACATAGCTTACTACGCACACATTGAGTAATGGTAAGTCTGAAGCAGAATTTGTGCTTGGCTGTATTGAAGGTTCACAGATTTGCATGTTACCATAGTATAGTACTGTACACCATGTGTAGTTTTCTGTAATTCCCCTACCTAAGCTAAGGGAAAGGACAAACTGCTATAGGATCTGTTATAGTGCTGTGATTATCAGATCAATCATGACCCATGCCTTATTTTAATTTTATCCATTGGCCCACACCACTCATATCATATGTATATTAGTTTCCTGTCAGCACCTGCTCTGAATCCTCTGGCCAAACTCTGTTGTTTCCTTGGCAAGGTCACCTTTCTGTTGCTCTTGGCTGTACTGTATCTCCCTTTTTCAGTGTCCTATATCTGAATGAAATACCCCGACTTCATTCTTAGGGCAGGCAACAGTTTGCTGGCAGTGATGCAGTTGGCTGCTTTTCATGAAATTCTTTCAAGGGAAAATGCTAAGAAAATGGTAGGGTTATTTAATCAACAAGCAAGTAGGAGACTGGCACCCATGTCATTGAACCCATGGCACTGAACTTCAAAATGTGGGTAATGCTTCTGGGAGTATTCCACCACAGGGAACATAGATACCAAACAGCGAATAATGGCTTGTTCACATTGTTCAGTACAATGTTGGAGTCTCAGTACAATGGCAAACGGGCTTATATATTGTGCATGACTATTTCAAACAAAGCTGGACCTGGGTGTCTTTAGATTTCTGAATTTGAACATAATGGCAAACTGTAATTAATGCAAACTGATCTTGTATCTTGGTTTGACGGGCCTACTGTTACCAGAAATGCTTTTTTAAGTCATGTGTAACGTGCACACACAGGGGAAATACAAGCAACTTCCTATGCAGCGATCTTATGTAGTGGCCAGTGGCACAGCAGTGTACTTTTGGTAGGGAAAGAGGGAGGAGTGGATGAAAGGTGCAACAAGGGATTTATTTTAGTGGTTTAAAAAGTGATTTTTTTAAAAGTCCGTTTTTCTTTATCACTGTTGTTGCTTTGTTAGCAGATCGGGATCTGCTAAGCAGTGCCTAGCTAAACTTGCTCATTCTCTCTCTGTGAATGAGCCCATCCATCTAGCCGCATTGCTGGGGCTACTGTGCAGCAGGTGCTAGCTTAAGCCCGAGGCACACCACCCACAGTTCACGTGCGTCACAGAAGGTGCGTCCGGCTGCACGTGCGTTTTTGTGGTATGACATGCCTTCATTGCGGCCGCCGGAAGCCATGGATGCCTCCCCTGGACAATGCCCAGATTTCAGTGCATTTTTCGCGTTGCGTGACGCACCCTGAGCGACAGGCATTGAAATGTGCGAGGTGTGCCTCGGGCTTTAGCCGTTGTCATGCAGTCCTTCCTCTGCACCCCAACTGTTTGCCTCATTATGGCAGCAGTGAATTCTTGATCACATTTGCTGTTGTTTTGTTAGCAGATAGGGGTCCCTCCTCCACACAGGCAGGTTGTGGCCAGTGAAGGGTTTGCCCCCCTCCCAAGCCCAAGGAGTTGGAGAGTGAGCATTTAAGATCTACCGTCCCCTATGTGCATACATCAAAACTATATATTGTCCTCAGATTAGTCGTCAAAAAACGGCATGGTTAGGCGTTTCTGAACAAATAGACTTAGAAACTTGGCCACCTGCCTGGTACGTGTCTCAACATTCCCTGCTAATAGATATTGGATAGCATCGTTATCTGACTGACACATTATATCTGACAGCAATGGTTTAAGAAATTGGGCACGCAAATCTTGAAACCAGGTACAGTGGAGCAAGATATGGGGTAGGGATTCCAGCCCCCCTAAGTTACAAGTGCAACGGCGTTCCTCAGCAGGCAGGCCTCTAAATCTGCCTAGTAGAACTTTAGAGGGCAGAGCATTACAGTGTGCTAGTGTAAATGCTCGCCTTTCTTGAGAACTGTCTAAAAAGAGCAGATACCTAGGTCTGCTGCCATAGTTGATCAGTAGTTGAAAGTTCAGTGGGGAGCAGATTCTATATGCTGCTGCCAGGGTCTCCTGCCTATCTATATCCACCAACCTAGTGAGTATTATCTTCCAAGCTGTTGCCAATGATCCAGCCCCCAATAGATCGACTGACAGGCCCAGTTTTTGGATTTTTTTTATAGTACAAAGCCAGGCCAGGAGTAATTATTAAATATTTTGCTCTGTGTTATGTTTTTTGTTTGTGCTTGTGTGTGTTTCATGATATGCCAATAAAGGTTTTATATATATATATATATAAACAAAACAACAGCAAATGTGATCAAGAAAAACTTTGACTCTGTTTCAATGACAGAGCATCAGCATCAGAAGGAGAAACGCACAGGTGGGATTGTCAACCATCTCATCCTAGCAAGGTTCGTGTAGATAGCAAACTAGCAGTTGTCAGTGAGATCTGGCTTCACCAGTTATATCACTGTCTGTCATGGAGTTTGCAAAGCTATAGAGGTCTGTCTCAAACAAATAGGTTAGCAATAGAGAAACTGTTAGAGAAACAGCTAGAATCTTACTGATCACTGCTGCCAGGTCATGCTGTGGATTTCTCCAGTGACCTGCATGCCTGGTCATGTGGGTGGTCCTGTGTCCTCCTCTTCCCCTGTTGGAAAGCTGCCTGTGGAGTGCAAAGAGAGAGTAGCAAGACATAGGCACAAAGAGCATGGATTGAATTGCACAGTTATGATTATATGAGGGAGAGAGAGAGAGAGAGCGCGCTTCCACATGAGTGCATATGTTGTGGTGCCCTGTTAGTGAAAGTGCAGTACCTTTTCCTCCCTTGTTGGAGGTTGCAATGGAACTCTGTGTGAACAGATTATTCTGCCCCATGTGACAGTGCTGATCTCCTGAAAAACAAAAGGGCTCCAGATAAGTTTGACCAGTAGTAATAATGGTTAGAGTACCTGGCATTTACCAAGGGAGAGCAGAAACTCACTACTATTAGCTGCTGCTAAAAGGAAGGATTGGTTAGGCAATACAGTATGTGACACAGGGGTATTTGGCAGTATTGAAGTGGAGGAGTGGAGACATGAGACAGATATACCCCATCAATATGTCGTGGCACAGGATTCCCTTCCTCTTATTGCTTACCTGTGGGGTGAGCTGCCCTTGTTTCCCTGTTGGAGTGGAGGTTCCACTTGGGTGTTTGTGTGGCATCCTTCTGGGTCAGAATACCTGCAATAAGAATTCTGAAGGAACAAGTGTTAATAAAGTATCTTGCCATGTATGTTGTAAAGGCGGCACCCCGCGGCAGGCTGTTAGGACACTGCACATTAAAGGCAGACTTTGTACCAGGGCTGTGGACAGAGGCGAATCTAGGGCGCAGCAAGCGGAGCACCCGCTCTGGGCGCCATCGCCCGAAGGGTGCCCCACCCGCGAGTCGGACTCGAGTCCGAGTCCGACTCGGAGACTCGAGTCTCCGCCCCTTTTTCCCTCAGTAACAGCTGCCTTTTTCCCTCAGTAACAGTCTGAGCATGCGCAAAAAGAACGGTATAAATACCGTTCTCGCGCGGGCCTTCCTTAGAAGGCCCCGGGCAGCCGGCCGGGGAAGACGTCCCCGAGCCGGCTCTCCCGATTGAGGGGGGGAGGAGGGGGGTGCCGCCCCGCCCCTCCGGAGCGCGCTGCCCCGCCCCTCTGGAGCGCGCCGCGGCCTGTTGGCCGCGGCGATAGGAGCGCCAACCCCCTTACTCCAGGCGCCAACAGAGGCAGTGCGCGCCTCTGGCTGTGGAGTCCATACGCAAAACCTCCAGCTCAGACTCCACCCAAATTGCTTCTGACTCCCTCTCCATAGCCCTGCTCAGTTTAGGATATGGCTGCCACCAGCTCCTTCCCATACCACCCATGTCTCCACCCTGTTTTGGAGTCTACGCCAGCTGGAGTTGTGCCAGCGGTAAAGGTACTTTGGTGTAATGTTGTGCCCGGTGTCTGGGGCACATACGCTGGTGGGGCTGGAGCTGTGCCAGAGGGGCTTTGTCACTGCTGTTGCAGCTTTAGGGCCCAATCCTATCCAATTTTCCAGTGCTGATACAGCCACAATACAGCCCTGAGATAAGGGAACAAATGTTCCCTGAAGGCTGATCTACACGACAGCGGAGGGGCTCCGCCGTCGCCTCTGCCTGGCGCCTCCGCGCTGGAAGCGGGGGGAGAGTCTTCAAGCATGTTACCCCTCATGTTGTCCCTCCTTCCTAAGAACGCGCCGTTGTGATTGGTAGCTCTCTTCCCCCCCCTCTCTGTTATTGGTAGGCTGCAGCAGCTCCGCAAGCCACCTCCAAGCTCTGCCGTACGCCTCCAAAAAAATAGAGCACTCGACTTGGAGTACGCGGCAGTGGGGCGGAGGTCCGGCGGCTCCGCCGGATTACAAAAACGCTCCGCGACGCTGTCGTGTAGATCAGCCTTTACTTATGTTCCCTTACTTTGAGGAGGCCTCCGTGACTGCTCCCCCATCAGAGGATGCAGCGCATGCCCTGTTGGCACAGCTGCATCAGCAGTGGAAAGCTGGATAGAATTGGGCCTTTAGTTGCATTGGCATGCGAGGGCATATGCCATATGCTATAGTAGGGGTTCTCAACCTTCCCCCCCCCTCCGAGTACCACCTCTGGCACCACTCTTCCTCAGCATACCACCAGAAGGAACTGACGATGATGTCATCACCAGTTTCTTCTGGGTTTTTGGAACCCAGAAGGGCAGGAAGAAGGGTCAAGGCAGGCGGGAGAGCTCTTCTTGGCACTCCCGAGAGGCTCAACCAATGGCAAGAGCTTCTCGGGAGTGAAAACATGGCCGAAAAACACCGCGTCGGAGCAGGGTTCCGGCAGAACAGTGGTCTGCATACTGCCTCCGGTCAGCTGGAATACCACTAGTGGTACACATACCACCGGTTGAGAACCCCTGTCCTATAGAGCTCAGTCTGGCATTTCTGGGGTATAGAACTGGGCACCCATGCAGTTGAACACCACTAATGGGGATGGGGAAGACTCAGTGCTGCCATTGGGGAGTGAAGGGACCCCAAATTCTGTCGTTTCTATTAATTTGCTTCATGGCCAGGTTTGCATTCCTGTAGTTTCTGGCCTTATTTACTTTAGCAGCATCAGTGTACATGACACTTTACATAGCAACAGAAATGAAAAGTCAGGTCTCTGTCTTGAGGAGTTTGCAATCTAAATTTTGACATTGGAGAAAACAGCAAAGGGAGGGGACTAAAGGAAGGATAAAGAGATACGTATGTGAGCAAAAGGCATTACATGTCCTTTGACTGTATTTCAGTTGAAGATGACAATTAAGAGATGGAAGACTTGGGCTTCATGGCTTGTATTTTAGTTTCCTGGTGTGTTCCCTAGGTCTTGCTAAATTTTTCAGGATGTTTCTAGGTTTGTTTAATCTTGACCTTCTTGCGTGGCCCATATTGCTCCTGTTTGTTCATGGCCCTGGCCAGTTCAAGACACTAACCCCTTGCCTAGATAATCAGCATCTGGTTCCTCTTCTTCTCTCCCACCCCAGGTTCTATGTGATTCCTTTGTTCTTTGCTAAAATTCATGGAGAGTTCTTTAAAGTGACATATCTATTGAAATCTGCTTAGTGGGAGGCCAAAGACATGCAAATAGTGAGATTTCCCATGGGGCTAGATGTCGGAGAAGAAATTGGATTGCCTCTAGGACAAAAGGATTCTCCTGGAAAAGCTAGCTTGCACTTGTTGTGAGTACAGAACAATGTGAGGAATGATTCACTACATTCTCACAGCTGTTTTTGTGGTGGGTGGAAGCATTCCTCTTATCAGCAACTACCATCACAAGCACATCTGTAACTATTCATTTTGTGAAAGGATGATGAAAATGTATTCATTGTGCCCATATTGGCAATGTGAATGGTTTTTCTACTTCAGATAAGTTATTTATATCTTGTAAATTGTTTTTCATAAACTCTGCCCTTCCCCGCTCATTAACCTGAGGGTTTCTGTGTGTGTGTGTGTGTGTGTGTGTGTGTGTGTGTGTGTGTGTGTGTGTGTGTGTAATCTGTATTATAATTGCTTTGTATGTGCACAGATATATTCTAAAATAATATGGGAAGCAAAGTGGAATTCATGACAGAATTTTTCCATAAAGCCACTTTCTCTGTCATCCAAATTTAAAGTAATCCTAGATTTGCCAATTTTTGGTTGTTGTTTTTTTCCCCTTAGATTATGCTTTGCAATGTGATTGGCTGTTTGTTAGAAGTCGTAGAATCAATCAATGAAATAATTAACACACTCTATAGATTTATAAGGCATTATTGAATAAAGAAAAATCCAGATTGCCTTTTTCAATGTGATATTTCTTCATCTGGTGTGTTAATATTGTGGCTTCTGGTTAGCATTCTGTCCATCATTAAAAAATATGTTCTCTGCAGTAGTTTTTATGCTAGAAGAGCAATTCATGTTATAAACCTAAATGCATACGTGTTTATGTATGTTTCATAGGAATATTTTCTCTTTAGGGCTTTTATGCTGCATTGCCTTTTTCTGATGAAGATCTAAGTTGTAATTAAATTCTTCAAGAACGTTTGAAGCTCCTATTGATTGAAATGGGGATGTTCCAGCCTCTGGTCATTAAGTTGCGAGAATATTTAAATATGAATCGGTGAGTATTGTCTCCTGTGTTACGTTTCTGTGCGGCCTGTAATTTTTCTTCTTGACTCGCATGCGCATATATGACAGTTTAGCCTGAGCAAGCAGAACTCTTACCTCGTTGGCAACTGCAGAGGAAAGCATCCCATGAATTCAGGGAGCTAACAGACTCTGAATATATGTGGGCTCCATTCATTGCAGCCATTTTCTTTTATCTCCTTTATTCCTAAGTAGCATTAAATGTATAATTATATCCTGCTAATACTGTATCCTATGCTTTTAGTCATGTCACTGATTGAATTGCATTAAAGAGACCACTTACTATCTTTTTGTAGAATTTTGCTTAACATCCTTGACTTCAATAGGATAAAGATATTAAATTGTACAGGTAAGTACTTAAGAAACTTGTTGTTGTTTCAACTTCATGTTGGCAGACTCAGTTAAAAATATGTTTCCATTAATACTGCAGGTACAAACATAGACTGTAATAAAGCTACCTGCCAAGTGTGTGTTGACCAGATCTCAATAACTTCAGTAAATATAGAAAGTTAAGATTCAACAAAGTTTACAGTGTCCTGGAAATAACACTGACAAAGATGCTAGGCTTCTTAAAGGGCCATTGCAAAATAAGTAATGACGCAACCTAACAACAGATCAGCTTCTTACAACCCAAACCTATGCTAACTCCATGCAGTAGGGCTTCACGGCGCCCGCTGCATCTAGTGCTCGGATGCAGCAGGCCAGAGGTCTCCACAGGGCAAGGGAACGTTCATGCCCTTGCCCCATGTAGAGCCCCAGCTAGCCCTATGGGCCTACTCGGGTCTGCACCAGCTAAATAGCTAGCACAGACTCCAGGAGCGCAAGGAGGTAAGTAGGGCCTCCTCCACCTGTCCCACCCCCCTCCCTGTCCTGATCTGCCCACCCCCTGCCCTCCCTCCACCCTGTTATGCCCCCTCCCTTCCCTCCCCCAGCCCCCACGCACACTGGTGTGTTACTTACCCATACTTGTCATATTTAACTGCAGTGTTTTGCATGTTCTCATAGCTTCGGTTGATCTTAAAGAGCTAAATGTGCTAAATGAACACAATAGAAAATTGTTCTCTATAATGTATGTAATCTTATATCTGCATAATGTGATTTATTAATATAATTTCTTGTGCAGAATTTTGGATTTCTTTGTATGTAACAATTCCTGCCCTGCTCTGAATTTAAAGGTTGTGTGCAAACAAGACATTATTTGGTCAATGGGACCACTTTATAAGTGACACATTTGATCAAAAGAACAATAATCTCCCCATGGTTGAGATCTGGGAAAACTGTGAATTCACAACAAAAGCTTTGCACAGCACTGATAGGTGAGCACGTATGATGTTGCAAACTTGGCTACTCCCTATCTGAAACGATTTGGCGTCCCTTTTTTAAAGTTGATTTTGATCTGCTTAACTTTTAATAAATAAATAAATAAATAAATGCTTAAGTGTACATACAATGTTTGAAAAAAAAAAGTGTGTTGAGCAGGAGGGATAGCATTCCACACCTCCTCTTGGGCACCCCAAGGTCTTGGGCTGCCTCTGCATTCCTCCAAAAGAAATTGAGGAGCTTGTACTGACCAGAACATTAGTAAGATCTCTAGAGTTTGTCCAGTTCACTTATTTTTCATTTTTGTATAACGTATTAACAGCCCAATCCTGTGTAACTTTGTGCGGCTGACCTAAAGGGCCGGCTGCTGTATCCTAGGCCCATTGCGGCCTGCACCGGCACAGCTCAGGGGAGGCTTAGGCAGCTTAGGCAGGATTGCACTGTAAATTAGCAATACTCTGAAGAAAATTGTTATAGAATTTGAGTGTGTTTCTTTTAGCATATCAGTGACTTAATTCCTCTTCTGTCTACTTTGCAAGGTTAAAGCAGTGGCGCCTTATGTAAGACATGGATAGATGCAAACATGTTGGGCGGCTACGACTTGCCCAGGACCATTCTATTCTAAATCCCCAGAAGTGGCACTGCATGGACTGCAACACCACAGAATCCATTTGGGCTTGCTTGAAATGCTCCCATGTGGCCTGTGGAAGATATATTGAGGACCATGCGCTCAAACACTTTGAAGAGACCAGGCATCCTTTGGCTATGGAAGTTAATGATCTCTATGTGTTTTGTTACCTTTGTGAAGACTATGTATTAAATGATAATCCCGAGGGTGACTTGAAACTATTACGAAGTTCTCTGTCTGCCATTAAAAGTCAGAAGCATGATCCATCAGCAAGAAGTGGTCGGACGCTGCGGTCAATGGCTTTGGGGGAGGATGTGTGCAGCCATCAGAGGGCCCCTCAGGGACAGCCTCAGATGCTTACAGCTCTCTGGTATAGACGGCAATCATTGCTAGCAAAAGCTCTTCGGACCTGGTTTGATAAGAGTTCTAGAGGCCAGCTAAAACTAGAACAAAAGAAGCAAATGGAAGAACTGGAGAGGAAGAAGGAAGTAGCCAGGCAGCGGCGTCAAGAGATGAAGCGGAGGTTGTTGGAGGAACTGGCAAACACTCCTCCCAGAAAAAGTGCCAGGCTTTTGTCACACATTCGCAGAGAGAATCTGATTCCTCGGAAGTTTAGAGATATGGAAGCAAGTTCCCCTACCTCAAGACGAGTGCAGAGTAGCAAATTCAAACAGTTCTATTCCATCCGGCGTAAGCCCCTCATGACTCCTGGGGTGACTGGACTAAAAAACCTAGGAAATACATGTTACATGAATTCAATTCTGCAAGTATTAAGTCACCTCCAGAAGTTTAGAGAGTGTTTTTTGACGCTGGACCTTTGTGAAACTGAAGAACTCTTAGCTAAGACCGTGAATGGAAAGTCTAGAATGTCTGGAAAGCTGGTCAATGGGCCTGCTCCTACTGAGTCAGGAAGGAATGATCAGCTGGGTTCATATGGCAGGCAGAGCCTGCCAGCTGGCTTAAATGGCGGGTCCTCAATAAGCAAAAGTTTAGAACTAATACAGCCCAAGGAGCCAAGTTCAAAGCACATCTCCCTCTGTCATGAACTGCACACGCTTTTCAGAGTTATGTGGTCTGGGAAGTGGGCCTCAGTGTCTCCTTTTGCCATGCTGCACTCTGTGTGGAGTCTGATTCCAGCGTTTCGAGGTTATGACCAGCAGGATGCTCAGGAATTTCTCTGTGAATTGTTGGACAAAGTACAGCAGGAGCTGGAATCCGAAGGAACAAAACGTAGGATCCTCATCCCTTTTTCACAGAGGAAGCTCACGAAGCAGGTCCTGAAGGTGGTGAACACCATTTTTCATGGGCAGCTACTCAGTCAGGTATGCACACTACCCTAGCTTTCTTTCATCTTATCAGGGGACTCTTCTGGCACAGTGTTAATAGCCAAATATTTGTGTGTGTGTGTGTTGGACACAGGCAGGATCTGTTAATGTTTAAGAGAAAGTTGACATTTTTCAGCATATTCTTCCAATAGGCCAACCTACATATTGTGTGTAATTTTGCAATTCTTTTTCCCATTTTTTGTTGTAATGCAAAGGAACTGCACGTGGCTTAAAATGTTGGTGGGAGACGACTGCTTTAGCCTTTCCTTCCTGGCATTTATCCTCTCAAGATCACTCCCTCAGGGGCTTTTTTCAAATAGGAAAACTTGCTCTCCTTAGTGCAAACTTGCTTGATGCAAGAGCCACATACAATAAACTTCAGATGTTTGAGAGCCGCAATATTTAAGAATTTCAATTCTTAAATATACTTACCATGGACATTAAACTTATGTTTTAATCCAGTGGACTCTCAGTTTATACCTGGTAAATAATTATAAATCTTGAAAATTTCTTATTACCTTTTATATTAATTGTGATGCAAAAAGGAGCTCAACCAGCATATTTCTGAGAACCACACATTATATGTCGAACAGCCACATGTGGCTCAGGAGCTGCAGTTTGGCCACCCCTATTGTAGTGTCTATATTGAATTTAACTGGGAATATCTAAATGTGTCTCATATTTTAAAACGTTATTTTGTTTGGCAATGCATTCTGTCCCTCATAAACATGGTACCATTTCCCCCCTCTTCCTCCTAGTTTGCACTCTTGCCTATTTCCATATGCCTTATACAGGGTATGTTGTCAGCCAGTTGGAACTGTCTGGCAGGATATCCATTTAGACACCAAAAGACCCTTGTGTAAAGGAATTCCCTTATTGCCAAATAGCATTTTAATTATTATTTCAGACTGACCAAACTATATACTTCTCTAAAGAAGCACTGGTTTACACAAAATGTCAAACAATTCTTTGACATTACATGACCAAGCCTCCTACTTGTATGCTTCCTCCTCCCATCTTGCATTCTCAGACTTCCTTCTTGATTCCCTGGTTCATGATAAACCATAGTTTGTCATTGCATTCAGATGGGTAAACTGGCTTGCCCAACACTGCAACTTCGGGAGAGGATGTGAGGGTAGGAGAGACACTGTGAACCAAGGCTTGCTCATTCAGCATAAAGCCAGGGTTTGCCATTATATTTAAACTAGCCATATGTTTGCATTGTGCTTCTTTTTTCCTTAACAAGTTTGGTCTGGCAGCTTGAATAGAGCACTTCTTGATATGTGATTACTGCCCAATCCTATCTATGGTGGCAGTTGTGGTGGCAGTCTTTCCACTGGTCTGCGGAGTCTTTCCACCTGTCTGCGGAGTGCTACCACTGGTTGCAAGGTCTAGAAGACCATGCACTGCCACCAGTTGCTGCCATGGTTTTGCTGGCAGTGGGGGTGGATTGGGGCAGGACAGGGCAGGTCTTAGCAATGGTGGCTTCCAAATCTTATACCCCTGCCCTGGGGTCCTCAATAAGGGTCCTTCCCTGGGGTCCTTCCAGGTCTTGCAACCAGTGACAGCACTCCGCAGACTGGTGGAAAGACTCCGCAGACTGGTGGAAAGACTGCCGCCATGGCGTACTGTATAGATAGGGTTGGGCAGTAAATCACAGCCCCTTCCATGTAACACAGTGTTTCTCAAAGTTCTCCCCGCTTGCAGGGGCAGCGAAAAACCGGAAGTGGTCGTAAATTGCCGCAGAGCGGTGATCTGAAGATTGGGGGGGCCTATGGAGGGTAGCGCAGGCCTCCCCAAACCCTCCAGAGGGCTCCAGGACCCCCAGTAAGCCCAGTAAGCCCGAAATTGCATTTTAAAACTTTTTCATGGTGGCAGCAATCCCCAGGCTCGCTGCTGCTGCTGCTGCCGCCGCCGCCATGCTATCCCTACCCCTTAAGGGGGCTGGGGGCAGCTTTTGGTTCCAATGGTGGGTCACGACCCACCACTTTGAAAACTACTGATGTAACAGTTATGCCCATAGGGAACCAGGCAGCAGCCAGAGAGGCGAGTAAATTTTTTCTTATCTCTCCCAGCCGGCCTGGTCCCCTGCTGACTCGCAGGATATAGTGGCTGCTGCACCAGCTGCCCTGCATCCTGCGCACCAGTGAGGGATAGGATTGGGCCGTTAGTTGGCAAAATCAAACAGATTATCCACCAAATGGTAATATATGCAGATTGGTTATCCCTTATCCGGACATCCGAAATCCAGTCATTTTGGCGGCTATAGCTTTTTGTAAAAAAAAAAAAACCATGAACCAGCACCTGGCTAGCATAGTGCAAGACATGCTGGGGCACAAAATTATTAAAAATATTGTATAAAATGACCTTCAGGCTATGTATAATAAGGTGTATATGAAACATAAATGAATTTTGTGTTTAGACTTGGGTCCCATCCCCAAGATATCTCATTATATTTATGCAAATATTCCAAAATCCAGACAAATCTGAAATCCAGACAGCGTCCCATCCTAAGCAGTCTGGATAAGGGATACTCAACCTGTAATATAAAATACCCTGTTAGATACAAATAAATGGAAGAACTGGACCAAGCAACTCATTATCGTGCTGAAGAAATCTGAGAATGTTGGTCTGGACATTTCTCAGTAAATCAAGTTTATAAAATTGCTTAATTGACTTAAATCTTTTATAACTCACAATTTAGAGTGAAATGGTATTTAAACAAGTTATTCAGCTTATTCAGAAGTTCACCTTAGCAGAGTTGAAACTGTAATAGCCACGTTTTCAGTGCGATTAAATCCATTTTGTATGAGATGATTGTACAAAGGATGTATGATCACACAATATAAATCCTTTCAAGGATACATCTTATCTGAGAATTTCAAAGCATGATCTCTATTTTACAGATGGTTACAGTCTTCGGTCAGTCAGAGCACAGAACAGGCCATATTGTCCTAGTTGCTAAGCCTTGCCCAACAGCCTCTTAGTGTCTCATGAGAACGTGTCTATAGAAATGTGTGTCTTTCTTAATAGATAAATCTTTTCCTGCTAGGTCACCTGTATAACATGTAACTATAAATCCAATACTGTGGAACCCTTCTGGGATCTTTCCCTGGAATTTCCTGAACGCTATCACTCCATCAACAAAGGGATTGTGCCTGTTAATCAGACGGAGTGCATGCTGACTGAAATGTTGGCCAAATTTACTGAAACGGAAGCTTTGGAAGGGAGGATATATGCGTGTGACCAGTGCAACAGTAAGTGGAGAACTGCTGTATTACTTGCAGGTTGAATTTTCTATTGTACTTGGTGAGAGACGTTTTGATGTACGTGTGTGTGTGTATATAATACATGCATATATAATATATATATGCATGTATGTTCTCTATCACTCAGCACATATACACCCAGCCACTTATGCATATGTTGTGATTGCAATTATGCCATGATTTTTGAATATTCAACAGATCAGATCGGTGGAGGTATGTGCGTGTAATGTTTGTGTGTGTCTGCCATCGATGATATTGTACATCATGAACAATAAAAGGATTTATTCTCCGTTTAGAACAGTTTCAACCCTTCTGACTTCTTTACAAAAATAAATGGCAATGGTGCATGCCTATCCCCTCTTTTTAAAATCTCTCCACCCCTTTCTTGACCTCGAACTTATGCCAGCTCTTGAACTGGCGCAGATCTGAAGAGTCCCATTGGCAAGCGGGTGGCTTACTGAGGGGAAGGGGAAATAATTCCTCTTTCCCTTCCGAAGCCTACCGATCCGCGCCCCCACTCCACCCCCACTGGATACAGCGCGCGCCTCTTTGGCGTGGCTGCATTGGGGGCGGAAGGATAGAATTGGACTCTGTGTGTAATTTGTGTTTGATTTGCATTTTAGCCACCTAATTGGTAGTTCTTTTGTACAGATCTATATTTGTCTAATAGCATGGATTTTAGAGCTTAACTGAATGAAGAAGGATTAAGGGAGCAAAAACAAGTCAGAGAGAGGTTTTTGTTTGGCTTTTGCCTTTCCTGAAAACAGAGAAATTACAAGAACGTTGCAGTTTTACAGTGCCTTTGCTCCTCATGATGTAAAACACACTGCAAATGTGTGAAGCATATGTAGATGTTTTGTTTAAGAAGTTTTGAATTGCAGTAAAATAATAAAATGTAGAGGTTACTGACTTTAATTTTCTTCTCTATTCTCTCCAGGAACTGTTGTGGTGCTATATGATTCGTGTGTGTTCGTTCTCTCTCTCTCTCTCTCTCTCTCGTTCTCTCTCTCTCTGTGCAACTTTATTAAAAAAATGTTCTTCCATTAATCTCTCATTTCTACAGTATCTGGCAGAAGCAAAGGAGTAAGTTCCATTGAACAGGGCAGGACTTACTTCTGAATAAAAATCTTAACATTGTGTTGCAAATCATTTTAACATAAGCATGAAAATGAAAGCAGAGGGTTGAAAAATTGCTTGCAAAAAGAAATAAAGGTGGTTTCCAGTGTCTGTATCATGTGTATTTCTTAAACTCTGCTCATTAAAGGTTGCTGATATAGAGACCTAAGCAGAAGTCCCCATAGCACCCATGCTTCCTAGCATTATCGTTAGAAGATGGCTGCTACTGAAAGTGGAAGAGAGAAGGCCCGTGTGCAAATCTTTTGAAGCAGAAGACTGTAACTCTCCCTCTCTTTTGTGCCTTTCTGAAACTTTCATGTAGGCAAACGACGGAAGTCTTCTCCCAAACCCCTTATTTTAAGTGAAGCGAAAAAGCAGTTAATGATCTACAGACTACCTCAGGTCCTCCGGCTGCACCTTAAACGATTCAGGTGAATGGTAGTGGGGGATAAGGGATCATGTTCATAACTGAAACAGTGGCATGGATATAATTTTATAGCACTTGTACACAATTTGTATGTATCCTCTTGCTTTAAAGAAAAGGGGGGGAATTTCATATCCTCTTCCAATTCTCAGTCAGGACTACTGCAAACAGCAAAGGAAGCAGCTACTTGTAAAACATAAAGATTTGAGGCACACAGCAGAAAGCTTCTGTGGTGTGTGTTGCACAGTTTTGACAAAATATGGTCCACTTTATATCTTCATAAATGTGCATTTGTGTGTCTGAATAACAGTGCATGCCTCTACTTCTTTCCAAGTGCAATGCTTGGAATTCTTGCTAATTATTCTGCTATTTATAAATGTATACAAGCTTTTGTAAGCTGGAATACTTTCAAGTAATCATGCTCCTGCAGAGCAATGATCTCTTCCCCTCAACCCCCACCCCACCCCAAGTTTGCAGTAAAGCCCTCTGACATCCCTGGGGTATGGATGTGGGAGGAATCTGTTTGGCCCATTTGATTAGGAATGCAGATGGAATGAACCCAATACCTGTTGGAAGCAGTAACAACACAAGTGCGCTGACTATGGGTTTGCAACCACAGCGTGTTATGGGAAAAGCAGCTCTCCAGCCTGTGTTCAGTTATATTTTATTTCACCTGTTACACTGGTGAAATTGTAACCAAAACAAGTAAAAGGACAATGATTTTGAAGTTCTATAATGATATTTTTGAACACCAGCAGGTAGTAAGTGTTAGTTGGGATGGATTGTAAAGGATTGTATTGGGAAATGTTTCCCATAGTGGTATCAGTGTGATATATTTTCTCCTATTAAATTGATGATGAAGAGGCCCAATTCTGGCTTCCTCTGGATTGAGTTTGTACACAAAGTGCTTTTTGTTCTGGCATCTCCATCTCCTTGGAATTCTGAATAGCCTCTTAAAAGAAGATTCTTTGATTAGACTCAGCTGTATAGTAGGCCCATCTATTTGCAGAAAAAAACTCTTATTGCCACTTCCCATCACCTCCCCAGCTATAATATGGGATCATAATACTTACCTTTCAGAGTTGTTGTAAGGTAATGCATCTTTGAACACTCAAAAAACGCTATACAAATGCTAAGTATTATTGCCTTGCCTATCTTATGCTTCAAAAGGAGGAAAAAGCAGGAAATCTCCTTCCTAATTTGGAAATGTATATTTTGATTGTTAATTGGCAACAGAACTATTGTAAACAATTTCCTAGGATATTAGTAGCACACTATTAGAGTAGTAATGGTCTGAATAACTGCAGAGTTTTTCCAACAATTTATTGATCATACATTTCAGAAAATGCCTGTGTTTTTATTTTCAGATTCTTTGAGCATTTGCCAAAATGTATTATAAGGGTGAAACTGTTGTAGAAATGTTTTTTTTTAAACCTCTGGGTTCTGTTGAACAGAAAAGCCTGTACTACATATTATATGACCTGTTATACAAACTTCAGAAAATTTAAGAGACCATGTAGTTTAAAAACAATTTCAGCAATTGCCACTACCCAGAGCTTCAAAGTTCTTTAAACTCTCTTTAATCACTTTGCTATATAGGTATCAGCCCCTTTGCTATTTTGCCTTTTTTAAGTGGTCCTTTTGATGGCATGTCTTTGTATTGCAGGTGGTCTGGACGTAATCACCGTGAGAAGATTGGGGTCCATGTCCTCTTTGACCAGGTATTAAACATGGAACCTTACTGCTGCAGGGACACTCTCTCCTCTCTTGACAAAGAGACCTTTGTCTATGACCTCTCGGCTGTGGTGATGCATCACGGGAAAGGGTTTGGCTCAGGACATTACACGGCATATTGCTACAACACGGAGGGAGGTGCGTGTGCCTCATTACAGGGGAACATTTTACATTTACTGCAATCTGTAGATCCACTATTCATTTTAAAATAAAAACTGTACTTGTTCATAGCAATTTATAGCTCAGTGTTTGTAATGCATTGCTAGTCATCAATCTCTTAGTAGTAGCATTAGGGATCGGAAACTGACTTTCCTCTTTGCTTGTAGCCTTTTCTAACTGACTTAAGAAGTGAGCAATAAAAAGTGTCAGCTCTCTCTCTCTCTTTCTCACACACACATGCACAACCATATTGAAGTAATCCATTTTGCTTGCTTGATGAATTGATACTTGTGCTTCCCAGGTATAAAGCAAACTTGTTTAGACCAGAAAGTCACTATGGATAGAGATATTCCACTCTCCCATTTGCTTATTTTGGAATTCTTTCTTGTGTCTACTTTAAATGTTAGCTCAGCATTTCCTCAGCAATCTGGACAAAGGTGTTTGAATGTTTTTTCACAATAACCTTATGAAATGAGGAAGCTTGTGCCTCCTAATGGCATCATGGCTGAGATCCAAAGGGGCCCTTTAGGTTGGTATTTTTTGACAAGTGGTAATATGACACTGGTGGTACTTCATTCTGACAAGCAGTACTTGGACTCACTGAAGAAGCGTCTTCTGTGCTGCAGATACAACTGTGGGACAAGCTGTCCACTTCTGTACACAGTAACCATCATTGGTGGCAGTGGTATTTGGAAAAGTGGTACTCCTTCCCTCCCAAAGGTTGAAAAGCCTTGCTTTAGGTACACCCAACAGGGGTGGGCTTGTCTAGTGGGATTTTTATTTGTGTTCTTTTGAGCAGTGGTCCATGGCTTACCTCTGACTGTTTTTCAGAATTTCCTAAGTTTCAAAAGTAGCTTGTTTTGAAGCATTGAGCGCTGATTATCAAGTAACACAATCCCAAAGTCCTCTTGGGTGCATAGAACTAGTTGTTTGTTTCTTTGGATCCTTCCTGGTATCTGCTTAGAAGTGCTACAGAAAACCACTTATTTGCATTGTCTTCCACAAAATTTGGGTGTCAAGTTCTCTATTAAGTAATCCAAACAGTGTTTTGTAAGATAAGTTCCTGACATTTATACACTGTATTTTCTCTTCTTTTTAGGGTTTTGGGTCCACTGCAATGACTCCAAACTGAATGTATGTAGTGTGGAGGAGGTATGCAAAACCCAGGCTTACATTCTTTTTTATACTCAAAGAACTGTGCAGGGCAAAGCAAGTATCTCAGAAACACAACTTCAAGCTCAGGTGCCATCCAAACACAATGATAAAGACAGAAGACTGACACTCCCCTGAAAGGAAGCATTACTATCTCAATCAACTGGCTCTTCTTTTTTTCTTCTTTTTTAAGTCTTTGGAGTTCACTCATCTTGACAGGAACAAATACTGCTGCAAGAATGATTTGGATCCACAGTCTGGAAAAATGGGCCTCCTACTGTGTGCAACTCTGTTGTATGAGATTGTAGCAGAACATCTATTTTTTTTAAAGACAGGTATATTTGTAAACCCTTCCCTCCTCCAAACAAAGCAAAGAGTAACAGCCTCTGATGTCTAGGACCATTCATCTTCTTTTAAAGATAAACCTAATGTGGCATGGAAAAGTAGGTGCATCCATCCTTCTGAGTACAACCAGGAAACAAAGCCATCAAACTGGCCATAAATATGTACATTCCTCCAGAAGAGGAATGAACAGGTACAGTAGAATCCCATTTAATCCTTGCCTTCTTGTTGTGGTGAGTAGTTGTTGCACCTCGGTGTAAATAACATACCCAATATATACCCCCATCGATCTTGGCATAATTTGGATAGATGGAGTTGTACTGTACTAAAACCCATGCTAAGATATTTTAACTCAAGAAAAATGTGCTTGCCAGACCTTATTCGTTGTTTTGTATAATGCTGCTGAAAACGGATGTCATCTTTTGCCTTGTGTTAGACAAAAGCAGAAATTTATCTAGAAACTGAAGTATATGTCACATAATTCAATTTGGGTCTATGCTAGAAATTACAGAAACTCCTTTTCTTCCTCTTTACCTTTTACTTTTGTTCAGCATCTGCTAATAAGATAAAGGGTTGCATCCAAACTTGCATTGGTGCAATAAAGCCTGCAGAAGAGATTGTCCCCGTTCTTGTCCCCAGTTCCCTGAGCTATCATAAAGGTAGTAATAAGGGTTATTGACCCCCAGGGGGGGTGTCAATGTGGTGGAAGGGGCTGCAGTGGCAGAAGTACCTTCCTTTGTCTAATTCCCTCCCCCCTTTCACTGCACCCTCAGGAGCAACTTTTCAGGGGCCTGTACAACAGGGAAGATAGCTTGCATAAGCTTTGTTGCTTCAAGTTTGGATGCAGCCCCAAAACTTAGGATTTGAACTTTTGCACTCCATATTTTCCTATAACTATTTCAGTTCTTACCAAGTAGCTATGACCTTTCAAAGTTGTTGTTACGTATTGGCTATTGCATGAGGATTACCACATGGATTGGTCATGTGACTCCACTCAGTTTCACAGCTGAGGGTTAGGTTTCAATGGTGAGGAAAAGCCTGCTGGTATTAGGAACATAATTGACTCTTGCCCTAAGTGCATAACTGCCCCTCATGTGCAGAGAATGATCAGGGATATAGCAGCCATCATACAGATAAAGGAGGGCACAGGTGACTGATGGTGCTTCCAGTGCTCTCCATCTGAAACACCCGTCATCCCAATGGATTTCCCCTTGGGGAGGGAAGAGTTTAGAGTCGTATTTGGGGACAACTCTCCCCATCTGAAATATAGGGACATAGTCATCTTCATTGTCTTCTCCTCCCCCTTTCCTCTAGTTCTCTCACCAGTTTCCAGCTTCTCTGTTACCACCTCAGCATAGCTGGGGCATAGCCACATCATCCTTTCAACAGAATTTAAAATATCATGAATATACTGTATGTACTGGTGAAGGCTAGAGTTGTTGACCTCTTTGATTACTACTGTTGCAGCTCTCAGGAAAGTACATACACAGAAAATGTAGTTTTTTGGGTGGTTGAACAAGTTGCTGCTTTTAAATTCAGAAATACTGATTGATAGCAAAACACAAAATCTCACATTGTACACTTACCAAAGTAAAGCACATGAAATGCATCTAATTTTTTTCTAGATTTGTAAGTTTCTAGATTTGTAAGTTCAGTTGGAGAGCTGATTTGGCGGGGGAGGCACTGGTTCTATCAAGAAATATAACTAGATTCCTAGGCACTCATAAAGAAACGGGCCAATTAATATCTTGCAGAAGTAGTTGCAACCTCATTGTAAAACAAGTGGAATTTGACCTAGTTGCTATAGATGCTGAGCTTCATAAAAGATGACAGATCTAATCTTACAGTTGTAATGATTAGATATCCATGTTTATCTGCCACTGGGCTTCTCTTCTTAGGATAACACACATGTACTTTGGGGAAACGCCTTCAGAGAAGAGCACAGGCCATTGCATGCAACAATGGAAAGTGGAAAGACATGCAGATGCTAACTTATGGCCAGTTTAGTTGGGAACACCCACCACTATAGTCTATGTAAGATTCCGCTTTCAACATACATTGGTAAATGCTGGAAAAATTACCTTTTGCGTTTGACTGCCAAAAGCCAAATCCTAGCATAGTGGTGGATGTCCATGACCAACTGGATTTCAAAAGATGGGCAGGGATCTGGCACATAAGAAAGTTCATGCTCTTCTTCTGTGGCTACTCACATGAGCCCATCTTTCCAAATCCCTCAGCAGCTTCATGATAACAGTAGATGAGGAAAGAATGAAAGCAACAACTCCTAAGGGCTTGTTTGGGTAGCAGCTGTAGTAATAGAAATAGAAAGAGTAGTATGGGGGGTTGCACACAGCTGCTGTCTTGGACTATGCTATATGCTGCTGTTCTACTAGATTAGATCCTGGTCCTAGCAGGGATTGGCATAGTCCACATGTAGCTCACAAGTATCAGATGCACTGCATCAGCACACCTCATACTAAAAAAAAAAAAACATCCATCTCGAAGCATCCTTACTAATACATTCACAGCGCAATCCTTTGTGAGGATCCGGCTGGTGGTCTAGGGCTGCCCGCCGGATCCTGAGCCCGAGGCTGTCGTTTGATGGCAGGCCGGAGGTCTACTCGGGGAAGGGGACGCTCGTCCTCTTCCCTGGGTGTAAACCCGGGTCGGCCCGATAGACCTCCTCGGAAGTCAGAGGAGGCCATACAATGGCCTAGCCGCCCGGCAGGGACGGAAATATGGCAGGCGCCATCCTCCGCCCCCTCCCGGGCCAGCTAGACCAATGACCCCCTCCCTCGCCCGCAAGACCACCCACGCAGCCGCCAGGGAAGAACTTACCTTCCTCTGGCGGCCGCGTCCTCGGTCCAGCGACGGAGTGAGGGAGGCTGGTCTTGCGCCAGCCTCCCTTGCTCCCGAGGCGTCGCAAAACATGCTTTACGGCATGTTCACGACGTCTTGGAACAGCGGAGCACTTGCTCCGCCGTTTCGAAGATCCCCAGAATTGCGCCCTCAGTTAATTAAGTTCAACTGCTGTATTCACTATCTGAAAGCAAGACATTACTGTACTGTTAAACCCGGTTTTAAATATAACAGCCTGAATCCTTATAAATCACAATGGAGCACTTGCAGTTGATGCAATTGTGAAACCTTGTTTCTCACTTCCAACTTACCAGAGGAAAAAAACAGCCTAACTGTTCATTAACTACTGCTTGATCTGCAGAAATCGGATGAAGCTTTTCACAACATAAATGTGAACATTATCTGCCAGCTATTGTCTACATATCAAGCTACTGTTGAAGTTGCAGGCTGGAAAAAGTTGACAACTCTACTATTCATACTTTTATTTTGACTGAGTATTGCAACCATATTTGGGTTTAGATAGGAACAATTGACACCTGAATTAGATGCATAGGGATGGGGGAGGGGTGTATAAGTAGCCAGGAATGCTTCATATTTTCCAAGCAGATTTGAACAGTAGTAGCCTCTCATGTGAATAGTGGAGCCCCATGAGATGTGGAAAAATGTGCAATTAAAAATTACCTTGGTAGAGAAGGAAGTAACTGTACTTGAGCTTGCTGTTTCCAACACTGTGAGGTTTCTGTAATAATTAGCTTTTATTTGGAAGCGATATACCGTATAGCATTTTTATGCTATTTCTTTTATATCTGTCTACTGCAAGCAGTGCTCTTGCTATGCTGTACACTGTTTTAAAGTGTCCTGGTTGGCAGAAAAATTTATTACATTGACTTCTCTTGATAGTTCTGTATCTTGCCATCATAATGGAAGCCTAACAGAGTAACAAATTGGATAACGTCTTCCTGTGTTAATCCCCCCATTCAGCTCTTATGTTTGTGTACATGTTAAACTGAAGGCTAATTTGTCAGCTCTGATACTGAAAACATTTATCACTGAGCAGTGCTTGACTTCGCCCAAGATTTCATATAGCTCAGTCTATGGCCAAAAACACTCCCACAGCTGTTAATCCATAAAAGTAGTTCCATTCACCTTTTAGGACTACAAGCATCCTGTGCACACTTACTAGAAAGCAAGCCCCAGTGAACTTGGTAAGACTTGTTTCTGAGTAAACGTGTTTCAGATTGAGCTGCAAGAAGTATGCAGACACACATGTACACTTAAAAGCAACAGCCTTACAGTTACGCAACAGAACAAAAGTAGTTCTGTGCATAAATCTAAAGCTGGTCATGAAAAATAAAGCTAGGTGGAGCAATCAAATACAGTACATTGAGTTCAGTACAACAAGCCTATTAAGATAGCTAAGGGATTTATTGATTTGTTGTAATTTCAGACTCTCTGAACAGTCTTTAAAAGTACAAGCAGCCACTGATCAAAATTACATGGCTCTGGAATAGTGACTAATGCACCTCCTCCAACTTTTGGGAGCACTTTTCATTGCAGTCCATTCCTTCTTCTGCCATTAAAAAAATGAGATCCCCTTGTCAGATTCTCCTGTACTGTGACACCATCACAGTGTGTTCCCTTGCTTCCAACCATGGGAAAATGTATGTGATAACATCACAAAATGGGTGTGCCTAAATGTTACTGGGCAGGGGGAGGAACTCTGGGTTCTGTTTTTGACAACAGCCTCCATGTTGAGTGTATTCTACCTTGAATCGTTACAATCTTAGCCTCCTAAAACGGGAGGGGAAATCTTTGAGAACCAACCTTGGTGTTTTTCAAAATAAAACCACAGAAGTACACAGAACTTTTTAGTTGCTTGTACTTTATATATACAGCATTTTTAAATATAGAATTGCAACCAACATCGTCTTAACTTGTTTTAAAATTTGTGGGGAAAGGAAAAACTAATTTCATAGCATCCTTTTTATATTTGAGGCCTACTGATTTTACAAGGCAAGTAAGTTAGGACAATATTCCCAACACACTACTCCCTTGTACTGCAAAGTTGAACTGTGCAGCTGTCTTCTTTGTTGCTTCCAGACTAGAAGTATGACTTTATTCACTTCAGGGAAACCATAACACATCCACACGTTAAAACATACGAACAAAATTGGTATTAAATGTGTCCTATGGACTCACAAGGAGACTTGTTTTAAAAGCATAAATGTTGTCTCTTTGATATAGAGAAGGCCTCTTTCCGATTGTAAAGTTCCATTATGTTCTGAATATGCTTTGTGTGCCAGGTATGCCTGATGAGAGAAAATGGGTGAGTTTTGAATGTCAGCAAAATACAGGGGGGCCCTGGTATCCGCGGGGAATCCATTCCAGGCCCCCCCCGCAGATACCGGAGAACCATGGATAGAGGCGAATGAAACCCCCACATGCACGCCCCACCGGCCATTAATTTACCTTTAGTAGCTTACGTATGTCTTCCTTTAAACAAACGCTATAAGCAGCAGCATGGGAAGACACATGCAAGCTACTAAGGTAAACTAATGGCTGGTGGGGCATGCGGGGGTCTCCCGCTATCCGTGGATAAATCTGGATATAGTGGATACAGGCCCCCCCCCCCTGTATCCCCAACACAAACTGCAGCCATGTTACAACAGTATTGCCAATTGAAAATAATTTGTGTGAATGGGGTGAGAGTTGGAATGGAATTAGTTTTGCCTACTGATAAAGCTTTGTGAACAAATTTTTTTAAGATGGGAAAAAAATTGGTGCCTTGTATCTAATTACATTTTTGCATGGGACACAAGTTTTAAGTTCCCCCTCTTGCCCCAAATCTGTGTCTTTACAATACTTTAGTAGCATTGGCTTTTTTTACATTTCATATCTGTATATGAATGGGAAAAACGGTTCCTACCAGCAACTTGATGTATTTTACTGTATGCGTCTAAAGACTGTATTTCTAATAATGCAAATGATTTGCTCAAAAGTAGATCATAACTTTGGATTTTGTGTTAAATCTTTGTTAGTAAAAACTTTCAAATTAGGATTATTCCTTTCTAAGCAAGTACTTCATCGTTATGATATAAAAGGCCTGGAGCAACTTGTTGACATCAGTTTGGAAAAGATTCTTAAATTTCTTACTGGTGCCTTGCAAAGTCAACAGTTTGATTATGCTTGCCCAATTTCCCCTTAGAAGAGCAAAAATTGCTTCATCACATCATCATGCCAGTAATACTGCAGCATTGCATATGCATGGTATGTAGAGGCTAGGATAAGTATCTGTACAGAAAGGTGCTTAATTAAGAATCCAGTGTCTATGGAATACTGCTTCTTCCCAATATCAGATCTAGCATCTAGTCTAACTAGGGATACCTGTTCTCAAATATAGAACCTCAAGTAGGATGAGACATAGTCCCTGTTGCATTCTTTTAATATGCATATTCTGAAGGACATCCCCACCAGTGTCAGTAAGTCTCAGACTGACCCACTGGATGCTTTATATAGATGAAGATGCATCATAACTATGCAATAAAATGCTGTGTTGAAGGTGTGGATTGGCCTGTGCCATTCAAGTCAGATGACAGCCTGAAAAAGGGAGCATTCTAAACATACCTACAAAGGTAAAAGTATTGTGGTACTTCTATTTGCAGAGCGTGTCTACCCCCCCCCTTTTTAAAAAAATAAAAGCTCTCAAAATTGTGCAGGTATATCACTGGAGAACAGTAAATGAAGCTAGAATTGTCAAGCTTATAAAAGCAGGTGGGAAAGTAGCCATAACTACTCCTCCCCCTTTTAGCCTCAGTTGTCCTCCCGTGTCATCCTCTGGGGTGAATCCACGGGGGGGGGGGGGTAGGGGTACCAAGCAAGCAGGAGGAAGAGATGCAAAAAGCCTCATCTACTTTATACAGTACTTTTAAAGGTAAAATACTCACTTCCAGTACCACAACCCTGCCTCAGGTTGTCTCGTAAAGAGACGGGCAGACCAATCCTGCCTAACTAGGGCTGCCTGCCGGATCCTATCCCTGTTCCCCAAGGTCTACTTGGGTTACTCGGGGGAAGGGGACGTTCGTCCCCCTTCCCCTGGTGTAATGCTATTTAGCTGGCGCAAGTCTGATGAGGCTGGGGGTTGGCGGATCCAGGCCGGGACGGGGATGTGGTGGCTGCCATTCCTGCCCCCCCCACCGGATCCGCCAACCCCAGCCGCCCGGATCGCCCCTGCCCCCACTGCACTTACCTTCTCTGGTGGCAGAGTAAGGGCAGCTGGCCTCCGCACCAGCCGGCCTTACTCTAAAGTCGTCACAAACTTGCTTTATGGCACATTTGCGACGGCTTCGGGTGGCGGAGCGTTCTCTCCGCTGCCCAATAGTTAGACAGGATCTAATATGTAAGTATAATTCCACTCTCAAATTTGTTTTAATCCCCAAAAAGGCTGAAAGATTTATGGGAAAATTGCATGATTAGAATAACTAAAATCAGTATTCACTATTTTGGCACCAAATGTTCAATAGTAGAGGCCAGAAATAAACTTGTAGCGAAGGAATGCAGCACATAGAACCTTTGCAGAACAGGCTTTGTGATCCCACTCATAGTTTTACTGCAACTGGTAAGTAATAGTGCATCCTGAAGAATGATTTATGTAGTCAACAGGTACTGTTCTCCAGAGAACTGGATAGAAACTGTACAACATTTTTAAATATCACAGCTGTCTGATGAAATGACAAGCAGCAGTTGGTGAGATAGTGGACAGGGAAATAAAGAGGCAACCCTTGCTTAGCAACAGCTGGCCAGGGGGACCTGACCCTCTTAACTGCTTCCTCAGTGTCAATTACTGAGTTATATGGACTACTAGGTCAGCAACATACAGGCACATAGCTCTTGTCTAACAACCTTTGCCACCCCCTAATCCAGAGGTTCCCAAACTGGGGCATCATGATGCCCCAGTCGGGAAGAATTGGTTGCTATCCCCTTAAGGGGAGGTGGTGATGTGCAACAGCACTCCAATGATCATGCTGGAACTGGGGGAGGGTTTTTTTGGACTCACCAGGAGTTGTGCTGGCTCTTTGGAGGGTGCGGGGGCCTGTGGACCCCTCTGCAGGCCTCCCCGCACCCCAGATTAACTTCCAAAAGCTACTTCCGGTTTACTTCCTGGTTTAGGCAAAAAACGGAAGTAGCTTTAAATCGTCTTTGAAAGCTAATCTGGGGTGCAGGGAGGCCTGCAGCCCCCTACACCCTCCGGAGGGCTGGCACAACCCCTGGTGAGTCCAAAAAATCCCTTTTTCCTCTGGTTTCAGCATGACCTCAGGAGTGCTGTTGAACCCTCCCCCCCCAACGGCTTACAGCGCCCCAAACTCTACACGAGAGTTTGGAAACTGCTGCCCTAATCAGTATATCCATTTTCACCATTCATTGCCCAGTGGTGGCAGCTTCTGACTTCCCACTAAGATGTCCCTAAAAAGAATGTGCAAAGCAGCATGAGCAGGCATTATTGAGCCAGAGACTTTCAGTAGTTAATGTTCAAGAGCTTTAACCTGATGCTACGTTTAGGGATAACAGATGCTAGAATTACAGCTTAAGTGCAACTGAATCTCATTTGGCTCCAGATTTAAGAAGCATGCATATTAGGCACTGTTTCCACTAAAGTGTAAACCTAAACACACGCACAAAACAACAAACTCCACTAATGGCAGTAGAATTTATTTCCATAGCATTTCAAGAGGGTACTAGTCTAGTCTGAAAACAAGAGAAACTATATGCTGCTGCTTACTTTTCAAATACTGCTTAGTAGAGTTGCTTTTATCATTGAAGTGCTCTGAGAATACAGAGATGATATTGCAGAATGTAATGTGTACGAAGTTAGTTCAGGAAATCTCTTTTGAAGAACAGAGCCTTCCACTGTTATCTTCTACTTACGGTTAGAGGTCCACTGTATACAATTACCGGTAATCTGTAAGAGCACTACCACACCATCAGCGCAATCCTATCCAATTTACACCACTGGTGTAACCAGCAGGGGGAGGGCAGGAGGCTTTGGAGGGGAGGGGAGATTTAAATCCCCTTTCCATTCTCAGGCCTCCTGTTTTCACTGCACTGCTGGTTACACTGGTGGTGTAAATTGGACAGGATTGTGCTGCATGTGTTAATGCTAAATTATGTGTTACAGCTGCAATGTACATGGACTTTTGGGTCAGTCTTTTAAATATACATGTAAGACTATTTGTCAATGGATAATCCTGCCTCTTTTCCAAGAGCTTTCTCAGGACAGAAATTGATGATAGTTGAATAGACCTATTAATGCTGGCTGGTTCTAGCAACCCAGTGCAAAAATGATTTTCAGATGCAGCTAAACATTAAACCTATTGAGCCAAGTTTAATGGCTTATATGTACAGATCATCCAAAAACTTCATAATAAAGTGGTACAGAGCTACAGGTTGCAATTTTCTGCCAAAGCTATGAAAAAAATTATATATTCTGTAAATTTTATGCTCTTTCAAACCAAGATATTAGCAGGCACCATCCCAGCAGGACCAATGCCCTTGTTACCGGTTGGCATCTAAAGCCTTAGTTAAACAGTGCATCTCTGCTGAGGATTCTACTACTGGTTTATCACCGTGCGGGAAAGAGAGATGGCCCTAGTAGACTTGTGAATGAAGAATCATTCTATCAGTAAGGGAACTTATTTTGAGAGAACAGCATCCTGACCCCTGCTTTTATCAAGCGTTATTAGGAAGTGGTCTCCTGTTAACTTCAGAGACATAGCAGTCCAAGGCACCAAAATGCTATGCAACACCAAGCAGTTCCTTTTCTAACATAAGAGATACAATCATAATTCATAGCACCACACAACCTTGACACCGACTGAAAATTGTCCACACAAAATTAAGGCTCACTTAAGCCTTTTTTTAAATGTATTTTCTCTTTGAATAGCTAACATGTCCTCCTTAAAACACAGGACTGGGGCTTGTTACTTTCCTCTGAGTGTGAAATATGAATCATGTTTTTATGATTTTTGTAAATCTTTACTCTTTTTACCTTGTTTTTGTAAGCTGAAATTTCCTATTAAAAAGAAGAAGTCCAATGCAGTAGCATGTCTTTATTTCACACTTAATAATCTGTTGAACTCTTGGTACAGAAGCTAATTCCATCAGCAAAACTTAAATAACTGCCTCTGGCAAAAGTGAATCCACATACCCATCCTGAGTTCTAAGCATATTGTTCCCATCCTAATGAAATGAACATAATGAAATGTTCTCATTGTTTTCTCCAACCCATCACATTTGAATTCAACTGCTAGAGCAGAAGTAACTTCAAGTTACTAAACAGAAGCTGCTTTGTAAGTAACAACATCAACCAACTCCGTGGGCTTGCAGCAGGAGGGAAAATCTTCACTTGATGCAGATCTACTTAATTCACATCTGTAATCAAATAACACAAACAAGTTAAGACTATACTTTATACTACTGCACAAGTAGGCAACATACTGCTCTGCAGAAAGGTGCATCACCCCACAAACAGAACCCTGTGCAATATTTGCATACTTCAAGCAGGGCAGGGAAGATGCAAACCCATCTGAAAAGTGTCTGTGTTTAACGGACAACACAGTACCCAGATTTAGTAAGGTTTCTAATCTGATCATGCTTTAGTGACTGGAGTCACTTGTTTAGACAACTTGTGTGGGTAACAGATGAAACTGATCAAGGTGCACTTTTCATAATTCCTCAGCCTTTTGTGAACAACCTTCAATAATATACAGGGAGAATGCAGCTGGAAAAAAGTGAAATGATGCAGCAATGCAGTGACCCAGACAAGCCTAACTGTGCCAGTTCAGTTCTCACAAACTGTGCACATGTTATGCTACAAGAGTCTGAACAGCTTTAATAGCTATAGCTTTAGATTAAAGCAGTGATCTTCAACCTTGGGGTCGTGACCCCAAGGTCCTGTGGCAGACCTCTTTCCCCGCAAGGGGAGTGGTGACTTGGCAGTGACATCAGGACGGCGGCAACGTCACTGCCGAGTTCATGCTGCTGCCAACTTAAGTAAAAAGGGGGGTGGACTTACCTGGCAGCAGCTGGAGGCCACACAACCCAGGTTCTCGCTGCTGCTGCAGACGGGTAAGTCCAAAACCCCCTTTTTTTACTTAGTCAGCAGCATGAACCCGGAAGTGCCATCACCACAGTCGCAAAGACTTACGACCTTTACCTTCGAGCAAAGGTTGAAGATCACTGGATTAAAGTATTTTTGGGCCTAGGCAACAAATGTTTGAGGTTTGTTTTTTTCCTCCAGTGGACTGTTTTCAAGCAAGAAACCTAAATGAAAAAAAGTTACAAAATCACTAGAGTAATTCTCAAATTAATGTGCTTTGAATTATCCAAAGGCAAAGCATGGAGTGTAAAGGGTGGCAGCTGTAAAATGAACTGCTCTTAGTTATGGCTGCTTATGGTAACCATGAATTTCAAAAATATAAAATTACATGTGCCATTTTGAAGAAAAAGAAACTATGGGACAAGTCTAGTTTAATATAGGGATTTTGATAGCCATCTCTAGTATTCCTAGCCATCCCTAGTATTCCTACCCTGAAACAAGAAACGCACTTCACCAACATTGGAAAACCTACAAGAAGGTTCTAACTCAATTTCAGATTAGAAAAACACTTCTCTTTCTTGCTGAATTAAATGGAACATGTGACTGTTTGGTCCCTCATAAAAAGAACTGTAACACAGCAGTCTAGTTCAGTGGACCAGCAGATCTTCCTAAGACATTAATACTTAGGAAACTGTGCTTGCATGGAACACAGAGACTGTCCTGTTTGTTCAAACCCCCAACTCACTATTAACTAATTAATGAGAGGAGACAAATTAAGAGAACATACAGTACACTCTACTCATGCAATCTTGGTTCGAGGCTTGTGTTCAACAGCTAGTGAAGATGACTACACCATGGAGGAAACCAGCTGGAATTGTAGGGTTCTATACAGAACAATATTGTAAAGATCCTTATCGGATCTAGATAAGCCTGCCTATGTAAACCGCCTTGAATAACATCTGAAGAGCAATCTGAGGATAAGAAAGGCGGTATATAAATACAGAAATAAATAAATACTCACCATCTCTGCTACGCAACAGGCTGTGGTGCCATCAAATCAATGTCTGTTAAATGTCTGGCAACCCAAACTCCCACAGCAAAAAGACCCAGATTAACTACGAGGTTTCTGAAACAAATACAAAGTAGGTTTTAATGATTGATTGATGACAGCGGATCTCACTGTTTGCTTACACATAGCCCGCTTGGATGCTTTCCTGTCTAGAGACATTATACCAATGTGAATATGCAGCAGCTAGGGACACTCTTATAGTAATCACAGCTTAAGGGTGTTAACAGTTACCTAGCTGTCAATAATATTCAATATGGCTTTTTTTCAACCTGTGTATGTCAAAATGCATTGTTCTTGGGTTCATATCATTTCATAACATATGATAATACTATTATCATAATCATAGCATAGCTGTGGAAGCACAGCCCGAAGTTCATGCTTTTAGAAACTCAGGTAATGTGGAAATACATTTTTCTCTCTCGTTAGGTTGTAGGGGGATTCGCAGCAGGGCAAAACTTCTAGAAATAAAGCCAGTCCGGCCCAGAGGTGGCTCCTTCTCACTTCTCAAAGGGCCGTTCTGGCCTGGGAAATGCCCTAAAAGCTTTCCATCGCCCGGACTCTCCCCTCGTTTTGTAATGAAACGTGCACCTGCGGAAGTCATTGCGGTCAGTGGCGAAACGGTAGGCTCCTCGGATCCAGCCCCGCATCCCCTCAGGCGTCCCCCCACCGGAGTTGTTGTTGGCGGCGGTGCCGCTACTGCTGCCGCCACTTCCCCCCGCTGGAACAACGGGTGACATGGCTGCAAGTCACTGCTTCAGTTCAAGTACACTCGCGCGCGTGCTTCTCAAAGCAGGAAGAGTCCCTCACCGACGCTAATCCAGAAGGCCACTTCCGCCGACGCATCGCTATACCATCATTTCCCGTCTGGCTGCTAAAACCATAGAGTTGCATTAGAGCGTAGATTTTCCTATCCATTTCATCTAGACTCTAGATTCTAGAGTCACAATTTCATTGTTCGCTGACGATACTTCCGTGTAACTCATTTTTGACTCATTTTTATATTCTCCTTTTGACTCATTCCTCTCCTCCTGTGAGGTCAAAGAAGCAATGCATTATGCAGGAATCGGGTTTTTTAGCGTAGCTGTAATTTATTAAGAGCAAAGAAGATCGGAGTTTAGCTTAATTTTAGACCTTTTCTTTTCTGTGGAAAGCTAAGGATCAATTTGCAAGGTGATCCTGGTAGGCATAAAATGGAACTTCCGAACCAGACCAAGAGCTACCGGTAGACGGAGGCGTCACTCCGGTGCTATTCTATGGACAGGTCCAGCGGCAGGAAATGAACACGGTTGCACCGTAATTCGGATTTAGAAAAACTCTAGAGTAACACATAACAAGGTTCTGAGTTGACTTGGAGCTATGCTATGCTCAGTCTCTTTTGGAACTTGAGGCAAACACGCAACTATGCAAGTGAGAGGTGGATTTGGGCTGGGAGGGGGACTAGATGGGACAACTGAATTAGACTGGTTTTTCCCTGTGACTTGAGGTGTGCTCGTGGGGTGTATTTTGGGATGGAAATATAAGCCACCCACCAGATGTGGCTTGAGAGTCTACTGTTGCAGCATTAAAGCACAATTTGACAACCCAGAATACAAATAGGAGGGCAGGGCTGGCAAAAAAAACGGCACCAGAGGTGGCATGCCAGTTGCTCCCCCCGTACCTGGTGACGTACAGCCTTTGCTCCTCTGACACTAGTCTAGCCCACCGCTCACCTCTCCTCCAATTCTGCTCTGTCTCCCTCTTCCTATCCAAAGACTGGCAGGAGGAGGATCAGTGTAGGCAAGCAGGTAGACAGAAGTGGGCACCCCCTGATAGTCTGCTGCCTGAGGGAACAGCTTCAGTTGGCCTCAAGAGGATGGGTCAGCCCCCCTGGGGGCGGGGGGGCTATGGCAGTATGAAAGTGAAAGGAGACCTCTTCCAGACAGTGGGGTTCTCAATCTTTTCATGTCTACGAATTCAGAGCATTTTTAGTGGTCTCTGACAAGAAAGGAGCTCACACAACCCGAAAGAGGAAGCGGATCAAAATGCACAAGCTTCTTTTCTCCTTGCTTTCCCGATCCTATTTTATCCGGGCCACCATAAGCCACCAGTGACTCCTCCTCCTCCTAAGGAAGCCGCAACCTGGATACCACTGGCACTGCAGCTCCTGGAACTTCTCACGCTCGGAGAAGTGGAGCAAATGTGGAAATGTGCAGGAATTGCTGGTAGCCTAAAACTGCAGGGGGCAGTACACTCTTTGCTCACTGGCTATAAATCAGGCCTCTGCCTAAATCTAACATGGAAGTGTTGCAGCTTAGTTCAGCTGTTTGGAACAGAACTCATTAGTGAGAAGCTGAGGGCAGGACCTGCTATCTCGGAGTGATAAAAACTGGCCAGTTCACTCTGTGCTGGTGGATCTTGGTACTAGCCAAGGACATGCTAATTGCAAACTACTTGCACCTGTGTCTTCTGGTCTGGATGGGAGGGGGACTTGGAATGAGATTAGTATTACTAGGCTTACCATATCCAAAGGGGGACAGGGTGCCTACACCTTTAACCATTGTAAAAAGAGGGAATTTGGGCAGGTGCAGCTTGTTGCACCCTTCCATTATGAGCTGCACCTGCCCAAATTCCCTCTTTTTACAATGGTTAAAGATGTAGGCACCCTGTCCCCCTTTGGATATGGTAAGCCTAAGTATTACCAAAGCGCCTAGAAATTTTGGCTGGTCCGAATTTCTGGTTGGCTATTCCCCAGTCTCCAGGGGTAAGAGAATGCTAAGTTTGTTGCCTAGTAGTTGTGAAGCTGCTGAGCTTCTTGCCTGAGCGGAAGTGCTACTCCCCTCCCCTACTAAAATTGAGGCCAGTCAGTCTCTATCACGCTGGGTCAGGATAGAACAAGACCTACATTCTGTCCATACTAACCTTTGCTGAGTGTTAGGAACCAGTTAGTTTTTTTTTTTTTTTTTTTTAGGAAGAAAGCTGTTACCTGGAGACTTCTGCCATGTTACAAAGCTTTATTGTTTTTTAGGCTGTCTGTCTGCATAGGCTTACCATAGTCCCGGAATCGAGTCGTGCTGTGGCCTAGAAAAGACATGCGCCGCTCCCAAGGATGCAATGCGGCGGGCCAATGCAATGCCAAGGCGTCTTGGCATTGCATTGCATCATGTCTTTTGTAGGCTGCAGCGCGACTTGATTCCGGGACTATGGTAAGCCTAGTCTTGCATAACTATGCCTTACAAAGAATCTTTACCTGATGCCTTCTATGTTGTAACTGTAATTCTGTTTAACCCATAAAGTCCCGTTGAGTCCTTAGAGGTACGGCTGAAAAGTAAATAGTTAAAAAAAATGGCTTGCCCCAATGTTTCTGGAATTTTTTTGTGGAAAGTAGACAGATGGACCTATGTTTTAAAACAATTGTCAGAGTTCTAGGGTCACCCCACTGACCCCCCCCCAGAGGAGCAAAGATCACTGTTTTTAGGGAAAATGATGCCCCGGAATTGGGGGGCTGGCCTAATGTTACACACGCGCAACATTAGGCGTACCTCAAAGGACTCAACGGGACTTTATGGGTACGCGTTGCTCAAACAACTCACTGGCCTTTTACATGCAGAAAAAGAACCAAAGCTGCGTATTTCAAGAATTTAAAGTGCCATAAAAAAAACCTTGAAGGTAGGGACTTGAAACTTGAGGTACACTTAGGTGAGACATCCCCCTAAACACCCCTAAAGCCCTGGAGCTGTGTGTTAAACACAACTATGTTTTTTGAGCATTTTCATGCTGGACTCACAACAAAATCTGCGTATTTCAAGAATTTAAAGGGCCATTAAAAAAATCCCTTGAAGGGAGGGACGTGAAACGTGGGGTACACTTAGGTGAGACATCCCCCTAAACACCCCTAAAGCCCTGGAGCTGTGTGTAAAACACAACTATGTTTGTTTGAGCACTTTCGTGCTGGACTCACAACAAAATCTGCGTATTTCAAGAATTTAAAGGGCCATTAAAAAAAAAACCCTTGAAGGTAGGGACTTGAAACTTGAGGTACACTTAGGTGAGACATCCCCCTAAACACCCCTAAAGCCCTGGAGCTGTGTGTTAAACACAACTATGTTTTTGTTTGAAATCTTGAGTTTTCAGGTCCATGCTTTACATAGAAGTAAATGGATGAGTTGAGTTGACCTTAAGTCCCGTTGAGTCCCTAAAACACCGCTTGTAGACCAGGTGCAAGGTGCACCTGCAAAATTTACTGCAGGTGATTCTTTCTACATGGGGGTTCGTTACACATGTGGATCACACTGACATGTGGGAAGTCTGGGAAAGTCATACCGCGGGACCAGATGGGTAATACACTTAAATATATTTGTCAGGTTTGTGTCTGTGTTAAGTATTTGTGAACAACAATTAAGGTTTCTGCTTCTGCATTGTTAAATAAAATTCAGCCAGAGAAACAGTACTGTCACCAATCCTTGCTGATGTAATTATCATTGTACTTGGCTCGCATATTTAGCTTCACAGAAGAATAGTCACCCAGTACATTTCTTGCACTTCATGTCCATTTGGTTCTTTCTTTCACAGGTCTCTAGACCCATCTCATAGGCTAGGGGTGGCCAAACTGCGGCTCTTTTGACGTATAATGTGTGGCTCTCAGAAATATGTTGCCTGAGCTCCTTTTTGCATCACAATGAATATAAAAGGTAAATAAGAAATGTTCAAGCTTTATAACCATCTACCGGGTATAAACTGAGAGTAAGGTAAAGGTAAAGGTGACCCCTGACAATTAAGTCCAGTCATGTCCGACTCTAGGGTGTGGTGCTCATCCCCATTTCAAAGCCGAAGAGCCAGCGTTGTCCGAAGACGCCTCTGTGGTCATGTGGCCGGCATGACTCTCCTTGCCGCAGCGCATAGCATGCAGCTGGAACACGGAGCGCTGTTTACCTTCCTGCAAGCGGTACCTATTTATCTACTCGCATTAACATGCTTTGGAACTGCTAGGTGGGCAGGAGCTGGCCAAGCAACGAGAACTCACCCCGTCGCGGATTCGAACTGCCAACCTTTTTATCGACAGCTCATGGTTCAGCGGTATACTGGATTAAAACATATGTTTAATGTTCATGGTGAGTAAATAAGTATATTTAAGAATTTAAATGTTTCTTAAATATTGCAGCTCACAAACATCTGAAGTTTATTGTATGTGGCTCTTGCATTAAGCAAGTTAGGCCATCCCTGTCATAGACTCTAATGGAAACCATTGTTCCTGCCTTAATTAACTTTGGATAGCTAGAGAGACTGATTTATGTACTGTAGTGTTGTGACTTCTTGCTGTACTTTACATAATAATGGTCACTAATGGTACCTACACCATCCCATAGTAGCCCTCTGGCCCCACCTTTTACAACTTTTTTGTTTCTCTACATCCATCTGTGTGTGTGCATGCTACTAAGCATTTCACTTGATGTATCTGATGAAGTGGACTGTAGTCAACAAAAGCTTGTGCTGAAATCAATTGGTGAGTTTTTAAGGTGCTTTGTCATTTTTGCTACCATTCTAACATGGCTACTACCCCCTCTGGATTTCAATGGTCAGTTTTTGAAGGCTGGAGGCATGTACACTAGTCCAGCTTCTCTACCTCTTCCTGCTTTTAAATTTTTTATTTTAATAATTTATAGCCCACCTTTGTTACAGCAAGCTGTATCAAGGCAGGTCAAAACACAAGATTAAAGCAACGCATTTGAAATTTAAACAACAATACCATAAAAAAGGTAATTGATAGTCTGAAGGCAGGGGAGAAGAATTGCAGATGGCATGGGGGGATTGTTAATAATACCCCCACCTATTCTCCCCCCTACAGGTACCCACTCCTTGACCTATATCAATTTTCCCTGCAGCTAAGCGTTCTGCTTTTGGAATCTAGCTATGGGTAAACATTTAAATGACCTGGGGGTAGGACATTTTTGCGGGGAAGGGTTAACACCCCTTCTGGGGGTGGGGAAGGGTTAACACCCCTTCTGGCTCACCACCTCTCCCCTGCAAATAAGAAAACGTTTTAAAACAACCCAGATTTGGGTGGGACCGTGTGTGTGTGGGGGGAGAGGTCACTGAGCAAAATCAGAATGTTCTGTACAAATATTTATGATATTTTTATACTGCTATTCTAAAAAAATCAAAGCAATGAATTAAAATATAACAATACAAAACACATTCAAAGTATACATTCTAAAAAAGCAATATCATAATTACAGTGTAAGGTAGCAGCCGAAGGTGTAGCGGAATTTTAGCAGATAGCAATTAATAATGGAGGACCAGGAAGACTGGAGGGCAAGGAAAATGTATGGGTTTGTTGTTACACAGCGCATTCCCAGGAGGGGAATGCTGACTCTTTGCTACAAGTGAGCACAGTTTTTATACATTACAGAACTGACCATCACATGCTTACAAGATAGTGCAGGCTTGGGAGGGCATGTGATTACAGATTTACATTTCTTAGGGACAATGAGCCAAGGTGGGTGTACAATAGAATCCGACACTTCATGATGGTCCCTGTGGGACTTAATTGAGTTAGTCCAAGGGAGTTCCTGGCTCCAGGAGCCAGCCTAATGTGCGTGACATTCCAAAGAGGAGGGAGTGGTGAAGTTGTTTATGCAAGAGTTCTCCTCATGCTAATGGGCAAACAGATGTGAATAAAACAATATCTAAAAATTCTGCTTCACTGGCCGTACAAAATAGAAATGATTCTCAATGATAAAATGATGGGATTAAAAGCCATGACAAATAAAATCTAAAGTAAAAAAACAGGATTGCATAGCAGATTTTGAAGACCAGCAAGGTTGGTATGGGAGTAAGTTCATTGGTCCTTACATGAGGTAATAGTAAATAGTGTACAGAAGTATAATAAACAATGCAGGAGGGGCGGCTTGTTTTCTTGATGCTGTGCTTTTCTGATTTAGGAACACCCATTTGTGAAACAAATTATAATCCATTAATATGTCATTGTAATAATGACTTACTTTCAGCATTTAATCAGGATTTTTCTACAAAGTTGGTAGTTGTCATGCAGGCTGCTGCTTGTCCCCACTTGGCTCCATCCCATCCAGCTGATGTGTTCATTTGACACAGATTGGTAATATTTCTTATTCTCTGGAACCAAAACACTAATTATATAGTAAATGTAGGCTTTCAGGCTACACAGAGTTTTCTGCTTGGTGAAAATATGCTTGTAGCTAGAGAGCTTACATCAAGGAGACAGTCGTTAAATAAAATATTGTGTCTTACTAAATTGGTTCTTACTGATTTAATTATTACCGTAGTTATACAGTAAGGGGATATATACAGTCTGAAAAGTGTCCTCCATGAGCATAACAGAAAGGAGGCGGAGGATGCCTGCTTGATAGCATGTGGGTGTGGATATGGATGTGGAGCTTAATCCAGACTAAACAGAAGTGTTGCTAGTCAGTGGGAGAGCTGAACTGGATTTGGGTTGACAGCCTGTTCTAGATGGGGTAACATTCCCTGTGAAGGATCAGGTTTATACTTTGGAGGTGCTTCTGGATCCAATTTTGCTCCTAGATAGTCAAGTGGTGGCTGTGGCTAGAAGTTCATTTGCAGCTTCAGCAAGTGCAACAACTGCTCCCTTTTCTGGCAAAAGCAGATCTAGCCTGTGTAACACGTACCTTAGTCACATTGAGACTAGACTACTATAGCACACTATGTGGAGTTACCCTTGAAAAGCATTTGGTATCCAGATTGTGGCAGCGTGGATTCTGATTGGGATTCATGCTTTGGAGCATGCGACTCCAATTCTGTACCATTTGCACTGGTTACCAGTTTGTTTCTGGGTTCAATTCAAGGCATTGACCTTTAAAGCCCTAAATAGCTTGGGAGCAGGTTTCTTGAGGGACTGCTTCCTTTTCCGTATGCATCTGCTCACCTCCCTCTTTCATCATATGAGACTCTGCTCCACGTCCCCCCAATTGCCAGAAGCACAGCTGGATGTGATGTGGAACAGAGCCTTTTCAGTTGCGGCCCCCAGGCTCTGCCTCTGGAGGTTCATCTGGTCCCTTTGCTTGGAGTTCTTAGGCACCTGGCAAAGAAGTTTCTGTTTCAGCAGGCCTTTCAGTTGTGTTTGATAGTGTTACAAATTAAACCACAGAGCCCAGTGGGTAATCAAGCCACTGCTACATATTAGCAGGTGGATCTTTGGAAGAGAAATGCAGAGACCATGACAGGGTTCAAGTGAAAAGCACTTTCAATTCCAAAATCAGCACAGTTAATTATTACATCATCTGTCCCTATTTGTACTGCACATGCAGCATATTCTAATTGGTGGCAGGTCTTCGAGAGGCTGGAGTTCTGGTGGTTGCCATGCTGCCTCAGGTCTCGTCCACTTGATCGCTGCTGTGGTTGAATCTGTTTCTTATCTAGAGGCCTTCTGAAGTCAGTACTGGGTCACCTTTCACCCACTGCTCTTTGTCCAAGGACTCCCTGGACCTCTGCAGCAACCTGTTTTTCACATGAGAGCTACATCGGGCCTCCTGTAACAGATGGTTAAAACCTCCTGTTTATTAGGGTACAACAGGAGTCCTCTTGTACCCTGATAAATAGGTTTTAACCATCTGGATTATCAAGCCAGGTCTGCTTAGGCAAGATTGATGTTGCAACATGAATGGCTTTATATCGATTATTTAGCGGGTTTTCCTGACAAGTTCCTCTTTTCATGGCATACGGTAGTTTCCTTAACTTGTGGCATGCATGCATGACTTCCTTAGCTCATCTCCCTCGCCAGACCTTGTTTGGCCCCACCCTGTTAAGCAAATACCGGTAGTTACAAATAGCAGAACGAAAGAATAGCAGTCATTCTACTAATACACATACAGTTTACTTTGAAACCACAATAACTCCAGGTGGTTTGTCATGAATTTATAGCCAGGGACCATGACAAGAACCTGCTGGATTTATTCCACTTCCTTGGCTGCAATCCTATGCACACATATCAAGGCGTAAACTGCATTGAACACAGTGGGGCTTATTTATAAGTAAACATGAATAGGATTGTGCTGTAAGTTTATTTGGTTTTTAGTGGTTTAACAATTTGATTTTTTTATTTTGTAGCCTTTTTTGTGGCTGTTTTATTCATCAGTAGTGCGCTACCTTGGTGGTGTGGTGTTTGGGGACCTGAAAAGCAGAGAATAAATAAAATTGACCTGCAGTTGCCTAGCTGATCAATGTATGTTATTATAATCGATTAAGAAAAGAGAACTCTTGAGTTTTAATTTATGCATACACATATGCATTCTGCTTCTTGGTTTTTCTCTATGCAAGATTGCGCCTTCCTTAATATGTTTTTAACAACAACAAAAATAGGAAATAAATTGACCAGAGGGACGGTGGTAGGCAGCCAGGGCCATGAGAAGGAAAGAGAGATTGAGAATGGAGCCTATAGAAGAGAGACATGGATCTATCAGCTTAGTTTTTGGTTATTGGCAGTTGCAAGAAATTTTTTTTTTTAATCACCACGGTAGCGATGAGAAGAATTAAGAAATTTCATTTAACAAATGTTTGTTAACATTAAACGTTTGACAGCTAGCAGATGGGCAAAAAAGTTTATTCAATATTTATATAAGGCACTGGATATGGGAGCTTAAAATAAGAGCTTAATAAAAAGGGCAGGAGGTGTGGTCTGGAGGTTGAGCTGCTGACTTGCCTGAAGAAGCTAAGTAGGGTCAACCCTGGTCTCCCTTTGGAAGGGTGACAAATGCCACTGATGGAGTTGTCCGAGCGGAAGGAATGCGGAGGAGTGTAGACTGGAGGTATCAGCTGGCAAGAAATAGATAATAGTTTGTTAACCTATCTGAGGCTTGATATGCGGTTGCCTGTGGAAACTTAGAAAGGCAAGAGCCGTGCAGTCAGAATGACAACTGCCCTATGAAGGGAAACATCTTCATAGTGAAACATCTTGAGAAATGGAGGATTCTACGAGTTTTTCTCATAGAATAACATTGTAAAAATCCAACTTGAAAACATGGGATTTATGGTTGGCCTGCCTGCCTATGTAAACCGCCTTGAGTCTATGACAATGGCGGTATATAAATACTGTAGTGTAATAAATAAAATATAAGAGCTAAACACAAAGATGCAAAGCAACACAAAACAGCAAAAAATACAAAAAAAATGAGGCTGGCAAATTTCCTCCCAGCCCACATGTTGTATGCATTTAACTCCTGTTGAGTATATACACCCTTGGGTAAAATGCCTTAAACTTGCCGCACAATCCTATGTCTACTCAGATGTAAGTCCCACAGTGTTCAATGAGGCTTACTCCCAGGAAAATGTGTATGTGAGGAATAATTATAAAGTATAATTATTAAATGTTGGTTTTTGTAGAATTAATAATTGTAGTAATGTTAGATGCTTAGAAGCTAATTCAGTAACAGGAGGGCTGAGACAAAAGGTTAAGAGTGCAGAAGTTAAAAAGTTGAGACACAGGCTTTCTGACAATTGGAGAAGAGGATGTGGTAGAGGCCCTTGAAAGAGACAGACAGGAAAAGGGACCAGAATAGTTGGGACAGACAGATGAACTCGTGTAAAGAGGAAGTACCTACCAAGGATAGCCAGCTCTCTGAATAGACACAGACGGTTGGGGGTTCGGAGAAGGACTAGAGACTAGCAAACCAGAAAGAACCAGAAACTGGTAGTCAGCAAAGGTCAGAAAGGGGGCACCCCAAGTCGAGGAAGAAGCCCAAATATGGATAATGAGTGAGGGGAGATATGTAATGAGTGAGGGGAGATATGGGGTGGAGATAAAGGACCACGTGAAATATACAATATGTTTGATAGGTTTTGGAAACCTAGCCAATCAAAGGTTTAGAGGAGGAGTCATGGAAATAGGGGAGGGAACCATTTCCAAACAAGGGGAATAAAAACTGGATACACTTTGTTTATCGTTGCTCTGATCTTTTGATCAGATGCCCGTTTCTGCAGAAATGTACAATAAAACTATTCTGCTTCACTTCTGGAGTCTGAACTTCATCTTTGGGTAAGCATATGTGATTAAGATGTATTTCTCACATGTATATAAGGCTGGAATATACACATTTTCATGGGAGTTCTTAATCTTACTGAACTCGGTGAGGTTTACAAAGTCTTAGGTTTCTTTCCTGGAATAAAAGCCATGTGAAGTCACATGGCTTTTATTCCTGGAGAGAAACCTAAGACTTTGTATGTCCGTGGGGTTTACTTCTGAGCAGACATTCATAGGCCTGCACTATAAAGCATTGCTAAAACAGCAGAAAAAACAACAGTCTCAAATACTGTTAACAGCTAATAAATGCTTTTCAGATACTGGATGGTATAGGATAGGAATGAGTTTCAACTCAACCACCACAGATAAGTGGCAAGACTGAAACTTATTTCAGCGGTAAACCACTTTGGACATTTGATCAAATAGTGGTATATAAGTACATTTTAATAGTTAAAAAAATATTAAGATCTCTAAATTCTTCAAAACAAATCTTTACAGCTGCAATCTTAAATGCACTTACCTGGAAAGAGAGACGTTCCGCTGAATGTATGGTTAATTTTAAATCTCAGTTTCCTTGACAATTGAGGATATGTTTATAAAAGTTTGTTTTCTTTTCAGGCTCCCCCTCTCCCCCAAATAATTATTTTCATTGGAAATTCTGGCATGGTTTATACTTTTTATACACCATATCTTAGCCATACTTTCATCCAACAGGATGGACATCGTCACTATAGGGTCACTCATTTAACTCCCACTTGGAGCCAAAAAGGGGTGATTATTTATTAATATGCCCATAATGCATGTTACCATGTTCGTTCAGCTGGTAATTTAGTTGCAGGACTACACACATCTTGTTTATTTGGCCTCTCTGTGTAGTGAATGGACAACCTCCCAAAAGTACGGAGTTCATGGTATGCTAGTTCCATCTATTGGTTTTGCTGGACATCTGTATCTTATCCAAACAGAACTTTCTCCACCAAGAGTCCTGTGACCAGGCTGCCTCTGCTTAGTTTGTCATCATGTACTGTATATGTCTTGACAGTGTTTTAACTAGCCTGTTCATAAAGGTAGCCATACTATAGATCAGGGCCTTTCAATCTTTTATTTTTTTTGCAAATACTGTACTGTACCACTTTTGCATGTACCACTACTACCTCCCTCGAGATGGCTGCAAGAGTGGGTGGCATCACTCACAGCTGTCCCTGCAGCAAGGAAGGGGCTTCTCTGGTTCCTGCTGCCCTATGATTTCTCTTCCACTCTGCATTCTTCTTGCCCAAACCATGTGCCTTCTGAAGGGCAGAGTCACACCTCACCGCTGCTGCCTCAGCCATTTCCACTTTCTGCAGAGTCAGATCAGGTACAACAGTATCATGTGGTCCCTGCAGCAGTGGGGCCAAGTTTCAGCCATCATACTGTGAAGTACTGTAAGTGGTATTCATACCACATGTTTAAAAGCACTGCTAAAGATAACACTGGTCTACAAAAAAAATAAAAATATAAATCTGGCCTGGACCTTTGCAGCTGTTTTAGACTAATTTCAGGGTGCTGATTCCAAATCTGGCGTCAGTTTTTGTCTATCACATCAGGATTTTGAGATATCAAATATTGCATTTGATAAAATCAATGAAAAACAGCAAATTTACACTGGTCTACACATTTTTCTGGCCTGGACTTTTGCAGCTGTTTAGACTAATTTCAGGGTGCTGATTCCAAATCTGATCTCAGATTTGCTCTATCACATCTCGTTTTTATGCTATCGGCATACCACATTTTCATTGATTTTACCCAAAATTACGGTAACTCTTTGTCACTTATGATTGCAAGATCCTTGCCCCCCCCCTCTCTCTCTCTCTCTCACACACACACACACACACACACACACACACACACACACACACACACACACAGAGTTAAATAAGACATTTTCATTGATTTTATCAAATGCAGTATTTGATATCTCAAAAGTCTGATGTGATAGACAAAAACTGATGTCAAATTTGGAATCAGCGCCCCAAAATTACCTTAAAACCATTGGAATACCGTATGCCAGAAGAAGTGTGTTGACCAGTGTAATAATGGGTGGCAAGAGCTGGTGCAGCATTATGGTTAATAAGAGTGCAAGCTATGAATCCCTGGTTCTGATCTGCAATATGGGGGACTGGCCTACATTACAGGATTACAATAGTGTAATATTATTAAAAATGTACATGTACCTCTTTTCAACAAAAGTTCACAAACCAGCTTATGGAGCAAAATAATTTTTTTAAAAAAATGGTTAAGGGGCTGACAGTCTAAAAACAAAAACCCACCAGCCACAGGATGGATGGAGATATATATTTAAAAGATGCCTTAAAGAGTAAAGGGCAGGAGGTGTGGCCTGGAGGTTTGAGCCAGTGCCCTGCCTGAAGAAGCTAAGCAGGGTCAGCCTCGGTTCCTGCTTGGATGGAAGACGGAAGCTGCTGACGAACCTCGCAAAGACACTGAGACGGCATCGTGAAAGGGTGGAATGCGGAGGAGTCAGCTAGAGAGAGAACATCTAAGACAATTGTAGGAGGGTGAACTGCAGTGAACTGTGAAGCTTGGAATTTTAATATGCGCTCCTTTCCCGGGAACTTCTGGGAGCTGTATCTGTCTTCAATTAATCTAATGCGTCTCGGCACCCTCGCCAAACTACACCTCCCAGGATTCTTTGCCTTGTTTAGAAGGGGGAGGGGGGGAGAGACTTAACCATCTTCGCCCCCACCCTGGTATAAAACAGTTCCAGAACAGGTGCACCCTTTTTTGGCACATGAACTGCGGTGTGGTATTGGCACTCCTGTTGCACTCACCAAGCGACAACGTTCTTGGGCAGCTTCCTCTGCTGCTGGTGTCTGCAGTAACACTTCCTGGAGCACGACTCCACCACCTGGAAAGCTGGCCACTAGTGCGCGGGGGAGCGGTCGGCCTCGCGGTCTTGCTTGGGACTAGCCTGGGTGGCGGGTGCAGCCTGCTCGATGCCGGCCGGTTTATCCTGAGAAAGGGGCACCTCCTGGACATATATGGATTGATTGGTGGGGTTAAAACATTCCTATGCCACGTGTTTCCCCCCCCCCCTACCATACACAGAGATAAGGCATCAGAAAAACAACAAGGGGGAAAAACATTGGGCAGGAGCTATCACCAAGACATTAAACTAAATGCAGCCAATCTACCAGACTCACCAGGGGCTCGACGAAATAAAAAGGTCGTGCAACTTTTTCGAAAGGCGGAAAGAGAGGAACGCCTTCTAACCTCAGTGGGGAGGCCGTTCCATAACTGCGGAGCCACAGCTTCCGCCCCTTCCCCTCTGGCGCTTTAACCTTGGGCTGCCTTGAGGCTTTCAGTTTCTCTTTTGACTTTGGAGCAGTAGTGGGGCCTTGTTTACAGATCTTGGGCCTTGCTTGGACCGTAGTTGGCGCCTTCTGGTCTGGAGGTGGCCCCACAGGAGCACATGGGACCGGGCTGATGGGGCTGAGCACCTCCAGTGCCTCAGTGGGAGAATGTGGGTTGGAGACTGTGTTATGCCCTCTGAATGGTTAGGGCAGTTCTTTTGATTTTGGAAGCGTATAGTAAAGGTGGATCATCTCCCTCATGGATCATTGCCTTGTCGTGGCGAAGGGGCTTGCGTAACTCAATGAAGCCATGAGCTATGCCGTGCAGGGACACCCAAGACGGACAGGTCGTAGCAGAGAGTTCTGACTAAAAGTGATCCACTGGAGAAGGAAATGGCAACCCACTCCAGTAACCTTGCCAAGAAAATCCCATGAACAGTACCAAAAGGCTAAAAGATATGACGCCGGAAGATGAGCCCCTCAGGTCGGAAGGTGTCCAATATGCTACTGAGGAAGAGCGGAGGACTATTCCAAGTAGACCCAGAAAGAGTGAAGCGGCTGGGCCAAAGCCGAAAGGACGTCCAGCTGTGGATGTGTCTGAGGTTGAAAGGAAAATCCAATGCTGCAAGGAGCAATACTGCTTAGGAACATGGAATGTGAGGTCTATGAATCAAGGCAAGCTGGATGTGGTCAAAAATGAGATGATAAGATTGAACATTGACATCTTGGGAATCAGCGAACTAAAATGGACGGGCATGGGCGAATTTAAGTCAGGTGACCATCATATCTACTACTGTGGGCATGAATCCCTTAGAAGAAATGGAGTAGCCCTCATAGTCAATAAAAGAGTGGGAAAGGCAGTACTGGGGTGCAACCTCAAAAACGACAGAATGATTTCAGTTCGAATCCAAGGCAAACCATTCAACATTACAGTAATCCAAGTGTATGCCCCAACCACTGATGCCGAAGAAGATGAAGTTGACCGGTTCTATGAAGACCTACAACACCTTCTAGAACTAGCACCCAAAAAAGATGTCCTTTACATCATAGGAGACTGGAATGCTAAAGTAGGAAATCAAGAAATAAATGGAACAACAGGCAAGTTTGGCCTTGGAGCGCAAAATGAAGCAGGGCAAAGGCTAACGGAGTTCTGTCAAGAGAACACGCTGGTCATAGCAAACACTCTTTTCCAACAACACAAGAGGCGACTCTACACATGGACATCACCAGATGGTCAATACCGAAACCAGATAGATTATGTGCTTTGCAGCCAAAGATGGAGAAGCTCTATACAATCAGTAAAAACAAGACCTGGAGCTGACTGTGGCTCAGATCATGAGCTTCTTATTGCAAAATTCAGGCTTAAACTGAAGAATGTAGGGAACACCACTAGACCAGTCAGATATGACCTAAACCATATCCCTTATGAGTATACAGTGGAGGTGAAGAATAGATTTAGGGCATTAGACCTGGTAGACAGAGTGCCTGAAGAACTATGGACGGAAGTTCGAAACATTGTACAGGAGGCAGCAACGAAAACCATCCCAAAGAAAAAGAAATGCAAGAAAGCAAAGTGGCTGTCAGATGAGGCTTTACAAATAGCTGTGGAAAGAAGGAATGCAAAAAGCAAGGGTGAAAGGGAAAGATATAAACAACTGAATGCAGAGTTCCAGAGAATAGCAAGGAGAGATAAGAAGGCCTTCTTAAATGAACAATGCAAGGAAATCGAGGAAAACAACAGAATGGGGAGGACTAGAGATCTCTTCAAGAAAATTGGAGATATCAAGGGAACGTTTTGTGCAAAGATGGGCATGATAAAGGACAAAAAAGGCAAGGACCTAACAGAAGCAGAAGAGATTAAGAAGAGATGGCAAGAATACACAGAAGAACTATACAAGAAAGATCTTAATGTTCCTGATGACCACGCTGGTGTGGTCACTGACCCAGAGCCGGACATCCTAGAGAGTGAAGTCAAGCGGGCCTTAGGTAGCATTACTAACAACAAAGCTAGTGGAGATGATAATATCCCAGCTGAGCTACTTAAAATCCTAAATGATGATGCTGTGAAAGTGCTGCACTCAATATGCCAACAAATTTGGAAAACTCAGCAGTGGCCAAAGGATTGGAAAAGGTCAGTTTACGTTCCAATTCCAAAGAAGGGCAGTGCCAAAGAGTGTTCAAACTACCGTACAATTGCACTCATTTCACATGCTAGCAAGGTTATGCTCAAAATCCTACAAGCTAGGCTTCAGCAGTACGTGGACCGAGAACTACCGGACGTACAAGCTGGGTTTCGAAGAGGCAGAGGAACTAGAGATCAAATTGCCAACATGCGCTGGATCATGGAGAAAGCACGAGAGTTCCAAAAAAACACCTACTTCTGCTTCATTGACTACGCAAAAGCCTTTGATTGTGTGGATCACAACAAACTGTGGCAAATTCTTAAAGAGATGGGGGTACCAGACCACCTTACCTGTCTCCTGAGAAACCTGTATTCGGGTCAAGAAGCAACAGTTCGAACCGGCCATGGAACAACTGATTGGTTCAAAATTGGGAAGGGAGTACGGCAAGGCTGTATATTGTCACCCTGCTTATTTAACTTATATGCAGAGTACATTATGAGAAATGCAGGGCTGAATGAATCGCAAGCCGGAATCAAGATTGCCGGGAGAAATATCAACAACCTCAGATATGCAGACGATACCACCCTAATGGCAGAAAGTGAAGAAGAACTAAAGAGCCTCTTGATGAGAGTGAAAGAGGAGAGTGCAAAAGTTGGCTTGAAACTCAACATTAATAAAACTAAGATCATGGCATCGGGTCCCATCAATTCCTGGCAAATAGAAGGGGCAGAAATGGAAGCAGTAACAGATTTTACTTTTCTGGGTTCCAAGATCACTGCAGACGGAGACAGCAGCCATGAAATTAAAAGACGCTTACTCCTTGGAAGGAAAGCTATGGCAAACTTAGACAGCATAATAAAAAGCAGAGATATCACCATGCCAACAAAAGTTCGTATAGTCAGGGCGATGGTGTTCCCAGTAGCAATGTATGGTTGCGAGAGTTGGACCATAAGGAAGGCTGAGCGCCGAAGAATAGATGCTTTTGAACTGTGGTGCTGGAGAAGACTCCTGAGAGTCCCTTGGACTGCTAGGAGATCAAATCAGTCAATTCTAAATGAAATCAAGCCTGACTGTTCCCTGGAAGGACAGGTACTAAGGCTGAAACTCAAATATTTTGGCCACCTAATGCGAAGAGAGGACTCTCTGGAGAAGACTCTGATGCTGGGAAAGATTGAAGGCAAAAGGAGAAGGGGAAGGCCAAGGATGAGATGGTTAGACAGCATCACCGATGCAACGAACATGAAAATGAGCGAACTCAGGAAGATAGTGGAGGACAGGAAGGCCTGGCGGGATATGGTTCATGGGATCACGAAGGGTCGGACACGACTTAACGACTGAACAACAAATAGTAAAGGTTCTGTTTCCTCCCCGAAATTTCCCAAAGCAATCCTTGCACAGACAGTCTGAGACACCAAATTTGGATTTTTAACCACTATGCATGTAACATTTATTGAGACAAAAAGATATACATTTACACAAGTATCAAGAGAGCTCTCTCATACATCCAGACACTCAGACATTCATACTCACGCACTCTGAGGTAGTTGTGGTAGCCCCCGTTGCCGCGGTGCCGCGGTGCAGGGACACACCTTTCAGGTTTTCGACTCCTGCTTTTAAAGAGTCTTCTCCCTTGCTCCTTGGATCCCTTTGGCATCCAAACAAACATCCTTCGTCGGCATGTCCTGATGAATTACTTCGTTGGCATCCTGATGAATTCCAGACTTTTCCTTATCAATTGTTTTTACCGGACCATGTCCACCTGTACTCCAACAGGCTGGTTTCGTGCCATCCTCGGGATGGAGCATTCTTGGAACAGTTACAGGCATCGTCTCGCTCTGTCAGCAGTCTTGGAATTCTCGCTTTAGCTTGCCAAACAGTTCTCATATCATGCACTGCGAATTCACCATTTTGTTTGGTTCTTCTACACCATTTTCATCCTATTAACATTCACTCCTCACAACTGGCAGTGCAAAGCACAAGCCAGAAGGAGGGCTGCACATCTCGAGCATGGAAGGTTCTATATAAGAATAGAACAATATTGTAAAGACGCTTATCAGGTTTAAAGATAGCCTGCCTATGTAAGCCGCCTTGAATAAATCTGATGAGAAATCTGATGAGAAAGGCGGGGTATAAATACAGAATAAATAATAATAATAATAATAAACTCAGTAAAGCTGAGGTTGTAAGGTATATGAAGTGTCTTGAACATATGAAAGGCTAAGTATTAGTCTCAGAAGTCTTTTTCAGTGGTTAAGTGATCAATTGGAAGTTTCTCACCTCAGCCAGGGGCTCAGGCAAAGGCTTATAGCAGGGCCTCAGCACTCCCTCCCTGACCCTAGTAGCCTAACTAGTCCTTTCAAGGACTGCTGTGATAATGCATTTGAAGCGTTTTAAGCACTTGGAATGCACTCCAAATTGCTTGCATCATACAGTTTTCATTCTTCCCCTATTTATCCCTGTGTTGCAGAAATTTATTATGCAAGACCAAAACGGTTGGAGATAGGAAATTGTTGCATTTTATTAAGATAGCGCTGAGTCAGAGAGAGCCCTAGGGGCTTCTGTCCCCAATATAGGATATAGCCACTTAAAACAAGTGTGAAAGGCAATGTTAACTGGAGGTGTTAACAAAGAAATTAACAATCAAACCCAGGATGATCGGAGCAAGTTCTTTTATTTCTCATGAGAAGGCTTAAACCCATAGCATCTGCTAAAAGTTGGGTAAAAAGCAAAGAAATTCCTTCAGCTCTCTGGTTTTATTACAGTTGCGTAGGGATGGCAAGGGGTGGTACTTTTCTCACATTTCAGAATAACAAATCAAATCTTACAACAAGAATTTCCCTTGCTTTTTGGCTTTCTCTGTTAAATCTCACTGTCTCTTGTTCTGACAACACAGATAACGCTGCCTGAGATTCACTACTAAATCTTCCTGATAAGGCAAGAATTTGCTGTGTGGTTAGGCCTCTTTATGGCTCTGCAACCAAGCTTAATTTATAGCCCTTCTCTACATCCTGCTACTTAGAATTACACACAGATTGATACAAATAAGATATACTTTTTGGTTACACAATAAAAATACATGTTAATACTTGTTTACATGAAAAGTTACATGAAGAAATATATATATGTAGGATACATGCTTACATGATTACATGAAAGGATTTTATATGAATTGATTACAAAAGCTTATGCACTTCAATATTTCTATAAATTGTTCAATATCATCATATTACAGCAACACTATGACCGTATAGATAAGACCTTTCTACATTCCAAGGAGGGGTTCACAGGAAGTTTTACGATAGGCTTTCCTTTTCACACAGCAAAAATTCTGGCTCATCCTAAGTGACCCTCAGCTTAGAGTGTAATGGCTGATAAGGTCCGCAAGATGGAGAACTGAGGCTTGTGCTTTATAACATCAGGAAAAGCCTAAATATTAGACATCAAAAATTCTGCATTACCTGCCTCCCTTTTCCCTGTTAGCTCCACTGCAGGGCCAGCCCAAGACCTCCCAACACCTGAAGCAGTGCACCAAATAATGGCCACTGTCAATACATTCTCTGGAGACACATGCATTGGCCATCTACACGTGCCCCCCAAACTTGCACGTCTTGAGATCTTGTATGTGGTCATGATGATGCACACATCCACAAACTGTCCCCATAAGCGACTCAGGAATCCATTTGGTTACAAACAGTGAATTTATTAAGAACATTTAATATGATGACTAAAAGCAACAATATCAAACGACAAAAGAAACAGCATACAATTATAAGTGAAAGAAGCAAAAGATGATTGTTAAATATACTAATGCAACTTCTCCCAGGAAAAATAAGGGGTTCCAGGCAGGGCAACACTTAACAGTTGCAGACGTAACTTGTCCTTGAAGCTAGAAAGTAATTAGGCTCCAACAGAGAGAAATTGGTTGAAGTGATCCCCTCACATAAACATATACAGTACATATGCATGCATGGATTCTGGCTTATATTGCCACTCACATTCTCTCACTCTTGGGGAAGGGGTGCTCCATTTTATAGTGGGAGACGAAGGGGGAATCAAAGCCTACAAAGCCTAAATGAAGGCCTGCAATTAAGACTTCACTAATTGAAAAGATAACTCATTTAACCTATCCCTATATCTCAATCTAAAGGGGTTATCAAAAATATACCATAACGCATGCTTGGGAAAGGGAATCGCCACTTAATTTAAAGAGACACTCCAGTTATTTCTAGCTCTTATTGGACACTGGGTTATTATACTTACATAGGCTCATTCTGACCTGGAGTAACAGACACACTCCAGTCATCTACCTTAAGTTTGAAGTGACACACAACTCATTATAATCAGCACCTCAGTGTTTGGATGTATGTACAGCTTCAAAAGGCTCTGGGAGTGCCAATTCTCATAGGGCCTGCTTTCACCAGGACATCCACATCCCTTGTCTTCTGAAATACAGAGAAGGCTGGGCTTTCCTGCTACTTCCCATGAGACATTGCAAGTGTAGGAGAAATTAAACAACACGAGGCTGAAGAGAAAACATTGAGCCATGTTTATTAAGAGCGCTCTTGGACAGAGTTCCCATGTGGGGGGGAAGTCTGACACCGACATATACAGAAGAACACAATGACTTTTATGTATCATTTTGAGGGGTTATAATTGGGAGCAGGAAGACATAAATCAGCTGTTGGAACACAGGATAGTGGCTATATTAAGAAAAAGACGACAGGATAAGAGGCAACTGCAAGAACATAGCCAGAAGGAGAGTTAAGCCGGTGACAGACCAAGCCCGTGCTCCGTGCGGCACGGGGGTGCGTCCGTGCTGCGGGCGCGTTTGGTCAGTGTGACATGGCTCCGTTTCTGCTCCTGGCAGGTGCCGTCAGACGTCGTCAGCCACGGGCGCGTAAACGCTTCAGCTGCCCCAAGCCCAGCTCTGGCAACGTTTGTCCCGTTCCGTCCGTGTCCCAGCCCCCTGGAGGCGGGACACAGAGCGGCCAGAGCCAATCAAAGGAAAGGAAGCAAAAGTCAATCAAAGGGAAAGAGGGGCAGAATGTTTTCATAAAGCAGCCATTTTTCTCCTCGCTTGGGGTAACTACGAGCGAGCGCGCCTGTCAAACCTTCGAGCGTCTTGTCATTTGCTGATTCTCCCCTGCAGGTCCCCTCTCCCCCTCGCTAGTTGCCGAGAGAAACTCATCTGTACTTGTGTGTGTTTACTAAAGCTACAATATAATAAATGGCAGTAACTTTCACAAGTTGCGATAGTTACTGCCATTTATATTGTGGCTTTAGTAACCACACACACACACACACACACACACGTTTCTCTTTTGTGCAGTCCCCAATAGTCCTGACCTCTTCTCTTCCCTGAGGGGAGATCCGCAGCGAGGATCGAGCAGCGAGTGAGCGAAAGAGAGGGGGGAGAGAAGGGGGAGAGAAGAGGGAAGTTCCCTCTTCTCTCCCCCCTTCTCTCCCCCCTCTCCCTCACTCGCTTGCTGCTCGATCCTCGCTGTGGCTGCGATCTGGTGGGACATAGTAACGTCCCATCCAGCCCCCTAGCGTGCGTCCGGTGCGGCAACGCAGCCGGAGCAACGCACGCACCGCCCGGACCACAGCCTTGGTCTGTCTCCCGCTTTAGAGTTATCAACTAATGCACATAGGATACATAGATGATAGATAGGCAATTTCGCTGACTCCAATCTACAAGTGTTGGGCCCCTTTCCCAAAAGCCTGACCTCGCAAAGCAGATGCTTAATCAGACTGCCTGTCTCTGAGACCAGTCAGGGAGAGGTTGCACTCACAGCGTACATGCTAGGATCGCCTGAAGGAATGGCTACTTAAGACACAACCATGGCAGTAAGAGAGTAATGAATAAAATGCAAAAATCAGTATTCTCCGACACAAGTCACCAAAGCTTGGTTCAGGAGATTCAGCAGTATTACCCCCCCCCCCCACACACACACACTTGGCGATGTGCCAGCAGCCGGGGAACAGAAGAGGAAGTGTATGGAGGAAAGAAATGGGCTAGTGCTTCTTTGTCTAGCCCCTCTCACCTCTCCTCCACACTTCCTCTACTGCTCCATCCCCCTCTTCCTTTTCCAATCTACCAGTAGGTGTCAGAAGTGGAATCTATTTTAGATGGAATATCCATTTTGAATCTTAAAAGTCTGTTTATCGCTAACTTTTACTTTGCCTGCTGATGCTTTGCTGAAGCGGTGAAAAAATTGTATCAAAACAAAAGACTAGTGCATGAATGAAACTATATTTGGAACAGAGAAGTAATTTTTCTGAAGAAGTTGTACACACAGAGAAGACGCAACACAGATAAAAATCAAAAACTACAACACGGTGGACGTGACTGGTTGAATACAGGATAAAAGCTAAGTTGGGGCATACCACTAAGGAATGTGGCCACGATTAACATCTACACCTATGCAGTAAGTGAGTATAAAAAAATCTACTCTTTGGGCTGTTCAGTGGAGAAGCCACATAGCCTATAACTGAGACTGTGTGTATACCACCTGTTCTTCAGTCTCCCCTTCTAGCTTCACTTTGGGTTAACTACCAAGTAATGTCCTTGTGCAAGTACGAATGAAGCATAGAGTGAACTTTGTGGGAGAATGGGAATTGATTATGCTTAAGCAATAAACATTGCACAGAAAGTAACTTTAAAGAAAATACTGGTACAGTATTCAGAGTCTTATTTACTTTACCCCTCCTGGTCCTTCAGAAGAGCTGATGAACCATGGAGATATAAAAATATACCTCAAACATATATGTATTAGAATATAGATGTTATTTAGAAAATGTATTAATTATGTTATTTTAGAAATGTATTAACTTGCTATTTTAGCTTCTGTAAAACAGCTGACACTGCGAAAGGAATGTAGCATGATCAAGGCCAAGGGATGAGGCAAAACAACAGACATCTTTTGTATGTATAAAAAGTATCATTTCATAACAAGCAAACTGGTTGTATGCCCCCCCCCCCCCGAGGAGATAAGAGAGCAGACAACCTTGGGAGCATAAAGTCTCAGTTGGCCCAGACAGGACAGAGAGATATGCGGGAACAAAGAGCCTGTATTTGGGTAGAAAAGTTACATTTTGAGATGACTGGAAGAAAGACAACCAATGTATGTACACCAAACGCCAGTGACGTGTTTTTCATGTTTTTTGTAAAGATATAAAAGTTCATATTCATGCTATGCTCAGGGCGATAGCCTCACCTTTTGTCTCGAGGCTACGCCAGTGATTAATCACTTTTCAAATAAAGCTGCTTCTTAATTCCTCTTCCTGCCATCCAGAGTCTGATTTAATTAGCTTCAGGTTACACTGATATAGCTGACACACAGAGTAAGAAGAGAAAGAAGAACAGTGAAGTTGAGTGGGCGGGTGGGTAGAGACAACCCAAGTTTATATGCCCTACCCCCCAACAGCAGGTGCACACCAGCGCCCCTGGCATTTTTGGCAGCATGTGCACAAACACACACAGGTAGCCTGAGGTCTATGTTTGTCTTTTTTATTGGCATGCTAATTAGCTCCACGGCTGCCTCACATTCCCCCCCCCCCCCCAGTTTATAGCCTTTAGGAACCTGTGGAGTTTATAGGGACCTGTGGAAGAGAGGAGGTAGCAGCAGTTTGATGGTGGCATCAGTGACTTCTTCTCTCCAGTTTCACTGCCACAATTTTTACCAGCAGGACTGGAAGCAGACTCCTAAGCTTGCCTGTTCACCCACAGCACCTTACCCTTTACTTAATTCATTTTTACTGTGCTGATGTTTTGAACCTTCCTTATTTGGGTGTGGGGCAGTACTTCTCCTGACTTCCTTGTTTCAACTTCCTCTATTACTCTATTTCAAAACAGAGTGGCTGGGCAAAGACACAGGAGTAAAGCCTGATCCACACCGCACGATTTCCTGCATGTCCCAGACACACACAGAGCTGTGTGGTCACCATTTCAAGAGAGAGCAGCTGAACGCGGGAGAGCTGCACTCTCCCGAGTTCTGGTGTGTGCAGAAAGTTTGTTGCCCATGTTTTGAGGGGGCAGGTATGTGGAGCTACTGCAGCCATCAATCAGATGAGAGGGGGAGGAGAGTGGTTGTCTGCTAATCGGTACTAACTTAAGTTTTTAGCCAACCACCGTGGAGGTTTAAAACACGAAGAAGAGAGAGATGAACACAATTGTCCTCCCCCTGCAACCCTATCATTCCCCCCCACAGCCCTCCCTGGGCCTGTTTTCTCTTGCTGCAGTTTTCTCTCCATTCTGCCCATTTCTGTCTTCTCTCGTGTCTCCTACTCACAGCGAGGCTGCAAGCTTTTCGGCCAATCGGAGCGCACTTGTGCTTAGCCAATCACAGCTGCGCTTTCTTAAGAAGGCGGGACAACAGGAGGCAGTATTCGCTGGAAGACACTAGTGGAGATGAGATCAGCGTGCAGTGGCGAGCGGTCAGGCACCTATGCTCGCTTGCCTCCGCGCCAGATCTCGTGCAGTGTGGGTCGGACTTAAAGCACAGAGGAGTAGCTAGGCTTTTTTTTTAACTTGGTGCCCAAAGCTTTGCACCCCCCCTCCCGACTGCCACACAACGCCCCCACCGACCATCTTCCGGACCAAGTCCCAACAAGTCATGACATATAATAACACGCAAAGAGTTTGTTAGTGTTTGTTTTTATTGTTTTTTATTATTTGCGCTTATTAGGTGCGTTACTAAAGCATGAGTAAGGTGAGGGGGTTGTAAAAGTGGCCAATGGGCCCCTACTAGACTAGAGTGCCATCTGTGCCTATCCACCGCCCAAGGCAGCCCACCTCAGATGGGAAATGGGCCAGCCCTGGGGAGGGTGATGGGCACCCCTGCTAATTTGCTGCCTGAGAAAACCAACTTACTGAATTTTCTCACTTGAGATAGAAATAATCTGTTATGGCTTCAAATATTCTAAACAGACAGGGAAGTAAATACTATAATTTATTATGGCAACCACCTCTGTTGCCCTTCCTTGCTCCCCTGTGCCAAATTTTAGATTGCAAACTCCTGGGGACTGTCCTCTCATACTCTGTAAAAGTGCCATGCGCTCCAATGATACAAATACCGTATTTCCTAGATTCTAAGACACACATTTTTCAAATTTAGCAATTAAAAAAGGGGGTGCGTCTTAGAATCGATGATGTGCAAATTGCACCCGCAAAACGCCACCTTCTTACTTACCAGGGCTTGTGGGGGCTTCGCGAAACCCAGAAATGGCCAAAAACCACTGTTTTTCGCAGAATTGAAGATCGGGGAGGCCTGCAGAGGGTTGCCTTAGAATTGAAGAAATACGGGTAAATAAACAAACATATACATATATATTGCATGCTTTTGTAGTAGCCAATAGCTTTCTCTGGAGAAATTACAGTATGCAGGCATATTTATTAGTAGTTACTACTATTATGCATATTTATCTACCACTTTTCAACAAACAGGCTCGCAAAGCAGTTTATAATTTGTGCACTGACAGCAATCCCATGCATGTTTACTCAGAAGTGAGGCCAACAGTCTTTGGTGGAGCTTACCTACCACAGCCAGTGTGCACAGGTTTGTAGCCTGACTCACAAAAAAGTGTGCACAGAATTGCAGCCTCACTGTCCCATTATCACCACTGCAGTAGAGTGTAGTCTCGGTACTGTTGTTGAAGGAAACAAACTTTTGCAAGATCTCGCCCTTGCGTGCAGCTCACCTGCAGCCCGTCATCAGTTTGCGCTTCGCGGTCTTGACGAGGACAAATTTGTTCGTGGTCTGATAGTAGTATATAATCACCAGATCTGTATTGAATAGCGCACTGTCTGCAGAGACATGGCACAAAGCCGTTCCAGCATTTATATATCTTCTTCTCTGGCTCAAGAATACTAAATAACTCAGTCATCATGCAATTACCATGAGAAATATTCTCGGAAAACTTTCCGGTCGCCTTGACCTCTCTTGTTTGTATCTTTCCCTCTCCAAGTTTTATCCTGACTTGTTGTCAACGTTGAAGCATCTGTCCTGCCAAGATTTTGCTTTGCGTAAAACAACTGCAGGCAGGACATTTTATGACTAACACAGAGAAACCGTTTAACGGTGTAGTGTTTTAATCCTAGTGAATTTAACTTGGAGAAGTATATACCAATGCAGTAAAAAAAATGCATCCTATAACAAGTACTATCAGTCTCTAGAGCCATCTGCCTGCTGCAAAAGGTATAGCGCGTCCTCCACGCCCGCTGCTGCTGATACGAGCGGTGGTGACTGAAACCGCAACAGTCAGAGCAAGCTTAGTAGAAGCCCTTCTTTTGCCGCCTCTCCGCGTTTGTACTCCCAACAGCTGGGCTGCTAGGCGAAAGGAAAGCAAGCGAGTTTCCGCTTTACCGTTTGCATGCTCGGCTGTCGTCCCTCCTAATTTTTCTCCTCAGCTTGGGCTTGCGACAGAGGTTTTCGCAACACCAAAGTATTTTGGCCAGGGACTTGATTTGCCGCCCTGTCTCCCAAGACTTCAAGCTCACAACCTTTCTGTCGCTGGTGGGTCGTCGTCGTACTTTCTGCCAGCTCCCATTTTAAAACAATAAAAAGCAGCGGCAACGATCGGATTCAAGGTAAGACGGTATGTAGCTGGCAGGCGGCTTTTGCAAGCTTCTACGGTGGGCTTTTGAGAGGTGAAACTCTCCGCCTCACTGCAAAAAAAAAAAGCGACCACCCCCTAAAGGCATTGCAGCTGCCGTGGTCCCACTTCCTAGGTCAGCCCGTGGAATTGTTTTGGGTTGTGGCGGGTTAAGGACGGGGCGCCCCTTGGAGCATATATGGCAACCCTGCTGGGAACAGATAACTTCAAGCGTGTGCGTACGGGCTTGTTAAGTACCGGTAAGCACAGAGGGCCTGTTGCTGACTACATTTCACAAAAGTAGTTTGCACACATTTTATTATTCTGTTTATTCCAGGTGTATTTTTCTAACAGTTGTTGTGACTGTTTTGTTGAGCTGTTGTTTTAGTTTTGTACAGGGAAGGAGCTGCAACTGAGCTTGCAAAGTTAAAAAAAAATACGCATCAAACCGACGTGATATTTTGCTCATGTGTCTGTACTGTTGCATGGACACATGAAGTCCTGGGAAGTCAGGATTGCGTCTGATTGCCGTGTTATGTAGGGAGGTGTACATGCCTTGACCGACACAATGACCCGTTGGGGTCATTTAGCAGAATTGAATGAGTTCTTACAAGAGCCGTCTTTCTGTAATTTGTTTTAAGTCAGTCCTCTGAGCAACGGGGAAGAGAAGTTCAGATGGTTGCTGAACCACTTGGGACCGGCAACCAATCAGGAAGCCTCTTGTTTGTTTTGTTTATACAGTATTTTTATCCAATTCTGCCTCCAAAAAACTCAGGGCGCTATACTGTGTACATGCATTTTCCTTTGTCCATGTGCTTCTCTAGTTGTGAGGTGGGCGCCAAGCACTGTGGGGGAAGGGAGCAAAAGCACACAGGAGATATAGGACCTCTTGGTGCACTGATAAACTTCTAAAAGATAAACAGAGTTCTATGGTATTATACATCTTTAAGGCAAAAATGTTAATCTCCAACAAAGCCCACTTCAGAAACAATAAAACAAACAAGACCGGTCAGGAACTGATTGGGTAACTCACTTTGGAATATCTGGCTCTAGGTTTATAGGACAGTATGTTAAAAATGTAGGCCAGTGGGTGGCGCAGTGGGTTAAACAGCAGTTCGAATCCGTGATGGGATGAGCTCTCATTGCTTGGCCGGCTCCTGCCAACCTAGCAGTTCCAAAGCATGTTAATGCGAGTAGATAAATAGGTACCGCTTGCGGGAAGGTAAACAGCGCTCCGTGTTCCAGCTGCATGCTACACGCTGCGGCAAGGAGAGTCATGCCGGCCACATGACCATGGAGGTGTCTTCGGACAACGCTGGCTCTTTGGCTTTGAAATGGGGATGAGCACCACACCCTAGAGTGGGACACGACTGGACTTAATTGTCAGGGGTCACCTTTACCTATGTTAAAAATAACCCCTGCTGATTTTGATTTGTTCTGTTTTGTATTACTCTGCTGCTGGTGGGAATAATTATCAGTTATATAGTACTCTTATTCTCCCTCCCCTCCACCATGTTTCCATCTGAAATTTGATTTAAACATTGAATTAATCAAGTCTGTTTGAAATTTCTGTTGCATATAAATTTCTACTTTCCCTGCCCATATTTATTTAGAAATAGTGAAGTTACGTGTACAAGGAACTAGGCGTGAAAAGATTATCAAAAGACAACTATTGCTTGCATTTTCTGCTGAAGATAACGGTTTTAAAATACACACACACACACACAATATGGCTTTTAAAATATGAGTATAAATAAAACTATAATAGGATAAGAAAAAATGTGTAATGTTTTATGGAACAGCACTAGTTGGAGGTGAAGGAAAAAGAAGTTTAATGCAAAGGTCTGTATTTATTGGTTGCTGTGATGGGGGAAGAATTTGTCTGTCTTGATCTTGGAGTCTGTCTACCTCCTGGTGTTGACTTCAGATATGGTTGTCAAACTGTCCACTTAGTTTTCATTTTATGGTTGCCCTAAATGGCATCTTTGTTTTTTGCTGGGGAGTTTACAAGTAGTATTGTAGTACTGGATTCCAGCCACTCGGTGTTTAATAACAGCACAGCAACAAAATATTGCTCTAATATGAGAAGATCTACTAGACATGGAGAAGCCATGCTGGCCAGTCCATAAAGCAAATGATGCCGTTCACATCGGTGGCAGATTGAGGGGATGGCAAACAGATGCCCACTGCTGATGGAGTCAGCCTCCTTATCCTGTTTTCTGTGAAGGCTCTTGAAACAAACCAGTGCACTTCTCTTTTCCTGCTTTATTTAAAGAGCCCTCACGGAGGGAGGGAGGAGTGAGATCACTATGTTCTATACCTCGGAGTGCAGTGATGTGGCTCCCTCATCTTACCCATTCTCCACTGAGCTCTTAAACAACACAGCACATTGGAGGAGGGAATGAGAATGCTCTGAGGATCAGAATGCAGCGATACTGCCCACTCACCTGGCTCCCTCCTCTGCAGCTCTTTCATCGAAACAGGAAATGTGGAGAATGCTGGGATTGCGTCCACTGTGCTCTGCATTTCCTGTTGTTTAATGAGCCTGATACAGGAAGGAGCAAGATTGTGCCTTCCTCTGCATGGGTTCTTTAAATAAAGCAGGAAATGTGGAGAATGCCGGAAGCCATGCCAGATAAGAGGTGGGAGTAGCATCGGTAGAGCAGAAGGTGCCTCGGGCAGTCCAAGAGCATCAGTTGGCCTGGTGCCGAAGCCCTTGGCCATACGTAAAGGAGTCTGCCCTAAGATGTCAGGAGGGTTTGCAAAGACTGGGATCTGTGTTAGCAAAGTCAAAGTGAGAATTCAATAATGTTAACAATTAGAGGGCTACCTTCTGGGTTTTATACTCCAGAAAAAGCGGATTACCATTCCCAACAAGGTTAGGAGCTACCTATGAATACGAGATAATATTGAAGTTAGCTTCTTTAGCACCTCTTCTATGATCAGTACGGTTCTCTGATTTGATGCCCTAGGTCTCTAGGACAATTTCTATCAAATACAGTTAGCTTCAGCCAGCATGAATTCCTTCAGTCATCATGAGTCAACAACACATACTTTTACATGCTCTTGCATCGGCTCTTGATAAATATGTAATGGCTTCTTAATGCTTTTTGCAGCTGCTGAGCAAGGGGAAGAGGTGAGGGCTGTGCTCTGAAACATTTGGCTTGTTTGCAAAGTGGTGGCTGAAAGGCAATTACCGGTATTTATGGTCTTGCCAAATGCAGCTTGGAATATTCAGTCAGTGTGTCACTTTTCTTCTCTGCAGGGATTGAAATACAGAGACGGTTTTTCCCAAGCCGTGGGGGATGTACCCCAGGAGAGGATATGACCATTGGTATACTGAGTCTGTAAGTTGTTGCTGTTTCTCTTCCTCATCCCTGCCTCTTCTGAATTTGTTGACATTAAAGAGTTTAGCATATGTTTGTGCTGTGAAATGAACAGGCGATTGATCTATAATTGGGTGTTGTAGCAATAGAAAAATGGTTTGTTTGTTTTTTGGTGAGTGACAATTGTATAGGTCTTTTACTCTTGATAGTCCCAATCCAGCAGCAGTAGCACATGGCCCCAACCTCATGTAACGTGGGGTGTAGTAGCCTTGTTGCAGGGCCCAGAGCCTGTGCACCGCCTTTTCTTTGCTTCCTTCTTATTTATTTTACTTGTCCACTTTATTTTCTGAGGCCAAGGCAACCATTGTGGGAGCGTTTAACATTTTCCAGACCATTATAAATCGTCTCAGGAGCTTTTGACAGTTCTAGTTTGTATTATAATCAGAAAACCAATCAAGTGTTGAAGTGGAGCATCTCTTTTTCCAGCACATGTTACACTTACTCTCTAAGAACTGAAATATAAACATTTTGTTCCTAATCTGTTTGGAAGGTGATGCATATTGTTTAATTACGGTAATTAAAATTTGTACTCTGCTTCCGTGATTGTAAAGTTATACCTGTAATGTGCTCTTTCTTCGATTTGAAAAAAGAAAAAGTATACAGAACAGTACTTGTTACAAGGTGGACTGCCAGCAGGCCACTTCCATAGGTTCTTTTCAGTATATTTCAACTGTTTAATTTCTGTTAATGTGGAATGTTATCTTGGTTAAAATCCAATGTAAGGGAAGAGTAAAGCCAGAAGGGTCTGGCTCAGTCGGGAGAGCTGCTGTTTTGTAAGCCCGAAGACCGGTGAACTTGACAAGTTTGAGACACGCCACCGACAAAAAGCTGTGAAAGCCTCTGGGAGGAGAGATAAGAGCTCCCAGCTGCGTCGGTCGAGTGTGGGAGGCGCCAGCCAGCAGAATAGTCAGACTGCAAAAGGATACCACCTGGAAATGTAGCCATTCATGAAAGATTGGACATTTATATATTGTAAAAAACTCCAAGGGGGGTTAGGACAGCCTGCCCATGTACACCGCCTTGGATTAAAGTCGGAGGAGAAATCCAATGACCAAGAAAGGTGGTATATAAATACTGTATATTATATTTATTATAAAGCCATTTGACATTGTAGTGGCATCTAAGCTAAACCAGATTCTTATGTGTGTGTCTAACCAAAAAAGTGCATGCATTGTGCTAAAGTATTGTACTGTATGCTTGGTGCAGGTCCCAGATTGCTGGGACCGCTATGGCAAAGGCTTGTATGGTGCCTACCACTCACCCCCCTAATGCAAGACACTACAAATTTTCTTTGAATCTAAAAGCCAGCCCAAACATTTAGAAGCCTGATGACCTTTTCAGCTTTCAAAATGTTATGTTTTAAATGCCAGCCCAAAAAAACCCCTCACATGCCACCAGTGAATGGTATAAGACATTACATATAAACAAGCATCAAAAAGCACATTTTTAACCCTGATGATAGGAAAACTTGGCAAATGTCATTGTGACACCAAAAAGATCTGATGCCTTCGGTCAAAAAAATAAAGAAGTTACATCAAACTTTTTGTTTAAAGTTAAAATTCATGACATTAACAGTGCAATCATATGCATATCTACTTGGCAGTAAGCCCCTTTGTGTTTAATGGGACTTACTCCCAGTTAAATGTGCATAGGCGTGCCATGAATAGGCAGGGCTTTAGATGCAACTTCCATTGCTACTTCAATGTATTAGAAAGAAGTACTGTAGTGGTTTTTGAATTTGAAAGCTAGCAACAAAGTAGAAACCAAGCATAGAATAATCTTTAAGGTGACCAGACTACAGGATCACACTAGTGGTCACTGTGTTCTAGTTGTTATTGATATTACACAGCACTTTGCAAAGAATTAATAGACAATTCTAATCTCCAGCTGCAACTCATCATAACATAGAACAATGATAGATGCCTTGTGGCATCTGATCCACATCAGTTGCAGCTTTTCATAAGGCTTCAGTAGTGCTAGCCTTGATGAACCTTGGCAAGGAAGGGTTGGAGGGGAGAATAGGGGGGTTACCGGTGTGCTTTGCACACGATCGCATAGGTATGTAACAGCCTGTCTTCTGTTAAGCCTTCAGTCTCTTTTCAATACCTGGACCAAGCTCTGGAATATACAGTACTAATAAACCTGTGAAGCGCGAAGGCTCTTCCCCCGTTCCCAGCCTTGTCCCAGAGTGCACCCTGGGACAAATTTGGGAAGGGGGAAGAGCCTTTGTGCAACCCGGAAGTGGGTCGTGCAGCTTCAAGAAGCCTTGTGGAGACTTGAAAACACAGTGGTTTGGCCTTTAAAATGTAAAATGGGGCTTGGGACCTGTGGAGTAAACGTTTTTAGCGTTTACATTCGCGGGCCTGGGACCTGTGGAGTAACAAACCCGCGAGTCCCGAACCTGCAAATAAAAAGGGTTCACTGTACTTAGAATTAGATAGAGGATAATTCTCTCTTGCAACCTGATCACTGAAAAGCTATAGCTGCAAAACAGTTGTATCAGAGAGTTTCAAGACCTGCCTAGAGAGACTCTGTCTGTCCAGGGGCTTTCACAAGAAAAAGACAGATGTTTCCTGTGTCTCTTGTGCTGAATTTCAAAAGCAGCTTGTTATCAAGCTTTCTGTAATGGAGCTGAAAAAAGGTGTATTTGGTCTATTCCCCCCCCCCCCTTTAAAAAATGTGCAGAGGGGGAGAGTGCAAAATGAGTTAGGAGTACTGGAGCTTAGAAGATTAAAGTGGAGCTTAGAAGATTGGAGAGTCAGGTGGTGCACATATAGTCTCACCGGGATCTTTAAGGGGTGGGTTGCAGAGACCACACTTAATGTAGCAGTTAATTTGATTTTATTAAACATAGTGCAGCAATGGACACATTGATTAAAACTGTAATTGGTAAAATACATTTTATAATATATTTTTGGGTATAGCAGCAATAGATACAAACAGTTAAATGGTAACGTATATGTCTAACAATTTAAAATAGCATCAAACTAGCAGTCAGTGCCAACCATTGCAATTTCCCTATTCATACTCACTCCCATAGGGACTGCGGTGGCTTAGTGGTTAAGATGCTGAACTGCACACCGGAAGGTCGGTAGGACAGCAGTTCGAGACCCAAGTACCACGTGACGGAGTGAGCTCCCATCTCATGTCCCAGCTCCTGCCAACCTAGCAGTTTGAAAGCAAGAAATTGCAAGTAGATAAATAGTTACCACTGCGGCAGGAAGGTAACAGCGTTCCACTAGTCATGCCAGCCACATGACCACGGAAGCGCTGGCTCTTCAGCCTTAGAAACTGAGATCAGCACCGCACCCTAGAGTCGAGCAGTGGATACCTTTACCTTTTACTCACTCCCATGCGCAGAAGTTAAGTGGCCAGCTTAATTTGGAGCAGGTCCAATGAAGGTCAAGAAGCCAGCAGTGTACCACAATTCTTGTTGCTCATAGTGGGCTTCTCCAGTGTGCTGAAGATTTTCTCAAACTTGTATAGTCTTTTTGAAGCATGACCCTAGAGTTGTTGATGTTTACTTTGCCTCCTAAGAGCATAGAGAGGGAGTTACGGGATGATGACATAGATGTTTGGCAGTTCTGAAAAGTCCTGTCTGTGTCAGACTCACTGGCACCACCACCACCACCACCACCACCACCACTCAGTGTGGTATGACTGTTCATTATCTTCCCTACTAGGACAGATTTCTTGGTCAGCAACCCCAGTGGGTCTGTGTAAACATTGATCTTTCAGGTCATGTTCAGTACAGTTGTTGTTTCTGCAAAACTCTGGTTCACTCCTCAATTTTTCTATTACCCTCTGAAGCTAAATACAGTTGAAGCAAACATCCACTCATCCATATAGCATAATAGTTATAACATGGCATGCATAATAATTATTAATGTTTAGTACAGATGAGCATGTTTTTCAGCCAAAACAATAGGCAATATGGGACTTCTCCGCTGAGCAGTCCCAAGAGTAGACCTTTTATACTTTTTTGTGTCGTTTACTCCATAGCCATCGCTGCTATCCGTAGTCAGATTCCTTAATCAGGTACACTCTGACCTCATTCTCTTTGTCATGTTTTTCTATCAGTTGTGTCTACTGCCTTGTGGTTTTCGACTCTTTTCTGTATTGTGTCTCCTCTGCATGCATGTTCTTTGGCCAAGTTATCTATTCCATACATACTTCCATTCATGTATTTAGCCTATGCCAGCGGTTCCCAAACATTTTAGCACCAGGACCCACTTTTTAAAATGACACTCTATTGGGACCCACCTAGCTTTAAGAGACTTTAAAAAAAAAGTTTCACTTTACCAGCTGATCAAGCCTGTTTTTATCCTTTTTATTTTATTATGGTGGGGGGACGGGGGGGGCACCTTCTGGAGTGTTGATTGAGCTCCACGTTCATTGGATCGGGGCCATTCTGGTGGCCTTGCATTCCCCTTCACCTGGTCTTCGCTAAGAGCCGAGGCACGTTTGCCTACTCGTTAGTAAATGGTTATGTGTGGCTCAGTTTCACTTTTCATAGGGCTCAATACATTTTACTTGTCAGCTTGGAGGGGGGCGACTTCCTTCTCTAGAGTTCGTTGGGGCCTACATTCATCAGATCGGGACCATTCTGTTAAGTGAAGCCACGTGCAACCAATTGAGTGAGTTTCCTTGAAGGCTTTAGCTACAGTGTTGTGCTGTTCTGGCGAGTGCTTTCTAAGTGTGTATCTCAGTGGTTTCAAGATGGATTTTGTTCGGACCAAAAACAGGGTGCTCTGTGGGTTGTGTCCTTTGTGCTGCAAATAATTTTAACCCTTTAGGGTGCCTACATCAGTGCTGCTCTGTTTTCGGTTTCCATAGGGCTCAATACATTTTCCTTGTCAGCTATCAGCTTGTCAGTTTTGCGACCCACCAAAAATCTGATCTGGACACGTTGGTGGGTCACAACCCTCAGTTTGAGAACCGCTGGCCTATGCCAGCGTGCAATCTGCTCAATGAGTTAGGAATACCAATATTTAGCAGGCAAAACACCGAAGCTGTTTCCTTATGTAATGGAAACCATATCCTTGCTCTTTCTGTACCAAGCTACTTTAATCATTACACATTTCATCCTCCACTCTTGTTTGTTGCTGCCTGTATCATCTCCAAGGGAGAGTAATCTTTCCATAAAAAGATTGTAGCTTGATTTAAGGTGCAATCCTGCCTAACTATCTGGCGGGCGGCCCAGGCCGCTCGCTGGATCCTATCCTCGTACTGGGCTGATCAAGATCAGCCTGGAGGACTACTCGGGGGAAGGGGACGGTTGTCCCCTTTCCCCCGGTGTAGCACAGCCCGGCCCTAATGGGCCTCCTCTGCCGTGTAAGTAAGAGGAGGCTATGTAAGTAGGAGGAGTAAGAGGAGGCCGTGTAAAAGCAGGCCTGGGACGAGGATATGGCGGCCACCATCCCCGCCCCCTCCTGTCCCGGCCAATGGACCCCCTCCCTCGCTGCCTGGACTGCGCCCGCCGGGGGATCTCCGGCGGCCGCAGGGGTGATCCAGCGGTGGAGTGAGGGCGGCTGGCCTCACTCTAAAGTCATTGCGAACATGCTTTATAGCACATTTGTGATGACTTCTGGCAGCGGAGCACTCGCTCCGCTGCCTGATATTTACGTAGGATTGCACTGTTATACTTCTTTGCTTGTTGCACCTTGCAGAGCCTCTCTAGCACCTAGTCTCGCTGGCTGGAGGATTAATTAGCAGTAATTAGCTAATTAATTAGATATTAATTAGCAGGGGGTACTTCAGAAAATTGGACCATGACAGGGGATACACCGGGCAACAAAGGTTGGGAACCCCTGACTTAGTGTACTGTACTTGGAGAAAGAACCCAGTTAGCTGTGTTAATGTTTTGTTTTCAGTTGTCTTTTAACCTCCGAGCCAACCTTTTGACCAGATTTCCTTGTACCTTGTTGCCCATGCTGTGTCTTCTCCTTGAACATGCCTTACCTCAGGGCTGCATTGCAGCTGCATCGGCGCTGGAAAGTTGGATAGGATTGGGCCCCAAGTTTCTTTGTGACTTCTCACTCCCTTACCATGTAATTCCCATAACCCTACATCATAGAACTCCCCTCCTGGGAAGTTGCCGGGGGTGGGGTGGGGCTACATGCCCACAACCCTCCAGCAACCTGGCTCCAGCATTGGCAGCTGGCTTGAATAAGGATTAATCCAATGCACAGTGCCAGTCCTTAGTATTAGTTCTTCATGCTCTACAAATTTTGTGCTGATTTTGCTATTTTTTATTATTTTATTGAAAATGTTAGTCTGTTTTGGGCTTTGCCACTGTACAGTGGCATAGACATTTATAAATATAAACACTTCTGTAAGATTTCTTGTAGGTTATGATGTGCTAACAATCTGTGAAATGTTTTTCCTTGTCAAGGGTAGGCCGCGTGGACGGTTTTGGCAAGATGGGCCACGCGAGGGACAGTTTTGGCAAGATGGGCCGCATGAATACTTTGAGTCAGATGGACCACAGCCAAGCTGGGACCAGTACCACCCTGAAGAACAATGGGAGCATTCACGGTGGTAAGTAACTTTGGCATATTTATTTTTATATGCAGTAATACCTTGCACTTTCGCCTGGTTAGAGACCAGAGCAGGACGAAAGTAAAAAATGGATGAACGTCAAAGCATTGCCTCACCACACTTAGGACCCATTATTAATGACGCACCTCCGGATCTATTCGGCTGCTCATGGTAGCTCTGTCACCAGCCCTGGAAGCTCACTGGTTGCAGGGCCGAAGGCCTCTGGCCTGTGCCAGCTGTTGACTTTGGCGATGGAGCCTGGCCTGCACAGTGATTGCCGGCACCTTTTTCCAAAAGTGATCCATGGCTGCAGATTTCTCGGCTCTGTGGTGTGTTCTTGGGGGGTGCTTGTCACAGGTGTCTGCTGAGGTGCGCCCCGGCTGCCGTGTTGCCTTGTCTTGCTGGGCCCCAGTTTCCCCTTCGCAGCTTTTGCGGCCACCTGCTGCAGAGCCATGTGGCTCCTGGGGCTCAGCTTAGCTGCATTTTTTCCCTTCTCACCCAGGAAGTTGGGCCTGGGGCTGGTGCAAGCGGCGCTTTGAGCCAGCTCCTTTTTTTTTTTTTTTTGGCACTGGTACAGTAGCTGAGGCCAGGACCAGCCCCAAGGGAAACAGCACCTGGACTTGACCTTCCCTGCTGGGGCCTCATGGGAGTGCGGGAGTGCCGCTGCACACCTCGACAATCAGATGAAAGACGGATCACATGGACGAATCACATGGACGAAATTTGAAATGTGGTTATAATTGAAAATAGCCAAAAGAGCAAAGCGACAAAAGCCAAGGTATTGATTGCTGTAATATATTACAGTAATATAATGTAATATATTACAATTATTTTCCAAGGTGACCTAAACAAATGAAGCACCACAAGGCTACAAAGCAAACACAATAAAAATGGTTCCTTACAAGCTGCAGTGTCAATAGCTTGTTGTTGTTCAGTCGTTAAGTCGTGTCCGACCCTTCGTGATCCCATGAACCATATCCCGCCAGGCCTTCCTATCCTCCACAATCTTCCTGAGTTCGCTCATTTTCATGTTCATTGCATCGGTGATACTGTCTAACCATCTCATCCTTTGCCTTCCCCTTCTCCTTTTGCCTTCAATTTTTCCCAGCATCAGAGTCTTCTCCAGAGAGTCCTCTCTTCGCATTAGGTGGCCAAAATATTTGAGTTTCGGCCTTAGTACCTGTCCTTCCAGAGAACAGTCAGGGTTGATTTCATTTAGGATTGACTGATTTGATCTCCTAGCAGTCCAAGGGACTCTCAGGAGTCTTCTCCAGCACCACAGTTCAAAAGCATCTATTCTTCGGCGCTCAGCCTTCCTTATGGTCCAACTCTCGCAACCATACATTGCTACTGGGAACACCATCGCCCTGACTATATGAACTTTTGTTGGCATGGTGATATCTCTGCTTTTTATTATGCTATCTAAATTTGCCATAGCTTTCCTTCCAAGGAGTAAGCGTCTTTTAATTTCATGGCTGCTGTCTCCGTCTGCAGTGATCTTGGAACCCCAAAAAGTAAAATCTGTTACTGCTTCCATTTCTGCCCCATTTGCCAGGAATTGATGGGACCAGATGCCATGATCTTAGTTTTATTAATGTTGAGTTTCAAGCCAACTTTTGCACTCCTCTTTCACTCTCATCAAGAGGCTCTTTAGTTCTTCTTCACTTTCTGCCATTAGGGTGGTATCGTCTGCATATCTGAGGTTGTTGATATTTCTCCCGGCAATCTTGATTCCAGCTTGCGATTCATTCAGCCCTGCATTTCTCATAATGTACTCTGCATATAAGTTAAATAAGCAGGCTGTCAATAGCTATTGACCAGTAAAAAATTCAAAGGAGCAAGCCAGTAAAAACTTAATGCTCAGTTATTAACAGGCATGGGTAAGTAAAACATTTCACCTGGAGCCTAAAACTCATGAGAGCACAGTGTGAGGCTCTCTGGGAAAAGTGTTCCAGAGCAAGGGTACCACTGCTGAGAAAGCTAGATCATCGGTCACTACCACCACCTAATTTCAGTCAGCAAAGCACTCAAAGGGCCTCTCCAGATGACCTAATTGAATGCACAGGCCTGCTCTGGAGCAGATGGTCCTTGAGCTACCATGGTCCCAAGCAGATTAGGAGTTTACTGGATAAAGTTGGCGCTTTGAATTGAACCCAGAAATACATGCACAGTCAATAAAGTTGTTTTGAAACTACTGAGATATGTGCCAAACTTCCCATGTCAGGCAGCAGTGTTTTAAATCACTTGACATTTCCAAGTGGCCTTCAGAGGCAGCTCCGCATGCAACACACTGCAGTAGTCTAATCTGGATGTTGTTAGGGCTAATGACCCCTAATAACTGGTCAGAGAGGCACCTTTTAAAGTGGTGTCCTCTTGGATTTAGTAGTGGGAGAGCAATTGTCCTTTTTCGCCCCAGCATGGCATCTTCTCCAGTGGCTGTTGCTGGTGTCTCTTCTGTATTTTTTTTTTAGATTGAGTTTTTGACTGGTTTTGACTGGTTACGATTGTACGCCCCTTAACCCTGCTGTCCAGTGACCCCGAGGTATCCAAAATAAGGATTGGATCTAAATGCATTTTTAAACTGCAGATGTGATCAATAAAGGCAACCCCATCCAGAACAGGTGGAACCCCACCGCTGTTGTACACATTTTATACATGTATACTCATTTTATTTGTCCCACTGTTGCTTTCTGGCTGAACAGGTTTTGCAGACTTTTAGAACAATACAAAATTCACAAAACTTGCTTATTAGAGGCAAAAGTGGGATGAATCCAGTAACCCCTCCTTCAAACCACCTTTGGTTCTCTGGGGAAAAACAACAGCGTCTATTGTTTTTTTCCAGCCATGCTGACTTAGTTCACAGAGAAGCAATAGAGTACTTATCTGATGTAAAAGCAATATGGAACTTAAACATTGCAGAGAACTACCTCTGTCTTTCAGCTTGACTACATGTTTTTGCATGTGACCTCAAGGCGGTGTTTTCACCTTTCATTTTAAACTCAGAGCCACTTTGTCAATGATATGCTTGTATACTGGACTCAAGAATGTGCATAAACCAGTTACCGAGTCTTCCAGGAGAGGTGGGTTCAGTCAAAGTTTTCTAACTGGATATGCTGGTTTGAAATGTATTGTTTGTGCTGGTATATAGTATACTGTTTTAACAGAGATCATAGCATCCCTTAACTCGTTAGATCCCAGCTGAGACCACCCTGAACTCAATGTGATGCTTAATAGGTAGAGAGGCAGTTCAAAACGGTGTTTTCAAAAAGCGGATTTTGGTGCTTTCCAAAATAAAATTACTGAAAGTGGTGTTATATGTTTTTATTCCATTTTTATACATTATAATCGCTTTAATAATAGCTTTAAAAAGTGTAGTAGGTAGGTGATATAGGTGGTATAGTGTCAGCAGATGCAGGCCACAGTCATTACCAATATGTAGAGGTGTTAGAAAACTATTTTATTTTTTGCAGATTTTTTTTTGGGGTGTGTGTGTGTGCAGAAAGTGGTGTTATGTGTTTTTATTTCGTTATTACTGAAAAAGACTGCCCCTATTAATAAGTCAATTTGGTTTATTCAAGCACAGTAGCATATTAGCATACTCACCTAAAAAGCACATACAACATGTTTATCCCTTGTCCAAGCTGCTAAAGTGGCTGGCCTGTTCACAGCCAAGGAGAGAGAAAGCTGATAGGTAGAGTCCCCTCAGTGGCAGGAAGATGAAGCAAGGCACACACAGAATCATGCCTGGTCCTTGTTCTTGCAGCGATGGCGGTGCCTAAGGTTGCTGCACCCACAGGCTTTCAAACAGTGGTGGTTTTTTTTCTCATTGAGCTTTTCTGTTCCCTACACCGGTTTAAACAGAGTCTAAGCTGGGAATTTATAGAATGAATGATCTCTCTTTGTTCGTAGTCGTGTTCAAAAGTACAGGCAGATTTCGTCCTTCAGTTAGTTGTATGAATGACCAGGGCAAACAGCTGAGGCAAATGTCAGAACAAATCTTACACTTCTTATCTTCCTTCAACATGACAAGGTGAAGATCAAAATAAATCTTGTCTGTGTCATGGCTCCTTGGTGCCCTTCCTGTATGTTGCTCACATACTGACAGCGTAACCTGATTATTCATTTTGCCTGGTTCCCCAGTTCCCAGGGCTTGTTTATATGTAGAAGAATCCCCTTGGAATGGGCTCTTCACGTTTTGAGCATTTAAACTCAGTTATTGATAGCATTTTGTTGCTTCACCATCTTCACCTTTCTCTTGATGCATAAACTTCTTGCAGCAAGGCTGGACCCTCTGATGTGGTTGCCTTGCTCAGAACTTTTCTACTGTCTCAGACTGGAGAGGGCTTACTTTAGCCCTTTGATTTGGGGGTTCTGGGGTTATAGTGCATGGAAGGAAGGAGCAGGAGTCTGAGATTTTGAATATAGGGCAGTGCTAGGTGAAAAGATGGAGAGAACAGGAAACAATTGGACACAAAATATATGAAACATGTAAGAGGGGGTACTACCGGTAATTGCTAGTACCATATTGGGAAGGTGAGTGAATTTGGGAGAGGGGACATTCATAGATGGGTTACATACCAACAAGGACCCACTTTTCAAGTGACATGACCATCCTTGGTATCCTTTGGCTGCTCTTTATGAACAAGAATGAAGGCAGGTTAGACAGGAGGCTCTCTTTGTGTTTCTGCAGGGAACATAACAACTATTACAATCACCATTTTCCCGGAAACTTTGAAAGTGGTGGCAACTACAGTGGCAACGTTCCCTACCGAGGTTCCTACAAGAGACGTCCCAGAGGAAATTTCCATAAGAAATCTCACCACCATGGCCATTTTAATAAAGGACCTAAAAGCAGCTTCTCAAAAGGTTGGTTTGGGGAATAGGAGAATGGCATGTGATAGAGCTTCTATTTAATTGGCGGGAGATACAATTTTGTATAAATTTATGTGGTATGAAGCTCTACTTCAGACATAGGCAAAAATGCCAGCTCCCAGCTTGTGTTTCAGATGTATTTATTTGTAGGAAAAGCATCCAACTATGATAAGTGTACTTACATAGAAGCAATGACCATAGGGTAAACCAGACTGACTTCTTTGGCCCATAGGATCCAGGATTTGCAGCTGGAGTCGGTGATAGGTGATTCATAAAGAGAGTGTTTAGGGGTTCATACCTACCTAGAAGCTCTTTATCCAGTCCCAGATGTGTTGTAGTTTATAGTTACTTTATGGTTAAACACAAAAGCTTACTGAAAAGTTCTTTCCTGTATTATTTCCTCAAATGTTCCGGAGCAGGGACCTGGTGGGCTCTGGCACAAATTGCAGGTGTTTTTGTCATAGATGTTTTTATTTAGATGGGAAGCAGCATACAAGTACTTAAAATACTGTAAGACCTCACGGTCAAAGCCTGTGGCCAAAACAAAAGGCAAGAGGTCCTAGGGGTATGGTTGCTGAAGACTGTACTGGATTTGGAGGGAGCCTGTAACTGGTTTTCAATATAACATGCCATCAGTCTATCACTCAAATGCCAATACAGTACTTGTGCACTTGCCTTGAAAAGAGTAACTGACCAGTGTTGTTCAAGCTCAAGGGATGCAGTGGAAGCTTCTTCATTTCATCCTGTTTCTCTGTCTACAGAACGTGGTGATGTCCACAACTCTTCACATTCCTCCAACTTAATCAATGTGACGGTAAGAGATGCACCTGTGCTAGCTGTATCTACAAGGATGGTGAGCCCTACTACCCCAGATCTCCTTCTTCTGTGGTAGAAATCAAGGAATGGTCTGATGTGACAAGAGCTTGGTCACAAGGTTTCTCATGCGCGCATGTGTGTGTTGAACTAGTAATAATTAACAGAGAATAGATTATGCCTGTGTGTTCCATAGGTAGTCTATTATTGTATCTTTTTATGATATCCCACTGTAAGATCCAGTTCCTGGTTTGCCAGCATTTTTTTTTCCAAGCAAGAAAAAAAAGGATTTTTTTTCCTTTAGTCAGGTATCTAATATGCAATATCTAATAGTGTCAGGAGGAGCTTTTTCCATCACCTCATGACGATAAAAGAAAAAGCTTCAGCTGCTAAATGTTTGCGTTAGGCATCCTCAGGCTCATCTTTCTGTTCCTCTGTTGCAGACGAACAAAAAGGAAAGTGATTCTGAAAAGGCAAAAGCACCATCAGCAACACCCAAGGAGCCTAAACAAGACCAGACAGCTTCTGCAACTTTAACAAAGACATCTAATCCATGCCAGGTAGTTATGAGAGAATGCTTGGTTGCCTGGCAAGAGATGGTTCTTGAGTTACAAGGTTTGTCCTCAGTCAGCGGAAGAATGTGGGAGCACTAATGTCTGTGCCTTGTCAGATCTCTAAGCTCTTTGAATGAGAAGCACCCTGTCGCTTTACTCAGTTGCTGACAGAAGAAAGTTTTATGCATGAACTGGACGGAAGCTTAGAGAACATAACTTAAAACGTGCTCTTGTATTTGCCGCAATATGGCCTAGCTGCTGCTACGCCATGAGACCTCTTTACAGAGCTTTTAAAGGGGGCCTGATAATAAGTGTTGATGTGTGTCAGATTAAGGTGAGGAGGTCCAGCTATGAAGGCAGGGCTCCTATAGCTCTAGCTTCATTGGAGAAAGACTATTGGTAAGTCATGTGACTTTTTTTTTTTTGCACGAAAGCTTTCATGGCCAGCAATTATGACATTACTTGAAGAGGGGAGAAGAGTCAAGTCGCCTATTAAAAATAACCACTTCCAGAGAGGTAGCCGTGTTAGTTTGTAACAGCAAAAGCAACAAAGGGTCTCATGGCACTTGTTTTTGCTTTAAAGGGTTCCCCTTGAGGCACCTTAAAGGCTGACAAATTTATTGTAGCATAAGCTGTCATGGACTACAGTCCACTTCTGAGGAGGCATACTACAAAAACGTACGTTCAGTACATTTGCTAAGTCTTTAAGGTACCACAAGACTCTGTTTGTGCTATTAAAAATTGTTTTCTATTGGATATAGTCACTGTCGAACCTGTCATTAACTACAAAAGTTACTCGTGTCCTGATGAGGTCAGTCTGCAGACTCTGTATCTTATCTTAGTTATTTATATTATTAGTATCCGGCTGTTAGCCTCATGACGACAAAGTGGCTTTCAAAGCAGCTTTAGTAGGCCGGATTTCCATACAGCCTAGCATTGTTGGACCAAGTTTTCATCAGCATTGCTGGGCCAAGTTTTCATCTGCACTAGCATGTGGAGCCATGTAAAATAGGCAGTGTGTGACTGACTTGAATGAAAGTGATTATGGTTACTTCCAGTGCAAAGGTGACCAGAGACAACAGGGTTCTACAGTCGGACCTCGTTATATGCGGGGGTTCCGTTCTGGACTCCCCCCCCCGTGGATACCATGAATCTGCGTATAATGAAGTCCACTGTTGAAACCTGTTGTTAAAACTTTTTAAAAAGCCCCCAAATCGCTGTTCCTACCTTCACGCGGGCAAACTGCGCTGTTTCTAAAGCAGTATTTGAAGCTGAAAGACCCACTTCCGCCTTGCGTGAAGGCTCCTCTCTCCTTCCAGGCTCGCCCCAGAATGCATTGCGCGAAGGTAGGAACAGCAATTTGAGGGCTTTTAAAAAACTTCTTAACAGGTTTGTACAGTAGACTTCATTATCTGCTGGTATCCGTGTTGAGAGAAATCCACAGATAGTGGGGGTCCACTGTAGTTGTATAGAAGAGCAGAGGGAATTTCAGCCATTGGAGCTAGTTGCATCCTGCAGGGAGGGATGGAAGAAGTTGCCCCTACTGAAATTCCCTCTTCTGCCCAATGTTTGAACATACAAAAACCTTGTTATCTGTTGCGTCTAGTTGCCCTGTTTCATATTGCCCTACTGATTCCATCATACCTTTTTAGAGAAGTGTTTCTTTCCAGAAAGTCTCTTTAAGGCTCTTTCTTGAATCTTGCGCTGCATTTGTTTTTCTCATAGCAAATAGGAGGAAGTGAGGTTTCTAGCATGCCGCTAGCATGCTCTAGTGCGGCTCATTTTAAAAATGACAAAATGGTGTCTTATTTTACTTCAGGGTGCTTTATGGCATTAAATATTTATTTACCAAGAGCTGGATGGGCATCTGAAGATGAGGAAGTGTTGCTACAAGCCACCTTAGCTGTTTTGAATGAATCCTGGTAGACATAACCCTCCGTTGAAAAGATTGCTCTTATTTCCTTGTCCCTGGTACTACATCTTCCAAGCTCCTTTGCAGCCAAACAGCCTTCCTATTGGTGCATGAGGCCGCCATCTTTTCTAGCTTCAAGCTCACAGTTCAAATTGCTACTGTGGTGAGCGTGCTAGGAGCTAATAAATATAGGAGCTCCTAGCACTGGAAGGTGAAAAACAAACGCAGCCTTGGCTTAGCTGAACAGCTGTAACTAGATGGCAGAACAACACTGCTGACCTAGTGCAGTGGAGTCCATTCTGTAATGCTTGAGGAGATTGCCTCTTCAGATAAACCAGTCTGGCTGCTGCAATGAGGGTCTGCTTCTTAAAGACAGACATTTGGCTGATGATGCAGAAGCCAGGTAGGCAGATATATGATGCAGCCCTTTCCTTGGCTTCATGTACACTAAACTCTTAAACTGGTTCAATTGTCATAATTTTCCCTGAGAAATCCCAGCGACAATAACTATGTAAGGCAGTCTTTTGGAGGTTCATTTTTTGTAGTTACGATTGCCAGTCTGTGCCTGAAGATTATTCATGTTTTTTAAAATACACACTATAGGGGTGGGGGAGAGGCAGGCACCGCTCGACTCACTATCTTCTGCCTTTTACGGGCAAATGCAAGAGTCCTGCTTTCACTTGAGGCAGGAGAAGAGAATGGAAAAGGGACTGGCAGTGCTTTTAAAAAGACAGGACTATCTCCTGACCAAGATCTGGCAACAATTCTCATAGTTCTACAATATGCAGTGTTTCTTGGGATGGAAAACAGCTTCTCAGTAGCCCTGTATAGATGTTTGTCTTCACAGGAAGACAAACTCATGGTCAGCAAGCCCTTTCCTGCACCAGTGCCCCTGAAACCCTGCCCCATGCATACAGAATTTGTCTTCATAGACAAATACTGTATGCTCAGGGGTGGCAGGCGGGCTCTTGTTTTTTCTTCCATGTGTGCATTCATCTTCCTGTGGCGACGGCTGTCAGTGCAGACTTAGGATGTTCTCTTGGCACCATGTCAGCTCCAGAAGTGAACCTGGCATAGGCAGTTCTTTAAATTTAAGCTCATCTCAGCTCTCTCACTTGTCTAATTCCCCAGTTTTGCTTTCTTGTTTGAAATTTCTTTAGGTCCGGAAAAAGACCAGCAAAGCCGTCATCTCTACTCAGGATTTCAGTTTCAGTCTGCCTGATGACTCTTCAGCAAACCCACAAAGCAAACAAAAACTTCCTCCCAAGAAACCAGAAGAAATTGAGCTGGTATGCATGAGGCTACATATGCTGCTAAGAGCAGATTTACTGGTGGAATGGGGCATGGGTAGGAGGTGGTGTCCCTCCTGTTTCTCACATTTGCAGTGTATATCTTATGGGAACTCCTTGTCTTCCTGCCCTAGTTCTGTTGGAGTCTACCTGTCCACCCCTATTCCTTTCCTCTTCTTGTGCAAAACTCAGTTAGACATCTTGAGTGATGATGGAGAAAGACCTGTGATGAATCTGACTGAACGTGGGTTAGATCCCATCTTAAAGTTAGGTCTGTGCTGTGGTGGTGGTGGTGGCAGCAAAGAAGGAATTTTTCTCTGCCACTTTGCTTCAGTTTCCTGAGGCATCTGGTGGGGCCACTGTGAGATACAGGAAGCTGGACTAGATGGGCCTTTGGCCTGATCCAGCAAGGCTCTTCTTATGTTCTTAGAGATGTCCAGCGTTGTTGTTCACTGACTGACTTCATCTGGTCGTCGTCGTCCCCCCATGTTTCAGAGGAGAACAACTCAGTGTCTCAATGTGGCCAGTTTGGTAGACACTTTGCAGATAAAATTGTTCACATCTGTCACAACTTGGATTCCATGTTAACAGTTCTTGTTGATGTCCCCTCTGCTTCTGTTTGTCCTGGTGTTAGGAATTCTTTTGACCTTTTACAGCCTGAGGATGTGGAAAGGAGCATTTGGAGTGTTGAGACTCCCTTCTTGATCCTTGCCTAACTTGGTTTATTAGATCTACTTGGGGGGGGGGGGGGCTGGCCAGCCAAGTTGCCAGGCAGGGTAATTAACTCAACTCTGAGAGCCTTCTTTTCTTCATTTATTTCTAATCTTAGCCAATTGTTACATTACATATAGAGTTCAACAGCCAGATTAATTCTGTACAAAACATAAAATGGATTTTATGACCGCATATTGAAATGTGATGCGTGGTTGCATGATTTTAATGAACGACTCTAAGCACAAATTCTTGATGGAGATCTATTCCTTTAGAAAACGTGGAGTTTTTCATACCTCATTGGTATGGGCAAGAGAAAATGGTGATAACGAAATAAAAACACACAACACTGTTTTCTGCTAAAAAATCTGCAAATAAAATAAAACCATGTAATTTTGTGTCATTCTTCACCAGCTGACACTGTACAACCTATGCCACATGCCTAGTACACGTTTAAAGCAGTTGCAATTGATAAAATGGGAATAAAAACACATAACACCACTTTCTGCTATTTCACTTTGGTTAAACACTGAAATCTGCAAAAAAAAAAAACCAAACCCATTTTCTCCCATCTCTACTCTTTGGGAGAGCACCTGCACTGTGTGCAGAAGGTCCCAGTAGGTAGGGCTGAAAAATTGTCTGAAACCCCGGAGAACCTCTGCCAGTCAGTGTCGATGAGTGAGGGGAACCAATTGTCTGACTCAGTAGACGACAACTTTCTAGATACCTATTTCAGACACCTGGAACTGACCCAGTAAGATCATAAGAAGAGCCTGTGGGATCAGAGCAGAGGCCCATCTAGTCTAACATCCTGTTTCCCACAGTGGCGCCACCAGATGCCTCTTGTAAGTCCTCCCACAGGAAATTTAAAGTGATCTAAGCTGGGGCCGTTTCCCCAGCTTCTGGTAGCAAGTAGTCCTTTAGCAGCTGTTGTCCAAGTCCTAGGGAGCCGAGCAGCTGCTGAACCAGAAGTAATTGGCAGTGACATGATGACGTTATCACATTGCAGCCAATTACTTCCGGGTCTGCACACTGCGGGTGTGTGGCCCGCACTGAGTAGCACACATTTGAAGGGTGACATGGCGGAGAAGCCTGCTGTGCCACCCAGTCTCAGCTGCTTTCTGCCTTTCTAACTCAGCTCGGCCTGCTCAGCTCCGAGCCAAGTTGGAGTGACAGAAAGTGACCAAGCAAGGCTGACACTCTCCCTGGGGGGCATCATCCTTGCTTGCTGCTTTCTGCCGCTCTGACTCGGCTTGGAGCCAAGCAGGCCAAGTCAGAGCTGCTGTCGAGCTGGAAGTAATTGACGTTATCACATCGCTGCCAATTACTTCTGGGTCTGCGCACTCAGCGGGTGACATAGCAACACCACTGCTATGGAACCAAGAAAACAATCTTTTAAAAAGCATTCAGTGAACGTCTTGGCCAATTAAAAAATGTCTTGACACCCTCTCCAAAATACCAGCAAAGGAGCAGATCTAAACTCTAATGGAGGGAAATTTCAAAGGTCAGTCAACATAACAGAAATATCTTGTCACAAGTTACCGCCAACCAGTGGCGTAGCTAGACTGGAACGGAGGCAAGTAGTTCTGCAAGACATCCGTTACACCGGAGTCAACGGCCCCTCCCCCTTGCTGTTGGAGCCATTCTGGCGGCAATGGCAACACGCAGGACGCTCCCCTGTCGCTGCCGGAATGGCTCCAACAGCAAAGGGGAGGGGCCGCTGACTCCGGTGTAACGGAGTCTTGCAGAACTACTTGCCTCCGCTTCAGTCTAGTTTCACCTCTGCCGCCAACCAGCTTTCTAGCAAAGATGGAACCCGCAACAAAACCTCCTTAGATATTCTCATTGGATGGACAGAAACATGTGAAAAGGGACAATCCTTTAGGTATTTTTCAAACCATTAAGAGTGTTATAGATCACTTTTAAACTGTGCTCAGAAATGGACAGAGAGCCAATGTAGGTGACGCAACAGGGGTGTGACATGGTCATAACCCCTGGCTCCAGTCAGTGGCCTCATCACAGCTGCATTCTGTACTAATTGTTGTTTTTAGATAAACTTTCATATAGGCAGTGCCATGTAGAGTGAATTACAGCAGTCCAATTTGTATATGTCATCTTAACATTCTGATCGTAAACGTGTTTTCTGTAAGTCTCATTTTTTTATGGATTATGATTGCTATAATTTAAATATTTCTTAGGGTGCAGCAGTGAGGGGGGTGCTTTCCTCCCCTGGCTATCTCTGTTGAAAACCATTCTTCCAAAAATACAACCTTTGCCTTTTTTATTGGAGTTGGGATTTTGAGAGAGGGTTGTGAGGCACAGGTGAAGGCATTGAGCTTTGGGCCTGGAGTAGCCTAATTGGGAAATGAGGACAGCTGTTCCCTTTGGCTGGGAGGGATGTGGAGAGTTTGGGTAAGTTATAAGAAGGGCTTTCTATTTGGAGAAGGAAGTCCTTGGGGTGAGTTATAACTTCTTTTTGACTTCTAGCCTTGATTAGGTGAGAGTTAGATTAGAATTTTAGGAGCGTCAGTACGTGTATTGTATGTGTCTACTGAATTGGGCTGCCTTTCTATGTACCCTTTCTCAGCAATCTGTAAGTGACTAAATTTAAGAAAAAACCTTTATCAGTTGTTGTGACTGAATTGGAAGAGGGGGGGAACCCTGACAAGGTTCATATGTAAAAATTCTAGTTTCTTTTCTTAAAACCAACTGCAAGATCTACAGCCCAATCCTACGTAAGGATCTGGCCAGCAGCCCATGGCCGTCCGCCGGATCCTGTGCACCGGCGGCAAATTTGCCCCCTGACCGGAGGTCTCCTCAGGGAAGGGGACAAGCGTCCCCTTCCCTGAGTGTAAACCGGGGCAGGCCCTATCGGCTTCCTCGGATTTCCGCCAGCAAAATTGCTAGCAGAAGTAAGAGGAGGCTGTGTAAAGGCCCAGCCGCCAGGTGGGGGTCAGGATACGGCCGAGGCCGTCCTCCGCCCCCTCCCGGGCTGGCTGGGCCAATGGCCCCCCTCCCGGGCCCAACGAAATGCCCCCCCCCCGCCTGCTGGATCCTAACTTACCTGGTCTGGCGGCCATGGGGACGTCCTGGCACCGGAGCATGGGAGGCTGGCCTCTGTGCCAGCCTTCCCTGCTCATGAGTCGGCGCTGCGGAGTTAGTGAGGATTGCACTACTAATATCTTTCTCTCAAATCTCTGTAGGTTGAACTGGGAGTTGCCAATCTCAAGGCTGAAGATGGTCACAGACTGGCACCCTGTGTTATGGCAGGAGCCCTGTCATCATCTGTAACCTTGGGGAACCTTAGGCCATTAAAGGAAGAAGAAGAAACTGAGCCGGTACAAATTGAGATGTTCTCTCTAATTCTTTCCGGAGGGAAATATGGTGTAATGTATCTCTTCCATTAACACACCCAACAAATGCCATTTCAGTACAATCAGTACAATCACCAGTACAATCTGGTTCAAAACGTAGCTGTTACCCAGTTTTTAATACGGTTTTAATACTGTTTTTAACGTGTTTTTAAACACGTTTTGAACGTGGGTGTTTTTAACTGTTTTACTGTGTTTGTTTCTTTGTTACCATGGCCTTTTAGCCTGTGAATTCTAACCAATCTAAGATACATGGCTGGGAAAGAAATGGCATTTATGTGTGACAAAAGAAGTTTTTTTTCCAAAGAGAGAGGTGTTTGACCAGGAAGCTCTGTAATCTGATCTTGACTATTCGAGGGAAACGACTTTTTCTTACTTAGAGGAGTTACTTTGGACATGCTCAGATAACCTTTCTATTTACTATTGCTTCACATCTTAACACTGAAAACAGGTTCTGAGGTTGAGCCCTGTATCAAATTCAAATTTTGTGTAATGGTATTTCAAAGGCAAGCAACACATGGGAGATTGGGTAGCCACACAGAAGGGATGAACTGTGATCAGGACAGAAGCCAGCCTGGCTTAACAAGTGGATGGCAGCACAGAAAATACTGGTTTCCGTATAAGAAACCTAAGAGTATCTGGTAGCCACAAGTTTATACACTTATGTACACTGTTGACATCAAGATCTCAGTCTTGTGTGTGTATCTGTTTGTCTTTTAAAGAGAGGGAAAAGGAATCTCATCCATTAGGAACAAGACTGTTAAGTTTTCTTGGAGTATCAAGGGGTTTTGGTTTTTGTTTTGTTCCCTTTTTAAAACTTGATTGGGTCAAGTCTCACCTTCCTCTGGAACACCACAACTCTTCCTCCTTCTCTAAAAATCTCTGCAGGTCCAGCTAAATGATGGGCAGGCTACTGAAGTCCCTTCCAGTCAGACTGCCTCTCTTCCATCTGCTGAAGTGCTTTCAGAGCAACAAGGACCATCTCAAACCACAGAAGGCTTTCACTCCACAGTAAAGGAAGAGCTTGTGACGGTATGAACCACCAACTGCACTTGTTTTGCTAGACAAGCATGTTGGCAGGTTAGGCTAGGATGAAACTGATGCCTTGTCCTTTCTCCATGAGATGAGTTGTCTCTATTTCTTAAATGTTTATCTCTGATCATAAAGTTGTGTGCTGGAAGGCTACAGACAATCTGTTGCTAACATTCTTTGAGTTTTTGCAAGTTTTTCCATGCGTGTCTGGTGTCCCGCCCCCAGGTCAAACAACAGCTCTGATTGGCCGGACGTAGCGCGGACGCAGCAAAAGTCGAGGTGGCCTCGACTTTTGCTGCGTCAGCACTACGTCCGGCCAATCAGAGCCCGTTGTTTGACCTGGGGGCGGGACACCAGATGTGCACGGAATGCGAACGCGACGCGGAGAGTGTAGCTCGGGCTTTAGGCCTACCAGATCTCCAACTGGGACAGAGTGCTAGACCTTTAGGAGAAGGAATGTGGGCAGGTGTAGCTTGTTAAACCCTTAGAGCACAATCCTAGGCATGTCTACTCAGAAGCAAGCCCCATTGTGTTCAGTGGGGCTTGCTTCTGAGTAGACATGCCTAGGATTGTGCTCTAAGGGTTTAACAAGCTACACCTGCCCAGATTTCTTCTCCTAAAGGTCTAGCATTCTGTCCCAGTTGGAGATCTGATAAGCCTAGATATACTGTACTTTCTTTTGGCCTCTCATTGTTTCTGATGCCAATATTTTACTTGTATCTCTTGCATATTTACAGGCCTTGGTATGCTTTGGAATAGCCCCAAAGAGGGATAAACAATGAGTTATTGTGCTCCACGAGCTCTTCTATTAATCTTGAGAGATTTTAAAGGACATTTCTAGCCCTTGGAATGATAGTGATAAGTTTGAGAATAAGATGGCATTGTTTAGTTCACAAACTGTTTGGGACTTGCATGGATATTCCAAATGTGTTCCTCAGTTCTTTTAGGCTGATTGCTTACAAAAAGATTATACATAAGACACCACCCCCTTTTTTTCCAACGAAGGTTAACCTTATTGGATGTTTTCAGAAGCAAACCTCACCGATGTCCACAACGTTGTTATTCTTATTATTAAGTTACTGAAACCCCAGATCCAGTTTACTGAAACCCCAGATCCAGTTCAAATTTTTTTGATATGTTGAGTTCTAAACTCTATTATATTAGAATAAATTATATTTGTTAGCATTAAAATTTCAGAATACAGTAAAACTAATATATATATAATGTTTTACACTAAACTATACTATAATATAGTAAAGCTATACAGCATAACAAGTGTGATGTTTCCACCAGCCTTGAGCATCCACTGTGATCATTCAAATGTATATACCGTATTGGTCTGAGTATAAGACTCATTTTTTCTCCAAATTTAAGTTGTTTAACTACGGGTGCGTCTTATAATCAGTCTGTTGCAATTTAATGCCAGTGATTTAATTAAATTTTTTTAATAGCACCAAACTTTGAGGGTGCTTCTTATAATCAGGTGCGTTTTATACTCGGGACAATACGGTACTCATTCTTCATTTTAGTAACACAGTTCAAATTTGGTACTTCAAGAGGTTTTTGTTGTGTTCTGAGTGTAGAGCAAACTCTCCTCTTCTCCATCTATTCTGAAAATTCTGCAGGTGGCAGAAACCAAACAGGATATGACTCATCCCAGTGTGACTGATTTGTCATCAGTACCACCTGCTCCTCTTGAGGGTAGAGAGGCTATTCTTTGCTTAGGAAAAAAGGTAGGCTTTCATTTAGTGTGCATGTGTGTGGACAGCAGAAACTCTGCTACAAACAGTTCTGGAATGAAGAGTCTATTCACCATTCTAACAGCACAGTCCTATGCATGTTTAGGCCAGCGGGTGGCGCAGTGGGTTAAACCGCTGAACCATGAGCTATCGATAGAAAGGTCGGCAGTTCGAATCCGCAACGGGGTGAGCTCTCGTTGCTTGGCCAGCTCCTGCCAACCTAGCAGTTCCAAAGCATGTTAATGTGAGTAGATAAATAGGTACTGCTTGCGGGAAGGTAAACAGCGCTCTGTGTTCCAGCCGCAAGCTACGCGCTGCGGCAAGGAGAGTCATGCCGGCCACATGACCACGGAGGCGTCTTCGGACAATGCTGGCTCTTCGGCTTTGAAATGGGGATGAGCACCACACCCTAGAATCGGACACGACTGGACTTAATTGTCAGGGGTCACCTTTACCTTTACTTGGAAGTACCTGTAAGTCTCACTGTGTTCAGTAGGGCTTACTTCCAGGAAACTGTATAGGATTATAGCCTAAATATTCTGTTCTGACCTTCAATAGTCACTTCTTTGCTCCCTAATCTCCTGGTATTAGGAGACAACACAATCTCCATTGTGTTGAGCAGGTGCTGTGGGCCGCCAATAGCTTCCTACTTCTGTAGGTTCAAAATGTGTGTCCAGAAGTCAGATATCTCAGAGCCCAATCCTATCCTTTTCTCTCTCTCTTTTACTTACACACACACACACACACACACACACACACACACACACACACACACACACACGCTGATGCAGTGGTGCCAAAATGACAGCCACTGCGTCCTGTGCGGGGGTGGGGGGGACTGGGAGGCTTCTGCAGGGAAAGGGGATGTTTCATTCCTTTACCCCTGCGTAAGCCTCATGGCCTGCAATGGGTATCTTTGGACCTATGCTAGCAACTTTGCTAGCATATGTCCGAGGAGAGAAAAGGGGCGGGGAGATTGGATCTGCAGGGAAGGGGGATAGGATCTGGTGTGTGCCTTCCACAATGGATCCTCCCCTCTCACGGCCTCCCCGCCTCCGTTACCACCACCCCTGGCTTCCTGCCGGCTTACCTTTCTCTGGAAGTCCTCCGGAGTGGTTGGGAAGGTGCAGGCCTTCCTGCTGGCGTCCCCAGTAGTGCACTGGTCAGTGCACTGTCGGGGAAGCTTTTGCGACTGGCGCTGACTGCTTTACGGCAGTTGGCACCAGCGCGTGGGGCGCTCCGTCATTGGGTAGCACGCTTAGAATTGAGCCATCAGTGTGTTAACTCAGACCATTTGGATTAATATAGAAATTTACTAAAATGTAATATCAGGATCAGAATGACAAGAATGACATTCAAGTGAATGAGTCCGATTAGCAAAGAAAGATAAGTTCAGCAAAGAAATACATGAATTCAATATGTAGAAAAATAAGGGACAGCTTAATTACTGTGCTTCTGTCAGTTACAACAATGTGGTTTTTCTGGAAAAAAAATTGTTGGAAAAGAAATTCTGGAAAATTGTACTAAATCACTTGGAGCCTGGTTTCTGTTATTTATGTGCTGTAAATTTCATAAGCAAACCTTCAGAATGTATACCATGTTAATTTTATGAGCTATATAAATATCTTTGAAAAAATTATAGTAGCCAAAATTAGGTGAATTTTAAATATTTGATTGTGGGGTGGGTTCAGTATTTCACACTTAGTATTTAAATGTTGGAACATTAAGGGCGCAATCCAAACCTACTTAGGCCACCGTTGTAATCAGAGGCCCAGCGAAAACGGATTCAAATCCCCTCCAAAAGGGGAATTCAGAGGGGATTTGAATCCCCTTTCCGTTCTGGGGCCTCCCGTTTTCGCTGGGCCGCTGGTTACAACGGCGGCCTAAGTAGGTTTGGATTGCACCCTAAATGTTAGACATTTTAAAGATGTGATGCAGGGGCTAAAGATGCAAGCCTATACATGTCTACTCAGAAGTAAGTTCCATTTATATTCAATGCAGCTTACTCCCAGGAAACTCTGTATAGCACAGCCTAGCTAATCCCATCCCCCAATATTGGCGCCAGTGCAACTGCGCTGCATCCAATAGTGGCAGGGCAATCAGAAGACAATACACGTGAAATAACTTTGCACACTCCAAAAACACTCCAAATGCTGTGTAGTAGTATTATATTCAAACAAGCTCAAAGCTTTACTTGGAAATCATTGTTACTGGAAAACTTGTAAATATTTAAGACTTGAAAAGTCAATAATATACACTTCCTTTATATTACTATATTTTAAGGGGGGAAAGGAGGCACTGAATACTGTTCACCTCCAAACATTTTCTGCCTTGGTTTGACCAGAAACAGTGCAGAATATTTTTTTTTAAAAATTACCTGTTCCAATGGACAGCTGTGCTTCTTTTGATCTGGGAGTCCACTGGTAAGAGTGACTGATTGTCCAGTGGTTTGACAATCCTTTTACCATCAGTTCAACCACAAATTTAAAATTTTATAGTTAAAAACCATCCAAGTTGGCAAAATAAACCTCATTAAACGTGGTTCCCCGAACAACTGTGCATTAGATCATCCACTAACTGATAAGAAAGATAATTTCTGCTTGCTGAATTGCCGAGCCTGGATATATGTTTGCTTCCATATATTGATGTACGGTAAATTGAGCATGATATCTAATCTACCCCCATTTGAGCTTTGCATCAACAGTAGGTGTGTGAGCTTGGGTGCAGTGGGACTGAGGCCGCAGGCCGCCACCCCCCCCCCCCCCCGTAGTTATAGCAACTAAGGTGACTTAGAGTTCAACTCCAACCAGTCCTCTTTATCTTCATGTTCCAAGCCTACTTTATTACAAGTGCCAAATGTGAATATTTTAAAACCACAAAATGACTTTCTGTCTGCCAGAGGCAACAGCTACTGCCCTGGGCTAAGATAGATCATTATATAATGAAGGCTTGAGTGTCCTAGTTCGCCACTTGCCTCAGATAAGTATCAGCTGCTTCCAGGAGAGGGACATGTTTCTCTAGAACTCTCTGGCTTTCCCAAGTTGTTGTTTTAAACGTTTGCACTGCTAGAGAGAGCGCTGGATCCCTCATGTATTAAACAATGAGAATACTGCCATTGCCATATGCATGTATGATTTGTTGCTACTTCAAGGAAGAGACGCTGCAAATGTGTTCTCTTTCCCTAATACCCTCCTTCAGTAGATGTGTATAATTTCCAGTTACGTACTTGAAAAGCCCATAGGCATTCCAATTAAACAGTTCCCTCCTGAAGCCTTGCTGAAGCAATACACTTGAGTTTTATCGTTTCTCCTGCTTCCTCTTGTTTTTGTTTTTGCATCTCCTCCCGAGTCTCTCTACAGGGGTTTCTCTCTTCTTACACCCTTTGCTGCCTTGCTTTTTTTCTCCCCTCTTACTTCACATAAACTGTCCTTGAGGTTGCATCTTCAGTCCAGATTGCTTTTGATCTGAAAACAAAGTTTGTTTTCCTGAGTTCGCTCATTTTCATGTTCGTTGCATCGGTGATGCTGTCTAACCATCTCATCCTTTGCCTTCCCCTTCTCCTTTTGCCTTCAATCTTTCCCAGCATCAGAGTCTTCTCCAGAGACTCCTCTCTTCGCATTAGGTGGCCAAAATATTTGAGCTTCAGCCTCAGTACCTGTCCTTCCTGTCCTTTGTGATGGATAATACTTATAAGCAAATTGAGTTGTTTGTTTTGCACCTCCCTCTGTGTTTCAAGAAGTTGTTTCTTTTTTAAGTGCTACTTGTACATTGATCTGATTTAAATGTGTTTGCTGCTGTATGGAAGGGGGAAAAGCCACTGTTAAAGAGCTGGAAAAACTGCTTCTGGGGAGAGAGGTTCATGACGTCAAAGTGCTATCTTCTCCCCCTCAGCCCTTTCATTACCTCTCCCCCTCAGCCCTTTTTTTGTACAGTATTTAGATGTACTGTATATTCAAGACTCAGTTCTTGGGTTTTTTTCCCTGTGGTATGTGGATTCCATCATGCTCTCACTTAGATTATGTTGTTCTCCTTTGCACTATTGGATCATATGATTTTAACTAAAGACAGTTTGACAGTAGTAATGAGGCACAGGTGAGAGGAAAGGTAATCTTATATGCCCTTCTTTGGAATTTTTTTTAACTATGTGCATTTTTTGGAATATGCATGTACAAGCTAGGACTCCTAATTCTTTCTCATTAAATCAACTGCTTTTTCTTCCTGAGCATCCTTTTGGGTTTGTGAAAGAAAGTATAAAAACAGTTGTCATCAGCTAGCAGAGATTGTTGGGATGCTCTTTACTTGAGGACATTCTCACTCCTCTCCAGTAGTGTCTTTTGTGGGGTATGCTGGATATACAGCAGTTTTTCCCCTGTTGGCTTATTACTCCACTAACTCCAACACATTATTTCTCCTCTTTTTTACAGTTTCAGACTGCTGTATAGATCTGCTGTGGTTGCATTCTGGGGCTTCCAGATTGGTACCTTATGTAGATTAGATGCTAATGGGGGAGGCATTTGAAAAGGAGATTTGGTAGATGGAATGGGAAGGATAATGAAAGGATAATGAATTAGTGCAGCGCTTCTCAAAACTGCCTGATGCTGAGATGGGTTGCCAGTTGGGCCCACCTGTCCGCCCTTGCCTCCATTGGCTCCAAATTGGAGCCTAAAGGATGCAACTGGAAACTACTTCTGGGTCATGACTCACCTCTGGAAGCCGCTCCCATGCTGTGCTGGGCCTGGGATGGCCTCCAGAGGTCTCTGCAGGCCTCAGCTCCGGAAGTGACTTGCGGGTCACTCCTGGTTTCGCTGATGTGACTTCCAGTCGTGTCCAGGAGCCATTCTCAGGTTCGCAGACTCCTTCCTGGGCCCAGTGTGACGTGGGTGAGTCACGGCTCAGGTAAGTTTGAGAACCTCTGAGTTAGTGGATAATGGAAATATTAAAAACTAGGGATGGGTGAACTGGACTGAGTTGGATAAAAAATAGACCACCAATTGCAAGCATCTTACTAGAAGTTTTACTCCCCCCCCCCAAAAAAAAACCACCCCACATTTCTTTACCTGAAAGTTCTAAAGTAACTCATAATAATGCTTGCACTATGTTAAATCACTTTAAAATCTCCTCTATTTTTATACCAAGCCCTGGACACCAATTACTGGTCACACAGACCAAAGGAAACCTCACCAAAGGGGATTTTTAAGACTCCACCAGGGTTCAGTGGCCAAGCCCAGTAACTTTACAAAGTCGCAGGTGGTAGCAGGGGTTGGGGTGGGCAGAGAAGCTGCAGAGCGTCAGAGTTTGTCTAATGTGGCTCTGAGCCATTGAAGACTTTTATTATATACTTGGCCTCTTTAGGGACACAGAGAGATTTTCTCCCAGATGCCTCGGTGTTCAGTGCAAATGGCAGTGGTCCCTGGAGCCAGTCATAATCCTCCTTGGGGTTGTTTGCTTCATTCTGTGGGGATGAGCTGAGCTGGACAAAAGCCAGCCTGGGTACACACACATAATGCTTGCTTCCATATAAGAAACAATAGAGTAACTATCATTTTATGCACTGTTACCTCAAGGGGTAAATTGTGTGTGGGTGTCTTTTAAAGAGTGAAAAACTCTCATCCATTAGTAACAAGACAGTTAAGTCTCTTAAGAGTATAGGAATATTGTTTGCTAGAAGGGTTCAGTCAGTCTTTGCTAATAGTTCTGTGAGCATTGGTACAAAAAAGTCCTCTCCATGAAGCTTGGCTGGATGAATTCTCTACTCCCCTAAGACCATACAACAGGATCATCCTTCTCTTTTAAAAAAATATCTGCAGGTTCAGCTGAAAGGCAGTCAGACTGCTGAAGATCTTTCCCGCTGCACTACTCCTCTGACATCTGTTGAAGCACCTGCAGAACAGCCAGCACCGTTCAAAACTGCAAAAGATTTCCATTCCATGGAAAAGGAAGAGTCTGTGCAGGTATGAACCTCCTGCTGCTCTTGTTTGCTAAGCAAGCTCCTAAGCTAGGCTAGGCTGAAATTGGTATATTTGTTGTCCTCTATTAGATGCTGTCTTTTACAGTCAGAGTGAATTGCTCCTACAGTTTAAATAGCCATTGCCCCGCATATTACCCCATCTCTCTGCTTCTGATTAGTGACTTTAAGGTGGGACAGCTTTTCGAGAGAGAACTGCTGGTCACTTTTCAAGCCAGCTGCCATTTTCAGATAAGACCAATGTAACAAACAAGCCCTTATTTGGACTGGACCAGGCCTTGATATCTCTCTCTCACTCACTCACTCACTCACAACACTCACTCACACATACACACAACAAATTTACCACACATTTCTGATACAATTTTGAGTGTGTGTGTACATTTATGTCAGATCTCAGTGGCAATACAGGAGGATCCGATATCCGCCCCCCCCCACAACTATTACTTTACCTGTGTGTGTCTTGCTTTAAACAAGCAGCAGCATGCTGCTTATAGCACAGAAGCCGACTGAGTGCTAGAGAAGCTCAGCCGAAGATTAACAGGAAGCAGTTCTAGTTCCTGCTTCCAGTTAACCTTCGGCTGAGCCTCTCTAGCACGCAAGTCGGTGTCTGTGCTATAAGCAGCATGCTGTTGCTTATAACATTTGTTTAAAGCAAGACACACACAGAAGAAAGGTAAAGTAATAGTCACGGGGGAGGGGGCTGGAATGTATCCCCTGCGGATATCGGGGTTCCACTGTACGTTCCTGTTGACATTGAGATCTTCATTGTCATGTGCAATTGAAGTGACAACTCTGGGTACAACATTTTCTGTGAACTGGGGCATTTTCTTGATTTTATCATACTCCCTCATTCCTGCTCTCATGCTCTAGTATACCCTAATCCAGTGTTTCTCAAACTGTGGGTCGGGACCCACTTGGTGGGTCACGACCTGATTTCTGTTGGGTCCCAGGTGATGGAAATATCATTTAAGTAAATGCCACAAGCCCTGAGGCTATTCAAAAATCAGATAGCCGGTAATTGCCCTCCAAAGAGCTGAGCTCCTGCAGTTTGCAAGATAGCTGCTAATTACCCTGCAAGCAGCCGAGCTCCTTACTTACAAATAAATAAATTTATTTCTAGATCACCTTTTTTTTAAGTCTCGTAAAGCTAGGTGGGTCCTGATAGAGTGTTGTTTTAAAAAGTGGGTCCCGGTGCTAAAACGTTTGAGAAGCACTGCCCTAATCTACTCTTGTCATCAAGGTTGACCTACACTTCGGACCAATGAGACATTTGCCCAGGATGCTGGCCCTGCAGAAGGCCCCAGCAGTCACCTGAGTGGTGACACCATTGTTGCTGAGCCAGTTGTACTCCAGTCCAGCAACTGATTGTTTGGCAAGCTTTGTGTTACCTGCCCAGCACTGCATCACTTCCCCTCGATGCGTTTTGACTATAAACAAAAAAATAGCTGCAGGTGAAGGAAGGGCCCGGCCAACAGTAATTGAGAGAGGAGAGTTTGAGGAAGAAAATATGTAAAAGGGATGGGGCCATCTTAGAAATGAGACAGTGATTGTGCAGGCCTAGGCTTACCAGATCTCCAACCGGGACAGAGTGCTAGACCTTTAGGAGAAGGAATGTGGACAGGTGTAGCTTCTTAAACCTTACAGCACAATCCTAGGCATGTCTATTCAGAAGCAAGCCCCATTGAACACAATGGGGCTTGCTTCTGAGTAGACATGCCTAGGATTGTGCTCTAATGGTTTAAGAAGCTACACCTGTCCACATTCCTTCTCCTAAAGGTCTAGCACTCTGTCCCGGTTGGAGATCTGGTAAGCCTATGCAGGCCACTTGTTTGTGTGCCGTTGACCAATCATTTATGCTTCCTAGAATATCCTAACTCTGATTTTCCCTTTGAAATCTCTGCAGACCCAAATGGCAAGTAGCCATGAGGATGGAGATCATAATCAAATCTCTGTTGCTCTGGCTAGTGGCTCCTCCAGCTTTTTGACTACAACCAGCGATGTTCATTCTGTGCCCGTGCTAGTGAGAGAAAAAGAAATCGACTTGGTAAGAATGAGGGAGCCTCCTGCATCTTGATTCCTTGAGTTGGGCTTACCTTTTGAATCCTGAATCCATTCATGTTCATAGTGATTTATAGTACAGTCCTATCTGAGTTTACCCAGAAGTGAATAGGGTCTAATGCAGAGGTTCTCAACCTGTGGTACGGGTACCCCTAGGGGTACACGGACCTCTTGCTGGGGGTACGCCAAGCCCTGCCCCTTATCTGCCCCATCAGCAGCTAATTAAGTGTTAATTAACATGGATTTTAAATTGTAATTATTTTCGGAGCCCTTCTGTCTCTCCGATTTTGGGTTTGGGCTTATTTTTGTACTTTGGAAAATGTATTTTGGTGGGGTGGGGGAGGGAGGAGCTGGTTTTGGGAAGTGTGACTTGGAGAAAAAAGAGATCCTTGCATGTGTGTCTCTCTCTCTCTTCCCTCCCCCCCCCACAGTTAAATAAGACATTTTTTCACATTTAAAATTGTTTTAGTACTTTTTATTTAACGATTAATTGCCTAATTAATTAATTGAGTAATCCAATTAATTAGCAGTGAATTAGCAGGGGGTACTTCAGAAAATTGGACTGTGATAGGGGGTATCCGGGCCTCCAAAGGTTGAGAACCCCTGGTCTAATGGGTCTTGCTCCCAAGTAGATGTTCTTAGGATTGCAGCCTTAATGTCTTGGTGTAGTGGCAAATCCTGGTAGAATAATTAGAATGGAAAGGAACATATGACTTACCATTAAGGTTTTTTCACCTCAGCTTCCTGCTGTAGATTGTTCCACCGCTTGCTATGCAGATAGGGCAGGAGGCTGGCTCAGTTGGTAGAGTTGCTGCCCATTTATGTATGATTATATATAATCGTATATAACCCATTAGGGGGGTTGGGAAAGCCTGCCCATTAAACCGCCTTGGGTTAAAGTCAGAGGAGAAATCCAATGACAAGGAAAGGCAGTATATAAATATTGTATATATATATCTTAGGGTCTTGACAATCACTGAGGGCTTTATATTCTCCTTCAGGAATAGACTCAACCCCATTATGGTCAGTCCCAATGCAGGAACTATGTCCCTTTGAATGATAGCATTGACAGGGCAATCCTAGGCATGTCTATTCAGGGTTCAATACGACTTCCTCCTGCATTATATATAGCAGCATTTCTCAAAGTTCTCCCCGCGAGGCAGGAAGAACTTTGAGTGTTTGCAGGGGTGGAGTCTGGGGGATCGCTGCCCCCGAAACTGCCGTTGCGGCACTTACTGGGGCTTGGGGGAGCTTCGGGGAGGCCTGCGCGACCCTCTGCAGGCCTTCCTTCTCTTCGGATCGCTGCAAAGCAGAGATCTTCGGGCGCAAAACCAGAAGCATGTACTGGAAGAACCCTTAAGTGGGGCAGGATACACTCTGTCCACTAAGGAGGCGAAAGCCTCGCAGTTCTCGAAGGAATCTCAGTGTTCCATTCTCCCTCGGAGGGTATCCTGCTGTGGAAAGTTAAAACCCTTTTATCTTTAGTGAAATTGCTCGCTGACTGCCTTCTACATTTTTCAATTTCACTCTCTTTCACGTGTCTACCAAAAGCAGCTTATATTGTGGCATATTCATTCAATCAGTAGTAATTCACATTTCAAGACACACATGACTGAAGCCTGTGACACACCGGCTGCGTTGTGTTGTGTTACGTAGAGCAGTGTCCACGTGTACAAGATCGCACCGCAACGCAGGAGAGCTACGTTGCAGTGCAAGCAAAGTTAAACCAGTTGAACTTTGGCCAATGAGAGACCGTGCTCAGTGCTGTGGGGGTGGGACGCATTGGCCAATCGTAGTTGAGGTTTTTTTAGCCAATCCTCTTCAGCACCACTCCTCCTCCATCATAAGCGACCAATCATTGGGGATGTTGATGTGCGGAAGCACTCCAGTGTAGACAAGGTGCGGTGCGACACATTGGCTACTCTCGGGCCACAGCGCACCGGGATGCGGGTGGTGTGTTACAGCCTTAAGTGAGGCATCTTGTTCTGAGATTCTAGAGAGCTAAAAGCAGTTCTCTTGCTACTTCCTATGAATCAGGGGAGCCATCTGCTGACTCTTCTGAGGAATGCACCTTTGAATACTGAAAAGGAAGAGAAACAGAAAGGAAGAGTCTTTTCGTTTTTGTTGGAATGGCTTTCTTTAGGCTTGAGCATGGGGCAGGGGACACCTATTCCACATGTTGGTTTTCTCCTTACATTTTCCGACTGCTTGCAGGTCTTCTCATGTTTTTCGCTTCCAACGTCCTTAACCGTCCGTCCTTCTATAGGCAAAAATTGGTATGTGAGAACTCTCCATCCACAGTGGAAGGAGGAAAATGTGGATTGCATAGACCAGTATGGTTGTTCCTTTCTGGCTGGTCTCTTGACCTGGAGCTCAGATTATGATCCATTATTATCTGTAGCCCATTCTCTGAGCCCTCAAAAGATTCATCTGAAATATTGCACCTGTGACCAGCCTGAAACTTGTATTGGAAGCCCCTGTCATAATAAGGAAGGAATGGGGGTGGTGTTGCATTCACAGAAGTCTCCACCATGACAGCATTGACATTCTTTGAATGAGGGTGGCGGGGGGTTCTCTATGCCTGAAGTGCCCCCCCCCATCTTTAAGACTCTGCCCAGCAAACATGCCAATGGGAAAGCCTAAATTGTGCTCCTCTCTTGCCAGACAATTAAGAACAGGGAAAGGAAAGAGAAGAAGGGAATCTACCTAGAGGGAGGCTGTTGCTGGAAAGCAAGCTGGACCAGACCTGGTGGAATCTACTCCTGAAAGAGAATATAAAGTTCTCTTTGATTGACAAGGCCCTACCTGCAAAGCGTATAGGAAGTGTAACCTATAGCAGGATACCATCCTCTTCTGAGGGAGAACTGCAATATAGCCTGTGTCACTGAACCAATACTTGAGTCCTCTGGTCCTCTAATCATTTGCATTCGCTGGCCTCATCCTTGCCTGTACGTAGACTTCAAGACTAGATGTGGTAATGAACTGACCCAACATAAGAAGAGCCTTGCTGGATCAGGCCAAAGGCCCATCTAGTCCAGCTTCCTGTATCTCACAGTGGCCCCACCAGATGCCTTAGGGAGCACACAGCCAACAAGATAACCTGTTTCCTGCTGCCACTCCCCTGTACCTGGCACAGAGAAAACCTACTTCTAAAACCAGGAGGTTGCTTATGGCTTGTAACCTGTGATGGTCTTTTCCTCCATGAATCTATCCAAACCCCTTTTAAAGGCATCCAGGCCAGGTGCCATCACCACATCCTGTGGCAAGGAGTTCCACAGATAAATTACACGCTGGATAAAGAAATATTTTCTTTTGTCTGTTTTAATACTCCCTCCACTCAATTTGAGTGCATGTCCCCTGGTTCTGGTGTTGTTCAAGAGGGAGAAGAATTTCCTTCTATCCACTCTCTCCATCCCATGCATAATTTTATACGTCTCAGTCATGTCCCCCCTCAGCCGGCTTTTTTCTAGACTGAAGAGCCCCAAACGCTGTAGCCTTTCCTCATAAGGGAGATGCCCCAGCCCACTAATCATTTTGGTCGCTCTCCTCTGCACCTTTTCCATTCCACTATATCCTTTTTGAGATGCGGTGACCAGAACTGGACGCAGTACTCCAGATGTGGCCTTACCATCGATTTGTACAACGGCATAATAATATTGGCCGTCTTATTATCAATCCCTTTTTTAATGATCCCAAGCATGGAATTGGCCTTCTTCACAGCCGTCGCACACTGGGTCAACACTTTCATCGACCTGTCCACCAGTACCCCAAGATCTCTATCCTGATCCGACACAGACAGCTCAGAACCCATGAGCGTGTATGTGAAGTTTTGATTTCTTGCCCCAATATGCATCACTACACTTACTTACATTGAAGCGCATCTGCCATTTTGCTGCCCATTCTCCCAGTTTGGAGAGTTCCTTCTGGAGCTCTTCACAATCCCTGCTGGTCTTCACCACCCGGAAAAGTTTAGTGTCATCCGCAAACTTGGCCACCTCGCTGCTTATCCCCAACTTCAGGTGATTTATGAACAAGTTGAAAAGCACCGGTCCCAAGATCGATCCTTGGGGCACACTGCTTCTCACCTCTCTCCATTATGAAAATTGCCCATTGAAACCCACTCTCTGTTTCCTAGTCTTCAACCAGTTCCTAATCCATAGGAGGACCTGCCCCCTTATTTCCTGACTGTGGAGTTTTTTCAGGAGCCTTTCATGAGGGACTGTGTCAAACGCCTTCTGAAAATCCAGATATATAATATCCACGGGTTCGCTCGCATCCACATGCCAGTTGACCTTTTCAAAAAATTCTAAGGTTTGTGAGGCAAGACTTAGGCCTGTGCAATATGATACCTTATGCACCTTAGACCAGAGAGGCAAGGATTTATAAGTAGCCTATTCCTCTTCCACGGTGCTTCTAGCTTCTTTGCACTCCCAGCCCTGTTTCCAGTCTGTTAAACCTTTTAAATTAAACCTGTTAAACCTGGATGCCCACTTTACGATTGTAATCTGTTCCAGATATATCATTATATTGTGAACCCAATAATGCATTGTTTTTGATAATGCGTTCCAGGACCTTTGAATTTGACGTTTCCACCACAGAACTAAGCTATTTCCCTTCTAAAAGGTGGTTTAAAAGGTGCCTGTTGTGCTCTTTAGGAACCATGGTTATCTATTTACACAATGTTCTAAGTATAAAACACAAATTACAAGACTGTATCTCTTTGTATGCACAGTCACAATGTTAAAAACGCTGCTTCCGGTTGAGATGCTACCTGGGAAGGCTTGTGTTTGCATCAGCATTCGCATTGGCTATATCCTTCCATCCATATACACAGCCGCAATGTTAAAGCTGCTGCTATTGGCTGAGACACTACCAAACGCTTGCATTCACATTGGCTTATCTATCACCCACAAGGTCCTGTCGGCAGAGGCGTCTCTCCGGTAGGGGCGGGGCTGTAAGTATCGCTGTGGTCATAGTCTCTTTACCAAGCGAGGAGGAGGCAGCCCCGCCCCCTCACTGTCCGAGCCAGTCCCCTACGGAGAAACCGGCAGGGAAGAGACCCTGCCTGCTGCTTTCTCCGTAGGGGACTGGCTCGGACAGTGAGGGGGCGGGGCTGCCTCCTCCTCGCTCGATAAAGAGACTACGACGGAGCGTTACTTACAGCCCCGCCCCTACCGGAGCGACGCTAGTGCCTGTCGGGTGACAATCATAAGCCCATTATAAAGTCAATAACATTGTATAGTGAACCTTGTTTTACTATGGATAATCTGTTGTAAAGTGATTTGATCGTATGCTGAACCCATTGTAAAGCGGGGGTCCGCTGTAGTCTCCTTTCTGTTTCCTTCCCCATCCCTCAGGAGCTACAGCTGCTTTTAAATCCTCTGCGCCTGTTGCACTTACTTCTCTTCCCTGGGTCCTTTCTCTGTGAAGCGTATTAAGCATGATGGCAATTCAGAAGTCCCTTGGTCATGCCAGGAGAATATTGCTCATCGTTGTGTGCTTTCTTTATTGCTGCCCTCATCCCTCTCTCTGATACAATTCATCCCTTCAGTCTGACTTTTGGGAAATTCCTTCTCTACATGCTGAGCTGCTCAGAGGATGGGCACCCGAAGATTATCAGGAGCCACCCCAGTCTATGGATAAAGCTGACAAGTGTGACAGAATGCCTGACCACGACAGAGACTTGGTAAGTTGGGGATCATGAAAGTTGTTAGGGAAGGAGAAGAAAAGGAGTATTGGAATGAACTAGCGGAAGGATGGAGGGGCGGGGGAAGGAAACTGACAGCTGACAGGAGAGGAGCAAGAGGAGGAAAAGATGCTATGTAGTGAATTGGAGTGTTTTAAAGAAATGAGGGAGAGTGAGGAGACTCTCGCTACTCTTGTTATAAAGTCAGGATTGGTAGTAAATAGGTGGCCTGATTGGGCTCTGTAAGGAAAGAATAAGAAATCTGAACCTGAAAACCACAAGTGAGACAAGGAAAATATGTTCTCGGGGGTACTGTCACAGGGGTGTAGATAAATGGAAGACAGCAGCTCAGGCAGCAGGGAATCCTTGAGCCAAAGTCCTACCCAGGTCAGGAAAAGTTTAGATGTATCCCATTAGCAGGGGTGTCACTAGGGTTGGTGACACCCGGGGTGAGATCTCATAGTGTAACCCCCGTGGACCTCCTCCCATGCTTGCCCACACGATGTGGAGGCCTGGGAAATGCAATCCCCATGTAAGTTGCAGCACGGATAGGGAAAAAACCATTTTCTACTTGTGATGCATTTTTGCACCACGGGTAACAAATTGAATAGAATCATTTTGGTGTCACCACTCCCTGGGGTGACACCCGGGGCAGTCCACCTTTCCCCAGTGACACCCCTGCCTATTATCATTGGACTTCCGCTTGAAGGTCTCATTGGCTGTTCTAGAGACGAAGGAAAAGGGGAGGCTTTGTGAATTGCCTATGCGTCCCATTTGATTGCTCACCTCTCTTGCCAGGCGCCATATCATTCTTCACCTCATACTCGTGTCTCCTGTGATAAGAAATCTGATACCAGAAGAGTGTTGGAAGGCTGTTCTTGTTCACCAAAGAGTCACTACAGCAGTGATTCAAGACATTCTAGCACAAATTGGACCCCATGGGAGTTACATGTTCAAAGTCCGCCGCGACGAGGTAGGAGTCCGCTGCTGCGACGAGGTAGGAGTCCGCCGCCATCCCCGCCGCGACAAGGTAGAAGTTCGCCACCATCCCCACCACGACGGGGTAGGAGTCTGCCGCGACGAGGTAGGAGTCCGCCACCATCCCTGCCGCGACGGGGTAGGAGTCCGCCGCGACGGGGTAGGAGTCCGCCGCGACGGGGTAGGAGTCCGCCACGATGGGGTAGGAGTCCGCCGCCATCTAAGCTGCGACGGGGTAGGAGTCCACTGCGACGAGGTAGGAGTCTGCCGCGATCCCCGCCGCAAGTAGGCTGGAGTCCAGCACGATCTTCATCACGATCCCCACCACAACGAGGCTGGAGTCCGCTGCAATCATCACCAAAACGAGACTGGGGTTCACCACAATCCCCACCACAACGAGACTGGAGTCCACTGCGATCGTCGCCAAGACGAGACTTGGGTTCACCACAATCTTCACCAAAACAAGACCACTACCATTTCAGAGACTTGAGGGGATCACCTGGGTATCTACTGTTCTGTTTTAACAATTGAATAGTGTTTGGATCAGGTCAAATGGTGATGGTGCAAGGCATGGAGAAACAAGAGTGAGTTAGCCTAGGATAAACCCGTGCCTTCTGTGCAGTGCTTGTGGATAGAAAGGATTAAGAAATGAGCATAGAAAATTGAGACTTCTGGAGCAAAATGGGAAGATGGATGGATTCAGGGTGGCAGGTGCTGGGAATATTCTAAGTTAGTGTCAGGCTGAACCTATGGCTTCATCTGAACCACTAACTTAAATTGGTCTTAAGCTGGTTTAGCTTTTTGGCTTTCCACCAGTGAATCTCAGGAATTAATTTTATGGGAGAGTGCAAACTTTTTGCTAGAGAACCTTAGAACTGTGACACACTGCCCGTGCAGCGGCGTGTTAGCAAGCATCTGGAAGTGGCTCAAAGAGTGTAGTGTGTCTTGCCTTGTACTTTGTGCATCAACACATGAGAAAAGATGGAAAAATTGAACTTCACCCAATCAGAGGGCATGTTCACTGCAGGGCAAAGGGAAGCAAACAGCCAATCAGAATCAAGTCTGAAAAGACTCAATTCTGATTGGCTAACAGAGAAGGGGGTGGGTAAGGATGTCTTTTGGTTCTCTTTGCAGCTTCTTTCGCTTCTCTATACTCGGCCTGTATAGACAGGAAGTGGCTCGAAGCAAAACAAAGGCCGGCTTCACGCCGCCTGCAGTGTATCGCAGGCTTTAGCTCTTCACCCCATCCCTTCATGGAACTGCAATTTCTAGAATTGTTTTGACTGTGAAGGAACAAAAACAGTTTACATCTGAAATGTCAATATCCCCTGTGTCAGGCTCCTAACAGCTCATGCCATGTGCACTTAATTGATATTGCATGGAACCCAGAGATCAGTGTAGCTGCTCAAGTGTACTGTGTGCTGTTTTTCACAGGAGGAGAAAGGACAATTTTGGAACGGAGTCTTACAGTCTTTACCACCATAAATCTTTCAAGCAACCGTCCCATGAGAGGTGCCAGGAGAGAGATTCCCCTCATAAAAAGCATCACCACCATTCCCCCAAAGGTTTGTTTGTTTTTCCTTAAGCTTCATGTTTTATATCAGGTGCAGTTGAGAATATAAGCCTTTGTGCCCCAGTTGAAGGAACTTGGTTCCTTCAGGATTGTTTGTCTTGTGGTAAAAAGTTCCAGTCCAAACTGTTTTGCCTGTCAGACAGAAATCTAACTTTTCTGACCAAAGGATCTGTTAGTGATGCTCTTTGCTTGACATGCTGAATTCCATGGAAGCAAGATCCACGGTGATAGAAGAATGTTGCAGATGCAGATTCCTGGCTGACACGAGGGCCTTCTGTGAGTTTCTTGGGTGAATGTTAGGAGTGTTCTGGAATAGGCTAGAGGCTTTGTGCAGAAGTCTGCATGAAAGGATGTTCTGCCTACCATTACAAACCTGTTTAATGTTTGCATGACCTGGATCGTTAAATACAATCACCATTTGTACTCTTATGCTTAACCTCCCGCCCACACACACATACATAAGGAGAAGGCTGACTTTGCTCCTCATCCATGCAGCCACAAGCAACCTGACTCCTCTTGCTCTGTTTTGCAGGAAGGAGCAAATCCTACAGAGTACCACATTCCTACTCTCCGGAGAGTCCCACAGCGGTAAGAGAAGATGGCCATATCGTACTTGCTTCCCAGAAAGAGGGCATGAGCTCAAACTGCAACATGTCTCTGGCATATCAGAGAAGATGTGCGTAGCCGTGGGGGAGAGTGCAATGGAATTCTTCTCCTTGCTTTCTGAATAGGTGATATTTGATTTTTTTCTAAAACGAATAGGCTCCTGAACATGCATAGTTCTAGGGCCAACACTACAATACATCTTTGTTGCTGTTGGGAAGTTCAGTTGACTTTGCCTTCAGATAATCTACAGGAGAACCTAGGCAATAACTGCTGTTGAACTGATGTAGTCCCCTGTTTTCTAGGGCATGCTGTCTGCCGTACAAGTATTTGTTGTGGGGTTTTTTCAGAACATTCTTTTAGGACCCGGATGCAACCTCCCCCACCCTCCTTTTTTGTCTTCCTCCTGCCCTATAAAATAAAAACCAATTTACAGGGGGAAAAGAAGAAAAAATTAACACACTCTGAAGTAACTGAAAAGAAGAGAGCAACTTCAGGGAAAAGAACAAAGCCACTCAAGGTAGGTGGAAAAGGGCATTGATTTCTAATGATTTCCCTGAAAGTGGGAATGTATGATATGGCTTCATTCTCTGTGTGTGGTCTGTCTGTCTAAGCCAGTGAAATGGTTTTAAGTGCTTGATAGGAGGTAGGCTCTGTGTAGTGGTGCCTGTGAGTTTAGCTTGTGACGCACCAGCCGCGCTGCATTGCGTAGAGAAGTGTCCGCGTGCAACTGGAAAATCTCAGTGTGTCCCGTCTTTTACAAGATCACGCTGCAATGCAGGAGAGCTGCGTTGCGGTGCAAGCAAAGTTGAACAAATTGAACTGCGGCCAATGAGAGGCCGTGTTCTCCTCCTCCACTATTGTTCACAAACATCCTCCACCTTTCCTCCAGGGAGCTTAGGATGTCATGTATGGATAATGGGTTACCCTGCTTTTATCTTCTCAACAACTCTGTAAGTTAGACTAGGCTGAGGAAGAGTGATTGGCTCAAGGTTACCCAGTGAGCTTTATGCTGAGTAGGGATTTGAACTTTCCTGGGCAAAGTCCAATACTCCAACCACTTTGCTATCTTGCTTTTCCACTTATCAAAAAATGTTTCTTCCCCACATTTTTTTTCATCAGCATTATTTGTGCTAGGCTAGCAATTCTCAAAGTCCTTCAAGGGAGTTTACTCCCCTGTAAGTCTTGGCGGGACTATGTTGGAGGCAGCGCTGCAGGATTGCGCCTAACCCCAAAACCCTTTTTGAAACATACCTGGTTGTCGTGCCAGCTCCCCGAAGGGTCCGGGGGGCTGCGGCCACCTTCACAGGCCTCCCCAAGGTTCTAAACAGTGGCAATAGCATTCCAAAGCCCACTTTTGGTTTTTGGCAAAAACGGAAGTGGGTTTTGGAATGCTATCGCCGCCGGCTCCGCACGTCACCTCGGCGACTCCTCCTTGGTCGGCTGCTTGGCCCCTTCTGAAAGCAGTGTTTCCGCACATGCGCACAACGCCGCCGAGGGCAAACGGGCAGTCTTTTGCCCTCAGCGGCGTTGTGCGCATGTGCGGAAACGACGCCAAGGGCCTCATTAGAAGGGGCCAAGCCGCCGGCCAAGGCGACGCGCGGAGCCGATGGCGGCCTTGGAGGTGAGCGCGGAACCTCCGGAGACCGACGGGTCTCGGCGGGCCGGACCGGATGGCCTCGGGGTCTTAAACGGCCCGCGGGCCAGAGGTTCCCCACCCCTGTCTTAAGAGGATATCGCCCACTTCCGGAAAAAGTGGTGGGTCGTGACCCACTACTTTGAGAACCCCTGTGCTAGGCAATTGGAGCAATATAGTTGCACATATTTTATTTATTGCATATTTATCTCGCCTTTCAAGGAGCTCAGAGTTGGTGCGCATAGTAAACGATTGTGAAGTTTTGTGGATTGTCCTGCTGGACTAATTTTCAAGGAACCCAGTTTTGGCTGCAGGTATACAAAACTAAATTTTGTCCTTGTGTTTTTTTCCCCCCTAAATACCTGTAGATCAAGAAGAAAGCTAGGGAGGCCCAATCTCCTGCAAGTCATGACAGTTTGTCTTCAGCTGTTGAAGCAGCCATCCCACCAACTGTTACAGAAAACGTACAGCCTGTGAGAAGAAAAGAATCTCAGCTGGTAGGAAGAAGTGTTTTGATCTTGAAGTTGGCCTGTCCACACTCCAGGATAGCAAGAGGTTCTTCACTTTCTTAGTCCTCTCTCCCATTTAGATGCATTTATCCATCCCTAAGACCTTTCTACTAGATATAGAAGTTGTTTGCTGTGTAGAGGTCAAGAGTGTATGCAAAGAATTATGGGATTGTTTCCATGATCCATTCAAGTAATGAAGCATTACGTGTGTGATAATGATACTCAGATTTTACTCATTACTCCTGAAAAGTTACCACTCCCACTTAGAACTGCCTGTGGTCTCACTGAGGTCAGAAAGATTATTTACAGCGCAGTCCTGTGTAAAGATACACAGTTGGCCTAAAGGGCCGACCACTGTATCCTATGCCGTTCCCAGGCTGCCCTGGGGCAGCCCCTGAGCACTGCGGGAGAAGGGGACGTCCCCTTTCCTAGATGTAGGCAAGCCTATGTAGCCTGTGTAGTCCTATGGGCCTCCTTGGATGTATGCCAACTCTGAAGCTGACGTATATCCGGGGAGGCCGTGTAAGGCTGAACCGGGCTGGGAAAGGGCTTAGGATATTGGCGTTAGAAGGAGCATGCTGCCAATATCCCCGCCCTCTCCCAGCCTGGGCTGGCCAATGGCCACCCCCCCCTGGTTGCCCCGGCCCGCCCTCCCCCTGCACCAATTGGTGCAGGACTTACCGTTGTTGGCAGGCGCAGGGTCCAGAGGGTGATGGAGTGATGGCTGCCGGCAGCCCTTAGTTCCAAGTTGTCGCAAACGTGCTTTACAGCATGTTTGTGACAGCTTAGAGCAGCGGAGCATGTGCTCCGCCACTCTAGTACTTAGTGAGAAGTATGCTGTTAGTTTGATTTTGTTGAAAGGTGAATGATCAGTGGCCTCATCTGGCTGGTGCAAGATGCTGAGCAAAACTGCAATCCTTGCATATTCCTAGGCCAAGTTAACTTCCCCCCCCATCCCATTGGGAAATCTCTATAGATCCAGATGACAGATGGCAGTGAGGACCCAGACTTTCCTTGTCGACATGCTGGAGATGAAACTGGTTCGTCTACCCAATCATGGACTCCCAGTGACCGTTCCGCAGCCGTGCTGGCAAGAAAGGAAGAGATTGAGCAGGTAAGGAAAAAAGCAAGCCTCTCTAGTAGTGCTAGCCTATGTGTGTACAGAAAAGTGGAGCTCTGGACCCGGATGAGGATGGTGGATAAAGAATATTTACCGGTATATACCGCTTTTCAACAAAAATTAATTCAAAAAGCAGTTTACATAGCTAAATAAATAGTTCCCTTTCCCAGAAGAGCTCACAATATATTAAAAACAAAACACAAAAAAAGAGACACCATCAACCGCAACTGGAAAAGATGCCATGCTGGGATTATGCGTTGTGATGATGATGTGATGCTATTTTCTTTCTGAGAGTCCTACAGAAGGCTTCTTGAAGGTCAGGAAAAAGAGGTCCCTTTTTCATCAGAGGAACAATAGTCACTTTTTGGAAAGGTGGGGAATGCCATTTTTATCAAGACCCACTTTGTCTATGGCAAGTTTGGATTGCGTAAGGAGGCAGGACAAACATCTTAAAACCTAAGGCGACCCAACCTGAGTGCCCCTTTGCCTTCACAATTGTGTTTCTGTTAACTGTGTGGCCTCCTCCAATGAGTTGTCCTTGACTGAGCAAGCAAATGCCATTTTACACACTTCCAAATATCATACCCACTTCCTTCTTCCCCGTTTGTTTAGCTTTCAGTCACCATCCCTTTTGCTGTACATCAGACTATTCCTTTCTCTTTTTCTCCTACAATTTCTACTCTTTAAAACAGGAGGAAGGATCTCTGAATCCTTTTATACTGCTGCTTCCTAATGGTGTTCATGCCATCATTGTGAGGTGGGCACCTAAAAGCCGTCTCTCTGTAAAGTATATATTTCCTGCTTTGTTTCCTCCCAAATAAAACTCCTTTACCACAGATTGTCTTCATTTTGCATCATATATTTGTATAACACAGTGTGTGTGTGTGTGTGTGTGTGTGTGTGTGGGGTTTTTTCCAGAAGTTCCCAGGTTCAATCCTGAACATCTCCAGGTAGGGCGGAGTGGGGGGAATCCTGTCTGCAACCCCACAGATCTGCCGCCAGCCAGCAGCTAGATAGGCCAATAGTCTGACAGCTTCCTATATTCCTAACTCCTTAAATAAGGCGACAAGAAAAATCTTCCCATCTGGGCTTAGCTGTTCCAAGATACCAGGCTACATTTTGCTAGGGCTTAGTCCCCCCTGCATGCTTCAGGACTGAGCCTTTCACTCTTCACCTGTCATCAAGTAACTACAACCAACCTCCATACACCTGAGACTAGTGGACAGAGGAGGAGAATACCCCAGTGTCTAGCTGACAAGAAGTAGGGGGAAGCAAGAACTCGTGCTAGGGGAGCATAATGTGCAGGCAGACACAAGCCCCAGTTCTTTCCCTTTTGTATAAGAGGCGCTGAAGATCCTGCTGTTGGCTTGAAGAGGGCTTCCTTATAGTGGTAGCTTTTACTTTCAGAAATTTCTTTGGCTCAAAGAAGGCATTTTTCTCCTGCTCTGAAATCAAGAGAAGCAGTGTTCCCTTTATAGCTTTATTACAGTACTACATGGGGTTGTTGTTGTTGTTGTTGTTGTTTGTTGAGTCAAGTCATGTCCAACCCTTCGTGATCCCATGAACCATATCCCGCCAGGCCTTCCTGTCCTCCACTATCTTCCTGAGTTCGCTCATTTTCATGTTCGTTGCATCGGTGATGCTGTCTAACCATCTCATCCTTTGCCTTCCCCTTCTCCTTTTGCCTTCAAAACTACATGGGGTAGGGAACTGCAAAGTATTGGAGGAATAGAGCAGTATAAATATCTGAAGGAGAGGCTGGTGCAGAGATTTACAGCGCAATCCTGTGCAAGCTGCAGCGGCTGGCTGAAATGTCCGGCTGCTGCATCCTGTGCAGGATGCAGGCCGCGCTGGCAGGGCCCAGGCTCACCTCAGGGGAAGGGGACAAATGTCTCCTTCCTCTGGTGTAAGTGCCGGAGGCCCAAATGGGCCTCCTCGGATGCATGCCACCGGCACCAATACCCCCGCCCTCTCCCAGGTCGGGCCGGCCAATGGCCCCCTCCCCTGCCTGCCTCCCACCTAGGACTTATCTGGGTTGGCCGACATGGAGTCTGGGGGACTGCGGAGCGGCTCTGGCCTCTGCAGTGGCACCGCTTACTCCTGAGGAGCTGCAAAAGTACTTTCCAGCACTTTTGGAACTCTAGGCCCCACCGACTGATAGTTAAGCAGGATCGGGCTGCCAATATGTTTGTGGTCTCTAGCCCTCTATAGTCAGACTGCCAAGAGGTTCCATGAAAGTAGAGGTAGACCTATAATTGGAGAAACAAGGCCTGAAAGAGTGTATCACGTAAGGATATAAAAGAGTACGGGAACAGCAGCCAGATATTCCACCCTTTTAGCATTTGTTCACAAGACGGTAATAACCGATACAGAGCACATTTTCAATCCAGATTGGGTTGCTGCAAGAGAATATTCTGCTCAGTTTCCCCTTTCCACTTCCGAGTTCATGTGAGGTTAGAAAAGATACTCTTGAAGATGGGAAACATGTGAAAGGCTGGTTGTAGTTGAGTGGGGCAGAGTTGGGAGGAACATTTGGAATAGGAATGTCCTTGAACTGATAGGGTATAGGGCAGCCTTTGAAGAGGAAGTCTCTGTAAATATAAAGTAATTACTATTATTACTATAGCAGATAGGAATCCTCACTTCACTCATAAATGTACAGTCAGCCTGCATCTTACACAAGGGCTATGTTCTGAGGTCAGTGCGTAAAGCCAAAATCGCATATAGGCAAAACTCCCTTAAAGCCAACAAATACCTACTGTCCCTTTAAGAACTAAAAGCACGGTACAAGAGACTGGAGACAGAGAGAACCAGCAGCTTCGTTCTCCCATTTCAGTCTCACTCTGGGGCATAAACAGAGTAAGTCAAATGGCAGGCAGAATACTTGAATTTGGGCTAGTCTGTGTGCAAGATGCAGGCTGACTGTATATTGAAATTACATAACAAGTCCACCTCTGTCACTCTTTAACCACCCTGGTTGTAAATATGACAGGTGGTTTGTGATCTTGAGCATGTCATGCAATTTAAGGTAGACAGCTGTGATCAATGGAAAACCCATACTACTTAGGCATTAAAGTTGTGCTTGAAATGGCACTAATCTTGACAGCATTGGTAAGGTGATGCATGTATCACTTACCTGCTCATTGTACTTTTACCTGTTGCTAAGACAACCTCCTGCCAACCTAGCAGTTCGAAAGCATGTCAATGTGAGTAGATAAATAGGTACCGCTTGCGGGAAGGTAAACAGCGCTCCGTGTTCCAGCTGCACGCTTCGCGCTGCGACAAGGAGAGTCATGCTAGCCACATGACCACGGAAGCGTCTTGGACAGCGCTGGCTCTTTGGCTTCGTAACGGGGATGAGCACCGCTCCCTAGAGTCGGACACGACTGGACTTAATTGTCAAGGAATACCTTTACCTTTTAAGACTAATAACTCAATGTCTATTCATGGCTAGTATAGCGAGAGAAATGTGATGTTCCTGAAAGTGTCCTTGGATGTTGTCCGTGTGCCTGACACAGCCTTATTTTCTTCCCTGCAGGCATATCAGGAGGTCCTCCTCAACTTTGCAACAGTCGCTATCATGCTGCTGGAGACGCAGCCCTGCATGACAGAAGCCATGGAAGCAGCACTACAGGCCAATCTGAGGAGGTTTGGGAACTACTACGAACACAAGCTGAAGGATTTCATTGACCGTTTTGACTTGACTGAAGACACTTGAGATCTGGCTGGTGTGGCTAGGGACTTTTGGAAAACAGAATCAATGGGGTAGGAAGTGGCATGTTTTTGGGAGTTGATGACAAAGGGAGAAGCCATCTCTTGGCAGGAGAGCTGGCAGGGCAGAGATGAGAAGCCCCAAGAGAGATTTAATTTGTGAGTGTGAAGGCAACAGCTGGATAAAAAAAAATATATTACTGAACAAAGGGAGAAGACTAGGGATTAGAGGGTGGGGAGAGAGTAACCCTTTTGGTTCACTTCACAAGCCTGGTGGCAGGAGATTCTTTTTAAGCAGCATTGGCCTAAAAGCTCCTGATGAGGCCAGTAGCTCAGTGGGAAAATAATTGGGATGGGAGTGTTCAGTTTGGCTTTGGCAGAAAACGTTTAGCCCTGTGGTCTCCCCTCAAGATTCGTAGCGGCATAGCTAATTCTGCATTTGTGGTGTCTGTATTGTATTCTGAGTCTTCTGCTGTTGCATGCAGAGAGAAAATGGAAAAGGATTTTTGTCCTGTGAAGCTTCAGTTTTAAGCGCCCTAATAAGTCTTAGCATTTGTTTCGTGAAAACTTTTTACAATTGAAAGTCTTAGCATTTGTTTCATGAACTTTTTACATTTTTTTTTTTACAAAAAATAAAACTATCTGCTGGAGAGAGATCTCTTGAAGCAGCCTTTATTTGTGAGTGTGCTTTCCTTATACTGTCAGTGCTCCGACAGCTATAGTAATTGTGTAACATTCTTTTAGCATCCTATTAAGGTCACCAAGTCAAACATTCAAATAAGATTAAGGCGGGGTTAATCTGTTTTACTTAGCTGTGCACCTTTTTGAATATACATGAATAGGGAGGTTGAGGTGGTAATAAGCAAGAATCATTGCAGGTGCCTTAGAATTGACAAAGTATGTGGAGAACAGAATGCAGGCTCGGCTATTGTCTTGTTTCATATTCTTTCCACTACCATAGCCCCTTTCAGAAGTGTGACTGGGGCTCCATTCACTCATTGAAGTCATGGGGCTGGAGGAAATTGTCATGGCAGGAGGCTCCACCCCCTGCATGTTCTGATGCACATCTGCAGGGGTGACCCATCCATGAGGCAGATTGGCAGCGGCCGCCCACCTCCATCTGTCTGCTCACTTCGAATGCTGCTGCTCCTCCCACTCCTCGGACTGGAAAAGGGGAACAGCATGGAACAGGAAGTGTGAAGGCAAGTGGTGAAGGGCTAGAGCGGAGGTCAGGGGGAGCAGCACGGCACACTTCCTCAGGTACTGGGAGATCTTGGGCTGGTCCTGCATGTCTGCTAGGTATGTGCCTGTATAGGTAGGTAGGCATTGGAACACCTGCAGAGGAGCCTGCTCCCCTATCCTGTATGCATTCATGAACATCCACAGAGGGCGAGTGTGTGCTGTGCATGGATTTTCCAGGAGATTTTGTTACATGCTTGCTGTAATGTGGCTCTGCTGACTGCTACTCATTAGTGACTTGCTGTAATTTTTAGCAGCACACTTCCCCCTTAAACTAGAATTGTAGCTTGCTTTCTGTATCATTTGTTTGTGCAACAACTAAGTGCTATCTAATGTAACGGCTTGTCCCTTTGCACCACAGTATTAATGTTTGGAGCTGTTTAGTAAGGAGGACCTGTCTTACACACATGTTATACTGACATTTTTTAACTGATGGCTGTTCAGGGTAGAGCTCATGCTATCCTAATTGCATTAGGATCTTGAGGGAGGGGTTAGCACTTAACTGCTACTTGGAATCCCAAACAGAGTTTAACTCCATTGATTTAGAAGTCATTCATCCATCACAGACAGATATATGCAAACAAATAGTTAAGCCAGAGGCTAGAGTTTAAAGAGCATGACTCTGAAATTATCCAAATTATTTGTCTCCAGCATTTTCTGCTAATTTCAGTATTGCCAGGCCACTAAAACATGCTCTCAGCTGCCAGCAGGGAGCAGCAGAGAGCACCTACTTCCAGAGGCAAACCATCCCACTTACAGCCCCCCCACCCACCCCTTAACTGAAACAGCCAACTCAGCAGAGAGATTGCCAAGGTGGATTCCAAAGCCGATTGCTGTTTAAAATAGCTTCTGCCTCTATCCCTGCTTCCCATACTTCATAGAAATACTGGGCCTAGCTGAGCCTGTGTCCTTCAGAAAAGGGTGAGTGTGGTGTTAAAGTCCTTATCAAGAAGGGTCACTGCAAAGGAGAGCCGGCATGAATAGCAGATAAGTACAGTAAAGCAACCTGCAGGCAGTGAAGAGAGAGAAACAAACTGTTCCCAAAGCCTCTGAAACACAGAACCTGACTGAACTGGGGAAATGCAAACTCAGCAGCCCTAAACGTTAGGACTTGTGTCAAATATAAAAATACCAATTTCTTCTTGAGTTAGCTACCCTAGACTTGCTTGGTCCCTTCATTTGTGCTTATAGGAAGATGGCTCTCTTCCCCCCCCCCCCCCCCCGTGTTTTGCTACATAAGATGCCTGCTTGTGAGATTATCCTTCCCACTCTCCTTCCTCTTTTCTGCCCTATTCTTCTTTCCAGGTGTCTGGCAACTACTGTCATCCTAGCATATGCTACAGTGTTTGCTGTTGGCTCGCACTCGGGCTGTCCATCCAATTCCTTTGACAAGCGCTTGCTGTTGCTGCTCCATACTGGGGAGAGCAATGCGCCTGGCCCCAGGCTTTGGGATCGGTTTCCCAAAGAAGAAGCCTTCTGGCTCAGAGTCGGAATCTGAAGAGGATGAGCAAGTAGGGCACCAAGGATCATCTTGTTCTGCCACAGATTCACTATCACGTCGTCCCCCTGGAAAGTCCATAATTAACACTGATGAATTTGAAGCAGAGGAGAGACAACTTCTGAAGTGATGGTCTCCAACTTGTTGCTGAGATGTTTGTGGGAGACTGGCCCCTAGGATTTGATTCTCTCTCATACCGCTGAGGCTCTGGTCTGCTTCTAAAGGATGTGTGCTTGAGGTTCCTTCTTCCTCTTGAATGGAATCGGCTACTAGCTTAAGTTCATCAAATTGGGGGGAGATAGTTGTTTTTGGGAATGGGTCATTCTCTTCCTCCTGCTCACTGTGACCAGAGGAATTCCCAGATGCATGAAGCCTCTCCATTGCTGGGGAGAAGAAACAAAAAGCAAAAAAAGCCCATAGGAGTAAGAAGTTGACTGTGAATTCCCCAACTGTTCTACTGCATGAAACCTTTACATTATTCCTCCAATGATACCGGTAAGTGTCTCCCCTATGAAAAATAAGTGCATCATGTGCAGGCTTCACCACCTATGGCAGATCAAGCAGCACTCACTACTTTTCTTTCAAAATGGTCTGCATTCTTCTTCCTGCTAACTGGTAGAGACTATTATTGGACCTGACTCGTAGAAGCCTAAATGTTTAGATGAAGACAACTTTCAGAAAATGTGAATGTGGGCAAAGTACTCTTTTCAAAAGATCTGGGTATGCTGAAACAGAATCAGTTTGTCAAGTTGTACTCTGAAGATCAAAATCCCCTCAAAGGCCACTCAGATGTATCGAGCCTGTCCTGAACAATGCCACTTCTCTCTCACAGGCCATATACATGTTAGACTTCTCCTTGGTTACAGATATTTCTCTAATCTTATATATAACAGAGACACAAACGTAGGGAACAGGCTCTGCTACAACCCCAGATCCCAACCCTATTCCCAGATCCACTCAGGCAACACCATTACAGGACCCAGTTATATCAGAGGCTTGCTCATCTTCCGTGGTATATATGCTATCACCTGCTAACAGCGCCCAAACAGGTCAGTCAACTTGAAAGAATGGTCACAATTTTTTTTTAAAAGTAATATTCACGAGTGAGAACACTTGTAGCACTCCTGGATATTGCTGCAGATCTTAAGGGACAAATCCTCACAGAAAATGTTCAGAGAGATTAGATGTGAGCCCTCTTCAGACATGCTAGATCTGTGTAGAAGATTGCATGAGGGGAGCAGTGAAAGTGCACTAGCAAGCCCTGCCCCTCGGGAGCATGTCAGCCCAGAGGTGGGGCTTGTCAGCATGCTCTCATTGCTCCCCCCCGCCCCCATGCGATCTCATACACACAACAAGAGCTTGGCCAACAGATGCCGTTTCCAAAGCTTCGGAAAATGTAATTTGTCCACATTATCTAAGCAACTGTTCTAGTCTGGGTTAGAAGCTTCTGGCAGCCAGGATACAACGTAAGGGAGCCTGCAGTCATTTGGGATCAAAAGGTGATCAGCAATGACCTTACCATTGGCTTCTACTGTTTGCTCGCATCCATCGCTGTTGGTTCTTGCAACGGCAGAGGAGCAACCTGTGCTGCTGCTTCTCGTTCTAGAGGTGGGTGTGGAATCCGGGGATGGAGCAGAAACGAAAGCAGAGTCAGAGGAATCTGAGCCTGTGGAAGACAACACTGATTCTTTCTCCAAGCTGCAGGCCTCAGAGCAGAAGAGGAGGCCGTTGCGGGCTGTGACCAGTTGGCCCAGCAGTGCTTTTTGGCAAAGGCTGCAGCAGAAACAGGAGGCTTTGGCATGCCAGTGCTGTCCTTGGAGACTGGCTTGCTCGCTGTCAACACCTGTGAGAAGAGAACAAGCCACACCAGCGTGTTACCTTATTATGCAATGTTAATGAAAGAACATTATCACTTTTCTTGCTGAAGTACCTGGGCGCCCCCAATCAACAACGGGATCTGCCCAGGCACGTGCAGGCTCCTAATCTAATTCAAACACTGACACAGAAAGCAAGACACAAGGTAAAAGTTTAGCCCAGTGGCAAGCAAGAGGCATGTTTTAAGCTTAGCCACATACACTCTTAAGTTCAATTACAGAAAAAAGATGGCTGGGGGAGAACCTGTATCAAGGTTTATAAAGATATGAACAGGAACAAGGAAAAGAGCCAGGGTGTTTATTTCACTGTCACTTTCCCCTTGTAACTGATGAAGGCAAACACAAGGAAATAACCTTTGGGGTATGTGGGTCATGCTACCTCTAGAAGCTGCATCTATACACAGAAAATTCTAGTGCAATGTATAGTTAACAGCCAGATGCCCTGAAACTAGCCAGAGGGGACGATTTAGTGATCCGATCCTTGTTTAATTACCAGGGGATGGCTAGCTCCAGCCTCCTCTGCCTGTGAGCTTCCCAGAGGCGACTGTGCTGGCTTAGGAGAGTGTTTGGTCTGACCAGCAAGGCAATTTTGTCTTACAAGTAGGAGTCTTGGTCAGGCATAAGGGCAGAGTCAAAGTTTATGGGGGAGAGGGAACACTCATGTAGAAATACATCGTGTTTCTATGTATAAAGGCACTTTCTAAATCTACATAATTCTGGCTAGGGTTCCACTTTCCTGTGGAATATAAAATACTTCAAGAGAAGGTGATAAATGGCTCAGGAGTGAGAAGAGACCTAGGTCTGTAAACTATGAAGCAGGGACTTTGGTGGAGAAAAAGACAGGATCATCTGCAGGAGCTGGTCCAGTTGCTAAGTTATGGGACCTTACTTATGACCAGCGCATACCCATGTTCATTAAACTGCTACCCAGTGAGCAGGGCTAGCTGAACCATGAGGCGGAATGAAGCACTCACTTTGAGCAGCACATGGGGGAGGGAGGGAAGCAGCAAACTGACAAGGGATGCCCCGCCCCCACGTCTGCCTGCTATCCCCCTCAAGACCCACGGATGTATTTTCTCAGAGTGAATGGAAAGAGGATCAGACAGCGGCAGTCCACCTCTTCCTCCAGCACCACTGGAGAGGAAGGAAACAAAGAAAGCCCCTGCTGCTGCCACCTCTTAACCCACCCAGCGGCTGCACCAGGACTGAAGGTGAGGGATGGGAGTGGGCTCCAACTCACAGTGCTCCACCTCCCCCCCCCCCCGGCTACCTTCCTAAGCAGACGGGACGGTGATGGTGGCAGGGTGTGTGCATAAGTTTTTTTATTAATTTTAATTCTGGGGGGGGGGGAAGGGTTGCATAGCAAATCCGTCCCAATTCAAATGGGCAAATGGACAATTCAAGTGGGCAGATACACTCAGGCCACTCCTGCCAGTGAGACCAGAGTAATGCTATCTATATCCTCCACAACCACTTTGCCTTTAGCCCAAACACAAAGCTTGGTGTATTCAGTACACTTCTGCAAGGTCACCAGAACTGCCCAGAAACCTACCAATAATCTCACCACAGGCTTGACAGACGTCTGCATAAAGATTCTCAAAGCAAGCACAGCAGCAGGGTTGGCCCCCCTTCATGACATACCGCCGGGCCCCCAGGGGCAAGTCGCACTCCAGGCAGCAGAAGTGCTCTTCATGCCAGCGCATACCTTCAGCCTCCATGCACTCCGAGGTGAAGATCAGCTAAAGAGATGGGACGAAAGCCCATGTTGCCACATATCAGAACTCAAGATGGAAGCATGCAACCAACCAGGCTTGTAAGGATGCAATCCACATACATTCTTTGCTGCATCAGCAAAACTGATAAAGATTGCCGCTTCAAAATGCATCACACTTAATCAACAATGCCCTCTTCAAGAGATTCCCTTTAACATCTCAGCAACTGATAAGATCAAAACATAGAAGTCTGGTGGCCAGATGGTCAACAACAGCTATCGCCTGCAAATAACCATAGCTTCCAGTATCAGAGTTCTGGAAATGTAAGCTATGGAATAACATGTTAATCCATAGGATAAAATAGTTCAAACGTCTGTGGAAAGAGAAAATTAGAATTCATGACAAATTTGTTCGGAATTGGACCCCATTTATCACATACTGGAATAGGACTAATGAAAAGGTACAACAGGAAATATTGTCTATAATCTGATCTAATTGACAAAGCCTTTTATATTACATCTTTGTGGGTGCGCGCACACACACACACACACACACACACACACACACACACACACACACACACACAATGTATCCTATCTGAAATGATCATGTAAAGTTTGTAGTACAGTATATCTATCTTTCTGTTTGCAGTTTAACCAGATCCAGGATGGTGGATTAAGCCCATCAATAGTTTGATGCAACTGGGGGAAAGAAGTTGGAGATGACCAAATCAGGTATGGCAATTGATTCATTTACAAGAGCAGGAGTATCACTGTCAGCAATGCTGTTTTATATGGTATGCCTACCTGATCACATGATGCACAACGAGGGCGGAAGAATTCTGCATGGTGCCGTCCACAGTAAATTTTCCCATCTCGATGGAAGTAGATGAGATCCACCAGGGGTTGGCGGCAGGTATGACAGACAAAGCAGGCAGGATGCCAGCAGGATTGGTCTCCCAGCTTAGGTGCAGATACACCCTGTTCACCTCCACTCATTCTCTTACCACACTGTGAAAAAACAAATAAGGTCTTTAGCAATCTGCCTTTCCTCTGTGATTGGTGCTGTGTAAACCTCCACTAAAAGATAACTAAATTAAAAACTTTGCACACAGGCAATTCAAATTCTGCAGCCACAGAAAGTGAATTCTGCAACCTGTATAGATGAAGCCTACTGTGCATAGTTCTGTAGTTTTTTCAATTCTGCATATTTCTGGCTTTGCTAGTCCCAGGAGGGGCAGAGACATTGAAGCTCCACCTCCAACCACTGAAAATCCTGTTCCCTCTTTGGTTTGGAGTTTCAGCAGGTATTGACCACTCACTTTGAACCAAACTAGAGGTCACTTTAAGATGCATTGTTGAATCCTATGCCCAAGACTCTTCCTTTAAAAAATAAAAGTCAAAAGTGGTTGTAGCTACCCCTTTCCCAGACAAAGACTGGAGCTTGGGAGAAGTTTCTTAACCCTTTCGTTCCATGTCATTTTCTTTTTGAAAATCACTCCTCTTTGCTGCAACTTCAGGAGCCAAACACAAACATACAGACAAACACACCCCAATTTGGTTGGGGGCCCAATGGCTGCTTTTGGTTAATAAGCAAAGCCTGGAATCTCAAGCATGAGGTTCACCCATGCATTTTAAAGCAACATCCAGCTTGGTCCTTTCAAGGATCCTCCAAGTCATAACAGCTAGAGACTTGCTTTGTTTTTAAATGAAAGCCAAGATTCTCAGGAAGCTGAATTTCTGTGTCTACTCTCATATTCTGAACATTTTTTCCACTTCTACAGAATCACAGGATAAAGGCAGCCCTGCTTGTGAGAAGCACTAATCTCTTTTTATTAGTTACAGAAGAAGAACATCAACACTTTTATTCCAGCTGGCTGACTTTTTAAAGTTAAAAAGTGCTTGTTTAGCTTTCAGCTTCTCATTCAGTACACAAAAATCCAATAACTAGAGTTTGGAGACCCACATATCCAATTTTAAAGCTCAGGGTTTGTTGTTGTTGTTGTTGTTGTTGTTGTTTAACAACAACAACAACAACAACAACAACAACAACAATAATAATAATAATGAGGATGTCAGAGGAAATGCAACTTCAGTTCTTATGCTGTGCCAGCAGATAAAACAAAACCAGAACTCAGCACCAGGCTCAGTAGCACCAGGCATATCACCCCAGTGTTCAGTATCAAGGTACAGGTGGCACTTACCCTTTTGCAAATGCACCCATAGGGTGCGGAGGGCACTAGGCACATGACCCCCTGTCCCAGCGATTCCTGCTGCCGACGTACAGCAAATTTTCGCAGCTGCTTCCTTTCCTCTTCCCCAATGGATGGACAATATCTCTCCTTGTAAAGAAGCAGAAAATGATATTGCAGTATTGGGTTTGTATAAAAGACTGGCCTGAGAGAAAGAACAGAGGAAATGCTCCCACATCCTATTCATTAGGGCCATGTGCATTTGTAGCAGCTTGGACTGTTCTACTATACGTCACCATTGCCACAAACCTACGTTGTCAGGCTGACGGATAATTTGTGATTAAAGAGAGCCAAGAGGATCGATTGGGAGATACAGCCACAAGCTTATTTGAGCCTCGGGACTTCTGAATGTTAAACACAGGGAGCAAACAGCAGGGGCTAAATTCCTTGATTGGTCTATTTCCTGTTCTTCTTTTAAAGCATCCTGTTCTGCTTCCCACTCTTGGAGGTAGGATATAGGGATTGTTACACTCTTGCATTCATTTAAAAAAGCCAGATGCCTCTATTATATGGGCTCTGCATAGGAGCTGTGTGTAGGACTCACGTATGGCTTAGAGCCTTAGAGTCCAAACAGTAATGCACATTAGGTCAGACCACTGCAGAGGCACCAGCATGGCAAAGGAGTGGAGGTTCTTACTGCACTGAAGAGGAGGGCTTGTATGTGGCTTGCCAAAAAAGGGGGGAGGGGTTGGCAGGTTTTTTTCAGACAGGTTGTGTACAAGGCCAGAAGGTCTTGCAAAGCCCAGATGGGAGGATAAAGACTCTTACATCGCAGTCTTGTGGGGGCAGCTGCTGAAGGAGAGCTTTGATGCGGAGCCGAGCCTGAATGGCATCAGGGACTGCATCTGGTGAGCAAGAAGCAAAGTGTGGAGACACCTGCAAAAACAAACAAGACAGAAAAGTAGAGATGGGGCTATGACCCCCCCCCCCGCCCATTTGAGGGTGGATTGCACCACTGTCCCATCTGGCAGAGACTTCACCTGTTTCTTGTGAGAAGGCATGAAGCCCAAACAGAATTTGGTCTCCGGGTGAAAGACTAACAAAAATGGCAGAGCCAGGAAAGGACAACCAGCTTAGAAGCAGAATTTGCACTATGGAAAAGGGTGGTGGTCTGTCACTCACAGCAGTACTTCTACACACAGCAATGCAGCAGAACTAGATGCTTTTGGTTTTTAGACACAAAGGGCAGCAGAAGCAATGCACTGACAGCCGCCTTGCAGTTGGCAACAGTTTCAAATGATATAAAGAAAAAAGTTGGCCCCCACACAAAAAAGATGCCCTGGATCTTCCAGGAGAAGCTTTTCCAAACTTAGGACAGTCTTCCCATAAACATAGACGAAAGAACAGAGAGGGGAAACAGTGCTGTCCTACTTCCCTACCTCTCCTCCGCAGATTTCTATGGTTGGTCCCGAGTAATCTTCCAGGGCGCAGCCAGAATCACTGTCTGAAGATGAAGCCGGCAGAAGGGCAGCTGGAGTTCCTCTGCATGGAGGCTTCTCTCTCTGGGACCATGTAGGACTTGGTAGGGACATCCGCAAAAAGAGGGTGCTGAAAAAGGCAGGTCTGTGAGAAGTGATGGATAATGTGGAAGGAGAAGAAAGACTGACATGAAGCATGGACCCTGTTGACATGTCCTGCTCAGATACATGCTCTCTATGCACCTTTGGGAGACCCACTGATTCTTCTGTGTGGTCCAGTCCCTCAGTTGTACAATGGGTAGCATCAGTGAGAAATGTACAAACATTAAAAACATAACGGGATCTTTGGTTCTACAGAACGGGGGCAGAAGGATAATGTAAGCATGGATGGCATCCAGACAAAACACTGATACGTCTGAGGGAACACGGTGAACACAGAAACGAGGTTTTTCTCATCTACTTTATTAGAAGTTCTTGTCAAAGCACAAACATGGACATATTACATATCTATAGGCATCGCGAAAACTGTCAGCTCTTTGAAAAACTGCATCTAGCAACTTCTGTTCTAACTTGCACACAGGTTACTGCCCCTCCAAAATGATCTTATCTTGAATGCATTATGCAAATCAAACACAACCACATTAACATTACTAAGTATTTCTTTGCAAAATAAAATCAGTATTTTTTCCCACTTGTTCAGAGTATGGACTCTAGAGCAGGCGTGGGGAACCTCCGGCCCGTGGGCCCGATCCGGCCCGCGGGTCGATCCGGTCCGGCCCCTGCGGGACCGGACCGATCCGGCCCGCGGGACCGGAGGCTCCGCTGCTGCGCGCCTAGACCCTTTAAAAGCGGACTTTCTGGACCTGCACAGAGTGGCGCTCTCCGCAGCTCCAGGAAGGCCGCTTTCAGAAGGAGGAGGCGCCGAGGTGACGCGTCACCTCGGCATCTCCTCCTTCTGAAAGCGGCCTTTCTGGAGCTGCGCAGATCGCCACTGAGCTGAGAGGGCAATCTCTCGGCCTCAACGGCGATCTGCGCAGCTGCAGAAAGGCCGATTTAAACAGGAGCTGACGCGGGAAGATGGCGGCGGCGGCCTGGAGCCTCAGGTAAGTTAGAGAGCGAGCGGTGGGTGGGAGTGAGTGAGTGGGTGGGTGGGTGGGAGGGAGGGAGAGAGAGTGGTCCGTGGGAGGGAGGGAGAGTGGTAGGGAGAGAGCGAGCGGTGGGTGGGTGGGTGGGCGGTTTAGAGCGGTAAATTCGCGGAGGGGGTCAAATTTGCGGTGGGGGCCCCAAAAGAATTCCCATGGGGAAATGGCCCCCCACCGCAAATAGGTTCCCCACCCCTGCTCTAGAGCATTGGTTCTCAAAGTTCTCCCCACGAGGTGAAGAGAACTCTGAATCTTTGTAGGGGTGGAGACAGTGGCGGCAGCAATCCTGGGGATTGCACCACCGCTGGGGGAAAAGTGTTTGTCCTTACATCACCGGGGGTCCGGGGAAGCCTGTGGACCCCTCTGCAGGCCTCCCCGTACCCCCCAGAAGCCATCAGGACCCCCGGTGAGGTAAGGACGACCACTTTTCCCCCCCAGCGGCGGCACAATATCTAGGATTGCTGCCGCTGCTGTCCCCACCCCTTAAGGGGCTAACAGGAACCAGCGGTTTTCCTGGTGGGTCACGACCCACCAATTTGAGAACCACTGAACTAGAGTAATTTAGTGAACAGGTTGTTTCATGAATGTGCAAGAGCACAATATTCCTGGTTGACCAGGCATTTGAACCCAGATCTCCCAAATTCGGGTGCATCTTACATTGCTTGTGAATTTCTCAGGGAACACCTGGGCTAGGACTGCCAACCCTCCAGGAATCAGCACCACTCTCCAGGTAATCACTGACAGCAATCCTGGAGTTTTTAACAGGGCCTCCAAGAATTGCCAACATTACATCAGGTTGGAAAATAAATCTCCAGGAATAGCGTCAGTCAGAGTTGGCAACCCTAACCTGGGCAGCCACTGTTGGAGGCAATGCACTGATCCAGGGCAGGCAGTTCTTAGCAATGCCCAATAACACTTCTCATCTTATAACAAAGCCAGAAAAAAGAAAAAAAAGAAAATGTTAACATTACCCTCAACTTCAAAGTAATACGGTATATTACTTTAGCCTTAAACAGCTCCTCAGTTGGTTTGGCTACAACAGGTAAAAAATTGCCTTTAGCTGCACAAGTAGGGAAGCTTTTGTCAAATGGGTAAAAAGTTTGTTCTTTAAGGCAACTAGTGCGTCACAAAACAACCAGCACATCTACTATAGTCTATGTACGTGGCCTGGCTGCTGGTAAAAATGTGGACTACTAACTTCTGTGGCCTTGCTTGCAATGCTGCATTACTATGCAGTTAAGAGAACAGTTCTTCTATCTATCCCCATGAATGAGGCCTCACTGGGAGAGAGAGTTTTCTTCAGACCTTTCACCCAGCACATCCTCTGAATCACAAGAGAGTGCAGGAATGTATATTCCAAGACAAAACACAACATGTGCAGGAGAAACGGAGACCTGGCCAAGCTACCTGGAAATAACAGGAACTCTCAGAGCTGCTGGCTCAGCTAATGACCTGGAAGGCCGCAGCAGCAGCAGCAGCAGCAGCAGCCACCTTTGCATTCAGAGTTAAGCTAGTGTAGCCATTGCAACCCCTGTAACAAAGGAATGGCTGAAAAGACTAGACTTGAAGGCCAAATGGACTTCGGCTGAAGCAAGAATGCGAACTGGACTTCTGTGTTTCCTGGAACAGATTCCTTAGTATAAACCAGCTCTTTATGCTCCAGTGGTTCATCTGACCACTAGCACTGCCTGACTGGTAGCAGCTCTCCAAGGTCTGCCACAGTTATGATCCGATTGATCCCTCCTCCTTCTTCTAGTACGTTAGTATATTGACCCAAACCAGTATTTTATCTTGAAGGATTACAATGGTGATAAAATGCAGAAATTTAATCTGAGCCTGAGTTCAGCTCTGGGGCCAGTTTTTAATGCTAAGTACGTGGTGCAGTGAGTTAAACCACTGAACCATGAGCTGTTGATCGAAAGGTCGGTAGTTCGAATCTGTGCGATGGCTCCTGCCAACCTAGCAGTTCGAAAGCAAGAAATTGCAAGTAGATTAATAGGTACTGTGTCAGCGGGACGGTAACAGCGTTCCATGCGCCTCGGTGTTGAGTCACACCGGCCACATGACCATGGAAACATCTTCGGACAGCGCTGGCTCTTCAGCTTTGAAACGGAGATGAGCACCGCTCCCTAGAGTCGGACACGACTGGACTTAATTGTCAAGGGATACCTTTACCTTACACACATGTCTGTAGCAGGTGAAGCTGTAAAAGTACATTTATCTTTCCTTCCTCCATAAGACAAAAATTGCAGGCAGTCATGCTGGTCCATGAGAGAGAAAAAAATCAAAACACAACAGTGGCAAAATGTCTTTATTAGGACTAACTAGAAAATCACAACATAGTAAGTAAGCTTTTCAGTTCTGCTTCAGGCTGGCTGTTAATGAAAAAGACAAAAACCCGTCTCATCTTTGAGGTCATCGTCAGAAGCCTAGCTCTTGGTGACCCTACAATCTGAAGTGAGGTGTGTGTGGAGGAACGGAATAGGGCCTTCTTTGCAGTGGCACCCAGATTGTGAAAGGCTCTCCCAGGGTGCCAACTGGTGCCAACTCTTGTAACCTTTAGGCACTAGTAAAAACAACATACAGTTGGACCTTTTTATCCGCTGGGGTTCTGTTCCTGGAACCACAGTGGATAAGAAAATCTGTGTTATATGAAATCCGGGGGGGGGGGGGGAGGTGTCGGGAGCGGTGCCACATTACTTTTTTTCAGCATCTTCGCCGCTTCACTCCTCCTGAGTTTGTTTAAACTGACTGAAAAAATAAAAGCCACTACTGGAAGCAACCTGTAAATGGTGCCATGGACTCCCAGCTGCATTGTTCAGTGGTTTGGACACGTGCAGGAGGCTGGAAATGGCTGGCAGACCCCCAACAACACTGAAAAAAGAGGTAATGTACTGCAGTTGGATTCCCTCTTCCACAGTTTTGCTATCCGTGTTGAGTCAAATCCGTGGATAAAAAAAACCGTGGATAAAAAGGTCCAACTATAGTTACTCCAAGCTTTTAAGTAGATTTATTTGCTTTGCTTGGTTGTTGTCATTGCTGTTTTCACTTTTTTAATACTATTGTGTATGTTTCTGCTTTTATTCTCTCTGCCTCCTTTTACTGTTTTTGTTGGAGTATATTTAAGGTGGACTGGAGAAGGTATTTACTCAAACTTTCTCAGGTTAGACCACGATTGGTGAAAAAAGGTCTCATTGAACCCGAAAGCACAAAAAAGCAATGAGCTCAAGCCTGCCTCAACGCTGCACTCACTGATTTAGACTCTCCTCCCCCCTAATCTCACCATCCTGGATTGGTTGGTGTGGCTTTCAGGCAGAGCTGGCTCAAGATGGGTGGCGGTGGGCACCCCTTCACTAACCTGTTGACCATATGGATGGGCCACCTTGCTTTCAGGAAGGCTCAAGTTCTAATATCTCTCATTTTAAAAATTAAGCACTGATAATCATCCTAGATAGATACACTGCCAAGGATGAAGACGACTACCATTTTAAGAGTGGGTGGACAGCGCGCTGTCACAGTCTTCAAAAAATAGATCCAGTTTTCTATCCTGAGGCAAGCTCTAAAAAAATAAATGGTTATGCAGGTTTTCAACATGGCTTATTTTGAACAAGGGGAAAAGCCAGCTGTGGCAGGAACCTATTGGCCTAGTGCCCATATCATCACCAACATACTTTGTCCCTCAACCCAGCAGCTTTTACAATTATTTTTTAACGTTTGTGGGGTATTTTGAAAAGTAAACGAAAGGTAAACAAAAGGTAATGTATATGCATAGAAACAAATATGTGCTGGCTTAAAGATGTCCCAAAAGATGTATAGCCCATCTAGTACAAAAGGGCAAGACTTTGAGATGAAAAAACTTCCTTGGCATGGGAAGCAACTCTCCAGTCTAATATATGAATTGCTGCTATGAGTATCTAATGGACATTTCAAAGCTGGGGTTGCTCTGCAAGTAAAGAACCCTCTGTGACACCTCTTAGAATTCTATTTCTGCCTTACCCTGATGCTAATTGCTCCCACAACTGAGCAATATAGTGTGGAGGCAGCCCACATAACACAGTCCTATGCCGCATGCTCCTGCTTTTCCATTCATGCAGCTCAGAACTGCAGTTCCCAAATGGCTTTCCTGTGCCATGGTAGCTTCAAGCGTAGGGACACATTCTGCAAACCAACCAAAACAAAACGCAAAGCCATCAAAGGAAAGAATCATGGAACTGAGCATCCCGTGCAGGGGCATCACTGGGTGGGGGGGGGACCACCCCAAGTTTCACCCCAGGGAGGGGTGATACCAAAATGACTTTCTATTCTATTTGTTACCAATGGTGCGAAAATGCACCTCTGGTAGAAAATGAGTTTTTCCCAATCCCCACTGTAACTTGTGCAAGGATCACATTTCCCAGGAGGCATCCACATTGTGTAGTCTGGAATGAGAGGAGGTCCATGGGGGTGACACCATGAGATCTCACCCCGAGTGTCAACAACCCTAATGACACCCCTGACCCTATGTAGCTTGAGACTAGAAGAGCATTCAAGAAAAAGGGATTCAGAACAGGCAGAAAGGTGGGGGTTGTGCTCTGTGGAAAATAGCTTACCCAAAACTTCTGTACTGTATTCTTACCCAGCAAGTAACTTCTCCCCCTGGAGACCCTGAGGAAGAAGTTAAACCCCTGAAACTCTGGGTCAAATCCCGAGACCAGATAACCCCATCACTCACAGAGAAATACAAAAGCCTCTTACCTGAAGGCCTACCTTGCTTGGACAAATAGCAGATACGGTTGTAAAACTGTTCACAGGCTACCACTACATATTCTGGAGATTGCATAATAGATGCTTCACTACAGGGGGAAAAAAACCCTGCTCATTCAAAACTAGACTATCAGAGGGAACCCTAGGCTTGAAATCAAGTTTTCTAGGTGCAGAAAGCCTACATAGTTTTATACAGCAGAGCATTCAGCTGCCTCCTGTCTGAAGCAGTAAAACCCAGGAACAGTTAAGGGCGCTTCTGACCGCACGAATCTCGGCTCGTCCCGGATCTTAGCGGATCTTAGCCGAGGCGTGCTTGGGTGTCTGGTTAACACAGCGGAAGCGAGCGGTCTCCCGATTGCCGGCACGCTCGAACATCCCCTGGGCCATGTTTTCAGGGGGACGCACAGCAACGCTACTGGAGCCACCAATCAGAAGAGAGGGGGAGGAGTGTTAGCCAATCACCATGGAGGTTTCTTCCAAGAAGGCGGGACAAAAGGAGGGACTATTTGCAGGGAGACACTCCTGCAGACAGGCAGGTCGGTGACCAGCCTCTCGGGCTCACTCGTCTTCGTCCGTTTCCGCAAGCGGTCTGAATCCGCTCTTAGGATGGTGAACTCATCAGCCCCTTGCATGAACCAGGCATCTTGCTTGTAACAAAGTTAAGTGAGGGAGGGCTAGTGAATTCCCGCAACCTCAGCCTGGGTTTCATTTCCTTGCTAGTGCTCAAAAGCATGATAAAGCCTGCCTTATTAGGCAAGCTTTTGAACATTTATCTGTGGGTTAACTTGCTGTTTTACTGGGGGCTGGATTTTAATACTGTTGATATGCTGCAATCATCTTTATTTTAATTGTTTTTCAGAGATCTCAGCAACAGCTGGAGAGGTGGGGTAGAAACGTCAATCAACAAACTTGGAATGCACATGCTGCGACTGGTTACGTTAGCTGGCTTGGCATATGCCAAGTTCACAAGCACATCCATTGTGTGCAAAGTACTATAGACTTGGTGATATGTGGGCCGGCATCTGGGTGTGTGGCAAATCTATCAACACTGTCACCGTGTAATTCAACTTAAACTGACGTACTCGATCCTACTGAAAATAAGCATCCCCAAATGTTGTGTGAGTCAGTCCTCAGTTACTACACTTTCCAAAGCCAACATTTTCCCTATCATTGTCCTACTTGCAAGGCCAATTCTGCCACTGCTCAGACGTTTATTTTCAAGAGGTTGGCTCTCCTTGAGTTTCGCATTAGGATGGGTTTAATCTACTCTTCTTTGGCTTTACGGGAAATAACCTTCCCCCCCCACACACACACACACTTGCTGTGTTAATTATTCCCTGAAGTTTGGGGGTTACACTGGGCACCTTTCCTAGTTAATGGTCACTCCATGGAAAGAAATGGACTCATCATCCCCTAATTCTCTTTTCCACCACTTGCTTGCTCACTTCCTTCCTCCCCCATGCCTGTTTCCAAAACAAAGGAGAGATGGCAGTTTGATGGCTCAGTTCAACTCCTGTGGTTCTTTGGACGCCTTCCCAGAGACTGCCGCTCTCCAGCTGAATTTCCTGTCCCAGCACCAAGTGGAGCAGACAGAGACAGAGAGAAACGGACAGACACAGAGGACTCTGGATGGGCTGAGGAGGGGGCAGGCAGGCAGGCACGATACACTGGCAGAGTCATGAATACGCAGCAGCGATGTCTTTAGAAAGGGGACAAGATCGTGTACAACAAGAACCCTGTTTCAGCATTCAGAGTCATCAAAGATTCTTCTGTCTTGCTGGCATGAATTCCCTCATCCGCTCAGAAAGAGGAGAGCAATCCGCCTGCTTTCAGGTGGTGGTATCTGGAATATTTCACTAAACTACTACATCCAGAAGGACCTGCACTAATTCAGTGTTACAATACTTCCATGCATTTGGGGTGTCATTGTCTCACCTCTCCAAAGAGTTACTTTGGAGTGGAGAAGGTGCAAGCTGGAAAGTTAACTTCAGCAACAAACTAACATTTCTTGGCTTAATTAACAAGCAAGCAGTTTTCTTTCTGGCCTCATGCCTGTCTTTGGCCCTGAGCTGTCTCCTTCAATATAATTAGCACACAAAGCTCAGGTTACTTTGCTGTGTACTTGGGTCAATAATTAACTCAGCAAATTGACTGGTGAACAGGAGGAAAAACAAAGAGATCTGATTTTGCTTGTTCCCAGCAGCACCTAACTTCCCAAAATGCAGCAGTAGTGTCAATAACCCAACTAAGGAGCAAAAGGAGTGGAAACAGTTGTTTCTGTATCATGCACAACTTATGATCCATCCAGCCAAAGGCAACCCACCCTGTATGGTGACCTAAAAAAGGTAAAGGTGACCCCTGACAATTAAGTCCAGTCGTGTCCGACTCTAGGGTGTGGTGCTCATCTCCATTTCAAAGCCGAAGAGCCAGCGTTGTCCGAAGACGCCTCCATGGTCATGTGGCCGGCATGACTCTCCTTGCCGCAGCGCGTAGCATGCAGCTGGAACATGGTACTACCAGAGTACTAAATATTTTGGTTTGACTGCAAAAATTGGCCTTAGACGGCCTCCCCGGACGCACGCCAGCTCCAGAGCTGGTGTGCATCTGAAGAGGCCCATTTGGGCCCGTGCCACTTATACCAGGGGAAGGGGACAAACGTCCCCTTCCCCCAAGGTGAGCCCAGGCCACGCTGGTGCAACCCGCAATGGGCCTAAGATGCAGTGGTCAGCCCTTTAGGCAGCCACAATCTTAGGCAGGATTGTGTTGTTGTTGTTGTTGTTGTTGTTGTTGTTCACTCGTTAAGTCGTGTCCGACTCTTCGTGATCCCATACACCATATCCTGCCAGGCCTTCCTGTCCTCCACTATCTTCCTGAGTTTGCTCATTTTCATGTTTGTTGCATCAGTGATGCTGTCTAACCATCTCATCCTTTGCCTTCCCCGTCTCCTTTTGCCTTCAATCTTTCCCAGCATCAGAGTCTTCTCCAGAGAGTCCTCTCTTCGCATTAGGTGGCCAAAATATTTGAGCTTCAGCCTCAGTACCTGTCCTTCCAGGGAACAGTCAGGGTTGATTTCATTTAGGATTGACTGATTTGATCTCCTAGCAGTCCAAGGGACTCTCAGGAGTCTTCTCCAGCACCACAGTTCGAAAGCATCTATTCTTCGGCGCTCAGCCTTCCTTATGGTCCAACTCTCGTAACCATACATTGCTACTGGGAACACCATCGCCCTGACTATATGAACTTTTGTTGGCATGTTGTTAAACAGGTCAAATTAAGCCAGTTTGCCTGGCAATATCTTACTGGCTGGGCAATGCAATGTAATGCTAATGGTGCAATGCAGGTGAGAGAAACCCTGCATGCTAAAAACGACTACCTGCCACATTCAGTTGGGATTCAAGAGGAGTAATTTAGTTCACCAAATTATTGTGTGATCTTCCTGCCTGTATCTGTTTTGTCCCCAAATCATTGCAACAATGAATAGCTGAAGGCAGAACAAAAAAAAAGTACAGATTTATCTGTTATAATTGGCCCCAAAAGGTCCACCCGAGACAGCCTTGGTGGTAGCCATCAGCCATAACACGTAGAATAACACGTAGACTGGGTTGCCAGGTGTCGTAGTGTGGAGACTCTCCAAGCCGCGAGCCACACATGAAGCAGCTTGCACGTGGCAATCCTGTCAACCAGAATGGCCCCAAGGCCCAGACTGTGGTTCTCACCTGTAAATGCTGTTATAAGTTTAGAAGCCAAAGAGCAAATTAGGGGAACAGCGTTAACATTTCTTTTCCCTCTAGCTTATGATATCAAAACACCTGGAATTGAAAATGCCCAAGTAATAAACCTCAATCTACCTACTGAACAGGGATTTAGCAGGTACAGGGATTTGGCAGGTCCTGTATTTAGTTTCCTAGAACACCTTCCTCACAAATGATTACGCCTGCAAAAGCACACATCATCAGCTTCCTCAAGCAGATAGTGTTGACTGAGCTGCCCCACCAGAGCTAAAAACAATAATTCCCAAACTGTATGCCATGAGAAAACTGTTAACATGCCTCAAGAAATAAGTCAGTTAGATAATTAAAGACTCCTATGAAGCCAAAGTACTGCCACTCTGCCTAATCTCCTGCTCTGGCCTCATTTCCTTCCAATCCCTCCTGCTAGGGCAGGTAATTCTGCTGCATCTCTGCATCCCACCGGTGCAACTGGATCATTCAATCTCACAACAAAGACTGGCAGCAGAATTATCCAGAGAAGGCTACCTATTGTGTGACTCTGCGTAAGACACTGTACTTTCCCATCAGCAGCCATGCCCAGAACAGTGACTCAGGCAGAAACTGAGGGTGGCCTCCTCCGAAGGTGGATGATCCTTATTCTTACACACTTAAGGGCCAAACTACTGCATGATACATTAAATGCACTGTTCTGCCTGTTTTCATGTAAATAATAGCTGCAGAAGAGGAAAATCAGGGCTGGGACCAAAGTGTGGGAGGAGAAGAGGGGCTTTATTTTAACCCTTCCCCCATCATGGTCCTGATCTCGATCCCTCACCGTAATGGCTCTTATTTACACTGAGGAAAAAACAACACACAGGGTCAAACTATATGTTGTTTACATAATGTGAAGCTTGGCTCTAAAAGGGAGTCCTTTTGGAATACAAGAGTGAAACGTGCTTTCAATTTTAGGGAACACGGAGTTGAAAGAGCAAAGCTGTGTTACTGGCTAGTTTAAGATACTGTGAGAATTAAGCTTTTCATGTGTTTCTAACGTTTTATGTGTTTCTAATGGTTTTATGTGACTAATTAATCAGGCCAGCTGTTGGTCACAGACAATTCTTTGTACTCAACCCTGGTAATTAGTAAAGACCATCACAGTCTAGCCATCCTAGCAGCTCAGAGAGAATGGCTTATTTTTGTCTTCCCCGTATCTGATGATGATTTTTTTTCCTTTACTTACTTCCCCCTTCAGTGTATACTCTGTCTTTCCTAATGAAAACACAATAAAGTTATCATCAAACCAACACGAAAGTTACAATTTTAAAAAAAATCATAACACTACAAACACAAATAAACTATCATTAAAATAATTAGTGCAATTTTTTTTTCCACCATCATGTCCTCCTACCCACCCTCCAACCTTCCTTCACCCCTGTATTGTATGGTATTCTAAAGCAGTCCTTGTTAGTCATGGGGTTTTTCAGGGTCAGGTTCCCTCAGTTGAGACAAAACTGGAGATGATGGGCTTGATAAAATCTGCTTAGAAATTTACAAGTTGCACATTGAAGCAATAGAATTGCTGCAGCACACACAGACCATGCATTGCTACCCCAAGACAGTGTTAAGAACCCAAGACCATCCAGCCAGTCTGTAACAGTAGATAGCCAGGAGCTTCTGGGAAACTCAAAAGCTTCTCACAGAGGCAAGAGACCTTCTGCTTCATCCAACATCTGGTATCCTGGCTCTGAACAAGGATATTCCATTTAGCTATTAAGACTGATAGCCACTAATCCTCCATGAATTTCTCCAATTCTTTTTTCAAGCCCCCTAAGTAAGCAACAATGAATTCTGTAAGTTAACAATGTGTTGTGTGAAATAGTATTGCCTTTTGTTTGTTCTGAACTTACTGCCAATTTTGTTGAGAGACCCAATTTCTAGTACTGTATTAAGGCGGGAGGATCTCTCTATCCACCATCTTCATACCATTAATACAGTAATTTTATAAATCTCCATCATATTTCCTTTTAGGTTTTTCTTAAGTCCTAACTGCTAGAGCTCCATAGGAAAGGTACTCCAATCAAAAGCAGAACGATCAACGTTCACATGCTTAATATAATTTATCCCGATAGCAAGTTTGCTTTTCTTGATGCAAAATCTTGAATTTTTTTCCTAGTACAGATAGAGTATACATGGTTTCAGAAGTCACAGGCGCCCATTTTGTACGTTTAAAGATGCTGTGGGTACTTGCAGCAAGAGCAAGGAATAATACAGAACATCACTGCTTGTCACTGGAACATTTCTCCCGAATGTGGTGTGAATGCAGCAGCAGGTGATTCTAGTGGCCTACTGTGAAAAACCTGCTGTCGATTGTCCATGCAAAGTGGCCAGGGCAATCTGGCCTCCTCTATTACAACCTTCAATACACTGAGAACATGTAATTCTGAAAATGGACTCATGCCCACAAGAAACCACATCTCTCACTGAACTTCTTTTCGAAACATAGTGAAGTCTCCATGATACCATATACTGCAAGAATAGCCATGATCATCACATGAATCCTTGGTAATCTATATCTGACTGGAACTTATATTCATGAGGTCAGAAAAGGGGGGGGGGAGGAAAGGAAGAGGGGAACTGTGGGCAGTATACATGAAAAGAATGCACTGCAGGTTATTATGTCACACCCACAATGCCTGCCAGCACAAACATCCAGAATCCAGCCCCACTGGAAATGGGGCTTTTTCATAGCCTGCTGTGCTTTTTCATCAATCCTGCTAGTGCCATGAATGTAAGGCTATTGTGACTGCTTTATGTGGAAAGTGCATTTAAGTGAGTTTCCACACTGACCTGCATTTGACTTTACGATCTACACAGTGTGGCATACCTCTATCACCTGCTTTGTCCTGGAAAAAGTCAGACTATTACAGCTGTAATCAAAGTGGGTGTGGTATTCAGATTCAGCACACTTATCTCATGCCAAACCGAACCTCTTCAAAGGTGAACAGGTTTTCCCAAAGGCAATGAGACAGATTTCTATAAATTAGAAATGATTCTGTCTGCAATTTAAAGGGGGGGGGGGACAGCAGTGCTGAACAGGGAATTGCTACAAAGCTGTGCAGAACGATCCACAACAGATGTTGACACCACATCTAGCAGGAAGAGGTTTAGGTTATAGCGCAAACAAATTCTAACACACCCATACCTGTGAATGAAACTGTGGACATGAGACAGCAAAGAGGGTAGGAGTAACCCCCCCCCCCAATTTCTACAAGATCTTCGACCATAGCAACAACAAGAACCTCAAGGGACCTTTCTATATGCCCTAGGAACGTGATGGCGAACCTATGACACGCGTGTCACAGGTGACACGTGAGGTCATTTTGGGTGGCATGCGAGCGTTTTCCCCCAGGGCCCCAACACACCTTATATTTTCGCAAAAATGTTACAGGCTTGTCTTTAAACATTTAGGGCAGGGATTTTGGCAGACCTCCTCAAATTATTATCTAGTAAAACTCAGCAACCAAAAAGTCACTAATTGATGCTAAATAAAATGCAATGTGTTCTATAGTTGTTTTTAGTTCAGTTCAGAATTACTATTAAAAGTAGCAATAGTCAAAGTATTATTAAAAGTTCCGGGGGGGGGGGGGAGACACACACACACCAGCAGAGTCAAGTTAGGCATTTTCAAAAATTTTGACACACCAAGCCCAAATGGTTCGCCATCACTGCCCTAGGATAACAGCCCCTGACCTGACTTCAGGTTCTGTTTTGGATATAGTTTTAGATCAAATGAAAGATGAAACATTTTGATGAAAGAGAGAAAACCACTCCTGGCAGTACAAAAGGTTGCTGTCTCACTTGATAAGTGGTCCTCACTCTCACACACAGATATATATATATTGGTGCTCACAGTTATACAGGTAAAGGTTTATCTCTCCAACAATGTACAGACGGGCCCCCTTATCCGCTGGGGATATGTTCCAGGTCCCTCCGTGGATACTTGAAACCGTGGATAAGAGTGAACACCCCCTCCATGGTTTCCTGAGGGGGCCACCCCACCCTGCCACCCCTGCAGGCAGGCATGCTCACCCCCCCCCCCCGCTCTTATTTTTCTTTCAGCAAGCTTTGTTTCTTCCTTAAAACAAACAGAGAAGCAGCGTTGCAGGCAAGTAGAACGAGACTAAGTCCTAGAGAGGCTCAGCAACGTTTCTGTTAACCTTGCAGAGCCTCTCTAGTACTTAGTCTCGTTCTACTTGCCTGTAATAAGCAGCCAGAGGCTGCTTCTCCTGTTTCTTTAAGGAAGAAACGAAGCTTACTGGGAAAAAAGTAAAAGCCTGGGGGGGTCCCCACGATCCGTGGATAACTGAAACCGTGGATATGGGGGCCCACCTGTAATATGTGTGTTTACTCAGGAGGAAATCTCAGTGTGTTCCATGAGGCTTACTTCCAGGAAAGTGTGCATACAATTGCAGCCTTCATCACCTAATAGGCCAGCATTTCTGAAAGTCCTACTCCCCTGTAAGTTTTATAGTTTACTCCCCTGTAAGTCTTTGTGGGGGCGGGAGGATGTCGGAGGCAGTGCTGCAGGATTGCACTGCAGGATTGCAATATCCCCTTAAGGCAGTGCTTCTCAATTATTTTCTTTCATGCCCCCCCTAGGAAGAAGAAAAAATTTCGCGCCCCCCCGCAATAGTTAGTGTATGCTTTGCGCCACTTAAAGGGGCTCCGTAAAGGGGGGCACGGGGCTTGCAATAGTTAGTGTATGCATGTATGCTTTGCACCACTTAACTAGAGTGTAGGAGCCTCCAGCGACGATCTACTTCACCGGGATCTGCTTCCGGGGAGCAGATCGTTCCTCTGCTCCCCGGCGCGAACTCTGTAACGCGCCTAGGAGCGCTCTGCAGAGTTCACGCTGTGAATCACGCATGCGCAAGGCGACGATTGGCAACATCGTCGTCTTGCGCATGCGTGAACTCTGCAAAGCGCTCCTAGGCACGTTACAGAGTTTGCGCCGGGGAGCAGAGGAACGATCTGCTCCCCGGAAGCAGATCCCGGTGAAGTAGATCGTCGCTGGAGGCTCCTACACTCTAGTTAAGTGGCGCAAAGCATACACGCATACACTAACTATTGCAAGCCCCGCGCCCCCCTTTACGGAGCCTCGCGCCCCCCCTGGGGGGCGCGCCCCACTATTTGAGAACCGCTGCCTTAAGGGGATATTGGCCACTTCCAGGAAAAGTGGTGGGACACGGCCCACCACTAGAGAAACCCTGTAATAGGCAGCAAGATGTATGGCTAGAACAACCTGGAATGCCTTGCATGTGTAGACAGGCATTATTATTTAGGAAAAGGGCCCTGCAATAACATTCTCTGAATCTTATAGTTGTTTATAGCCCATTGTGAGCAACAGCGCACTAGCACTGTCCGAAAGCAAAGTTAACAGCTGAACAATATGTTCAATCACATGGTAGGTTCTTCCTGAGGTTGTAACATGACAGGTGGGAAATTGTACTTTTCACTGCTTCCCTGCATTAGAAACACAGGCATATTAGGAAGCGAGCAAGGCTGGCAGCATTTTGGCAAGGCTGGCAACGTTCTAGCACCAACGCAGCCACAATGCAACCACGAGGCTTCCATGACCCCACTTCCCTACCTCAGAATTCAGCATACAACCCATCGACACAGCTGCATCGATGCTGGAAAGTTGGTTAGGATTGGGCTACAAGTAATGCAATTCTCATTACTTTCGGCTATACAGCTGTACCTCACCATCCCGCAGGCTCGGCATCTGCAGATTTAACCATCCGAAGATGCTGAGCCCGGAGGTCTCTTCCATGTCACGCCGGGCCTGCAAACCCCTCCATAGGCCTCAGTACACTTCTGGTTTAACCAGGTAAACTGGAAGTTACTTCAGAGAAGCATTCTGAGGCCTGTGGAGGGGGTTGTAGGGCCAGCACGACATAGAAGAGGTCTCCAGAGGGCCCCCCCCCTATTTGCAGGATCTGGTAAGTTACTGGGGCATCAGATGCTGGGTTCCAGCATCCACAGATTCGTGGTATCCGCGGGGGGCCGGAACCAACCCTCCCGTGGATATCGAGGTAGGTCTGTACTATAAGGAATCCCGGGGGGGGGGGGATACAGTACTTTGCAGATTGTGTTGTGCCTGCCTTCATATGCATAATAATTTGTGATGGGCATACATGTTTTGCTCTACTGTATGTTTTGACTAGGTAAAGGTATCCCCTGACAATTAAGTCCAGTCGTGTCCGACTCTAGGGTGTGGTGCTCATCTCCATTTAAAAGCCGAAGAGCCAGCGTTGTCCGAAGACACCTCTGTGGTCATGTGGCCGGCATGACTCTCCCTCTACTGTTCCGTTATTGTTGCTTTATGCTGCATTGTTGTTGTTGTTGTTGTTCAGTTGTTAAGTCGTGTCCGACCCTTCGTGATCCCATGAACCATATCCCACCAGGCCTTCCTGTCCTCCACTATCTTCCTGAGTTCACTCATTTTCATGTTCGTTGCATCAGTGATGCTGTCTAACCATCTCATCCTTTGCCTTCCCCTTCTCCTTTTGCCTTCAATCTTTCCCAGCATCAGAGTCTTCTCCAGAGAGTCCTCTCTTCGTATTGGGTGGCCAAAATATTTGAGTTTCAGCCTCAGTACCTGACCTTCCAGGGAACAGTCAGGGTTGATTTCATTTAGGATTGACTGATTTGATCTCCTAGCAGTCCAAGGGACTCTCAGGAGTCTTCTCCAGCACCACAGTTCGAAAGCATCTATTCTTCGAAATAGAAATGCTGCATTAGCATTTTAGGTTGCTGCTTTTTAACAGCATTACTGTTTTGCATTATTTTACATGTTTTATATTTTATTGTATCTTATATTGTTTTTATTTGAACTTTTTGTATTTATTGTTTTTGTCAGCCGCCTTGGGCAACCCTTTTTTTGGGTGGGGGAAGGCAGGATAAAAATTGACTAACTAAATAAAAATAAATACTCATACTGCAGGTAGTACATGTTGCAGGAAGTCCCAACAGGCAGTGTGTTCCTGAAGACATGGAACAGACATGGGTGCAGGAGTCACATAAGAGTGTCCACAGTTTCCTGGAAGTGTTATAGCCGTCGTGTAGGAAATTTGTGTCATGTGAAGCAGCCCTGAGACAAAAAGGGGAAGGGGCTTTTTTCGCATGCTCTTGTTTCCACAGATGAGGGACAACCAAGAAATATTTCTCTCTCATGCAAATCACCACCACCATCACCAGGTGGTATTTTCAGTAGCTATCAACACAGGAAGTGTCCGCAGCCCACACATACAAATCAGGACAACAAAGCAGAAGGTTTTAAAGGGGGGGGGCAAAGGCACAACCTGTCATCCCCACTAAAATCAACATGAGAGTTCCCATGGATTTGCAGTGCAAGCCTAGACATGTTTACTCAGAAGTAAATCCCATTTAGTGTTCAACAAGGTTTATTCCTAAGTAAGCATGTATAGGATGGCAGCCTTAAATGGACTGTGGATTGCAACTAAAAAAAAAATCACCAGGAAAAATAGTCTGTTTTGTGGAGTACAGGAAAGTTTAACAGATGTCCCTTATGGGGTTAAAAAGAGGATTATCCTTTAGTCCAGACTATCCCAACACATAACATGCTCCTCTCTTTTCAGACACAACAACCCCAGAGTGCTGGACCTGTCATCCACAGATTGTCCAAGTCAACAGCAAAACTTGAACAGATCTCTGGAGCTGGGTTACACCACGCTTGGGTTCTTCTGAGTTCGGGTTTTGATAAACCTGCAAACAGAGTTTGGTACAGAATACGGAAGAATGTGGATTACAGCGCGAGCAGGGCATTTTGCTTCCCCCCCCCTCCTCTTGCTAAGAAAGCCAACCAACCCACACAACCCTCCTCTTTCACGGCCCCCAAGCACTGGGGTGTGGTCCCTCAAGGAACCACCTGTCTCTGTCTCTGAAAAGCGGCCACTCACCGGCGATCACTCACCTGCAGCAGCTTCTCTCCCCGAGACAGGACGGACTCGAGCCCGGCGTTGCTGCACTCCACAAGAGACGTTCTGCCAATCCCGCGGCTGTCAGGCAACAGCGGGCTCTTTTTCCCCGCTTGCCTTGGCAACCAGAGTCCCGGCTCAACCCGCGACGGAAAGTTTGCACCGCGAAGCGAAACGAACACAGCGATTCCGGGCTGTTGGAATGGCAACGGCAGCGGGGGATGTGTCGCTGTCAGGCCTTTTCCCCCTTTCGCCCGTTCTTTCTGATCTGCTGCTTGCCCAGGAAACGGGCTCTGCGTCCGCCTGGGTCCTAATTACAGACCAGTCTAGCCTCGCTCGCAGAGGCAGCCAATGGCAGAGAATCGGAACAGAGGGCAGGGAGGGAAGTGCAGCACCAGCGCCGAAAGGAAGCGAAGGTTAACCCTGCAGGGAAAAGAATCTGCCATCCCCCGTCCCGTCCCCATTAGTTTTGCTTGTCTTTTTTATTATTACTTTTTAAAAAATCATCTGGTTGGCTGCAGCGGTTCTGGCCTGATTGTATAATTTAGAGAGTCATCTTGGAGGCTTCAGTAAATAAAATGCTATTATTTCACACAGGGTCAGCGTCAGAGTGAAACAGGGGGTCAATTTACAGCGTAACATAAGAACATAAGAAGAGCCCTGCTGGATCAGGCAAAAGGCCCATCTAGTCCAGCTTCCTGTATCTCACAGTGGCCCCACCAGATGCCTCAGGGAGCACACGAGACAACAAGATAACCTGTTTCCTGCTGCCACTCCTCTGCACCTGGCACAGAGAAAACCTACTTCTAAAACCAGGAGGTTGCTTATGGCTTGTAACCTGTGATGGTCTTTTCCTCCATGAATCTGTCCAAGCCCCTTTTAAAGGCATCTAGGCCAGATGCCATCACCACATCCTGTGGCAAGGAGTTCCACAGATAAATTACACGCTGGGTAAAGAAATATTTTCTTTTATCGGTTCTAACTCTCCCTCCACTCAATTTTAGTGCATGTCCCCTGGTTCTGGTGTTGTGCGAGAGGGAAAATAATTTCCTTCGATCCACTCTCTCCATCCCATGCATAATTTTATATGTCTCAATCATGTCCCCCCTCAGGTGCCTTTTTTCTAGACTGAAAAGCCCCAAACGCTGTAGCCTTTCCTCATAAGGGAGGTGCTCCAGCCCACGAATCATTCTGGTCGCTCTTTTCTGCACCTTTTCCAATTCAAATATATCCTTTTTGAGGTGTGGTGACCAGAACTGGACAGAAATACTCCAGATGTGGCCTTACCATCGATTTGTACAAAGGCATAATGATATTGGCCGTTTTATTCTCAATCCCTTTTTTAATGATCCCGAGCATGGAATTGGCCTTCTTCACAGCCGCCGCACACTGGGTCGACACTTTCATCGATCTGTCCAGTTTCAGGGAAACTGAAGCTGGTGCAAAATGCTGTGGCCAGGGTGCTTTCAGGTATCATTTGTTGAAAAATGTCACACCTCTGCTCTAGGAACAGCCTTGGCAAATCAATGTGCGTAATCCTATGCATGTCGTCTACTCAAGCATTAGCTTCACTGACAGTGCCGGATTTAGGCATAAACTGCTAAACAAGCTACAAGGGCATCACAATCCGCAGAGGCCTCAAAAAGGGGGGGCTTTTAAATTTTAAAATAATTAATTTTTTTTTTATTTTTTATATATATTAAAAATTTATTCCCTTTTCCTTCTAAAGCCTCCCATTCTGCCCTCCCACAGTGACTGCACCAGTGGGGGAGATGGATAGGATTGTGCTGTTAGTAGGCTTACCAGAGCCTGGGCGTGCTCTTGTTCCCTTCCCCCCGCCCCGCCCCTTAAGGGCAAAACGGAGCGTCCCGGTCGGTGATATGGTAAGCCTTCTGTTAGTTACATTGCATTTGGATTACTGTAACACACTCTACTTGGGGCTGCTAAGCTTTCATCTCAGGGAAACTGAAGCTGGTGCAAAATGCTGTGGCCAGGGTGCTTTCAGGTATCATTTGTTGAAAAATGTCACACCTCTGCTCTAGGAACAGCCTTGGCAAATCAATATGCTGGTTTATTACCCAGGGCTGGCCCATCCATGAAGCAAACTGAGGCAGTCGCCTCAGGCAGCAGGTTGGCAGGGGGCACTCACTTCCATTCTATGCATCTCCACTGGTCCTCCTCCTCCTTCCACTCTCTATATTGGAAAAGAAAGGTGGGGATGGAGCGGGAAAGGAAGTACAGTGGACGACACTTGAGCTCACCACTTTCCTCCCCTCCACACTTCCTCTACTGCTCTGTCCTTCTCCAATCCAGGCAGCATGAGTAGCAGAGGCTGGTGCATCACCAGGTAAGGGGGAGCAGCATTTGGCATGCTGCTTCGGGGGGGGGGGGTCTTGTGTCAGCCATGTTATAAAGACCTACATGGCTTGGGACTTACTTTCCCAAGTACCCAAATCTGCAATTCTATACACGTTTACCTGGGAGTAAGTACCATTGGAATTTGACTTTACTTCTGAGTAGACATGCACGAGACTGCACTGTGAATGACAATCTGTACCCACTTTCTTCAATAATCATTAAAGGTTCTGCTTAGTGCTTTGTATGTTTCCACTGACCAAAGTGCCATGGAAGAATGCAAGGCAGGGCCTTTTCAAGGGCAACCCCTGATTCTGGAACTCTCACTGGGAAGTCTAGTTTGGTCCCTATACTTTTCTGCTTAGTTGGTTTTGAGTTGGGGGGGGGTACTGCATCTTGTTTGATTATTTTGTGTTCTGCTTGGTGGCCTCTGTTTTGATTGGTTGTTTGTTCCAACTGTTGAGTTTTCCTACTATTTGTAATTATTGGAAGCTGCCTTGATGGTCCATTTATCAGGACTAAAAGGCAGCCTAGAAATATTTTGAAAGAATCAAATTTTGTTGGGATCACATCCTATGTTTGGGGTAGGAAAGGGATTTTTCTTAAACTGACCGATGCTGATAGGCTAATTCAGACAGACGACCAGTTCTCAAATTATGGTGGTGGGGGGGAAGTGGCCCCTCCAAGTTTCCCATTGAATCTTCCTCTGCATGCCCAGTGTGGACACCGGGTCTAAATTTTAAATGTGCAGAGAATGAATGAATGGACCATTTGCACCACGAACCAGTTCACGTTGCCAATCCTACAGTATGGGCTATAACTTCCACAAATAGCATAACATATGTAAATTTGGCTCTGAACCATGCCAAACAGCCTTGTGTTATTGCTGTGGATCTCTCCTTTGTGTAAGTCACTGCTTAAATGCTTATGCCAGACAAAGGCCAAGCCTGAATTTTTGTTTTAATTAAAAATTCCAAACCAGATCTTATCATGCATGTCTCCAAAAGGCCATACACTCCCCCCAGCATTTTGGTGTGTTCTCCACACTCTAGTTTTATATTTGTATACTCCTACAAATGCTGATGCACGTGCTTCACCACAGCACTAAATAAATCTACTAAAAAGAAATCCTGGCAACATGTATTCACAAAACTAACTCTCTCTCTCTCTCTCTCTCTCTCTCTCTCTCTCTCTCTCTCTCTCTCTCTCTGTGTTAATCTAAATTAAGAAAAATATTTTTAGCAATAAACCATAAAGTAGAAAAACATTGCCAGGATTATGATAAAAATGTGAGAAATAATAAAAACTTGAGTGGTACAAAACCAACAAATGAGTCAATTAAAACATCCCACAGAAGCTCTTTTTCTCAGGGCTGGGACATTTTTGTGTGTGCACACCTCTTCAGATCCCTGTGGATTTCTGAGCCTTTGCTTAAGATTTCATCTCAGGGAAGGGACTCTAAGGCAGGGGTTCTCAACCAGTGGTACTAGTACCACCAGTGGTACCTCAGCCAACTGCTGGTGGTACACGGATGTGTCCTTCCCCCAGTGTAAGCCCAGCAGCCCCAATGGACCTCCTCGGATGCATGCTAGCTATTTAGCTGGCACACAACCAGGGAGGCCGTGTAAGGCCAGCCAGGCCTGGGAAAGGGGATCTGGATATCGGTGCAGTGTGCTACCGATATCCCTGCCCCCCCTCAGCCTGCCCCCCCCCCTCAGCCTGGCCAATCATCATTAGTTTCAGTAGGTCACATTTGCAAGCAACCTCTGAATCTCTTAGTACTGACTATACAGGACATCTGGCTCAGTTGGTTAGAGCATTCGTCTCACAAATGCCTGAAGATCTGCAGAACAGCTGTTCAAGACGGCCGGAAGTCTGTTGGAGAGCTGCTGGCATGCCAAGCTGATAAGCTGCAGAGCTCTGTGGGGGAGTGGACTGCAGCTGAAGCTGAAGCGTGCTGAGGCAGAGAGAGAGAGAGAGAAAACTGGACTATGAAAGTAAGATTAGAACGTTATTATATTGTGAAAACTCTTTGGGGTTTAGAACAGCCTGCCCATGTACACCGCCTTGAATAAAGTCAGAGGAGAAATCCAATGACCAGAAAGGCGGATATATAAATACTGTATATTATTATATTATATCACAGAATACACCCTTTGGTACATGACCATTACATCCTAAGCCTGTGCTCAGCCCAGTAGCGTCGTTTGATAAGGGGCCCTGTGGCACTGGGCCCCGGGCGCCAGCTTCTGGAGGGCGCCAAAGGGGTGCCAAAAGGTCCGGGATTTTTATTTCGCACTTTTTAAAATGTGTTGAATGGCCCCAGCAGCGCCCCTCCGGGAGGCAGCTGCTTCATGTGCCCTCGTGGGGGCGAAAACAAACATTTAAATCCTGGGGGGTGGGGGTTATCGCCCGGGCGCAGGGCGAAGAAAGCATTGCATTTAAAACAGCCATGAAGATGCCCTTTCTTCCCTCCTCCCCCCCCCTTCCGATTTACTCCGCCGCTGCCGCCACCTCCTCCTGCTTGTTGTCTTGTCTCTGTCTCTCTCTCCCTCCCAGGACGCGAAGAAAGCAAGCCATGCGTGCGTGCGAGGACTCAGCCGGGCGCAGGGTGAAGAAAGCAAGCCATGTGGACGACTCGGGCAACGCGAAGTATCTCTCTAGGAGGCGCCTCCAGTCTCGCTGGTGACTAGGGAGACGCCTCCTAGAGAGGCACTTGAACTTCCTCGTCGCGTTGCCCAAGTCGTTCACATGGCTTGCTTTCTTCACCCCTTTCTTGCTTCTTCTTTGCTGTCCCCCCCCCCCCCAGCACGGCCAGCCAAGTCCAGTCTCTTCTCCCGAAACTATGAAGCGCTCCCAGCCAACGCAGCCGTGTCTTTCTCAGAAGTGCAAGGAAGTTTGATCATTTGGCCTTAGCAAGGACATCTGCACAAGATCTTTTATTACCTGGAAATCCCAAAATGCAGGGCAGGTGACAGCTTATAATAAAACAGACTGGCAATTAATTACTGGTAGGTAGAGAGCCAAGTCATATCAGTGGCTTGAGAAAGGCTGGAGAGCACTTCAAGAGTTTCCAGAGTGACATGTGGTTTCGGTTCTTGTTTATGACAGTGATTGCTATCAGAGTATCTATTAGACTAAATTACCATTAGATTGGCACTATTATTGCCTTGCTAAACAATAGCACAGATAGCTAGGAAGTTTAGCCATCTTTCCAGGGTACAGTGCATAGTCTGTCTCCTGCTTCACAGTACAGTACTTCTGCCAGTATCTAAAAATCAGAAAAGCCACTAAGGTTCTGCCGACTCCCCCATGCAGCAAACATTCAAAAGTTGGGCACGTTTTCTCAAAAGAGCTCAGTTTCAAGGATGCTAAACCAAGAATTTTAAAGAAACAGTTCTGCTGGAACTCTTGCTCCCAAAAGGCTAATCCACTGTTTGGGTTTGGTATAAGACTGAAGATTCAACAACATCATTATATCTCGTATCTTTCTTATGGACTTTGCTCTTTTACACTGGTGTGCCTCTTTTCTCTCTGCCTTTTCAGCATGCTGTTGGTACGGTTTGTATTATTTCCACTTTCCGCATCTCCTTTTTCATTATGTTCTCTCTTTTATTTCACACAAAAAGTAAAATGAGGTTATGTGTTAAGGAAACTGCTACAAAGCTGAGAAAAAGACATTTTGGATTCCCTCTTAGCTGAGTGTTTAATTATTCAATAATAAATAATTACTAAAATGGTACTTAAAGGCAAATTCTAGGCAGAATCATGCATGCCTCAGCCAATTTAAATCAACTGCCTTGGGGCCCCTAACTCTGCATAGGATTGGATTGTCAATGTGTTTTAGCTCTTCCCTGCAATATCTTTTTTAAACCATAAGTATTAAGTTTCTGATGTTTCACTGTCCTCAGCACTGCAAAATATGGACATCACGGTGATTTCTCCTTCGCTATTTCATCCACTTCTCTGTAAATGCAAGAAAGCTAAATCAAACAAAACAATAAATAAGCATTTTGTCCAAAATGTGAACAAGAACTTCTTAAGGGAAAATCTTGCTGCTACTTGGTGCACACAGCTAAAGCTGGACCCAGGGTACCACAAGGGAATTCTGAACTATTTTTGGCATTTCAGGATAGCACAGCCATAGTCTTATTCCACTAAAGATTCCAAGCAAGATAGAAATTCCCTCCTTGGCACTTTTAGGGGTAAAAATATTGTGAGGTTCCCACCCTGACCTTGCTCATGGGGTGGGAATAAGCCTCAGACGGGGCAGGAGAGGGGGTTACTACACCCACGGCGGCGCTTCCTCCTGCCCAGGCTCTCTTGCTCCTGGTCTTAGGCAGTCAGGTTCTCACTCTCTGAAAGCCTCTCAGGTACTCAGCCTCCTCATCAGCCTCCCCGGCCCCTTTTAAGGCTGTCTAATTCTGCTGCTCCGCCCCCTTGGTCGATATCCTGCTTACACTCAGGGCTCAGGGGTGGACTCGGCAGGGGGTAGTGGTGGCAACTTCGGCCCCATCAGGGGCTCTGCGGCCGCCCACCGGAGCAGCTGCCCTGGAGCGGGGGCAATGTGGAGTGACGGCACCGCCGGCGATGAGGCCCTGGACGGGTGTGACGCAAGTGAGTTGGGGCAATGGGGGCAGTGGATCCCCAACAAATATGGTTCCTGGAGTGGGGAGGATAACACAATGTACTCTGCACCACAGCTGACAGGCACGGGAAAGGGGGTGATACAAAAGAGTTCCTGCTGGGGAAGGGAGCTCCACACTGGGGTGTGGAGGGCAGAGAGGCTCAGGGGATGTCCATCTGGGCAAGGTTACTGGTTAAGTTTAATCAGATGATCTCAGTTAACCCACATAATCCAGACCACAGTGAGACAAAACCAAAGAGCAGGAATGAACAACATATACCACACCAAAGGAAGTTGGTTGTACAATACAGAAGTCTACATGATTCTAGCAACTGGGCCAATCAAGATGTTACAAGATAAAACATCACTAGCCAGACCTTGAGTATTGCTTGGTCCAGAATTCCTCCCTATATGAACAAAGCTGGTCTTTCCAACAATACCTTTCCTGGAATGCAAGTCTAGTAACATTGCACACCACCCCATCTGGAGCTGTGACAATCCCCGATGCTGAAGGATTCCCCTTCATCCCCTGCACTATAAGTAGTAAGGTGAAGGGGAAAATAGACCAAAACTAAGAACAACATACTGTACAGTATATTTCATAAATTTACCCAGATCTGTCAGACTCACTCAATTTCTTTGCTCTCATGATGCCTAAAAACCTATAGGTAAGCACCTGCTAGCAACGGTCTGCTTTTGTTTGCACGTAGCATTTTGTCTGAGAACTTTGCTCCAAGCTTATATTTAAGAACACAGCACATAATAAGCATATCTTCTGTAGTGGATTAGGGCTAAAAAGAAACAGCGCATTTACTCGAGAGGGAATTTGAGTTCTCGAGCTATCACAAGGTCTGACTCATTAAAGAATACCCTCCATTCACAGTGATCTTGAAGAATTGACGCATGCAATGCACTGGAGCTGGGGGACATCTCTGTAGAACCGAGCCCTAAGCAGACATAATTTTGTGTTGTCTGCCTAGGCACTTCCTGTGGTACGTGGGTGTAACAGACTGTGAATTGCTCTTCTGTGTTACTAATTAGCACGACTGAGACACGACTAGTGCTTACAGGCATGTGTGGGTGGCTGTATTTGACAGCTATAAACAAAGACATATGGAGCAGGAAAAACAGGGACACACCTTTTAACCACATTTAAATCCATGGGGATTTTCTTTAAAGGGAAAACTAAATATTCTGCCAACACAAACTGATCTGTGGCAGTTGGCACAAAAGAGTATAGAGAGCACTGTTTATGTGAGAGAGCACTGTGCATGTGTGTATTTCTGTGGTGCTCTGTTTGTGTTGGAAGAATGTATTTCAGTTGTTTGACAACTGCTGAGGCTAGGCACGAGCAACATAGTGTATTACAGTGTGTTCTTTGGCTGTTTTTCTGGATATCTTTTCTTGCCTTCACATGCAAAAAGTCTAAATTAAGATATTGTTCATATGAGCCATCCAAGTTCCAACCTTTGGGTATGGGTGGAGGAAATATCTTTCATCCAGGGACTGTTTCAGAAGTACCTTTAAAAAAGCCACATGATCCATTGAGCTCTGAACCAGATTAGTTGAGAAAACAGGATCCTTTTAAGCAACAGTCCTCAAAACAGGCCATATGTGGTCCAACAACATATTTTGACAGGTCTGCTGAGCCCAGGGGCATTATAATTATGTGGACACACACATACCCCTCCTCTTCTCCCATCATCACACACACTTTATTTGTGTATTTGGCTGGGTCACTCTGGCTGATAGCAAGAGACAGCAAACAGTCGTACAGCTGCCAATATATTTCTCCTATTGTGAAAATTCTTAACAGATGTCACTTCTGTACAAAATGTATATCTAATTTCCTACAACCGATCTGCTCCAGCCCACTATAAGAGCAAGCCTGAGCGATGAGATCCTGGCAGTTGAAAGTTTGCAGACTCCTCCTGCTCCAAAATATGGGCACTCAATGTCAATAGGAGGAGCTCTTCTTCCAGGGTAAATAGCAGTTGGATCAGAACTGGGGGGAAAACAATGGGTTACAATTCACCCATGCCATGTCCAGGGACTTGATCCAGATTCTATTTATTAACTAAAACAACAAGTATGGTACATCTGCCATAATAGTGGGCTTAACATAACATGCCCCAACATCCGAGTAGTCCCATGCTCAATAGAACTTAAAGCAATTTTCCTCCTTCCCTTCTTCAGGACTTAATGTTGAAAACGGGGCACTCACTTCAGAATTTCCATGTCACACCTTCTGTCCTGGACCTTTTCCTTGGACTAATCCCAAATGTGAGATGACGGTCTGAGATTTGTCATTGGTGAGAGGAGAAGGCACTCTTCGTATGCTCAAAGGCGCCTTATTATTTAGTCCACCACGTAACCTGTTCCAGCGCCTAATTCTGGCATTCCGAAAGAGGTTCCGCGGGTGAACCATGGCTCAAAGGAAGCCCTGCAGTCGGTAACCTCTGCCTATTGACCTCCGTCGTTTGCGGGCATTACGGACAACAACCCCCCGCGGCCGCTACTGGCGCAGCTGCCTCCAGCTCGGCATCTGCTGCGGACTCTTCCTGCCCTTTGCCGCCTCCCCCGCTTGCAGCCAGGAGCTCGAAGTCCTCCGAACTAGCTCCCCACGGTGGCCATAGAGGTGGAACGGCTAGAGTCACACACACACACTAATAAGCTGCTTCCGGCCTTCATGGAATTTTCGGGGGGAATGGACGGAAAGTAACGGGAGGAGGCTGGAGGGAGGATGACGTCAGTTTTAAAGCACTGTTTAACAATAACATAACACCGTGAGGTGTAAACTGGGATTATCTACTTAGACACACATGAGAACAATATTTTGAACATGACATCCATGCGATATCGAAATTGTATTATTAACCTGTTTTTAACAAACAACAGTTTTGAATGGCCCGACCGCATAGTACAGTATAACATTGATTTTTTGTGCATGTTTTGTGGCTTCCTATAAACCGCTGAACCATAAGCTGTCGATCGAAAGGTCGGCAGTTCGATCCCCGCGATGGGGTGAGCGCTCGTTGCTTGGCCAGCTCCTGCCAACCTAGCAGTTCCAAAGCATGTCAAAGCGAGTAGATAAATAGGTACCGCTTGCGGGAAGGTAAACAGCGCTCCGTGTTCCAGCTGCATGCTACACGCTGCGGCAAGGAGAGTCATGCCAGCCACATGACCACAGAGGCGTCTTCGGACAACGCTGGCTCTTCGGCTTTGAAATGGAGATGAGCACCACACCCTAGAGTCGGACACGACTGGACTTAATTGTCAGGGGATACCTTTACCTTTATACTATGTCATTCCCAGTTAGTTCAACAGGACTTTTGTTCCAGCTGCATGCTACACGCTGCGGCAAGGAGAGTCATGCCAGCCACATGACCACAGAGGCGTCTTCGGACAACGCTGGCTCTTCGGCTTTGAAATGGAGATGAGCACCACACCCTAGAGTCGGACACGACTGGACTTAATTGTCAGGGGATACCTTTACCTTTATACTATGTCAGGGGTGCACAACTTGGCAGTGGATAGGGGCCGAAATGAATAGACTAAACTTCTTCGGGGCCGCAGATAGGTGTCGCGGGGGGCGTGGCAAGGAACCATGATGTCACTTCCTCAGGAAGTGACATCACAGGGGGCGTGTCCATGAGCCAGAAAATCTCGAGAAATGCAACATATTAATAAATAAATAATGAGCCACCTGTGGCTCTTTATCATATAAAGTGCAGCTCTTGGAAATATGTTGGCTTCTTAATGCTTCTTAAATATTGTGGCTCTCAAACATCTGAAGTTTATCGTATGTGGCTCTTACATGAAGCAAGTTTGGCCACCCCTGGTATATATCGTATATATACCCATCAATCATCTTCATCAGGGCCTTCCCTTCTGAAACCTTACATGGCGCGGAGGGACTTTTCCGTGTTGGGAAAAGTATTTCCTAACAAACTCTGTCTTGCACGTTCTGCAGCTCTCAAATGCATAACTGACCAGCAGAGGAAAAACGTGGCCACTCCGAAGTGAGGGTCCAACGGCCTGAAGAAGAGCTGAAGCATCACAGAATCGGCCGCCGGTCACCTCGGCGAGCTTAGATGTTCATTCACTCCTCCCAGAGCCTCTGCAGGGCTTTCAGCCAGAGCCCACGCTTACCTCAAAATCCCGGGATTTCTTCTTCAGCAATTCACAGTCACGTTGCTTCCTAAGGAAGTTGCCATCATCATAGCAGCCCAACTTCCCCGGGGATCTACGTCATAACCGCTGTGCCAACACCAACTCCGGCACTTCTGTAATGCAGCTGGAAGCTTCAGAATCATCCGCTCCTTGGACGATTCCGAAGCTTCCAGCCGTGTTACAGAAGCGACAGAGTTATGAGAGGTGCTTGGCTAGAGCAGCCCGACAAAGAAGCGATGTTGCCGCTCTAGCCAAGCACTTCCCATACCTCTGTCGCTTCTGTAACGCGGCTAGAAGCTTCGGAATTGTCCGCTCCTCAGACGATTCCGAAGCTTCCAGCCGCATTACAGAAGCGCCGGAATTATGAGAAGTGCTTGGCTAAAGCGGCCCAACAAAGAAGCAATGTTGCCGCTTTAGCCAGAAAACCTTGGGGGGCCGCCAGAAAACCTTTGGGGGGCCGCATGCGGCCCCCGGGCCTCATGTTGTGCACCCCTGTACTATGTCATTCCCAGTTAGTTCAACAGGACTTTTGTTTTTGGTAGATCACCATGGGCCTACCTTGAATTTGGCATTTCAGCTCCTTTTCCCGAAAAGCATAGGGACAGGGTTATTCAAAAAGGATAGTGCAAAAGTAAAGATGATTTATTCTTAAAATGAACTGACATACCACAACCATTATGACATGAAAAGACAGAAAAACTGTCCAAGTTTCACATGCACATTACAAACGTTTGATGTGGGCACTTGCGTAGGTACAATGGGGCAAGGGGGGGGGGCAAACAGCGGCAGTCTGAGTCTCCTCGTGAGGAGACCGCAGCTGGGCATTTGCTCCCCCTTGCCCTATTTATAGCGACGCAAGTGCCCACAATCCACATCAAACATTTGTAATGTTTCCACCATGCGGGCTTCCCAGATGCAGCTGCTGAGCTGATGGACTACTGGGAATCAGGACGCTGGATAGGTCTTTGGCCTGATCCAGCAAGATTTTGATGATGTTATGTACTTATGCTTAAAATTAATGTTTAAAAATAATATTTAATAAAACTATATTTTACACACTTAAGTTAAAAAGAACATGAGCTTCAATTCCTGGCTTTCTCCAATATCGTTTCCTATGAGCAACTGTCACATTTGCCCCATAGGGTAGGAAAAGATGGCGTCAAGAATAACCAGAAAGTCCTGGCGATATACAATGGACTAGTCAGTCTAGTTTTAATATGTCTTTTTTAGTCTGCGCTGGCAGCTGCTGCCACTTCTCTTGCTCACTCTGCTTGGGCCCGGGTCCTCCTGCTGGCGAGCGACGCTCTAGGCTGCGTCCGTGGACTCACTGCTCCCGGCGACTCTGGCCCGAGTCGGGCTGCGGGCGGGGGGAGGGACGGCAGCGGCGACTCGGCTCCTTCCGTTCCTTACGGCTCCCGCAGTGCCCGGACGGCGCCGCAGGTACTGAACCCCCAGCCTGGCCGCTATCCACCCTCCTAAGCCATGGCTCCCAGTCATCCCTGCTTCCTCCCCGCGGCCACCTTCAGCGCCATCCCGCCTCACTAGCCATCCGAGTCATCCCGAGGGACGCGCCAGGACCCCGCAAGCTTCCCCGAGATACCGCGCGGCGCGCGCGCCGTCTCCTACTCCCGCGCTGCCCCCCGTCCTGGCTGTCGCGGTCTCCATCCCTCCCTCCGACCGACAGTCCGGAGCGGTCGTCCTCTGCCCCCCCGCCCCTAGCCCGTTTTCCTCACGCTCTACCATTCATTGCCGTTCTTCCCCGTCTCCCGGTAAACTCGCACATTCCGCATATACTTTTCGCGTGTTCTTCTCACCTGCTCCGTTGCAGGGGTTGCCTCTAACTAGTCTTGCTCACCCATCCGTTGTGATTTTCCTCATTGATTGATTGATTGGAATGGCCCGTTTCTGGTCTGTTTATTCAACCAATTTGCTATCACTCAAGCAGTTCGCAAATATCTAATTTTCGTGCATGCACCTGTGAAGCTCCGTGTTTTATGCTGTTGAACCATCCCTCCTGTTGACCTGTCACTCACTATGGTTCATTGCTCTGCCTATTGCCTCAGTGGTAGCAAATGTGTTTTGGGAATCAGCCCTGCTTTCTAGGCTAAACGCTGAGAATGGTGGCAGGAGGTCACACAGTTCCAGTTATAAGGTTTCCCAATTGGAGGGCAGCCCTTTCAGCCTGGCAGTTTTTGCCAGGCCAATACATAACCACATGGAATAGTTGCTTGCATTTTATTCATTCCTGACCCATAGCAAACTGGTGCAGATAAATATCTGGTTAATTCACTGTTCCAATTTTAGGACTTAGAATTGGTTCTGTCCACCAAAATGGTCACAAAGTTCATCTTGCATAGAGTGGTTAGGGACCACCGATCTATGTCATGATCTGCTTTGTACTTAGAGGCCTTTGGCTTTGTGTGGTATGAGTTGTTCTACAAATATCTATTCATAATCCAGTGTGCAAAGGAGATAGCCTGACTTAAATGTGGGGGAAAAAGATTTCCTGTGTTAGAGGGCTAACAGCAGGAATGGGTTAGGGACAGTCAGGAGTCCTCTGTGAGAAGGGCAAATGAGGTAGATGGATGGGCAGATAAAGGGAAAAAGTTCGACTGAAAGTGCAGAGGAGAGGGTTTGGGTGAAAAGGATATGAATATTCCTCTGACAATTTCATGAAAAAGCTTTTAATCAAATGGCAGGAAATGAACATATGACTTTCTAAGTGCTTTTAATGTTGGGGGGAGCATTTGAGTCTGCCAGGGACTATTATATTTTCATTTGTGTATATTTTGATGTTTTACAAATAATAAATTATTATTTCAGTCTTTTTTGTGTTTTCATTTTAGTGTTTTAACATGTTTGCTTTCTGCTGAGCCTCAGGGAGAGTGTAAAACTGCCATGTGACTTTGGGGATAGGCTGTAGCTCAGCACATGTTTTGCACCACTTTCAGGTACAGCAGAGAAAGATTCCTGTCTCAAACCCACTTGTCAATATCAGTAATATTGACCTTAATAGACCAATGGTCTGATTCAGTAGAAGACAGCTTCCTCTGTTCAACAACGGGAGCAGTGCTTGGATCACCTTTCCTGTTATCTCAAACCCAATACGTACAATAAAATGCTATCTGTATTTTGTAATATATGAGAACTGGTGTAGTCGTTATTGATGGTGTGCCATCAATAATAATTACTCTGAAACCTGGTTCAACTTATCACTAAACATGGTTTATTGTTATGAGAACAAGCCATGGCAAGCCTTGGTCTCTTTCTTGAGCTTCCTTCTTCTCTTCCATGCATGAGGAGAGGAGATTAAAAGATTCTGTACTGGTTTTTTGATCTAACTGCAGTTATGTCCAAACTTGGGGAACTGTGATTTGGTTTAACTGTGTTTATTTAAAATAAACTGGGATCAAACTGCTAATAAACCATGGTTTATGTCTGAACTAGCCCTGGAACAAGAGGAGGTAGCCAAAACAAATGGAATACCACTTGATGGAACATCACGGAAACATTCAGTCAAGTGGTCAGTGACCTGTAAATTGGACTCACAGCTTCAATGGGACAGTTTGATGCCTGAATATCTGTTGCTTTTAAAATCTAAGACAGTTATTTCCTTTGGATCTAGTTAATTGTGCCATATTTTTCTAAAGCAACCATTCATGTAGTTTTCCAGTGTTTGTCAAGAAGCAAATCGTTTTCAGGCAATATAAAATTGCCACACAGCTTCTCCGTGCTCAGTGAGAGGGGTAGCTAACCTGTGATGATTCATGAAGTCTGAAAATAAAGTATCTAAGAGACAGAAGAAAATAAAAGAGCAAGCAAGTGTGACTCAGGTTTGTTTTGAGATGGTAACAGGCAGACAAATGGGTGTGGATTTTCTGTCCCATTCAAGTGGACTTTTTCCCATTTATATCCAAAATAAATTGGAATGGGACACTTTTTTGGAAAATGTCCTCTTTTATAACTGATGGTGGGTACATTACAAATGCCAGCTGGTTTTCACTGACTTTTCTCAAAATAAGAGATGTATACTCACATCTGCATGTGACTTGCATATACAAAAATTCAGCCATTGCACTGAGGAATACCAAATCTTGTGCTCAGACGAGCAGCCCAAACCTGTGTAAAATCCACTGCAGCATGAAAAGCGTGCTGCGCTGGATCCTGTGCAGGATCGGGCCCGCACCGGCAGAGCTGGGGCACACCTCAAGGGAAAGGGATGTTTGTCACTTTCCCCTAGTGGAAGCCCCAATGGGCCTCCTCGGATATGCACCTGTTATTTTTCTGGCGTGCATCCGAGGGGCCGGTGTAAGGCCGGCCAGGCCCAGGAAGGGGCGTTGGATATCAGCATAGTGCGCTGCTGATATCCCCGTCCTGTTCCTGGCCTGGCTGGCCAATCACACCTTCCCTGCCACCCCAGCCCGCCACCCCCATGCCCTCCCGCCGCCCGGCGCAGGACCTACCTGCGTCCAGCAGCTGGGTCCTCGTCCGGCAGCAGAATGAGCGGTGCTGGCCTCAGCACAGATGCCACTTACTCCATGGGTGCTGTGAACGTGCCTTACAGCATGTTTGCGACACCCTGCACCGGCGGAGCGCTCGCTCCACCAGTGCAGATCTAGGCAGGATTGCGCCATAAGTTATGCAGAATAAGTTTACATAGATGTACTTATTTTGTATACTGTACTATATTCAGTTTTCATAGTTTAGGTTTTCAATGAGTTTGGATTTTGTTTGTGTTTTGCAAGGATTGGGTGGCATAGGGCAAGAATAGAAGGGAAGCAAGATTGGGTATGTCTGGGCAGTAGAGTTGAGGTGCAGATAATAATAACCAATGGGGGGGGGAGGGTTGTAGATCAGCATTGTACACCTGACAAAAACTTTTAATCTTTATGTACATTGCTGAAATGTGCTGGGGACTTTGAACCCATGACATTCCTTTGCTGCATGTTTGTGAGGTATACACATTTTTTTTAAAGAAACACATATGTGCTCCAAATGTTATAATTGGACTTCTACTGGAAAGTATACACATTGACATTGTAACATGTAAAGCTGCCCTGAATGTTCAGCTGATACAGCCAACATGTTTTCATACTTTGCAATCAGTAGTGTTTTTAACAAAAACATACCTGTGATTCTCAGTTCTGATTCTTTTGCACTGGAAAATAAATTCTGCACTTTCACAGAGATCCTGTGAACACAGAGAATACACAGAGTCCTGAGCATGTCCTTTAATTGTGGCCTAGTAGATAGCTAGTTAGACTCCATATTTAATTGGCTGCTGCAAATACAGTATGTGCAACACTAGTGAATTCTGTCTGCTTCTGGTTCTTGAAGATAGAATCAGTGAAGCATATTGGGCAGGAAATGAGAAGAGGTGGTACCATTAGATATTCACATGTCAAAGGCACATTCAATATCTTGAGTGGTTTAGGAAAGGACCCCATTGTGGGTTCAGTGTGTAAGGGCTATTGAGGAATTTCAGCAGATAAAGGGAGCAGTTGTTATAGGGAAGGGGAAAATGAAGAAAGGTATATGCAGGCTTTTCAAGTTGAAACAGATGGTAAATTAAAACGTGTGTTACTTAAGTTATCACTGTTACGTCAGTTGCCTTTAAGACGTATTTGGTATACTGTATTTCTTCAATTCTAAGACGCATGTTTTTTCCCAATTAAGCATTTTAAAAAATGGGGTGCGTCTTAGAATCGAAGGTCTCCAAAAAGTACCCCAAAATGCTATCTTCTTACTTACTGGGGCTTGCAGGAGCTTCAGGGAGGCCTGCGCAACCCTCTGCAGGCCTCCCTGATCTTCAGTTCGGCCAAAAACTGTGATTTTAAGCCATTTCCGGTTTTCGCGAAAACCAGAAATGGCCAAAAATCGCTGTTTTTCGCCAAACTGAAGATCAGGGTGGCCTGCAGAGTGTTGCGCAGGCCTCCCTGAAGCTCCTCCAAGCCCAAGTCATGAAGGAAATGGCACTTTCTGGCTGGGCCAGAAATGCTATGCAAAGGCAGTGCACTCAGTCATCCTCAGCTGCAGGAGACATGCTGGGGAGAGTTGGTGCTGAGCAGGTAGATTTAATGAAGGGAGGCGAGTCTTACAATTGATGGATTTTTTTCCCCTGCTAGTGGTACTGAAAGTAATTGGTGCGCCTTAGAATCGATGGCGCCTTAGACTTGAAGAAATATGGTAATTTATTGCCTGAAAAGGACTCATTTGTGTACTTGGTACAGGTTGCCAGGTCACATCTCGGAGTGGTTGTCAAAAGGAGTACAACCCCACACAGGAAACATTTCTTTCTAATCCCTAACACTGAGAGACTAACTCTTATCCTTGGAACATATGTCTTAAAATCTTTCTGCATACTTTTAATTACCTATTGTAATATTGTGTGTCATCACTTACCGTATATCTGTTTCATTCCTCTGTGAGTCTCTCTGTTCTTGGCCATGACAATATTCTATAGAGCTTAAGAGATTGTTTACATGTTTTCAAACTATGAGCATGTTAGTAGTTAGTAAAGTAGAGCTACTATATTTTTACTCAGGCCTTTCTGGTTATTTCCTAGGCAGGGAACCTTCAGAATTTTGTCTGACATTTCTGCAGTTTTGAGTTTCCTGTCCTTTCAGCAGAACTGGAAATGCTTATATCCGAAATGGTTTGCACTTTATAGTTGCAGAGCTAGGTGACAACATTCCTTGCTGTATCGTGAAGAAGATGCCAGAAGAAAACTCTTGTTTTGATTTCAGAATTGAAATAATATGGAGAGTTATGCAGGGTGGATGGTTTGTATTCAACTTGGATAGAGTTATTAATTTGGAGACAGAATTTATCCTGTGGAGGTAAAAAGAAAGACATTCTAAGGTGAAAGCCTGCAAAATCTATTGTAATAAGACCTGAGACAGATGTAACGTTAGTTCCCTAGAGATCATGATTTGTAAATTGGTAGCCAGCATCCTGAGCCTGTTCTCCATTTGCTCTCTTTCTGTTTCTCCTGTCTCTCGGATATTAACCATGAGTTTGCATTAACTTAGGCAGCAACACAACCCCTGGTTTGTAAATCAAAGGTTGGCCTGGTTCAGCTGTATTGCAAAACCTTTGGTTTAGTGTTGCCTGAATAAGCCTAAAGGAGTTGCAGGCCCACACCCAAGAGGAGAGTATAAGTTTTTGCTTTCACTTTCAGAACAAACCACAAACTCTGGGGAACTGCTGTTTGCTAACCATGTAGAGTTAGAACAAACCAGGATATCAAACTATGGTTTGGTATCCTGATGTGAGTTAGCGAACTGCAGCTCCCCAAGTTCAGATGTAATTAGGCTTACCAGATCTTCAACCGGGACAGATCCAGTGTAGCTTGTTAAGTCCATTGTGTTCAGTGGGGCTTGCTTCTGAGTAGACATGCCTAGGATTGTGCTTTAGGACTTAACAAGCTACACCTGCCCACATTCCTTCTCCTAAAGGTCTAGCACTCTGTCCTGGTTGGAGATCTGGTAAGCCTAGATGTAATGCAGCTGCAGTTTGTTTTGAAGTGAAAGCAGAAATTTTCATTCTCCTCTTGTGTGCCAGAATGGAGGAGAGGGGAAAGGGTCATGAGCCTGCTGCTTTTTCATGTAGCACTAAACCCCTCGGCAGCATTGTGCCACCGCCACCATCTGAATCTTTTGGAGTACCATCAGAAGTAGGCTTACCAGATTTCCCCAGTTGCAAACCGGGACACCCCCCCCCCCCCGACAAAGCTCGTAAAGCGCTGGTAAGAGGCTCAGGCGAGCGGGAGAGCCTTTTTCAGCTCACGAAACACGTGCACTTCACCTCCGCTTGCTGGCTGAGCCTCTTGCTGGTGCTTTCCGAGCTCCCCAGCATCAAAAGCTTCTGCGCCTGAGCTCTAATGGAGGGGGGTTTGGGGTTCCAACCGACAGCGTACCACCAGAGATACCCCAAAGTACCACTGGTAGTATGCGTACCACCGATAGCGAACCCCTGCACTAAAACATTATGTCTGAACTGGGCCATTGTATCTTATTTGAAGTGAGTTTGCAAACCATTGTTAAGGAGACCTGGTTTTCATTAACCATGACCTGATTTAGAAACTGTGGTTAATGCCAGTAAAGGAAGAAATGAAATCACACTGGAGAGAACACATGTTACCAGTTTGCGAACTATAGTTTACAGGAATCAAGTGTTGAATCAGCACTAGGCTTACCGGTAAATGGTTGGAGAAAATACACAACTGTGTCTTAACATGAACAGGGAACTAATGATATGTTGTGCTGGGTTACTGGGTGAGATGCGTCAAGAGGGATGACTGCAGTCTTTTTGAGTCTGGACAGCTGGAACTCACTGAATAGGTCATAACTGCAGTTGTGCTGAGAGGGCACTGAAATATGTATGATATTACGAAGAGAGATATTAAGGCCCAGGAAAACAGGGGCAACATGGGAGAAAAGTGGGGTGGGGTTTCAAAGCCTGAAGTGGAACAATTGGAAATAGTTGGAAGAAAAAAATTCTTATGAAATATTTCCTCTTTCAAGTGGTAAGTGAAATATTTTTAAAACAATGTTTAAAATATTGTTACAGGCAATTTGTATTTGAAAATCTCTCAGAGGGTTAGCACAGTAACATTGCTTCTGTAGTTGACTCGGTTACTAAAAGGTTTAAAACTGTTTGGACTTGATGTTGGAAAAATACTTTCAAATGTTTTGGAATACAGCACACTCTTTGGTCCCAGAGCGCACTCGGGGAGTCTGCCAAGCACCCACAGCCCTGTTGGAGGAGCAGCGTGCTCATCTGGGAATAAGACAAATGGCTAAGGCAATATAAGTGTTTATTTTATTGAAGGAGTAAATACCATCTGTCTTGTTATGTATGCATTTGCTACTTTCCAATATCCTCCTGTTCTGTATGAAAAAATATACTTTGCTTTTTGTCAAAATATAGAGCTAATTCTCATTACAAATTTCCATTCCCTAGAACTGGTAGATCGTTAATGTTTCTTGGATTAAAAAAAAAAGCTCTTTGTACTGCTACTAGATGTATGCTTGCACACACATGTATTGTGAAAGGTTGTTATGTTTTTATTTAGCTAAACTTGGTTGGTTTTTCTTAAAATGATTTACAATGGGCTTTCAGGGATGGACAGACTGCCACATATTAACATTGTAACAAGGAAACGGGACATTTTTTTCATTATTAAAAAAAGTACAGTAATACCTCCACCGTGCTGTCTGAAACAGCGCTGTAGGAGATGTTGACTATGAGGCAGGAAACTGTTGCTGCAGTAGGTACCAGTTAATCTAGGATGAAGAACTGAAGGAAGCGCTGTAATGAAACAGTGCTAAAGGAAGCAGTGTTATTGGAGATATTACCATACATACTTTACGTGAATGGCCATTAGAACAGATGTTCAGTACTCAGTTTTAGAGTATATATCAGTCACGTTCAAATGTTTTGTGTGGCAGCTCCTTGGAAGTTTAAATAAAAAATATTTTGGATGCCTTTATCATTTCTCAATTGCTGCATAGTAAGACTTGCCATTTTAAGATATGAATGGGTAATATTTTCTTCAAATTTACGGTAATTAGTGTTTCACAACCCCATTTTTTTTTGTATTAGGTTCATACTGAGCAGCACTTACCGGTACATTCTTGTGCACTTGTTGCCACTGTGAAACTGTTCTGAGTCATGTTAGAGGTGTAACTTGAAGGGGAATCTCTGGAAAATACAGTAGTGATGTTTGTTTTATATTAATTGGTTACAGAATGTTTGGCACTTCATGCCTGTGCAAAGGAAATGTAATTTACAGCCAAGCCGGAGGCAGCAGGAAAAACAGCCAACAAAAACATGGAGGACAGGTGAGCTGCCAGAGAAGGGCCAAAGCCATTCCTGTTGAGAACCCAGGAAACTGCAGGCTTGCTAGTCTCTGTTGACGTTTGAAATTGTTAACTCCGAAGAGCAGGAAGTGTTTTCAGTCATGGCAAAGGAGTAGAATTTCCAATCAGAGGACCGAGTCATGATGCAATTAAAAAAGTCAGCCTCTACCTACCCAGGGCACTTTTGTTGTCCTGAAAATTTTAACAATACTTGACATGGTAGTCAGTAGGTAGTCAACTGACTGTCATCTCATTCGTGCACAAAAGTGATTCTGGATCACTTTATTTTTCCACAGGCAATTCCTTTCCTGGTAGGCTTTCAAGCGTATAACAGATGTGCAGAGGGGAAAAGTGGGGAACCAAATTAGTGCAGAATTCTGTAAACAAAACCGTTGCGAACCCAAACTGTCATGTTAAGGTACATTTCTAGCTCTCATATTCACAAAGATAAACTTGAATGTGTGATCTTAATCATTTCTGATGCATTCCTGCCTTAGAGTAAACAAGAGGAGAAGCCCTTAAGTGAACAACGCCTGTGGGGATGCAAAAAGAGCCTATTAAATACCAAATGTTACTTTTTTTAATATTCACTCTGTTCCTCTTGATTCGACTCTCCATATCAGGTGAAAAATGGCATGGTTCCTATGAAGCTGTAGGTGACTTCTTGACATCCTGGCTACCATGACACCCAGCAGAGGACTGTGGAAATAAAGTGGGAATTTCTCCCCCTACTAATGGCCATGGCTGGGTAAGGATAAAATGAGGCATGAAGATTCCAAAACTTTGTTTTCCCCCCATATGCAATATCCCTAAAATCACATCTTAGAGAGCTTGACAAAGATACATTCCTCACTTCGTAATCGAGCAGACAATTACCGGTAAATGACTTCAGAGTGGTTGTATCATTGTTTTGGTCAGCAACAGTTGCCCTTTTGTTGTTTCCTTAGTGCTCATGGAATGTGAAAATACTCCTCAGTTTGAAAATAATCACACTTGCTATACATATGTCATAGTATTGCCCATATAGGCATCCTCCTGCAGTCACTGAAGAAATGCAAATTCTTTGTCACAAGGTTTGACTGATGGCAAGAAAGATAGCTTGTGTTTTGTTGTTTTATTAGCTGGGTTTTGTGTAACAGTGTTTGATTTTTCCTTATTTTCTAGGACTTGTCCAATGTGCTGACATCATGGGAAGTTGCTGTAGCTGCCTGTGCAGAGACAGTATCCCAGATAACCACCCCACCAAATTTAAGGTAAATTGCATGTGTTCATGTTCTGTAGAGTGTCCTGAGACTAGTGTAGGTCAAAGGGGATTAAGGTGTGCAAAACTTCATGCCATCAAGGCATTGAAGTACTTTTGATGAGACATTTTGTTTGTTTTATATAGTATATTGAAATCCTCCTGTTTTTCTTAAGCTTCATGTTGCTGCCTTTTGAATTGGAAGAGGTTCAGATCCACTGCATGTTGACCTTACCCTTTATGAGTGGGTAGTGTAGAAACCAAGCGATCCAGCAAAAAAGAAAGAAAACTGGATTGCATCTCATGAAATGAATCTTTCTGATTGGTCTACTTAGGTGGCTGAAGCTGTTGGGTGGATTACATGATGTTAAATAGTGAGTTTTGGGTGACCTTGCAATGCACAAGCATAGCTACCTCAAGCCCATTTGCTGGGAGTCTCTTATGGGGTGGAGGAGAATACCCTGAATTCTCTGAGATCTTTCTGTGGACTGGGCCAGCAGCTTCCAAGACTTCCATTGTATTTCTCTGACAATGAAGCCATCCTAAAACGATTTCTTCTCCTTTTACAGTAGCAAAAGACAATGTGTCAAGGAGAGGTTGCTGGGCCTGTGTACTTTCTGAACAAACACAACCTTCTAGCATGTCATTTTATATAGAAACTGCTCTGCCTGCAAATGTGGCTTTGGCATATTGCTGGAGCTGCTGACAGTGGACTTTGATGTTCCTGCAGGTAACAAATGTTGACGATGAGGGCAATGAGCTGGGCTCAGGGATTATGGAGTTGACGCAGAGGGAACTGGTTTTGCACACACACAAACGTGATGCTGTTCGATGGCCATACCTTTGCTTGCGTCGCTATGGCTATGACTCCAACCTTTTCTCCTTTGAGAGTGGGCGTCGCTGCCAGACTGGACAGGGTATGTGCATTTTTTTCCAGGGCTTCAAAATGTCTTTAGGGCTTCAAAATGTCTTTAAGAGACTGTTGCAGGAGATTATGTTGGGATAATGTTTTCTTTCTTACTGTATGTGGTCAAACAGTCATCTCCTAGGACGGTGTTTCTCAAAGTGTGCTCCTAGGAGTCCTGGGGCTCCCTGAGACCTAGGCTTACCAGATCGTCGACCGGGACAGAGCGATCTCCCCTTAAGGGGGCGGAGCGCGGGGGGCCAGAATGCATCGCGTTCTGGCCCCCCGCGCTCCGCCCCCTTAAGGGGAGATCGCTCCGTCCCGGTCGACGATCTGGTAAGCCTACTGAGACCCCTTCTTCAGGGACTTCACAAGCACACTATGGCTGTGTTTGTTTTTCAGCTTCTAGCACTAGAAGCGCTTGAGAGCCGGGGTTTTTTTCGCCTTCTAGTGTGCTCGGGTTGCGTTTTTTTTTCTCCTTCCATCCCACTCACCACGTTAGAAATTTCAACTGTGAGCTCGAGTAAACTCCCCTGTAGGACTTTGAGAAATGCTGCCCTATCTAACTCCATGGAGACATAACCCTTTACTCTCTGTGAACAGTAGAGATGGGGATTGTGCTCCGTGGCAATGAAGCACAGCACAGCCCCTGCCTCCACCTCTATTGATATGACCATTTAAAATCCCTTGAAAGCAACATTGAACTTTGTATATCCAGTGAACCATAGACAAGGGTCTTTTGAGGCTTGCTTTACATGAATATAAGCCCTGCTGGATTAGGCCAAGGGCCCAGCTTCCTGTTTCTCACAGTGGGGCCCCCAGATGCCTCAGAGCACTCAAGACAACAAGATATCTGTATCCTGTTGCCACTCCCTTGCATCTGGCATTCAGAGATAAGCTACCTCTAAAACCTGGAGGTTGCATATAGAGTGACAATCATCATGGCTTGTAAGCTGTGATGGACTTTCCGTCCATAAATCTGTCCATTCCCCGTTTAAAGACATCTATGCCATAACAAAGGTGTAAACTGCCTTTGAATTAAAGTCAGAGGAGATATCCGATGACCAAAGAAAAGGCGGTATATAAATACTGGTTTATTTATTATTATTATTATTATTATTATTATTATTATTATTATTATTATTATTATTATTATTATTATTAACATGCATAACTGGTTTTGCATTACATGTGCACTCCACTGATGCAAACTAGGTTCCTATGTAACCTGCAAGCCCACTTCATATGTTGTGCAATTTGCATTAGTGTAAACCACCATGTCATCACGTTAGATGTGCATCAGGGAGAGAAATTGTACGTGCATGTGCTGACTGGCTCCTGATTTTCAAGCCATGGTTTAGCAGGTGTTGGTCAATACCAGCAATCTGTGTCTGCATTTCCTGAGGCATAATGACAAGTACTGGGTCCCTAGTTTTCATTTTCTGACAGGCTCAAAATGGTGCAAATAGAAAGCAAGGTTTCTGTGCAAGATCTTTTAGTGGCTTGCCGCTTGCAGGCTCCTGCTATTTTGTCAGACAGCTAGACAATCATATGTAAGTGTTTTTAAACTTATTTGCATTTTCCTTATGCTTTTGTTCCCATAAACTGATTTTACTTGAATGATCCTTCCCTCTCAGCTGGGGAAGATATGGCAGAAATTGGGGTGGAGGGTTTCTCTTAACACCCCTCCCCCCCCAAAAAAATCCGTAAGAATATTTTTCTTCAGAGTAGCAGCTGTCGTTGCCATGCTTTTTCCCTTGTTGCTATGGTTTTTTGTGCGTATTTGTGCATGCCAGCGTCTGATTGGTTAGCTTAGCATAGTCAGACAATTGAGAAAAATGTTTATGGAGAGGAGGTGTTTAATATGCTATAAAAGTGAGCTATTCCCTCCCGTTCGTGTAGTAATTTCAGGTCACATTAGAGTAAATGGAAAACTTCCACTTTTGAGAGGATCCGGCTCTAAAACTGCTGAAATAATGAGATGGGAGATGTGCTGATGTTCTCTTCATGTCTTGTCCCTGTTGTAGATTCACTGTGCCCCAGATCGGTGCAGATCAACCCCTTATTTCAGGGGGAGGGGTTATTAAACCTCTGCGTGAGTGTTTAAAAAGATGTGCTGACAACCATGTTCATTAGTTTCTTCTTTTTTTCTTTCCCTTTTCTTCCTTTTTCTCTCTGTTATCTCCTTCTCTCTCCTTCCCCCCTTACATCTGTTTGATTGGTGTGTGTGTGTAAGAGTAGTGATGGAATTGTTTAGAAAATGGTCCTTCAGTTATGCTAAAAAAGTTTCAGAACCCCCTTTCCCTCCTCAAATGTGAGTAATTTAAAAAAAAAAAATCACACCCTTTGGTTAGCCATTAGTTCTAGCTTGTGTTCTGATGCAACAAAAATATTTGCTCTCTATGTCTGTGACCCTGGGGTGTTTTTAAACGTGTTCAGGTGTCTTGTAAAATGTATTCCTCTGAAGTCAAAATGGTGCAACAAAAACTGGTCAGACCATAACCCTCCCTCTCCTTTTCAGCTTGTCTCAGTGGCTAGAACTAGCTGTCTGCAGAGTAAATTCAAGGAATTGAATTTGCCAGTTGATTTAATGGACCTCAGTTTAACAAACTTCACAAACAATGGATGTTTTCTGCTTCGTTAAAAACTAGTCATATATATTTTGCACATGTGTGTCTCCATTGACTTAAATACTTTTGGATTTAACCAACTTTCAGCATTAACGGACACCCCTTCCCCCTCTTAATTGAGGGTTCACTGTATTTCTTGGCTTATAGTGCTAGACCACACTGGCATTAAAACCAATCTTCTTCCTCCTCTTCCCAACACTCTTTGGGTGTTTGCTTAGGAATTTTTGCATTCAAGTGCTCAAGAGCAGAAGACATTTTTAACCTACTGCAGGACCTGATGCAGTGTAACAGTATCAACGTGGTGGAGGAACCTGTTGTCCTCACAAGGAACAGTCATGTTGCTGAACTGGACTTGCCCCGGACACCTCAGACACCCAACAGTAAGGTCCTCCCACAACTTGGCAGACCGAGGGGTAGGAAACAGGCATAGTTGTGTGCTAGCTTTCTGCTGTAGGGCATGTCTTTTGGTCCCAAACCACAGTTCATTCCACTGAGTCAGTGATTTGGACCAAGTTGGCTTTTTGAAGTCTTTTGGTGGACTTTTCCCAATTATTCCTGTCCTTTTGTAAAATTCTGTGAGGAAGTGGTGCAATTATGGGTCAGTGTTAGGCTGGAGCTTGACTTTCCCTTTGCAAAATGCTCAAAGTTTAGGCTGAATCACCTGTATTATTTAAATGATTGTTTCTCCCTTTTTTGCAAAGTACATATACGGTACTTGAATTCACGCTAGCAAAATGTGCTTATGATGCATCCGGACTGTATGGTGACATCACAACACTGTGCCAGAGATTCACCACCTTGTGCCAGTCTCTTTCCCTAAGCTGTGGCTACTGCACTTGTGGGGTCCAGTTCGGTTCTTTACCTTTGCTTATATGATTCTTCTCCAAGTGGATTATATTAGCTATTTAATCTCCTTGCCCCTTTCTTTTGATCAAGTCAATCCCACTTGTATCTCATGTAGTATGTTTACTGTAAAGTCTTTTGTGCTGACAATAGCTTGTTTCCAAGGCAACCGTTTAATAGCAGTTGTCAGATATGTTTGACTCTTCTAATGTGATTCCAGTTGGAACTTGTTGAAGATACTGTAGAAGACCTGCACAAGTATCAATAGACCCTTAATGTCTATCTTGTTTACAGTATCCCTCGTTTGCTCTGTGTTCGCATGTACTTAGATTTGGTTTAGGGACTTGCTGATGGGTAATCATCTGGCCTGTGTCATGAATTGCATCCCGTTTCTTTGCAGTGGAAATCTTCTTCAGCTAGTCCAGATCTGCTAGTCTATTAGCCAGGAAGTCTTTGTTTTTGTTTTTTGCAAATATGTTTGGAGCTTTGTGAAAGGCCAGTTTGTGGACTCTGCTTATAATTCTCATGTTCTAATGCTGTGACCTCCTCTTTCTCCAGCTTTAGGTTATACAGTTCCAGGGTTTCCCAATGGGTTTCACAGCTTCCCTGGGGAAGTGCCATCTTGCCCTGCAGCCCGACATCCCTCCATGAGCAGCATAAGGCATTCCTCAGTTGGTGAAGACTCCACACATGCCCTCATTATCCCCGATGATGTAAGTCCTCCTCATGGTGTGTGGGATATGTTGCTCCAATGTTTATCCTTACACCCCCCAAGGAAGACGCGAGTCAAGTCACTTTTTGGAGAGATGGTCACTTTATTTATTATTTACAGTAAAAACCTGCAGAGGCAAACGTTGGGGGTAAACCAACCCCCCCCCAAAGGCATGCGGACACTGGTCGGGGGGAAATGGGCCTAGCCATCTTCCTCCCCGCCGCTTGTTTTGGCGTCAAACACCCCGGCTCCAGGCCCCCCCGGATACAGCCCGGGGGAGCCTATCACGGCCAACCCAGAAGGACTGAGACAGCGGAGCAGGTTTTGAGACCCATACTAGCCAAGCCATTGATGGGCCTCCCCTGCTCCAGCCAGGAAGCTTGCCACCCTGCCTCACCAACCCGCGCAAGCGTCGTTAATGAGTGGTCATGGCTCTCTTCCTGACCTTGCCGAGCTCAAGGTGCACGCCCATCCCTGCCAATCCTTACCTACCCTTACCCGCACGCCACCTGCCTGCCAGGTGACCCACTGGCTAAATCCCTCTCACCTGTGGACACAGTCTGAGGTAGGCGAAAAAACATCCAAATGTTGCCAATCTATTGGAAGCCAAAAATTCCTACCTGGCCCCCGATGGGCGACCGGCTAATCCCAGACTATGCCACGGGAGGGCGGGGTGGGGCTTTGCCTGCCGGGCGCCGACTGAGGGGCCTAGCTGCGTTGCGGCATCCCTCCGTCAGCGTCCGGCCCCATGTGACCCTGACGTAACTGGCCTCCTGCCTCCCTCAGGGGGGGCAGGACAATTTCTCCACACCGCGATGGCGGTGCAGGGGTTTTCTCTTTAGCCTACTGTAGAGAAATAGGTGTTCTTTTTCACTTACACTACTGTGTCCATATAACCCTTGTTTTCTGAAGAGAAAAACTGGGTATGGAAGCAGGGTGGATATTTTTCCCATTAATTTTCAGCTTTTCCATTATTAGGGATGAATGTAGCAAGAGAGCACCCAGTTTTCTCTTTCTGGGTACATACATGGAGTTTCCATTCTTTCAAGAGTGGCATTGACATTTACGGCCTGACCATCAGGATTGCCACTATTGACGGCCAAAAATATGTTAAAAGGTTTACATTGAAGTTTTTATTGGAATTTTGATCAGCATTTGCAGATGAAAATGAAACTGAATAAGCCTTTATCCATCCAGTCTTTTGGAAACTAAATTTAAACGCATGCAAGCGTCTAGGACTAAACTAATTTATTCTTACATTATGTTAACCTTCACTTTGGGAGATATTGTGTGCAAGTTGCTTCAGAGATGTACTAACTAGACTAGACCAGCTTTTGCTTCCCTCGCCTAGGAAGCCCTTTGCTGCAAGTCCCTCTTTTTTCTTCTGAAAACATTCTCCTCTAGCCATATCAACACCCTCTGGTGATTTTTTTTGGTCCTTCAACCAACTCCCATATACTATATTTATTTATTACTTTTATTTTTTCACATTTTTATACCGCCCTTCCTCCAAGGAGCTCAGAGTGGTGTACATATTTCCTCCCCTCCTTTTTGTCCTCACAACAACCCTGTGAGGTAGGTGGGGCTGAGAGATAGTGACTGGCCCAAGGTCACCCAGGAAGATTTGTGGCTGAGCGGGGATTTGAACCTGGATCTTCCAGGTCTAAGTCCAACTCCCAAACCACTACACCATCCTGGCTATATGTTCCTTGGCAGGCATTGTTCCCTTTCTCATCACCACCCTCTAACATTGATTCTCTCCTTGCAGTCCCACACGTATGTGAACACAGCCAGCGGTGAGGAGGACATGAGGGGTCGCCACTGTATGCACTCCTTGCCTGAAGTTCATCCTTCTGTCCCCCATCCCAACCACAGCTGCTCCCTGGAGGACAGAAACCCCCAGATTTACCTGCAGCCAGGAGAAGTGAAGTTTGTGCTAGGCCCTGCCCCTGGTTACAGGCACATGATGAAATGTGATGGCTTCTGCCGGCCCCATTGGGAGTATACAGGGCATATCTGCACCCCCAACAACAACAACAACGAGTGCAAAGATGAGTGCCTTGCTCCCAAGTGTGTGTATGAGAACATCAATGGCCTGCTGCCATCTCGAGGTACTGTGCTTCGTCGTGGGGGTGCCGGGCGCTTGAAAATTGCCCGTGAGGATCTGAACCTCCCCAGCTGCTCTCATCGCCGGAACACCCTCCTGCACTATGAGAACCTGCCCTCGCTCCCACCTGTGTGGGAGTGCCAGCCACTGAGGCAGGACCAGACTGAGGACGACTCTGGTGATGCGATGACCCCTTCCCCTAATGGTTATCCTGAGCCCGAGGAAGATGACCCTTTGCAAAACTACATGAACTCAGAAAGTGCAACACTGCATGGGGGCCTGCGCAGGGGGGGCTGCTTACAGCGCCGCCGCAGCTGTGCTCCCAATGTCTTCAATTTTGACTTTCGTCGGCCCTGTTTAGAGCAGCAGAGGCAGCTCAACTATATCCAGGTGGAACTGGAGGATGACCCCTGCAAAGGGCATCAAAGCACACCAGTCCCCCATGCCCAGCTTCCTGCTGCCCACCCAGCCCGCAGGACTGATTCTTATGCGGTCATTGACCTTAAAAAGACAGCAGCAATGTCCAACTTACAGAGGGCACTACCTAGGGATGATGGGACTTCCAGGAAAACTCGGCATAACAGCACTGACCTGCCTCTGTAAGAGCAATGCCCAACCCAAGCACCGCATTGTGGCTTTTGTACCTGCTCTTCAATGAATCATGTAGCGTGACTGCCATCTCCCATTGCACCCCCTGTTTCTCAGTATGTGACATACTGCGATACTCCATCAAGCTAACTTGAGAAATGTAACCTATCTGTGCCTCTTTTCAACTCCCATTACTCCTGCCATGTAGTTTTTGAAGCCTTGCAGAGTGTTTGAAAACTTGACTGACTTGGGGAGAACAATACTAGTGATGCCACCTGTTTCCACCCCCACCTCCAACGTACTTAATTTAGAATCAAGGTTCAGAAATTCTCCCTTCCTGTTTTCATGGGGTCCTCTTGATGGTCATCCCGGTAGAATGTATTCGTCTTTGAAAGTACAAAACATTACAAAGAAATGAGCAAAGCAAAAATCACCCACAAAACCATAAGGGTACAGCTAGAGCTTAAGGACTAAGGGGCATTGTGTTTTTATTATGTTTTATTTTTGCAGAATTATTTTTTAATTTATTTATTTATCTATTTATTTATTATTCATCCATGTGTTCATATTTCAGCTCACTCCCCCAGGTTTTATTTATTTACCTGCATATTTATTATATGCTGGAGTTAAAGTGCCAAACCACTGTCAAGTATAACTGCTTTGCTGTTCATTCTTCTTTCCTGAGAGTCACTGGATCACATCCAGTTAATTTAATAGTGCATGTTGAAAGCCGGAAAGGGGCTGCAGGGAGAAGGAAGATTTAGACTAGTATGAATCTTTTTGCAAGTGTTTGGAAATGAATGCAGGAAATGTGCAAGTGTGTTAAGGGGTTGAAACGACAAGATGAGACATCTCCCTCATTTTGAAGGAATTCAGTCAAAGGTAGCTGGTGCCATTCACCTTATCAAGACAGTGGAGTTGCATCTTAAGGCTGCACAAGCCATGCTTGCCCACATAGCACAAATTGCTGGCCCTTTAACCGAAATGTAAACTTGCCCAAGCCATTGAGATCAAAGATGGTTCTATCCCCATGCATCTGCACAGAAGGCTCCAGATAGAGACAAAGCCAATCTTCTAGCTTGGGGTTTCTCCTTCTTACTCTGTGTATCTCTTATAAAGTCCCCCTCCCCCTCTTTACTGTCACAGCAAAAAGAATTCTGTACAGAACAAACCATGTACCCAACTTCATTCCACTAATGGCCCTTTCAACAGCCATTGCTTTCCTAGCAGCCTGGTAGAGCCTTCCTGAGAAGCCAATGCCCTTTTGTAGAGTCAGAGCTAGAAAGAGATGGGTATTCAAGTGCAGTTCGCTTTTGGCTGGTGCCATTTGGAGTTTTTCTCCCTCCACTTTGCCTTCTTGTGTTCAGCCCTCAATGCCAACAGCCTTATGACCTTCCGCAATACTCCTGTAAATACACGGGTGGATCCCAACCCGCCATTTGTGTATAAACAGCTTGAAGGCTAAACAGGACTTTCCCCATATCCTTATTGACAAGCATGGCTTTGTTTAATTGTGGCCGCCGCCAGAACTGTATTAGACTAAAAATAATCCTCCAGTAAGGAATGTGCACATGACAACTTTTTTTGCTGCTGCTGCTGCTGCTCTGCCCCCAGAGACAGTTCTTCCAAGAATAATTGCAACTGCCTGGCAGATAAATATTAAGCCTGTCCTGAGAAACAGTTTGCCTTTATGGACTTTGGCTCACTGAAGCTACTATAAACATTTACCATATATAAAGTAAGCCCTTGCAGGATTGGGGACTAGGGATCCTCCTGGGAGCAGATTGTGATCTCCTTACCCCCTTTCTTGGGCTCAGTAGGATTGGTGGGCCTTTGCCTCGCTGAGGCTAGCAGCACAGGCTGGAAATGCACTGCAGTTTGATGGAAGGTTTTTTGGCATTTTGTCTTCTCCAAGCATCTATCTTCAGTTCTTCCCACCATCTCTATCGTTTGTTTTTGTTATAAAATGAAAAGTGACTGTATTTATGCTTTTTATTATGAAGTTATTTTTATTTGAAGATGGTTTAGTTTAGAATTCTAACCCATCACATCCTAAGGTCTTTGGATGGATAACAGTACTTGAAATGAAACCAACAATCTAAAATAGTACGTAACATCATGGGCAATGTGGCATACGCCATATTTATTTAATCCCAACCATTAAACGCCAGCCTGAACAAGGAGGTATTAAAGAATTTTCTGGAAGCTGCTCAAACGTGTGTGTCAGCATGTTTCTAGGGCAGTTTTGCTTTAACGTTCTGTTGCAGGCCATTCTCATTCATCCTTTGTGGATCACCATATTTTTGTATCTTACATGATTCAGGCTCTATGTGGGAGGTTGCCTGAAATCTTCTGAATGAAAACTCCACTCCTGCATTCCCTTTCAGCCGCACTGCATATTCCAACCCAAAAAAGAAATGTGTTGGGGAGAAGGGAAAGGTGAAACGTTGTTAGGCAGTGGGTAGATATTGCTAGGTTTGCACATGCTTCGTGTCAGGACAGTACAATTCAGGACTGATTCCTATATTACTGGTACCACATGGGAAGTCCCTTGAAAGGCTTGCATGTGGTGGCTACTTCAGCAGTGCAAACTGCTGCAGTGGCAAAGACATCTTCAACATTTTTCTGTTACTTCCATTGTGATTTTGTGGACCACAGGTTAAAAATTGCTTCTCATGGCCGGGAGGGGGGGGGGAGAGTGCCATAATCATGGTGTGGCTCCTAGAACCCCCTCACTGTATGCCCTTGTATGGATAGCAAAATCAAGATAATTCTTTGATTCATACAAAAGATCACAATAGAATATTGGGATGGATGTTGTGAATTTAAGGGCCCAAACAGATTTTTCCAAATCGATGGAGTAAAGAATGTACGGATTTGTTTCAACAAACGTTTTTCTTAAAACACTTCATTGCTCTGTGTGTTTGCGTTTAAGGAAAAGGACTAGCTCTCCTTAGCCCTTCTCCTTACTGTATTTTGTGCCATTGTATTATTGAATATGGTATGAAAAACTGGGCAAGTGAGATAAGTGATTTTTCAGCTTTTGCTATCCAAGCTTAGAAGAATGTAAAGTGGCCAAGACACTTCCACTTTGAATTGGCTGCTTGGGATATAACGGTTGCTCAGTCCACAGTGCTATTCTAACTGCTGTGTTGTATTTGGTATTTAGTTGGATTTGGTTACCAGATGTTGCAGAAGACTGGCCTTCCATGACATTTGCTGCAATATTGTCAAATAGTGCCTAAACAAAGCCGTTTTAAAGTTGGTGGAAGACTGAATTCACCAGTCTGCGCATGCGTGGCATCAGATAAATGCAAATGCATATCTGTCTGTTGCAAGGCATTCTTCCAGTGGTATCAGTGGCCCTGGCATCAGGGTTTACTTTATTAATTCACATGCTGTTGTTCACTGTGGGGCATTAGTTGTAGGCTTGCGTTGCCTGGCACAAATCAGAGTAGTGAAACCAGCTCTAATAACATTTAGCCACAACTCGGCAAGCCAGGTTGTGTGTAGCAAGCCTACCGGTCTAAAATGCATTCAGTTAACTGGAAGGACAAATTGTTCTTCCTTCCTCAGATCTAACAAAACTTAAGGAGTAACTAAAATTGTTTACAAAATAAGATTGGTTGAGGAGGATCATGGAATAATGCCTGGTCAAAAATAATGCCTGTGAGATGAGTGTAAAAGGAGAGTGAGTGAGCTCATCTGGGACTTAAAGGATCTGGTAAAGAATAATGGAGGAGCGTTTTAAATGTCATCATTTTGGTTTTAGAACCCTTATCAGGCAAGGCAATGGTCTGTTTTATCCAGTACTGCCCCACAATCTTGAGAGCTAAACACTTTCTTTTGTAATCTGGTATTCCCTACATATATCATAACTGCAATTAGATTTCCCTCTGCACAGCACGGACATGGACACACAAAATATACATGACCCAGGCTTTAAGTGCTAAGACATGATTGCCTCTGGCATGGTCAATATAGCAGGTGCAAAGGTTAGTATTATTCATCTGTCTTTTGGAGACACTGAATCAGCTGTAATGAAACAGGTGAAACTTGCTGCCACCTGGTGTCCACTTTTCACAAAATATGCCTATTCTTTGTGATCTCCTTCCTACAGTCTGCCTCTTTATTATTATTATTTTTTTTGTGTGGACCTCTAAGTGCTGTTTCCACAGCCACTGGCCCCATGCTATCAAAAATGGTAGTGCTTTTGCCCAGTCTTTTTGACCCCAGTATGTTTGCCTTTTTTCCCCCAGACAGAGATTCTGTTACTAGGTCCATGACAAGCAGAAATTCAACAGGTGTATCTGTCATTATAAAGTGCAGTAGTGTGGAAAGCTTCACATTTAATACGTCTGCTAGTCATGGATCTATTAAAGGCACAGGAGCTTCTGTCTGAAAAAAGTGCCAACCCTAATTAGTTAGTAAAATTAGTTAGTCCAATAGTAACTGTCTTTTCTATGAATCTTTCTATTCTTCTGTTGTGGCTTTTTTGGAGCTTTTTTGAAAACTTGTGGCACTTTATTTAATATAAGTTAGGACAAAGGAAGTCTGAGGTGCTTCAATTCAACCTTTGGTCAAGTTCCAGTAGCTTCCAAGACTTTCAACTTCCAGTCAGAGATTGGTTTGGTTTAGCTGTCCTTCTTGTTTCTAGGTTGTTGCTAGAAAATGACTTCCTACACTCTGTTAGTCTTCATGCACTGGGTTGCCTTTTATTTTTTATTTGCACATTTTTGCCTTGCTCTTGTAACCGTTTGCAGAATTGTGGTTTGGGGAGATGTGTGGAGATTGTTTTTTCTTCCTTGCTACAAGTGCAATTTTAGCCTTAATAATGATAATAATAAAGCAAGCAATCTTTGGGCAATCTCTGTGAACGTCGTGGGCTTAAAGGATCCTTCTAAGTGTGATGACACCCACCTCCTGTCCCATCACTGAATACAAGGTGCTCAGTATCCCAAGTGGGTATTTATTTACCTGCTTTGAAAGCCCATCTGGTGCTATCACAAGGAAAATTTGGTTCAACAAGATTATTCTGACAGTCACCAAGGTGACATCCTGTCTAACTTGGATTGCCACCTTATTTCCCAACAGAGGCTCTGTGCTTTTAGCAACTGTGTGACAGGCAAAAATTGATCAAGCACAGCTTTTCTCGGCATGGAAATGCAGCGATGTGAAAAGCTATTCAGTGAATTTCAACCTGCCATGCGGCTGCTAAATACACCAAGCCTCTGGGCAGGCAGTTGGGGACAAAAGTGGTTATGTTAGTCCTGCCCCCATGTTAGTCTACATCACCTTTGGCTTTAGGGAAGGTAAAGGTAAAAATAATCTGTGGCCAAGACAACTCCCAGTTTATTTTTCCAACTCATTTTTAGGCTTTAAGTATCCAGACATCTTAAGGAGTTTTTCCTCTCTTGGATAGTAAAACTCAGCATTTTTATTTCCGCTTGCATAAATTGTTAGGGGAACTGCAGTGAGTATGTCCATTTATGGCTATGCTGTACACAAAGTTTTTCCTAAGATTGGAGCAGGAACTGCAGGCTCACTGAGCTGAGTCATGGTTGCACCTACTCACTTTGCAGGGACTTGTTGAAGGTTAACTGACGTTTACAAAAGGGTTGAGTGACATAAGTGCCAAGAATAATAATTATTGAAGCTGCTTTGCACATCAAATGTAATTATTTTGTTTTGCATTCAGTGTGAAAGGGCTGTGTCTACATACCTCTAATTCATCTTACCCTCATGGAAGAAGGGGGTCATGGTCTCATTTATGGGTGTTGATAAGTTTTCTTAATTCTTCTCCCAACTCTTTTACATGTATTTCCTGTGGCTTGACCCTTTCTGGAGTTGCCAGCTTGCATAGAAGCAAGGCACCTTTGCCTTTTAAATAGCTGCATTAGTGATACAAGGTGCCGTTGTCGCTCACTACAAAATTGGGAGAAGCTGTACCTGTCAGTATTTTTCCCTTGTATATGCAGGCATTAAAGGCACAGGAGCTCTCTCACATACAAAGTGTGGCAACGCTTATCACTGTGTCCTCCTCTCTAGGGATTTTTTTGCTGTGAAATTCCATGAAATATTCTAAATTCTTGCAGCTACCCTTTTTGAAAAATGGCCCTGTATAGTGGAAGGAATCAAAGTGATTAAGGTATAGAAGTTACCAGACTAGAGCCAAGAAAGTGTGAGCCAGTGACTAAGAGGGTAGGTATGGGGGGACGGGGGACGGGATGGGACTGGTTATCCAAAGGAGATTCCATTTCCTCTGTAAGTGATTTATTTGGGAAGGCCCAGCTGTGGCTAGGAAGATCTCAAACTCTTACCCTGTGCAGTTTTCTTCATAGTGACTTGTACTGGTATCTGATGCTGACTCTGATGTGGCAGGAAAGTAAAGGCACTTGAGAATGCCCAGCTGCTCTGGCCATAAAAAGTGATCTGTGATTTCTTTCTTCAGTGGTTCCTACTGTGTATCTCTGTTCAATACCTCTTTGTATTTCATCCGAGTGTAGCCTTCAAAGTGAAGAGCATTAGCAGTGCCATGTGATTGAGGAGCGCTCGTGTCTTATTCTAATGTGCACTAAGAATGTATCCAAAATAAATTAAATCTGATGATTATCTTTTGGAAGGTGTGGCTTGTTTGGTTTATGAACAAGATTGGTTAATCTTGGCTGTGACAGTATTGACCTCCTGACCTGCGTTCCTGGACTTTTCACAGATCTACTATATCATCTCCATTCTTATGGAGAATAAAGTTATATGAATACTTTTCAGATCTTATAGTGGAGGTTCATATGAAATCTATAGCACAATCCTATGCATGTCTACTCAGAAGCAAGTTCCCGTTGTATTCAATGGGGCTTACTACCAGGAACGTGTTTTGAATTGCAGCCCTAGCCTTATATGGAGGTTGGCCCTATTTGTAGAAATGGTGGCTCAACCTATTCATGAGATCCATATGGTACTCCACCATGTAGAACCTGGCAGAACGTTGCAGAAAACTACCTGGCAGTTAGGAAAGCACAAAACCAGCAACATTTGCACTGCTTATCAGAACCTATGTGAGGTACAGCAACACATACAGGCTTTAAGGAGTGTGTTTGGCTTAGGTACAAGGCAACAAAAGTTCGTATAGTCAGGGCGATGGTGTTCCCAGTAGCAATGTATGGTTGCGAGAGCTGGACCATAAGGAAGGCTGAGCGCCGAAGAATAGATGCTTTCAAACTGTGGTGCTGGAGAAGACTCCTGAGAGTCCCTTGGACTGCTAGGAGATCAAATCAGTCAATCCTAAAGGAAATCAACCCTGACTGTTCCCTGGAAGGACAGGTACTGAGGCTGAAACTCAAATATTTTGGCCACCTAATGCAAAGAGAGGAGTCTCTGGAGAAGACTCTGATGCTGGGAAAGATTGAAGGCAAAAGGAGAAGGGGAAGGCAAAGGATGAGATGGTTAGACAGCATCACCGATGCAATGAACATGAAAATGAGCGAACTCAGGAAGATAGTGGAGGACAGGAAGGCCTGGCGGGATATGGTTCATGGGATCACGAAGGGTCGGACACGACTTAACGACTGAACAACAACAATAACAAGGCAGGGAATGCTTTGAGCCTTGGGAACACAAGTGGATAGACATGGAATTTACAGTCTATTGTGGCATTCCCATTAACATTAGGATAGAGGCTGTATGTCAGGAGTGCAGAGACCCTTCACAAAGCCGAGGAGTAAAAGTGTACTTTCAAATTCGGAGCCTCATTCTTGAACTGGACAATGTTGGGTCAGTATGACTTGTGGAACTGTCAATGAGGAAAGACCCCAAACTGCTTCTTAGGGTTGAGGCGACTGCTGAAAATGGTAGTGGCTGCTTAGACCTTAAGGTAAACGTCGGTCCTGGCTCCGTTTTCCACCCTTCCTGAATGATGAGCAATGGGGAGAATTGTACCTGTTGAATTTCTGCCTGCCACTTGACTGTTAATGGCACTTTCTCGCGGTCGAAGGGGCGAAGTTGCAAAACCATCGAGACGGTCATATTTACTAATTAGTTATCTATATCAACTAGTGCATACAGGCCCAAAACTAGATTCAAGGTCAACCTAAGATTAGTTAAACTAGGGATACATCCACAATTTCTTTCTTTTAAAATTATGATTATTATTTTTAAATAAGGGGAAAGAGAGGGTAAAACAGAAAGAAAGGACATGGAGTAAGTTGTCCTAAGTCTGTGTTTCTCAAAATGTGTTCCTAGGAGTGCTGGGGCTCCACAAGCACACATCTGTTCAGCACTGTGCCACTTTGCACGTGCACTAGCACTCTGGGGCTCCCAGAGACTCGTTTTCGTGGTGTAAAGGACTCTAGAGATTGAAAAGTTTGAGAGCTGGGAAAAAGACTGGGATATATATAATTAAAAATGCAAAGTGGGTTCCATGTAGCAGGTTGGGTTTAAAGGTTAGTCCTAGTTTGAAAAGCCTAGACTATGGCTTTTAATAAACTTTTCTTCTGCTTCAGTAGACAGGAGGCGAAAGACGCAAAGACAGCTCTAAGCCTTACAAAAGCAAACACTGCACAAGTTTGACTTGAGGTAAACTGTGGTATAGATGAACCCTTATTGTGACGGGTGAGTCTAATAATACTGTATAATATACAGTATTTATATACCGCCTTTCTTGGTCATTGGATTTCTCCTCCGACTTTAATCCAAGGCAGTGTGCATGGGCAAGCTTTCCTACCCCCCCATGGGTTGTTTTTCCAATATATACAGTAAATGTCCAATCTTTCGTGAACAGCTACATTCCAGGTGGTATCCTTTTGCAGTCTAGCTTTTCTGTTGGCCGGCACCTCCCACACTCGACCGATGCAGCTGGGAGTTCTTATCTCTCCTCACGAGGCTTTTCACAGCTTTTTGTCGGCGGTGTGTCTCGAACTTGCCATTTGCTGATCTTCAGGCTTTGCAAGGCGGCGGCTCTACCGACTGAGCCAGACCCCTCTGTCTAGAAACACTTCAGGACCAAGAATAAATAAGGCTTATAAACATGAATGGTTAAGGGCAACAGAACACAAACATGATGTTCCATAGCCTGAGAAATAAATTGCTGGTCATTACAAATGGTCTACTCCAGGAAGTATCTGAAGTTAAACACTAGGATGCTGGAAACAACGACAACGACAGCACAATGCATTATTGGTTTTATGCTGCGTGCAACTGCATTATTGCTCATTCTGGCAGGAAGGTTTTCAGTTACAATTCAAAGCGCAGAGGCCAGCTTGCCTTTGCTTATATTGGAAATTTTTTGCAAATGTCAGTTGGAGCAATGCATATGTGGAGTTTGTGTATGTGCGTGTGCACACACACTCATTTTGATACACCTTTCCCATCAGAATTTTATGATGCAAGCTACAGTATATTATAAGGCACACAAGGAACAGTTTCCACCGTATATCATGTGTGATGATAAAGTTCCCCCAAAGTGAATGTCTGTTTGCCCTTGTTTTACAATTAACACTACATAGGGCACTCAATTTGCTACGTGGCATGCATATATGAACCAAGTGCCAGGGCCCGTTGAGGTGAATGGGGTTTGGGAGGCACTTCTTGTAGCTGCTTATCGGAACCAGCAAGTGTTGACTTCGACTGGCTGAACTTACACAATCAAGGTGAGAGGTAGGATTTGCTTGCCACCTTGGATAAAGTTTGTAGAGTATTTGAAGACTAACAAAGGCAACGAGTGTAATGGGAACAGGATACTGCTATCAAGCGGTAGAATTAAAAAATCATCAAAGGCCTGCGTGTTCACAAAAAAGGCCCAAAGTAGGACAGAGCATAAATAGACATATAGACCACAAATAATCCATTGAGATAGCCATGGCTAGAGAAGGGCTACTATTAGGGGGAATACATGTTCTTCTAAGGAAAATGGTAATAAATCACAAAAAGGTCTTGAAATGGTGGGGACTGCCCTGGGAAGTGGACAGCCTTGCATTTCTTTTCTTTTAAAAGGGCTACATGATTTCTCATCTGTTTAACTGAATAGGCAATTAGACTTTACTAAAGTTTACAATAAACTCCCTAAAATAGTTCTAAAAGTACCCAGGGCACGGGGAGGGGGAAAGTGTTTTGCTAATTGCCACTGATGTCATGGGCACCATCCAACAGCACTTAGGACAATAAGGAATGATACATACTGCACTTCAGCCATTCTAATTGCAGCTACCTCCTGAGAAGGTGCTTTGGAAACTTCTTGGGGATCTTTGAGAACTGGAGAATAGGTTAGGTGCTGGAGGACTGGAGACAAGCAAACCTTACCCTATTTTTAAAAAGAGAAAAAGGAAGATCTGGGAAATTACTGATCCTGCTTGAAGACAGGTTTGATGTCAATACCTGGGAAGGTCAATAACTGGAGCAGATTGCTAAATGAAATGTCTATGAGCACTTAGAAAATAATGGAGTGATTTCTAGGAGCCAGCATGAGTTTGTCAAGAACAAACTACTGGTAATCTCATCTTTCTTTTTTGACAGAGTAACTAGTCTAGTAGAGCATGAGAATGCCAAGGACACAGTGTGCTTAGATTTCAGCAAAGCATTTCACAAAGTCTCCCATGTGAATAAAATGATAAAATGGGAGTTAGATGGTACTGTGTTAGGTGGGTTCAAAATTGGTTGAACAACCATTCCCAAAGTGCTAATAAATGACTCCATGTCAACTTGGAGTGAGTTATGGAGTGCCACAGGGCCCTGTTCTATCCAACATTTTATAAATGACCTGGGTGAGGGGTTACAAGGGATACATATCAAATTTGCAGTTGACATAAAGTCATGGGGGGATAGCTAACACCCTGGAAGACAGAATCAGGATTCAAACTGACCTTGATCATTGGACCCATGCCAACAAGATGAAATTCAACAGAGACAAACGTGAAGTCCTGCATGTAAGAACAAAAAATCATAAGCACAAGTATAGGATGGGGGATAGCTGGCTTTGGCAGTGGCCCTAATGGATCACAAGCTGAATGCAAGTCAGTAGTGTGATCTGGCTGGAAAATGTGTGATGTGGCTCCTGGTTCATCACCGACAGCTCAGACCTTATCAGTGTATATGTTAACATTGGATTTTTTCGTCCCATTGTGCAACACCTATTGACATTGAACAGCATTTGTCACTTGTCTGCCCATTCACCCAAGTTTGGACAGGTCCTTTCAGAGCCCTTCACAATCTGCTTTCTTATTTATCATCCTGAGTAGTTGGGTGTCATCTGCAAATTTGTCCACCTTGCTATTTACCCCAACTCCAGATCATTTATTAACAAATTAAAAAATACTGGCCCCAGTACAGATCCTTAAGGGACCCCACTTCTTATTTCCTTCCATTCTGAACATTGCTAATTTATTCCGACTCTCTGCTTCTTGTTCTTTAACCAGTCCCAATCCATAAAAGGACATGTCCTCTTATTCCGTGATCTGCTGAGTTTACTCAAGAGCCCTTGATGATGAAGTTTACCAAAAGCCTTTTGAAAGTCCAAGCATACAGTGGTAACCAAATCACCTCTATCTGCATGCATGTTGACACTCTCAAAGAACTCTGGAAGGTTAGTGAGGCAGGACTTATCCTTGCAGAAACTATGTTGATTCTCCTCCAGCAAGGCTCACTCTTCTATATACTTAATAATTTTATCTATAATTATGCTTTCCACCAGCTTACCTAGAACAGATGTTAAGCTGACCAGCCTGTAATTTCCCAGATCTCCTCTAGATACCTTTTAAAATATTGGTGATAATTAAATTAGCTACCTTCTGGTCTGCTGGCATGGATACTTATTTAAAAGACACATTACATATGCTACACAGGAATGCTATACCACAATGACATTAATGAAATAGACAGCAGTATGTTACTGTATATGGTTGCCTTTGCATACTTGTGTGGTGGCAAGTTTGCATGCCTTTGAGTTGTGGGGTAGGCTCATTTTTCTTTCTGGACATTACTGTACTCATCTCTTGTACAAGAATCCTGTCATTGGCCATTATCACTGGTGAATTACAGTTTGTGATCATGATAGATACAACTGCTTTGTCATGAGACTATTTGAATTCAGAAAGTTTGGTGCAATGCCTAGAGTTCTGAGTATGGAAATAGGAAAGAAGGAAAGACAGAATGACACCGAATGCAAGAACGAGGAGACCTCAAAGGTGCATATTGGATGGTTTATTAGCCTGTTTTGAGTGACACGTCTACAGACTCTGGTACAACAGATCTGGATCTTTCAAAAGAAAATAAAAACTGTCTTCGATACCATCCTAGAGTGAAGAGATGGGGTAGCAGATAGTTTTAGTTGTTGGGCCAATGGCAATAACCCATCCTATGTGCAGCTTTTGAGGTCTGCTATTCTCATTCTTACCTATAGAAATGGGAACCTCAAATTTGAATCCTCATCCACCCATGAAGGCAAGTTGAGTGGTCAACTTGCCCAAGATCAACTGAGTAGTCTTGGGTAAATCAGTGACTCTCATCTCAACTTACAAGTTGTTGTGAGGCTAAAACATGTATTCATCAAAAAAGGATACTTACAAAATCAATACATAAAATACATTTTAATCCCAATAGAAATCAAGTGGGTTGAGTCATGTAACTCAACCTTGAGAGCAGGAAGATAGGACAGAGCAATATGGAAGAGAGTGGTTCAGCATAGGCTCACAAAGTATCCCACAATCCAATGCTCTGTTCTATCCAATCATACTGCTCCTTATGTGTGAATGAATTCTTCTAATCCAAGGTGAGTCTTTCAACTCAAGGCAAAGGGCTGAACTTTCCATTTGGATTGGCATGGCATGGAATTAGGTTTGGGCTGATGTTCTGTTGATAAGACCTTGGATAGTAATGGTGAAGATCATGTGAATGATTATTATAGTCACATATTTCTCCCGTTCTGATCAAGTTCCACATGCAAACTATTTTCCCCACTCTCCCTCATATGGAAACATACACGACAATTATCGTACCTCAAACAAGTGGAAGATAAAATGGAGCAACTGGTGATGTAGCGTGTATTTTTTTTTTCCAGACAACTTGAATGCAAGATGATAAGAACCGGTACCAACCTCTGCCTCCAAGAAAATGGGCTTAACATGTTACATAAAGCATTTGCTTTTCTGATTAAATAGTTGTTCTTGAGATAAAAGATCTCTTAATGCTATTCAGAAATAATTTTAGTGTGAAGTATTGTTGACCCTTTGATAAGGCTTTGATTTGCTCCTTTGCTGCTTGTGGGTGGAGAAAACAGCATCATTCAAGGTATATAAGAAGAGAGCCTGGGTATCTCTCTCTCACCTAGTGTCGAAGACCAACTTGCAGGGACAAAAGGATTCACTTTTGAAACTGCAAACAAGGAAAGAGCACCATGAAGTGGCTGATCGTTGCCCTGGTGTGCCTTCACCTCAGTGAGGCAGCTGTTTTCAAGTGAGTACAGAATAATGGCATGGAAGCCTGTCTTGTGGCTTCTCAGTTTCAGTTGCTTCTCGTCAGCAAAAGAAGAGAAGAGCGCAGAAAGTAGGAGCAGGGAGATAGAAGCAGGGTGGCATTGGAGGCTGTCACTGGCCAGCTCAAGCTCAATCTACCATCGAGAAGAGGGCAGGGAGGACCATGGGGGGGGGCAGTGCAGAGTTTTGTTCCAGGCCCCCAGCAACCAAGTGTCAGTACTGAGTAGTAGCCTTGAATGTACACTAATAGGATAATGGATTAGGATTATCGCCTAGAAGTATGTTTTGAAGTAGCCTGTATGTACCGTATTGGTCTAAGACTCACTTTTTTCTCCTAATTTAAGTTTTTAAACTAGGGGTGCGTCTTATAATCAGGCATAAATTTAATGCCAGTGATTTAATTAAAATTTTTTAATAGCACCAAACTTTAAGGGTGCGTCTTATAATCAGGTGCGTCTTATACTCGGGACAATACGGTATATAGGACACTGATTTTTTTATTTTTTATTTTTGCTTTTAGGCTAAACTCTCACATTAGTCATTAGTCAGTGGGCAATTTGAAATTTGACTAGAATTAAAAACATGAGTCAATAAGCAAGTTTTATTTTCGTTTTAGAAGAGTGGCAATCATTGCCCTTTGGTTGTGTCTGTGACTCAACATGAGTTTTTAAAATTTCAGTGCCTTTATCTACATTTTATAGCTAGCCTATAACACCAATCCGACTAAAGTTAGTTGTGATTTGCAGCCCAATCCTGTCCATATTAAAAGGCATTTTTACCCAAGGGTGTATATATGCAACAGGAGTTAAATGTGTACACCTGTGGGCTGGGAGGAAATGGGTTTTAATTAATTCAGGAGAAAGTCCCACTGAGTTCGTTGTGGCTTACTCTCAGGTAAGCAAGTACAGTATAAGATTGCAGTTGAAATTCATTAAAATCATATGGTCAGCATATAGAGTAGTAGCACTGAGTTTCCCTTTTCTAAAAAAGCATCTTCTTCATTTTCATTGGTATAACAAAGTACAACTGATGTTCCCTTTTTAAAGCATGATGATTGGAAGGAGGAAAGCATGCCTAAGGCACAAAGTAGAACATTTCCTAAAAGCTTTAAAAACCAAAATATTTTATCTGAATACAAACCTTCCCTGTAAGAAATTTAAAACGTGCAATCCTATCATGCATGTCTGCTCAGAAGTAAGTCTCATTTATTTCAGTGGGGCTTACTGTATATGACCACAACCCAATTATTATATTTTAAATGGAAAAATTCTGTATTTTGAATTTTTCAAGAACTGTGAATGAAATACATATGACATATCTTGCAAAAATGATGCATGTGGCATTTTCAAATAACCTCTGCTGCATTTAGTGTTCTTTCATTTGTATTTCTAGTAAGTTACAAGGGCTACATTTGTGTTTAAGTATTATGAGTAAGTTGCACATTTATTTCTATGGAGGTCTTTTTGGTGTCTCATCATAAGAATTGCCTTGCCATATCAGACCTGTGCTGTATCTAGTTCAGCCTTCTTTCTGAAAAATGCCCTTTGGAGGCTCAAGGAGATAGTGATGGTGACAGCCAGGGATGTGGATCAAGTCTTTGCCCCCAAGTCCCGAGTCTTTGGTTGCGAGTTCCTATCTATTTAATGGGGAAAACGGGTTTAAAAAGTCATATCTTCGTTCTACTTTTGCATTAAGAGACAAACTAGGACCCCCTATTTTGCCTTAGAGATAAGGATAGGAAGGAAAAAGAATCACAGAGAAGGACACAGACAGCATGTACGAATTTATTTGTTTGAAATACTCCCCCCCCCAAGTTTCAACACAAGTCATCAAAGTGGCTTACATATAAAAATAATGCAATTCTAACAATAAAACAGAAAATTCAATTAACAGAAATTAAAACAAAACAAGCAAAAACTATAAGCAAAGTTGAGGGATTAAAGCAGTCCCACACCCTGTAAAAATGATTTTAGTTAAGAGCGTTACTAGAACACAGAGAGAACTGCAGCAATTGCTATACAGGCAGAAACAAGAAGACAGGAAGAGAAGTCAAAGGAGAGGGCTCATAACAGTAGGAGAGCAACACATAGGCCTTTAAACTAAGCAATAAACTCCCTACTGGTGGAGGCCAACATTTACACCCACCCACTGTTTTGTATGACTCTAGCTAGGTCATTCATGCTTAGGAAGGTGTCAGGTTTGACTACATCCTGGTAGACGGAAGCCAGCATAATTGTCCGAGTTATAAGATTGCCTCACATCAAAGGGTTCCATCAATGCCCAAAAAGATATCTCCATGAAAACCCAATGTAGGGAGAGTTTATAGCTGTCTTTGTGACTCTGTGTCTAACTATCCATCCCATACAGAGTTCCACTGAAAAAGTTCAAGTCCATGCGGGAAGTGATGAAAGAGAATGGCGTCGTTGAACACCGTCATTACGACCCAGCCAGCAAGTTCTTCAACAAGTTTGCCACTGCCTCTGAGCCCCTGGCTAACTACATGGACGTGAGTATCTGATCTGGTTGGCTAAGGGAAAACTGCCCAAACCCAGGATGGAAACTGAAGGAGAATGGACTGGGATTTCAACAAGTGTGCAAGGGAATCAGAAGTCTTCACTGAATTTCAATGCTTCACCAAAGCCTTCACCAGTCTTCACTAAATTTCAATGTTTAAGACTGGATTGGACACTATTAAAAACCGGTTTAGCAGTTGCACCTACTGAATTGCCCTCACCTATGCAACCATTAAAGGTCCAGGAGCATTCATGTTGAAAAATTGGCCACCCCTGCTGTAAAGTATAATGAGAGTGGGATTGTGTAGAACTCTAAAATAAAATAGAGAGTGAATAGAATGCAAACTCAGATGGGAGAAAATGCAGTATTATAATATGGAAATATAGCAGGCAGCATGGATTTTGTCATGAACACGATCATACATACACCGTTGACATTGAAACACACTTGGAAAAAAAGTGATTGCATTATGTTTGGAATAGTGATGTGAACATGTGGAGAATAACAACAGCTTTTAGAAGCTTCTAGATACAGTTGGACCATTTTCAAAAACTTCTAACCCTTAAATATTTGTTGTCTTCTGGAAATAGTTGTGATCTACAGCCACTCTCATATAGCTGTAGACATGATAACCTCATGATATGATGATCATAGTTTTGCCAAACTAGTCCTTGGCAGCTTTTGCTCTTGCTAAGTTGTAAAATGCTAATGCATATGCTGGGAAGTTATGTGGATGGCAATGTGAGGAGGCCATTGCTGATGGCCACAATGTCTTCCTTTCTCTAGATGTCTTACTATGGAGAGATCAGCATTGGAACCCCACCCCAGAACTTCTTGGTTCTCTTTGACACTGGGTCATCCAACCTCTGGGTGTCATCTGTCTACTGCCAGAGTCAGGCTTGCAGTGAGTATCTCTGGGGCTCCCCAAACCTGTGATCCACAACAGGCGTTGAAGAAATATTTCATGAGTGGGAATGAAGAATGCTTCTTTGGTTTATATACAGTATGGCATCTGAAAATCCTGCTCAGCCATAGATTCAGTTTCAGTGGGAGATGGGGAGAGAAGGGTACCCACAGACAGGGAATTAAAAACCTGGCTTTGTTAATGAACTCAAAAGTGATACCTTTCTGGTTTTTTTCTCCAATTTATACCACTAGCAAACCACCCACTGTTCAACCCCAGCCAGTCTTCCACTTATTCCACCAACGACCAAACCTTCTCTCTGCAGTATGGAACTGGCAGTCTCACTGGGATCTTTGGCTATGACACTGTAACAGTAAGTATCAGTGCTCCCTAAGAGGAAAGCATTGTGGCTGTAGGTTTTGTTTCAATCGATGAAGAATTGCTTTCTGAAAAAACAATAGATGGACACTAATGCAGGGACCGGAAAGGAGTTTAACAATCTAACAGCCCAATCCTGCCTAAGATGCAGCGACCAGCCTAAAGGGCTGGCCATTGCTTCCTAGTCAGTTCTGAACTGCTGCACACAACTTTGACAGCCCTATCCTATCCTCTGCCAGCCCAGACCATGCAGTGCCACTGACGGAGTGCGTGCTGCATGCTATGGGGAGGGGCGACCAGATGACCCAGGAGAGGTCAGTAAAAATCTTTTTTTTTACCTACCTCCCCACAGGTCACCTGGCCTCCAAAGGGTCTCCTTGGACTTACACCAGCTGTTTAGCAGCATACGTCCGAGGATACTCAGAAGTGGTTGGGGACAGGGAAAGGGGAGTAGAATCTTGGTGTGCATGGCTGCTGCCAAGCTCTTCCCCCTTCCTACCCTGGCCCAGCCCAATCCCTGCCCCAATCCTCCCCTGAATCGCCCCTGAACCGCCACCTTACCTGCTCCAGTTTACAGTCTGTGGCCCACTACTGATTGTATGGGGCTTCCCAGCTGTTGCATTGTTGCTAGTGGGCCGCAGAATGGCAGCAAGGCCAGGGCGACAGAGTATCGCACCCATAGACCGGTATCACACCCATAGGATTGGGCCATAGTTGTGTTATGAAGTTACTACAGACAAATAGGTTTCTGCAAATCTTGTTGTCTCTGTATAGATAGATGAAATAGATGGCATCTGGGTGAGTCACCCTCAGGCTTGCCTTCATTTTGTCCTTACCCTGGCCCTCTCATTTCCATGGCCATTCCACTGAAAACTTTGCATGATGCCATTCAGTTAAATCCATGGAGGGCCACTGTCCCTCTTAGTGATGCCACCTTCTCTACTGCACCACCAGTACGATGATTGATGATTCACTGCTGGGGGCAACACAGCAGCTAGTGAACATTGTACTATTGCAGTGATTGTTATACTCCATTCAAAATACTGATGAACTGTATATAAATTAGTTATCCAGTCATATGCAAATTTATGATTTCAGACAGACTCTGTGCTACATTCTTCAGGATAGTTGCAATTCTTAGTAATGTGTTTTTGCTACTTACTTCTGCTGATTCTTTCCTTCCATTCCCTTTTAGATTCAAGGCATTTCCATCACCAACCAGGAATTTGGCCTGAGTGAGACTGAGCCCGGCACTAATTTTGTCTACGCCCAGTTTGATGGTATCCTGGGTTTGGCCTACCCCGCCATTTCTTCTGGTGGTGCCACCACTGTAATGCAGGGGCTGATTCAGGAGAACCTTCTTGATGCTCCTCTTTTCAGCTTCTATTTGAGTGGGTAAGGATGGAGACATTTATTCTCTTGGCATTTGCCCTGCCTCAGTCTATTCCATGATCCTGTTATTCCATTTATTTTAGGTCCCCTATTACCCACAGCAAACTTCAATGTGAACAAGAAGCCAGTCTTTTATTTTGTTTACACTGTTTTTAGCCTTGAAGTGGATCTTCCTGTTCATTTCATCAGTGATGGGCAAAAAGGATATTAAATCACAACACATTTTTGATTCTGGCTTCTAGCATACTGTAATCTCATTCTTTCCTACACAAAGCTGTCCAATAAGGACTCTCCAAAGTGGCAGTAGTGGGTTCAATCTACCTCGGAGGTTCCCAACCTGTGGTACGCAGACCACTAGTGGTTCGCGGACCACAGACTGGTGGTACATGAGCGGCTGGTGGCCAAGATGGCAGCCGCCATGCCACCTGCTCTGCGCCGGAGGCCAAACATAGTGGCTTGAGCTTTGCTGAGCCAGCAGAGCTCGAGCACGTGGGCTTTCTGAGTGGGGAAGGGCCCTCCCACCCGCCTTTGCTCCTTACCTGCGTCTTTCTGTGCTTCGGTGCAGCCACGAACCCGGAAGTGCCAATTACATCATCGGCACTTACGTCTGGTGGTACGTGGCTATGTTGGAGGCTTGCAGCGGAGGTATGCTACTGAAAAAGGTTGGGAACCTCTGATCTACATTATCGCTTGCTGGTTCAGCTGAAGTACTTATTCAGGGCAAGAGAAATGAAGTTCTTGATTATACCCCAGTTAAAAACTGCACAAGGCAGCTTACAATAAAATCAACATAATATTAAAATTAAAACACACCAAGTAGGGAGTGGTAAAACAACAGGCAATAAAATAGCAGCAATGAAAAGAGGCAATAAATTGTCAAACATACACCAATTAGTGCTAATACTGATCCTGAGCTCTTTTGAAAACCATATGCTGTCAGAAGGCGGCTAAGAATTGGATTTTTATCCCTGCCCCAGGACTACTTGAAATAAAACAATCCGTTGATATTTGCAAGCCATATGCCTGTAATTGTAGGCATGCAATTGATTCATGAATTGCAGAGCAACCACAATCTGTCTGCAGATTTTCGGGAATCTTCATCTCTTTCAGAGTTTTGTTTTATTTTCTGTAGACAAGGAGACTTCCAGATGTATCAGGAATTGGGTGATCTCTAGGATGAGTGATAAATCATGACTTTTTCTTTTCCTGTGCATTTGTGCTATTAGACAAGAGAGCACCCAGTATGGTGGTGAACTTGTCTTTGGAGGAGTTGACTCCAGCCTGTACTCCGGTCAGATTGTTTGGACTCCAGTCACTCAAGAAGCTTACTGGCAGATTGGAATTGAAAGGTAAGACTGTTCTCATTGATTTTGCCTACTTAGAGTTTGATCCTGTCCGTGGAGGCTTGTGTTTGAATCATGCATTGTGTTTGGGATTTGGTACTCTCTAGATCTGTTTCTCTGAGATCAGTTCTCTTGGATCTCTAGTTCAATTACAAAGAAAATGAGAAAGGCAACTACTCCCTTTCCTTATGAGGAAGTACCAGTAACTTTGAATTAAAGGAAATCACAACGGCGCTGGTGATTCCTTGACAAAGCTTCAAATGCAAGGAAGCTTGGCATCTTGGCTGTCACACCTCCTTACCGTACCACCTAAGAGAAATAGGCGGTGGTAGGGCTGCTAACATCTTTTAAACTTTATTTCTCTAGCTTCTACATTGGCAATCAGATCAGTGACTGGTGCAGCCAGGGATGCCAGGCAATTGTGGACACTGGAACGTCCCTCCTCACTGCTCCACAGCAGGTCTTTGGAGAGCTGATGCAATACATTGGAGCTCAGCAAGACAGCAATGGTCAGGTAGGAGAAAGCAGCCAAGTTTAGGGAGGAGGAGAACTCATAAATAGAGAATATTGAATATTAGTAAATGTCTGTATCCATGATACTTAACACGTCCCTGTTATTTGCCTCTTCCCACTTTGGATGTGTGTTCTAGTGCTCAAAAGCATCGTTGTCATAATTTATTTCTTTATTATTTATATAGCACCATCAATGTACATGCTACTTTACATAGAGTGAAAAGATGGGTCCCTGCTCTGAGGCATTTAAAGAGAGAGCTCAGACTCCCGACAACTCGTTTCACTTATTATGGGGAGGAGTATGTCATCCAATCATCAGAGAGCTCCTAGATTATCACTGTGCCCCTCAGCTTCTCTTTGGACAAAACCACATAGAACGTATTCATTCCAGTTTCAACAACAAGGAAAAATGTGCTTTATAATCCCTATTGATTTGGGGCTGTATGAAGCTCAATCATGACTGAGATACAATTTAACTTTGTCTTCTCCTTCCACAGTATATAGTCAGCTGCAGCAACATTCAGAGCATGCCCACCATCACTTTTGTCATCAGCGGAAACTCTTTCCCTCTGAGTCCTTCTGCCTACGTCCTTCAGGTATGCCATTCTACTGAAGAGCTAGTCCCGGGCATATAGTCTGACCTGGTGCATCGAACTCTTGAAATTGCCTGATACTTTTGCTGGACATATCAATACTTATGGCCAGTTGTCCAATTCATGTACTAGTTTGCAGCAAAATTTTCGTGGTATACGTTATAAGAAATGGAATACATGGTTTTTCCCAGTGCTTGAATTATGGGGAAACGGGGAGGGGGGGAGGGAAAGAGACTCAGTGAATTCCACAAACTCCAATTTGGCCATATCGTTGTCCCCCCCCCCCTGTAACCTTCTAAACACAGTAGTTAAGGGGAACAAAGCAAAAGGTAAGACAGCCAGTGTCCCCCTGCCCCCTCTGTAATTTGAGCACTGGTTTTTCCTACCTGCACACTGTCTACATGCAGGAAAAAAATGTGATAAACATTTTAGCAGTCCTTAGAAGACTTTTGGGAAACAATCCAGTGCAATCCTTTGCATGTTTTCTCAGAAGTAAGTCCCACTGTGTTTAGTTCTGCCGACGCAGGCCCTCAAAAGGATTGAGCTGTTAGTCCAAGACAATGTGTGAGACGGCAGCTGCAGCTTGCATGTTGAAATGGAATATTCCCATTTGGTGTTCCCTTCTTTGGAGTTCCAAATTTATACATACACCTTTGACAAGCCAAGGAGATTTGACTCCAGAAATATTTATTGGCGGTTGATTTACATGCAGGTTCAATCCCTGGCATCTCTAGGTAGGATTGTGAAAGACCCCCATCTGAAATCCTAAAAAGCTGCTGTCAGGCAGTGACTAGAAGACGGACAGCAGGAGACAGCAGCCAGTCCATTAAGTCAAATTTGTGCCTTTTCCTCCACAGAACAACAATGGCTATTGCAGCGTTGGCATCATGCCCACTTACCTGCCATCCCAGAATGGACAGCCTCTGTGGATCCTTGGTGATGTCTTCCTCAGGTCCTACTACTCCGTGTATGATGTGGGCAACAACCAAGTTGGTTTCGCAGCAGCTGCATAAACACTCCCAACATCTTTTGTGCTACTCCAGCCTGCGTCTTGCTTCTTTTCCTCCTGTTCTTCATCCTGGTACCCACCCACTAAGCCCACCGGCCTTCCTTCCTAAGGACTTGAGTGCTTTTCTGCTACAAAATCTGAAATATCTCCTGTGAAAATCCATAACGTGATGGTGGCCTTCTCTCAGTAACTACAAGCAAATACGTCCATAAATTAAATAAATAAGATCATTACACAAATAACAGTTAGATCTGTGCGATTTTTGCTTCAACGTTTTGTGAGAAAATGGCTTATATGAGGACTGTCTGGGGTGAAAAAAAGGAAAGATCCCCAAGTCTTTCCTAAACTGCTGAATTTCAGTATTTAGATTCCCTCCTATTCCTTGGATTTGGGGAAGGTTACAAAATATCCAGTGTATCTGATACCTGCAGTCTACATAAGAACATAAGAACATAAGAAGAGCCCTGCTGGATCAGGCCCATCTAGTCCAGCTTCCTGTGTCACACAGTGGCCCCACCAGATGCCTCAGGGAGCACACAAGACAACAAGATACCTGTGTCCAGTCGCCACTCCCTTGCACCTGGCACAGAGAAAACCCACTTCTAAAACCAGGAGGTTGCTTATGGCTTGTAACCTGTGATGGTCTTTTCCTCCATGAATCTGTCCAAACCCCTTTTAAAGGCATCTAGGCCAGATGCCATCACCACATCCTGTGACAAGGAGTTCCACAGATGAATTACACGCTGGGTAAAGAAATATTTTCTTTTGTCTTTTCTAACTCTCCCTCCACTCAATTTGAGTGCATGTCCCCTGGTTCTGGTGTTGTGCGAGAGGGAGAAGAATTTCCCTCTATCCACTCTCTCCATCCCATGCATAATTTTATGTCTCAATCATGTCCCCCCTCAGGCGCCTTTTTTCTAGGCTGAAAAGCCCCAGACGCTGTAGCCTTTCCTCATAAGGGAGGTGCTCCAGCCCACGAATCATTCTGGTCGCTCTTTTCTGCACCTTTTCCAATTCGACTATATCCTTTTTGAGGTGTGGTGACCAGAACTGGACACAATACTCCAGATGTGGCCTTACCATTGATTTGTACAAAGGCATAATGATATTGGCCGTTTTATTCTCAATCCCTTTTTTAATGATCCCGAGCATGGAATTGGCCTTCTTCACAGCCGCCGCACACTGGGTCGACACTTTCATTGACCTGTCCACCAGCACCCCAAGATCTCTCTCTTGATCCGTCACAGACAACTCAGAACCCATTAGCGTATATGTGAAATTTTGGTTTCTTGCCCCAGTGTGCATCACTTTGCACTTACTTACATTGAAGCGCATCTGCCATTTTGCTGCCCATTGTCCCAGTTTGGAGAGGTCCTTCTGGAGCTCTTCACAATCCCTGCTGGTCTTCACCACCCGGAAAAGTTTAGTGTCATCTGCAAACTTGGCCACCTCACTGCCTATCCCCGACTCCAGGTCATTTATGAATAAGTTGAAAAGCACCGGTCCCAAGACCGATCCTTGGGGCACACCGCTTTTCACCTCTCGCCATTGTGAAAATTGCCCATTGACTCCCACTCGCTGTTTCCTGGTCTTCAACCAGTTCCTAATCCACAAGAGGACCTGCCCTCTTATTCCCTGACTGTGGAGTTTTCGCAGGAGCCTTTCATGAGGGACCGTGTCAAACGCCTTCTGAAAATCCAGATATATAATATCCACGGGTTCGCTCGCATCCACATGCCTGTTGACCTTTTCAAAAAATTCTAACAGGTTTGTGAGGCAAGACTTCCCCTTGCAGAAGCCATGCTGACTCTCCCTCAGCAGAGCTTGTTCTTCTATGTATTTTAAGATTTTATCCTTAATGAGACATTCCACCATCTTCCCTGGAACAGATGTGAGGCTGACCGGCCTGTTGTTTCCCGGGTCCCCCCTCCTTCCTTTTTTAAAGATTGGCGTGACATTAGCTATCCTCCAATCCTCTGGCACAGTGGCCGTTTTAAGGGACAAGTTGCATATTTGGGTCAAGAGGTCAGCAACTTCATTCTTGAGTTCCTTCAGAACTCTTGGGTGGATGCCATCCGGGCCTGGTGATTTATTGATCTTTATTTTGTCAATTAAGTCTGAGACGTCTTCTCTTTTAACCTCTATTTGACTTAATTCTTTAGTCAGGGGAGACCGTTCCGGCAGCGGTATTTGCCCGAGGTCTTCTGCCGTGAAGACAGATGCAAAGAACTCATTTAATTTCTCTGCAGTCTCCAAGTCCCCTTTTATCACCCCTTTCTCTCCCTCACCATCCAGCGGACCAACCGTTTCCCTGGCAGGTTTCCTGCTTCTAACATATTTGAAGAAGCTTTTATTATTCCCTTTTATATTGCCTGCCATACGTTCCTCAAAGTCTTGCTTGGCCTCCCGTATCATCTTTTTACATTTCTTTTGCCACAGTTTGTGCTCCTGTTTATTTTCCTCACTAGGGCAAGACTTCCATTTACGGAAGGAAGCTTCCTTGCCTTTTATAGCCTCCTTAACTGTGCTTGTTAGCCATGCCGGCACCCTCCTGGACTTGGTCGAGCCCTTCCTCCTTTGTGGGATACACTCCCGCTGGGCCTCTATGACTGTTGTTTTAAACAGCCTCCATGCACTCTGGAGCGATTGGACTCTTTTTACCTTCCCTTTCAGCTTCTTTTTAACTAGTCTCCTCATTTTGGGGAAGTCAGCCCTTCGGAAGTCAAGGGTTTTCGTGTCAGATTTGCTCGGCACTCTCCCTCCGACATGCATGGCGAAACAGATCGCAGCATGGTCACTATTCCCCAACGGTTCGGTAACATTTACCTCCCTGACCAGATCTTGAGTGCCACACAATATCAAGTCCAGAATCACCTGTCCTCTGGTCGGTTCTGTGACAAGCTGCTCTAAGGCACAGTCATTTAACATATCCAGAAATCCAGTCTCTCTTTCATGACCTGAGCATGAATTGACCCAGTCGATGTGAGGATAATTGAAGTCCGCCATGACTACAACCCTGTCTCTCATTGACACCTCCCTGATTTGCTTCCTCATTTCAAGATCCCCTTCAGGTTTTTGATCTGGAGGACGGTAGCATGCCCCTACTATTACATCACTCTTTGAGCCTGGTAATCTAACCCACAGTGATTCTACGGAGGAGTCAGAGCCCCCCTCCAGCTCTACTCTGGTGGATTCTACCCCCTCTTTGACATAGATGGCCACCCCACCTCCAACACGCCCCTCTCTGTCCCTCCTATAGAGTTTATATCCTGGAATTGCAGTATCCCACTGGTTCTCCGCATTCCACCAGGTTTCTGTTATACCTACTATGTCAATGTTTTCCTTAGCCACCAAACATTCCAGTTCTCCCATCTTTGCCCGTAGACTTCAGCATTTGCATAAAAGCACTTATATACCTGGTCCCCCAAGAAGGGCTGCATGTTTGCACCTTTATTCCTGCAGCCTTCTGTCCTGCTAGACTGGCTGTCATGTCCCATCACATGACATGCACCTGAGTGAAGCAAAAACAGACTACAGGGAAGAGGGAAGGCATTATGTGCTATGCAGGAAAGCTTATGACTGCTGTGTTTTTCATTTCAGAATTCCATGTTGTATCTTTTATTTGGAATAGCCCCCAACTTTCCATTTTCATACCAAACCAAAAAAAGTGGTTCAATAAAAGTGAAGAATTTCTTACGCTTCTTCTTAGTGTATCACAGATCTCTGCAAGGTGAAAGAGGCAGGGCTATTAATTATACTCAAAGGGAGCTGAGTTGGTCTACACAAGGGGTTCTCAACCAGTAGTACTTTAGCCAACTGCTTAATGGTATTTGGACCACCAGAACCCTGCTCCAAAGCAGCATTTTTGGTAGCGTGTTTTTGCTCCTGAGAGGCTCCTGCCTTTGACTGAGCCTCTCGGGAATGCTGAGAAGGGCTTTCCCACCCATCTAGAGCCTCCTACCTGCATTTTCTGGCTTCTGAAAACCTGAGAACCCAGAAGTAACTGGCAATGATGTAATTGCTAGTCACTTCCAGTGGTACGCAGCCGGAGAGTGGCGTTGGAGGTGATACTCAGCCAGGAAGGGGTTGAGAACCCTGGTTTATACATTACTCTGTACTGTAAATGCCACTTGATGTCTCCTTCATGGCATGCTTGCAACATGTAGCACATGTTCTTCTATGTTGTTATGCCAGCACCACCAACATGCATATGGAAACACTGAACATTGGAAGCTGTCACACTGAGTCAGACCATTGCTCCATCTAGTTCAGTATTGTCTTCTTTGATGGACTCTCCAGGATCTCAGGCAGAAGATACCTGCCACCTAACCCTTTAATTGGAGATGCCAGGACTGAGCCAGGGACGACCTTAATGCAAAGCATATGTTCCATTAACTAAGCTAGAGCTCTATTAAACAGTCATCTTTAAGTATGGTCATCTTTAAGAAGTCCAAGCTCATACAGTGAACAGGAATGTATTCTCGTTCAGAAGCATGATGAAGAAAAGGGGATACTTTATCCAGGGTGACCCAGCCAGAGCGTCCAACCTATTACCACAAGGGGGAAAAATGCGACTAAACTGTAGATCGTACTTAAGAATATTTATGCAAATTTATTTCCTTGTATCTGTATGGATCTTGTTAGATCTTGTGATTTTGCTGGAGCTAATCAGAAGCAGTGCTGGACAGAACAAGCAACATTTAAAAGAGTGAGCTACTGACCCAGGTTCTCATATAGATTAGATCGGAGAGAGGGAGAGAGAGGGACTGACTGACTGACTGACTTGACTGACTGTGTGGTCAATAACAATTGAAATGTACTTCTTATAAGAGCAGAAATTTAAGAATGTGTTCTCTAAAGCAGCGATGGCTAACCCATTAGGCAAAGTGATGCAGGTTACATCAGGTGCGGATTGCAGGGGGCTGAGAGGGCAGTGGATTCAGGGTGCCCTTCACCCCAAGTTTGCTGCCACTGCTGCCTCCTTCTTCCAGCCTGCAGTGGTTGCAGGGGACCTGCAGTGGATTTACAGGGACCAAGCAAACAAAGGAGATCCTTTGTTCCTGCAGTCCCTTTAAATCAAATGGGAAGTCACTTCTGCAATTGAAGGAACAGCATGATAATTGTGGTAAGTGGCTGCTTTTGTTTTTATTTTAAATTGTGCAGAGAAGGCAGACCTGAGGCAGCATCAGGCAGCATTCTGGGTTGCGCCACTGCTGCTCTAAAGAATAAAAAATGCTGAAGTGACAGTTACTTTCCCCCCTGCCTGAACCCTTTGAAGCACTGGCGTAGCTAAGGGGTCAGGGTGGGGGTATGCTCGGTCGCGGGTACCACACCTCCAGGGTGTGTCCTGGAGGCCTCCAAAAGGCACTTCCGGTTTTCACTGAAAACCGGAAGTGCCTTTTGGAGGCCTTCTGAGGTCCGGGGAAGTCATGCATGGCCTTCCTGAGCCTCAGGACACACCATCTGGCACCCAGGGGCACAAAAATTTGAAACACCCACCCCCATATCCCCCTATCAAAGAGGCTGGAGGCGTTAAAGCTGGAGGCCTATCAAAGAGGCTGGAGGCTGGAGGTGTTAAAATGTGTTGTGTCCCCGGGTGCCAGATGCCCTAGCTACGCTACTGCTTTGAGGTATATGGTATATGGCTAGAAATGGTAGTTACAGGTTTGTATTTTGCTTACTGCCTGCCTGGCTTCATTACTGCCTGCCTGGCTTCATTGTTCTAACCAGACATACATCTTTACAGGACACCTCAGTTCCCATGGATAATTCAATTCTGCATGAGCATGCAGTACTGGGATGTAAAGTTAATAATACAGGAACGCTGACATATTGTAAGCAATATGAGCACGTTGACCAGACAGAAATGAAGCATGTCATCTTCAAACAGTGCCCATGTCAGGTTGCTGGGGGCCCTAGGGCAGAGCCTCCCTGTGGGCTTCCCAGAGTACCTCCCATTGGCACAGTGGTAGGCTTACCATATTTTCCCGATGTTAAACCGGGACACCCCCCCCCAATAAATAAATAAATAATTAAAATTTTAAAATACCAAGGGGGCGCAAAGTGCCAACTTCGCCATGCGAAGTGTGCCCGAAAATTTTAATTATTTATTGTCAAATAAATAATAAATTAAATTGACTTACCTTAATCCCGTCGCCGTTGTTGCCCATCGCCGCCGTGCTGCTGCTCCTCCTTCCTCCATTGGCCGGCCTCCGTCGTCGTCGAGCCTCAGCTGGCTGGGCTGGGCCGCGCTTACCCGGCTCGCCCGCTCTCTCTCGCCTATGTTGATGACTGGTGCCGAGAGAGAGAGTGAGAGTGAGAGAGGACAATGGTGAATTGGAGAAACCCTCTTCCTCCCTTGGGCTGGCCTATACTGAAGCACCCAGTTAGAGGGAACTGGGATAGAGAGAGAATCTTTGGGCTCACAGGCAGTTCAGGTACAATGCCCCTCTTTCCCCCCAATTAGGGACCTAAACAATGGGGAGTTGTCACAAGTTATCAAGTATATGATCCACCACTAATGTGACACAGATGAAGGCCTGCTCGGCCCTGATGTACACTATCCCTTCCAATCAATCAGACCTGAGCCTTAATTAGTGAGACCAGTGTTTCAACACAGTAACCAAACATAGGTGCTACACATGGCTCCCCCCCCTTCCCCAAGTTTCAATTCTACAACACCAGGATTTCATTCTTTGCTTAGTAATGAAATAGTGGTTTGCCACAGATCTTCAGCAGTGTGGCTAGATTTGGAGGGAGGTATCCTGCTCGGTCCTTAGGAACTATGCCTTGCTTTTGGCTCCTGCAAGGAGGTCCCAGTTTATAGGCAACTACTGTATTTTGCAGAGCAGTGCCTTGACTGGCAAAAAGGAAGTCTGTACTGTAGTTAGGAAGTGAAACTGAAAACTTGGCTACCTTTCTAACAGCTAAGGGAATATTTCTAAAGTCTATCGGGAGATAAGGTGGGCATCCATCCCCTGCTCTTGCCATCCAGTCAATGTTCCCCGTCAAATGTGCCACAACAATCAGTGCGTGGCAACTTCATCTGGGGGGGGGTCCCCTGACACAACAGCCCTACCAGGTCCCCTCAATGGTGTGGTCTCCCATGTTTTAGAAAGTGTGTGCTCATGCAAGCTCCCCCATGTAATGCCCAGGATCCAGGCAGCAGACAGGTGTATGTCCTTCATGCTGCCACCCTCCGCTACAAAAGCATCTGTGAAAGAGAGCTCTTGCCTGTTCCCCATTTGCTTTCCCAGCTCCCAGGCACTATCGACAGTGCCTGACTAGGAAATCTAACAAGGCAATGGATGGTTGACTACTGTAACTACTGCTGCAGTTACAGGGTGGTGGTGCAAAGGAGGACTTGCATTTGTTGCTGTTCCTGCTTGTTCCCCATTGCCTTTTGATAAGCCTCCCCATTAGGCTCTGGGCGTGACTGGCATACCAGGAATGGTGGGGAACAGCAACAGCAGACACTTGTTGCCTCAGAATGTAGTTAGGCATGGATGTGGTGTTGGTCCCTTGCATGGGCAACCCCCTCCTATATCCCTGAGTATTGGGTCCTTGTGTATTGGGTCAATGGTCTGACGGTATAAGATAGTTTCATATGCAACTATGTAACTAGGGGGGAAATGGGCAAATTCGGAAAGGAGAAGTAGTTCCCACTCAATGTCACCAGTATGTACGGTAAAATGTGCCCACGAAATATAAAAATAATTTCAAAACCTCATTGTGAGACTATGAATAAGTTGAGCAAGAGACAGAGCTATATTTGACACACATTGATCTGGCTGAAAAACCTGAAGGTCATCTGAACTGATCACAGTTTTGATTCAAATGCGTCATTGAAGATAGTATTGGCTAGCAGAGCTTTCCAAGGTCGTGGTTCAACATAGCCCAATGTTTTTTAGTAAAGAGAAGCCTGGAGTTACTTTGGGTTTTATATTGGACTCAAATCAAAATTGCGCTTATCCAGCCTTATGTAAATACCAGTCACAAGAACTGTGATTATTAATGTATTCTTCCTTATTTCTGAAAGGAGCAGGAGCAGTTTTTAGTGGAACTGATTATACTTTGGGCATATTGATAACATATCATTGATTTTCCATGCTATTAGCAAAGCTTTGCTAATAATCACTCTTTTTTAATCAAGGGTATGTTGTAACAAAGGAAACTTACTTTCTCCATCCATAAAAAAAGGGGTAGTAGATATTGGCTGTGCGTCATGGTATTGGAAATCAAGAGAAAACAGATAAGTCAGATAAGCCAACAATTGTCCTCAATATAAAAGTAGGGGCACAACATCCATAATTGTGCACAGGATTTGTGGACTCTCTAGAAGATCACATTGGTGGAGAAACTGAGCACCATGAAGTGGCTAATCCTAGTGTTGGTTTGTCTCCATCTCTCAGAGGGGATGGAGAGGTGAGTATCCTTCTAACAATGACCATGAGTGAGATGGAAGCACCAGCAGTAGCTAGGGCATACATTTTCAGGCAATGTTTCCTGGCAAAAACATTTTCTTATCATTCAAAGGCAAAGCTAAATCTATCATTCAAAGGCTAAATCTAAATATGTAAGCTTTGTAAATGTATTTCTCCTTCTATGCACCCTTGCTTTGAGTAGCAAGTAGTGTAATGGGTTAATAGTTCCCAATATCAAAGAAGAGAAAAGTTTTTGAACAAAAAGTACATAGGAGAAAAAGGGAAGGGTCAGCAACAGTCCCAGGATCTTTTCATCATGTGCAGAATCATTCTGAAGAAAGGGAAGACCATCCGGGAGAACATGAAGGAGAAAGGAGTGCTAGAAGAATTCCTGAAGAAGCACCAGGTTGATCCTGCATTGAAATACCATGGGAATGAATACAATGTTGCTTATGAACCAATAACCAATTACTTGAATGTGAGTACAGTATTAAAATTGATAGAAATCTGCATCTTTCCCTTTTCGCCCCTTCCTGTCTTTCTCCTGGTTTATCCTTCAGAGTTTGCATGACCTTGTGACCGCAGCATTTTCTTTCTTTTGTTACTGTACCTCTCAGGCCTAATTCACACAACCCTCTTTGTAGGTTGTGTGATGATAGTGTTGTTAGTTTGGTCATCACTTCTTCAGCTTCTGCTGTTGGTGAGAGATGAAGAAAGTGTGCTTGCTCATTGTGTGCTGATGGTTGAGTAGAGAAAATGATGACCCAGTCCAACAACCTTCCACCAGACAGGCAGTTTCAAGAACAAATTCAACACACATCACAGTGCGCCGAGAAGTCTATGCGGTCATCATCTGTCTGTCATTTGAAAACACTACACTGATGTTAGTCCAGCATTTAAGACAGAGGTGGCCAGCCTTCCACCATTAGGGCCTCTGCATTCTTAAGAGTTGTGTAGAAGACAGAACCTTGGCAGCTGCAATTGCTGAAATGCCTTCACCTATGCAACCTTTAAAGGACCAGGAGCATTCATGTTGAAAGGTTGGCCACCCCTGATTTAAGGAATGCTTTAAAAGTGCATTTTAAATATTTCAGTTCATTCTGCTTTGAGAAATAAGTAGAGTTAGGGCATATTTAGGCACAGTTAGGGCACGGTGCTGTTTTTACTTATTGACTTGTGCTTTCTGTTCTGAGAGATGCTGCGGATTCCTTCCAGTCCTAAGCCAGGATTCTGAAGAGACTTGCAACCAAAGCTTTGCTTGATGAGTTCAGCACAGATACCAAAGAAGCAAGCTTTGTTAGTTATTTAAGTGGGCTGTCTCTTCAGCAATGGGAATTGATGGGGTGAAAAAAACAAGCTAAGCTGTGACTATGTTAATGTATCCCTTCTTTGGATCTCAGCATGTATCCTTGTTGACATAGATAAGCAGGAAAGCATATGTATTTAAAAGAGTCGAGAAGTCTTCCATCTTACAAAATCTTTTCATTCCTCAGACTTTCTACTTTGGAGAGATCAGTATTGGAACTCCACCACAGAACTTCCTGGTTGTCATGGACACTGGTTCTTCCAATCTATGGGTCCCTTCTATTTATTGTAATACCGCTGCCTGTGGTGAGTATTATTTATACCAGCTGGGTTTTTTTTATACTAAAGGAGTTCTTTTTTGTGAGTTCATGAATTGATTTTGTTTTGAATAAATGCTAAATGTATCTGCCAAAATTAGAAGGCCCCCCCCCCCAGAACACTCAGCACTTTATCATGTCATAAAATACTGGAACTCATTCGAGATGACCAGATACTATGGTGGCACAGTAAAGACCAGGTCTCAGCTAAGAAGTGGGTGGGGAGGCCACGTAGCGGGGAGGCCACGGGAGGGGGAGGATCTGCTGCGGACGGCCTGCGCCAGATCCTATTTCCCTTCCCTGCAACCTCCCCACCCCTTTCCTTTCCTCTGAGTTACGCTAGCTAAATTGCTAGTGTAGCTCCGAGGAGACCCGTTGCTGGTCGTGAGCCTTACGCAGCAGGGGTAAGGGAGGGGGATAGAACGTCCCCTTGCCCTGTTGAAGCCTCCCGGTCCACCCCGCCCCCCACACAGGATGCAGTGGCTGCAATTTCGGCACCGCTGCATCAGGTTTCAGTATAACAAAGTCAGACCTGTTATAAACTGAGCATTGTGAGGAAATGAATACTACGCACTAATGAGCATCTTTCATTTGCCCATGGGGACTCATTTGTGGTGTTTTGTTGCTTTTTTTTTACCCTAGGTAACCACAATAGGTTCAACCCTAGTGAATCCTCTACCTACACCAACAATGGACAAACCTATACCCTGTACTATGGAAGTGGTGACTTGACTGTGATGCTAGGCTATGACACTGTACAGGTAAATGAACATTGTACTGTGCAGTTACCCATCTCCAACTGTGTGCGATATCCTGGAAATCTTCAAACTGCGATCAAGTGAAGAATATCAGGAATATCTTCAGAATAAGATAACTTGTAGAATAAGAAGCATCAAAGAGTCCTGTGACATTTATTTAGTTATTATTTATACATTTATTGAAGTATTCACTTGCGCGGCTTCAGTACACAGTAGGGCCAGCAGCCCTGGTGGTTTCACACTGTTGGCTCACTGTGGGTGGAAAGGCAATATGTGCGGTGATTTCGAACACACTCCCTACATGTACCTGATAGTTGGGAGGTTGGGCCCTTGCTCTGGAGAAATTAAAGTCTCAGAGGGATGATTTAGATGATACTGCTAAGCCAACCTCCTCACATGTCATTAGGGATGTGTATGACCATATCCTGGATCCCCCTCCTGGTGCTCCCCCCTGATTCCATTATAATTCCTCCTGATTCATGGGGAATGGAATTCATCCTAATATCCCCCCTCACACATGATCTAAATGCTATTTAGATCACATGTGAGACGTAAGTTTGGATGAACTCCCTGCCCACACATGGTAGAAAGTACATTGAAAGGGGGCCAGGATGTGTACCAGGATGTGGTATCTTCCAAACCAGGAAACATTTTGTGCAGCACAACCCTGTAGACCTGAGTCTACCAACAGGCCGAATTTGCTACTTGCACTTGTATATGTGACACACTGTATTGTGTCACAGCCGGAAGGCGGTAGCGTGTGCTCTACGCACTGTTGGTGCCAATTTTGAAGTCCATAGGACTGACTTCTAGATCTGAGCTACACCCACCTTCAGCCCTCATCAAATCTAGTAGGGAGAAATTCATAAGGTATACCAAAAGAGGAGACAAGTCTTTGGCCCTTTACTTTCAGCTCACTCAGCTGGGCGACATTGTCCGTTTGTTCTGTGTTATTCATATACCGATGACAATTCCTTGTCCTTACTGGTGATCTTGATTTAACTTCATTTTAGTTACTGTGCCTCAAATGACAGGTGAGATCAATTTTTCCTTGTCTTCCAGGTCCAGAATATTGTCATTCAGAACCAGGAGTTTGGCCTAAGTGAGGATGAGCCCTCCAGTCCCTTCTACTATGCCAATTTTGATGGGATTTTGGGTATGGCCTATCCTTCCTTAGCTGTGGGAGGGTCGTACACTGCCATGCAACAGATGCTGAGACAAGGACAGCTTTCTGAACCCATCTTTAGTTTCTATTTCTCCCGGTAAGCTGCAACAGTCTGTATTTTTGTCTGGGAAATGTACAAGATTATGCTTTACAACCAGAGCTATTAATTTGAAAAAACTAAACTACTATTCACTGGCTTCATTCTTAAAATATAGTTGAGAATGATGACTTTCCAGCCAGGTGTTAAACTAAGAGAGATAGAAATACACACTTTCTCAATCATCTGGATTGTGAAGGTTAAAAACATATTAAGAGATAATGAACTCACAACCCAATCCAGCACAACTCCCCTGGTGTCAATGCAGCCACAGCAACATGGTGCGCACTGCATCCGCGGGGAAGTCTGTCTGTCTGTCTGTCTATATCCCACCTTTCTCCCAATAAAGGCAATCAAGTTTTGAGCCGTGAAGGCCCTCTCAAGGTAAGAGAACATTTGTTCACTTGCCTTGGGGTAAGCCTTCACTGCCCTGCTGGTAGTTCTATTCATTTTGCTGGCGCAAGTCTGAGTGGACCCAGGAAGGTGGATCGAGGTCAAGAAGGGGGATAGGATATCGGTGGAGCTGCTGCCGCCGATACCACCCCCTTCCTGGCTTCTACACACACCCCTCCCAGCCCTAGTCTCTGTCCCTTTCCTCCCCTCCCTGCTCCTCCCACGCCACCCCAACCCTCCACGCTGACTTACCAGCACTAGGGCTTCTCCGGAGGCCGCTGGTACACGACTGCTCGCTGGTGGCCTGGCTGTGCACAATGGTGGGTCACATTTTGCAACTGCCATAAAACATGTTATAGCTCAGTAGGACTGGACCCTCACAGCTGGTGCTCAAGATCACAATGCAAATCAAGCTCACTTTTGGCCTTAACACATTTTATCTACCCCTTTGCTCTCAAAATTGGAGTGGTGAAAAGATGTATTTTCTCCAGTCTTTGAGTACTACAGTATATATGTTTATTGGTAGAGTGCAAATCTGATCCTTGTGAGTCTTGGGTCAGAATATGGTGGTGGTTCTGGAATCTCAGGTAATGTTTGTCCAGTTTATTTTCTTCTATTTTATCTACCCCATTTTCTCATCAACTTTATCTGTATTCTTAGGCTTCTAGACCTTTTTTTAGGCTTATAGACATCCACCAGATTAATAGCTGAACCACGACTGTTTTTGTCTATTCTTTCTTCCAGCCAACCAACTGTTCAGTATGGAGGAGAACTGATCTTGGGTGGTGTGGACACTCAGCTGTTCTCTGGGGAAATTTCCTGGGCACCTGTCACCCGTGAGGTTTACTGGCAGATTGGTATTGAGGAGTGAGTGATATTCATAACCTGCATTTTATCTACACCTGCCTGCTTTTATGCTTTGGTCTTCTGTTACCATGTTTATTTCCAGATGGTGAAAATCCCTTGTGTTTCTTTTTTCTATTTTGGACACTTCTAACCCCTCAGAGGCTTCTGTGATGCCTCTGCAACATAAAAGGCTTGAAGAGTCATCCTGGTGCAGTAGCCATTATTCTGGGATGCTACCCTTTCCCTTGACCAGTAAGCAAAGAAACCTGAGTTTGAGCCAGCTTATTAGACCATGAAGCCCACCTGATATCCAAGAGCAGGAGATTCAGAAACCCCAAATGACTGGTCTCCCCAGGTACATCAGGGGACACACATCCCTTTTTGTGGTTTGCCTAGTTCTGTTGTTGGAAGCAGTTGCTGCTTCAGAAATGTCTCGCCTGCTCACTGTTGGCACAGTGAGCTTATGCTGCATGTTTTGGGGAGACCTCTGTAAGACCACTGCCAGTCTTGTGGCTATAAAGAAAGGAAAAGCTTTATTGAAGGAATTACATAATGGATAGGAGAGTGAGAGAGACAGCAAGGTTGCCTGTCGAGCGCAGAGAGAGAGAGAGAGAGAGAGAGAGAGAGAGAGAGAGAGAGAGAGAGAGAGAGAGAGAGAGAGAGAGAGAGAGAGGTGGGGGGGGGAGGAAGTCAGTCAGTCAGTCAGACTGAGAATAACAATCTGTATACTAAAGGAGACACACTAGAAAAGAATAAACAAGATAGGGGTTATAAAAATAATTTTTCCTTACAGTTTAAGGGTCTTCTTTGTAGCTATAATTATCGGTAATCATCTTGATAATTGAATATTAGCCTCTGTGTCCTGTCCTCCCCACCCCCCAAATTTCCTCTCTTTGTTGCTTAGTTTGCCCTCATAATATTCTTTGCTCTTGTCTCTACAGGTTTGCCATTGGCAGCCAAGCTACTGGTTGGTGCAGTGAAGGCTGCCAAGCTATCGTGGACACTGGCACTTGTCAACTAACTGTCCCACAGCAGTACATTGCAAGTTTTCTGCAGGCTGTGGGAGCTGAGCAGTACAATGGTGAGGTAAGTGGAGGAAGGACGCTTGGAGAGCTGCTAAGGACATCTCAAAGAACTTCCACGGTTATCATCTCAGGCTAATGTACATCGCCTGCAAACTGGACACAGTGAAGTTATATCCAGGGTAAGGCAGGCACACTAGAATGCAGGAGACATGTGCACTCCTAACTCCAGGAAACACGTCCAGACTGGTAACTGTTTGCTATTGGAAACTGAATGCTCAACTAAATGGACCTTAATGTGATCCAGTTCTTAAGTGCTGCTATCTGTGTGCAAGGCAGCTGGTGAGACTGACATGCATGGAATGGAAAAGTATTTTAGCAGTAAGGCTTCTGTTCTCTGGGCTGCACTGAAATGGATGAAAATATGTTGTTTGTCAGTTTGTTTTCTGGTGGGGACAAGACCTGAACAATCTTTGTTCTTGCCCATTGAAAGAGACAGAGTGAATCTTTCTTTTATATTTGTTATTTTGCAGTATGTGGTGAACTGCAACAACGTCCAGAACATGCCCACCATCACCTTTGTCATTAATGGATCTGAGTTTCCACTGCCTCCTTCTGCCTATGTCTCCAATGTACGTAATGCCCCAATGCGTATTTTAAGCCATGAGGTTTCAGTGTCCAAACCTAGATTATGTTAACTATATTATAGCAATTCTGTGTAGCTCCCTCTGTTCCTGATAATGGAGTTTCTGTTAAAGAGATGGATAGTATATACAGTATATGGCTTTTATACTCATGTGGTATTTCTTTGCCCATGAAAATTGTGTTGTCATATTACCTTGCCATGTTGTCTTGATCTTTTCTTGTGTCATCGTTTGGAGCCATAGATCTATCATTGTTGGCATCCAAATTATTTTCCCAGATTTACAGATGCAAACATCTTCTCAAAGTTTCATGGAGATTTTCATGACCGGATATAATTACCACAGTTTTGGGAAGTATGGGTTCTGCAGCCATGTAGATACAAATGAAGAAATACAAATCTTTAAACTGTAGTTGTGTGATGGATTTCTTTAATGCCAGTTGCCACTGACACACAGATGTAAACTGTCACAACCACAGACAAGATCTTCGTTTCTCAGCCGACGTTTCGCTCCTCACACGGAGCTTCTTCAAGGCAGACGCAGTGTAACCACTGCTGGATGAAAAAGACCTCAGAAGAACGTTGAGAACGTTGTTGGTTTAAAGATTTTTATTTCTTCATTTGAGTGTACATGGCTGCAGAACCCATACTTCCCAAAACTGTGGTAATCTTCTCAAAGATTAGTCTGCTCTGGCTTTTATCTTTAGAAATGAGAATATGATACTACCTACAAAAGCAAGAATGATAGAATAAAGAAGAATCCCACCTTGTTTTCACTTCTGCCAGTATGCAGATGGTACTCTCAGTGCTAGCTTCAATATTTCAGGAGCTGATCTCAGATTCCCTCAGAAATGCTTTCTGTTGTTTTTTTCAGGTAGCAGAGGTGCAACTCAAACTCTTTTTTCTTTCTTTCACAGAACAATGGCTATTGTTCAGTTGCAATTGAGCCTACATACTTACCTTCCCAAAATGGACAGCCTCTATGGATCCTGGGTGATGTCTTCCTTAAGGAGTATTATTCGGTCTTTGACATGGCCAACAACAGGGTGGGATTTGCACCATCAGCCTAGAGAGGGCAAGGCCTGCTTCCTTCCCAGTCTAATACTGCTGAACTCTTTGATAGACTCATCCGAAGGTTGTAAAGCAGTTGGCAGGATTCTAAATTTCCTGTAAACTATCTGCCCCGGTTTGCACACAATGTGTTCCCCTGAAATCCATTGCCACCGGGAAATAAACTCTGACATGCGAAACTGATGCTTGTCTTGATTCTTTAAAAGATTTTTTTTATTTATAAAGGTGTTAATACATAGTTGGAATTATCAAAATGACAAAGTTAGGGAACGGGAAGGGAGAACCAAAGGACAAAGGGGAATGTGTAAAAGGGAGGGAAGGAGCATAAAGGGTCATGGATGTTGTTCAGACATAAATGTAGATGCAGTGAACAGCAAGGTAAATCTTTCAGATGACATAACAAACAGTCAAATAATATGTTTTGGAAATGTAATTTAAGGCTCGCTTTCTAAGTAATCCAAAAGTAGTAATTTTGCAGTGTAAAAAGAGTCTGATTTGCTTGTTTTTTTAACTTGACATAATTGGTATATAATCTCCTCCATGATGGTTCCCAATCTTGTTGGTTAAAAGACCTGAGGTTGGTTTTTTGAGAGTGAGTTGGACTTACAACTCTTGTAACTTCTCAAATCATGATATCTGACAAATACACACAAGAGTCTGTGACAGAATTAAGGTCAAGAATGCCATTTTGAACAGCATTCTGTCTATGGATACTGATAACCTAACAGGACCAATTTTCCCCTTGAAGCCCACTGGTCCCAAATGAACATTAACTTTCAGCCCATCAGTTTCTCATGGACAAATGAAAGGACACACGTGAATGATAGACTACTAGCGGGACCTTTGGTCACATCTATCAAGACAAGTTTTATGTTCATATCTGTATATTATTAAAGAAGAAACCTATTTTATCACCATTGACTTTCAAGGAAATCTCTAAGATTTCATTTTTGCTCTAACAATGTACAAAATAACTATATACAGTATTCCTCTGGCCAAACTTAACATTGCATGGGAATTGTGTGATTGGAAGTACTCACGATTTCTTTATCAAAAAGCATTCGGGGTGATTTGGATTTTGGCCATGGGCTAGGGGTGGGGGCATCAAAACATCTGCTTCCATGCTGATTTTCTGGCTTAAATTACACTCCCAAGCCTGCTACCAGCACAACCATTGTGCCTATACGTTTTCCCCTCTGCAATTAATAGCAGGGTTTGTGTGTGTGTGCGTGCGTCCGTGTACTTTGGATCATATTGTTATATTACAGTTAAATTAAGGCCAAACTAGATAAGACGTTGGAAATTCATGGTCAGCTCTCCTATCCCTTTACATTGTTTACACTCAGCACAAGCCTATGCATCTCTGCTCAGAAGTAAGCCCCACTGATGTCAATGAAACTTATTCCCAGGGAAATGTGTATAGGATTGCAGCCTTAAAATAATTCATATGGCCTCCAAATTGAATCAGGACCCTTTCTCCCCATGCTTTTTTTGCTATCTCAATTGCCCCGCCCCCGTTAACAGCCCTATTAGGGTAAATTTCTATGCTGAAAAAGCATCACAGGAGATTCCATGTTCTGCAGAGAGACCAAGCCTCTCAGCAGAACATAACTTACAGGGTAGATCAGACACAGTTTGTTATCATTAACTGAGTATAGAACCTGAAACGGAAAACCTAGCTACCCTTGTTACAACTAACGGAACATTTCTAAATGTTACAGAAAACAAGATAGAAATCCAAACAAGATGCCAGAAAAACATCTTGTTTTTGGCAAACTGTCAAAATTAAAAAGGGATTATAATGTTTTTATTTTTTTTGTGGGGAATATTACTGGAGTTAATGTTATATAAAAAGAAGAAAATGTTTTATTATTAAAAAACAAATAAGATATGACTTGATTTTAAGAAACTTATATTAAGAGTGATGGAAAATTTTTGATGATGAACTAACAAATTTGAAGACAAAAAATTGGGTGACTCAATAAATTTAAAATATTTGAAGTGGAAGTTAAGACTTTTAGATGATAAAGGAAAAGTTAGTTAACCCTTTTGTGAATAAAAGAAAAATAATGTTTTATTATTTGAAAAGACTTAAATAAGATGTGATTTGTTTTTAAGAATCTTATATAAAAAGGGGATATAGATTTTTTTTAAAAAACAGAAAAATTTGGAAGGTTTTTATTTTAATACATTTGGAGAAAAATGGGGTGGCTTTATATATTAAAATATTTGAAGTGGGAATTAAGATTTTTAGATGATAAAGGAAAAGTTAGTTAATCTTTTTGTGAATATTTGGATACCACATAGATTCTTTAAGAGAGAGAAGAGAGAAGGAGTGATGAAGTGTGAATTTAATGAATAGTATATTAGAGATATAGGCTTTGTTAGATATTATAAGTAGAAAATATATAATAGTATACAAGTAGGATTTACTGCTTCGCGCTTGCTGTAATCTTTCGTTGTATGTTGTATTGTTTTGTTTTATTGTTTTGTTTTGTTTGGTAGTTTATTAATAAAAATTAAATATATGATTAAAAAAAAAAAGAAATCCATGAACCTCTGGCCCAAATTTTAGGGTATCCAATCAATGTTCGGAATTAAATGTTCCACAACTATGGCCAAGACCAGCACATTATTCTAAACCTAACTCTGTATATAAAAGGCCAGAGTGTGTTGGTATGAGATTAAATAATGTCATGCATATGAAGCATGTGTACACTAAGAAATTAGATTGTGTTAACATGATAGTGTCTGAATAGCACTAACATGATAGTGTCTGAATAGGGTCTGAATAGCACTGGTAGCACTATCCAATCTTCCCTCAGTTTCATACAAAAATGAGTAACACATGAGCAGCTGAGATTCTTTTGAATTATGCCAGTTGTGAAATCTCAACAAAATGTTTACTAGATATGAGCAACTAATTCAGCCTTATACAAGGATCAAAGCCAAACTGAACTTGCTCCTTGCTAAAGAGCAATAGAGGCGGGCAACCCAATCTACCATAACCCCCACGTGGTGATGCAGCAGCCCCAGTGTGGAGCCTGGAGCATCCTGCGAGGGAGTTTCAAATGTTCCCTTGCCCCAGGATAAGCTCCTGCTGGCCTGATGGGTCTACCCGGAGCGAAACCAGCGATATCATTGGCGCAAATCTGCATGAACCTGTCAAGGTGGATCGAGCCCAGGAAGGGGATTTGAATTCACAGTGAATGCCATGCCACTGAACCCACCCCCTTCCAAGTCCCAATCCTCCCTGCCCCATTGCCACCCCGTTCTGCCCACCCCAGCCCCATTATGCACTCCCCTCACCTCCCTCCCACCCCGTATGCGATCTTACTTGGCCCGGTGGGCATCTAGTGTCCGCAGGTGCGTGGACACCTCTTGTGGTGGCGACCAGCCTGTGCGGTCCAGTGTGTCACGTTTTGCAAGAGCCAGAAAGCTCCTAGCACAGCTGGAACACTCGTTCTGGTGGCGCTAAGCGCCAATAGGATTGGGACCATACAATTTTCCAAGGTTGCTTCCACGTTAGCTGTTTTCTCTGGAATAGCCATCCTTTCTTAATTCATTTCTTAAATGGAGAATTCAGATGACATTGTTGTCAAATTGTTGCATTTCAGTGTTTTCTGTGTTGTTTCTTGGCTTCCCCTCCCCCCAGACTTGATTTGTGGTGTTTTTTTTTCATAATAAGATGCAAATTGCAGTATAATAAGATGCAATAGTCCAGTGTGGACTGGCAAAGTACTGAAGTTTTTCAAGGCTTCTGTGCAAACATGAAACATTTACTTAACACAGGGAATGAACTTTGCTAAAGAGAACTTATGTGTGAGCAGCATGGAGAGGGACGTTGCTGCAGGATTTAGGGTTATGTATAACAGTGCTGCATGAACTGCTATTTTAATTCAACTGCTGATTATGGAAAGTGCTGCATGAACTGTGCTATTTTACAGTGCTGCATGAACTGCTATTTTAATCAATAGCTAATTATGGAAAAGCAATGCTTTATTACAAGACACAAGTTTTATGGGTGAAGTAGTCATGTAATTAAAATATAAAATACAAAGAACTCCAGGCACACACGTATAAAATCTTCAAAAAGAGCCACTCATAACAAGCAGCCGTTAAGAAAATTAAAACAATTAACAAAATTAAAACAAACAATTTTCTTAACGGCTGCTTATTATGAGTGGCTCTTTTTGAAGATTTTATACGTGTGTGCCTGGAGTTCTTTGTATTTTATATTTTAATTACATGGTTACTTCACCCATAAAACTTGTGTCTTGTAATCTAGTAGCTGGCCATGAAAGCTTTCATTCCAAGATAAGCAATGCTTTATTAGCACTAAAGGACTTTAATGGGGAAGCAACCACAGTCAGCGGCGTCACTAGGGCGCGCGCCGCCCTGTGCAAGGGCGCGCGCGCCACCCTAATGACCCCCATGCCGCCCAACAGCCGGCCGGTGAGGATGTCTCCGGAGCTGGCAGCAGCGGAGCCTCCGCTGCTGCCGGCTCCGGAGACATCCTCTCCATCCGGCTGTCTTGAGCAGGAGGAGGCCTCGGAGCGTCCACCCTCGGCGGAGCTCCAAGGCCTTCTGAGGGAGGCCCGATGTGTGACGTCATATTTATAAGGTTTCGCGCATGCGCAGTACGTTTCTGAGGGCAAATTTGCCCTCAAACGTTTTGCGCATGCGCTAAACCTTCTAAATATGACTTTGTGCATCGGACTTCCCTCAGAAGGCCTTGGAGCTCCGCCGAGGGCGGACGCTCCGAGGCCTCCTCTGAGGCGTCGCTGGAGCGTGGCGGGAAGGGCGGACCGCCTGCGTGTGACGCGCGGGTGACCGCGCGTGACCGCGCGTCACCCATTGCGCGCATCGCACCCAGGCGGTCTGCCCTTCCCGCCGCGCTCCAGCGACGCCTCTGACCACAGTTGACTTGGCATTGGTGCATTCTAACTTCCTTTAGGATGGTGGTGGAATGTATTGAAAAGGTTTGAATTCAATCACTTGATCCAAAAAGAATGACATACTATAAGTACTTTGAAATAGGGCTACAATTGAATAGAACGATGGCACAGCTGTTGCTTGCTTTTTGTTGTTGAAGCCACTAGCGTCGACGGGGGGAAGCGGGGGGGTGGGCCGCCGGGGGGCGTCGCGCGTATGGGGGTGATGCGCGATGCCCCTCACTTACATTTTTGCGGTGGAGGTGGGCCCTCCCTCCCTCCCCTGGGTCCGTTTGGCTCTAAAATGAGCCAAAAACGGAGCGGGGAGGGCGCTCCGCTCCTGCGCGTGACGTCACGCGCGGGGGGGCGGAGCCTCCCCCTTAAGTGTGACGCGCGTCCCCGCTCAGGGGTGTCGCGCGTCGTCGCGACGCCCCTGGTTGAAGCTATGAAAGATTACATCAGAAATTATGTAATTACATAACACTGTTTCTGATGAAAATTGCAAAGCCACACAGATCATCTTGCTATAGATCACTTGGTACAATGACTCTTCCATGTGTACTTAAAATTAAATATCCTAAGCGGTGGTTGACCCTTGTTTTAAATGTTACTTTGAGGGATATATGATATATACTGAACTCCACATGCAAAAAACCAAGAATATTATGGTAAGATGACATTTTTTTGTTATTAGGATAACTTGTGAATAAGGGACCAAGGTTCAAAAGAGAATAAGACTGCAATCTTATACACACTTTCTGGAGAACATAAGAACATAAGAAGAGCCTTGCTGGATCAGGCCAAAGGCCCATCTAGTCCAGCTTCCTATATCTCACAGTGGCCCCACCAGATGCCTCAGGGAGTACACAGCCAACATGTTTCCTGTTGTCACTCCCTTGCACCTGGCACAGAGAAAACGTACTTCTAAAGCCAGGAGGTTGCTTATGGCTTGTAACCTGCGACGTCTTTTCCTCCGTGAATCTATCCAAACCCCTTTTAAAGGCACCTAGGCCAGGTGCCATCACCACATCCTATGGCAAGGAGTTCCACAGATGAATTACACGCTGGGTAAAGAAATATTTTCTTTTGTCCGTTCTTTGTGTTCAATGGAAGAGTAAGTCCCATTGTACACAAAGGATAGACATGCATAGGAATGTGCTGTAAGTGCAGTAAATAATAACACAATCCTGAAAATTATGTATTGAGAGATTCCAAATTGTAGTGTCCACCAGAAAGGAAACTGTGGAGTATGTCATATTCATTTTACAATAACACATGCACAAGCAGTCTTGATTCAGACAATTAGCATAACTTTCTAAAGCCATGGTCCAACGTGGCACAATATTTTATTGTAGGGAAATGTGTCCTTGTTTTCATATTGGAATCAGTCAATCAAAATAGAGCCGCTCCAGTGTTATATAAGTACTCGTCACAGCAAATGTGTTTAACTTGCCCTTTACTATTTCTGAAAAGCATAGGGACAGTTTTCAAGGAAACTGATTATGCTTTGGCTTATTAATGGCTTATCACTTATTTTTTCCCCTATTATTCAAAAAGTCATGCAAATAATCATTCAATTATTTTTTTAAATCAAGGGTAAAAATGGCATTTAAGAGCCCTCTAACAAAGGAAATTGACTTACTATCATCTGTAAGAAAACAGAAAGTGCAGATAGTGTATGTGCATAATGATATGGAAAATCAAGAAAAAGCAGATAAGGCAGCAGAGGACAGTTGTCCTGAGTATAAAAGCAGGGACGCAACATCCATAACTGTGCACAGAATTTGTGGCATCTCTAGAAGATTACATTGGTGGAGAAACTGAGCACCATGAAGTGGCTAATCCTGGTGTTGGTTTGTCTCCATCTCTCAGTGGGGATGGAGAGGTGAGTATCCTTCTAATGATGGTCATCATGAGTGAGATGGAAGTATTTGTGGTAGCCACGTTAAAGAATGCATTTTTAGACAAAGTTTCATGACAAAACCATGTTCTTATGATTCTATAATCATTCCATTGCGAAGTTAAATTGAAGCTTTTCAAGCTTTGTAAATCTAGTCCTCACGTGCTTCAATGCTTTGAGTAGCAAATACAGAGCCTTCAATTTACTGTAACGTATCTTGATTTAACAGACTTCGGAAATAATGAAGGTTGTCTGCTTCTTTAAAAAACTATTCATATATGTTTTGCGCACGTGCTGACATGTGATGTGTGTATTGGCATAAATGCATTCAGATTTAACAGACTTTCAGCATTAATGGAACCCCCTTCCCTCTATTAGTCCATTAAATTGAGGGTTCAGTGTAGTGTGATAGGACACCCACCCACCCCCATCAAACTAGAACTGCTTCCTGTGTTAGCAGTTCCCAATATCAAAGAGGAAAGTTGATGAACAAAAAAACCCTGAAAAGACACTGTAGAGCTAACAATACTCCTGGTGATCTATTCATCATGTGCAGAATCATTCTGAAGAAAGGGAAGTCCATCAGAGAGAACATGAAGGAGAAAGGAGTGTTGGAGGAATTTCTGAAGAAGCACAATGTTGATCCTGCATTGAAATACTATGGGAATGAATACAATGTTGCTTATGAACCAATAACCAATTACTTGAATGTGAGTACAGTATTGACATGATAGAAACCTGAAAGGTTCTCTCTACTTCTCCCTTTCCTGTCTGTCTCCTTGTCTACCTTTCTACCTACCATACCTTGCATGATTTTGTGCAACATTTTCTTCTTTTCTGTTGTGATTACATTATCATGTTAGAATTGCTCCTCTCAGGGCTAATTTGCATAACCTCTCTGTACATGTAAGCTGTGGGTTGAAAGGTGACATTCATTATCCCCTCAGCTTCTCCTGCTGGGTCAGTGATGAAATTAGTTAACCTGTCCACTGGGTGCTGATGAAGGAGCTGAGCCAGTGGTGATCTAATCCAACAATGCTGCAACCCTTTCACCAAACTAGCAGCTTCAAGAATGAACTCAACATCCATCCTGAAAGCTCAGAGCCCTGCTGGATCAGGCCAAGTGTTCATTTAGTATCCTGTTTTCAGTTGTGACCAGCCAGATTCTTCTGGGGTCCACAGCAGGGCTTAAAGACAATACAATCTTCCTGTGTTGTCCTCTCCCCCCCCCCCCATCAAACTAGAACTCAGAGCAATATTGCTGCTGTGCTGGATATGGAGGTTAAAGTTCGACAAGTCACTTTTCAGTTTTAAAAATGGCTTTTAACTTTAGCCGTAGGAATTGCTAAGGTGAAAACAGCCAACAAAGCTGTTGGAGGCTAGCGTGGATCCTTGTAGTTACAGAAGAGGGTTCGGTTAAGACAGTTACAGCCCAATCCTATGGGGGCCTTAAGGTGGCAAATCTCACAATCTCATAATCCCGTGAAGCCTGGGATGTTGGCGTGAAAGCTGCACCACCACACACTTTGGGACCATGGGCACAAATAGCCAGAGGCCCCGTGCACACAACAGCAGCTCCAAAGTGCCCTGCTAGGGCAGGTAGGTCGGCAGTGGGGGCAGTTCAGGGGCAGTTGGGGTGGAGAATGGGCTGGGCAGGGGGCAGGATGGGGGATCTCAGCAAAAGCAGCACCCACCGAGATTCTATCCCCCTTTCCCTGCCCTGAAATGTCCCCTGAGTCTCCTTGGATTTATGCCAGCAAAATAGCTGGCATAGGGCGTCTGAGGAGACCCACTGGAGGTCAGGCAGCCTATGGGGAGGTAAGAAAAACTTTTACTTACCTCTCCAGGGTCATCTGGTTACCCCACCCCACCCCCCATAGCATGCAGCACACGGTCCAGCAGCGGTACTGACTGGCAAGGGATAGGATTGGGCTATTTAGTACTGTTCTTTGTTTGCTCTGTCACTGACCTGCTATAGGATCTCAGAAAGTAGCATAGGTTGCCTCCTTCATATGCTGTGGTGAAAATTAATTCTTCACAATCTAAAAAGTTCTTTTGAGACCTTCTTTTGAGAAGGAAAATACAAGAAAAGTTGAAATGGTATTAAAAGAATTTAAAGCTGCCATGAAATTTTTCGTTTTACCAAAGTTTTTCATTGCAGTCTTTCTACTTTGGTGAGATCAGTATTGGGACTCCACCACAGAAATTCCTAGTTCTTCTGGACACTGGCTCATCCAATCTGTGGGTTCCATCTACCTACTGTAATACTGCAGCTTGTGGTAAGTATTAAACCCAGTTGCCAAGAATTGTTCATAGGCACATTAGTTGATTTTGTTCAGAGACAAGCTAAATGTATCTGTCAAAACAGACAAGGTTGGGGTTATGGTTATGAAGGCTGATTAGGAAGATTACTGACTTATAGCCCAGGAGGCCAGAAGATGTCCGTGAAAGGGGAGGTAATGACTAAGAGAGATCTTTGGAAAAATATTCTGAGTGGGAAAGTCACCAGAGCTTGTAAGCTGACATATCCTAAAACTTCCTCCTTCTGGTTGTTGAGAGGGGTTACCCGTAACCGGAAGTTTGGAAGTTTGGAGAGCCAGGATGGTGTAGTGGTTCTGGTGATGGACTTAGACCTAAAAGATCCAGGTTCAAATCCCCGCTCAGCCATGAAACTTCCTGGGTGACCTTGGGCCAGTCACGATCTCTCAGCCTAACCTACCTCACAGGGTTGTTGTGAGGACAAAAGGAGGGAAGGAACCATGTACACCACCCTGAGCTCCTTGGAGGAAGGGTGGTATAAAAATGTGAAAAATAAAATAAAATAAATAAATAAGTGAAGAGAAACTGCAGTTTGGATAAGAAGACAGACCGAGTTTAAAGAAGTATGTTGGGATTCAAGGCCCTCTGGTGATCTGATGTGATCTGTTACAGAATTGTAGGTGTGAGTCAGGGGCAAGAAATCAAAACTTCACATACACGCTAATGGGTTCTGAGCTGTCTGTGACGGATCAGGAGAGAGATCTTGGGGTACTGGTGGACAGGTCGATGAAAGTGTCGACCCAGTGTGCGGCGGCTGTGAAGAAGGCCAATTCCATCCTTGGGATCATTAAAAAAGGGATTGAGAATAAAACAGCCAATATTATTATGCTGTTGTACAAATCGATGGTAAGGCCACATCTGGAGTATTGTGTCCGGTTCTGGTCTCCGTATCTCAAAAAGGATATGTGGAACTGGAAAAGGTGCAAAAGAGAGTGACCAAAATGATTAGTGGGCTGGGGCATCTACCTTATGAGGAAAGGCTACAGCGTTTGGGGCTCTTCAGTCTAGAAAAAAGGCGGTTGAGGGGGGACATGATTGAGACGTTATGCATGGGATGGAGAGAGTGGATAGAGAGAAGTTCTTTTCTCTCTCACACAACACTAGAATTATGCATGGGATGGAGAGAGTGGATAGAGAGAAGTTCTTTTCTCTCTCACACAACACTAGAACTAGGGGACATCCACTCAAATTGAGTGGAGGGAGGATTAAAACAGACAAAAGAAAATATTTCTTTACCCAGCGTGTAATTGGTTTGTGGAACTCCTTGCCACAGGAGGTGGTGATGGCACCTGGCCTGGATGCCTTTAAAAGAGGATTGGACAGATTTATGGAGGAAAATTCCATCACAGCTTACAAGCCATGATGGGGATAAGCAACCTCCTGGTTGTAGGAGTAGGTTTTCTTTGTGCCAGGTGCAAGGGAGTGGTGACAGGGTACAAGTATCTTGTTGTCTTGTGCTCCCTGAGGCATCTGGTGGGGCCACTGTGTGATACAGGAAGCTGGACTAGATGGGCCTTTGGCCTGATCCAGCAGGGCTCTTCTTATGTTCTTATGTGTGTGTGCATGCCATGTGCCTCCACTTGGTGTTCAGCATGTATACTTGTAAATAAACCAAATATTACACACACACCAGTCCTGTGGTCTTTGCTCCAAGTCACACCTGTTAACACATTACCCTGGAACTTCCCACCACTATGGAAAGAGGAGTTTGTGTAGCAGCACTATAAAAAGGAATGCAATAACCATATATTTGCTCACACTCCTTTGGTGCCTTTTTTTGGATGGCAAGGCATGGGCCTTTCCTTTCCTTGATTTCTAAATCTTTATAACTTTCAAAACAGATATCATGGGCTAAAACACTGGAGTTTATCTGAAGCATGATTCAACAGGGGTGGGCAGAACGGGGAGGTGAGGGAGTGGGGACAGGCGGATTGGGTCTGCAGTGGAGGTGGGTTCGGTGGCAGCGGCGACCACTGAATCCTAACCCCCTCCCCAGGATCCCAGGTAACAAATTAGATACCTCGTGAACACTGAGGAAGAATACATACCGTACACAAAAGGGTGTCTTTCATTGCCACGTGGAGATCCATTTTTGATCTTTACTGTATTTTATTCTAGGTAACCACCATAGATTTAATCCTAGTCAATCATCTACATACACCAACAATGGACAGACGTACACCTTATCCTATGGAAGTGGTAGCTTGACCGTCATGCTAGGTTATGATACTGTGCAGGTAAGTAAACTTTGTACTATGCAGTTAGCCAGTTTCAACTGTGCTGCATTCTGGGAATCTTCCATTTATGGTCAAACTCAAAATATCATGAATGGCTTGAAGTAGATAATAAAGGAAGTTTCTCTTTGGAACCCAACTTTGCAAGCCACATTTACTTAAATGATACAGAAGAATGAGTCCTAAGGTGCAAGATAGTTTTGACTTGTGATAACCAAATGCAGTACTGTACTGCTGAGAATAATGTGTTAAACAGCATTCTGTGGTTTCTTTACTCAGCACCTCAAAAAAGGCACAATCAACTTCAGGGGGCTGAGAGTTGGTGCAGAGGAACACAGATGGGTTGTTTGTCCCTTCTGGTTATTTTTCTGCTAAATATCACCATCTTGAGCTGTTTTTTTCACCTATGGATGGAAAAATGATCCCTCATATCTGAATATTTTCCCCAGTAAGTGAAAAAGCAGCTTGGGGAGCACGATTCTTAACTGAACAACAGCTGAAGGGAAAGGGTTAATCAGCCTCTCTTCATCTGCTCTTCCTCTCTTTTGGCCTGCAATCTGCCCAGAATATCAAGTTTACTATCACAATTCATTACAGGTTCGACGCATGCTCCACTCTTTCGACCTATTTTGTCATGTATGTTTGCACTTTCTCTGTGCTGTTCTAAAGTCAAAAATCCCCCCCATGGCCATGTTGATTTGAATATGACATGGTGATGGGGTCCGTTCCCGAAGGCATTAATGAGAGTCTATTTGCAGCAATCTTGGTTCGGACAGCAGGAATTTGCAAGCTAAAAAAGCATTTGCAAGCTAAAAAAAGACCAGGTTCCGCTTTCTTAGGGTTTCCAGCTTTCGCCAGTGCTCCGATCCCTAACCTGTTGAATGAGCGGTAAGTACAGGGGATGCCTGTACTTTCTCTCATAGAAATTAGACTGAGGGTCCAATCCTATCCTCCCCCCCCCCCGGCCGATGCAGCCACTCTGAAAACAGGTGTTGCTGCCTCTTGTGGCAGCGATCCCAAAATGGCCGCCAACATAGCGCTTCATGCACTGTTGTCACAGCCATTTTGCAACAGTAGAAGTGTATTCTGCTATTGCAATGCGCTCTGGTCAGCAGCCCAAGCCTGGATAGGATTGCTCTGTGAATTTCCTTAGTCCATTTTATATTCAGTCAAATCAGTTGAGTCACATTTTCTCTCTATTTTGCATTGTCATTGCTATTGTTTTGCATCATTCTTAAACTGATGTCTATTGTCTGTGCTTACTGGTGATACTTATGTGAGTTCATAATTGTTACTGTCCCCCAAACTGCAGTAAAACCCATGTTTTCTTTCTCTCCCAGATCCAGAATATTGTTGTTCATAACCAGGAGTTTGGCCTGAGTGAGAATGAGCCCTCCAGTCCCTTCTACTATGCCAGTTTTGATGGGATTTTGGGAATGGCTTATCCTGCCATGGCTGTAGGAGGGTACACAGTTATGCAGCAGATGCTGAGACAAGGGCAGCTTTCTGAACCCATCTTCAGCTTCTATTTCTCCCGGTAAGATCAAATTGGTAGAATTGGTAGGGTGCATAGAGGGGAGATCATGCTTTAAATCCGGAGGACTTAATCTGCACTAACAGCCCAATCCTATCCCCAACCGTGTCATAGCATGCAGCTATGCCAACAGAGGCTGCACCGCATGCTATGGGTGTGCCAACTAGAAGGCAAAAGTAAAAAACGTTTTTTGGGGGTGTAGGACTTCTGGCTGCCTGTGTGTTTCCTCAGACCCATACCAGCTATGGAGCTGGTGTAAATCGGAGGAGAGTCAGGAGGCGTTCCGGAGAGGGGTTACAGGGATATAATCCAGCATGCAACTGCCACCAGATCCACCCCTTCCCTCCCCAACACAGCTCCCTGTTTCTCCCCTGAAACTCCCTGATCCTCCCAACCCTGCCAAAAAATTACTGGCACCAGCAGGGCATCCAGCTGTGTCTGGCGCTCACACAGTGCTCATACTGAGTCTGGCGCACACATGGCGCTCACACAGTCCCTTCCACCATTGGCTCTGTTGCACATCACACAGCGGCACAATGTTTCCACTGGCACAGGGCCTTTTGTAACAGTAGAACACCCATTCCGCTGTCGCAAAACGACCATAGGATTGGGTTGTAAATTACCTTTCATAGTCACTGCTTATAGCCTTAAAAATAAAAAAGAAGTCAGAATAACAGCGCAATCCTGGGGGAGCGCACGCTGTCATAAACGCACCATAAAGCACGTTTACGGCACCCGGCGAGTAAGCACTGCCGGCACAGAGGCTGGTGGTCCTTACCCTGCATCCCCACCGTCCCCGCGCCCACTGGAGCAGGTAAGCCCTACACTAGCCGGGGCAGGGGTGGGGGGAGGGTGGACTGGGCAGTGAGGGGGGGGTGGCCATTAGTCACCCCAGGTCTGGGGAGGGCGGGGATATCGGCGGTGAGAAACGCCGATATCCAAAACTCTCTCCAGGCCAGGCCTGGCCCGGCCTTACACGGAGTGCTCGAATGTACGTGAGCTCTGGAGATCGTGTACATTCAAGGAGGCCCATTGGGCCTCCAGCTGCTTACACCAGGGGAAGGGGACAATCGTCCCCTTCCCTCAAGGTGCACCCGTGACCCCGGGCTGGGTCCTGGATAGGATACGGCAGCCAGCCCTTTAGGCCACCCGCCGTATTGTTCATAGGATTGGGCTGTGAATGTATGATCAAGATCTCAATGCAAATTAAGTATGCTTTTGGCCTAAACATTGTTTTGACCTCAAACCTTGAGTGGTGAAACAATGGATTCTTACCAGATTTGGGGTTCATACCAATTGGGGAATCTGAATCTTGTGAATATGGAATCAGAAGACATTGGTAACTCAGGATTAGTTAATCATTCTAGAGTAATATGTGACCAATTTGCTCATTTGTTCGGTATCTTTTCTATGTTATCTACCCCATGTTGTCTCCTTCCCTACTTTCTCTGATCATATCTGTGTTCACTTATCTATGCATATAGATTATTAGCTGCATAGCTAACTTTGACTGTTTTTGTCTGTTTTCCCCACAGTCAACCAACTGTTCAGTATGGAGGAGAATTGATCTTGGGAGGTATAGACAATCAGCTGTTCTCTGGGCAAATTACCTGGGCACCTGTCACCCGTGAGGTTTACTGGCAGATTGGCATTGAGGAGTGAGTGATATTATAATCCACATTTTATCTATACCTGATGGTGCTTTTCTGTTTTGATCTCCCGTTCCCATGTTCCTTTTCAGATTAGAAAGAGGGTTTTCCCCTTCTTTGGATGATACTGTGAAAGATGAAAAGGACATGGAGAATCTTTGATGTTGCTATTTTGATTTTTCTAATTTTCACCATTGTCAACGGAGATTTCAGGGCTGGCCCAAGACCTCCTGATGCCTGGAGCAGCCAAATGCTCCCCCCCTTTACCCAATGATGTGCCAGCATCTGCTCCTCCCACTCTCCAATGCTCTAGCTCAGAACTCCCCTCCCGTCCACTTTTCCTCTTCCTCTCTGTCCCCTTCTTGCTTTTCCAATCCAGGGAGTGGACGGAGAAGGAGGAGCAGTGAAGGCAAGTAGGTGGGTAGAGATGGGTGCCCCCCCATCAAACTGCTGCCTGAGGCAACCGCTTCAGTTGGCCTCATGGATGGGCTGATCTGCTCATCAATGCCTGACATTCCTGAATTTTGGAACATTTGCAATTTCATTTTCAATAGTTATATTTGAAAGTGAGAAAGAGCATGGAGCTGAAAATTGGTCCTCACTTGCCACTGCCAGTAATGATGCTTATAGGTGCATGGCTCCAGGGTCAATGAATACACTTGGATGGAAGCCTATGTAGTGATTTCTTGAGTACAGATCCTGAAACATCCTAGTTAAACTTGCATCAGATTTGTTCCTTTGCAGCTATAGTTGTTGGGTGACATTCTTTGCTCTGGTTTCTATAGGTTTGCCATTGGCAACCGGGCTACTGGTTGGTGCAGCCAAGGCTGCCAGGCAATCGTGGACACTGGAACGTTTCTCCTTGCTGTCCCACAACAATATTTTGGGAATTTCCTGCAGGCTGTGGGAGCTCAACAGTACAATGGTGAGGTAAGTGGAGGAAGGAGACTTGGAGCGCTGTGAGAGGATCTCAGATTATTTGCGCAGCTGACCAATCACCTCAGGGAAATAAGGTATATTATCGAGTACTATTGGAAAAATGGAGCACAGTGAAGTTATACCCAGGACAAAGGCAGAAGCCTCTGATTGGCTGCTTTGGAAAGAAAATGCTGGACTAGATAGACTTGGGTGGTCTGATCTGGCAAGGCAATATCTTACCTTATGTCAGTGGGCAAGGTGGCGGGTGAAGCCGCTGTGCATGGGTGGAATGGATAGATATTTTAACAATCGGACTTCTGTTGTCCAAACTGCATCAAGATAGACTGAAAGTATTTTGTTTGTCAGTCTGCTCCCTGGTGGCCACATAATCGAAACCAACCTCTACTCTAATCAATGATTAGAGTCTAATCTATTCACAAATTGACCTTCCCCTTATATGTTCTTTCATAGTATGTGGTGAACTGCAACAATGTCCAGAACATGCCCACCATCACCTTTGTCATTAATGGATCCCAGTTCCCACTGCCTCCTTCTGCCTATGTTGCAAGTGTAAGTATACTACATTGATTAATATAATCCTCCAATGAATATTTTAAACTTTGCTATATGAGTGTCCAAGCCTAGATTATAATAGCTAGTTAGATTATAGCGATTTTGCATCGCTTCTTCTGTTCTTGATAATGAGACTTGATAATGAGATGGTAAGTATGACTCTTATACTCATGGGTGGCATTTCTTTGCTCATCAAAGCATATGTGTTGTTATTATATGATGATGATGAATATTTATATATCAACAAAGGAAGTTCTCAAAGCAATGTGCATAGCAATGGGATGAGACAACAGTTCCTTGTCTCACAATTAAAAAATAAATAAACTTGACAGTTTTTCTCCTGGGCTTCTCTTGTGAGGCCATAGAATATGCTGGATCTGTCATTGGTGTCCAAATAATTTTCCTAGATTTGCAGATGCAATGGTCTTCTCAAAGATCCATCCCTCTCGCTTTGATCTGTAGAAGTGAGAGTATGAGGATTGCTTGATAGCAGAGTAAGGAAGAATCTCACTTAGTTGTCACTTCTGCCAGCGTGGAGATATCATAGTGCTAGCTTCAATGTTGCCCTTGTCTGCAGTGCTGCTGGCTGCACAGGCTGAAGATTGCTGCCATGTGGATGGTGAGCACGTCAGAACACATCTAATGTGGGTTTAACTCTGAAACACATGTCCTTTCAGACAGCCTTTGTGGAACTACATTCCAATCTGTGAAGGAATGCCCTTGCTTCCACCATTTTGTATTTGTGTCACAGTCATGTGGTGATAGTCAGCAGAACTAGCGATGAACAGCTACATTCTCACAATCTAATCTAATCTAATTAGGACCCAATGACAGAATTCCTTAAATAAGTGCAGCGTAATTTCCCCTGGCAAAGGTGCAACTCAATCTCTCTTCTTTTCCTTCACAGAACAATGGCTATTGTACGGTTCAGGTTGAGGCCACGTACTTGCCTTCCCCAACTGGACAGCCTCTGTGGATCCTGGGTGATGTCTTCCTTAAGGAGTATTATTCAGTCTATGACATGGCCAACAACAGGGTGGGCTTTGCTCTATCAGCTTAGAGAGGGCAAAGTCCATTGTCCTCCTGGACTAATACTACTGTTCCCTTGGACTCTGATAGAATCACCCTAACTTAAGTTTGTAAATCAGATTGCAGATTTCCTAACTTACTATAGACCACTTGCCTTGGCTCACATATAATCGGTTCTCCTGGAGATCCAATGCTACAAATAAATAAATTCAAATATGCCAAATTGTTACTTGTCTGTTTTGACATTGGTTGCTTGAAGTTTGGTTTTTGGAGGTGGCTTTGTACCCCTCTTTGTACCCTTTGACTTTGTAATCTCTCTTACCAGGAACATTATAGGAACAAATACTGAAGTAGACTCAGAGGCAATAAGAAAAACTATCCACATTTTAATCGTCAACAATTATAGTACACTCTTGCAGCGCAAACGTGTCTACTTGTGAACTGGTGGAGCGATTGCTCCGCCTGTGTAAGGTGTATCAAATGTGCCAAATGTTTGTAGCACCCAATGAGTATGTGGCACTGGTAGAGAGGCTTGCGCTGCTCTGCCAGCGCCGCAGGACAGATGGCCGCGGCGGCGAAGAGGTATGTCCCCGCAGTGTGACAGAGGGGCATGGGGAGGGCGGAACGGGGCATTTTGGGGGTGGGTGGGATTGGTCGGCCAGGCCTATGGCCTCCTCCGCCATATCCTATCCCCCTTCCCAGGTCTCTTGGGCCTTACACAGGCCTCTCAAATGTGCGCCAGCAAAATAGCATTTGAGTAGATCCATTGGGGTGGCTGGGGCTCTACTCGGGGTAAAGGGAGGCCTCTGGCTCCGCTGGCGCAGGCCCCATCCTGCACAGGATGCAGCGGGCGCCTTATTTGCATCGCAGTGTCCTGCTAGACAGAATTGGGCTGTTAATCTCACATTGTTTTACAAACATATACAACAGAAATACAAAATATAATTCCCCTTGCAAATCCCATAAATCTCACTACTGTACTACTTGTTTTCTTTAAACATTTTGCAATAACATTATGTAAATAGTGTCCTTGTAATCTGTGTTCAGATGGGCATGCAAGTCTGGTGGGTTGGAAGTCTGGAAGATCAGGTGGGCACATCTGTGCAGGAAATGTGAAAATCCAGTTCTTTGTCTTTCTTAACAAAATGGCACACGGGAGTAGTAGAATGTAGAAGGGAAACCATGAAACAACTATTCAAATTCACCTGAGAAAAATTGACCATGTCATACCTACAACCCTCCTCAACAACACTCAGTCCCTCCAAACTAGGCCTTAACTCTACAACAACAAGTGCTAAATGAAAAGAAGTCAATAAACCCTCCAAAAAAGAAAACCATCCTAAGCATAGCCTTAGGCAAACTGTACATTATGAAACTGTGCAGATGCCCAAAGTCCTTAATCATGGGATGGTTTCTCCCTGTGGACAGCATTTGTCAATGCAGAAAAACAGTCTTCATGAGAATAATGGGGGGGGGGGGGCTACAGACTGTGTCAAGGACGGGCAAGGATCACCAGTGCACTCACGTGCTTTGTGAAATATGGAGGCTCTCTCTGTTTCATAATTTCTGCAAAGGGTTCTCATATACAGCTCTTAAATGTTCTCTCCTTCTATAACTTAAGACTTATACGCAAGGATTACAACTAGGATTGAAAACTCCTGTGATGTTTTTCTGAGTCTTGTTGTTTCTTCAGGGACATCTGAAGTCTTAAAATAATGATGAATTTTATTTTTTTATTTTTATAATTTTATTATTATTCATCATTGAATGAATAATAATATTCATAATAAAATTTATTATTTAGAATACTTACATGCTGCTTTTCAACAACAACAGAAACATTCTTGATTTGGGATACATAGCAATTTGTTGTTGTTCAGTCGTTAAGTCGTGTCCGACCCTTCGTGATCCCATGAACCATATCCCGCCAGGTCTTCCTGTCCTCCACTATCTTCCTGAGTTCACTCATTTTCATGTTCGTTGCATCGGTGATGCTGTCTAACCATCTCATCCTTTGCCTTCCCCTTCTCCTTTTGCCTTCAATCTTTCCCAGCATCAGAGTCTTCTCCAAAGAGTCCTCTCTTCGCATTAGGTGGCCAAAATATTTGAGTTTCAGCCTCAGTACCTGTCCTTCCAGGGAACGGTCAGGGTTGATTTCATTTAGGATTGACTGATTTGATCTCCTAGCAGTCCAAGGGACTCTCAGGAGTCTTCTCCAGCACCACAGTTCGAAAGCATCTATTCTTCGGCGCTCAGCCTTCCTTATGGTCCAACTCTCGCAACCATACATTGCTACTGGGAACACCATGGCCCTGACTATACGAACTTTTGTTGGCATGGTGATATCTCTGCTTTTTATTATGCTGTTTAAGTTTGCCATAGCTTTCCTTCCAAGGAGTAAGCGTCTTTTACAGTAATTTCATGGCTGCTGTCTCCGTCTGCAGTGATCTTGGAGCCCAAAAAAGTTAAATATGTTACTACTTTCATTTCTGCCCCTTCTATTTGCCAGGAATTGATGGGACCAGATCATCAAGAGGCTTCACCCTCATCAAGAGGCTCTTTAGTTCTTCTTCACTTTCTGCCATTAGGGTGGTATCGTCTGCATATCTGAGGTTGTTGATATTTCTCCCGGCAATCTTGATTCCGGCTTGCGATTCACTCAGCCCTGCATTTCTCATAATGTACTCTGCATATAAGTTAAATAAGCAAGTTAAATAGCAATAGGAATGACAAAATGGTTCCCTGTCCCAAAGGGTCTCACAATCTAAAACAAGACAAAAGACAAGACACTGGCAGCCTAATCCTATCCTCCCACAGCATAGGCTCTTCAGCGTGGGCCATGTGGCCCACACTGAATCATATCCGTGAAGGCTCTGGCTGGAGATCTATTCGGGGTAAGTGGACATTTGCCTGCTTATCCCGGGTAAACTCCCAGCTGCCACAATGGGGCTACTCGGTTCTCCACCAGCTCTTTAGTTGGTGGAGAATCAAGCAGCCCTGTGTTGGGGCCCATGGCCTGGGTGGGAGGATAGGATACAGCTTCTGACATGTACGCTGGTTCCACCCGCACCCAGGCCTGATCTGCCCACTCCCCGCCCTTCCCCAGCCCCACACTGCTCGGAGTGGCCTTACCTGCTCCAGCGCATGAGGGGCCTGGATCCAACGCTGGCAGGACAGTACAGTGCTGCTTCCTCTCTGGGTGTCGAAACATGCCTTATGGTATGTTTGTGACACCTGGTGCTGGCACTGAGGCCTCAGCACTGGTGCCCATGGAGGATAGGATTGCACCGTTAAAACGGAAAAGATGCCATGCTGGCATGAAGAGGGATAATTGTTCTCCCTCTCCTAAATAAAAGAGAATCATCTCTTTAAAAACATCTCTTTGCCCAGTTAATAGGGGTCAAATGCATTATACATTTAAAGAATGGGAGTCTGGAAGATCATAATATGGGAGTCTAGCAATATTTGTGTGTTCTATAGCATATACTGTACTACTTTAATTTGTATGAAACTTTCTTCATAAAATAAATAAATAAATAAAATGTAATAAAAAATCTGGAAGCTGATATTGTTATGGGAGGAGCAGTTGGATCCTATGGAAAAACTGACCCTGTTATCTTAGCCATAGTTAGAAACAGTGCCGCAAAGTTCAAGATCTCATATCTCCTTCACAGACTGTCATGTTATTCACCTGCATCCTTGACATGCCCCTCTTGGCAGATATAGTAACTGAGAAAGTTACTATATTTATCTCTTTTATCCATATTTATCCATTTATCTCTTGCATGCATATACTGACTGCTACCTGCATCTCCTCCCATGTGTCCTGGAGCACTAGGTGTTGCCATTCCGAGCATTGGAACTAATCCCTCCCACTGTACAAATGCACTTGGGAGCACAAGGTGGAGAGAGTTCAGTGAGAGTAAGACAGAAGGCATAGATACCAACTAAATGTTCTAGACAATGGAACAGTTAGAGTGGGTGGCATCCATGACAAAGTGAGTGCAACCTATCTACTCTGTCTCTCCCTCCACAGCAACCTCGTGCACCCATCCAGGGGTGATTAGGGGTTGGCCCAGTCAGCCACTGGTTGAGAGTCCATCTGTCTGATCCCTGAACCCTCAGTAGCAGTGGCAGTGGTAGCACCCATCCCAATGCATCATCAAAGAGCAGGTGGGGTGTCAGAAAAGTTTAACATAGCAGATTTAGGCTGCAATACACACTTTCCTGAAAGTAAGCCCCGCTGAACATAATGGTATTTACTTTGGAGCCAGTGGTGGTGCAGTGGGTTAAACCGCTGAACCATGAGCTGTCGATCGAAAGGTCGGCAGTTCGAATCCGCGATGGGGTGAGCTCTCGTTGCTTGGCCAGCTCCTGCCAACCTAGCAGTTCAAAAGCATGTTAATGCGAGTAAATAAATAGGTACCGCTTGCGGGAAGGTAAACAGCGCTCCGTGTTCCAGCTGCATGCTACGCGCTGCGGCAAGGAGAGTCATGCCGGCCACATGACCATGGAGGTGTCTTCGGACAACGCTGGCTCTTCGTCTTTGAAATGGGGGTGAGCACCACACCCTAGAGTCGGACACGACTGGACTTAATTGTCAGGGGTCACCTTTACCTTTTTTAAACATGCATAAGTTTAAACTGTTAGAAGCTATTAACTGGATCACTGATTTGTGACCCCCCCCCCCCAAAAAAAGAATCACATTCATTAAGAAAGGGCCTACTTAAATTATTAACGTAAGTGCCGTATTGCCTGCATATAACAAAGTTGGTGTTGAGAGCTGAACCCAAATAGTAGTTAAGTGGTGGGCAGCCCAATCCTGCTTCAGACGCGGCGGCCTGCCAAAATGGCCGGCCGCAGCATCCTAGGCAGGATGTGACCCACGCTGATGCAGCCGGGGTCACCTTGGGAGAAGGAGACATTTATCCCCTTCCCAATGGGCCTCCTCAGATGTGCGACAGCTCTTTAGCTGGCACATATCCGGGGAGGCTGTATAAGGCTGGTCCGGCCCAGAAAGGGGATGAGGATATTGTGGAGCACGCGACCAATATCCCCGCCCCCTCCCAGGCCAGGCTGGCCAATCACCCCCTCCCCTGCCACCCACGTCCTCCTGCCGACCAGTGCAGGACTTACCTGTGTCTGGTGGCGCGGGAAGCAGAGGGAAGCCTAGGAAGCATTGCCGGCTTCCACGCAGCGCCACTTACTCTTTCGGTGCTGGCACTTATGGCACTTTCATAACATCAAAGGCTGGCGGAGCACATCTCTCTAACTTTGGCCTGGATTGCGCCCTAAGTTGAATCCTGTACACACTTTCCTGAGAGTAAGTTCCATTGAACGCAAAGGGGTTTACTTCTGAGTAGATATGCATAGGCTTGCACTTGAGAACTGAGCTATGAATCAAAACTTCCTTGGTTTGTATCTACCCTCTGTCATGAAGTCCCTAGGTGGCCCTAGGCAACCATTAGCTGAATCGTTGAAGGACAACATTCTCCCATATGTATCTGGCCTTGCACTTTGTTCTTTCTCAGGAGCCTTGCTCCAGGTCCCACCCAGGACTGGCCCATCCATGAAGCCAACTGAAGCAGTTGCCTCAGGCATCAGGTTGGTGGATGGATGTTCATGTCCACCAACCTGCTGCCTCCATTGCTCCTTCTTCATCTTCCACTCTCTAAATTGGAAAAAGAAGAGGGGGAAATGTGGAGGGGAGGGGAGGGATGGTGACAATCCTCTTCCACCCATTTCCACCATCACTGCCACCCGCTATCCGCCTCTCAGTCCAGGGACAGTGAACAAAAAGAGGATGGGGCAACCTGGTGGAGCAACCAGGGCAGCACAGGGTGCAGGGTCCCCCTGCCAGTTTTCCACCTCCGTCAGCCCTGCTGCTTGAAGCACTTTGCCCCTCCTCATGGTAAGTCAGTCCTGGCTCTCCTGCTGAACTATGGCCCCACCCCGCAGAAAAGATGCAAATAGAGAATATATATGGAGCTACCTTATACTGCATCAGACCAATGGTATACACCAACTGACAGCAGATCTCCAGAGGTCTTTGCCCAGCCAGAGATTGAAACTGCAACCTTCTGCTTGCAAAACTGGTGCTCCACCACTAAGCAACAGTCCCTCCCCAAAGAAAAAGGAAAAGTGCTTTCTTGTATCCAAAGACATAGAGGTACACTGTGTTTGACTCCAGTGCATTGGAGGTTCCCCTCCACATTTGTCCTCAAAAGCCTCTGCCTCGTTTCTTTGAATCCACAGCGAGCTTTCTCTATTGTTTATCCAGTTGGTGACCGATAGCTTTCATTGCTTGCTTCGATGGACAAATGTTATGTGTCCTTTTAGTCTGTGTAGCATTGAGATTGATAAGGATAATTTTCCAATCTGGTGCTATCTAACAATATGAATGGTACCAGTCAATCTAATTTCTTGAAGGTTTTGTAATTGTGTTTCCTGCTGAGAGAAAAAATGACAGTGACAGTGAGACAGATATTTGTTATTTTAACCAGAGCCCAGCATTCATTTTGAAAGGTACACCTGTTGCTTTTAGTGGACAGAATACTTCCCCTGTCTTTCTGAAAAGTGCTGTCCATATTCTGAAGTTGCTGTCCTTTCCAATGCTAATTGAGGATCTAGCCTTGGAGTGGGGTCAGCGGGTACAGTTTGCTCAATGGAGGCCTGCTGCCCACTGTGGGGCTGCATATTTGCTTCCACCATTCTCTGATTGCATATTTGTAAATACCACAAATATTGCAAGAGCATCATAAGGCTCAAGCTTTCCCTTAGCTAAACAAAACTAACGGTGCAATCCTGTATACAATGAGACTTGCAGAGCAATCGCTCTGCCTGTCTAGGGTGTCACAAATGTGCCATAAGACACATTTGCGGTACCCAGAGAGTAAGTGACATTGGCAGAGAGGCTTGTGCTGCTCCCCCAGAGCCAGAGAACAGCTCTGCGGCAGGAAGATAAGTCCCCACTGGGTGGGAGGGTGGAACGGGGGTGTTCCGGGTGAGGGGATTGGTGGATTGGGCCTGAGGAAGGGGAGGGATCGGTGGAGGAGACCTCCACCGATATCCTATCCCCCTTCCTGGGCCTGTTGGCCCTTACATGGGCTTCTCAAATGTGCATCATCAAAATTGCTGGTGTGCAATCGAGGAGGGCAAAGTCCCTTTACCCTGAGGAAACCGCCAGCTGCGCCGGGGCAGACTCAATCCTGCACAGGATGCGGCGGGCGGCTTATGTGCACTGCCGTGTCCTGCTAGAGAGGATTGGGCTGCCCATTTGGCAGTGTCATCATGAAATGTCTCATCACTCTCACCACCTACCTCTTAGAAGCCTATAAGAAGGGCATGAAGGTCAGGTGCAGCCTTGTGGGGCACATATTGGAGTCCATGTCCATGCAAGAGCCAACACACCTGCTGAGTGAATCCCTGAGGCAGCGAGGGCCACTGCGATCACTGTTCTCCACCACTGCCCAGTGAGTCGGGCCCATGGAAACACTTGCCAGGAAATTGTAGGTGAGCAGTACCAGCAGTGGATCATCTTCTTTCCCCAGGACCATCTTACAATTCCCAGATGTCCTGTTCCCTGATGCTGCATTGGGGGCCGATCTGGGAATTATTAAATAGCACCAGGGAAAGAAGAACAGTCCACTGCCACCACCTGCTCCCCACTGCCTTCTGGTAAGCCCTGGGTGTTCAGCTGGGAAAGCGAACTGGGAACTGGGCATTGTCATTGGATGAGTGAGAGTCCTCCTCCACCGGACTCATGTCCATAGAAGGACTTGTGTTCATCTGATGTCCAGTTCTGAGAACCATGAAGGATAGTTGGTGCATGCATGTGCTTTCCAAAGAATGGAGGGAGCACACCATTAGGAGTCCTCAGGGCTTTTGCTCCAGCCCCCCCCCCCCCAGCTAGAGCTGACACTGGTTAAGGTAACAGCTCTCTCTTGTATGTCCCTGCCATCTGGTAATTCAGATGGATATTTCTTCTGAACTTAGAATATCCATTAAGCCAGTGGTTCTCAAACTGGGAGACGCGACTCCCAGGGGAACCGCGGAGTGCCACAAAATACTCTCAGAAAACAGCTCAGTGCCAATTGGCAGGCATTAACATAATATCATGGTGGGTGGGGGCAATAGTCGCCAATGGTCAAGGGAGTTCCAGGTTGAAAAAGTTTGGGAAACGCTGCACTAAGCTATCATGGTTAATAATTGTTGGTTGGATCTTTTCTCTGTGATCTTGTCTAACTAGGCTTACCATCGTCCCGGAATCGAGCCTGGTTTCGGCCTAGGGCAGACCTGAGCCACTCCCAAGGGTGCACTGCGGCTGCCCAACGGGGTTCCTGCTTCTGTCGTGTCATTGACCGGAAGCCCATAGACAGACGCAGTGCACCCTTGTCCCTTGGGAGCGGCTTGGGTCCACTCTAGATCGAAGCCAGGCTCGATTCCGGGACAACGGTAAGCCTATGTCTAACCCTCTTTAAAATCTTTTAAGTTAGTGGCCATCACTACAGCATCACAACCCAAAATAGTTAATTCCACAGTCAGCTACACATTGTGTGAAAGTGAAATCACACTTCCTTTTGTCTTTTGCAAATTTACTGCTAATGGCCCAATGAGAAAAGGAGACAAATCCCCTTGTTGCCTAAGGTAGCAATCAGCCTCATGAAGAGGCCAGCCATGCTTGTGTACTTAACCCAACCTCAATTAATTGTTAAATAAGCAGCAGCTTAATTTGCTTTTGTTCAGTGGATTCATTTGTTTTTGGAAAGAACATTAGGGCTGAGGTGAAGAACAGTGACCATGTTTTTTTTACTTTTGATAACCTTCCACCTCCTCCCATTTTATTCTTTGTCTATCAGCACATTTATTGTTCTTTATCTAATCTTAATCACTTTATATACATGATACTTGTTCTTAATGGAAGGTCAGTGGAATGATAAAACCGTTCACTTAAGGGTGTTGTAGTTGAGTGTAAGGCTATGGGCAATGTTAATGTAAACTCATCCAAGGTATAAAAGCAAGGGTTCAAGAAATTGAGACTGCAGCCCAACTTCTGTGAAGTTCATCAGGTGCTGTGTGCGAGAGACGTCAAGCACCATGAAGTGGTTGATCCTGACACTGATTTGCTTTCAGCTCTCAGAGGGACTATTGAAGTGAGTACTCTTGTCCGGCTTCAACAGAGATGAGTAGGAAAATATTACATTAAGCAGACCAGACCAGTAGACTGATCAGTGGTATGCAACTGTTTATTCACTGGCAAATCAGGTAGCATTTAGAGGGAACATTTGTTTCCTTGCCCTGGGATAAGCCCATGCTGGCCTACCAGGTCTACTCAGACCTGCACCAGCGATATTGCTGGAACAAGTCTGCATGAACCTGGGAAAGCGGATCGAGGCCGGGAAAGGGGTTAGGTTTCAGCTTGCACAATTGCCACTGAATCCACTCCCTTCCTGGTCCCGATATACCCTCCTCCCTGCCCCTTCGCCACCCCATTCTGACAACCCCCACCCCGCCTTCCTCCCACCCTCTGCATGTACTCACCAGGGCCAGCGGGTGTTTGTCAACTGCTGGCATGCAGAGACAGCTGATCACCACTTGTGGCAGTGGCACTCCAGCGTGTCGCCTTTTGCAACAGCCGGAAAGCACCTAACACCATTTTATTCTTTGTCTATCAGCACATTTATTGTTCTTTATCTAATCTTAATCACTTTATATACATGATACTTGTTCTTAATGGAAGGTCAGTGGAATGATAAAACCGTTCACTTAAGGGTGTTGTAGTTGAGTGTAAGGCTATGGGCAATGTTAATGTAAACTCATCCAAGGTATAAAAGCAAGGGTTCAAGAAATTGAGACTGCAGCCCAACTTCTGTGAAGTTCATCAGGTGCTGTGTGCGAGAGACGTCAAGCACCATGAAGTGGTTGATCCTGACACTGATTTGCTTTCAGCTCTCAGAGGGACTATTGAAGTGAGTACTCTTGTCCGGCTTCAACAGAGATGAGTAGGAAAATATTACATTAAGCAGACCAGACCAGTAGACTGATCAGTGGTATGCAACTGTTTATTCACTGGCAAATCAGGTAGCATTTAGAGGGAACATTTGTTTCCTTGCCCTGGGATAAGCCCATGCTGGCCTACCAGGTCTACTCAGACCTGCACCAGCGATATTGCTGGAACAAGTCTGCATGAACCTGGGAAAGCGGATCGAGGCCGGGAAAGGGGTTAGGTTTCAGCTTGCACAATTGCCACTGAATCCACTCCCTTCCTGGTCCCGATATACCCTCCTCCCTGCCCCTTCGCCACCCCATTCTGACAACCCCCACCCCGCCTTCCTCCCACCCTCTGCATGTACTCACCAGGGCCAGCGGGTGTTTGTCAACTGCTGGCATGCAGAGACAGCTGATCACCACTTGTGGCAGTGGCACTCCAGCGTGTCGCCTTTTGCAACAGCCGGAAAGCACCTAACACTGCCATAGCGCTTGTTCCAGCAGTGTTAGGCACCAATAAGGTTGGGACCAAAGCTTCCCAACAGTTTTCAGTCTTCATTGTTTATTATATATACTGTATAAACTCTGTGGTGTGTGTGTGTGTGTGTGTGTGTGTGTGAGAGAGAGAGAGAGAGAGAGAGAGAGAGAGAATCTACAAACACTCAGAACACATATATGACACACTGGTGCAATTTAACCCAGACATTACCACGGCATAGATGACTGTAGCAAGAACCAGTTTTCTCAAGCACGGCCCTAGCTGGCACATCACTAACCAAAGCCTTGAGAATATATGGCTGGGAGGCTGCTGGAACACACTCAGGTGGGAAGTACCCACATAATTGGCCCTGCCTCTGTGAATCCAGTAATCAGCTGCATACTACAGCAACGTGGGATCATGCCATGGGGAAAGTAACTCCTATGCCACTATTGGGGCTGAAGAAGAGGGGGGATGATGCAGCGCTTAGGAGGATGCTAGCCTGAAAAAGCATTATTTAATGCACTGGCTGGTTAGTTACCATCCAAATCCACATGCAAGCTCAACTAGTTTATCCTTGAGATGCCCCTAAGAGATGCTAAGAGGGGGATTTCTAGCTTTGTGTCCTAAAATTCACATGATGAGCGAAGTCACTTTTATCTACCATCCATGTGTAATTACAATCCAAATTATTTTGTGGGAATCTGCCCTTGATGTACTCCATAACAACATGCATCACATGAACAGAAATTGCCTTTTTGGATCTCTGGCCTCCATGAAGCAATGAGAACAAACACAGTGAAATTTATTTGGTGTCTCACTTGGGTGTTGATGAATATCAGCTGAGGGATGGTTTACTTGAGAGTGCTGTTCTGCTTATTATGTACTCTGGGGTTTTTTAAATTCCACATAGAGTCCCACTGAAAAAGGGCAAGTCCATTCGAGAGGTGATGAAAGAGGAGGGTGTACTGGAAGATTTCTTGACGCACCATAAGTTTGACCCAGCTAAAAAGTACCACTTAAATGAATACAATGTTGCTTTTGAACCAATGGCATATATGGATGTGAGTCTCCTTCATTCTTTATTTTCTTTTCTGTGTCTTTTTGATGCTTTCTCTACTAAGGCTGTATTTTACTCACCACAGCATTCAGTAACCAAGTCAAGGGACAACTTTGACTGTATTTTTTCTTTGTCATTTGTGAAATCCTAAGACACGTCACAGGTAATCAATCAGGTTTGGGCCCAAGCCTCCCCCAATACAGTCATACGGCCACTTATTCCGGATAGAAGTCTTTTGTTTTCTGGAGAGCAACAGGGTCTGAATTTAATGTATTCCCTTCTGGGATTCACATTGTGATGTACTTTTTCTAGGCATCATACTATGGTGAAATCAGCATCGGAACTCCACCACAGAATTTCTTGGTGCTGTTCGACACTGGCTCTTCCAACTTGTGGGTGCCATCTATCTATTGCCAGACCCAGGCTTGCAGTAAGTAGCCACCCATTCAAAGTTAGCTTCAGCAGCAACTATGAAGGTTAGATGGAAATGGAGCTCCATAAAAGCTGCTAAGAAACTCATCAGTCATGAAGGCAGCAAGCATGGGTTTTTCCAGGCTACTGCTATTCCTGACAGACAGAGCTGGTGTCAGGGATTGGCATCATTGGGCATTTGCCAAGCAGGGGACCCACTACCAACCCCTGAAGTCCGTCAGCTTTGCTGCTCCTCTTGTTAGTTGTGGTGCTGCCGCCTCTTGCAGCAGCAGCATTCTCTGAATGGCAACCAACAGAGCGTTGCAGGTGCTATCAACAACCATTTTACAACCCCCCTCCTTCCAACAGCCCAATCCTGGTTAGGTTTGGGCTGTTAGACATGGTAAATTCATGGCTGAATGCACAGTGAATTAGCCATTTTCAAAGTGATTTGCATGTACAAGTCTTATATATTGATGCTTGGTAAGTTGGGATGGAATTGTACTCTTCAGAACTTTGAGAACTATAGAGTAAGGCCACTTTTGATAGGCAGCACTGCTTGAAATGGAAGCATTGAGCTGGCAATAAAGTCCAGAAATTTGGTATGTGGTGTCTGAAAGCCCAAGATATAACACAAGATTCTTGGCATCCATCAGTCTGCAATTATCCTTAAACTGTACTTGTTGGTTGTTGCCACAGACAAGAGATAGGTGCTTAGGCATTTCTAGACCTTGGAGAAAGCACACTATGATTATAAATGCATTGGAAGATTTACCAATTTGAGCTGTCTTTGGGCAGAGGGGTGGGGACACCTAATTATATTTTAATGCAACCAAGCTTTATTCTGAATTATTAGAAGCATGTGTTTTTTTAAATTGTTGTCTGTTTCAAGCCTTTGGGATGAAGCAAATGAATATATTTCATTATATTTTTCCCCCTAGCCAGCCACGCAAGGTTCAATCCAAGCAAGTCCTCCACCTACTCAACTAACGGGCAGACTTTCAATCTCCAGTATGGCAGTGGCAAACTTTCTGGATTTTTTGGCTATGACACTATGACAGTAAGTGTTATATATGTTCTGTAAATCTGTTAGTGATCAGCCCTCAGCTGTCCAATGCAGAGCCCTGAGGGACTGACCATTCTCCAATTGCTACCTCACATTTGTTTCTCACAAGCGCTATTCACACATTGCATTATATGCATGTACAGCAATCTGTACACATGTACATGTTTTCATGTGAATGACTGTACATGCATTCATTTTAAAAAGCAATCATGGGGACTGAACCTCTTGAAAATGTACAGATCACATGTACTATGTGCAGTGAATATAACATGTGAATAATTGCATGATCAATAATCATGGGTACACTGTACACAGAATGCATGCATGTTGAATATAATGTGCGAATACGGCTAATGAAAATCTGAGAAGTGTGAAGGATTGATGTGCAGTCCTAAACATGCAGGAAGAGTCCTGTGAATCCTTTGCAAGAATCTAACTAGATCACCTAATCTAGTGCTGAAACAAATATTCGTGAATAGTTGAAATCACTGAATTTGTCAGTCATACTAAAATTTTGAATATGAGTTTTCAGACAAACTCAAACAAACGTCATATTTGCATTTGGAGCATGAAATTTTACTGCAAATGTTTTTAGTGTTGAAGACTAGTTTGCATCTCTTGATTGCTATGATTACACAAAATAAGAAATCTGAAAAATGTAAAATGTGGAAATTAAAAAATATATTTATATGTCAAAAGGAGGTTTGTCCAGGATCCACCTTGGGAGGCAAGGCGCCCCCTGCCCAGCCTGGCCTGATCCCAGCAAATGCTTGGCAATGTGCGCCTTTGAAATTTCCTCGGCCAGAAGGGCCTCGGACACAGGAAAAGGGAAGGTGGGTAGGTGGGTGGCAGGTGAGATGGCTACAAGGATCCTAGAGGCAGGGGGACCAGTGAAGCAAGCGCGCTCAGTCTTCCAGGATGAACATAAGAACATAAGAAGAGCCCTGCTGGATCAGGCAAAAGGCCCATCTAGTCCAGCTTCCTGTATCACACAGTGGCCCCACCAGATGCCTCAGGGAGCACACAGCCAACAAGATAACCTGTTTCCTGCTGCCACTCCCTTGCACCTGGCACAGAGAAAACCTACTTCTAAAACCAGGAGGTTGCTTATGGCTTGTAACCTGTGATGGTCTTTTCCTCCATGAATCTGTCCAAACCCCTTTTAAAGGCATCTAGGCCAGATGCCATCACCACATCCTGTGGCAAGGAGTTCCACAGATGAATTACATGCTGGGTAAAGAAATATTTTCTTTTGTCCATTCTAACTCTCCCTCCACTCAATTATAGTGCACGTCCCCTGGTTCTGGTGTTGTGCAAGAGGGAGAAGAATTTCCTTCGATCCACTCTCTCCATCCCATGCATAATTTTATACGTCTCAATCATGTCCCCCCTCAGGCGCCTTTTTTCTAGACTGAAAAGCCCCAAACGCTGTAGCCTTTCCACCTAAGGGAGGTGCTCTAGCCCACAAATCATTCTGGTCGCTCTGTTCTGCACCTTTTCCAATTCAACTATATCCTTTTTGAGGTGTGGTGACCAGAACTGGACACAATACTCCAGATGTGGCCTTACCATCGATTTGTACAAAGGCATAATGATATTGGCCGTTTTATTCTCAATTTCTTTTTTAATGATCCCGAGCATGGAATTGGCCTTCTTCACAGCCGCCGCACACTGGGTCGACACTTTCATCGACCTGTCATCGACCTGTCAGGATGATGGGCTTGCTGGTGCTGGCTGGATGGGCTGGTGGCACAGGCACCAGGGGGGCCACCACAGGCTGGACGTACAGCACCGACTTCACCCTGAGGGGTAGGTTGGGCCGGCGGGCAGTGCGGCACATGTCCAGGTGGCTCAGTGCTTTGCGGAGTGCCTGGTGTCCTTGGTAGCCACAAAAACGACGGGGTTGGGGGCATCGGCTGGGTTCAGCTTGTGCCGCTTGATGGCGGGCTGAGTGCTCGACCTCATTCCAGAAGTCATGGGCCGCCTGTTGGCGGAGAAGGGTAGCCCGCCCACCGCCACACTCTCGTATGCTCTCTTGTCCACGATGCCAGTCAATCCCCAGTTCTGGGTCAGCTGATTCCTGTTGATGGGCGTGTTGGTACCTGGGGGGTGGTGGTTTCAAGGGGGCCTGAGCAGGTAGCTCCTTAACGATTGTAGCTAGAGGAAGCCGCACCAGAGGGTGGATTTTGAGGGGTGTCTTTGCGGCCTTGGGAAGCCAGATGGAGCACTCTACCTTAAAGGCATTGGCATTGATGGGCACATAAGGGTGCCGGGCAGCACAGTGCGGCTGCAGGCTGTTGCGGCGCATGCGATGCGGGTCAGCTTGGTGGTCTGCAACAGGAAGGTCTGTCTGTTCCTGGTCAGCAGCTTTGCCCGTTTGGCACTGGTGGTGCATGGCAAGAGGCTCTTGGCTTCTGACCAGGACATGTGGCCCCAAAAGTGTGGCTCCATGACGCTGCATGCTGCTCCCTCCAGCATCACAATTTGCAGAGGAGAATTTTGTGGAGCAAATTTGTTTCAGCTCTGAACTACCAGTAGTTACGATCTTTCAGCTCTGAACTACCAGTAGTTACGATCTTTCTATCTTCATCAGTGGCTAGTCAGATACTTTTGGAAGGGCAGAGCATAAAGGCAGGGCATAAAGGTGGTGATCATGCCCTGTTGTTTGTTGTGAGCATCTGAGGACAATTTCCTTTGTATCCCCAGTCCTTTCTGTGTGTCACTTTCTCCTTCATCTCCTCCTTTAGCTCCAGAACATTGTTGTTACTAACCAGGAGTTTGGTTTGAGTGAAAATGAACCTGGCTACAACTTCATTTATGCCAAGTTTGATGGCATTCTGGGCATGGCCTACCCTTCCCTGGCTGTAGGAGGCGCTACCACTGCTTTGCAGAAAATGCTGCAGGAACAGTTGCTATCAGAGCCAATCTTCAGTTTCTATCTGAGCAGGTAAGGAACTTAAAACATATCCTACAGCACTTTTCTTCCAGCTTCTCTTTTTATATATCCTACTAATATCAATATAAATAAAATTTCCTATCATCTCCTATTGTCTAGCAGGCTAATGAGCATCTCTTTCTCTAAACGTTGAACAATCTGATCATTTCCATCACAAAGGGGTTGTGCATTTTTTCACATATACTGACTGAAGTGATCGCCTCAAGCAGCAAATTGGCGGTGGGGGGGGGGGTTTTGCTCTCCTCTGTCTGTCCACTCACCTGCACTGCTTTTCCTCCTCCTCCCCTCAATCCTTGGACTGGAAAAGAAATTGGAGGATGGAGCAGGAGAGGAAGTGTGGAAGTTCCTCTTCCTCTCCATCCCTTTCTTCCTTTTCCAATCCAGGGAGTGGGAGAAGCAGAGACTGGCGCATCACCAGGTAAGAGGTGGCAGAATTCGATGCCCTGCCTCGGGTGCTGGGAGGTCTTGGGTCGGCCCTACCTCTCTCAAAAAAAATAATATTAATTGGGGAGCACAGAAGGGGCAAAATGCGTTTCTCAGAGAGGGGCCAAACTTTGTCTTACCTTTTATATTTCTGAAAGAAAAACAACAGTATGTTTCACATTAATGGCCCCATCCTAAACATAAATGGAAGCGAGCCCATAAGGAACTGCTCTTTACATTTATCAATGACATACAAATATTTTTTTTAAAGCATCCAAGTATGTGAGAAGTGTCTTTCTTTCAAGTTGCCACGTGTGTATAGCAATGGGGTATGGTGGGTGGATGAGCTAGTGCTGTGCTGGCCTGCTGGGTTAGGTATTTCCTTTGGTTAATAAACTAAAGCCCAATCCTATCCAGACTGAATTGCCTGCACAGTGCAGGGATGCTGACACAGCATCTGCTGCATCCCAGGGACCAGCTGGGGACCAGGCTGGCCAGAAAAGGTAACTAAAGAAAAAAAAACACTCTTACCTCCTTCACCACTCCCTGGTCCCCTATGGGCCTACCTAGATCTACGCCAACTCTTTTCCTTGCTTAGATCTGTTAGGGCAAAGGGGGCATGTTAGGCCCGGGACAGGGGCTCCAGATCTGGCAGTTGCTGCCACAGAGATCCACCCTGTCTCGCCCCCGATCCGCCCCCAGCCTGGCCCGATTCCAGCTCTGATCTTCCCCTATTGCCACCACAACTGCACCGACGACTGGTCTGCGTGGCACTGCTGTCAGTACACGACCTCCTGGCCTTTGCACCAGCAGTGCGCTCCACAGACCATCAGAGAGCCAACTGTGATGGAGGACCACAAGATGGTGGACCACGAGACATTATACAGCATCAATAAAGTGTTAAACAGTCTACCTTATCAATGGCATTAGGCAGAAGAGGGAGTCTGGGAAGTGGGAGACAGTGGTGGTGATGGTGATAGAGACTGTCGAACACTAATGACCAGTGAGGGAGAATGTGAATTCCACATTCCCTGTAAGCTTCGCTGCCTGCAGCTATATCGGCAGCCTGCGCAGCTGAAAAATGTTGTTGTGCACTTGGACTTGGATGGGCTGAATCCTGTAGGCAGTGGCACCTCTCCCTTTGCTGTCCCTCTCAGCGCTCTATCAGCTTCTGTTCTTCTCTGTCCCTCAGAGCGCTCTGTTGGTTTCTCTTGCAAGCCCAAAGGGAGAAAAAACAACAGAGTACCAAGAGAGAGAATGCCCCAGAGCGCTGCAAGTATAGCCACAGTAGCACTCTGTGCACTTAGAGGCAAAATTAGAGGGAATACTGCAGCTCAATGCATCACTCAGCAGCTCAAGTAGCTTCATTCAAATTGAAAGAGTATTCAGATGCCTTGTGCTGTTGTTTTTCTTATTTGCCAGCAGGAGGCGCTATTCCTTTACCTTTTTGTCTTGGACCTTATAGAGAAAATCTCCCAAGCATGGTCTTAATATGTGCCATACAGATAAGTGAAAATCTGTATAGCGAATGTACAAATAGCAGGGGAAGAGTGCTTGCGTCAGATCAGGAAGAAAATAGACAACCATCACAAGTTTCGAAGTATATTGTGAATGGCAAAATACCTACAACCAAATATCTAACTGTAATTTAATAAATGCTGAATACAAAATGTTCTCAAGCTTCCACGATCGGCAAGTATGATAGAATTTAAAATTCCCATATTCCAGTTTCTCAGATCGGTTTCTTAAAAACAATTCAAACAGTTAAAAAACATTTACAGCGCAATCCAACTTCACTTTTGTGCCGGTTTAACCAGCAGCGCAGCGAGAACAGGAGGCCCCAGAACGGAAAAGGGATTCAAATCCCCTCCAAAAGAGGAATTCAAAGGAGATTTGAATCCCTTTTCCGTTCTGGGGCCTCCCATTCTCACTGCGCCGCTTGTTAAACCGGCACAAAAGTTAAGTCAGATTGTGCTGTAAAAAGTTCAATCCTTTACGTTTCGCCAGCAAGTCGACTTGCTACAGGGCTCTGTACAAATAATACTTTCTGAAGAAGCCAGCAGTAAGGCTGGCGAAACGTAAAGGACTGAATTTTTAAATGGTTTTTAACTGTTTGAATTGTTTTAATAAACCGATCTGAGAAACTGGAATATGGGAATTTTAAATTCTATCATAAAATGTTCTGTTTGCATTTACAGTACTTTGGTGGATCTATGAAATTCAACAAATAATTGATATGCTTCTAAGATCAATTTCAAATACTAGAGGTGACTGCTGATTAACCTCATCCTCATATTGTCATGAAGGTCAACAAGATGATATTTGTGTCCCAAATTAGACCTACTCCTTTATATTATATGCCTTGCTTTAAAAGCTTCAAAACAATTGGTAAATGTTGGCTATCTAACCCTCTCTTTGTGTTTGCAGACAGCCCAACTCTCAGTATGGCGGTGAGGTTGTCTTTGGAGGTGTAGACACTCGCCTTTACTCTGGACAGATCTATTGGGCTCCTGTCACCCAAGAGCTTTATTGGCAGATTGGCATTCAAGAGTGAGTTGAAATTGAAGAGATTCTGTACGCATTTACAATCACTGAACATCTAAGGTGGGGCCAGCGCGTAGGTCCGCTTTTAAACTCATGCAGCCACATTCTCGGATTTAGAAGATGCAGCTGTAAAGTGACGCTTCTTAAATGGACTGACTTCTAAGTCATTCCACTGGTTTCTTTGGAATGCCTCCAAAGTGGTTACACTGTGGTATTAAAGTCTGAATACCAGTTCACATGATCCTCAATATAGGAATACGATTTGCAAGGGTATTGTCGACATTGAGGAAACGTTTTAACATTATTCTCTGCTTCTCTGTTCCTTGTTTTTATTTGTGCTTGTTTGTTAAATTTTAGTTTTGATAATATTTGGTAATACAAGTAATGTTTGCTCACTGTTTTTAACTTGGTTGTACTTTGTTCTTGTTGGTCTTTGACCGTATTAATAGATGATGATGATGATGATGATGATATAGGAATACTGAAGGTGCAGTGGGTTAAAAGTGAAGTGGCTATAAGTGAAGTGATGTAGTGAAACGTGCTTGTGCCTACAACTGTGATCGCATATATTCTGTGCACTCAGTAGTGCTACCCTGGGGACTATGTGAATTGGCCACATATCACCTGTATATAGTACAATCTATTGATACCCCTCCAGGAACAACATTTCTTGAAGTGTTTAAGTTTAAATTGCAAGCCTCAATTTTTCTGCACACCAGAGATATACTTGTGAAATGTTAGACTAGGTATTGAACTCCTTTATGTCATGGAGATGTTACTGTGAAGAAGGGCCAAGAGGGTGAATATCTCATGGTGAACATCTCCTGGTATTGAGGAGCAGATAATGTAGAGAATGGAATATATACTGCATTCAGCTCAGTTAGAACAAAGGATATATCATTGTTGCTGAGCCTGTTTTCATGCTCTACGTTCACACTGGTACAAAAGCTAAAGTTGGTTGCACGCTGTTTTCATACCAATGCATTGCTGATCCATGTGCACTCTAACACAGTATAGTCTAGTTATGTACTGTATTGGCTGAGTACTAATATAGAAATAACTGATGGTATAAAATGGGAAAACTGGAAAGATTGCTCGTGTGACTGGCCTGGGGGAGTTGGCATGGTTTGAATCAGTGTCAACACTGATTGACACTGAGCCATCTGTTTTCTATACACCGAGTGCTGTTAAGATTAAACATGAAGTGCATGCATGATGGGGTTTTGTATGTTTCTTAGGTTCTCTATTGGGGGTCAAGCTACTGGATGGTGCAGCCAAGGCTGCCAGGCTATTGTAGACACCGGAACATCCCTTCTCACTGTTCCCCAGCAGTACATGGGTAATTTCGTGAAGGCCGTGGGTGCTCAACAGAACAATTATGGACAGGTAGGTGGGATCAGATATTGTAAAACCTGGATGTCAACGTAGTGAACAGGGCAAGACTGGATACAGCTGCCCCATGCTGTGTATGTGGGGATCTCACAGCTACTAAGACCTCAGCATTGATATCTAGAAGTAAGTCACATTGTGTTTAATGAGGGTTACTTCCAGGAAAGCGTGGTGCATAGGATTGCAGTGTCAGTCTCTTTTATGCTGTCTCAACTGGGACCGTCCTATGGGAGATTAACCAGACACCACCTTCTTCTTTTATAGTACACAGTCGACTGCAGCACTGTCCAGAATTTGCCCACCATCTCCTTCACTATCAATGGAGTTTCCTTTCCTCTGTCTCCCACCGCCTACATCCTCAGTGTATGTATTATGGATAACTCTTCTGTCTTTATTCAGCACCTATAGAGATGAGAGCTAGAGGCAGGGGTTGGGAGAGGGAGGAATAGTTACAGTCACATACAAGTTTCTCCCTCATTGACTCACTTTCAGCTAGCTTTATCCTCACCCTTTTCTGGGCACCACTCACGTTTTCTCTTTCTCTTCATTGTTTCCCAGAATAATGGCTACTGCACAGTTGGGATTCAGCCCACCTATCTGCCTTCCCAAAATGGACAGCCCCTCTGGATCCTGGGAGACGTCTTCCTCAAGCAGTACTACTCTGTCTATGACATGCGCAACAATAGGGTTGGCTTTGCTACTGCTGCCTAAGCCTCTCTGCTGTTACCTGAGCTGGAAGGAGTCATTTAAAGCCTTCCTACTGTGTCTCTGTTATAATTTCTTTCATTCCTTTAAAGGTTCTTCTGGACCATTCCTTTTGAGCTCTCTGTACTCTGGGCCACACTTTTTCTTTACTAGAATCATGGGCTGATGTTGTAGCCAGATTGGATAATAAATGGTTAAAGCTAGGATGTTCATGCTCAGATCTGTTCAGCTGTTCAGCAGGCGTTAGGAAGAGGAACACTCACCACTGGAATCTGTACACCTAGAAAAGGAATATTTTAAGCTATATAGCAGCAGCTGTTTAACTTACACTTGCAACTTGAGCCTCAACTCCGTGCTAGTGCACTGTGAAGGACAGAAATGCCAACTATTGTTCAGGAAACATCCGATTATGGCAGCATTGCTCTTGGATCCACAGATAAACCACAGAGAGAATTGATCACAGGCATGTGCTCAGATATGTCATCATGGCTTGTAGGACTTTTCCTCCATAACTCTGTCCAATCCCCTTTTAAAGACATCTAGGCCAGATGCTATCACAAAATCCTATGGCAAGGAGTTCCACAGATTAATTACTCACTGGGTAAATAATTATTTTCCTTTGTCTGTTCCAACTCTCCCGCCACTCAGTTTTAGTGGATGCCCCTGCCCTGGTTCTGGTGTTGTGAGAGAGGGAAAAGAATCTTTTAAGCTATATAGCAGCAGCTGTTTAACTTACACCTCCCTTATGAGGAAAGGCTACAGTGTTTGGGGCTTTCAGTCTAGAAAGAAGGCACCTGAGGGGGTTATGATTGAAACATATAAAATTATGCATGGGATGGATAGAGTGGATAGAGAGTATCCACTCTATCCATCCCATGCATAATTTTATATGTTTCAATCATAACCCCCTCAGGTGCCTTCTTTCTAGACTGAAAGCCCCAAACACTGTAGCCTTTCCTCATAAGGGAGGTGCCCCAGCTCACTAATTGTTTTGGTTGCTCTCTTCTGTAACTTTCCCAGTTCCACCATTTCCTTTTGAGATGTGGCAACCAGAACAGGACACAATACCCCAGATATGGCCGTACCATCGATTTGTACCATTGATTTGTAACAAGAAACTTGTTTCTTCCTTACTTCCTGCCAAACTAGACATGATATTAAACGCATCATCAAGTAGTTAGGGGCTTAAATTCACTTACAAGTAACAGCTGCGGGCTAGGATTTGAATCGAGGTGCAGAGGTTGAGAGTGTTTAATCCTTTACTTCTGAACTGTGTTTGCACGAAAAATCACCCTCGAAAGCTGCTACTCAACCCAGAAAGTGTCACTTTTTAGCATCTCCTTTTATCTTTTCTATTGTTAACAGTACAGGCAAGACTTATGGTGCAATCCTGTGTAGCTCCGCATCAGCACTGGTGCAAGGTGTCGCAAACACACCATAAGGTATGTTTGCGGCACCTGCGGAATAAGTGGCGCCAGCTCCAAGGCCGGCGCCGCTCACTCCTCCACCGAACTAAGCCCACGCCACCAGACACAGGTAAGTCCTGAGCCAGGCAACAGGAGGGCGTGGGGAGGGCGGAGTGAGGTGATGAGGGAGGGGGCAATTGGCCGGCCAGGCCAGGGACGGGGTGTGGAGATATTGGCGGCATGCTCCACCAATATCTTAACCCCCTTCCCAGATCTGGCCAGCTTTATACGGCCTCCCCAGACTTGTGACGGCCATTTTGCCAGCGCACATCTGAGGAGGCCCATAGGGGCTGCTGGGGCCCTGGGGGAAAGGGACAAACGTCCCTTTCCCCCGAGGTGGGCCCCAGCTCCGCTGACACGGGCCTGATCCCATGCAGTGTGCTAAGCAGCGGATCTTATGCAGGATTGGGCTGTTAATCTGTGCCACAGGTGACCTAAAACAGTTGCATGGAGTATCACTGCTGGAAGGAGAAGAAAGAAAAAAGTTGCCTCGGCTCCAAATAACTTAATAATAAATAATAAATAATAATAATAAATAATAAAGCACCAAGTGGGCAGGAAGAGGCAACTTAGAGCCTGCCCCTCCCCTTCCCTTTACTTCCCAGAACAGTGTGCAGCCTCCCTGCTCTGCTTTGTTTCTGTTTCCAATAAACAAGAATGATACATGGTGGGTTCCCAAGCACATGCACACACAGGGATAGCATATTGTGTGTGTGTGGGGGGGGGGCGGTCAGGTGATGCCGGGGCATGGGTCACCACTGGGTTTAGCCATGGAATAAATGAAATGACAACAATAAATAGCAACAATAGCAAAAATAAAATGTTGAAAGTGCAGAGTGTATTTCTGTAATCACTGAGAAATAACCCCTTATATCAGGGATTGGGAGAACAGCTTCTGAATCAGAGGGTTGGTGGTTTCAAGCAAACGTTTATTTATTGAAAACAATTCTACTCCTTTCTACCAATTAAACCCTGATCTCTCTCTCTCTCTCTCTCTCTCTCTCTCTCTCTCTCTCTCTCTCTCTCTCTCTCAAGTCACTGAACATGGTGTGGGTTTCACATCCTTTTTAGATGGAGAACTGCAAGGTGATTCACTTGGTAAACTGCAGCACAAACAAACTTATGAGCTAACAAATTAATGCATAGGGTTGGGTTCAACATCCACAGTGACACTACAACATGGCATATTGTACTGGTACCATCCCTCAGTCAACTATGGGGATTTTCCCAGCAGAGTGGCACAAACTGAAGTTACTGCTCCAGCAACACAAAATAACTATAAGCTGTTTGTCTGGATTTGAATCCCCAGTGTCTGGCTGCCTTTCTAGTTTCAAGCAAATAGCAGAACATTATTGCAGCAGTGCTCATTTTCTCCCAGAGGGCAAATTTTAAGAACAGATTATTCTAAGTCATAATTATGCGGCCTAAACATGTTGACTCAGAACAAAGTTCTGAGTTCAATGGAGTTTACTTCCTAGTAAGCGTGGTTATGATTACAACTTCATTCTGTCCAGGTTTATTCCCATTAAATTCAATGAGATTTACCATACACTACAGTATTTCCAAGTACTGTATGCAAAGGTCTTTCTCGGTAAGTACAGTAATACTTACACTATTAAACTTACCCTATCCAGCACCTAGAATTTGCTCTCTCTCTCTCTCTCTCTCTCTCTCTCTCTCTCTCTCTCTCTCTCTCTCTCTCTCTCTCTCTCTCTCTGTAATACATACACGTCAAAGTTCTTATGTAGCTACGTGAGCTACTACTACATGGTATAGAAATAAAAAAACACGTCTCTATCTGCAGAGATTCATGTCCACATGAATCATCCAAATGTTTCACCCCATTGAAGGCAATGCAGTACAGATAGACAGCACCTGCACTTCTATGTGTATGTGGAAATGTGTCCCATTTACCCCCATGGGGGGGGGGGGTCTCTGACCCAACATCAGATATGCATGCAGAAGTGTGTGTGTGTGTGTGTGTGTGTGTGTGTGTGTGTGTGTGTGTGTGTGTGTATGTGTGTGTGTGCGCGCGCGGCGCCTCTCTGGGTGGCAATTTATAGTCTTAGACTAGACATGACATTGTATATTACAAGATTGCCACCTAGTGGGTCTATTTTGACTGACCTGACAATTGGAAACTTTTGGAATGTAATGCAGATTAAAAATATTAACCAGGAATTCATATCTAAGGGGAAGGACAGCAGGTCACGCTTGATTAACTGGAAACTGTGGCCCAATCCCAAATGTATTTTATATAAACTGTATTATCCCACCAAACTAGCACGCTTAAGGCTCTTGTCATGGATGTGAGTGTTGGTGAGGAAACAGCTTGCAGTGGTTACTCAATGCTGAGGGAAAGACATATGAAACTCTGGAACATGTGAAGTGAAGAGAGGCGTATGTCTGTCATGGCCCAATCCTATCCAACTTTCCAGCACCAATGCAGCCGCAATGCTGCTCTGAGGTAACGGAACAAATGTTCCCTTACCTTACCTTGAGGAGGCCTCCCCCCCCCCCCAGGATGCAGTGCATGCCCCATTGACACAGCTGTATCAATGCTGGAAAGTTGGATAGGATTGGGCCATGACAGATATACGCCTCTCTTCACTTCACATGTTCAAAGGTTGAACCCTAGTGTTCAAAATAAGTTCTAGGAATGTGCCCTGATTCAAATTAAACAATAACGGCTATTACGTATGCCACACATTTCCCACATTAGACACACATGCCTATATATTTTGTAAGCCGCTTTGGGTGCCCATCTGGGAGAGTAGTGGGGTAAAAATAGAATGAATGAATGCTCTCTCTCTCTCTCTCTCTCTCTCTCTCTCTCTCTCTCCCCATTTCTCATGTCACATTGTCTCCAGCCTATTGGGCAGGCTGGCAACTTACCTATGAGGCCTTCTATGAATGTGTGGTATAGTCCCAACACTGTCATCTGACTGAAGAACACTTAATTAGTTAACACTGCAATTAATTAGTTAACACTGCAATTATATGCATGTCTATTCAGAAGTAAACCCCATTGAGTTTAATGGGATTTATTCCCAGGTAAATGTGCATAGGATTGCAGCCAGCCTAATATCATGGATTTATTTTTTTTAGGTGATTAACAGCCCAATCCTAACTAAATCCCACCCTGCCAATACAGCCTCACCACCAGAGCATGAGCTGCATCCTGCGAGGGGGGGGGGGTAGTACTAGATGTATCCTCTGGGTAAGGAAACAATATTCCCTTGCCCTGGGGTAAGTCTCTATTGCCCAAATAGGTCTACTCGGACCAGTGCTAGTGCAAGTCCAAGTGGACCTGGGAAGACGGATCAAGGCTGGGAAGGGGGATAAAATATTGGCAGCACTGCTGCAGCCAATACTGCCTCCTTCCTGGCCCTGATCCGCTCCCTCCTCCCTGCCCCGATCTCTGTCCCAAACCTGCTACCGCCACTGCCACCATCACATTCCTTTAGCTTGCCATGGATGCAACCCTCCCCACCGATTTGGTTTCCATCTGCTAAATGTGAGTGGAAAGTGGATCACCCACCTCCAACTGCTCCTCGCGCAGTTTGTTCTATCATGGAAGTGCAGGACTTCCAGTTTGATTTACAGGGACTGCTTAAATAAAGGACCTCCTTCATTCATGTGGTCCCTTTTTTAAGTCGAACATGGAAATCCTGCACTTCCACAACTGAAGAAAGTGTGCGAGGAGTTCAGTAAACAGCTGCTTTTTTATTGTGTAGAAGTGGCGGACCAGAGGCAGCACCAGGGGGCATTCTGGGTCACACCACCGCTGCAAGCACCCTTTTTAAAATGAGGTATAAGATAAAATATAGTAAGAAGATTTGCTCTTTGAAAGGTTTAGATTCTCAGGCTGCCTATTGACATCTATGCACTCTGAATTAGTGTATTTCAACCTCCCGGTTATAAACAGTACCGTCTTCTAGAGAGAAAGGTGCCACACTGTAACCCTTGAGGCATCTTTTCCCCCTCCTCATCCAATTTCTTTAATTAGATCTAACCTTTTAAGATTTGGGAAAGGATTAGTCAGCTTTAAATCTTATGATTAGCCTTTGCTTTGGGATATTTTGTTTTAGCAATCACAGAGGGCTAGCAATATATTAACTTTAAAAAGCAATACTTTTGATGATACAGTATAACATTTATTTAAACGTATCTCATCTACAGGGGAAAAAAGCAAACAATACTGGAAGTTGCAGTATTGAAAATACGAATTTGTTAAAAACAGAAAGAGACAATAATAAAGTGACTACTGTACTGATGGTGAGAAGAAGGGCAAAGAGAGACTCATGATGACTACAACTTCCAGTATACAACTGGCACTGCGTGGGCGTTCCCAGATGAGCAATTTGCAACTTGTTCCGAGAGCAAGTGCGATGAGGATTCTGGAACTACATTTCCCAGCGGGCTGTGTAAAAGAACAGCTGGAGGTGTGGCTAGAAAGTGGTTGAGTGCTGCCCTCTTTTGGGTACACCTAGGAAGTTGAAGAGTGAGAAGGTGACAGTAAATGAGGGGGAGGGAGCGCTGTCCATAAGGGGACCTGGGGGTGAAAGAACTGTGCCAACGGACACGGGGGGTATTGCAGCCACGGGACTACCAGGCGCCAAGAGAAGTTGCAAGAGGGAAACGACGACGAGGCAATCGGAGGACACGAAGTTGAATCAAGTTTGCGAAGTGGCTGTGGCGGCGTGCCTTTTCCCCGCAAGTGGTTACAGTCTCTGACCTTCACGGGAGGGTAAGTTCGGAAAGACAGCGGGCACTCGCCAAGCAAAGCCACAGTACAGCGAGGCAATGCCTAGCGCTGGCGGTGCCGACACAAGTAGCAACCCTAAATGCCCTGGGTGGGGTGGTGGGACTCGGAGGGTACCGAAGGAGGTTAAACGGGCCGCCTGAGCTCTTCTAAGCGAAGCAGGTGGAGGAGGGCGGCGCGCGGGAACGGGGGTGTGGGTTAGGGGGGTTATTAGGGGACGGGGAGAGTTGGGGACGGGTTGTGTGGATTAAAGTGTCTCGCCGGCTCATTTCGCTAGAAACAGAAGGCAGGCGCGAGATGGGGGTGTGTGAGCGGAGGACAACTGTCTGATCTTTTGCAAGAGAGTAAGCAAGCAGAGTGGCTTTTGAGCAATTCGGGAACCGGGGAGACCAAAGGCGCAGAGAGTGTTTATGATCGCACGAGAGAGAGAGAGAAAGGGGAAGGGGAAGAGTTGTCAGTGAAGTGCGGGGAGCCAATGCCGGAACCAGACGCCGACCAGCAAAACAATGGGGGGGGGGGAGGGAGAAAGTCGGTGAACTCGAGGCGGAGGGCAAACCAGGGAAAGGGGGGTTGCCTCCACTGCTCCCCCCCTTCTCAGCAGCGCCACCAGAAGATTAGAGGGGAGTCGATCGATCTTATGTAACTGTTACTGCAGAAAGCCTCCTGGGAGGCTCAGCTGGGGGAACTGCCGGGTCAAGCACGGCTGCTGCCTGCTGTGATCGCGTTTGCACTGCGGGAGCCGTTCTGGGGTGGGTGTTCGTTGCACCTAACGGGGAGATGAGCTTTGTCTCCCTGTCGTCCTGTTTAGAGATAAAGTATCCCGAAGCGTCCAGCTTGGCTTTTCCTGCTGCAGGACGGAAGTTCCCTATGACAAGCGTCGGGAGGCTCCTCATTAGCGCTAATTAACGCTATTGTGTTGTTGATTTAGACTAGAGTCTCGGGGAGCTCCCACGTGCATCGTCGCTGGAGGCCGGTGCAAAGGAATGCCGATCGCGTCACCAGAGCACCCGACCTGCCCGCAGCGCTGTTTTGTAGTCAGGATATTTGAGCGCCCGAGTGCCAGCCCCGTGCTAGGAAGGCAGCGTCACGTGTTTATTATCTGGGCCTTGCTAGTAGTAGTGACGCGAGAGAGGACAGAACTCCGGGGTCGTCGTCGTAGAGAAGTCTACCAGCTTTTGCATTTTGGGCTTTGCTGCTGCTGCGCTTTTAATACCTACCTTGGCGCGCAGGAATTTAGTCAGTGAAGCTGCTGTTGCTGTGTTTTGTTGTTGCTGTGGAGTGCTAGGTTAAGCTTTACCGGCTTAATTTCGGCCTGTCAGGCTGCTGTTCAGTCCAGGCATAGTGGGACCAATTTCAAGGGTGGAAACCAAATATAAAAGCATGTTTGCAAAGTCCTCTAAACTAGAGCAAGTTTGATGGTGGCAATGGTTTGTAATCCTCCTTAACGTTCTGCAAACTGCGACCTCTTGTCCCTTGTTTGTAGTGATTTCTCAGGACGCTTTTAGTTGTTCCTGCCTCTCCAGAGGCCTGGTGGTGATTCTTAAAGTTTTATAGAAGAAAACGTAACAGATGGTAGATATGTGTACTTTTCTCTCTCCTCCCTCTGCCCCGTTAGCTTTCTCTGCCATATTTGTTTAACTTCACGCATGGCTGAGCTCCACCTCCAGTATGAGAGTTTGAATGGAGCTGTGCAGACAGGTCCCTGCCTGCTTTTTCTTGGGTCTCTTGTTTTTCTTTCTGTTTACAGATGCTAGATATGCTATTACAGGTGACTCTGTATATCTGACAAGCAGATCAGTTGTCCCTTGTCTTCAGAGCCCTCTTTCTTTGGGCATAAACTTTGCAGAGTTGGGTTTCCTCCTGGATATTTACATTGGACTAGAAAGATTAAGTGTAGGTAGAAGGATCTTTCTCTGCTCTAGACTTTGAGGAGCTGGGTGCAAATTTAGGGTTGTAGACGACTGAATATTCATTGCTGGAGCCAGTGGGTGGCTTTGCCAGGTACGGATCAGAGAGGGTTCTTGCATCTTTAAGAGTGGCATAAAAGGGAAAGCTTCATCGGGTATGGTTTTCCTTATCCTTGTCACTGGAGAAGATGCACAAGTAAATGATGATCCAATTGTACCCCCTTTCACAATGTCTAGAAAAGTGCACCGTGTTCTGTGCAAATTTCTTTTACACCTTAAAAAACAAGGACGTATGGCGCAAACAGTGAGGATTCTAGGAAATGTGACCCTTCCTCATGTGAAAGCCAGTTGCCAGATAGCATGAAATTCTTTGTGAACATACTCTAGTCTTAGGCTACAGTTCTGTGCATGCTCACCCATGAATAAGCCCCATGGAATTGCAGTGTGACTTACTTCTGAGTAAACGTGCTTGGGATTGCACTGCACATGTGTTTTTACCACATCATGTGTATTAAAATACTTGTATTTTTGGTTAGCAGCCTTGAACGTCGCATTTTATGGGAAGAAAGGCCGGATATAAATATTTTAATTAAATATGTTCTGCTTTTCAATGAGAATGAAAACCCAGAATGAACAACATTCTCACCTGCATGCAGACAATCCAAGAAAAGGGCAAAGGTGCTTTTAGTGCTGTATGTTTGAACATGTCCATAAAGGGGCAAGATGTCTGAGCAATATCTGGAACTGCCTTGATACATCTTAAATATGGTTAGAGATTTGAAATCATTAATATACTAAGACTTTCATGGCTGGCATCCATATTAAAACAATTGAAAAACATTTTGGGCTAAAAGTCCGTGGTTTAATTTTAATGCAATTACAGTTTTAAAACGAAAAATTAAAAACCACAAAAAGCTAAAAACATTGAAATCATTAGTAACCAGCCTTCTGACTGCTGTAACAATTGTCTGGGAAAGGACTTGGAACACTGTGATATGTCTGAGAGAAAAAAAAAGATTGAACTGCCAATATATTGAATTGAAATATGTTTAAATTGTCATTGAAATGGCAATTTTCTTAATTATTGGAATTTTCTTTTTGGGTGTACGAAACTAGACCCCAGAGGGTTTTTATGTGATTTTGTTTTGTTGTTAAATTATCTTGCTATTGATGCTATTGTGTAATCTGATTTAAAACTAAAATAAATACAAAAGCTAGTTATATCTTGAACCCATAAAAACCTTTCAGAACAGCTTTGCACATATACACAAATATTGAGATGGCTTTCCATTCTTGATGGCAGGAGGTAAAAAAAAAGTGTACTAGGTGACTAATTAGCCAGAAAACATGTGACTGAGGCAACCATTCATTCTACCTCAGTATCAGAGGAGAAATTCCAAGCTACTACAAGGGACAAGGAGAGGTGACTGTAAATGTTGAGTCATTCAGTGATAATGTGACTGACAGCCTAATTTTGATACCACAAAATAAAAACTTGAGATTGCTTTTCAGCTCACGTGTATTTATCTGTCTAATAGAGAGTCCAGGAGTATACAGTCACCCCTTGTCTTAGGCATAATTGACTTGTGCAAACTCAACTTTTCGTGGTCGGGAAACCAAAAAAAGAAAAGAAAAACAGCAGTTTAAATAGTGCAGGGGATTCCAGTTATTAAATACTTGCCCCTGGCACAAGCCTAAGATCCAAGAATGAAGCTGCTGTTCCTTCAGTTCCTGGCTAATTCTCATAACTTCTAAAGAGACAGTATGCATTTTCCAGATGCCAGGGATTTTCAAGGTAATTTTGAGTACAGTATATGCAATTTTAGCTTCACACACTGACTCTGGAACGTAACCCTTGCATAAAACAAGGCACGACTGGATTATCAATCCCAGCAGTCTTTGCTATCTTGGTGTAGTAAAGGTAAAGGTTCCTCTCGCTCGAAAGCTAGTCATTACCGACTCTAGGGGCGCTGTTCATCTCCGTTTCAAAGCCAAAGACCTAGCGCTGTCCGAAGACGCTTCCATGATCATGTGGCCGGCATGACTCAACACGGAACGCTGTTACCTTCCCACTGAAGCGGTACCTATTAATCTACCCGAACTGCTAGGTTGGCAGGAGCTGGGGCCGAAGACGGTAGCTCACACCATCACGCAGCAGTCTGGTCTCGAACTGCTGACCTGCCTACCATCCAGTCTGCAGTTCAGCATCTTAACCACTGAGCCACCGCGGTGCCCATCTTGGTGTAGTTCTACATAAACGTGGTTCAGATTAATGCAAAACCATGGCTTTGCTTTATCTGCCGAACCTTGATCTTGTAGACTCTGTCTTCCCTCCATGTATGATGATTCCCTCCCTTCTTCCTCAGTTTGAGGGATCCCATTGTTTGTCATTTGGTCCAAACCAGCAAACTATGGTTTGTGCTTGTTCTGCAGACTAGGACCAGAAATCAGGATCAAACCCTGCTTTCTAAATTTGGATTGCAAAGCAAGTGCAAACCATTATTTGCTGGTTCAGAGGAAATGGCATATTAGATAAAGAGGAAGGTAATTGCAGTGTGTGAGCAACACTTCAACCCCTGGGTCCAGTCAAGCTCATTCACGTCATGCCAAGCCAGAGTCTGGGATTATTTCTGAGTCACCTTTATAGTGAATGCCACTGACTTATTCTGTGCTGATAAATTAATAAGTGTGGCATGTGAATGCAGTCATATGTGCTATGAGTGGTTCCCAAACTTTGTAGCACTGGGACCCACTTTTTAAAACAACACTCTGTGGGGACCCACCTGGCTTTACGAGACTTTAAAAAACATTTCACTTTACTCAAGCCTCTGTTTTTATCCTTTTTACTATGGGACTTCTGGAGCGTTTGAGCTCTGCGTTCATCGGATTGGGACCATTGTGGTAGCCTTGCGTTCCCCTTTGCCTGGCTTTCGATAAGAGCTGAGGCATTTTGCCTACTCATGAGTAAATGTGTACGTGTGGCTCAGTTTCGCTTTCCATAGGGCTCAGTAGATTTTCCTTGTCAGTTGGGGGGGATGACTTCCTTCTGGAGAGTTTGTTGGGGGCCTAAGGTCACTGGATTGGGACCATTCTGGTGGCGTTCCTGTCAGCTTCGAAATGAACCAAGGCATGGCCACCTACACATGAGTAAATGTGCTGCTCTGTTTTGGTTTCCATAGGGCTCAATACATTTTCCTTGTCAGCTATCAGCTTGTCAGTTTCACGACCCACCCAAAATCAGGTCAGGATGCACTTGGTGGGTTGTGACCCACAGTTTGAGAAACCTGAGCTATGGACATTCTGTGCTTATGAGGCTATATCAAATCAAATGTTTCGTGCTGTGGGCAGATTCTCACAAACATGTTACCATGGTTGCTTGCTTAGGGGGGGATTATAATTTCTGAGGATGCTCTCTACAATGTGCTCAGATATCTTCTTACACTATCTCTCAAGCCACTTGTTAAAGGTTTGTGATAGCATTACCATTCCTTATTGGAAATATAAATAAATATAAATATACAGTATATTTTCCCCAGTGCTGATTAGAGGGCTATACTTATATTAATTAAAATAATATTGTCCATTTTAAAACATCACAGTTCCATACAACACAATAGTTATTCAGACAGATGCCATTGTTTCATTGTATCACTACTTTTTTAAAAAATGTGGCATGCAGTTGTAGTCTGTGCAGCTATTTAACTGCCTCTCTGTATTGAGGATGCTTTCTGACTGACATTGGATGGCTCAAGTCCAAAACTACTTCTTATCAGCAGGAAGCTACGTGAGGGTGTGACTCTTTCCCCCCCTTCTATCACCCTTTGTTTTCCATCTGTAGCAGTATCCCGCATGTGTGACATAGTGTCTGAAATTGGGCCTGGTCTCCCATTTTCCACCTAGGAATTACAGCATAAATGTGTGTTGCTCTCTAGAAAGGAAACAGAAAAAAGTCTAACATGCTTCCTTGGAACTAGAACGATGAGCCATTTGTGTTTATGTGTGAACTTTACCCCTGGCTGCATTACCAGAGATCCAGCAGACTGCAGTAAGCAGCGATATTAAAATTGGCTATATGAAATGTTGTTGCTGTAGCAGGGTATGCAGGACTGTAGTGGAAACAAAAATGACTTCACTAAACAAAAAGCTTTTTCTTGCCCTTGTCCTCTCAGAACTTGGGGAGAACTGTTGTGGGAAGTCAGATCTTCTGTTGTGGTTAGCTGTCACCAGTCTGAACTGATTCAGAAAAAAATCAGAATCCTATGCAGTTTAGAATTCACACCTGAAATAACTGATGGTTGCTTAAGCTTCAGGGCATTTGTCTTCAGATTTGGCTTTTAAAGTGTTTTGGAATTCTGAGATATATCATGGTTGTAACTTGAAAGGAAGCGTTCGGAATCATTGTAACAAATGAATAAGAACGGTGCATTTATTGTATGCAGATACACATACAGTATCTGGAAAGGCCCTTAGAATGCTGCAATGAGTAAATTTAATTGTCTTAAGAACTGTATGAGACAGAGCAGAGAAATAACACTGTCGTCCACTATGTCATGTCTTGGCAAGGCTACAGTATTCACATGTCACCTTCACACATGAAACTCTTCCAAAATGCTTGGTAAATGAGCCATAAGGGCAGTGGCCTCAGTGTTGCTTTGCAATCCTCATCAGTCGCATGGATTGTACGAGTCTTAATTCTGTAATGCTGTGCAGGCTTTGGTGCAGCCTTTCCTCGCTTTGTTCAATGCTTTAATGGCATTAGCTGAGTTTTCCAGAGTTGCCTAGCAGCTACAGCTGTGTGTAGAGTGTGTTTGGCAACAAGCCTATTGGGTGAACTGCTGACTGAGACGGGAACATCACACTTTGAAGTACATAAGTCTCTGCCTTGTTGTGAAGGTGCTGCAGTAGTGGCACTGGAGACTTGGATTCTGTGGCAGGGCAGGCTTTTGCTCAGGTGAGGCCTTTAATTGTTTATGAACATAGTAGGTGAGGCTCCACGAGCACTGTGTTGACAAAGAGATGTGCGTGTGCTGATTATAATAGTCTCTGAATCAAGTAGGTGCTCAATTGGCTCAGTCAGGGAATCCTCAACCTTTTCTCCACAGGCCATTTTTCTAATCAAGAGACTGTATTTCCTTCCACCCCTAGGTGGAAAAGCACATGGGGGGAATCATGAGAAAAAGGTTCCCCCTCTGTCACTCCTCCAGTCAAATTAGCAGCTTCTCAAAGCTTCTTTTCATTTAAAATAACTCACAAAAGTCAGTTTTTTTTTTACACACGACTACGATGTATTTCCCAGTCTGTCCCTTAGCTTACCAATGGTTGATTGGGGGGGGGGGAGGTGGTGGTGGTGTGTAGCCTTCCTCAGTCCAAGGAGCCCCAAGCTGTGTGTTAGCTTCATAACAGTTCTGTGAGGCTGAAGGGCTAGATTGAGAGGTGGCGACCTGGTCAATTACACCCCCTTGAAACAGCCATTTCCCACAAAGAAGATATTTGCTGCAAAGTAGTCTGCACAGCAATTTTGACAGGAAAGCAGGGTAGACTAGAGAGAAGTGTTGAGCCTCTCCCCAACTATGTGCTGCAGTTTATAATGCACACACTCCTCCCCCCTCCCCCTGGTTACTTTTAAAGAGGCACTTCCAGCTTACCTCCAATGTTATGGTCATCAGTTAATGATGGCCTTAGTGTAATGTGGTCCCCAGTGGAATGGTTAGGTTGTAATACTGTATAGACTTACAGTGGTAATGCTATATTAATAAATTAAATACATTGATTACAAATGTCACTGTTTTCCCTCCACATGAATAAAGATAAGACATTGCAGCCAGTTCTTCTGATTTTCAGCAGAATGGCTGTGCAAAGGGCTGATTGACTGGCACTTGTGACCCTCATGAAGTCACTTTTTCTTCTTGTCCAGAACAGTGCAATTTTGGTTTTTTAAAAAGAAATTGATCTGTTTTTTTAAATGTTTTGAATAAATGTTTAATTGGATAAACATGCCAAGTACCTGGGGGGGGGGGGGAACAGCAAGCCAAACCTATTTGCTTAAACTTTTAGGACAATTTGGGGAGGGGCAAAAACAGGTGCTGGTTTCAGAGGTAGGTATGGGTATCATTAAAAGAACAGAGGTGGGGAAAACAGAGCTTGCACTACACTGGTTCCTGTCTGTGTACATCTGTAAGCATCCAATGGGGGAATTTTGCAGATTTCCCTTAGACAAGGCCAAAGGCCTCTAGTCTAATGAATACTGCAAATGGGAACAACACAGGCTTTTTGACTCTGTTTTTGTAGGGGTGTAGTGATTTCCTTCAGCAAGAACTGGTGATGCAGTTATCAAAACATGCATGTGCTGAGTCTCCTATAAAGATCCCAAGTATTTAGAAATATGGCTACTTGTGATAATAAACTGTTCCTGGTAAAAACAAATTAATTAGTTTTTAGAGTGTCTTTTTAAAAAAATATTTGTGATTACCATGGGAATATGTAGTTTATATCATGTCCATCTTGTGATTTTTGTGAACTTACAGAATGTAATATTTATAGCAAGAATTCTCTCTCTCTCCCTGTGTGTGTGTGTAAAATATAAAATTTTCCAAGTGCACAGTTGTCACTTAAGAGTTGGATATTTATTTTCTTAAGGACAAGCTTCTGTTTCAGAGAGATTGCATTGATCCAGCATTGAAAACGCAATGTATGTGACTAAGAGAATGCAATTCTTTGCATAGCTGACATATTAATGTATTTATGTGTGGAATATTGTCATGTGTCATTAGATAATGCCTGGGACATTGCTAATGCTCATGTGTGACATAACTCTCATCCTGATGTCAACACCATTTTGTTGGATGTTTAAAGGTTTTTTTTTTAATTTTATGCTGTTTTACATATTGTGCTCCCTTTCTGTATCTCTACAGGAACACTTGCATAGTTCTATAAAAACAAAAAGTTGGAAATGCAAGCAATTCTGCCACTTCCTGAACAGTTTCTGCTTTTTAAAAAGGAATACAGGCGGGCCCCGCTATCCATGGATTCACTTACCCACGGATAGCAGATGCCCCCGGTACATGCCCCCCCCCCGGCTCTTACTTTTAGGTGAGCAACATTCGTTTCTTCCTTAAACAAACGTGATAAGCAGCCTCCTGCTGCTTATTGCAGACAAGTAGAGTGAGACTAAGTGCTAGAAAGGCCCAGCAACTTCCTGTTAACCTTGCAGAGCCTCTCTAGCACTTAGTCTCGCTCTACTTTCCTGCAATAAGCAGCAGGAGGCTGCTTATCGCGTTTAAGGAAGAAAGAATGTTGCTGAGCTAAAAGAGCCGGGGGGGGGGAGTCACAAGCGCAAGCATGGATAGGGCGGGGGGCCCTTGGAAAACTGTGGAGGGGGCGTTCGCCCCATCCGTGGTTTTCATGTATCCACGGGGGTGGTGGTGGCGGCGGCTGGAATGTATCTCCTGTGGATACGGGGGCCCTACTGTACATAAATTTGAAGTGTGTGTGCTCTTTTCTTCCAGCAGTAGAGTGTATGTCTCCCAGAACTCTTTTGATTTTTTTTTTCCTATATGAAGGCTCCTCTTCCTTCCATGGTCAAATTCCAAAACCTTAATTGGCATCTTACATAAACAAACATACATAAACATCAACATCAACATACATATACACATACATAAAAAGGTAAAGGTGACCCCTGACAATTAAGTCCAGTCGCGTCCGACTCTAGGGTGTGGTGCTCATCCCCATTTCAAAGCCAAAGAGCCAGCGTTGTCCGAAGACGCCTCCGTGGTCATGTGGCCGGCATGACTCTCCTTGCCGCAGCGCGTAGCATGCAGCTGGAACACGGAGCGCTGTTTACCTTCCCGCAAGTGGTACCTATTTATCTACTCACATTAACATGCTTTGGAACTGCTAGGTTGGCAGGAGCTGTCCAAGCAACGAGAGCTCACCCCGTTGCGGATTCGAACTGCCGACCTTTCGATCGACAGCTCATGGTTCAGCGGTTTAACCCACTGTGCCACCCGCGCAGTATGTATGACACATACATACACGGCCCTTAAACAATGGCCTATGTCAATACACTAAAACTTTATACTTGAAAAACATAACGCCTCACCCCATTTATAAGTTAATAAAATCTACACAATAGAAATACGCTTTTCCCTCCTCTTAATTATAGCTTTCAAATAATAGGCCACCTTTTCTGTTAATTCCACTTCAGTCCCCCAAGGATAAACCAAACCTTATCAGGGTCAGCATAGCCCATTTTCTTAATCAAAAAGTTCTCAAGCTAAGCTCTATGCAGGTCAGAATAGAAGGGGCAGTATAAAATAATATGCTGCACCGACTCCACCACCCCAACAGAGCAGGAACAAGTCCTACTTTCTAGAGGAACCCTAAATCTACTGGAAACCACAGCTGATGGAAAAACATTGTTTCTAGCCAGGGAAAATGCCCTACGCTCACTAGGACATTTCAAAATTAAGTGATATTCTGCCATATGGCCGTAGGTGACCGCAAGGTGTAATTAAAGAGGGGACCAGGTCTTACCAGCATCACTCCACAACTCTTGCTGGTCTATATCTTGCAGTCTAGTTCTAATCAGATAAAATGCCTGCTGCAAGGTACAAGTTCCTAGGGTCTCCAGATCCAGCCCTACACTCTTAATTTTCTTTTCAAAGAAATAAAATTCTTTGGATGAAGCTGAGTCAGACACAAGGTATGGGAGCAGGCCCTTTGTGGTGGCCCTATAATAAACAGTTAGCCTATATTTAAAGAATCACAACCAAGCCACTAGCTGCAGCCGACACATCCCTGCTTCTAAACAAAGGGCAGCATATGGGACACATTCCGGTAGGCCAAAGATTTTATGAAGGAACATCCCCTGAATCTGTTCCAGGGAATAATCCCATGCCCTCATCCAGATTGGCACTCCTTCCATGGTCTGAGGATAGATATTGTGCTGCTGTTGTTGAATTGGGGACAAGCGAAAATGTCTTGTAGGATAATACTTGTAGGATAATACTTGTAACGCTAACAGTGCAATCCTGTGTAGCTTTAAAGGGCCAGCCACTGTATCCTAAGCCCTTTCCGGGGCGTGCCGGCGCTACTGGAGTACACCTTGGGAGTCCCCTTCACCGGGTGTAGGCGAGCCCGGGGTGTATGGGCCTCCTCGGATGCGCGCCAGCTCCAGAGCTGGCATACATCAGGGGAGGCTGTGTAAGGCTGGCGCAGGCTACAATGGGGCATAGGATATCGGCGCTGATATCCCCGCCCCCTCCCAGCCTGGGCCACCCGTCCCCGCCCCCTGCACTGCCTGGCGCAGCACTTACCTGCGGCAGCCAGTGCAGGTCCGGGATGCCCAGGGAGCGAGCGGTGCCGGCCTCTGTGCTGGCGCCATTTACTCCTGAGTCACCGCAAATGTGCTTTAAGGCACTTTTGTGACATTTTAGGCTGGCGGAGCAAGAGCTAAGCCGGCATGAAGTTACACAAGATTGTGCCCTAAGGATGATATCTGGGGTGAGTAGCCGGATGTGTTTTTATTAAGAGATAAGTACTTAGTCCATCCTTGTACTTTTCCTAGATAATTTTAAACCAGGCCTCTTTTAAGAAGATTGGCATCGGAAAGGTAAATATTTAGTGTTTAGATGATTTAGTGTTTAGAGAGGGCAGTATTAACTGTATTATATATTGGAACAGCACCAAAAAGTTCTAACTAATGTTGGAGGAAAGGAAAAAAAGGGATTTGTCTGACGTTCTCAAGGAGGTCAGTGGCAGAGCTTGGATGAGATCAGCACAAAGCCCTGCTTGCTACCCTACCCTACCCTTCCTTGTAAGTTACATATATTGGCAATACACGAGGACAGACACTGGGTATTTCTGGTCCTGTAAGGTTCCCCACACAGAAAGCGCCACAGAGCTGGTTGGTGCTTTCCTGAGCATGAGTCATATTGAGTTATGGTGGCTGCTTTTAGATAAGTTCCAAATGTGCTTTGTGTTTGTGTTGGGAAATTCATGGGGAACTTTTGAGCTGTAGAAACTACTGCACTCACTCTGAGGCAGCATTACAGTGTCATTTGGGCGGAGTGCGGAAATGCAGGTGGGGAGCAAGTGAACTGAGGTCCCACAACTGTGGGTGGGTTTGAGCAGGCATCATGACTGTTCATAGAGGAAGACTATCCATGGAGATATCTAGTCCTTACCTGTTTACCCAAAAGGGCATTCTACACATGACCTCGCATCCCCACTGTGCATTACCTCTAGTTCAGATTGGCCCATATGATCCAGATCATGTCAGTCCACATGCTTGAGATGCTACTAAAATTCATGGAAAGCATTAGTAAAATAAATGCCAATGTGCACAGTGTTGTTGCAGAAACAAAGGGTGCCTTGCAACCTGTTCACACTTAATAGCGTTGCAAGTTTGAAGGCAGTCTCCAAACTTCAAAGCTTTCTTGGCACTAGCCTGCTACTTGGAGAAAGGTGGTCATGTCTTTGTTGGCTCCTCAGCACTGGATTCCATAGCATGTGCTTAACACCACCAGACAGATGCAATCTGAAAATGACAGTGAAGAAAGAGAGGGTCAGATTTCACACACTCCCTTCAAGCAGTAAAGAGACGAATGCTTCTCTTGCCTCAATTGTGATTTCATTCTCTCTCAAACCCTACCTAGTTTACTGAATTACGTGTCCCATAGCTCCATATCACCTTGGAGTCTGTCAACAGGCCTAAAATATCTTCATTCTGGTTGACGGAGAGTTTTGGAGTGTTATGTCTAAGTCTTTCAAAATCAGATTTGTTTGGATGCTCTTTTCTCCTTCTTCCTTTCAATAATACCTACTTTTACAAATACTTATCCTGTAAACATGATAGCATTGAAGCATAGATGTGACATCAAATTAGCCTCGGGAGTCTATTCCTGACAATGGTGTTACCTGTTGGCCCAACTGACAAGGCATTTCCCCTTTGAGTGCATCTGTTTCCTCTTCAGTTCCTTTGAATTTATTTATTTATTTTATTTATTTATTTTTCACATTTTTATACCGCCCTTCCTCCAAGGAGCTCAGAGTGGTGTACATATTTCCTCCCCTCCTTTTTGTCCTCACAACAACCCTGTGATGTAGGTGGGGCTGAGAGATAGTGACTGGCCCAAGGTCACCCAGGAAGCTTCGTGGCTGAGCGGGGATTTGAACCTGGATCTTCCAGGTCTAAGTCCGACTCCCAAACCACTACACCATCCTGGCTCTGCAAAGGCAAGATTGACTGCAAAGGCAAGAAGGAAGGACACTTGTGCTTGGTATCTGAACTGTGCCTAGCATACAGGATCCCTAATATTGTGCTGTGGGAATATGCATAATAAAAAGGTCATACTACAAATGGGCTCAAGTGCTTATATGCCTGAAGCCTTCTGCTGAAATCCTTCCGGCCAATTACTTTAAAGTTCGTACAGCAACATGGAAAGGAAGAGCAACTGATCTACTTCTCATTTAGAAGTTCCATCCCGCTGTACAAGTCTTCATGATTATCAGGGCTACCTTGCATTTTACGTTATTTTTTATTTATTTTATTTATTTACAGTATTTTTACCCTGCCTTTCTCCCCAAAGGGACCCAAGGTGTCTTACAACAAAAAGAAAATACAGTGCAAAAAGTATAATAAAAAATAGTCACATTTTAAAACAGTACAAACAGTTAACGGAAATTAATAAAAAAGTATCTAAAAATCAGTTAAAGATTACAATTAAAACAAGAACATAAAAACAGCAGCACCCCACCTGTACCAGCAGGATGTTAAAAAGGCAAGGGCTCAGAAGGCTTCTTTGAACAAGAAGGTTTTTAGGCTTCGCCGGAAAGTGTCCAAGGAGGGAGCAGTTCGTAAGTCAAAAGGGAGGGAATTCCATAAGGGTGGTGCCACTACTGAGAATGCCCTATTTCTGGCCACTGCCCCTCGCACCTCCCTGGGTGATGGTACCCGCAAGAGGGCCTTCTCTGATGACCTAAGGAGATGAGCCGGACTATATAGAAGTAGGTGGTCTCTCAAATATCCTGGCCCCAAGCCGTATAGGGCTTTAAAGGTCAAAACCAGCACTTTGAATTGGGCCCGGAAACGAATTGGCAGCCAGTGCAGCTGTCGGAGGAGCGGCCTGACAGTCGAACCGCCTACCTCCAGTGACTACACGGGCTGCCGCATTCTTTTAGGCGTGTGCCTAAAAAGTGTGTACTTTTGGCATACATACACTGGTTTTTGGGCATATGAATGTGTTAAGCAGCTATTTCAAAACATATGCATTGAAAATGTATACAGGGTTGGCTGTGGCTCTGTAGTGTATGCTCAGCACTGCTGGTACCTTGTTGTGGGATGGGGCCTGCACTGGGCCTGTCCCTAGTGCATTGGACACTACTGGTGCTACTGAAGTTTAATGTTTGTTTATCTAGGCAGTTATATCCCACCTTTCTGCTTCAGGTGGCATAAGACATTTTAAAAGTACGATGTAGTAAGTATTGGTTCCTTCAGGTCAGTGCAGAGCTTAGGGATTGGCTCTTCCAGTGGACTGTGATGGACGTGGGCTCTTGGCCTGACTTGGTCTATCTCTGGCGCTCAGTAGCACTGTTGGTGACTGGGGCAAGGCCCCACACTGAACTTCCCTGAGATGGGCTCTTGGCCAGCACCTGACCGGCCCTTGCTACCACCCCTGCTCAGTAGTGAACCTGAGTTTGTTACTGTACAATGTGTAAAACAGCCTCCAGGGCCCTCTCAGTCATAGCTAGGATATAGTGACCTCTCTTTAATTAATTAAACAGGTGAACTGCCCTAGACTAGAGTAATAGTTTTGAAGTCGGAAGCACATGGGAGTTAACCACACTTTCTTAAGTGTTCATTATATACTCTATGATGCAATGAGTGTTGCTTTACAGTGCGCTCTTATGATGTGTTAGCCCAAATAGAGGTATAGATTTCCATGTACAAAAAAGTTTGAAATATTTTGCAAAGTCACGAAACAACATCATGCCCTTAGTCTTGTGGAATTTGAGTGCATTGTCCTGAGTTTCACAGTAGTGAGCCATAGCAATCTGAAATATTTTGAAAATTTTACTGAATTAAAATTCAAAATAAATTTCTCCATTATCTCACATGGGAGACAAATAGTGGAAGTTGTTCTGGTGCCACAAAGGGTAGAATTTCACCATAACAGCAGAAGTACCATCTTTGAATTGATAAAAATTGTTATAAATGGAAAGCAAAACCCCACTAAGTTATAAAACTATATGGTTCTATTTCCTTAATTGAGGTGTAGAATTAAAACTTGCCGTTTCAGTTTCTTATAGCTGTTATATTTTATTTTAGGGTTTTAGATTGTCTTTGTTTCCATGTTCTCCCTCTCAATATAGCAGAAGCATGCTCAACTAGCCCAAGAATCTTGATTAATTTTGCCACTGCTACGGTATGTTCAGTAATCCAAGACAATACCTTTATTGTAATACTTAATTTCTGAGATTTAATGATATTGGTAAATACTGTCATGTTATCCTGATAAATACGGTATATACTCTCTCAGGATAACATGACAGTATTTACTAATATTAAATATTTATTTCCTTGATGCATTTTTTTTAACATATTGCTGAGTTAATACCACTAACTCAGCTAATTTATTGATGCATACCCCTAGGCCCCAATAGTAACTGGAATACAGTTGCATGTGTAGCAAACCATCCATGGTATGTAAATCAGTGACACAATTTCAGAGTTGTTGGCTCTAGGCTAGGAATGTAATTTCATTGGTGAAAGAAATGTTGTGGTATGAATTGCAATATTGCTTTCTGACCAGCCATGGATTGCTGCAGCACCCCATGAGCCTTGTGCTGCTGCTGAGGCTTGTTGTGAAGCATCCTGGAGACGTGCAGTGGTAACGTCACTACCCTGTGCCTCCACACTGGACTTGAGTGACAGCTCCCTGGCTACTCATCAACTGGGATGACTGTTGGTGAGAACCAGCACTTGCCCTTAAACATAGCTGGGGGAAAAAAAGATGAGAGATCAGATCAGAGAGCAAAAGATCAGAGGAGGACGGAGGGATGGGAAGTAAATGTATGTATTTATTTAAAGAATTTATACCCCACCTTTCTCTCACTGTCAGGGCACTCAAGGCGGCTTACAGCATTAAAAAATACAAATATAAATTTAAAAGCATTAAAACAATAAAACAGAGCCCAATGGACCACTTAAACTGATTGCATTAATTAAAAATGCCAGCCCATTATGTCAGTGATTGAAGACCATCCTGAATAAAAAGGTCTTGAGGTCCTGCCGAAAGGTCTCCAGGGAGGGAGCCATTCTTAATTCCCGGGTGAGGGAGTTCCATAATTGGGGTGTCATCACCGAGAAGGCAGTATTCCTCGCCACCATCCCCCTCACCTCTGTCAATGGCGGCATGGTTAAAAGCCCAATCTGACAGCCCAATCCTATCCAACTCTCCAGCGCAGATGCAGCAGCAATGCAGCCCTGAGGTAAGGGAACAACAGTTTCCTTACCTTGAGGAGGCCTCAGTGATTGCCCTCCCCAACAGAATACAACGCAAGCTCCATTGGCACTGGAAAGTTGGTTAGGATTAGGCTGTGAGAGGGCTACAGAAGAACCTTTAAGGCTGTATGTTGTTTACCTGCCTAAAGCTGTGAAGATCAAGTGCTTGCCTGTTGACTACCAGCAAGAAGTGGTGCAGTGAAAGATCCCTTCCAGTCTACCATGTTTTGTTTGATACTCTGGGACCAACAAGTCACAACTTTGGAAAAAATGAGATCTAATGATGATTGTTCATTTGTCCAGCTTCCTAAATCAACATAAATCACAGAAGTGGAGTCTTTCCTCCTCCCATGACAAAGGCGCTTTGCTGAACTGTTTCATTCAGGAAGATACAGGATGGGTCAAGCTGTTTTTGGCATTGTGGGTGCCAAAAGGAAGCCCATCCCTGTTATCCCCCACAGCTGATGCTGGTTTTCCAATGCAAATGGAATGGCTGATTAAATATGATCAGCTATGAATGGTGAAGTTGTGGGGAAAAAAATTGCTGTTGCATTGATGAATGCAAACATTGACAAGGAAAGGATTTGTCCAGAGTGAGTTGCATATGAACCTACCGGTAATTGTGATTTTGTCTAATTTTGCCTTTACTATTAGGAATAGTAAAGGAATAGCTCTAATTGCCAGCATGAAACATTGCACTTTCCTGCCTTTTATTTGGAATTGGCTAGTGGACTTCCTGCAAGGCCCTGTTTATGCACTGATATTTTTCTTATATACTGTATGTATAGTTGGCCTTTCGTATCCGTGGGGGTTCTGTTCCTGGAACCCCTGTGGATGCGAAAATCTGCAGATGCTCAAGCCCATGGTGGGGTGGGGTTGGGATTGGGGCGGCGCCACAGTACCTTATTTAACAACTGCGCAACGAGCCCACCTCTTATCTCGCGCCACTTTCTAAGCTTGTAAAATGCCTATAAAAAGAAGAAAACGCGACCGGAATCTACTTTCAGTTGCGGGCGCAACTGGAAGTCTCTTCCGATCATGGTTTTTCTTTTTATAGGCATTTTACAAGTTTAGAAAGCAGCGTGAGAGGCATGAAGTGGTATGAAGTGAGAGGCACGGCTCGGGTCCAGGGTATTTGAGGGACTGCCTCCTTCCTTATAATCCGACCCATACTCTGAGGTCATCAGGGGGGCCTTGGCCCTTGTTAACCGTGTCGCCACTGATGGAGGTGAGGGGGATGGCGGCGCGGAATAGGGCCTTCTCGGCAGTGGCGCCCCAATTGTGGAATTCCCTCCCCCTGGAATTGAGAACGGCTCCCTCCTTAGAGACCTTTCGGCAGGGCCTTAAGACATTTTTATTTAGATCAGCATTTGATGTCTGACATGGCGGGCTGGCTTTTTAACAAATGGCTTTTAACAAATGTAAATGTGGATGACCCACTGGGGCTGTTTGTTTTAATTGTTTTAATTCTTGATTTTAAATGTATATATGTATTTTAATGTTTTTATTGTAAGCCGCCTTGGTTGCCCTTGTGGGAGAAAGGCGGGGTATAAATTCAATAAATAAATAAATAAATAAAGTGGGCAGTGGGCCCACGCGGCTGTTAAATAAGGTACTATTTCGCCACCCCCAGTGAGATCCTTCCTCTGCAGATGACCATCCACGGATAGTCAAATCTGTGGATTGATAACCCGTTGATAAGGAAAGCCCACTGTACTTGACAATAATTAAGTGATCTTGCTGGATCAGACAATCCTCCATTTAAGCCAGCATTCTGGCTTAAATGTTTTGAAGAGCTTTCAACCAGATTCTCTAGAAGCTCCTGTCTGTTGTCATCTTTAAAACCACCTAAGGGTCAAACTAGATGTGCACCCAAATGTACTTTTAAGAAGTGTGCTTCCAGCTGGAAAAGTCTCTTCTCCTCCCCCCCCCAGCTGTTTTCTGGCTAAAAAACACCTCCCTCAAGCCTGCTTTTACTCTTGAAGTAGCTACTTGCAGCATAGCTGCTTTGGGAGCAAAAGCAGGGGGGATTTTCAGTGGGGAAATGAGTTATGGGGAAAGAATTGGCTTCTCCTTCCCTGCACAGGGTGGTACTTATCAAGGTGGGGTGTGTTTCTTGCGGGGGGGGGGGGAAGAGGTGCTTTCAGTTGGAAGCATGCCTCTTAAAAGCACCTGTGAATGTACATCTAGTTCGATCCTAAGCTTGTAGCCATCACCACATCTTGTGGTTGTGCAGTGAGTGGTTCGTGAAAACCGGAAGTGGTTGAAAATTGCTGCGGAGCGGCGATCTAAAGATCTGGGAGGCCTGCAGAGGGTTGCACAGGCCTCCCTGAAACACATACCCCCTGATGCCAAGGTAAGATTAAAAAAAAAACACATTTTGAGTGCTTTTTTGGCGGCAGTGGTCCCTGGGATCCGGCCCTGGTCCCACAAGCATTCAAAGTTCTCCCTGCCTTCCAGGTAGAACTTTGAGAACCACTGCACTAGAAAAAAGACACTCAAACACTTATTTCCATATATTTAAGTAAACTGCAGGAGCTCAGCTCTTTGCAGGGCAATTAGCAGCCATCTGATTTTTGAATAGCCTCGGGGCTTGAGGTAATTACTTATCTTATCTTTCCATCACCTGCGTTTTTATTGGAAGCTCTATGAGACCCACCAGAAATCTGGTCGTGACCCACCAAGTGGGTCCCGACCCACAGTTTGAGAAACACTGTGGTAGCAAATGCCACATGTTCATTACTCATTTTGTGAATTAGCACTTTCTTTTGTCTGAACTTACTGCAAGCCAACTTCATTTTGTGATATTTAGTACCAATATTAATGAGGGGGGGGGGGAAGAGACCTTTTTCCTTTTCTGTGGGTCTCTCTGGTTCTCCTTCAGTTGTGTATTCAGGAAAATAGTTCCAGAAGCTGACAGCTTGATCTTTAATGATTGAAATCTTTGTGGGTTAATGCATAAATTACATGGCTGAAGATGAACATGGTACAGTATTTGGTCCTGCTAGAACATGGTATTTGGTCCTGCTAGCTCCAAGTGAGCAAAGTTGACATATCACCATAGGGAGAACCCTGCTATTAGAACCCTGGTGTCCTGCTTTAGTGCTGATGTTCGTGAGCTGCATTGTTCCTACGAAGTGCTATATGAAAGAATAGCCTCCTTGACCTGACTGAATGTAGCAAAATGCTACAAATGAATATGTTCCTAGTTTCAATGCTTGACCCTATTCCTGTCTTCAAATAAGGGCTTTGGTGTAAATATCTGGACTGAAATCTGAGAGCAAGGTACTTTGATATGGTAACTGCCCCTAAAATGTATGGGTTGACCCAGAAGGGCTAAATATACCAAGGCATTCTAGAGAACTCTTGCTACACTGTTTTTACCAATGCTCTGCCAATTACTATTTGTAAATTTATAGCCGTGAGAAGAGGGCTTTAGGGGTGAGGTTAAGACAAATGCGGGTGTGATTAGAGCAACAGTTGAGGTCTTCTTGGGAAGTCAAGTCACAGTCTGTCCTTTTCACTTGTTTATTATTGGGAACGAAGGACAGCTGCAGCCCCTGTACACAAGAGAGGGTAATACAACCATGATATAATTACATGTTGGTAGCCCTCCCAGCTGGGAATTGCACATTTATAAATATTCTCCTGTTGCAGACTGTGTGATGCATCTTCTATCTAAATAATGAGGGGGGAGCAAAGGGGTTGGCTATAATTTCAGGGAGATTGATTTCTCCTAAGTGAGGTTTTTGTATTTATCATTTTTTTTAATATGTTAATATGTATGTAATATATGATCTTGTACTTGGTCCTACTCTAAAGGCTACAGTGGATGTTCTCCAAAAAATGTGGTGTTTTTTAAAAAAAAAAATTGGGGGGTAAGCAAGCAAAAGTTAAGTTGCAATAGGCAATTTTTAAGAGATGCCACAGTAAAATAAAACGGGACTGGTTTCATTTTAAAATATTGTTTAATCCAGATTATTTCTAATGTAGATAAGGAGGACTTGTTTGGGCATGAGATTTTGTTTATCAGATTTTTCTGGCCTGGGATGAGCTTGAAGGTTTCAGACATTACTTCTGCATTACTCTACTACGGCTCTGCTGCTGCTGACATAATTAATTGCTTTCTGTGTAGAAAATAGCATGCAACCTTTGTAGGATTGTCATTTAGGAGTTGCGTATATCCATATGCCTTTTGTGGCATGTGCACATGCTGGGAAGTTGTGTTCAACTGCAGCATCCAGGAGCACTGACGTGCAATGCAATCACACATGTGCAATGATACACCTAATGATAATTGGACTACATATCCAGAGGTGTGTTCTGTGTAGGTTTTGCACCACTCCTCCTGTGATAACATAATCGTAATATTATGGCTGCAATCCTATACACACTTTCCTAGGAGTAATCCCCATTGAACACAATTGTACTTACTTCTGAGTAGAGATGCATAGGATTGTGCTGTATGTTGAGGGCATGTAGAATTCAGAACTGATAGTGCTAGGAATCTATGAAAACTTCTCAGCCTTTCCACAATGAGGAATAGTGTATATTTGTACTTTTGTGACTGTCATCTACTACAGAAACAACATTTTTAGGCTGAGCAGAAGTGTAGCAAGCGATATAGTGCCTCCTGTTACTTGTTTCCATTGTGTTTGTACCCAGAATCCATTGCAGAAATTCCTTGGTGATGGGAATAAACAGTCCTGTTTGTTTTCCCAGTGCTGTGAAAGTCAAGGAAGGCCAAGATTGGGGATGGGATAAAATGATTTGACCACTCTGTTGCATGGGGCAACCTCCTACAGCAGGTGATAGCAAGTGGCTTTGAAGCCTGGTTGATCATTTAACTTCTGCCATTACAGTACTGTAGTTTATTTTTTCCCCATGTGTCTGAATTATGAAAGCTGAGGCCAAGGATAGGAGGCCATAGCAGCTCCAATTGCCATGCTTCTATGCCACTTGAAAATCTGGACAAGAGAGAAGAGGGTTTGAGAATACTGGCAATGTAGATAGAGGATATAGCCAACCCCCTCCTCCCTAAGCAATGTTTTTTCTAAGTGGCTACAATGTTATTGATGGTCATTAAAAAACACCACCACCATCACCACCACCACCTCCTTGGTCATCTTGTCTTCTAGAACAGCAGTAACAAACTCTGCAGTCTACTGGCACAACTTACCATATTTATCTGCAGAGAGGAGGTCTTAAGTGAAAAATTCCTGGGCCTGATTAGCATGACCATGAAGTTAGTGATCATATGGCTCATATGCTGATAAAAGCTCAGAAATCAATGTGAGGTTGACTTAACATTTTCATTAGGAACCACTGCATCTTAGTTTATCCAGTGTTCCACAAAGATAAGAGAATTGCTGTAGAAGACCAGTTTCGGGAAGGGATACATATGTGTGCATCTTATTTGAAGGTCTGACACCTCTACCCCAAACTGTTATTTCAGGGGAACTTGCAAGTTAGAAAGTGTGCTTGGAATCAAACTGCCATCGCGATTTTATGTACTGTAGTGCTTTAGCTGCAGTGGTACGAGTGGAAGTTTTTGCCATTTATACCAGTCTCTGCCAGTGAGGAATCTAGTAATATGGCCTTCAGGGATTATTTGTGTACTTTGGTACCAGTTAATCCTTGTGTTGAGGATGCTGCTGAATATTTTTCTGAGGCTGCTTTTAACCACAGATACTTCTGAACCCAAACTTCTGTGTGTTCTGTATAAAGAGGGACAAGTGGATCCTATCTCTAGAAGGCTGAATATATTTTAACTGTTACCTAAGTGCTTTTCAGGTAATTATTACTACGATTATATTTTCACTTGCTATTATCTGAACCTCAGCATTACCTGGATTAGAATTTATGTAAGTGCTCTCTAGTCATAGGAGTACAGGGGGTCTTCATTAGCTGAGGGTAAAGGGGACCGAAAAGCTGACTTGATCTGCTGTTAATGGGGATTTCCCCCCCTACGAAATAATGGGATAGGCTCTGATAGGAACCAGAAGATTTGAAAACAACCCCCGAAAGCTTATTTTGAAATATTAAAGCATTTATGCTTTTGCAAATAATAATAATAATATACAGTACAGTGCTATATAATTGTGGTAGTGGTGGTAGTAGTAGTAGTAGTAGTTATATACCACCTTTCTCGGTCATTGGATTTCTCCTCTGACTTTAATCCAAGGCGGTTTACACAGGCAAGCAATTCTAAACCAAGTGGTTTTTACATTTTACAATAAATGTTCTAGTCTTTCATAGAACACTACTTTCCATGTGTTTTCTTTCACGGTCTGGCCTCTCTCTGGCATTCACCTCACATGAGTTGACTGACAGGCAACTCCCCCTCACAAAAGAAAATAAATGAGTGAAAATCAGCAGTTAAAGTCTCTTCCCCCCCCCCCCCCACAAGGAACAATTGTTGAGTGATAAAGGTGCAATTATGTGGTTATTCTCAGGAAGGAACGAAGGAAACACGCTATCAGGAAGAAGATACTAATTAAGGTGCAGTAGCCCTCAAAGACCTTGCTTTTGCTTTGCCAGTCCACACTGGACATGCAGGCACTGTAATTGTGTTTAAATAATTGCTACAAATCTGGTCTAAAAAGGCAGGAGGATAATGCCAGAAGAGTATGCATGTAGGAGCTTGGCAATAGTGTCTTCTGGATTCTCCATAAAAAGGGAACGAACAAAGGATAGCAATACCAAACTAAACTGCCAGCGTGGAAGTAACTTTGTTAAAGGCTCCTGAAATGTCATGGGTGGGAGTCTGATTTTTGTGGAGCAGAGCAAAAAACAAAAAAACAAAAACCCCTTCAATCCTGCAAAACTCTATCCCAGGTTGGTAGTAGTCAGGAATTTTAAGGACTTCATGATATATCAGCAGATGCAATAGTTCGCTCCAGTGGAAAATATTGGCCTCTCCTAGGCAAATAGTTCCTCTTGCTTTATTTTGGGGCCTTCAGGATCTGCCACCTACCCAGAGCGGTAATGTTTTCACTGTACTAAATATCTGGGCTGCTTCTGATTGTGGTATTTCAAGCATGGAAGGGAAAACATTTGGCCTCTGACCCAAGCGCTTGTTAACAACACAACAGCCTACGTCGCTGAAATGCCTGAGCTAAAACAGTCCTAGTGATTCAGTTGCTCATTGGCCGGATCATACAACTCCTGCCCTTATTTGCAACGTTTCTCCAATCCGCAGAGGCTATGAAGCTGCTTCTCTGACTATTAATGGGCTGCTTCTCCTTTTTGAGGCTGTGTGCCCTTGTCACAAAGAACAAGGGCCTAGGACGCCATCTCTGTTGCTGTGTGTGATTTGTCTTCTATCCATCTGCATGGTCAGAATAGCAAGGACAGAATTTCACAGCTTGCCACTGGGCTTATAAAACTAGGGGCCAAAGATGTTTGAAAATGAGATGCTGCCTTCCTCAGTTACTTTTGCTTCAGGTGCTTTCAGAGTGTGTGTCAGGAAACCTTGGCTTTCGTCAGCAAGAAGATAATGAATGGCAGACAAGTATCTCTGATAGACAACTTGCCACCTCTACTAATCTTCTCATGCAGTGCGAAGCCACAGGAGAATGGTATTTTAATTTTGGGCACTGTGAGCTCTGTCACCCCATGTGAGCCTCGGCAAGGCTACGGGGAGTCCTAGGGGCTGACCATGGCCCGATGGGTGGCAGCGCAATGATGTCATCACCTGGTGCTGTCTGTTGGGAGGAAGCTGGCAGCCAAGCAGCTGCCAACAATTTAGAAGGGGAGGAGCTAGAGCAGGCCCAGAGGGACAAAAGGATGGAAAGGCAAAGACAGGGAAGGGGGCGGAGAGGAGAGGAATGGTGAGCATGGAGAAATGGAAAGAGAATGTGTGAGAGAAAATGGAGGAAGAGGAACAGGAGCTCCAAGAGGAGAGGCAGGAGAGGCAAGTTTGGAAGCAGTGAAGGGGGGAAAGGAGGAGGCAAGAAGAGCCCCGAAGGAAGGAAGGAAGGACAAGACACAGAGGGGGTCAGAGGGAGAGGGAGAAAGATCAGCCCATCCCAAGGGAGGGAAGCCTCCAGAAGGGAAAAAAATCCCTTAACGTTTTTGGCCAGTAGCTCTGGGACTGACACCTTACAGGGAAGAGCCTCAGAAGAGCCCCAAGGTTCCTCTGCCTGGTGGGGTGGAGACAAGTCCTCAGGATCTGCGAGGAAAAGGGAGCTCCCAGGTCTGGTATACCCCAAAAGAAGTGAAAACTAAGGAGAATCTCAAAGCAGAACCCACCCTCCTTTAGGGTTCCGGAAGAAGAACATACCTATTTTCTCTTTGCAGGAGCCCATATGGTTTAAAGACTTACTTAAATAAAGCCCCCTAAGCAGCGCACTCTATCAGCCCACTGGGCCAGTTTGTTTCCGCTCACGGGGCACCGCTGAGGGCATGATGTCCTCATCCCATATGATGTGGACCTGCCCCTTTGGGAATGACCTTAATGGAACAGGGAGGTGCGACAGGTGCACACAGAGTTTTTGCAGGCCAACAGTAAAGCCCAGCAGCTTGGTTTGCACCCCACATGAATTGAGTTTACACCCACTAACATGCCCCATTGTGCTCCACACACCTGCAGAGATTCCTTGGCAAACTAGTGAATTGGAAAGGGTTCCTATTCTGAAGGGTACTGTTGGTCTGATCCCAGGAGGAGGCATCAGGACAGCCTGGTAGGGCATTGGCCAAGGGCCCATAGCCCTCATATGACCCACATAATTGGAATGATCCCAGAATCCTCAGTGCTGGAGGAAGTAGTAGTGTCCATTCCACCATCGGGAGGAGGGTGAGAGGATGCCATGGGGGCCCAGTGCAGGTTTTTGCCTTGGGGGCCCCCAGCAAGCTGGTGCTGGCTCTGTCTGGTCCCAAAGCTTTTGTCACTGGTCCTAAATAGCTCACTGTCTGGTCCTAAATAGCTTTTCCATCTCACTGTTGTGCAGCAATAATGGAAAGCCCATTCAAAAGAAGCACAAGATACAGTTCTCCTGAAGCTGTAACATTTGTACAAATTAGCCATCTGTGTGCATTGTACATTAGACATGCATACAACATAATGTGTGTGTAGCCCTAGGAAATATGTTGGTGGGGTAATGTAGTCTTATAGTCACCTAACCAAGAGACTGTTGTCAAAAAAGCAGAATCTATCAGCCCATAAAGTCCCCCATTTTTTCTCTGTGGTTTGCACAGCTTGACACATTTATCTTCCCGTTTTTTTCTGTGATAGCTTTCCTGGCCACATAGAGCCCTCATCCTACTACAGTTCATTTTGCATAAGTATGCACCTGTGTTGGGCATGGATTGGAGCAGAGGGACAAGACGGCTCCTAACTGGTCCCCATTTCTATCCAGTGCACTGTCTCTTAGACTGGCTAAGCATATTGGAGAACTCATCTGGCTGTGACTGAACCCTGAATATAGGAATTCTTTTCTTCTGATGCAGGCTTTAGCAAGACCTGCCAAGGGCTGAGAATAGCCTGAGTGTCACCAGCAATTCACCTGGCGCCTTGCCTCTCAGCAAGGGCTCATGGAATATTCCTTTGTGTTTGCTCTCTTAAGGAGGACCGTGGAAGTTATATTATTACTAATATTGACTTGAGGCCTTCTCATTTTTGGGATGCATTTGAGTTGCAATCGTCCATAAACTCCAGCTGACTGACCATGATCAAGCAAACCTGACCAAACAGAGATTTGGAAAACCATTCACTATATCTGCAATTTGACAGACTCTTTGCCATCCTCTCTTGCATGTCCAAAACAAACAACCTGTCTGTAAAAGGAGCAGGTAAACAATTTGCTCCCTGCAGGTTGTTTGTGCATACTCTGGCAGTGGTTGGTGTTAATAGAGGCTGTCCTGAACCCACTCAAAGTCACTGCTTTTAGGGAAGCTGTCTTTTATAGAACTGAGCTCTGTTTAGTAACAGAAGCCTTCTGTGTTTTTCATGGTTATTTAAAGCCTCTGATAAGTGGAGAGCTAAAGATAGGCCCCTCAGCTGGCCATAGGAACATGTCACAGTGGAAGGCCTGCCTTGGGATACACTCTGAATCTCAACACCCCCCCCCCCGAGAGAGAGAGAGAGAGAGAGAATGTGGCTAACAGCCTACAAGAGAACGAGTGTAGTGCATTTCCCCTAGCATTGATACCAGCTGGGCAACCCTTCTTACACAAGAGCCTTGTTGGTTCCTTATCTTGGCTTGTCTTTTAGCAGGACTTCCCAGCATTTCTGCTGGTACACAGGGGGCTCCTGGCACTAGAAAGTAGTTAGTGCCAGGAGTCTCCGGTCACGTGCCTCCCAGGCCTAGAATGTCCCTCACACACCCATCGGGTCTCCATTAAAGAGGCTGAATGCAAGACCTAGTATCAGTGATTCAATGTATTTTATGAGTACTGTACCAGAGACTGGTGATTTTGCAAATTTGAGTGCCTGGAAGTATGTTTCTATAAAAAAACAAAACTTCTCTTTCCTTGTGTCAAGATCATTGTGATCTAACTGACAATAAAACATATACTGTACAGTAAAAAAATTGAAACAAGCAGAAAGTGTATACTTAAAATAAGAACAACATAAGAAGAACCCTTCTGGATCAGGCCAAGGGACCATCTAGTCCAGCTTCCTGTATCTCACAGTGACCCACCAGATAACTCAGGGAACACTCAAGGCAACATAATACATGTATCCTGTTGCCACTCCCTTACATTTGGCATTCAGAGATAGTCTACCTCTAAAACCCGGAGGTTTATATACTGGTGGTAGTCGTGGCTTGTAACCTGTGCTGGACTTTTCCTCCATAAATCTGTCTGATCTCCTTTGAAAGACATCTAGGCCAAGTGCCATCACCACATCCTATGGCAAGGAGTTCCACAGATTAACACTGGTTAAATATTTCCTTTTGTCAGTTCTAACTCATATAATTTTACTATTTAATAGTAAAAGGAATGTCTGTGTAGTCTATTATGACTTTTAGAGTCCAAAAATTGCAGTGGGGTCTTGCACATTGCATTTGATTTTTTCCCCCTAAATGTCAGCCTCCACTGCAGTGAGTCTAGTCCCATTCACACAAATAAGCGGCCATGTGATGGCCACTTTAAATTTAGACCATGGAAAATGGAGAATACTGTGGTGATCAGTTTATTTGCAATGTAGACCTGCTGCTTGCCATTAAGACTTCAGCACACCAGTATAAACTGCCAACATGGTAAGTCATGCTGTGGTGAAATTGGTGAATCGTCTTGTCAGTTGTTATCCGCAAATGACTCACTGTGATGAACAGCCCCCATGCAGTCTGGATTTCAAGCAGCCACCATCTGGCTGGCTGCATGAATGTTTTTTTTTTTTTTAATCCTTCCACTTTACAAGTGTATCTTATTTTTTTAATGCCTTGTACAAGAGACCTGGTGGCCTCTAGTGTTGATATGGAAATTGCCACATGGTTTGAGGCCTCCTGTGTTGGTAAGTGGATTTCCAATGATAGGAGTCCTATACAAAGCAGCATTCTATGTAAGCTTCTTTTTTTTCTTTTTTCTTTTTTTTAAAGCAGTCTCATAGGGCTACAATTACTCTGTGTCCCACCGGGACACCTGCCATGCTGAATTCTTAGAATAAAAACACTGTGTCAAAGAAAGACCAAGCCCAGTGATGTAGCCGTAACGAGAGAGACTTTTTGTTGTCAGTCTTCTTCTAGACACTGTGCCTCTCACATAGCTTATTTTGAGAAATATGTAAGCAGGCAATAATTGCTTCCTATAAACACTAACAATATTAATATTTACTGTGGTGTTGTAGAACTATTTTATGTTTTTGTTTCTGCTTTTTATGCATTGTTATTTATGCTTCCCTTTGGTCCCCTTCTCCTAGGCCAATGGGAAGGGACAATGTACAGTATATGAAATATATTGGGATAACATTTTGCCAGGTGTGTCGCTCAAGTAAATGGTGCATATGCTCATTTTGGGGACACTTGAAGCATTCACAAGCTGCATTTTCAAACGTAGGAACGTGCCAAATCCCCTTTCAATAGGAAACTGCCCAGGAGTGGGGGAATATTCATTACAATACATAGAATTTGTTCCTTGAATGTGTTGTTCTCTTCATTGTATAGTGATAGCTGAAGATGCTCTAGATCAGGGCAGCCTAGTTGACTGTTCTGTGCCAAGCAGACATTGGAGTTAACATATTCCCAGTCCTGGCAAGTGTGAAACAGTAAATATATTTCCTCTAGCACCGAGTAAACGCAGTTTAGCCACACATCTTGGACCTCTCCTAGTCATGGTGTTTGAACTGGTACTGCTTCGCCTCTTATTTTCTATTGGCAGATCTGATGACATTGATAATAGGAAAGTTTGGAGGGATATTCGAAGCATAGGCATGATAAGAGCACTGTCGTAGACAGATTGCTTTCAATCTTTCTTGGTCATGTGACTTGCAACTGTTGTCCCTGGGTCCATTAATTGTGTCTTCTGCAGAGGAGAAAATGTGCAATCTTTTAAAGCAATGTGTACTCTTAAGCCCAACCCGCACCACACGAGTTTCGGCGTGTCCAGGGCGTGTGCGGAGCTCGTGCAGCTGTGTGGGTTCCATTTTATTAGATCGCATCGGAACGTGGGAGACCGGTGCTCTCCCGAGTTCCGGTGCGATCTGAATTTGCCAGGCTCAAGATTTTGAGGGGCGGGACATGGAGCTACTTTTGTTACCAATGGGATGAGAGGGGGTTTGTGTTTCAGCCAATCAGCAATTAGAAGACGGCACAATCGGGAGGGACTAATTGCAGGAAGACACTGGTGGAGAACAGGGCAGTGCTTGGAGGTGGGCGTCCAGGCACCTACGCTCGCGCGCCTCCGCACCAGAACTCGTGCGGTGTGGGTCTGGCTTTATTGGATTCTTGGAGGCCTGTTTGCAGATGGAAGTGGCCTCTTTGGTCAAAGTCTCAATGCTTGTGATCAACCAAATATCCACTGGCGTCACTGTAGCGTGGCGGGCGGGGCGGGCCGCCGGGGGGTGACGCGCGCCAAGGGGTGACGCGCGTCACCCTCCGGAGGCCGGATGCTCCGAGGCTAGGGAGCGTCCGGCCCGGCCGGCGCTCCAGGGCCTTCTGAAAAGACGAGGCCCTGGAGCGCTTGCGTTAAAACGCGAAAATTGACGATTTTTGCGCATGCGCAAACCCTTTTCTGAGGGCAAGGGCCTGCCCTCTTGCCCTCAGGAGGGACTGCGCATGCGCGAAAATCTTCAAAGTTCGTGTTTTAACGCAAGCGCATTGGGCCTCTTCTTTTCAGAAGGCCCAATGCGCTTGCATTAAAATGCGAAAATTGACGATTTTCGCGCATGCGCAAACCCTCCTGAGGGCAAGAGGGCAGGCCCTTGCCCTCAGAAAAGGGTTTGCGCATGTGCGAAAATCGTCAATTTTCGCGTTTTAACGCAAGCGCTCCAGGGCCTCTTCTTTTCAGAAGGCCCTGGAGCGCTTCCCAGCCGGCTCCCGGAGCGCCGGAAAAGGTAAGTCTATGTAGGGGGGGGTGAGTCGGGGGGTGAGTCGGGGGGGGTGACGCGCGTCCCCCGCTCTGGGGTGACGCGCGTCCCCCGCTCTGGGGTGACGCGCGTCACAGTGACGCCACTGCAAATATCACATGGTACTTTTTTTTTTTTAAACAATAATAGTGTCAGTGACCTGGTCAAATTCAAAAAATGGGTGGCTAGAGGCTACCTTTGTAGAAATCTGCTTAGACAACCATTCATATTTAGCATCATTCAGGATGCCCTTACTTTTTTCCTTTGACTCTTCCTGACATCAAATGTTCCTGAGCAATTCTTTAGTAGCTGTTACATGAAGGGGATCCAATGTGTGAGCTGGTTGTCTTTGTGCACAGAGCCTGCCTTCAGGTTACCATACCTTGTCACCCTTGTTTATGATGGTGTTCTAGAGCTTGGAGCTGGTGAAGTTCTCAGCTCACTGAGAACCGATTTCAGATAAGTTCTTCTCGTATCTGGTTTTTACTTTATTATATTTCTCATTTCTTTTGAAGGCCTCAGCATGAATAAAACTAGTCTGGTAGAACAACTGCTTGTACTCATCTCAGGTTTTTGTGAAGACAAAGTTGACCAAGAGGCTGTGTTGTATTTGAAGGGGATGTCTGCAGTGCCTGTGAAAATAATACCATCAGTGATGGGATCCGTCTAGAAGCTAGCCTGTTCAGCAAAGGTTCTTTGGAAATAATGTGATGCATCTTCACAAAGACGTAATTATGTAATTTTACTCAAAAATTTTACCCCACTGACTTTAGTGCATGTTACTTGTCTCATATGCACTGGTTAAGACGGAGTCTCCCAAATGCCTTTGTGAAATTACATATATGTACTATTTTCACCTGAAATATGCAGCTAGTAGTCAGAAATATACCTGTTTTTCCCCTGACTGGTGCTAAGCTCCTACACTAGAGTTACGTAAACTATAGCTGCAGCTAAATGCAGGCTCGGTGGATTTGTGGGAGCATAGAGGTCTCACTTTTGAAGCAAGAAATACTGAATGTTGGGGTTTTTTTTTTAGTTCCATTATAGTTGTATACATGACTGAAGCTGTGGTTCACGCTCCCCTGGGAGAGTGAGTGGGGAAAGAATCTTGATGGAATTGTGAGAATCTCAGCTTGTATTCTAAAATGAAAAGTTTTTTAACATTTATAGTGGGAAACCTGACCATGATTTCAATATATACTCAGAATGTGTTTCAGTTGCAGTTATGAGGGTCATAGCTCCCTCCAGAAGGTCCGAGGATGTGGGTGGAGCCTCAAATTTGCAATGTAGACTATGCAATCAGTGTTCCTGTTGGACAACTGCAGGAATTTTGAGCTATTAGGTGAAGTTGATGAATACAGAAGAATCGCAGATGGAATGGAGTCCTGGAACTAAAGCATCCAGATCTGTACAGACAGCATTTGCGATGACAAAGTCTTAGGCTCATTCCTGGTGGCATGGCCACCCTGCTGAAGTTGTAGGCAAGAGTATGGGGAGGAGGAAATGTGGCTTTCTTCTCTGAGTGTTCAGAGACCCTGTGGGAGGAGAAGTGGAGACTTGTTGGCGGCTCCCAACTCGTGGTACCAGGGTTGTTTTTGTTTAGCCTTATTGGTAATGTCTTGGTCACGTAAGAGAATGAGCTAAGCAGCCCAGCAGTTTTGCAACTTCCTTCCCCCCCCCCCCAGTGCTGTTGAGCTCTAAATTAAAAGTGAAGCCCTGAAAAATGAGGAAATGCAGGGTGCTGTGTGAGAACCAGAGAGAAAGAGTTTGTTCCGTGAAGAGAAGATGCTGCTGACCACCCCCATTCTTTGGGGGCTCTGAAATTCATTCTCTGCTTCTCTTGGCTTTTTGAGCACTAAGGTAACAAATAGTGTGAGGAATGAATGTGTTTACTCACAGTTTGGGTTGGGGGATGGCCTGGAGATGGCCCCATTCTCTGTTTGCTGTTGTTGAACGTGATGGTGCAGGAGACACTTGTGAGACTGCTTTCTGTGTATCTCTCCATGAAATTCTAGTCTTCCATGTTTTCTAGTCTTCCATGTTGAATGTGTGCAGTTTTCAGGGCTGTGTGGAAAACGGTAGACTTCTTTTCTGAAAGGCAGTGGTTGAGGGGAAGTCAAGAATCTTTGCAAATTAGACATGCCCTAAATTGGTTTTGTCTGATGGACCCTCTGTTAAGGTGGTTCAGAAGGTACAGTGGAGTATGACTCTTAAATACTGGTTAATAGACTAGAGATGAGATAAATAGAATAGAGATGAGTGTGTCACTGGTCTCTTCTGCCTGCTGGGTTAGTGAGAAAAATAAGTCAGCTATGTGCCATGCATTGATTGCTGCACCAGTTAGCTAGGTGTTCTTCATCAAACCAAAAATACATTTCAAATCTCTGTGTTAATTTCCTTTAATAGATACCGGTACTTAAATTTCAGTTTGCAAACATTGATAGCTTTATCTGGACCAGCAACATAGCAGGTCCTATGTTTCCACAAATTGTGGCACATATGGCCCAGACACAAACATCCATGTGTGAATGGGTGCAAATAATACATGGACAACTTTCATTACAGTTGCAAACTTTTTTGTTTTTAGAGCTTTGAATTGTGATACTCTATTGCTGGAAATCAACTGCGATGGTACTGTATTCAGACTGGGTTGGATGTGAGAGATAGAAACACGTCTGTACTATTGATCAGGGCAGCTGTGTCCTCTGGCATTTATAGCTACATTTTGTTGTAAACTGGAGTGTTGCTCCTAGGGGTGGAATAAGCATCATGAAGTGTTTGTCACTTTAAATGTATTCCATGTACTGTTGCAAAGATTCAGGGTCTCTTACGGTATCTAAAAACAATACTGTATAAATAATCCACTGCCAAAACTCCCTCCCCCACCTGTGCCTGTTTGCCATATGTCTCAAATCTGATGAACATAAAACTGTTAGGCCAATGTGGATGGCTTCCATTCATAGTTCTATCAACATCCTGGAGCCTTTCTCAGTCTTATCTTAACTTTCACCCATGAAGCATGCTGAATAGCAGATTTATGGTCCGGGATTAGGACAACGATGTTTTCCTGTCAAATAAGTCAGTGGAATTCCTTCAAAACCTGCCATTGGTTGTGGTCAGTGTTGGGATCACCTACTAACAGTGCAATCCTATGCATGTTCAGTGGGACTTACTCTCAGGAAAGTATGGATATGATTGCAGCACCTTAGATGATAATCTTATGCATTTTGTGTGAGAATAAGCCTCGTTGACCACAGTGGAATTTACATCCAAGCAAACATACAGTACCTAGGATTGAGCTGCCAAACATGGGTGGCTGACAGGCCACATATCCTGACCCCAGAGCAGTTTTACCAAAAACATTTCAAGTTTTTATTATACCTGTCTCTTGGATTATCTATGTAATATGCATACTTATATATGATCCAATGATATGACTGTGCTCCATAACCTGGAAGTCCTTACTGCACATTGGTGCCAACTTAATTATGGAACCTGACCGCTCAAATGAGGATAATGTTGAGTGTATTGGGAAGAATACACTGCTGACCCCTGTCTGAAGAACACAGAAGCTGGCTAACTGACCTCTACTACTACTAACTGAGGTCAGTAACTGACCTTCACTGACCTCTTAGACCTGGCTAACAGCCCCTGCATTCTTTCTTACCGTTCTGCTGCCTGGGCAACCTTCTTGCTTTAGAAAGTTGCTTTTTTGGCATTTCGTTTTGTGCTGCAGGATCGGCTGAGTCTTATGCAGGCTGCCTTTGAAAGTACCAAAGTTATGTGTGTTGGTCTTGGCACAAGTTTGGGAACGCTGCCCTCCAGGATGCTTTCTCCCTGCTTACTTCTTAATGGCACTTAGAAAAGAAAACCCAAGAAGAAAGTCTTTGGGGGGGGGGGGGAGAGATTCACACAGCTGTTTTTATTTCCTTTTCTTAGGGTTCTTAGGTCAAAGATGCCTCACAAATGCAAGGGGGAAGAGTCAGATTCTCTCCCCCCCCCAATCCTCCTGGGGCATTCTATAATTATTGGGTCCCTACTGGGACCTTTGTGCTGGCAAAGAATTTTGAAATAGACTTGATGGTGCAATTGATTTTTCCATTCATAAAACATCACTGTCAACTGTAAAGCAAACACCCAACAGGAACTGAGAGGAGGAGGGGCATGGTTTTGAGATGAAGCAATATTTTGCAGAGCCTTTCGTGTCTTGTAATCTTTGTGAAATGCGTTTTGAGTCTGGAAATATTGGGGCACAGGGAAATCCAAAACCCCAGGGAAATCCAAATCAGTGCCAGCATCAGGTTTCTGGCAGCCCTGGAGCCAAAGGTCTGCACTGGGCTCCCATGGCACCCCCCTATTGGTGCATTGGGCACTACTGCTGCCACCACTACTGAGGGTTCAGGGGTGGGTTTTGCATTGGCTGCTGGCCAGCGCCCCAACTGGTCAACCCCCAACACCAACCAAGCACCAACTAGATTCACTCTGCTCATGCTGCACACCCCACCCTACTCAGCTAAGCCCTCCTATTTGTGCCAGGCAGGGTGCTGTCTTGAGTGGAAGACAGGAGTGCAGCTGCAGTTTTTCTGCTCCATCTCAGTGAGAGCTGTGGGGCTTTGCATTGACTGCACAGTTTTTTCCCTTGGTGACCTTGAGTTTGCATCTGCATGCTTCCCTCCACAGCTAGGATCCCTGGCAACTGGAGGGAAGCATACATGTGCTTGTTGCTCAGTGCTGTGACATGTGGAGTTTGGGGGGAAGTGGATTTTTTCTGTGTCTCCCTCCCCACAAGTATCTGAAAAAGTGTGGGGCTTATTGCAATGCAACTTCACCAATCTTACAGAATTTCCTAATTTTGTACCCTCATTATCCACATACAGAACTGAGCATTATAAATTATAGTATATATTGTGGTGGTGGTGGTGATGATGATGATCCATGGGGACTGTCACTGAGATCCCTTAAAGTGCTAAAATCCATACTTCTTTATTTTGCATATACGGTATACCCTGTTTTCCCGAAAATAAGACCTACCCTGAAAATAAGACCTACCGTCATGTTTGCATGTTTTTGCTGGCACTCATCAATATATGTCCTCCCCAAAAGTAAGACCTTGCTAGGTTCATCAGCCAGACACAAACCCCCCCCCCCCGGCACCCCCTCCAGCACTTACTTTGACCAATTAAAGCTTTGTTCTTTCCCGAGGGTGCAAGGCTCTGCACGGCCTGCACTTGAGTCCTCCACCATAGAGACGACGTGCTAGAGAGGCCTGCAAGGAGGCTGCAACCTTAGAGTCTCTCTAGCATGTCGTCTCCATGGTGGAGGACTCAAGTACAGGCCTTGCAGTGCCTTGCACCCTCTGGAAAGAATGAAGCTTTAATCGGTCAAAGTAAGTGCTGGGTGTGTGTGTGTGTGTCACACCACAGGTTGGGAAAATAAGGCCTCCCTGAAAATAAGACCTATTGCATTTTTGGGAGCCAAAATTAATATAAGACACTGTCTTATTTTCGGGGAAACACGGTATTATGATTGCTAGGAAGTCAGTAGCTGGAAATTGTATCTCCCTTTCACCTCCCAAGCAAGAATGATTTTTTTAATAAGTTGGGCAATGCCACCTTCTTGAGTAGTGTGAGGGATCTGTAACCTAATCCACCCCTGGATGTTTTGCATGGACTATATATAGTAGCTGGCCACTTAGAAGTTTATTTTTATCCCTCTTCATAAATATATTTCTGCATCCATTGGCCATCCCCTCCCCCCACATCAAAGCTCTTGGTAGTAGAAATAGGTATAACTTGGAACTCTGTACAGAATAAGCATAACTTGGAACTGACTAAGTTAGCAGGTCTGTATTTTGCAGGAAAGAACTACACATGCATTTATTATCCTGTGTACATATAACCGTATATATTTTTTAAAAGTACTATATGTATTGAGTCAGGGTGGCTCTTGAAGAAAGTAATAATTAACTTCTGAGCAAGCACAGCAATGCTCACTGACAATCCAGCTTCAAAACCCTTGTAAGTTGCTCAGCTGTAGCTTTAGCGTGCATCTCACCATTTCTGTGTAACTGGTGTGAAGCATGAGCAGATGCAGTCTGTGTTGCTAGATTTATGAACTGTGAATGAAAGTGACTCCTAGTCTCCAAAGGGGGACTGTGCTGGTGCCTTGAATCTCCCTTGCTTTGCAGTCGGTGGTGTCACTTTGCTCCTGTGTGATATGTTACCCAGGAGGAATTCTCCACTTACACCTACAGCAATGTTCACCCACCCATGCTTCATGGTCTCTTTGAACAGGTGTGAACGATTCCTCAATGTGCAAAGCTGTTTGGAACTGACACTTTGGTACTTAAAGCTCCTTTTGGGAGGCACTGTAAAATCATGCTTCTGCCTGGAGGCAGTCTAACTCCTAGGTTTTTTACTTCTGTAAATAAGACCAGTTTTGTTTTTTTTGCCCAGCTTTAATGTACCCTTAACTTCTCCATCATCAAAATCTAAACCCATAAGAAGATACAGGTGAATAAAACAGCTGAAGTTTTAGAAAAGGTCACTTTCCTTTATCTGGCCTTCTGAAGCTGATGGGTATGGGAAGGGAAATGAGCTTTCAAGTCAGATGTTGCAGGCTCATGTGTTCTTGAATCACAATAGATAGTTCGCCCCTTTGTGGCTTTTCTACATGGCTAGCTCTCACTGGATTTCCCCATGCCACAATATGCCCTTCCTTTCCCCTGTAGCTTACCCTGCTTGTGCTTGCTACCTGTGTGAGACAAATTCATTCTCACCCACTGTTGCAAAGCTTAGTGCGCTTTGAGGATCAATGGCTTTTGGCTGGCATTAAGTGCGTTGTATTGTAACGTCAAATGCATTGTCCTGTCCTTTTTCATTCTTGTGTCCTAAGGATGTCGGGCAAATACTGCTGATCCTCACAGCTAGCCATAATGAATGAATATATTGATACGACTATAGATACAGTGCTCAACCTATATCAATGCTTGTTTCAGTTGCTAATGTGTGGGGTGCTGTTGTGGATTTTTGCTAGAGCTTGGTTCAGTTCTCTGATTTGGTTTTCCTCTGCGTTTCTCCCTATTTGAATGCTAGGATGCCATACTGAAGGGACATCTGAAGGAACCTCTCCTCCCATATGTGTCTCCCCAGCCCTTGAGGTGATCAGAAGGCCCCATTGTGGGTTCCCCGCCATCTGAAGTTTGGTGAGTGACAACCCTGTGTGGAAGTCTCAGGTGAAGGTTCATCTGCCAGTTTTTAGGAAAAGGATTAAGACTTTTCCTTTTATTTATTTTTTAGAAGAGCTTTTATTGTCTGTCCAAACACTGACTCCTGATGTTGATATCAAGTCTTAAGAGGGTGCTTTGGAACGAATGAAATGAATTGGGCTTGTTCAGTTGGACTTTTTTTCCAAACAGAAGCCTACAATTAGTGATGGAGGTCCAACTATAGCAAATGGCACCTGCCATTGATTTCTTTCAAAACTCTATTCATTTTTGTTAACAGAGTGTTTGCATGTGGCAGCAGCAGTGGGCGTTTGCCTTCGGCATAGGAAAAGGCGGGATATAAATTTTTAAAATAAATTTAAATAAATAAATAAAATGTTTGAAGAAAAAGCTGTTTTAACAATTTAAATAAGTGGTCCCATTGGTAGAGTTTCTTTCCTGGCAGCTGCCATTTCCACCTCATAATGTCTTGGACATAGTGTTGCTTTGGGACATGGGGTGGGGGTGGGGGGGGTGGAAGCTGCCAGAGTGATACCATGTCTAGGGAGTTTGTTGGGGGGAAATTGGCAGCCCCTGGGAAAGGCGCCCTGCTGGTGGCAGCTTGTGCTTAAACTAAAAATAAAATAAAATTTAAAAGTGCACTGCAAGTAAGGATTCCCTTTAGTGAAAATGAATGGAAGAATGCTTTAAAAAAGTATACAAGGTAGGTGGTATAGGTTTGAAGTGTTGGCAGATGAAGAATGACGCAAAATTACATGATTTTATTTTTTCGCAGATTTTTTCCACAGAAAGCTTTGTTATGTGTTTTTGTTTTATCACTATTTTCTCCTGCCCCTACTTATAACCCTAGATTAGAAAATGAAGAAATCAAGAACTTAGAGATACATGAAGGGAAGGAAGCAAATAATGATTTATGCTCATGAATTTGTCCTGATGTTGTAATAAGTAGTCCCTACTACTATGGAACTATCCTCTGTTCTGACTTCCTACTGAGGAAACACTTGCAGGAACCTGAATTAGGCAGCCATTTAATCATTTGATTTTGTCTGTAAACCACTTGGTGAACTTTTTGTTCAAAAGCAGTATATAAATACTGTTAATAATAATTGCAAGAACCTGATTAGGTAACCATAATTCAGGGATCAGATGCACAAGGTCTGCAGGGCGTTTCTTTTTTTCTGGTCCGTGCTGGGCCACGTGGCTCACTGGGCTCGCGTGGCTCACGTGGCTCAGTGTATACTGTTCACGTAACTGGTCTCCTGGGCTTGAGGCAAGGGTTATCCCAGGGAAAAGGATTTCCCCAAGGATGCTTGCCATGGTCTTGGTTGTGTGCTAGAATACCCTACCTTGGAATGGAATATGCTACTGTGTCTGAATAAGGTTTAGTTAGTATTCAGTCTTCATTATTAGTTTGAAATGCTTTTGGCCATGGTGGTTGGATTCAAAATAGGATTCAGTGGGGATCTTTTTAATGTAAGCATTGTCTAAAGGAGAGAGTTAGATTAAGATACAGCTTTATTTAATAATAATTACATCAGTACAAGTTCTGTAACACAAACGAAGCATCCTTGGGATTTGTAGTTATAAAAAGCACGATTCTGGTACAACGTCTGGTACAATTCTGGTACAACTTCTGTCATCACAGTGATGCAAGAATGGGATGCCGTAGCAGACATTTAGTGCTCTACAGGGGCTAACTTACTAGTCTAGAAGTAGCAGATTAAAGTACGGTATCTGACTCGCCGCACAATCCTATCCAACTTACACCTCCAGTGTAACCAGTGGGGGAGGGCAGGGCAGGAGGCTTTGGAGGGGAGGGGAGATTTAAATCCCCTTTGAATCCCGCTTTGGAGGGAATCTGAATCCCCTTTCCGTTCTGGGGCCTTCCGTTCTCGCTGCACCGGTGGTGTAAGTTGGATAGGATTGCGCTGTCATTTCTGTGGCCCATGGGATACTGAAAGCAGCATACAGGTATGCAGATCTGCATAACATTTAGGTCTGGTGTCCATATAAAGTTTGCCTCCATAGGAATACTGTCAGATTGAGTTCTATCGAAGAATGTGTGTGGAAAATTAATGTTAAAAGGCTGATACAGGTGCTCACAAGCCTTGCTTCTTTTCAACATGCTAGTGATTTGCACTTCTGTACTCCTGTTTCTGATGTGACGTGTCTGACTGAATCCTGAGTGTTCAGAGCAGAATGCTGTCAGGGTGGTATGAACCATGAAACAGACTCCTATTGCAAAGCTAGTTTTGGATATGAATAAGATGATGTAAATAGGCTTATCCCCATTCTGGCACAGGCTTTGAACTGAGGAGCAGCAGCACTCCTGCCCTTAACCCATGCCTACTTCTGCAATGCTGCCTTTTGTAGCCCAAGTCAGCATACACTGGGGCTTTGTAAGCCTGAATCTTCAGCTATTGAGGCTGGGATATTCACTCATGGCAAATCTGCCTTTGTATTCTGCCTTCTTCAAGGAGCTCTAATGGTACCAACTTATTAGCAACAGTGTCTTATTTTCTCACTATTGGGCAACGTGGCAACAAATGTAAATGAAATATAAAGAAGCTGTCTATAATTGAGAGGACCTCTGGTGCAGATGTACTTCTGATTTTCTTTCGTAGCTGGGGTAAAATTTTGTCTGAAACGTGTTGAAAATTATGTTGTCATACAGCACTAATTGCAATTGTGTCCTTTTTGCTATGAGGAGGATTGAGGCCCAGCAGCACTCCCCCCCCCCCCCCCAAGCAGCAGGTGGGCTGTCTTTGCAGATGACTTTGCAACCTGCAAGACTTTGTAGACTTTTCTGCAACTGGGATTTGAGATGCTCATACAGGAAGGAAAGATGAACCCGTGAGTAGGGTACCAGGCTGCCCTTTGGGACAGCTAGCCTTTTGTTCCTGCTCTGCCACTTCTGTGATCATTCTTTCGTCCATCTCTCTGGGGATAAAAAAGGGGGGGGGGACTCCTAGCCTGTATCACAGGATAATTAGGAAAGTAAACAAACACATGGTGAATACTAGTGTGATTATCTACCAAGCGGTAACTTACTTTGGCAGACTTGCAAACATGCAAGGATTTGATTGTCTGTAGCATCTGTCCACGTTTGCAAGTAGAATTTTATCATGCAACATTACCTGGCAGAAAAATCCAGGGAAGCAGGGAAAGGAGAAAATCCTCCTTGTGCTGCCCATGATGATGACTCCTGGCACTTACTTACTGCTCATCTGGTAAGTGTGGATGTCCATATTGGCCCATCATGAAATGGAAAATAAGGCAATGGATAAGAGGCTTCTCCCAGCCAAATGATGGGGCATAAGGAACACCACCATCCAAGATTTGAATGTCCAGCATCCATGTCCTACTCAAGATGCCTACTCAAGATGTTCTTAGGGTCCTGCATATTGCCCTTCTTTCTCCATTACTCTGCATCTCCCCCATCGTTCTCCACTGGTGTCATTTGCTCCCGAGAAGGGTTTTGGATTGTGAGCCCTTTGGGACAGGGAACAATTTATTTTGCTATGTAAACCGCTTTGTAAACTACTTTTTGTTGATAGAAATTTGTTGAATAATAATTAATAATAAAAAGGGTCTGAAGAGCCTAAATCATAACTGAGAAATAATGGAGCCATTACAGTGCAGTCTCTTTGGGGGAGCATTGCACAGGGGAGGGGGGAACAAAACAGAGAGGGAAAAATAGAAAAGATAGCATGATGGGAAAGTTTGTGTTTCATAGGCCCTGGATTTTTGCTCCTCCATGTGCTTCTGATATTGCCTTGGGCAACATTCTTCAATCTGTATGTAGAGTGGCTTGCCCAAAGTAAATTGGGCAATAATCATATTCTTCTCTTTGCCACTGGTATTTTAAATATGATAAATATTCTGTAACACAATGCAGATCAGATGTAATTGTGGCTGTAGAAAAGCCAAAGAGTTCAAGACAAGTAGGGCCAGTTTCTAAGCCTCTGGGGTGAGTTCAGCTGAACACTTTGCCTCATGGTCCAGCTGTTGGCTTTTTTCACCGACCTTGCTTATGTCGAATCGGATGTCTGTTTCATTTGCTGTAGGCTAAAAGCTGCGGTTTTACACATCATTGCTTAGTCCCACTTTAGAAGGCTTGTAGGAGGATGCAGAATTGCAGTGTATGCTTGCAGTGAATGATTGAGGCAACTGTTCACAAGCTTGGTTGGATACAGGCAATGGATTAAAAGTATCTAACTCAGAAGCAATTCCAGTCATTGCTAAGTATGCTGTTGTCAGTGGAATTGGAGCTTGAAGTGGGTATTGAGGTGGGATGGCCTATGAAGTATTGGAACCTGTCTGTTTTCTTTATCTCTGCACTAGGCGTGAGCTTCATTGTGTTGTACATAGAAGCCTTGAATCCAGCTTCTGATCTACGGTAAATAATCAAAGATGTGGTAGGTTTATAGAAGACCCTTGCACTGTTTCATCAAGTATAAACTATGATCTTCCTCATCTCCTGCCATTGGAGCAGAAACCGGGTGTGGCTGTGTCAGTCAGCTATGCTAATTCGAATGTTTCCTAGGGTGGTGTAGGATCGGGAGGAAGCTCCAAACACACTTTTCTGAAATTATTGTAGCTATTTGTAGCAGTCAATCTCCCAGAAAGAAAAAGAATAGTAGTTCTGAAAAACTTTGGAATCATCAAGTCTTTTCTCTCACAAGTACTATATGAGATATCCAGATCCATATGATCACACACACACACACACACACACACACACACACACACACACACACACACACACACACACACACACACACACACACACACACACACACACACACACACACGGTTGTATCAGAACTCTCACTTATAGCAAATGTTTAGTGTTCTGGGAGCCATAGCACATGAAAAGAAAGCAAAACAACCCTTCATTTGCTTGTATTTCACAAGACTTGTCTATGAAGCTTCGTGAGTGACCTTGGGCCAGTCACTGTCTCTCCGCCTCACCTACCTCACAGGGATGTTGTGAGGACAAAACGAGGGAAGGAACCATGTACACCACCCTGAGCTCCTTGGAGCTCATGCTCATGCTTTCATGCTCACAATATTGTAGATGGTGGAACAAAGTTACAATGCAGCTTTCAACTCTTTAAGGGCCCCTAGTCACAACACCATTTTAAGTTAAGTAAATTTTTGACCTATTGTCAATGCTACCCCATGGCTGAGTTGGCTGTTCGATTGTTTCCAAGACGTTTAAATATTACAACATTCCATGTTCTAGTGCAGGGGCGGGGAACCTTTTCCCTGGCGAGGGCTGTTTGAAATGTTCCAAATTTGGTTGCGGGCCGGCCGTAAGGCTGCCCGCATTTTTTATTTAATAAAGTTTATTAAATAAATAAAGTAAACCCCTCGCCAGGGAAAAGAAAGAAACTGGGCTCCGGGAGGGTAAGCGCGGAGAGGCCGATGCGGTGGCAACCCCAGTTTCTTCGCGGGCTGCGGTGGTGGCGGCCCGCGAAGAAACTGGGGCGGCCTCTGTATTGCCCGGGCGCGGGGGCGAACAACATTAAAGACACTTACCTTATATCGGCGCACAGCCATGAGGGCGATCAGGAAGAGGAAGCGCCTCTCTAGGAACGCCTCCCTAATCTCACTGGTGAGTCACCAGCGAGATTAGGGAGGTGTTCCTCTTCCTGATTGCCCTCATGGTTGCGCGCCGATACAAGGTAAGTGCCTGAGCTCATTCCATCCAGCCCGCCGAGGCCCACCGAGAGGAAAACATTAATTTAATTTTGGTTTTCCTCTCAGTGGGGTGGGCCTCGGCAGGCCGGACAGAATGAGCTCAGGGGTGGGCCTCGGCGGACCGGATGGCCTCTGGGGCCGGATCCGGCCCACGGGCCGGAGGTTCCCCACCCATGTTCTAGTGGATCTCTCCAAACTGGGAGAATGGGCAGCAAAATGGCAGATGCGCTTCAATGTAAGTAAGTGTAAAGTGATGTATATTGGGGCAAGAAATCAAAACTTCACATACACGCTCATGGGTTCTGAGCTGTCTGTGACGGATCAGTAGAGAGATCTTGGGGTACTGGTGGACAGGTTGATGAAAGTATCGACCCAGTGTGCGGCGGCTGTGAAGAAGGCCAATTCCATGCTTGGGATCATTAAAAAAGGGATTGAGAATAAAACGGCCAATATTATTATGCCGTTGTACAAATCGATGGTAAGGCCGCATCTGGAGTATTGCGTCCAGTTCTGGTCTCCACATCTCAAAAAGGATATAGTGGAACTGGAAAAGGTGCAGAAGAGAGCGACCAAAATGATTAGTGGGCTGGGGCATCTCCCTTATGAGGAAAGGCTACAGTGTTTGGGGCTTGTCAGTCTAGAAAAAAGGCACCTGAGGGGGGACATGATTGAGGCGTATAAAATTATGCATGGGATGGAGAGAGTGGATAGAGAGTTCTTTTCCCTCTTACACAACACTAGAACTAGGGGACATCCACTAAAATTGAGTGGAAGGAGTATTAAAACAGACAAAAGAAAATATTTCTTTACCCAGCGTGTAATTGGTTTGTGGAACTCCTTGCCACAGGAGGTGGTGATGGCACCTGGCCTGGGTGCCTTTAAAAGGGGATTGGACAGATTTATGGAGGAAAATTCCATCACAGCTTACAAGCCATGATGGGGATAAGCAACCTCCTGGTTGTAGGAGTAGGTTTTCTTTGTGCCAGGTGCAGGGGAGTGGCAGCAGGAAAAGGTTATCTTGTTGGCTGTGTGCTCCCTGAGGCATCTGGTGGGGCCGTTGTGTGATACAGGAAGCTGGACTAGATGGGCCTTTAGGCTGAACCAGCAGGGCTCTTCTTATGTTCTTGAAATAAAACTTGAAAACTCTCTGGGTTTCTGTGTGACTTCAAGGTACTTTTAGGGGTGTACAGTAATTTGTTTGGCTCATATGAGGTCAGGGTCCCAGAGATCAAAAAGAGAATGACAGAAATGCCTTAGGGCTTCCTTGAATGCCCTGTTTGAATGACTGCACTTCTTTGGGGCCATCCAAATTCAAGGGTAGGATAATTCCAACTGGGATTTTTCTTCATTTGTACATCTAATAACTGAGAAGGCTCCATCCTGTTTACATGTTTCCAGATCCAAAGGTCCCTCAGCTGTTGTCTGAGCCTGCTACCTTTCTTTCTGTTCTTCCTACGTATCTGCTGTCTTTCACTCTCCATACCTCAGACCTCCTGTCCTCTTCCCCGCCCATCCTGTGAGTGAGTCAGAGCGAAAGCAGAAGCTGATGAACGTTACATAGGGTGAAGCCAAGCAAAGCCAGCAGGGCTATTTTAAACTCTCTTGGTTTCCAGTTCTCCTGTTTTTTGCGCAGGGCATAGGTTCACTTAGCCCTGTTGCTTTAGATTAAACTCTCATTTTGAAGTGATAAGTGCAGGAATTTTCTGACGGGAAAGCGTGACTATTGTGACATTATTTGTTTCGCATGGAGTAGTTTCACCAACGTTGGAGAATGCCTCCACTATCATGGGCCAAAGAAGTTGCTGAGATGCCATGAAGGATTGCAGATGCCAAGAATATATAAAACTTCCAAATTTAGGTAGATGCGGGTTAAACCGCTGAACCATATGCTGTCGATCGAAAGGTCGGCAGTTCGATTTCCGCGACGGGGTGAGCTCTCGTTGCTTGGCCAGCTCCTGCCAACCTAGCAGTTCCAAAGCATGTTAATGCGATTAGATAAATAGGTACCGCTTGCGGGAACGTAAACAGCGCTCCGTGTTCCAGCTGCATGCTACGCGCTGCGGCAAGGAGAGTCACGCCGGCCACATGACCACGGAGGCGTCTTCGGACAACGCTGGCTCTTCGGCTTTGAAATGGAGATGAGCACCACACCCTAGAGTCGGACACGACTGGACTTAATTGTCAGGGGATACCTTTACCTTATCCTGTTAACAGGGTACCACTGATCTCTGAATTTAGGGCTTACTGGGAGGCAATGTTTCTAGTGCTTGTCACTCTACATATATCTAAGACACTGGTTCTTCTGTGTCTCATTGACACTGGTGGTTTATACAGTAGTTTGCCTTCTGTGAGACCTCAACCAAAATAAAATCTAGAGGTATGACCATGTTAGTCTGTGGAAGCAAAAACAACAAAGTCCAGAAGCCTTTTAAAATACTAATAGATTAATTGTGGCATAACCTTTTGTGGGCTAGAGTCCATTTCATCACATGCATGAAGTGTTGTCATCAGTTGGTAGACACAGACACAGACACAGACACACACACACACACACACACACACACAGAGAGGGGAAAGAGGCCAAAGGCTGTGAAGTGCAAGAGGTACAGTCTGTGACTCTATGCAAAGCTTAAGTACAGTACATACAAGATACACTGTTTTTATCTTGTATACATTTGAGCTTTGCATATAGATGTCGGACTGTGAGCCCAATCCTATGCGTATTACTCAGAAGTAAGTCCCACTGTGTGAAACGAGACTTGCTCCCAGGTACCTGTAAGTTTGTATAGGATTGTAGTCTGTACCTCCTGCAGTGTGTGGTCTTTGGACCCCACTGTTTTACCTTTTTGCCCCCTCTAAACTCATATGTATATAAATCGGCCCCTAAGGATAACATTTCAAGCAGCTGATGGCTCCAATCCACAAAAGCTTATGCCACATTAAAAAATAAAGGCATATTAAGGTCTTTTTCAAAGCAAACAGTGGTGAGCTCAAAATTAAAACTCTATTCCCTATGCACTCAGGTGCAATTGTACATACAAAAGGTGAAGGGAAGAAGAAGCATTGCTAGCTAGTAGTAGGGAGCTGGTGTGGTGTACTAATGACTACTCCCACAGCCTCTCAGTCCTAGCTGCAATATAGTGATTTTTACTTACTCTACAAAGTTTTTGTAAGGATCGCATCACAACACGAAGTACTTGTGCACCCAAACTGCTATATAAATATTAAGTGATTATTCTGATTACTAGAGAGTCAGTAGATGTTGCTAGATATTACCAAGTAGTTCATACTCAAAATCAATTCAGAACCAATTAAGAATTGGTCCTGCATAGCAGTGTTTGACTGACAGGTGTCTCCGTGACAGGGAGGATACACAAATGTAGCTATGCCTACCTGCTATTTTCAAAACCCTTCCTTCTTTTCCTGTCCATTCATTTGTTTAGAATACAGTGGGGCCCTTGCCATCCATGGGTTTCATATTCACAGATGTCTGCGGATGGCAAGGGAGCTGAATAATTTTTTTAAGGATAAAAATTGCCTTACCTTTTCGCTGCCCAACCGCTCTATTTTAAGTGCTTTAGACTCCCCCTCCCTTCCCTATGCTCCCCCCAGAATGCATTGCACAGTGCATTCTTGGGCTAGCCTGAGCAAAGGAAGGGAGTCATGTGACCTGGAAGAGGCTTCTAGAGTGTGATTTCCCTTTTTAAAGCCCTGCAAACGGAGTGGTTGGGCAGTGAAAAGGTAAGTAAGGCTATTTTAACTTTTTAAAAATGTTAGATCCATGGATTTGCCTTATCTGTGGCGGGGTTCGGAACTGAACCCCCCCTGGATAAGGTGGGCCGACTGTACACACTTTAGTTGCATTAGTACAAAAGGAGTCAAGCTTTAATTCTGAAAACCTTTGTGGCAGCTGTAAGGTAAGAAAATGTGGTTATCAAACCATAATGGATCCACAGTGCAACAAAGTGTAAGAACCACAGGCATGAAGACATAGCCACTTGAGAATAATCTTGTGCTCTAAGACAGGTGATCAGGGTGGTCAATACATGTATGTCATGGAGGTTGCAGGTCTTAAATGAGCAAACATGGCAATACCTTGGGATGGAAGCGTTCGGGCAGCCCAGTCCAATGTAACTCCCCATGCGGCAATGCAGTGGCACCAATGGGGCATCTGCTGTGTCCCATATGTCAAGAGTTTTGACCTCTGGAGGCCTCCTCCCCATTGCTACCCTGTTCCACCCACCCTGTCCCTCCCACCTCCTGTGCGAGCCTACATGGGACAGCAGGTGTCCTCAGTCCACTGCTGCGTGGAGCCGGCCATTTGCCACTTCTGGCGGAGGCCAGTCCTTGAACTCCAGCATGTCACACTTTATGACTGCTGCTGGCCGGAAAGGTTCTAGTGCTGCTGGAACACTTGTTCCAGTGATGCTAGGCGCCGTTAGCATTGGGCCATTAGTGTAATACACTAAGACTGCACCTTTTGAAACATGCTGTTCTGGCCATCACCAGGTGTATGACATCTCAGACATTGTTGTTCAGTCATTAAATCGTGTCCGACCCGTGATCCCATGAACCATATCCCGCCAGGCCTTCCTGTCCTCCACTATCTTCCTGAGTTCGCTCATTTTCATGTTCGTTGCATCAGTGATGCTGTCTAACCATCTCATCCCTTCTCCTTCAGTCTTTCCCAGCATCAGAGTCTTCTCCAGAGAGTCCTCTCTTCGCATTAGGTGGCCAAAATATTTGAGCTTCAGCCTCAGTACCTGTCCTTCCAGGGAGCAGTCAGGGTTGATTTCTTAAAAGTCTGACTAATAAGATGAACCAAGTCCAGTGTTTCCTTGCACAGTAATACATCGCTCTTGATAATTAATTAATTTACTTGCACCATCCAGTAGCTGTTGATCCTTGTCATTTATTTCTATCTGATCTGGCTTGCAATATTTCTCCCCCTTAGGATATTGTGGATATTGCAAAGCCTTTTTAAAAGACACATGCAGTTTATGATCCTGTGTGTGTGTCAAAAATGCAGTTTAAATTTGTCTGGTTTTACTTATTCTGTACTAATACAAAAGTATAAGGCTCCCAAGCCTTTTTGAAGGCCTGTTTCTTCGCTTCCAAAAAATAATCGCACAAAATTTCTACAAAATGTGACCTGTTTGGCCAAGGACATGAGTTCTGAATGGGCAAGGTGGGGTGGGATAAGGACCAGCTGGGACAAGAGCGTGATAATGAAGACTGGAAATCAGGTGGGAACTGAAAAATAAGTGAAAATCATAGACATACTGGAAGGGTTCACCTATCCCTGCATATACAACTAAAAATGTCATCTGCAGTTTAATTATTTATAGTACCACCTCTGTGCAGATGACATCTTACAGAATTTTATAAGCAAGAACAAAAGCATGCAATTAAAAAAAAATCAGCAGTGAGAAGGACAACAGGAGGAGGAGGGGGGAGGGAGGGACCAGGGTAGTAAGGGAGTATGAGCTGTAGGTATGTAGGTAATACATGAGCTGTAGTGTACTCGCGGGGGGCAGTCTACCCTGGGTGCATGCCATAAGGGGGTGCCAATGTGCCTGTCCCTTCGAATGCCAGGTTGACTTGGCCTTCTCTGGGGGGAAACTGGAAGCAAAGGTCAGGTCTATCTGGCATCAAATGCTAGGTAGACCTGGCCTCCCCCGGGTATCAGGCTGGAGGCCAGGTCTACCCATGACTTTGAGCAGCCAAGGACGGGGCTGGTGGGAGCAGTCGGCCCAGGGTACCAGTGATGCTATGTTCGCCACTAAATATGAATGGATAGAGTTCTGATATTTGAGCTTCAATACACGTAAGTATGAGGAATAACGGGTTAAGCCCAAGGCCTTGTGGAAAATGTGTTTTAAGGAAGACAGAAAGATGGTACTATGTATCTGTTTAAGATGAACTTAAGTTGGTGCAGTGGGTTGAACCATTGAACCATGAGCTGTCGATCGACAGGTCGGCTGTTCGAATCTGCACGACAGGGTGAACTCTCGCCACTCAGACTAGCTCCTGCCAACCTAGCAGTTCAAAAGCATGTTAATGTGAGTAGATAAATAGGTACCGCTTGTGGGAAGGTAACAGTGTTCCATGTCCAGCCACATGCTACGTGCTGCAGCAAGGAGAGTCATGCTGGCCACATGTCCACGGAAGCGTCTTCCAACAGCACTAGCTCTTCGGCTTCGAAATGGGGATGAGCACCGCACCCTAGAGTCGGACACGACTGGACTTAAATGTCAAGGGATACCTTTACCTTTACCTAAGTTGAATGTAGGAAGCTGCCACTGGTCCATCTAGCTCAGTCTTGCATACGCTGACTGGCAGTGGCTGTCCAGGGTTTCAAACTGGTCTTTTCCAACCTTACCTGGAGATGCCAGGGATTGAACCAGGGTCCTTCCACATACAAAGCACATGCTCTACATCTGAGCTACAGCAATTCCACACAGAGGAGGCAACAAACGAGAATCAGCAGAGTCATGTTAGATAGCAACAGTCTAATGGATTACTAAGGCTAGAAGAACAAACGTCGCAGGTAGAGCCAGGGCTGGCCCAAGGCCTCCTGAGGCAGCATGCCAAATGCTGCCCTCTCCTTACCCAGTGATGTGCCACCCTCTGCTCCTCCCACTCTCCAATGTTCTAGCTCAGTGCTCTCATCCCCATGACATTTCTTCTCCTCTATCCCCCTCTTCCTTTCCGATCCAGGCAGTGATGGAGGAGGAGGAGCAGTGAAGGCAAGTAGGTGGACACAGATGGGTGCCCCCCACCAATTTGATGTCTGAAGCAACCACTTCAGTTGGCCTCATGGATGAACCAGCTATATGCAGGATGGTAAAGCTAGAAAAGAAGGGCAGAAAGGGTAGTTAAGCCAAGGAGTTTGTGCTGGATAGTGGATAGCGGATAGCAAGCCAGTTACGCCATTTGAAGGGGGCCATCAGGTGGCCTGACTGATGAATATGGAACAAATAAATGAGTAGGGGCAGGAGAAAATGGTGATAAAAAAAACACATAACACCGCTTTCTGCTAAAAATTCTGCCAATAAAATAAATGAAAATAAAACCATGTAATTTTGAGTCATTCTTCATCTACCCAACAGTGTACAATCTATACCACCGACCTAGTACACTATTAAAGCAGTTGCAATTGATAAAAATGGGGGGAAATTGGAATAAAAACACAGGCAAAACACTGCTTTCTGCTATTTCATTTTGGTTAAACACCGAAACCTGTGAAAAAATAAAACTATTTTCTCGCACCTCTATAAATGAGGGTAAGGAACTGTTTTAGAGGTGAAAACTGACATGGTCTGGGAAATGAAATTTGGCACACTATTTTCAGACTTTTGTCATCTATGGCACATACTCAGGTAGCAAAATGCACATTCCTGTGTGCTTGCTTTGGTAATTTTCCCTCATAGAAGCTGAGTATAGGAACCTGGCACAGAAAATCTCTCTCAACTCTCTCAACAAAGTTTATTTTATTTATTAAAAACATTTATATCATGTCTTTCTACCCTTGTGGGAACTCAGAGTGGCTTCATGGTATATAGTAAAAAGCAATAAAACAGCAATAAACCACCAAAATAAAACACAAAGCACAGCCAACAAAAAACGAAACTTGGTGAAACAGAAGTTAGAGAGCATTGTGCTAGCAAGGAATTCAGAATAGTAGACTGAGGTGCAGTATCTGGGTGCAAGTCACAGATCTGTAATGTAGTGTAAAGTGGTAGCTGCAGTGTTATATGTGATGCCAGAAAACTTTGTGCTTCACCTCTTCACTAATTTTTTACTTTCCTTTTTTTTTTTTACTTTCCTTGAGGCATTTATGCTTCTTTCTGAATTACATTTGCCTTTGAAAATGAGGTCAATTGGACTGGCAAATGTTTCACCAAACAGGGGATCCACAGGGAATCCCAGGAGGGACAAGGCGGGGGGGGGGGGGGAAGAGCCTTTGCGTGACCCGGAAGTGGGTCGTTCAGCTTGCTGAAGCCCCATGGAGGCTTAGAAACGGTGTGGTTTGCTGCTAAAAGGTTTAAATGCCCCCCCCTACGTTTTTTAACCTTTTGATAGAATACAGATAATTCAAAGTGGTTTGTTTCATTACATTCTGCATTAAATTACCTTTCCAAAGATATATAATATATAGTTTCCACCACAATTTTGGCCACTGGTGGTGTCAACCCTCCCCCACCAAGGGTGTCACCTGGTGCAGTCTGCATCCCCTAGTGATGCCACTGGACACCCCCCCCCCCCCACACACACACAGGTCAAAGAGAACAAGAGTAAAAGTACAAGACGGGTTGCCTCTGTGTCATCTGGTTCCTGGACATCCTTAGTGTCCTGCAGGCAGTGTTGTACCTACTTTCCACCACCGTTAACAGATCATGTTTCGAAAACTTTCATAGCCAGTAATAATACAAATAGTGGAGGATTTTACAGGTTTAAAAAAATCTGGGTTTAAAAAAAACCTGTAAAATCCTGGCTTTTAAACCTGTAAAACCCTCCACTATTAGATCATGTTTCCTTCCTCTTGTCTTTGGACACCAATGTACAGGTTTCCCTACCAGGTGCAGTGTGTGCATATGTTCAATTTCTCCTTGTCTTCCTTCTCCTGAATGCTAATGACACTGAAATAAAGTATAAGATAAACTAGTTGAATTAAAGAGACTAGAAGCATCTTAAAGAACAGGATATAAAAGTAGCAATTCCTAAATACAGGCAACAAAGGATATAGTTTTAGAACTAATTGACTAACTACGAAGTAACAAGTTACCAGGATATTAGCATTCACCTGAGTGTTTCTGTGGGAGGCAGGAGGTTGTAGTTTGGTGTGAATACCATAGTACAAATTACATGTACTGCACATCACTCCTTGAAGAAGGCCAATTCCATGCTCAGGATCATTAAAAAAGGGATTGAGAATAAAACGGCCAATATCATTATGCCTTTGTACAAATCGATGGTAAGGCCACATCTGGAGTATTGTGTCCAGTTCTGGTCACCACACCTCAAAAAGGATATAGTTGAATTGGAAAAGGTGCAGAAAAGAGCGACCAGAATGATTCGTGGGCTGGAGCACCTCCCTTATGAGGAAAGGCTACAGCGTCTGGGGCTTTTCAGCCTAGAAAAAAGGCGCCTGAGGGGGGACATGATTGAGACTTATAAAATTATGCATGGGATGGAGAGAGTGGATAGAGGGAAATTCTTTTCCCTCTCGCACAACACCAGAACCAGGGGACATGCACGCAAATTGAGTGGAGGGAGAGTTAGAACAGACAAAAGAAAATATTTCTTTACCCAGCATGTAATTCATCTGTGGAACTCCTTGCCACAGGATGTGGTGATGGCACCTGGCCTAGATGCCTATAAAAGGGGTTTGGACAGATTCATGGAGGAAAAGACCATCACAGGTTACAAGCCATAAGCAACCTCCTGGTTTTAGAAGTGGGTTTTCTCTGTGCCAGGTGCAAGGGAGTGTCAAAGGGAAACAGGTTATCTTGTTGTCTTGTGCTCCCTGAGGCATCTGGTGGGGCCACTGTGTGATACAGGAAGCTGGACTAGATGGGCTTTTGACCTGATCCAGCACAGCTCTTCTTATGTTCTTATCTGAGTATTTTTTAGCTCTGTTCTTAAAATACATGCAAGTGCATTAACGAATAATAAATGGGAAAGAATGCACATTGCCACCAGATGAATGGAAGCTGGGAGTTTAAAGGAAAACCTAGGGCTACAAGATTTAGGCCCCAATCCTAACTAAATGCCCCCCCCCCCGCTGATACAGGTGTACTAAGGAGGTGTGTGCTGCATCCTATGGTGGCAGGGGCACTCTTCCCTTTATAACAACCATGTGCGTTCCTTTGCCCTTCGGGAAAGTCTCCACTCCCCCACAGGTCTCCTTGGCCCTGCACCAGTTATTTTGCTGGCACAGAACCAAGGACTGTAACAGCAATGGAGAGGGATAGCATCTGGCCATATGTGAGTGCTGCCGATCCCACCCCTCCCCCCTTCCACCTCCCCGTCCAAAAACTCCCCCATTCCTCCCCCTCCCACCACCTCCCCCCGCTGCTGCTTTGCCTGGCACTGGCGTCTTTGCCGCCAGCAAGTGCACTGTGCTGGCAGCCTCATTTGCATGCCGGCAGTGTTGGCGAGTATGACAGGATCCAGGCTCTTCCGCCGGGATCTTGCCACCTTTGTCAGTGTAATGCATGTTCCTCCAGTGGAGCACTTTTAAGGGCTGCCTGTTGATTAATCAGTTAGTTTGGTTGGTCAGTTAAAAACATCCTCCCACTAGGCAGCAGAGTTTTAAAAGGATTAATTAGTTGTACACTTGTATAATTACACTTGTACCACACCTTTCTTCCATCATGGAAGTCAATGTGACATATGTATATATGTCTGACAGTCACCCATCCCAGCTCTGACCAGACTTTAACCCACTTGGCTTCAGCATGGTGGCTGTGTTGTATGCCCTCAGAACATACCCTGGGGTTCCATGCACTTTCGTAGAAAAATATTGAGTTTTATACACGTGACTCTTTTTCCAGAGTTTCTTAGGAGAGTTGTTCCTCCTTCACTCTCACGCAGGAGAGAAATTCCGCTTCTAAGATGGTGCCTGCTGTGATTATGCACATGTGTTTATATTATCCATCTTTTGCGCTCTGGTTGTTATGTACTGCCTGTGTTACGATGACAAGAAGGAATACGATAGCTTTATCTATGCCCAGATAGGGTCTGTAAGCTCTTCACACCCTATGACTGAAGAAGGCAGCTAGTAAGAGAGCTGAGGCACTTTGAGGACAAAACTTTAGCCAGCAGGGTGCAAACTCCTTCATGCATATTTAGAATCCAGCTGCTTACACAGATTCTTTTCTCAGAAGTGCTGAGCGTGCCCTGTAGAACTGCTCTGAAAGTATATTCGCTGCGATATATTTCATATTGCAAATTGTTGCTACCCTCAAGCCTAAGGCATAGGATGGGTTTGATCTAATTCAGTAATCAAACAAGCCCATCAAAAGGGTCTTGCATGCCTGAAAATCCAGCTACTTTTTCAGACTGCTTAGAAATGAGTATTGGCATGTGCCATGATGATTAACCCCAAATATACATTTTCCCTGTGAAGCTCCAGGTATGTGGTAGCTAAAAGCATGAGCCACGGAAGTTCCCAGTTCAAATGGCATGCCAGCCATTAACTCACTGGGCTTTTAAGTGAACCACTGTTTTCTATCCGTAGCATTTATGGTCCTACTTTGACTCTAGATGCATGTGTTTTATGAAATGGTACAGCCATTTCTCACAGGCGATGTCCTTGGAGTACAACTTTGACTGTCTGACTTCAGGAGCACAAGCAAATATCAAAAGATGGAGGCTGTCTGCATTTCCCTTCCTCCTCTGGAATAAGGGTGACAGTACAGTTTTATCTGTAGTGTTTATCTGGTTGTTCCTAATAGTGTGTGAGCATTTTTTTCACAAGGTGGAAGGTTAGAGATTAAAACAGATCGAAAACTGTTATGACCGGCTACAATGTACCAAGAGAGAAACATCTTCAACGGGATTATGGTCATAAAACAAAAGGTTAAAAATGTTTAAAACATGTATCTTTAAAAGCAGCTTTATAAGTCTCTTAAAGTGCACTTTATGCAATAAAATACTTTAAACGTCTTCTTTAAAATACAATAAAAACAATTTAAAATGTGTGGCATGATGTTTCATTCATTCTCTATGAATATCATCAGATGCTAAAGCCTAGAGCAGGCTGATGATATTAGCATCTGATGATATTTATAGAGAATGAATGAAACATCATGCCACACATTTTAAAGTACCGTATTTCTTCCATTTTAAGGTGCCATCTAGTCTAAGGTGCACCTTTAATTTTGGTACCACCAGCAAGGAAAAAAAATCCTGGAACAAAAATCCTGGAACAAAAATTATGTTCAAATTGTACCCCCAAAACGCCACCTTATTGCTTATTACCGGGCCTTGTGGGGGCTTCAGGGAGGCCTGTACGACCCTCTGCAGGCCTCCCTGATCTTTAGTTCAGCAAAACGAGCAGTTTTCGGCCATTTCCGGTTTTCGTGAAAACAGGAAGTGCCCGAAAATAGCCTTTTTTCGCCGAACTGAACATCAGGGAGGCCTGCGCGACCCTCTGCAGGCCTCTCCAATCTTCAGTTTGGCAAAAAACGGCTATTTTTGGGCATTTCCGGTTTTCACGAAAACCGTTGTTTTTCACCGAACTGAAGATCGGGGAGGCCTGCAGAGGGTCGCGCAGGCCTCCCCGAAGCCCCCACAAACCCCGGTAAGTAAGGAGGTAGCGTTTTGGGGGTGCAATTTGCACACCTTCGATTCTAAGATGCACCCCCTTTTTTTAATTGCTAAATTTGGAAAAAAAAACGTGCGTCTTAGAATCAAAGAAATACGGTATTTTATTGCATACAGTGCATTTTAACAGCGCAATCCAACTTAACTTTTGTGCCGGTGTAACCAGCGGCACAGCGAGAACGGGAGGCCCCAGAACGGAAAAGGGATTTAAATCCCCTTTGAATTCCTCTTTCGGAGGGGATTTGAATCCCTTTTCCGTTCTGGGGCCTCCCGTTCTCGCTGCACCACTGGTTACACCGGCACAAAAGTTAAGTCGGATTGCGCTGTAAGAGACTTATAAAGTTGCTTTTAAAGGTACATGTTTTAAACATTTTTTAACCTTTTGTTTTATGACCATAATCCCATTGAAGATGTTTCTCTCTTGGTACACCCTTACCTTTGTTTGGTCTTTGAATCCACCTGCATCACATGCTGGGTGTTGAGCATGCAGGATTATTTCTGTCTCCCTTCAGCAAAGTTGAATAATACAGTCTTCTTGTCATCTGACCAAAGTTAAAGACACACAAGGAAAGCAGTGGGCTTTCCTTCTCTGGGCCGTTACAGGATAAAGATTAATATTATAAGAGGGAAAGGGGATTATTTACTCTAATATCAAACTCTTCTTAAAAAGTAATCTGAATCAATAAGGAGGGTTACACCACTCTATTTTGTTAGCAGGTGTGTGTTTTTTTCAGGCGAGGGGGGGAGACTGATGTGCATGAATTAAAAAAAATTAAAATGAGTTTTACTTTCTGTCAAAGAACCAAATCCGCTTTGTGAAAGGTACAGACCAGAAAGTCTATTCCTGACCACAGGAGGAAGTGTGGCCCGTATTTAGTAGCCTTCTGAATGGCATCTTGGACATGTGGTTGCATTGCTTTTATTGGACTTGGTGATCTTGAAAGCACCCATGCTTTGTGCCCCAATTTCCCCACTTGTATAGGTTTGAAGAATTCTGTGAAGCTTTAGGGGGAAACCCTTGTATGGTGAAAGAAAAAAATGACAGTGTGTTCCTTTTACATATTGGTACTGTTTCATATTGTCTGGTATGGCAGTTGTATTCTATCAACAGCAGCAGTGGTAAATCAGCTGCAGTCTGTAAAAACAGTGGCCATGTGAATCAGCTTATTTTTCAATGCAAGGTGAACTTTCTTCTTGAGCATACGGTAGATTGAGTAGAAAACTGGGAAGAAACTGAGTGTCCGTCTGAGCACCTAGGTTCAAGTTTCCATCAGTGCCCCCAAATAACAATCCCAAAGTGGTAGGCTTTAAATCTCACGCTCCATGGCCTAGATTTTCTTGGCTCAGACATCTCCTGACTCATGGTGGCACAGTAGAAACCGTAAGACTTTGAACGTTAATCAGTATTCATTTTGTTGTGAATCTACATCAGCTAGTTAGTCAGTAATATTCATAAGGGTCAAACTAGAAGTGCATGCAAATGAATGCTGTTGAACTTTGGGGTTTTTTTTTAATCCCACCAAATAAATAGTGAGAGGGAGTGGGTGCAAAACAGCCCGAAACTAACAAAGAGGGGATGGGCTTTAGCACTTAACCCCCACTGTGGTTAGTATTCCTGTCACATGTGTGTTGTGTCGTCCATTCCCCCCCCTCGCATTATCATTTTTTAAAAAACGTTTCAATTAGCTTTCAGATGAAGCTTAAAAAAATTATAACTATTGTGTGATTGGGAAAGCAACCTAAGTACTAAATCCCCACCCCATAATGATTTAGAGTTGTTTCACATCCCTCCCCCCCATTAGTGAAAAAGAGGCCAAAAGCACATATTTGCATGCACATCTAATTTGACCTTTCAAGTTAATCAGATTATTAAAAGATTTTGTTTTGCTTTGTTTGTAGTTTCTGTATGTAGCTGACTTGCAATTAGCATCTAGCAAAGCTCCCTACAATGAACTACTTGATTATCTGATCTCTTGCAAAAAATATCTGGTTTGACTGGCAATTCAGCTCTTGCAGTTTTTCTTGCCTATATTAACTACAAATAAAGTTTATAGTTGGGAATTATTTTGAAGGTTACATGAAACTGACCAGAACAAAAGTTAGGGATTTGATAATTGATAAAATATATTTTTATAAAGTAGAAGTGAGATAGAGTATCCACACTAAGAGCAACCTATAACAAATAAGGTTGAGCTGATTCCCTTGTGCCAAGTGAGTCTCAGTTTCTGTAAAGCAAAGCTGTGTTTGGTAGTTAACCACATTTTGTAGTCCAGGACAAAATATCCATTGTGAAATGCAATCCTTAGTTCTTACCTGAAGGCTGATTCCTTGTGACTAAATGCTACTTTTTTTCCACAGGATTTTTTGAAGTGTCCTTCGGAAAGCTCTGATAGACCCGAAGCGTGCACCATGGCATCGCGCATTGGTTTGCGGATGCAGCTCATGCGAGAGCAAGTACAACAAGAGGAGCAGCGGGAGCGCATGAAACAGGAGGCAATGATGCATTACATGCAGCAACAGCAGCATATGCCAATGGCTCCAACCCCTGCCATCAACACACCCGTTAATTTCCAGTCGCCACCCCCTGTGCCGGGAGAAGTCTTAAAGGTACAGCTCCAGCAGATGAAGACTTGGCAATACCTCCATGAGGAAGCCAGGTGCCTTTTATGCCTTGAAAAATAAACACCTCACATTTGCAAATAGACGGACACTTTTATATCAGTTTTATATCAGTTAAACATATTTTCCAAACCCACTATGTTTTTTAGGCCTTCAAAATGAGTTACCGTATTTTTCGCTCTATAAGACACACTTCCCCCCCCCTAAATAGGAGGAAATTGGTGTGCGTCTTATGGAGAGAATCCAAAAAAAGAGGAAAAAATATTTACTGGGGCTTTGGGGAGGCCTGCGCGACCCTCTGCAGGCCTCCCCGATCTTCAGTTCGGCGCTAAATGGCTATTTTCGGCCATTTCCGGAAAACCGGAAATGGCCGAAAATAGCCATTTAACGCTGAACTGAAGATCGGGGAGGCCTGCAGAGGGTCGCGCAGTTCTCCCCGAAGCCCCCACAAGCCCCGTAAGTAAAAACTTTTCCCCCCTATTTTTTGCTCCATAGGATGCATGCATGCATCCTATGGTCTGATGCGTCCTATGGAGCGAAAAATATGGTAAGTTTCTGCTTTACCAAATGTAGGTGGGTAGAAACTAAAAATAAGACATGATTCAGTTAGAGGTGGGGATCATTTTTTAAAATATGAAATGTTGTATGCACAGATACAAAGGGTATTATCTGACACGAACTAAACTGCTTGGTTTGTAGTACAGTAGCTAAGAGCCTGAGCTGCAAACTGGAGTTTTCTTGGTTAGAATCTCAACCCTGCCATGAACTCACTAGGTGGCCTTAAGCAAACTTCTCAGCCTCAGCTTCCCAGCTATTATACCCATTATATATGGGTATAATACTGACTCTTAAGGATTGTCATAAGGATTACATTAAGACCCGCTCAGCCACGAAGCTTCCTGGGTGACCTTAGGCCAGTCACTATCTCTCAGCCCCACCTACCTCACAGGGTTGTTGTGAGGACAAAAAGGAGGGGAGGAAATATGTACACCACTCTGAGTTCCTTAGAGGAAGGGCGGTATAAAAATGTGAAAAATAAATACACAAGGCACTACAGAAGTAGTAAGTTGTAGTATTATTCTTGATTAAGAGTTCCTGAAGTGGAAAGGTGACCAACTGCTCATCACCCTGAATTTTTCCAGATTATCTATTGAACTCCTGTTTCTGAGCATGTATTCAGATGAAACCTGTTGCTTTTACGTAACAGTTATTTTTCTGTCTTCTCCCCACCTTTGGATGGTTACTTTTAGGTTCAGTCCTTTCTGGAGAACCCGACCACATACCACCTGCAACGATCACGAGACAAGAAGGTCCAAGAATACTTGTCTGAAACCTATGGGAACAAGTTTGCTCCTCTCCTCAGTGCTCCTTCTCCCAAGCCTCCCCCATCAGCCTCGCCTGGTGTGCGGCAAGGCCACGTCATGTCCTCTTCTGCGGGCAACAGCACCCCCAACAGTCCAATGGCAATGCTCAACATTGGCTCGAACCCAGAGAGGGAGGTATGTAAGTGGGGATTCGTTGGAGAACTACTGAAGTCTTTAATCATGTCGACCCAGTCTTGCTATTCTTGGTACTTTTACAGTAGGAAATTCTGTAGAAAGTAAGAGCACGTGCTAGATTGTACCCCTTCTGCTTCAAGACACAGAAAGGGCTTCATGTATTTGAATTCTCCCAGTATTAGAACAAACAAAACCCTCTACTGCCAAAAATTGGCAGGTAAGGGAGAAAGAAAACCGGCAAGTCAAGGGGCAGATTGGGCTAAAAATATGTTTAGGCCGGGGGGGGGGGGGGGGGAGAGAATTCAGACATAAGAAAAAATGCTGGATCAGGCCAAAGGCCCATCTAGTCCAGCATTCTCTTTCCCACAGTGGCCCACCAGCTGCCTCTGGGAAGCCCACAAGCAGGAGAGAAAGGCATACTCCTCTCCCCCTTATTTCTCCCCTGCCACTGGTATTAGGGGCATATTGTGGCTGGATCTGGAGTTAGCACATACAGTAGCCATCATGACCAGGAGCCTTTGATAGACCCGTCTTCCATGATTTGGTCCAATCCCCTTTAAACCATGCAAATTTACAGCCATCACCACATCTTGTGGCAATGAATTCCACAGATTAATCGCAACCGATGCCATGGCTTCTTCACAAGGAAGCTGCTTGAATCAGCATATAAGGTGGCTATGCCGTATCTCCAAAACTAGAGCTGATAGGACAAAACTGATCCCATTTTTGGAATCAGCGCTCCAAATATACCCCAGAATAGGTCTAACTTCCAAAGCACCAGAAAAATAAATCTTTTTTTTTTTTGTTGGGCTGTACTGTACACTTTGTGAAGAAGTACCTCCTTCTATCTGCCCTAAATCTCCCATCAGTTAGTTTCAATGAATGACTCTTGGTTCTAGTAACATGTATGTGAAAGAAAAAGCTTCTCTCCATCCTCTGTCTCCACACCATGCATAATTGTATTGGTCTCCATCCTGTCGTCGTCCCCCCCCTTAGTCATCTTTTTTTCAAGGCTAAAAAGCTCCAAATGATATAGCCCAAAACATGCAATTCCTCCTCTTGCAGTCTAAAGTGGAAAAGGCCAGCTACAGCTGCTCCTTGAAATTGTCTGGTTGTGTATGTTAGAACATACATAAGAACGTAAGAAGAGCCTTGCTGGATCAGGCCAAAGGCTCATCTAGTCCAGCTTCCTGTATCTCACAGTGGCCCCACCAGATGCCTCCGAGAGCACACAGACAGCAAGATAACCTGTTGACTTTTAGGTGGGTAAACAAAAGGAAAGTCAGGCTCTTACATCACTATGCATCATAGAAGTAAAGTCAAGAAACACTGGCTGTCGAGGAACTTTCATCTCCACCCTTTTCCAGCACCTTTTTCAACTCCACCCTTTTCCAGTAGATGCCTATAAAAGCAAATCTCCTTGATTAAGAAGCACTTAAATATATGATTGTGTTTTGTGTGTCTGTGAGGATACCTACATTTAAAAAAACCCATAGAAATCAGTATTAGCTGGATTGAGGAAACCCTACTCATGTTTAAAAGGTCATTTTTTCTTTCAGATAGATGACGTCATTGAAGACATCATGCAACTGACCACTACTGTGGGTTGTATTAACCCAGAAATTCATATGCCCAATACCGTAAGTTTTTGCTTTTTGCCTCTTGCTATCAGGCAGGGAGGGACTAATACCAGAAGGAAATCTAGGAAAGCATTTTCTCCTGGCTGATGGAAGCTTTATTATTATTATTTTGTGGAAGACTTATTCATGATGTCCTAAAGAAAAAATCTGACCACTATCTCCCCTCCATCCCATCTGTGTATGGGATATTGGGAGTGGTACATTCAAGGTGCAGGGTTTTTTGTTTGTTTGTGTTTTTCGTAGGAGCAATCTCAGTGCAGATCCTGCTATTGGGACTGGCACAACCCTTACTGGCAGGGCTGGCCCATCGATGAGGCCAACTGAAGCAGTTGTGTCAGGTGGGGGGCACCTACCTTCACTGGCCCACTCGACTCCACTGCTGCTGCTCCTCTGTGGATTGGAAAAGGAAGAGGGGGACGGCCCACTCCAACTTCTTTTCTTTTTCCAACCCAGGCAGTGGAAGGGACCAGAGGCTGACAAATAAGTGGGGGGATGGTATTTGGCATATTGCTTTGGGCACCAAGAGATTTTGGGCCAGCCCTTCTTGCTTGTCTGCACAGGGGTGGAGTTGCCAATGGATGTGCTGCTTCAGAACCATTGCTTTGGTGTGTTCCAACAACAACTGCTGGAAATACAAATATTCAGGAGGATGGCAGGAGGAAGATATGCATACACATCTCTGGATATGGAGTATAAGAAACTGGCATACTGAATTCTGTTTCCCTTAATTTCTTATGCTAAGATAAAAGTATTTGTGTGTGTTCCTCCTTTGTTTTCCAGCTGCCACTGTCTAGCAGCCATATGAATGTGTACAGCAGTGACCCTCAGATGACACCCTCTCTAGTGGGCATCACTAGCAGCTCCTGCCCTGCCGACCTCACTCAGAAGAGAGAGCTCACAGGTAAAAACATAGGAGGATGTGACCAGTTGGTTTGTGGAACAAGCCCCAGCTCTGCCTTCGGGTGTACATCAATAGGGAGCCTGTGTGTGCATATGCACAGATATTAAACATTACTCTTGTTTTTATCAGCCACTTCTTTGCTTCAGAACTTGTTTTTTTGTTTCTAGATGCTGAGACCCGTGCTCTGGCTAAGGAACGCCAGAAGAAGGACAATCACAATCTGAGTAAGTGATGTCTGGTGTGGCTGGTCTGCCTTTAATGTTCCCTATTTTCTCTCTTATCCTTTCTAGATGCACAATTAGAAATGTCTCCAATTTGTGGGCTGAGTGGCAATACAACATACTTCATGTTTCAGAAGCAATATTCTCATGTTTGCGTATCAACATTTCACTTCTTTGTTAGCCTGCATTAACAAAGAAGTGAATTTTTGATGCTAGTACATCTACCTGTCCTAAATCAGAGACAGACTCCCAATGTGAATGGAGATGTTAGCAACACTTCATGGTGGTTTCATGTGCACCGTGCTAATGTGTTCTCATATACATTTGGTCTTTTTTCCTGCTGCCTTTGGCCTTCTCACTTGACACAGAATAATAATTTTGTACCAGTCAAGCCTTTTTATTACCTGATTGCTTCATAGCAAAAACAACAACACATGTCTTCTATTTCAAGCAGCACTAAAGGATGGATTCATGTAATTGTGCTGCCTCAGTCTGGAAGAAATCTACAATTGCACACTTATCTGTTAAATTGAATTTTAGAAACACACACCTGTGTCCCACAGAATATAGGCATCACCCTTGCTATGTCATGTGTGTATGTTAGGGAGAGATGGACAGGCCAAATTCTGAAGAGCATGGCCACGCTGCCTAGCCTGTGACAAAAGCAAAACAGACTTTTCTAGATATTTTAATTCCATAAGTAGGTTGATGATCCTTAGACCTACTCTAATGGTATAGCCTACTACCCCTGCTAACTGGGCGAGAGGCACTTTTTCAAATTGGTACTCCTCTTATATTTAGCAGGGGGAGAGTAACTGCCCCCCTTTCACCCCAGCACAGTCTCTTTGTGGTGACTGTTTGCTGGTGGTGTTCTGCGTCTTTTTTAGATTGTGAGCCCTTTCGGGACAGGGAACCATTTAATCATTTGATTTTGTCTGTAAACCGCTTTGTGAACTTTTTGTTGAAAAGCGGTATATAAATACTGTTAATAATAATACTAATGAATATGCAGGACTACAGTATTTGAGGTGCTATTTCATTGTGCTCAGATTTATATATTTTGATGGCAATTGCCACATTGCTATTTTTATGTGATTATTTTAGGGTTGCAACAGCTAGTCAATCAGTTAGATTATTTGATTAGAACATTAAAATATGCCCTAGATTTGTGCATAGCCAGCATAGTCTACATTTTTTAAAAATTATTTTTATGCATAAGTACTTATAAAACTGAGATGGAAGAAGCATCCCGCCCTGTGTGAGATGATGTGGAATGTCTTTTTCTGAGGCGATGCTGACTGTCACACATGAATGCATTAGAACAAAATCAAGAAAGTATGTTTTTTTTCTTGAGAACTAGTTTTTAATATTTTATTTACAAACATACAGCTTGGTAAACAATACAGGCATGTGTTGCTTAATGACGGGGATATGTTCTAAGAAATGTGTCGTTAGTCGATTTCATCGTTACGTGAACATCATAGAGTGTACTTACACAAACCTAGATGGTATAGCCTACTATTGTATAGTAAATACATAAACCAGTAACATAGTCATTGATTATATACTGTACATTGTATGCGCTGTACTTTTATATGACTGGCAGCACAGTAGGTTTGTTTATACCAGCATCACACATGTGTACTGTAATGTGAGATGTACAACAGGATATTTCAGCCCCATTATAATCTTACGGGACCACCGTCATATATGTGGTCAAGGGTCAGTAGTATTCAGTAGCAGAAAACATGGTCGATATCATTGCTAAACCTTGTGAGCTTGCTTTTTTTTGAGGGTCTTCTCTGTTCTAACAAATTACAAACATTTTAGAACTATATGCAGATTTAATAGAATAAAACTTGATCAACTGAGCACCCTTGTGATCATTTTTATTTTTCATGAAGGTGGGATGTTTTAAGACTCAGGGGTGGCCAACCTTTCAATATGAATGCTCCTGGCCCTTTAATGGTTGTATAGGTGAGGGCATTTTTTCAGCAGGTGCAGTTGCTTTAGCAGCACCATCAGCAATTACAGCTGCCAAAATTCTGTCTTCTACACAACTCTTAAGAACACAGAGGCCCTAATGGTGGAAGGTTGGCCACCCCTGTTTTAAGTAATATTCAGTTACCAATTTCCCACTATTTTTCTTTCCCCTCCTTTAGTTGAAAGACGACGAAGGTTCAACATCAATGATCGCATTAAGGAGCTAGGAATGCTGATCCCCAAAGCTGGAGATTTGTAAGTTTTGGTGCAATTACTCTGCTGTCCCTTAGAGAACCACAAAGGAAGGACACCAAAATGACAATGGGAATAAAGCTATCTTGGGAGATTATTTTCCCATATCCACTGAAAGCAGTATTTTCACTTCTGACTCAAAAAATCTTCACAACTTGTGTTGTGTCTAATGGCTAAAATGCCAAATCTCTTTAAGCCTTAAATTAAAGATTCCCAAAACCAAATAGAATTGTGACAGAAATTAACCACAACCTTTTGTTTCTGAGAACATTTTATTTTTGTTTCTATTTAAAAAATTCAGCATTTTTAATTTAAAAATCTGACCTGTGTTGGAACAAATCAGTATACAGCATTACAACAAAACTTTATTTTCAGGACTGAATTAGATGTGATGATGTATAACTCATGTATAAGGTTCAAGTAATCGAAAGGTCGATCGAAAGGTCGGCAGTTCGAATCCGCGACGGGGTGAGCTCTCGTTGCTTGGCCAGCACCTGCCAACCTAGCAGTTCCAAAGCATGTTAATGCGAGTATCTATTTATATTTTATGTATGTTTGTCTTTATGCCAATAAAGGATTCATTCATTCGTTAATGCGAGTAGATAAATAGGTACCGCTTGCGGGAAGGTAAACAGCGCTCCGTGTTCCAGCCGCATGCTACGCGCTGCAGCAAGGAGAGTCATGCTGGCCACATGACCACGGAGGCGTCTTCGGACAATGCTGGCTCTTCGGCTTTGAAATGGGGATGAGCACCGCACCCTAGAGTCGGACACGACTGGAATTAATTGTCAGGGGTCACCTTTACCTTTAATCACTCAGTATCCACAAAGTGGAGTGAGGAAAGGGAGCTTCAAAGGGTGGAGCTGATGCAGGAAACCAACCAGAGGCGTCACTAGGACGTGCGTCACCCCAAGGCGGGGGGCGCGCGTCACCCTAGTGACCCCCCCCTGCGACTATCGGCCGCGCCGCGATTTGGGGGGGCGACCCGGCTGCACCCTGCCCCGGGTGCCCCCCCGCCCCTTCGCGTCGCCCTCCAGACACTCCACGGCCGGCCCGGGAGCTGGCCTCGGAGCGTCTGGCCCGGCTGGCGCTCCAGGGCCTTCTGAAAGAATGCCCGTCAATACGGGAACCTTAACTGTTTTCGCGCAGGCGCAGAGACCGTTTCTGAGGGCAAGGGCCTGCCCTCTTGCCCTCAAAACCGTCTGCGCATGCGCGAAAACAGTAAAAGTTCCCATATTGACGCATTGGCCGGGCTGGACGCCATATTGACGCCGGCCGGGCTGGACGCTCCGAGGCCGGCTCCTGGGCCGGCCTCAGAACGTCCGGAGGTGACGCGCGCGTCACCCCTTTGCGCGTGTCACCCCGTAGCGTCCCACTCCTGTCGCTTGACGGGAGCGACGCCATTGAAACCAACCCCTTCACTTCCTCCTCCAAACCATTGGGCATTTTTTAGACATTTCTATCCCAGTGCAGCTCTACAACCAGAAGTAGGGCTAACCAGGAGAAGATAAGCTAAAGAAAGGGAAAACTACAGGTGGGGAATAGGTTTAGCTCTCTCCTCCCAACCACCCATAATAAGCTTTCCACCTCCCCGTCCGGCTTTGATCACACTGCACCTCACCATTATCCTCCCCCCCCCCCTTTCATTTTTATTCTCAGTGACAATTTTAAATGCTACAATCGTTATTCTTTACTTGAGAAAGTAAAAGATAAATGAACTTTGGCATCATGAGGAGGGCTCTTATAGAATATACTTAGTTGTGGAACCTCCTTCTCCATCAGCGTTTGGTCTCAGATGTTGTTAATTAAACACTTTTTTCTCCCAAGGTGAAGCTTCCTGACACTATTATTATTAAGAATATTTCTTTATATACCGCTCTTCAACAAGAGTAGTTCAAAGTGATTTACATAGCAAACTAAATCCATAAATGGTTTCCTTTCCCCAAAGAGCTCACAGTCTAAAAAAGACAGAGACATTAGCAATAGCCACTGGAACTATGCTTTGGTTGCCAAGGGATTTTTAAACCAAAGTGTGTTCCAATTGGGAAAGAAGGGACATTTCTGTAGCTACCAAGGTCACCTTACCCTGCTAATATCCTCTTCTATGGCCACCTAAAAAGCACAGTTTGCATTGCAACATCTGTCAGAACTGCTGTCGATCAAAGCAGCAGCCCAGCCAATCTAAGTAACAAATCAATAATGTCTCAACTTTTGGAACAAGATATATTGGCCAAAGTAGAGACTATATTGAAGTGTAAAAGTGTGCAAAAATACTTCTGAGAATTCAATACAGTCAGTAATACTTTACTGGTATGGAATAGTTGGAAAAATTTAATAGTTGGAAAAATTGACACATTTTCAATGCCTACTACTCAAGGTCACTACTTCAGTTTTAAACATTAAATAGAAACCTGACAACTAAACAAAGTGATACATTTGGAATACCTCAAAAGTTTTAGATATTCTTGATTTGATTACGACATACGTTGAATATACAGTAGTAACAAGCAAAGTCAGTTTTAAACTGAACAAATTTATAGGATTTCTGTGGTCTTTGCTTTGCCTAAATCTGTCCACCTGTGTTAATTTGATCACATGCAGTATTTGTCAGACTTGCCTGTTTTGATATGAGTTTAGCCTATTGCTCCAGCTTGCTATGAATTGTTCAGCAGCAAAGAGCAGTTGTGTATAATGTATCAAGGAATACCTTCATTCAACCAGTGACTATTTAAGGGAGTGTTTCCGCAGAGACCTTTAAGCTTAATTCCAGCCATTGTTCCCACAGTGCAGTTCTAGGTATCGTCCAAACATACCAGGTGGCTGGCTGGTGGATCAGCATGCTGCTAATGGCACAATGCAACTCTTTATGGTGCCATTCTCTGAGAGATTGTTTGCCCCAACCTCGGCTGGCATGCCAACTTAAAAAGCAGGCGAGGGGAGTTTTACTGTTGGCTAGTTCTGTGTGTCAAAAACCCACATCTGATTTCCTAGACAAATTTCAGTGTGCTATTTTGGATCACTTTAGCTCTTCCCTCCATTTGCTTGGAAAATTTTCAACATCAAATATGTTTGACGTATGACTGTCCCTAGAAAGGTCCTTAGTTTGAAATTAATCTTTTCACTTTCTAATGCTTTTCTCCCAGGGATGTGCGTTGGAACAAAGGGACGATCCTGAAGGCCTCTGTTGATTACATCAGGAGAATGCAGAAAGACTTACAAAGGTCACGAGATCTTGAGACCCATTCTAGGCGCCTTGAAGTGGCAAACAAGCAGCTGTGGCTTCGCATACAGGTGGGTCCCCATCTATTTGCTGTGTTCATATAGCCTGTATCGCTTTTATGTGCTTGTAGAACAGAGAACTTGCCCTTCTTGTACCATCTTTCATTCCTCACTTTACCCATTCACCTCTAGTTGGTAGCCTCATATTCTGAGAAGACATGAAACAGGTTCACAGCTCTGATTGCAAAGCAGATTCTTCCTGTGATCATCACCAGAACGTTCCTTCTGTCAGTATAATGCCATTGGTAATGCCTAGCGGCTGTGTGCTTTTATTTTGTTTCTTTTCCAAAGAGCATTTGCCCACAGCTCACCACTTCCAATCACGCTTGGCTCTCTCCCAGATCACCTTCGATTTTGAAAATTTAGACTCTGAATGTTGAAGAGTAGTTTGAACTATTTCTTCTTTTAAAAAAAGCCAACATGTAAACTCATTGTCAGGGTTTTACACATTATGACATTGCTTATCCATAGTAGCCATGTGTCTCTTTCTTTATGTAAGAATTCTTTCTTTGTGTGTTTTGCAGGAGCTGGAGATGCAGGCTCGAGTCCATGGACTACCAACCGCTTCACCCACTGGCATGAACGTGGCTGAACTAGCTCAGCAGGTTGTGAAGCAAGAAGTCTCTGGGGAGGAGGAGACAACAGAGATCCAGCAGCAGCCACAACTACACCCTGAACAGGAGACTCACCAGCCTCCATATGTTCCTCCTCAATCCCCTTATCACCAGCTGGACTTTACCCACAGCCTGAGCTTTGACGACAACTCCAGGGGCTTCCACGACCCTCTGGACCCCAGCCAAAATGTATCCTTCCCCTCCTTGTCCAAGAAGGAGTTGGACCTGATGCTAATGGAGGATACCATGATGCCTGTGGCTTCTGACCCCTTGTTCTCTGCTGTGTCCCCTGAGGCTTCAAAGGCTAGCAGTCGCAGAAGCAGCTTCAGCATGGAGGACACAGACATGCTGTGATTAGAAACCTCTAAGAGAGAAAAGACTAGAGGTCAAATATTATTTGTTTGAAGATATGGCCCTCTGCCTTATCCCTGCAGACCTACAAAAGGACATGTGAGACTTTGTATATGGGGGTGGGGCAGGGAAGCCTCACCCTGAAGTTCACCCCAGCTCTTGGAATGTTAACCGCAACGTTCCTCTGATGCCCCAGAAAGAGAGAAGCCGAGCAGCCCTGTCTCATGTTTCATGGCCACAGGATAATCATGGTCTTGCAACCCCATTCCTGCCTTTCTGGTTCTTGCAGCCGTATCTCAGGTGCCCTGTGCCTTCACGCTGCATGTTCTGCAAAGCCACTTTGGACATTTTTGCAGCAATGGGATTTTGGTGTTGTGGCAGTTCATTCTATTTTGGAAAGCAGCTTTAACCAAGGCTTGGCACTAATCTGTTGTCACAGACCAGTGCTTTCCCTAAGCCTCGCTGTGCCCTCTTTTTACACACACCCCACTAGTATTTGCAAGGAATGACGGCCTACTTTAGGTGTGCTCCCAAAGTGGCACTCCTTTCCTTATACAGGGCAAGGCTATCCAGTACATTTTTCAAAAGGGAGAGTGTGGTGCTACTGGCTAAGAGTGTGATATGGGTAGTGGTTTTGTAACAACCATTTGGGGAGATGGAGGGATACTGCAATAACTCTCACAGAAAGTTAGAAACCCAAGTGAAATGCTTCAATTTTTTTTTAATTTTTTTTTTTGCAGGCTTTCAATATGCACACTCCATTTGGTCTCACTTCAGACCTCTAGCCAGAGTCCCCTAATGTTCAGGCTGCTGTGGTCTAAGTTTGCCTTGGGCTCCTCTTCTGCTTTCTCTTAAGCTTTTTGGCCACAATCCTAGACAATCATATGTATAATGGTGGGTGAGAGGGTGTAAAACAGGGAGTGTATATGTATAATGGTGGGTGGGAGGGTGTAAAACAGAGAGTGTATATGTATAATGGTGGGTGGGAGGGTATAAAGAGTATGCACAGCTGGGGTCATTTTGAAATTTTTACTGCAGCCATTCTCCTGGCAGGACAGGCAAACTGCTTTGCAACTGAAAGCCATGGCTGGCTGCATGGATACTTCTCGCCCACCACACAAATGGTTGTATAGAACTGTGGTCTTTGTCCATATGAGCTTTCCATATAACATACTGCAGCCATTAGCCCATCTGTCCAGCTTAGAGCCATTTTTTGTCTTAGCTGATTCTTCTGCTCTCTTTATACTGGATGTTACAACAAAGAAACACCATTCTTTTTTTTTAGAATCTTGCTGATGCCATCCTTTCCCCAAGCACTCCTTGCTCCTGAAAAGAACTTTGTGAATCCTCCTTTGCACCAGTTTAATTAAATTTGTTCAGTTAAACCAGTGCAAACTTTGGTGTGGCGTGTTGTGGATTAGTCTAGCTCTAAGGGCAGCTTATCATGCCAAATGTCTGTATTTGGGGGGATGTTGTTGCTCTCCTACTAAATGTGCAGGTGTATGTGATTGTAAAGTCCCCATTTCTGATCACTATAAAAGTAACATGCCAAGAAAAAAAACAGCCACTTTTCTGTAGGACTCTAGCGTTTACCATGAATTGGTGATTTGCACGTATACTTGTATTTGTGGTGGGAAGCAATAAGCATACTTAACTGTTTGGCCCCTGCATATGCTATTTTAGGTGCTCTCGCATGCAATCCAAATGAAGATGGAGACCTTGCAGCAGGACCCTCCTTTTCCTATTGCCCAGCATTTCTTGAAGGGGATACACTTTATTAATTCTGAAAGTATGTACTGTAGTTTACTTCACATCCTTACTTGAGTGTTTGGCATTCAGTATCTCCTAGAATAATAGATCACTAGGTGGTTCTTTTTGCAGTCTAAGCTCTCTAGATCTCTGTCAAGTAGTCCTGGGTGGTTTGAGAGTGACTGGATTTTATGCCTGCTGCCAGTTCCTTCATTTCTCAGGGCATTTTGATCAGGACTCCAGAATGCTTCCAGTCAGTCTTAGGAATGGGGAATGTTGCAGTTCCTGTCCTGTGGAGCTTGGCAACATCTGTCCATGTCCAGCCCCAGAAACTGTGGTTGAATGGTCTTCTCTGCCAATTCTTCAGTCTCTTTAGTAGCTCAGGATGTTCAGAAGACTCCAGGACCTGCCTCCTGCTAGCCTTTTACCTTGTGTGTATTGCATCAGCTTGCCAGCAGACATAAATACTTGCTTACTGTATGCGTAAAGCAACTCACAACACGTTGCACAGAAATTGTTTTTTGACAAGCGCAGTATCCTCAGTGCCTAGATGTAACCAATCAAGGAATAGCTTGTAGAGGGTGTTTGTTTTGTTGTTGACCTTAGGATAGACCATGGCCCTTCCTCAGAGCATTCAGAGTCATCATGCCTATGAAGACATTGAGTAGACCTTGGTTCCTATGAAGAAACCTTGATGACCAATTCAGATTGGAGTCACTGGAATCTAAATTGTGTGGTTATATTTGCTCTATAATAGAATGTTTTTGCATCTCAAAGTATCACGTGGAGAGATATGGCCAGATGGGGATGTGGAATAGTGTTTGTGTATTTGCAGAATTGTCAAGTGATATTGTTTGGATTATTATATTAAGCCTGTTAGTCAATTCTAAGACCTCTTGAACTTGCAACATGTATGCCTCAAGGCTTTGTAAATGCTATCTAGAATCAATCCCTAAATGTGGGTATGTGGGGAAAGGGAAAGGAACTTATATTTTCCTTTAAGATCCCAGTCCTGCTCAGCAGACTTATTAAAGAACTCAACCCAAGAAACCCCTGGGGGGGGGGGGGTGACTGACTTTAACATCTCAGGTGAGAGCCAAAGAGCCACCAGATAGCATTTTCCTTTCAGACACAACAGTGCCTTCAGTCTCCCTTGGTTCTGTGGTTTGTAACCTTTTAGGTCCTTTGTTAGGAGTACTTTGTACCTTTAGTCGCTTTATTATATTCTTACAAGTCCTTTTTTCCCCTCCTCTTCAATTACCCAATGAACAGATATCCCATTTGCTCAAATCAGAAACTGGAGAATACTCTTGCTACAGGATTGGGTGTGCATGTAGAAGGTAGATTTGATTAGCTAAACAATGCATTCATGAAAGGTGGGGTGTAGCTTTGCTGGTATTTGCCTTTTTAAAAAAGTACAACTAGATTAATATTTTTCTCTGGAATGAAAGCAATTGAAAAATCTTTGTAGTTCACAAAATGGTGTTGATACAGCGGGGGGGGGGGGATGTGTTCTGTCACTTACTGCTAATTTCCATCACAAACAAAATCTAGCAGAGGTCAACAACATGCTTACAACCCCATTCCACGCCATGGTCTCAAAAGCAGTGGATGCACTGTCTGTGAAAAGATAATGGCTTATTCACCAAGGTTGATTTTTTTTTTTTTGGTCATTAAAAGCAGAAGTCAAAGGCAGCATGTGGTTCCATCAAACTGAAATATTTGAAATACTGTACTGTACATTGAAATAAATAAATGCAAGTGCAATGCTTTGGTCAAATATGCTGCAAGTTCATCTAGGCAATGTTTTTAGTGTTTTCCATGTCACAGAAATGAGCATTTTGTATTACTGAGATATCTATATTTTCTTTTTTAAAAACATTTAACCCTTTTGTGCCCAAGCACCTCCTGTACACACATGGAATATCACCGTTTTGCAGCACAAAGATTCATTTAAAATTGTAACTGTTTACCTCCATTTGCTTCTGTTGTATTGTGAGTTAGAAGAAAAGAAGGTTTAAGATATTATACCAATGACGTTCTGAGACTTTATGTGAAATATGTCTACATGTGAACATCTGGGGCCTTGAATAATTGAGGTTCAACTGGAAATGGGCAAACATTGTTTAACAGAACTTTCTGGGTATGCAAGTTTCCCCCTGCTTGCAGGAACCATAACTAGTGAGTGCTGTATTGATTATGGTAGCACATTAGCTACCTGTTGGTACCCATGATGCTAGTTGAAAACAACAGAAGTACCTCTTCTCCTTGTCCATGTCACTTTCAAAAGTTTAAATGCCTTGCCATTTCATTTTCTCTTCCCCCCCCCAATTTAATTTTTCCCCCTTAAGAGGTTATACACACTTGCTGTCTAGGAGTGGAGTGTGCATCTACTCCACTATATATATTTAAAGTTATTTCCCACAGCAAGGCTACCTCAGCCCCTTTCCACTGTGTGGGGATGGAGTATAGCACTAGAGGCACTGGACAGGGGCTTGTGCTACTTCAATACAATAACAAGTAGTTTCAGTCCTCTGTGTGTATGTGCCTTTACAAAGCCATGTGAGATGGAACACAGTCCATTTTGGAGTCCATTGATTTTACACCATAGTGCCTGTTGCAGACTTAATTATAATAATATATTAGGGAAGAACGTGAACCCTGCAGACTTACAGAATTTGTCAGAAGGAAACATAGAAAGTCTTGCAAGACAGGGGATTTATGGGTATAAAAGCCATGTAAAAAATAGTATAAGCCAGTAAAATGCAATTAAGAACAAGTTAAAACACAGATATCCAAGGGTTCCAAAACAACTATAAAAGTTAGAAAGAACCACAGGATAATTTCTTAAAATCACAAGCTAATAACAGACATCGACGTTTCATCCTGTCCTCATGACATTTTCTAGGTACAGACCAGCAGGGGCGTCAGCTGACCTGGGGCCTGGGGGCGGAACAACAGGGCAAATACATGGAATAGATGACCTAAGTATTTGCCTTGTTTTCTGATGCTAATTGTTTTCTGTGGGTTTTGCCTGCTTTCTGTATTTAAACAGCTGTGCGTTTAGTTGTAGTTGATGTCATCTGCACAGCCTTGCTGGTCTGTACCTAGAAAATGTCCTGAGGACAGGACGAAACGTCGGTGTCTGTTATTAGCCTGTGATTTTAAGAAAAATCCTGTGGTTCTAACTTTCTAACTTTTATAGTTGTTTTGGAACCCTTGGATATCTGTGTTTTAACTTGTTCTTAATTGCATTTTACTGCCTTATACTATTTTTACATGGCTTTTATACCCATAAATCCCCTGTCTTGCAAGATTGTATCGTGCCATGAAAGTTTTCGCTCAACTTTAAACATAGAAAGTATTGGCTAGATAATAGGCTAGATTTTAAGGCCTGAATCTTCTCGTGCCATTGTTCTGTGCCAATAGATGTACATGCTTCAAAATATGTTCTATTATGTTACGTATCACTATAGTATGAAGTGGATGATGTAAATAAGCTGTTGGAGACACTCTGCATGTACATCCTTGAGCCAGAGAGTATTATGAACTCCTGCCACATGCTTGTGAGTGTGTAGGTTACATTTTCTGCAACAAAATGCATAGCAACTTGAATATACTGTACATGTTTAGTGCTTGTTGGGTGTTCTGCATCCTTGAGGCATTGTGCTCCTACCATCTGGATTTTGATTTATCTTCAGGTGTTGTTAGAAACCCTAGTGGGCAACAAGGAACACAATGGAAAGGCCAGGACTAGTTGGTGTTCTACAATTACCTAGCGAAATAGCATGTAAGAGGTTCATAGGTATTAAGAAAGGTATTCTGTTAGTAGGAGGAATATACTGGAGGATGGGTCTGTTCTGTTGTGCTTTGTCATTCAAATATCTTGTAAAGACTTTTTGATGGGGGAAAGAGGTGGAATGGCTTTATCGTAAGGCTCTTTCTTAAGCCACTGCAAGTATTACATGTTAGAACCACATGTTCATTAAGAGCTTCTACAGACACAGAATGTGGTTATTACATGCATTCTACAACGTGCTTTATTGATTTACAAGATATGATATTGGAATAGGAAGCAAGTGAAATATTTGCTCAAAAAAGCCTACTTGGGTTTTCAGCCTCTTCTCAGGATATAAAACAGTGGCACATTCTTGTATTTTCTCTTATTTATGACAGAAAATGATGTAATCTGCAAGACAAAACTAAAGAGGATAAAAATCTGGGTCTTTGGGTTTTAACATCTGATCTGCTTGCCACCATGTCACTTCCAACAGGGATTCAGATCCAGCAGGGTTTGAAAAAATGTGAATTTGTGGTTTAAAGCCAACCTTTACCAAAAAATAAAATAAAATCCCAAACAATTTTTTTCCCCAAATGCATCTAGCAAAGTTTGATGCCTCAGTTCTGGATGAGACCAGTCTTAAGTGACTTAAAGGGACTAGATTTTCAGAATAATGTTCTTGTCTTCTGATTATTGGGCTCTAATGGGATGTCTCCTGCTGGGTACTTTGAAAGCAGTCATCATACTGACAGTCTGGGGCAAAAGATCTGTATGTATTCTCTTCTCTCTCTTTTCTCATCCTCCATGCTACTATAAAGGACATAGCACAGCATGCTTTGTTGACTATATGGTGTTGTGTATATGCAACAAGTTTTAAGTCTAAACTGATACAGTGAATATTATTCCTGGCTCCCAACTGGAATGGGTAGAAGGTACCATTTTACCACCACCCCCTTCCAGTGAAAGAAGTGAGGGGCTAAAACTGTTGTGAGAATTAGTCACACATTTTTAAAAGAATGTTTAAAAAAATTAAAGAAATGCACCATGCTCTGATTCTGAAATGTTACTACTGTTTTATAAATAAAATGTATAAAATAATGGACTGGAACAGAGGAAAAATTATTAAAATTTATTTATTTACAATCTATTGAGACATCTGTTTGTTTGGGGATGGAGGGAGAATCCCAGGGCATGATTAGTAGCATTTCTCTGCATTTTAGAGATGGAAAGTGACATTCCCAGCATATATAGTATCATGTTCTCCTGTTGCAAAAATAATGTTAAGAAGGAAGGGTAAGTACTTTAGATATGAATTTTGAAAACAGTTTGGAAAGAAATGGATAAAATCTTTCCAACTACTTCACCAGATGCAGCATTGGGGGTTGGGGTGGAAGCCAGCCCAAACTGCAAGCCGTTGGAGGATGAGGGGGGATTGCAGTGGAAAGCATGGCTATCTTTGTTGGGTATTACAGTAAAACCTTTTTTCTAGCTGGTCTTGGCACTAATGTGGATTTATGCATTTTAAACAAATTGTACTTGAAAATGAAGAGCACAAGGTGGTGCTATTGGCACAGCAGTCTTGGAGCTTTATAGCTCCTATCTCCATTTGCTTACCTTTCACCCACAAATGAATCTAACTTCCTGTGTCAGCTTCTTTATGATACGTGAAAATGACATGTTATCCCCTAGCTATTCTTTGGACTTTCAAAATAGCAAGTAGTATGGAAACAGGTGTTAAAATGCCTTACATTTGTTATGTGTGCCATGATTCCGGTTGGTTATGTATTACAGGGTTGTTTTTTTAAAAAAACCCTTTAAATTCAAATGAGCCTAAGAGCGCAATCCAATACTAACTTCGGCTGGCGGAACGAGTGCTTCACCGGCCAAAGATGTCGCAAACGTGTTGTAAGGCACGTTTGCATCTACTTCTGAGCAGGGAAGGCCGGCACAAGGCCTGCCTGCCCTGCTCTGCTGCCCAGACCGTCTCGCGCCTGCCCCCCAGACTCAGGTTAGGATCCAGCGGAGGGGGGGCGGTTCAGGAGCAAACGACGGGGGCTGATAGGCCCAGCCGATCGGGGAGGGTGCGGGGATTGGCCTCGGCCGAATCCTGACCCCCACTGATCGGCTGAGCCGTTATACGGCCTCCTCCGACTTCCGCCAGCAAAATAGCTGGTGAAATTCCAAGGAGGCTGATCAGCCCCAGCCTCAGTTACACCCAGGGAAGGGGATGAGCATCCCCTTCCCCGAGTAAACTTACCGCCATGGGGTGCCTGCCCGCGGCAGTGCACGGGATCCGGCAGGCGGCCTCGGCCGCCCGGCAGATCCTTAAGCTGGATTGGGCTGCCCTTCTCATTGAACATCAGTTCTTCAGGGGTCAGATTGAGAAAGCAACAGATAAAACTGGCCATCTGGTAGTGCCAATTGGTTAGTGCCAATTCTCTTTCTAGAGATTACTATGGCTAAAATTGCTAGATGCTGCATAAAAATGCAAAAGAAAACACAGGCTTACAATCAGAAGGGGAAGGGGGCGTGGTATAATGTACCAGTTTAGGGATAAATTTCTGCTTATAATCAAGCCACAAATTATTTTTGCATACTAGTCAGAGGGAGTTTTGGTTGTTGTCTTCTTCCAGCCCATAACATTTCAGTTTGCTAATTTCAGGCTGATTCCTGCAAATGTTGAAAACAGCTCAAGATGATGACTATTCCTAGGGCTAGGGGCATCATTTCAGCTTGTTTTTTTTTGGGGGGGAGGGGGTTAAATTTCAAGAGGTAAGGATAAAATTCAAACTGAAACATAATTCAGACAGGATGGAGCGGTGATTAGTTGTGGGTTCCATGGGTCTGGGAGATAGTGTTCAAACCGCCCATGAAGGGGATGCATTCTTCCTTAAAGAGACAATAGCAGTCATGGATGGTGCTCCTTCACCCAGAGCTTCATATGGAGGCCCAGCTGACCGTGGTGCAAAGAGCACCTTTTATAAGCTTCAGCTTTTTCTGGAGAGAGCTGACCTGACTACATTCATCCATGCTCTGATCACCTCCTGGTTGAACTACTGTAAGGCACTCTGTGTGGGGCTGCCCATGAAAAGTTTTTGGAAACTTCAATTGGTACAAAATGCCACAACCAGGTTGTTAACTGGGGCTGCTTAACGGAATCACATCACTCCAATTCTTTGTGAATTGCATTGGTTGCTAATTTGTTTTCAGGCTCAGTCCAAGGTGCTATTTATGACTTATGATACAGTATGTGCCTTCCTATATGCTCCAGTCATCAACTTGGCTGCACGTTGGGTGCAGTAAGGGTGCACGCTCTGTGCACCCTTACACTTAAGGCCCAGTGGGCATCCACCAGGAGCAGGGCATTTTCAGTGGTGGAACCAACCCCGTGGAACGCCCTCCCCACCACGTTTCAGTTGACTAGAGTCCTACCCTGCACTCTTCTTGGCTTTTTTGTTCAGCTTTTGATGGTGAAATTACTAAGATGGCCTTCAGTCTAGATTTCTCATTGTAATACTGCTTTCCTACTTTTTTGTTTTAATTTTATTATTTTGTTCTCTGTTTTGTAAGTCTTCTTGGGTTGCCCACCCTATGGCAAGAAAGGCAGGATAAAAATGTATTTAAATAAAATAAATTCACAGCAAGATTCAAATGCTTACTTATAGATGGTACTAACAATTAAACTGCCCAAAAAAAATGTGTTACAAGAATTAGAGATGGTTCTTTTTTAATACCGCAAAATAACTAGAACTGCAAAATAACTCCTGACCACGAATCACAAAAGGTGTGAAACAGAAGGCGAGACCTTCCTAAATGACCCCTTGCCACTTGCCTGAATTTTCTAGGTACTCTGGCAAGCCATTCAGCTGAGACAGGTCTCAGCCATTCCCCTATCAGTAATGTGGTTGTCCTTCATGTGGATACTTGGGCATGAAAATGGGAGAAGAGACAGGATTGGAAGGAGTCTAGAATCAGGAGGGATCCTCAAGTTACGAAGGAAAATACTAAACACCTTTCCCCAAAACCCAAACCACCAATGATTAAAGGCTATCCACGTATGCTGTCCCTTATGCTATCAGTGTAAAATGCCAGTAGAAAGCATGTGGGTGTAGTAGGTCCCATCAGCTGAGTGGGCTGTTGGACCCTGCCTGGCCAGGCCAAATGTGCAACACCAGCCAGGTTCAGTGCTTTCACATCCCACTCTTCCACTGGGATGAGTGGGATGTGAAGGCCTTGTGAAGCTTGTCATACGATGCCTTCTGCACAATGTGGCAATCTCGACTGTCCTTAACATAGCAGCATAGCCTGCCTGTCTCATCACCCAGCTAGTCAGAACAGAAGCTAATCACATCACTCCCTGTTCCTCAGAGCTGGCAGCTCAAGTGGCTGTTGAGTAAAGAGTTGAGTGAGAACCCTTCTCAACGCAGGGCTGAGCTGGCTAAAGACTCCTTCATTAGCTCTTTATAATTGATTTGGCTGTGGAGGGTGGGGTCCTAGCAGCCACTTTGAAGTCTACAGCCATTTTTGTCTGTTTCCCCAACCTGTTCACAATGATTAAACTTCGTTTTTTAAATTAAATATGCCCCAGAGAACCTGCCCACCTGCTACCCCGTTACTCCACTGAATACGAAACTGGAAGTAGGTACAGTATATTTATCATGTGGAAAGCTATCCACATGATAAATGTATATTATAATATATAATATAAGTGCGCGCGCGCGCGCGCACACGCGCACACACACACACACACACACACACACACACACACACACCACTATCACACCTTGTGATATGCCAACCTTGTCCCATCTGCCTAATTGGGACACTGAAAGCTGTGAGGGGTTTGATTCCTTAAGTTCTGGCCAGAGGTGCCCTGAAAATAAGCTACAATGCAGTAAGCATTAATGAGCTCTATTTGCATAACTTGCATAAGGTCCTTCTGGATGAGGCTAAAGGCCTACCTAGCATCCCATTTCCAACAGTGTCTCTGGAAAGCCCACAAGCAGGTGATCTGGCACCTGGCCTAGATGCCTTTAAAAGGGGTTTGGATAGATTCATGGGGGAAAAGGCCATCATAGGTTACAAGCCATAAGCAACATTCTGGTTTTAGAAGTAGGTTTTCTCTGTGCCTGGTGCAAGGGAGTGACAACAGAAAACAGGTATCTTGTCTCCTGTGCTCCCTGAGGCATCTGGTGGGGCCACTGTGAGATACAGGAAGCTGGAATAGATGAGCCTTTGGCCTGATCCAGCAGAGCTCTTCTTATGTTCTTGTGATCAAGGCATAGCCCTCTTCCCACATTGCTCCCCTGCAATTAGTATTCAGAGGTACACTTCTTCTGAACCTGGGCTCCCAGCCTGCTCTGCTCATCCTGTTCATTTCAAACAGGACAGCATGGATGGAGCAGGCAGCACTGGAACTCAAGGGTGGGCTCCGGATCATGCTGCTTAGTGGGGGAGGACGAAGGTGGCAGTAGTTTTTTTCTTTTTCCTCCAGCCGCTGCTGCTGCCCCAAGTGGGAAGAACATCAGAGAGCCTACTGAAGTGTCTTGGTGGATGGCAGGCTGGAGGGAGCAGCAGGTAGAGGTGGGATGCTGACGCAGGGCAACCCTCATCAACTGCCGCTCCCAACGGCAACTTCATTTGTCTTCATCACTAGGCCCATCACTAGGCCCTGACCTAACATCAAACCTTCGGTAGCACGGACCTGACTAGAGCCCCGATTACACCTTTTAACCAAAACTGCCCCCTTCCTCAATTACCCATTCCCACTTGGACCTTTCTGACACAATGCAATGAGTCAGAGGGCTTATATGAGCCTAGGTCCTGTAACCATGGCGACACGTTTTCGGCTGTACTAGGCCTCTGATAAGCCTCCCAGTTTGTTAATTAAACCCTCAGGGAAGGTGGTGGGTGCATGTCTAACACAAACAATTCAGATAGGAAACTACCTGAGGGGCCATGTCTATGTCTCATACCCTTCAAAGTGTGTGTGTGTGTGTGCTTGTGTGCGTGCGCATGTACACGTATGTCTTTGTTGGTGGTGGGGCGAGGAGGAGAAGCTCCTTTGAGTTCAGCTGTGCAATAGCAGTACTCTTACTCCCACTAGAATAATAGCCATTGTGGAAAGGTATGGAGTGATGTAACTGTGTCCAATTTTTCACAGATGCTTCCTTTTTGTAATCCACTTGAACCAGTAGGATAAATTCCCCACATTTCTGCTTCCACTAGGCTAAACTGCTGCTAATCGAGCCTTTTTACATTTGCAGTATTTTTACCTGGTTAGTTTGAGATATTTTTAGCCATCTAACTCATATGATACTCTTCACTGGGAGAAGCTGGTCAGAACTCCTTATCGGGAGTTTGATTGCTCTTATTGGAAGAAAGGCGGGACAAAAATTCTTTAAACTTAAATAAATAAATAAAACCGTGATACAGTACGTAAAATATTTGTGTTCAGATGATTGATGTAAATTAGGCCAGCTCTACTCCTCAGGAGAAAAGCTTGTTGATTTTTATTTTTGTGTATGCCTTTTTAAGACACTTTTCATTGCTTCAAACTTTAGGAGTACTCACTGTTGATGCTGCCAAGTTTTCTAGCTGAAAACTAGATTATTCTAAAAAGTAAAAGTTGAATGCTTGTTGATTTTATAGAGATTATCATCATTGCAGGCTTCTCGACTTTTCTTTTCTCCCCCACTCCCCCAGAGCTCAGAAACCTAAAGGGAAACTGATGTGGTGATTTAAAAAAAAATCAAGACTTTACCAAAATTTGGACAAATTTCCAAATTGTGGGAGGCCTGGCTCATAGTTTCGGCCCTTGAGATTGTTTATATACTGGCAGGCCCTGAAGTCACTGTGAGTGTTTCTGTTGGATCCTCTGGGTGTTGGACCTTGGGGAAATTATTACATTAATAATTTTGCCCCCTTTTAGGTGATGAGCAGTTCTGACAGGGCAATTACTTTGATAGATTCCTTTTCAGAGGAAGAGTTGTTTATTGGTTATGGAGCCTGCCATGGGACTCAGAAACAGCTGGGTTGAACTTCTGGCTTTTCAAAAGATTCCCTTGGCAAATGTCGTATATGGGTAGTGCATTTATCTTAAATTAATGGGGGCCAGATTAAATACCAGAAATGAATGAACCTTTTCTGTCCTTCTGTCTTAATGGGAGCGTGTAGAAGATCTGTTGGGATTCATGAAGCAGGCTAAAAATCTCTCTTATGCTTTTCACAACATTAAAAAAAACAAAGTAAGTTTTGGCCCTCACGACCTACGGTATATTGCTAAAGCACACACTCTCCAAACATTCATCACAATTCCAGTTTAAAGTGATGGCATTCATTTCCAGGAATGTCCCTTTGGAAATGCTGATCCATCCTTGCTACACACATGTGCAGAGCAGAAACATGTTCAATGAACTGTGCCAGTTTCTTATGGAAAGCTGCAGCTACATCTCAGATTGGTCACCTGCAACAAAAGCCCCTGAAATAGACTCACCAGGATGTGGGTAAAAAATTACCCAAGACTAATCTTGGAAACTTTATTAAAGAGAAAAGGAGGGTGAAAAAAAGAAAAGGAAAAAAAGAGTTAGTTAAAACACTTTAAAAAAAACCCCTCATCCTGATTTGATTTATCTGGGGAGTGTGAACACTAAATAGAGAACAACGCCTGAAGTGTGAATTATTTCCTATATTAACACAGAGGAAAAACTGATAGCCTTTTCATGTCAAGAGAATAGCAAGGAGGGGAGGAGGGGAAGAATGACATTGTTCAATCTCAGGGTTTGCTCACTCTTTATCAGGCGGAGATCAAAATTTATTCCCAGGATGAGGCCTGCGGCCTGGCTGAGGCCCTAGAGATTTTTAAGGGCCTAATTAAGAAAACAGGATGAAAATGGTGAAATAAGAGGCCAATTTACTTCTTGCAGAATAGGGAGATCAAATCAACTTATGAGCAATTAATGTGCACAAGGAGAGAATAAAAGAATGCTGGGAGATGGTAGAGGGCCTCATTTTAATGACATGCTCTGGTGTTGGTATAGAGGATTACTCTGAAGGTCAGATGTAGATTGAAACGACCTTGCAAATTCTTAACCCTCCTTCCAATTAATAGAACCAACTCAGAAATGCAAAAGACTAGTTGAACAGTACAGGCTTCCCTTTGCCATCAGAAGGGAGAGAGGACGAAAGGGGGTTTCCTTCGGTTAAACAGCAGCCACAAAAGCTGGGGCTTTGAAACGGCTATTGATTACAGGATATACACCACCCAAAGGGGTAATTTTTTTTTTTTTTTGGTCAAGGCTCTAAGTGGGATATAAAAAGTCAAGTGAGTGTTGCTTGGGTTCAGATTCTTATTAACTTCCCTGCAGAGTCTGCCACACAGACACAATGCACTAAAGATTCCTCCAGGACTCTGGCCAGGTCCCCAGAGAAAGAAAAATGATGCTCAGAATTAGATGACTATTTTTAACAGAAGGTCCTGGAACTTCAGCCAGAGTTGATGGTTCTATTGCACTGAGCACCATCTAAAGAATACAGCTAGTGCGTACCGCAAAAAATGTTTTATTTGGATGCAAGAGACCACACACACCACAAACTAAATCAACTAGCACCCTGCACTTTGTGAAATCACTCCTTTGTGTTGATAGTGCATGTTATTGTTATACAGTATAGCAACGCGATCTAGAGCAGGGGTTCTCAACCTTTGGAGGCCCAGGTACCCTCTATCATAGGGTACCCCCTATCTCCACCAAACGGAGTCAAATGGCTGCCTGCAAAAAAAAAAAATGGTGGAAAAATGGCGTTGCGCAGCCACTGGGACTCTTCTGAACCTGGCCGGCTACTATCCGGCCGGCCAGGTCTCCTTGTCTCCTTGCGAACCTCATGCACAACGCGGCCTGGAAGTCCTTCGTTCATATAACTCCATATAAAATATAAAATTAAGCATTAGTTTCTGCCATGAGATGTAGCGTCGCTGTGGGTGGGGTGGAGTGCTGGGTTCTGTGCCGTGCTGGCCCTCCCTTGCTCTCTTGTGCGGGGCGGCCCCAGCCCCTTGCCTTCGGGGCCATTCGGTGGGGCGAGGGCAACACCCTGCGTGTTGCCTTCACCCCACTGGGTGGCTCCGGGGGCGGGGGGCGGGGCCGCCTCGTGCGGGGGAGTGGGGGGTCGGTGTGGTGCGGAGCTTGGCGTTCTGGCCCACCTACAGCGACGCTACTGGTGTTGTCCTTTGTCATTTCTTTCTTCCTCATAGCAACTAAGCTGAAGCCTTTTCATTTCTCCATGCCTATCCAAAAGCTTCCAACTATTCTCTTGCTCACTCTAGAGCCAGTTGTACTCCAGAACCGTTTGGCATCCGGGGAAATATTGCATGCTGTATATGTGCTGCATCACAGCAGTGTCTCCTTGCTAATTTCCCTGTCAATGCTGTACTCCCTCTCCTTCTAGTTTCCCTCTCCTTATTAGTTTTCTAGCCATTTCAATGAATGTTGCTTTGTATGCTCCCTATTGTAAATAATCCCCTCAATAAACTGTGTATTCATTTCAGTACTGAGATGTTCACTTATAATGGGATACGAATGAGCAAAACCAGGTATCTGGGGAGTGCATTCATTGTGAAAGTTGCAGTACTGCACATCCAGGACAGTTGTCCAGAAATTCAAATTCCATTCAGCCCATGGTTAATTTGAGCAAACCGCTCAGGTTTTTATCAATCCAGATTCCTAAATATTGAACTGGAACTGATTTCCAGGGTATAGATGCTAACTGAGCAACTCAGATTTACAGCGCAATCCTAACCAACTTTCCAGCGCCAGTGCAGCCGCAATGCAGCCCCGAGGTAAGGGAACAAATGTTCTCTCACCTTGAAGAGACTTCCATGACTGCCCCTGCACTGCAAAATGCAGTGTGTGCCCTGTTTGCATGGCTACATTGACGTTGGAAAGTTGGTTAGGATTGCGCTGTTAGTGTCCTTTGCATACTCAATTCAATCAATTGATTTTTTAAAGTTAATTTGATAGCCAAGGATACTATTATATTTAGTTAATAATAACTGCATTACTTCCCGATAAGTTTGTATAGGATGAGACAATGAAAAGGTTAAATCATCAGCACATATGCAAATTTTTTACACCAAGGATTCAAATTGTACACCTTGAATATTGTAATTATTTGTGATGGCAACAGCTAAAGGCTACTGGAAGGGCAAGGCAAATGGAAGTAGTGAAAGTGGGCTTCCCTGCATTAACCTTCTAGCTGGGGGGAACTATCTGAAGGGTGGCAGTTAGTCAGCACAACAGAATTAGATACACTCAGTCCTTAAACTCACCTTTTAAACTGACATATTCTACGACAAAAGTCAGATATTGCCAACTCTACACAATCAAAGGCTTTATCCATATCCCAAAAAAATCAGTGCACGTTACCATTTAAATTCACTTGCAAGATTTACAGCCTCAACCCTAAACTAAATTTCTGCAGGGTGATTGAGCAGCGCCAGCTATGCTACATCCTGCAGGAATAATTTCATCTGTTGGATGTCTCATCCGGCTAAGGGGACATTTTGATAAATCCCGGTAACTGGAATGGGTCAACTTGGACCTGCGTCAGTAATATCGCTGGTACAAGTCCACATTCAGCCATATCGTCAGGTCAGGCCTTGGAAGGAGGATACGATTCAGTGCAGGCTGGTACCGCCAATCCTGCCCCCCTCCCAGGCCTGATCCACGCACCCCCATCACCACCCTCATCCCACCCCATTCAGCCCCCTCCCTGCCCTCCCCCCACGTCCCGCCCCCTGTGTGGATTTACCTGCTCCAGCGGGCATCCATGCAGCCACCAGTGCCAGCAGGAAGGATCCGGCCTTCGCGCCAGCACAGCAAGGCCCTGCACTGTTGCAAAGCACTTTACAGCACTTTTACAACAGCACACGCAGTCAAAACCCACGTTTCACCGGCGCAACTCCTGAATAGGATTTACTTACCAAACTTACAGCCCAATTCTAACCAAATTTCCAGCACCAATGCAGTCCCAAGGTAAGGGAACAAATGTTTCCTTACCTTGAGGAGGCTTCCATGACTCCCCCCCCTCCCAGGATGCAGCATGTGCCCCATTGGCATGGCTGCACCGGCACTGGAAAGTTAGTTAGGACTGGACTTTTATATTACCGCATATTAGACATTTTCCTATTCTTAACCAAGTTTCAGCAGGATTATTATTGGTAGCAATCAAACTACTCTTAACTATTGTAATCTATAACCTTGTGTAACTACTGTATTAGTTAAAATACAAACTACCAAGTTCTTTCTTCTTGCACTAAAAGATTCACTAGAATTTTTAATGGGTTGTTTCCACTAAACTTTGACAAAGCCATTGTGTTTTCTGCAATAAGCTTTCTTTGGAGATCAACATCAGCTCCAGAGGCGTCGTCAGGGATTGGGCATTGGGGCGGTGGGCCCACGGGCGGTGGGATCAGGTGGCAGGCGGGCAGGCGGTGACAGCAGGTGGCGGTAGCGCAAATCGTCCCATTCATCAGGACAAGCGCAGAGAGTCAGCAGCGGATTTGGCCCTCCCACCCACCCTGTTTCTCGGTATGCTCAATAACGGCTGCAGCTGTTACGTCACTTCAGGCTCGGGGGGGCGGTCGGGGAATCGCCACTGATCAGCTTATGGTGCAAGTTTTTAGAAGATACTGTAAAACTGTTATTTAGTGGAGCATCTATAATATAATCTGATGATGACTGCATTGCTGGAATGTGTTTTGAACTATTGGAAAAGTTTAGAGTTTGTTTTATGTTTTAATTTTACTGAGTGAAATTGTATTGGAATGTTGTTCTGCAGACTAGAATTTTATATAAAAGAAACTGGATCCTTTACAATATTTACAAAATATAAAAATTACACAATAAATATAAATAAAATAAACTTATTTTGTTGAAGTGTTACATGTTAGTTCAGAAATCCTCACGCCCCTCCCCCCCACACAGCATGAAGAATCAGCTATTGGGGAAGAAGAAAGGAAGCAATGGCTATAACAATCCCATCCCCTTCATAGAGTGACTAACAGTGTCATTGATCAGGGCCAACAGAAGCCGGGGGGGGGGACTTTGGGCACAGTGCCTATGGAGCCCCTGTCAGATGCATGTGCAAGTAAGTTGGGCTGGGGAGGGTTCAGAGAAAAGTTCTCCTTGTGCTGCAATTATAGCCATGGTGCAAAGGAGAACTCTTCTCTGTTCCCTGCCAGAGACGGAACTACACCCCCACGTGGGTGGGCCGCTGACGCGATACCCCCATGTGATGCCGGCCGTGACATCAGTTTCGCGTGCGCACACACGCGGCTCCAATCACACACACCCCTGCCTTTTTGGAGCCAAACAGCTCCAGGGTGGGCGGGAGGACCCAACACCAGGATGGACGGATCCGCGCTGAGACAAAGAGGATGGGAGCCCGCCGCCTTGGGGCCCACGGCCCCCTGCCCCTACCCCAACAATGCTTCTGTTCCCTGCCTTGCCCAATTTTTCTGAGCAAGGAAGAACTCTTCTTCCATCTCCTGCTGAGAAAACTTGGAGAGGGAAGGGAGCCGAGAAGAGTTCTCTTTTACTGTGGCTGCTGCTCTCCCTTATTCTTGCCCCGTAAATGTCCCATGGCTTACCGGGAGATGGGGAGGAGACCAGCTGTCTCAGAAGTCTGACTTCCTTGGGACCGATTTTAATACCCAGATACCTTGGCCCCCAAAGGTTGCAACAGGGTGCACCATCCAATTTTTTTAAAATGGCATAGATCCACTGTGATTGCTGTTTCCCTTTTTATTACCCAGTAAGCCATGAAATACTGGGCGGTGGGGGAAGCAACAGCTTCAGCAGACTGGTTAGTTGTGGCGGAACATGGACCCTGTCAGTAACAGATATCAGACCACACAATGCTAGGCCTGACATGTTACACCAGCCCTGTCCACAATATACTGTATATAGGCCTAATTCATTCAAGGCCACTGTTTACACAGCTCTCCTGATCCAGAGTAATGAACTTGAGCGCCAGAAAAATGATATAGAAGGAATTTGCTTTTTCTGTCCTTGAATTTCAGTCAGAACCTGACTGGGAGGCAATGCCAAGTAATCTTCTGCTAACTTTGTGTAATGTTTAGGGAATTGAATGTAACATTTAAGTACATACATACATTCTCCAGAGATCCAGCTTAGTGTGTTTGCTACTGTGAATATGACAACAGTAAATGCTGAGGTAGCGGGGGGGGGGGAGGAGTAGGGAACATTTAAAAATAATGAAGGATGTTTGTAACTGTGGATACAAGAGAATGCAGTCTCGTGAAAAAGTATTATTTTGACAGTAAAATCAGCATCGGCGTTGAAATGTGGTGTTAATTATTTTCAACAAAGACCGCAACGTTTGCTTACCATAGGCTGGGCTCAGATGCCACGCTAAAGCATGCATTATTATTGCAAACCTCAAACTTGCTTGTTGCACCTGTCCCTTCACAAATGAGAAGACATTTGTACTTAATTGAATCCCAAGTTGATATCCTTGCTTGTTCACAAACTGTGATTAGAACAAGCCAGGATTTCCCAGGTTCAAATGTAATGGTAATTCCTGGTTTGTTTTAATTTCATTGCATTGAGCACAAATGGAAGGGAAGCACATGAGCCCATGGCTTGTGACAGCAATGTGAAACCACACTTAAAGCACTATTTAGCTAGTATCTCAGTGTTGAAAAAAAATATTAATCTCTGTGCGAGAAAATGCATATTTATAGTAACGTGGTAAAGGCAGTGTGTTTGTCATGCTGCAAGTACATGAACTGCTTTGATCTGTGTACAGTACTCAGGATGTAAAAAGGTCTTGTGCTGCTTTTTACATATTCAGAGAAATGGCCCCCAAACATTTTCTATTGGCCCAATCCTATCCTCCACTGGTGCATAGATTGCAGGGCCACTGACGCAACTTCTGCTACATCCTGCATGCCAGCTGGGACAAGGTCGGTTGGAAAAGTAAGCAAAGAAAAATGCTTACCTTTGTGTGGGTTTCCAAACAGTTCCCTATGGCCAGGACTCCTCAGATCTATGCCAACTCTTTTGCTGATATAGATCTGAACCACCACAGGGTCATTGTCAGGCCTGGGACAGGGGCTCAGGATACAGCGACTGCCACTGCAGCTGAGATCCATCCCCATCTTGGCCCAATCCCCGGACCCACCAGCAGAAACCCACGGGTGGCTGGTCTGCAGGGCGCCACAGGTGGTGCGTGGCCTTCCAGGCCTCAGCACTGGTGGCAGCACTCACGCTGGTGGCATAGACTGGCAGGGAGGCTGTTATGCCAACATACGACATGCTGTGCTGGCAGACCACAGGGTCCACCAGCGTACTGTGCGGATGGGATTGGGCCATATATCTGTTAACCTATTTGTCTTAGAAATCATTTTCACTACTGCACCACTGGCCACCAATGTAATGCATAGGTCAAAAACTATTTATTTAGATTTACATCTCAGGTTCTCAGCCTTCCCAAGTGGGAGAAGGCTGTTTCAAGAGCATTATTGCTCTGCCTTATTTTGCTTGAGGAAAGTGGCTGCTTGAGGCAACTTCAGCAAGAGTATGGAGCAAACAGAGCTACACTGATACCCTTTTTCAAATTGAAGGGAAGTCCTAATTTACGTCTGGATCAAAGCTTGAACGTACAGGTGCTGCAGCTCCTAAATTCCAAAGGGAGGTTTGTTGGTTTACTGCATGCAAAAGAACAGGAACTTTACCTGTCATGTTAGCCTTCTTTTTAAATTTTACTTCTATAACCAGAACTCGACTTCTTAAAAAAAAAACACCACCAACCTTTTGACCATTTATTAACTATTTTTTCCAACCTATTAAAAGATTTTTAAACAATTAGCTGTCTTCTACTTTTCAGCAACTGATTGATTATTCAATTAAATGTTGCAGCAGCTTTTAGTGCAGGTGCTATTTGGGCTATTTATTAGCGATAATGCTTCATTCAATTAAATAACACAGATAAAAAAATAATTTATTGTTGGGAATCGTTTTTTAGACAATGGCTCTGATCCAAAGATGTATGTGCATAGCTTTGGACTGTCCATGTACTGCTGAGCACTGTATCTACCAGACCCTACCTGCTAATCCAATGTGCATTCATATCTCATTTGGTGCTGTCAATCACCTGTTTGGTGCCCCAAACAAGTGACCAGCACTATCAAAGCTGATGGCTCCAGTCATCTGGTCTGGATTGTAGATATGGTCCTCACAGTGCAATCCTATCCAATTTATGCCACCGTCTGAGCTCTGCTCAATCCTATCCGGTGTAACCAGCAGTGCAGCGAGAACGGGAGGCCCCAGAACAGAAAGGGGATTCAAATCCCCTCCAAAAGGGGAATTCAAATGGGATTTGAATCCCCTTTCCGATCTGGGGCCTTCTGTTCTCGCTGCACCGCTGGTTACACCAATGGAATAAGTTGGATAGGATTGAGCAGAGCTCAGCCGGTGGCATAAATTGGATAGGATTGTGCTGTCAATTAAGGAACATGAATGGTGCACACCACACCAGGGGATGATTACAGTGGTCTAGTAATATCTTTTTACCTTTAGTACTGTGTGTGAGAGAGACAATCTTTTATCTCTCCACATCATGCATACTGTTATAAGTCTCAATCATCTCCCTCTTGCCCATTTTTCCCAAGCTAAGTCCCAAACATTGTAGTCTTTTCAGCTGCTGGAAGTCTCCTCGAGGTAAGGGGACATTTGACCCCTTGCCCTGGGGTAAGCCTCAGCAGTAATTAAGGGTCAACTCGGACCTGTGCCAGTGATATAGCTGGCACAAGTCTGAGTTGATCTGTGCAGACAGTTTGGGCCCAGGAAGTGAGTTAGGATTTGGCGTGTGCTGCCGCCAAACCCACCCCCTCCCAGGCCCAATCCGCCCACGCCAGCCCCATCTCCTCCTTTTCCTGCCCTCCCTTGCCCCTTCAACCCCCCTGCCCCATTCCACCCCCTGCACTGGGCTTATCGCTCTGCTGGAACACATGGAAGGCCCCAGTATTCCCGCCAGCACACCGGCTCCCTGCACTGCTACAAAACACTTTATGGTGCTTTTGGTGTAGCCTGCACCAGTGGAACACATGTTCTGCCAGCACAGGTCTTGGATAGGGTTGGGCTGTAAACTCTGTAAATTCCCAGATCCCCTCAGAATCCATTTTAAATATTGGTGTTACACATTAGTTATTTTCAATCCTCTGGCACAGAGGCTGATTGACAGGACAAGTTACATTCTTTTGTTAAAAGATCAGCAATTAAAAGTTACTTAAGAACTCTCGGCCGGGCTCCAGAGGGTGGTTGGAATGTTACACAGTCTCCTCCAACTTCCGCCAGCAAAATAGCTGGCGGAAATGCCGTTACACTCGGGGAAGGGGTGTCCCCTTCCTCGAGTAGACTTTCCACCGCAGGCTGCCTGTTGCAGGCAGCCCACGGTGGATCACTGGATCAGGCGGACAGCCTTGGCCAGCCCGCCGATCTTTAAGTAGGATTGGGCTGCCCGCCTGATAGATAGATAGACAGATACCTTTATTGGCATAAATACATTAAAAAACAGACAGACATAGACAAACAACCAGAAATCCCCTAGCACATTTAATGATAACAACATCTACCTGTAATTTGTTGAGCTTCTTTGCAATTTCCATATACGCTTTAAGCTTCCTTATTATTCCCTTGTTTCTACCACCTCCCTGACAGGTTACCTTATTTTAGTATATTTACATACGGTACGTTTTTTTGCTTTGATGTTTTTAGCCATGCATGCCTCATATTCTTTTTTCACATCCCTTACATTACATTTACATTTATTTTGCCAGAGTTTGTGTTCCTTTTTGCTCTCCTCATTTGGGCAAGACTGCCATTTTCTGAAAGAAGCCCTCTTGCCTTTTATAACTTCCTTTACTCCACATGTACGCCACACAGGCATCCTCCTGGACCTGGTAGTGCCTTTCCTACTCAATGGTATACATTCTAGTTCTGTTATTGTGGTTTTAATAATCTCCATGCATTCTGGAGAGATTTGACCCTCTTGACTTTCCCTTTTACCGTCCTTTTTACTAGTGCCTTCACTGTTAAGAAGCTCCGTCTTTTGAATCCCAGTGTGTTTGTGTTGGATTGCCTTGGAAACTTTCCAAATACATGTATGTTGAACTGGAGGGCACTGTAGTCACTATCATCTATGCTTCCCTATTTTACCCTTGTTTCCATTTCCTTCCCCTGTTGTCTCCCTTGGGTCTCTTTTTCTACTGTGAGCCCCTTTGGGACAGGAAACCATCTTGCTTTGAGAACTTTTTGTTTAAGGTGTGTGTGTGTGTGTGTGTGTGTGTGTGTGTGTGTGTGTGTGTGTGTGTGTGTGTGCGCGCGCGCGCGCGCACACACACACACACACAAGTACTTAATACATACTAAGTTACTCTTGGATAGGATCCTTCATTTGATGTGACCATCACAACAATGGCAGATCCCACTTTTCCCATTATGTTGTCTCCATGTATTCAACACCCTTCAGATATTTCTTAAATGGGGACTGTCATCCTCTGTTGGGGGGCTGTCAGTTTGTTTTGATGCTTGAAAGAACAAATGCAGGGGCTAAGCTACAAATTGTGTTGACATTTGTGTAAAAGTAGCCTGACTGACCTTTTTAAATTAGAAAAGCCAATTTGGGAAGGGGCATTTATCCCTTTCCTCCGCCCTTATTGCCTTCCAAATCCTTTCAAGAGCAGCTTTTTGTCTGGTAGGGTTCCAAATGCCTTTTTGTGAGGACAAACATGCACACATTTGAAATTTTATGGGAGAAAAGCTGCTGAGCAGGAAATGATAGGTGGGGAACAAATAGTTAGTGCCTCTTCCTTCCTCCACCACTTCCCCACTTCCAAATTCCCCCTCCTAAAATGGCTTTTACAGTTCAAAAAGTGCCATCTTGCTACTCACACAGTGCATGTAACATGTAGTTTGGCCTTTACAGTGCTTTAAGTCTGGAAAGGCCCTGTGATTCTGGTTCCCAAATGTTCCTGGTGTAATTTATGCTACTTAGTATCTGATTAGTTTGGGTCAAGTGAGATTTATTGAGGACCGTGGTAACAACTTTAAAGGTAATGGTATCCCCTGACAATTAAGTCCAGTTGTGTCAGACTCTAGGGTGTGGTGCTCATCTCCATTTCAAAGCCGAAGAGCCAGCGTTGTCCGAAGACGCCTCCATGGTCATGTGGCTGGCATGACTCTCCTTGCTGCAGCGCGTAGCATGCGGCTGGAACACGGAGCGCTGTTTATCTTCCCGCAACCAGTACCTATATATCTACTCGCATTGACATGCTTTGGAACTGCTAGGTTGACAGGAGCTGGCCAAGCAACGAGTGCCCACCCCGTCGCGGGAATCGAACTGCCGACCTTTCGATCGACAGCTTATGGTTCAGCAGTTTAACCCGCTGCGCCACCCGCTGGCCTGGTAACAACTTTAGCTCATAGTATATCCCACAGAAATTGCAAGAGGGGAAAAATTGTTATTCCAGCTAGGGAAGAGGGGAAATAATCCCTCCTGCTTCATTAGATCTCAGTCATGGGCAGGATTGCTTCTTTTCTTGGGGGGGGGGGCACCTCAAATAATTAGGCATGAGGGTGAGACAGGAAATTGACAGGGATAGACCTCAGGCTTGCTTCCCCTTGGGAGAATGATTCCACCCCCAAAATATAAATTTGTGAGAAGGGCAGATGTTGAGGAAGAAGCGTGTATGGAACATAACGTGGCCACAAGAGAGAGCCAGATAGTTACTGGAAAAATTCACGGAGGACAAAGTGCCTTGATTGATTCTTAACTATGCCACTGCTATTAGAGCTGAACTGAATGGTTGTTGAGACATTTGTATCCGACAGATTTAGTGGATTTGCATTAGTGACAATCTGGACATGAAGCTCTTAATTATATGAATTTCAACTGCAAAATGTGAATGACTAATAATTTTAAGAGAAGACCAAGTCAGAACAAAAACTGTGTTATGAAATTTAGAACAATCAAGAATTTAGAATTTGCTTATTTAGTGACAGTGGACAAATTCTCACATCAATCCCACTGAAATTAATGCTTGCATAGGAGAACTTCTTGTTGGATGATGGCCATAGTGAAAGAACAGCACTTCTGTTCCAGAGTTCTGAGCTACAATATTGTTAATAGCACTTTCCCCCTACCACTTATTGTACCTGTCTCTTTTTAGGAACACTCCTTGCATGCCTGATTTAGTGCCAGAAACATTTAAGTTTGATCTGTTATTTTTGGCCTCTCATCTCTTCTATTAATTAAACCATTATTCCATGTGCAACATAGGACTACAATGTACTGTGACAAGGATGGTTAAAAAATTGGTTTGCATTAATATGGAAGTATAGACTTCTATTGAAACTTTGGTGGTCACAGCTGTCCAGAATAGGCAATATTAGGCTGGAAGGACCAATAATCTGGCTTGGTATAGAAGCATCATATTATTATTCAAAATACTTATATACTGGTTTTTTTAAAAAAAAAGTTCACAAAACAGTTATATAGCAAAAGGAACAAGAAGATTTTTTTTCCTGTTCCAAATGAGCTCACAGTCTAAAGAAGACAAAAAAGACACCAGCAAACAGCCACTGGAAAAGATGCTAAACTGAGGCGAACAGGGACAGTTGCTCTTCCTCCTCTAAACATAAGAGAACTACCAGTCTTAAAAGATGCCTCTTACCAAAATATGCAAAATGGTTGAGGACTATACTTTATTTGAGCGTTCGTTGATGTGAATGTGCAAGCCTTAAACTTCAAAGAACAGAAAGAAGAGGTTTTAGGAATGTTTAAAGCCTGCACACTATCCAACGGCATTTATTTTAGTAAAATAGTACTTGGGAGTGAGGAAAATATGGCAAGGAGGAATCCTGTGTTAGTGTGAGGAAGAAGGCCCATTTCCCCCCCAAGGATTGTAATGCCTGACTCCCAACACTTACTTCTAGAGGGGAAAAAGGTTGCATCACTTTAATTTCTGGATCATGCATGATAAATTAGCAACTGCTACATGTTTCACACTCAAAAGTCATATTGCATGGGAAGGCCCTTACCTGCTTTGTGCTGAGTCTGCTTGAATAGACAGGTGTATAAGTTACATGAGGGCCGTTTCCAGTGGTTACTGATGGAGCTAATCTAGTAGTAAATGAGCAAATGTACTGAAATAAAAGTTGTGCACATGTATTCAATTACACTTCAGAATATTAAACATTTCTTTGAGTGTTTTGATTAAAAGAACATAAGAACATAAGAAGAGCCCTGCTGATCAGGCCAAAGGCCCATCTAATCCAGCTTCCTGTATTTCACAGTGGCCCCACCAGATGCCTCAGGGCACTGGCGTCACTAGGGCGCGCGTGGCCCCAGCGCAGGGCGCGCGCGTCACCCAAGTGACCCCCCCAGACACACCCCCTTATATAGCCGCGGCGTGATTTGGGGGGGTCGACCCGACGGGCCGCTGCCCCGGGCGCCCCCCGCACCTGCCCACCCACACCTTTAATCATTGCAGCCGGCTCGGGAACGTCTTCCCCGGCCGGCTGACCTGGGCCTTCTGACGAGGCCCACTGCGTCACAACATAATTTATACCTTTTTCGCGCATGCACAGACTGTTCCTGAGGGAAAAGGGCTGCCACCAAACATCTACTACTGAGCTACAGCCCCTCCCTTTCCTGGTTTGCCTAAACATGGCATGCCATGATGTACAAATGGGGTAAACTGTGGTTAACTGCTAAACAGAAATTGCTTCCAAACCATATTTAAAGTCCATGATTTGATGCGAGTTTACAGACCATGTAGTTTTCTGGCTAGTTCTAATCATAGTTCTTCCCGATTTAGGCATAATGGCAAACTATGGTTAATAAGTTAAGCAAACCAGGAAGAAGAAGAAGACACAGGTTTGCAGCACAATCCAGATCTTCCAAACAAATGGAGTTTCATTCCAGCTAAGGGAAAACCTTTGTATTATTGAACATGGATCCGCATTCCTGCCGTGCATGAAATGCATAATCCTTTGTTCACTTATTAACAGTAACTTGTTTATTATTAACAGTATTTATATACCGCTTTTCAACAAAAAGTTCACAAAGTGGTTTACAGACAAAAATGATTATGATGGCTCCCTGTCCCAAAAGGGCTCACAATCTAAAAAAGATGCAGAACACCACCAGCAAACAGCCACTATAAAAGACACGGAGCTGGGGTAAAAGGGGAGCAGTTACTCTCCCCCTGCTAAATATAAGAGGAGCACCAATTGAAAAAGTGCCTCTTGCCCAGTTAGCAGGGGCTAACATTTAATCACCCAAACTGTTGTGGAAACTGTTCAGATGAAGTTGTACATTGGAAATTACTGCTCATAAGGAATATGAAATGGATCAACTCTTAAAAAAGAAAGTTGTTTTGCATGTAAATCTCACTGGGTAATAAAACAGGAGAGACAAAAAGAAACTAGAAATATCTGATCTCCCTCCAATCCAGAACTGCTTCCAAAGAGAAAAGAGGCCAGAGTCATCACTCAGATGACAACCCTTGGCTTTAAGAAAGTGATGGCAACAATATATTTGGCATAATCATTTCCCACCATGAGTTTTTAAAGGCATTTGCTGATGGCATTGTAGATAGTTTCTGCAATTCGGATTATTGAAAAGATGGAAATTCCAAGCACAACCCACTGCTGCTAATCAGTAAAAATGATCAGAATGGGAGAAATCAAAAGTGATCATCAGGCAATGGTACCCCATATCCCTAGGTGACAGAATGTAATACTAGGAAACATTCCAGTATATGCCATCTGGTCTGTCTAGGATGCATGCAAGCTCAGTTTTTATCTATGTAGCAGTTGCTCAAAGGCACAATTATTCCTATTTACTTACCTGTATCAGCCTCTTCAATCTTTATATATATAATGGGGTGTTGTCTGTCTATTCCTCATTCCTCTGCTGCTAGAATCTACACACAGCCCAATCCTATCCTACGCTCTGCTCAGCGATCCAGCTATGCAGGTGCCGGCAATACTGTATCCTGAGCAGAGTAGGTGGGGTTGGAAGTCTCCTTGGGGTAAGGGCACTTTTGTTCCTTTACCCTGGGTAAAGCCCCAGTCCTCGCAACAGGCCTCCTTGGATCTGTGCTTGCCGTTTTGGCAGCGCAAATCAAGGCTGCCCATGCAGGTGAAACAGGCCCGAGAGGGGAATGCTGCTGCCACCGATCCTGCACCCCTCCCAAGTCTGAACCGTCCTCCCTCTGCCCACCCACCCCCCAAAATACCTCTGGAACACCCACCCCCTGCCCCCACACGGCCCAGCCACAGCTTACCTGAGCCACACGCCATCAGGATCTGGTCCACAGGGGCCAGTGCAGGCATCTGCACTAGCCTGGGGCGTGCACTACTGCCTTATGGCAGCTTTTGCAACAGTCCTGGGCCGGTGCAGGGGTCTTATTCCGGCCTAGCAGCCGGATAGGATTGCGCCAACAATCTTCTCAAGCATAGCTACTTTCCCCCTGCCGCGCTTCCCCTCCCACACACATCCGGATCGTAGTGTTCAGGTAACAACATATAATTCATTATTATTATTACAACTCCTTATTTGGAGCAACACGAGAAATCTTTCTCAGGTGGTTCAAACAGCAATGTGTAACATTACTATCTGATCATCATGCAACAAACTGAGATAATCTGTGCCCAGTGCATCATATTCGAACCTGGTCTGCAGGAACCATGGTCCACATGTCGTCAGACATGGTGGATCAAAACATGGTAGATCAAAAATTTGGGTTGCCCTTGATGGGCCTTTATGTTATTATTTTGTTATCAATTATATTATTATATTATCAAATACACATTTGAGTATTACAATTAAAAAAGAAGACCCATCTCCTGAATAAATGCCCCATTGCTTTTAGTGATGCTTTGTATTGTACATTTTTATCCTTGTGGGGCAACTTGTTTTGGGAAAACAAATGGTGGATGCAGTAAACAAAAGGGGAAAAGCTTCCATTTCTTCTAAATAGCTTGATTTGTGATTTAATTGATCTCTAAACCTGGGAAAGGTGAAAGGCGTTATCCCATAAAAAGGGTGCCCTTGTTAAGTGTGGATCAGTTATGCTCAGCTATATCTTTTTTGTGGCTACAAATCCAAGTGACTACCTAAATGAAATATCTCTTGAGGCAGAGGCAGGCAGTACATTTCACATAAAGGGTTTAGGTAAAATAAACTCCAGTATGGTAATTCTCAAGCACTTTTGGCCTCAACTGCCTTTTTTATTTTTAACTAAAATCTAAATCAGTGCCTTCACTCAAAATACAAATTTTCTACTTCTTTTATTTTCTTGAACATTTCAATGTATGTCCTGCTCTTTCTAAACAAATCTTCCCCTTTGTTTAGTTTGTCACTTTGCCCTTCAGTTATTCAAGACCTTTGCCACTTGTTGACCAGCTAATTGACTAGTTAGCTAAAGAGGAGGGTAGAACAATGTGATTGGAAAGCATCCATTCTCCTCCTGCTTACACTAGCCAGGAAAAGGAAATAGCATTAAGAGTGATTGGGGCTTATGCAATCGACCTGGCTTTTCCTAGTGGCTCTTGGTGATAACTTTGCTATTAGAAGCCACTGGTGATCACCCAAAGAATGATAAATATTTTATCCTGCCCCTCTATCTGTCAACATGTCTCTTGGACCCATTAAAAACATCATGGTATACACAAGCATTACAATGAGTTTTAAAATCACTACATTAATCATAAGACAGCACATTGTAGCCCTCTCTCCAAATATTACAGTCCTAGCACAACTTCACTTTAACCCCCAAAAGGCCTGTGCTGTGCAACAAGTTAACTTTACACTTTTTTTCTCAAAAGCCAGGAGACAGATACATTGGTCACTTAAAATAGGAACTTGTTCTACAGTACTTACTGGGGCTACTGCCCAAAAGGCCCTGCTCCTCAATAGGGGTCATAGGGAGAGGTGTACTCTGTAGTATGAAAGTCCCAAACTACAAAGAGTTCAAAAGGTAAACACCAGCACTTTGAATTGGGCCCAGAAACTAAATGACAGTCAGTGCTATTACCATGCTACCAGTGGACTGCAACCCACCTTCCTGTATCTGCCAGGAGTTGCATCCTGCCTGTTCATCATGATTAGCACAGCACAGCTGAAAGCTATAATGCTCTTTATTATAGCTGATGATGTCCCAAGAGTCTTGGCTTAGATTCCACAGGCACTTAAATGTAAAATTTATGGGCTCAGATAATCCAGGACTGGAGGTTAGCCCAGCACTCTGCATTATGCCAGGTCTTCGCTCTTGGTCTACCAGTATGATTTTCAGAACCTGTGCGGATGCTTACAGCCAGGGCCAGTGGCACCCTTGGGTCACTGGGTCATAATGGGTCCACCACTGACATCTGCCCAGGGACTACTGGGCCTAGACTAGCCAGGAACTAGCAATTTCCCGCTGGGTGGTCCCTTTCCCCTTTAGCAACAGGCAGGTGTTGCCATGGCACATTCCCTGCTCCTCTTTTTGCCTTCCTGCCGCCTCTGTTTTCAAAACTGAGTGGCAAGTGCACAAGGAGAAAGAGGAAGCAAGGCTGCTTGCCTGCAATCTGCTTGGGTGCAGCATAGACTCTTGCAGCTGTCTGGCAGTGTTGACCCAACAATGGCAGTGATGGCAGAGGCAGCAAGAGGGCAAGCAACCACGCTACTTCCTACCTCGTCCTGACATGCTCACTACACTAGTTTGGAAACGAGAGGAGACGGCAGGGAGGAAAGAGAAGGAGAGCACCATGTTGCCACAGCACCCACCTACCACCATGGTAAGGGGAGGGGACCCAGGTGGAAGGTGGCTACCGGAGATCACCTTGCCTAGACAACCCCCAACCTGGAGCTTGCCTGCTCACAGCACTAGCATCTGCAAAGATCACCTGCTGGCTTCTCTAGTGCCAGAATCATAAGAAGCCCAGCAAATCCTTGGCATGCTAGACACTTTAATGGCTTACAAAAAAAAAAAAAGGTAAAATGGTTTTTAGACCAGAAAGGGTGCTTCCTGGGTTTTATACAATCCTTGAAATTGCTGGATTTTGGACAGATTCACGTGATCAAAGCAGGGCTTAGGAACCCAGGATATTTGTTCCATATGAAAAAGACAGGCTGGGGGTCTGGTGCTTCTGGTTGTTTGCACAGCCTGGGCACGGATGTCTCCTGCAGACTGAAATCACATGATTTTTATCAGAATTTCCCCTTCCATTGCATTTTGAAAACACAGAGTCCCCGAAACAGAGTCCAGGAAACGGATTCTTAAGATTCAGTTCTAGATAGGATGGGTTTGGGGATTCCTGGGGTTCCTTCATTTCTTTATATATTATATATACAGTATCGCCTCAGTTTGAACTGAAATCCTTCGCTTCCTTTGCCCCCTATTCAAGAGCCATTCAGACCGCTCACAGTTCTCATTTCATGCCTCTCTCTCTCTCTCTCTCTCTCCGTTTTAAGGGGGCACTGAAATTTATACAATATTTAAGTAGCATAGCGGAGTCCTGGAAGATATTATTAATGTAAAAGGGACAGGCTAGAAATGCACTTGAACCTGGTTACAATTAGAGGGTGATTTTTCTAAAGGTCAATGAATTCAGATAATATCCACAGGGGGGAAAAGAAATTTAATACCTTTTTAGTGAATTAATTAATTATAATATTATATCGGCTTGGGGTTCTTTTCCAGAGTGATTAAGGGAGTGATCTGTCTTCGGAGAGGCTGGGGGAGTCAGCAAGTGAGCGAGAGACTGACAGAGTGAGGGAGAAAGGGGGAGAGAGACACTTTAATGCAAGAATAATGGAGCCTTTTCTTTCCTTTAAAAACTTACTGTATTTCAAGGCCACGCGCTCCCTGCCTTCCTGGGCCTGCTTCTTTCTGCTCTTTGGCTAGGCACTTCCATTATTATGCTTGCACCAAAGCCCATAGAAAGCAGAGGCCATTATTCCTCCAGGATGTGGGTCAGAAAAAGAATGTGGAAGGGTCTGAGACAGCAGTGCATACACACATACGGCAGGCAGGCAATGCACAAGGCAAAGGAAGATCCCAGAATTACTGTTCCTCAGCTTTGCTGACCAGTAGGGCTCTCAAATTAAAGACATTTTAATTGATTAATCACCTGCCTTGTAACTGATCAAATGTAAACAATTAATCTAATATATTTGCATATTATCAAAATCTCAGTATAGGTGCCTAGGGTGAGGGAGGGTGAGATCCTGAAGGAAGTGTGAGATACTTTACAATTTAACAAAAGTGACCACATTATTAGAATTAAAAACTACCTGCACCTTTATTATTGTTTCATAGCAGTAAGACAGTAGAATCACAATGGGCTCAAAATAAATAAATTTCTGTTTAATTCTTAGCTTAATTAAAAAAAAATTAATTACATTAGTTCTCACTGTTAATTGAATCCTAAACATACTTACATGGGCTAACGGAACAAAGTGGGACTCACTTCTGCAAAATCATGCGCAAGTTTGAGCTGGACAACTTTAGCTGAGTCATACAAAACTTAAACCAATTATGGCTATAATCCTAAACACATTTACTATGGATTATACCCCACAGCTACCTTTATGTGTGGTGGCCACAGGAAAAACCTGTCTGGCATGGTCCTCAGCCTGCCTGGGATGGTCCTTGCAAGCACCCATCACTATGACCCAAATTCCAGCTTTCAGTATGCATTGGGATGCCTCATTTTCTGCAATATTTATTTAAAAGATTTATTAACCACCTTTCCTATGTTCAAGGTGGTGTATAACTAAAAAATAAAAATACCACAATAAATAAAAACATATGAATAATGAGTAATAAATGAATACTCAATTTCTGCTGATTATTATAGGTGCACATGACTGGCTCACCTTGGGCTGGAGACCACCATATATGCAGGTGTTTCAGATGCTTTCTCCCTGTCCACCATGTACCTATGGCTGTGTAAACTTGGTCTGTCACAATGACCAAGCATAATTTCTCTGCGCCCAGTACAAACATCTAACAGGTCTAAACACATGGTCTAACAAGACCAGGAAGAGGTCTGTTTTTTACATACGGATGATTGACTGGTGACCTTTCATTTCTTTAGATTCCTCTGCAGAGGAGGAGCTAAGGTCCGGTGTACCCGGCGCCCATGAAATTTTTGCACCCCCCTCAAGTCCCGACAAACTAATTACGTATAATATTAACTAATAATAATCCCAAAACATTCACAGAAATGTAACATTTCATGCCCCCAGATCCTTACACCCTAATAAAAATGGGTCCCCCTATGGGAGAGAAAGATGGGATATAAATTCAATAAATAAATAATGATTTTATTATTAAATGGCACCCCCCGTGGCACCCCCAGAGGCCTGGCACTGTGGCACTTGGGGGTCCTGCCCCCCCCCTAGCTATGCCACTGTTCCCTTTGCTTAACCTCCTTATGCTTCTGGCTGCCTGATGTATCTTTCTGATGGAACATGGCAATATGGTGTTTTGTTTATGTATATTGATCATATGTAAGTGACAAATGCCCCTTTGCATGCTGTTTCCTCTACTTGGGATCCAGTGTCAGTTCTTCTAGACCCTCTAAAGACCAGAGGTGTAACTCATTCGCTCACGTATGATCTGGGGCTGTAAATCCTACCAGCAGCACTGGCTCCCGCTGTCCCAGAACTCTCAATGTCCCTGATTAGTAGGGCCTATGCCCACTTTCCTGGTGCCTGTTGGCTCCTCTTGCCTGTGTATTTCAACAGGAATTAAAGAACCCTGGGACGTAATTCATTAGAGAGCATTCCCTATTCAGAGAGACACATCTCTCTGACTCTCAAACTACAAGTCCTAGAACTTCCTATAAAATATCCCATTTACAGATGAACAATTGAGGCATAAAGCCCAATGATTGTGGCTCTTCAAACCATTGGTGAAACTGCTTGAGATCTACAAGGCTATCTTGAAATAAATGGTTCAATGGCTGCATTCAGAATGCTATGACCAAGATTGCGCAGAAGGTTTGTGGCAGAGCTAGCTAGCTAGGTTAGTTCACTGACTGCTCCCTCACCCCAGGAAGCACATTCAGCAGGCTGGGAGGTAATGGGGCAGGTGGGACTGGTGACCTCTTTGCAGGGCTGGTATGACCTGGCGTGCCACCTGATGCCATTGCCACCATGGCACTCGGGAGGGGAAAAAAGCCCCTTACCTTGCTCCTTTTGCAGTTACTTTTTACAAACTGTGCTCCTTTGTTCACATGGCTCTTGTAAATAAAACCAGAAGTCCTACACTTTCAGGTTTGAGAACACCATGCAAGGAGCACAATAAGGAGGCGGATGATCCACATTTCGCTCAAGTGAGCGAGAAGAAGATCAATGTGGCTCGCATCCATGACAGGCTGGAGGGAGAAGGCAGTGGTCGACTCAGTGTGGAGGGCACTCTGAACCAGTCACCCCCTCACCTCCCTTGCAATTATCTGACGAAAGTCGCATCAGGTGGCTTTGCGGTTGGGCTAGCAATGCCTCTCTGTTCTTTTCACACTTCTGCATCTTATTTTCTGGAAGTTGCTTCGCCTGCCTATTGCACACGGGAATCATGTCTGCCTTCTTACACCTTCTCAGGTTTTCTTGACACCCTGTCCCTGTTCAGCACTGTCCTCCTCTCTTACCGTGTTGTTTTAAGAATAGAAACAGATTCTGAGATTGCTCTCAGTCCCCCATCAGAACCCATGCTTATGAACCTCAACACCCTCTTCTTTAAAAGGATAGGCAAAAGTACTTTTAGAGAAGGATATAATATCAACTGATAATATGTTAAGCATTTATTATTATTTTATTATCTCTCTCATGCAACAGCTCTAAGCACCCCCACGAGTCCAGCAAAACGTTTAAGACCCAAGTGCCTTGCTCTGCAGTGTTCCTTGGTATTAGTTTATCCGCCACCCAAGCCAAGGCTGAAATTTACACTCTCAGCTAATCCACCCAGCCAGTGAAATTAATTATAGCCTCGCACATTAAAAATTAACATAACCTTTCTGGATATATATACCTATAAGCAGAGGAACATGCTGGATTCCCTCAGCTACTGTAATTGGAGATGCTTCTTTCCCCTCTCCCCCTCTAAAGCATTCCCCCTTGTTTCCTCCCCCCCCCCTGCCTTTTTTTAGATGTGGACATTTGAACTCATTAATCATAGATCCTTAGAAACTGGTAAAGTTTAAGAGCCTGTAATTGCATTCTGTCCTGAAACTGTCTGTCTAGGAGAGTGAAGTGGAGGCGTGTCTTATTTATCATGAATATTCAAATATGCACATTAAGGGGGTGCAATTCCGAGATTTAATCAGCTGCCTGGCTAGAAGACCACCTGTCGAGCTGGGGTTTTCTCCAGGTTATGTAATATTGCGTGTTTCTGAGTTTGTGTGACTGAGGCCTTTTTTTCACACTTTTCGGTGAAACATGTATTATTAGCCATCTCTTGTATCACTGCACATGAGAACATGTGTCTGGTGAGCTGCCTCTTTGCAAATATTTGTCATGGAAGCTTTTGAAAACTTAGTTCAGCTGAAACTTCAACCATCCATGATAGTACCTCCTAGTGACAAAGCCAAAGAATAATTTCTTCATAGTCTTCCAAGCCTTCTTCATACTTGCAGGATTAGCAGTAATTTCCCAGGATGGACACTATTCATACATAAGCTCTCTAAAGAAAGAAGTGTGTCTTAAATAATTTGTACTCTTCTAGAAATCTAAAAATTGCAGGTGGGGAGGTGTGAAATACACTCCATATCAAAAGAGGAGTCTTTTAAAGAGACTTGAATATGCACTGGCTGAAAGTTCTGCAGATGTGGAGATGAATGTGTGAAATATTGTCTGAGCTTGGAAATATGAAAATCTTGCAGATGTTTGGGCCCTTGGTGACAAAGGCAGGATCTACATCAACATTTCTTTCAGTTGTTCATACCCTCAACAGGAAACTTTCTCTTTCCCTTGCACCTCTCCCCAACCCTCTTTCCTACATTTCCCTTTCTTTCATTCCACTGTACCTCCCAGTTTCCGTCATGGTTGCATTTATTTTTTTTCCTATTTCTTTCCGTAAGCACATATGATGGCTAGTTGGAGGTAGCAGCTTCTTTACATTCCGTCTCTGAATTTTGCACAAGAGGGAGGGATGAGACATGAACCTTACAGTTACCTTGCAGATTCTGGATTGAAACACAGTGACTTTAGATTTGATCATACAAAGCAGAAACTATATACAGTATTGTTGTTTAAAGTGAAAGGGGTGTCCTGGTATGTAAGCAAATGTAATGCTGTACAAGTCTGTTTCTGAATATTTATATAACATGGTCTCAAGGGTCTGAAAATACAGGTGTAGAGGGCTGCATGAGCATCATGTTGTGCCAAGCGCACCACCTCTTACTAGTTCTGTACTCATACTCACTAAAGTGGACAAGACATGTGCTTCATTGCACAACTGGGCTGGATGGGGGTTGTTTCAGAGCTAACAGCAAGTTATGTTCATGCTAACAGCATGAAATGGTGCAAAACTGCAGTACAGGGAGCAGGGGGGCTTTAGTACTTTGTCCCCCCCTGCAGTTTTTAGTCTGATTACACACATGCACACATGTGTACACACAAATGTACTTGGCATGCTATTTTTAAATGAACAAGCATCTTTTATTGTTGTTGAAAACAATTGTTGAAAATATGTATATAGATATTCTTATTCACAGGCTTACCATATCGCCGACCGGGACGTTCCGTTTTGCCCTTAAGGGAGAGGGGGGAGGGGCGATAGAAGCCGGAGCATCGCTTAAGGGAGAGGGGGGAGGGGCGATAGGGAGAGGGAGAGGGGGGAGAGGGGGGAGGGGCGCCCTTAAGGGAGAGGGGGAGGGGCGCCCTTAAGCATCGCTCCGGCTTCTATCGCCCCTCCCCCCTCTCCCTTAAGGGCAAAACGGAACGTCCCGGTCGGCGATATGGTAAGCCTGCTTATTCATAATATAATAAGAATGGCTTTTTTAACATTGTGAGCTGTTTAGGAACAGGAAACAATTTATTTAGCTATGTAAAACCACTTTATGGACTTTTTTGTTAGAAGTATATGAATAGTCTTAGGCTGCAATCCTATTCACAGTTACCTGGGAGTAAGCCCTATTGACTATGGGACTTATATCTGAGTAGACATGCATAGGATTGGGCTCTTAATAATTAATAGTAATAAAGCCCCACCCCAGTTTTACCCCCCCTCCACTTGCTAGTTGACTCTAAAACAAACCCCAGTTGGGCCAGATTGCTCTGGTTGGACTAAACCTCCCCTCTTTTAACACTTTTTTAAACTATTCCAGCAAATATGACTGGGCAATTTTTTTTAAGTGTTTTAGGATAGCTAATCTAAGTAAACTTGAAAATGCACCCTTAAACTTCTGAGCTTGGAAGGCTTATGAGCTATTTTCTATGAACTTGTGGGTAGTGAACTGAAGTTTTCCACATATGGCCTCTTAGCATATCAACAGCCGAGATTAGGACCCATTTGGCTTCATGAACTCTCTTCGCCTAGGCCAGGATTTCTCAACCAGTGGTACTGGAACCACCAGTGGTACTTTGGCCAAATGCTGGTGGTACTCGGACCACCAGAACCCTGTTCCGATGCAGCACTTTTGACTCCAAGTTTTCACTCCTGAGAGGCTCCTGCCTTGGGCGGAGCCTCGGGAGTGCTGAGTAGGGCCCTCCCACCCACCCACCCACCCAGAGCTTCCTACCTGTATTTTCTGGCCTCTAAAAACACGAAAACCCAGGAGTAACTGTCGACGATGTCATTGTCAGTCACTTCCAGTGGTACACAGCAGGACAGTGGCGCCGGAGGTGGTACTCAGCTGGGAAGGGGTTGAGAACCCCTGGCCTAGGCAATACCTGTTGCCTGAGCCTTCCTTTCGTCTGGTGAAGCACTGTGTGATCTTATAAGCCACAGTGTCCCTATGGTAACAATGGGGGTGCTCTCCTAGGGATACTGATCCTTGAGTTAAGGTCCCAGGCGCAGCTCACGTTCCTTTTTCTCAGGGGAGGATACTGTTTTTAGGGGTGTCACTAGAGGGGTGCAAACTGCACCGAGTGACACCCCAGGGAGGGGTGACACCAAAATGATTTTCTATTCTATTTTTTACCGGTGGTGCGAAAATGCATCCTTGTCCTTTAGTAAGGTTAATAGTAACCAAAAACAAAAATAGTAACCAAAAACAAAAAAGGTTAATAGTAACCAAAAACAGTTGATTTGGTAGCCTCCATATTTGCTCAACTAAAAATAAGGAAAATCAAAATAGCAGGAAGAAGCAGACAGTATTTGATACCCTTGCCTGATTGGGTCTGTCACAGGAGCAGGAATTCTGTCAGAATAAATGCTCAGTAAATAATTTTTGTTGTCCACCAAAATAAAAAAGGGAAGTGAATAATAATCTCAAGACTGTTTTGTATAATATGACCTTTTTTTTTTTTAAGTAGGTATTTTTCTCAGAAAAAAAGTATTTTGTGCTGAAAATAATGAAGCCAGAATAATTTCAGATGGCAAAATAAAATAAAAATGCCAGCTCTCTTGGGCAAAATGTACCTCTTGAGTTGAAAGGAACAGGCAGAGATCATTTGAAGATAGCCCCAGATCCCTTTGGGGTGGTTCTTGTCTATCTTCTGACATTTAAGGGCAACCCTGCTCCCTTAAGTCTCACTTGCACTCTTGCAAAGAACACGCTGCAGGGGCCAGCCATGAGCAAAACAGTGTCCTTTCTGACTCTCTCCCCCCTCCCTTGACTTCAGTATACCAGCAGGAGCCTGCCAACCCCTTGGGTCTCCTTATCTCCACTTCCTTCATTTCTTCCTCTTAAAAACAAAGCCCACCATCTTTCCTTAGGCAAGCCCTTTCTTCCTTACCCGCCCCTGGCCTCCATCTCCCCCTGCCTGTACGGCTGTGCCAGAGAGAGCCTGCTCACTCCCATTGTGCTATCTTTGGGTCCTAAATTAAAATTTATGACATCTTGAAATGAGCAGTGAGGGTAATTTTGCTTCTGAGTGAAGATGCTAATGAGTCTCCTTAATGGCGTGAATAAGGAGTTGACGGGTCGTGTGTCACTTTGCGCAGCCCGCGCCGGTGGTGTAATGGCCACAGTAAGTGTCTGTAATTATACCCTGTCTCGCTGTATTTTGGCAGCCGTTGTGGGAGAACAGGCGGCTCAGTCACATACACAGGAGGAGGGGGAAAGAGGGGGAACAATTCCTTGTACTACTCTCTGCATCTCCAAGGCCAGCCCTTGCTCCTTTCCTTACCCCCATAAGCAGCAAGCTTTCTGGACTTGGCCCACAAAATGAGTCAGCCTTGGAGTCAGCTTCCCCTGACTTTTCTTTCACTCCAGCTCCTGGCTGCACATAAGATGATGGGATTCCTTATGAAAAGTGCCATAACATCTGTTGGCCCCTTCCTTCCTCTCTACACCTCATGAGACTAGCTGGGCTCATCATACCAGTCGCAGATCAGATGAGCTGTAAGGTCACCCAGTGCACAAATGGACACAGTCCCTGGCTACAATAACAGAAGAATAAAAGCTGGTGGTTTGCTACTTCTGCTTTTTGCATACAGTAAAGTCTGTTGTCATTTTCACAAGCAATGCTTTAATCAGGTTTTGCTATATCGAATGGAAAAGCTACGCTGACGACATACTGTACATACATACAGCTTTAGAATGGCTCTTCTCTGCTTTCTATCCTGTACTTACAACTTTCCCAAGTGACATTTTTCAGCCTAACAGACATTATTGTCACTTGTGAAAACAACCTTTATCTATTCCTTACTCTGTCAAGGCAGACACAGAACTGTCCCTTCGCCTTATTACTATGGATAGGACTTTGTTCAGCTTGATCAGATTTCCCAACTAACCCTGACTTGTTCTTTTGGGAGACATTTCTTCCATCACTACAACCAACTGGCAGGGAGTGCGCTAGTTTAAATCCGATGGTTTTCTGTGTGCTAGTTTAAATGCGATAATAGTCTCAAGGAGGACACTGACTTATGTGGCCATTTCTCTGTGTGTCTTTTATGCACAAATATATATTTATTGTTTGTCTGAATGTTTTTAGCATTAATGGACAGACCTCTACTATTCCCTGGGGTGCTCCCTGTATGTGAAAACTAAATTTATTTATTTATTTAATTAATTTATTTATTTAAAAAAATTATATCCTGCCTTATCCTATGCCAAAGGCAAATGCCCAAGGCGGCTTACAACAAAAATTAAAACACATATTTTAAAATAATACAGAAAATAAGTTTAAACAATACATAACTAAATTTAAAAATAATAAAATCCACTGGGGGGGGGGCGACAGTATGGAGAACAAAAGCAGCATGGCAGAGCATCTTGAGACACAGGAGGCAGACCACAACCCATCACCCAAACGCTAGACGAAACAAAAACGCATTTGTGAGGATTAAAAGAAGCATTGAAGGTCACTTAACTGAGGGAAAAGAATATGTTATTTTATTTATATAAAAATGTTAACATATTTGTATGCCTTTCAACAAGAAAAAAGCCCACTAAGCATTATACAGAACATATTGCTGCACAGAAATAAATAATAGAAGATAGATGGCTGCCTTCTTTGGTATCTGTGCTCAAGAATTGTCAGAATGACCAGATGCAATAAAGGACAGAGCTGCTATACCTTTAACAGTAGTGTAACAACAGATAGGATCAGCCTTACGGCAGTTAGAACATATATTGTTGGAAGAACCCTATGTCACGTTCTGTGCCAAAGTACGGTAGTTTCACTGAGTTCAGACAACAGTACTTATGACAAAGTGGATATACTACCCGAGAGGAAAAGAAGGAACTTGCATTGCAATCTTACTCATATTTACTTTGAAATAGGTCCTCCTACTGTATTAATTGGGCCTTACTCCCAAGTAAATGTGCATAGGATTGCAGCCTTATACAAGTTGACTGAAAAATTGGATTTCTTGCGTTAATTTTTGGAATGTCAAGTTTCAGAAAAAAATATACACATGTTCATTGTTCTCTTATTATAAAAGACAATACAATATATATAATTAATTTAGCACATGCATTGGACAGCAAATTCCAGAAGGGATACTGCTTTATTGCCACTCCAACCTTCATGTTTGTGTCTTTAAATAATGAGCACAGAAGGAGTAACATTTGACTTAGCAAAAATCACTAAGGGATCAGTACTGGTAGGTGGGAAATTTCCATTGGTCCAGCTTTTCTCTCCTTTGCAACTCTTATGAACTCACTGAAATTCCCTCTTCAGCATAGCTATGATGAAAGGTACAGGAACCCTGTTCCCAATTCCATATGGTGACACTGAATTTGGCAGGATAAGTATGTGACCTTGAGACCCTTCTTTCCAGTTTAGGAAACATTCTAACACAATACTGGAGTGTGACAAACTGCAGGGGCCTCATGGAATTTATTTTTCCCCATTTCACTTATCACACGTGGTACAGTGGTAAATTCTGAAGTGCTGGAGCCCATTATGACAGCCCCCATAGCCACGTCCCATTGAGATAATACAACAACAACAACAATGGTGATGTATTCATCAGAGTACTTTCTTCTCCTGCCACTTTATTCCTACTTTGAAACTTATAATCTTTCATTTAAAAATCTAGCTATAATGTACATGGAAAAAATTGAATTAAAAATATCCCAGATAAAGGTTTGTTAGAGTGCATGTTTACCCAGAAGAAAGTCCCACTGTATTCTGTAGGACTTACTCCCATGTAAATTTGCATAGGTTTGTAGCTTTACTTTGACATATACTGTCTCTCAGGCAGCTCTTGGGGAAGAGGAGGGCCTGGACGTATACCTTAGGCAAAATTGCTCAGCTTGCCTCCTGTGGAGCCTGATGCTTCTTCTTGGAGAAGGGCCTTTGCAAACAGTTTCAAAGGCAGCACCTGAGTGCTCTGCTGACAGCATCACCACTTTTGTTGTTTCAGAGCCCAATTCTTCCCCAACTACATCCCGGTCCTGACTACCATCTTAAGGTCAATAAAAAGGAGAAAATAACTCTTCTTCTGTGAGAGTGGCATCCAACTCATAACACTGCTGAGAGGGATGCTTTATTTCACCTACAGGCTAACGGCGCAATCCTGCCTAACTTTAGGCTGGCGGAGCACGCACTCCGCCGGCCTAAGGAGTTGCAAAAGTGCCGTAAAGCACTTTTGCGACTCCTCTGGAGTAAGTGGCGCCGGCATGGAGGCCAGCACCACTTACTCCACCACCTACCTTGACCTGCGCTGGCCAACCCAGGTAAAGGCCGTGCCAGTTGGAGTAAGTGCGTGGGGAGGGCAGGCAGGGTGGCGAGGGAGTGGGCCATGGACAGCCTGGCCTGCAAGGGGGTGGGGATATTGGTGCTGGGTTGTGCTGATATCCAACACGCCTTCCCAGGTTGGGCCGGCCTTACACGGCCTCCCCGGACATACGCCAGCTCCAGAGCTGGCGTGTATCCGAGGGGCCCACTGGGGCCTCCGGTGCTTACACTGGCGGAATGGGACAAATGTTCCCTTCCCCCAAGGTGAGCCCAGGCCACACCGGCGCAGCCCGCATCCTGACTAGGATGCAGCGGCTGGCCCTTTAGGCCAGCCGCCGCATCTTAGGCAGGATTGGGCTGCCCGTCAATACACCAGCTGAAGAACCCCTGTAGCCTGTTTCTGGGGAACATTCTAGGCTAGGGTGTCTCACAATGGACACTGGACAAGCTGTTGGGCCTCAGAGTGCCCTCAACCATGCCCAACATTCCCCTGCAGAGGAAGATCTCTGGGCAAGCTCAATAGTGGTTGGGCAAGCTGCCTTTCAGGGAAAATAATTAAGAATTTGTGAACTTCTGATTGACCTCTCCTCAGAACACCATCTCTGAAAACCTTTCCTAAAGTTACTAAAAACTAGAGCAAAGTGAAAGACTTGTAAGTTCAAACCCACTCAGAAACATTATTATAAGAAAGAAAAACTCTTTGTTATAGATATAGAAGTACCATGCTAACTATACAATAGACATTTATTTATCTAACACATTTTACCCTAGACTGCTGTTGCACCAACAGTAGGTTTGCATGGCTTGCTTACAACACCCAAAAAGTACAGGTTACATTGCCCAAATCTTTGAAAGGAAAGAGTATTCTTTTAAGCATTTTGGCAAGAACAACTACAGCCTCAGCTGAATAGGACAGTAAACAAAGTTGCATGTCAAAACCACACGCACTACTCTGACACTACAATCCTATGCACATTTTCCGAGGAGTAAGCCCCATTGAACACAATGGGACTTACTTCTGAGTAAGAAGTATGCATAGGATTGTGCTGCAAGTTCTGAGATCTGGCCATCTTAGTGCAGGAGTACCCAGAAATCTGAAATGCTGTCATCATTGTTCCCACACTCAAAGAGTCCCATAAAACATGTATATTTACATATTGCCAACTCAAGGCACTTCCTTTCTGTTCAGTGTCAAACTTAATTAGCTGTTCCCATTGGAAGGGCAGGGTGGAAGATCAAATTCAAAAGAGAGTAGTTATGTTTGTTGAGCTAAGAGGAAAGGGAACATAGACACAAGGTAGCACCACTGTGACTTAATGGCCCATCCAGCAACTCACAATGCATGAAGGCAGGTGCATTTTTCATATTTCCCTTATTAATCAGGAAAGGAAACATCACAAGGAGGATAGATCTGAAAGGTGCTAAAGGATAGAATTTCCATTCCCCTTTGTAGTTTCATCTACTGTAGTGTGTAAAATGCAGGGAGGAGGGCACTTGCAGACATAACTGACCAAAGGCCCATACAATCCAATACTACCGTGTTTCCCCGAAAATAAGACAGTGTCTTATATTAATTTTGGCTCCAAAAAACTGCAGGAGGTCTTATTTTCAGGGAGGTATTATTTCTCAACCTGTAGTGCAACCCCCCCCCCCGGCACTTACTTGGCCCGATTAAAGCTTCATTCTTTCCCGAGGGTGCAAGGCTCTGCAAGGCCTGGAAGGCCTGCACTTGAGTACTCCACCATAGAGACAACGTGCTAGAGAGGCCAGCAAGGCCTGCAAGGAGGCTGCAACCTTGCAGAGTCTCTCTAGCATGTCGTCTCCATGGTGGAGGACTCGAATTCTCCACTATGGAGACGATGTGCTTTGCACCCTCGGGAAAGAATGAAGCTTTAATCGGCCAAAGTAAGTGCCAGTGGGGGGTCGTGTTGGGTGCCGCGTCTGGCTGATGATCCTAGCTAGGTCTTACTTTCAGGGAGGACTTATATTGACGAGTGCCAGCAAAAATCATGCAAAAATGATCATAGGTCTTACTTTCGGGGGAGGTCTTATTTTAGGGGAAACAGGGTATAATAGGGTTGCAATATGTTCTTTCAAATATAGGATAATTATAAGCCCTTATTTGTAGCAGGAGAAGTAACTTCTTGCCAACTTAGCATCTCCCAAGAATCTTAACATTTTAGGGAAAAACCCCACAGTGTAGGCTTAACTATTTTGGGCAAGGCTCTTATAGCTTCCTTCCACCTTGTCTTGATCTCCTATAAAGAAGAGGGAAGCTGTTGCCATCACACTCTACTTAGCAGCAGCCTCTAATTTGTAAAAAGCAACAGTCCCTTGTTTTACCCTGGCAGCAATTTCTCCCATGGGGGCAAGCTCCTCCGGCAAGCCTCTCCAGCTACCACTGTCTGCATGTATTTGCCACAGAGGTAAGGAAGTCTGCTTCCTTCTAGATTCCAACACACATGAAGCGGGACTGGAATACACACATTCCCCTGTTTAGAAAAGGTAACATAAATTGCAGCGGGTTAAACCGCTGAACCATAAGCTGTTGATCGAAAGGTCGGCAGTTCGAATCCGCGACGGGGTGAGCTCTCGTTGCTTGGCCAGCTCCTGCCACCCTAGCAGTTCCAAAGCATGTTAATGTGAGTAGATAAATAGGTACCGCTTGCGGGAAGGTAAACAGCGCTCCGTGTTCCAGCTGCATGCTACGCGCTGCGGCAAGGAGAGTCATGCCGGCCACATGACCACGGAGGCGTCTTCGGACAACGCTGGCTCTTCGGCTTTGAAATGGGGATGAGCACCACACCCTAGAGTCGGACACGACTGGACTTAGTTGTCAGGGGATACCTTTACCTTTACCACATGGCTTGGACTACGTGCTGAATGAGCACATCCTCCAATCCTTGTTCCTTCTCATCCCCTTCCACAAAACAACCTTTTTACACAAGCCCTGGACTAAGGCAACCCCAGCCTTTCCTATGGCAAATGATTCCTATGATACCTATCAGCACAAATTAGAAGAGACCCTTCCTTAACTTACGCACTACCTTCCCTGGCAGCCACAATCTCTTTTCATGTCAACGATGTGCGTCATTCCAGTTGTCTCGGCTTGTTGCCAACCAAGCCTCTCGGAGGGGCAAAATTTGGGCAACCCTCCCTCTGCTCCCCAGTCCAAGTTCCGCAAATCAAGATCCTATCAGGACAATTACAAAAACGAAACCTCCTTTCTACTAATTCCATCTGTCATGGGAAAACACAGATGCCAATGGAACTGTGCCGAGAAGATCGGGCACATCAGAGAGCAGGCTTCCCGCAGAATCAATAAAAGTGTCTGTTACAGAGATACAAGCAGCAGTGTTTTAGAGGACAATATCAATAAACTCTGGAGGGCTGTTCACACACTCAAACCGGAGGTTGGCAAGCAGATTGCTTCCCTGCGTCAGGGAGATCACGGCCATTGAAATATTGAAGTACTTGCATATAAACTGCTCTTTCAAGTATTTTTGACAAGGGTACTAATTAAATCTTAATTGACACCGCACTAATTAGCTTCTTAATTACATGGAACCACATAATTAGCAGCACACTCTGCGCTAATTGTTAATTAGGAAAACCAGGCCTCCCCCCACTCCCCCCCATGTCTCTTTTAACTAAAGAGCCTCTTGTATAAGAGAGGCTCTGGGAACAATAGGGCTGGTAAATCCCTCTACAGAAAGGAACTGCTGCTGCGGCCGCTAACAGAGCCGGGCTGCACGAGTCGAACTATTCTCTGAAGAGGCTGAAAGTTTGGAGGATGGGCTCAGAGGATACCCCACTTCTGCAAAAGCCCATGGGCACCCTACCAGGGAAAGTGCTTAGACCACTAGTAACACTTGCTAGCTGCTAATTCATTATTAATGGATTATTATTCAGCAACATGATAGCACAAGTTCACCATCTGGAAAGCTGGTCAATTAACCACTCATGTGCTGGGTCTGCAACCCAGCCCCATTTGTTTAACCCTTTCTGAATCTTTCCTGCATCACTGTTCCCAGCCTCAGATATTTATAACCATCATCAGCATGCCAGATATTTCATTTTCATTCCCGATTTGGAGATTAACTGTTTCCTTTCACAGATTAATCAAAACCTAGCATTAAACCATGATTGTGTGTTCATGGTTTAAATTAGTGCAAACTGAGTGTGTATGTGGATGTTTAATGCCAGCCAATTCCTTCTGTACTGTGGCCTTTTTCATGTTAAGTCCCTTTGATAGCAATTCATTGCAACTAAGATGATCAGATGCAAGAAGAGTGAAGTTTTGAAAAATACTTTTGTTGTTGTGTCAGAGTATAGCAGGATGGAGGGGAGAGAAAAAAAATCCCTAATAAACAGTCATAATTATATTGTTTTAATATTAGGTAAAAGGTAAAGGTATCCTCTGAGTTTGGGGATGTGTGTTAATCTGGGCAAGTAGAATTCTGAATGGGTTGGGCTACCTGTGTACGTTTGTTAGATTCTGTTAGCACGTTATTGTTGCTGTAAATTTTGTTTTGTAGGTGAAAGAGATCCCCTACTTCAAAGCATCCTCGACACCTTCTAGATGATTGCCACGGAACTGTCACTCCTGATAGTTTCAGAACAGAAGCACACCAGCTCCCAATGACAGAATGGTGCCTCAATTTTTTAAGGGGACCCACTTTGATCAGGACCAATTTCCTAAACTGCAAGTAACATAACCAGCTTCTTGTATAATATTCTAACTAAAATTATTCAGTCTTGCAATACACCAGTATTGAAGCATTCTTTTACAATTCTAGAAAGGGAGTCATGTTAGTCTGTTGTAGAAAGAAAATAGTCCCATGACATCTTATTGTGGACTTTGTCAGATGTATGAAGTTGGTTTGCAGGTATATACACACAAATACAGCAGTGGGGGGGGGGGAGTTTAGAACCAGTGAGGACAAAGCCCATAAAATGCAAACGTTAGCAGGAGCTGTCACACCTCTATGTAGAATCCAAATGTATACAAGATAAGAGCATCAAATAAGAGCATCCAAATGTATACAGGATAAGAAAGAGCATCATTACTCTAGCTTCCACCAAAGGCAAAATCGAAAAATGGAGTACTGCTATCTAGTCTTACTATCAGAAGGACACTGACAAATCAAAGATAATTCAGGAGAGCAAAAGCCTTTGGATAATGCAAGGCATTACATCTGCATATATTTAGGAGTGGAAAGGAGACCAAGTGGTGGCAGGTGAACAGTTATGGTAAGTACCTTGGAAGACATTTGCTCTTCAATGAAGTTCAGACAAACAGGAATGTATTTAAGGGTGCTTCCAAATGGAAAGTTTTGTGAGGGGCAATACCCATATCATTGCTCTAACACCTGCAATCCCTACAGTAACTGTGAAAAAACTTTAGAGTTAATGACTTTCAATGCAAGTGGCACAGATGAATTGGCAACCATAGCAATAAGCCTCATGTTACTCCATCGCTGAGGTTTCCCTTCCTGGAATTAAGAGACGAGGAAGCCTTAAAAGATTATCTGTTAAAGCCAAATATGTTTCGAGTTGAATGACTCTGACAGGGGTCACTGAACCAATTTCATCAAGACAGCTAAACCAATTCTGGGTGCTGCTATCTGCTAAGTATCCCTACAGAACTGGTTAGCTGTCTTGATGAAACTGGTTCAGTGGCCCCTGAAGAAGAGCCGTCCAACTCAAAACATATTGGGCCTTAATAAACCGCGTGAAGTGTACCTTTTGAGGCTTCTTCTCTTCATCCCTCTGCTGGTTGCTTCCCCTTCTTTTTCCCCTGAGGTATCCCTCCTTTCCACCATTCTTTCTTTAGTTTACCATCAGAATCACCGTGGGACACTGCGGGACACTGCTGTCAGAAGGATACTGCCTACGGTGCATTCAGAGAACATGATCCAGCTAAAGATCATCACTTTTAAGTCCCATTGATCTCAGTAGAAGAGATTTAAACATGTGCATCCTCTCCCCTGTTGAAATCAACAGGGTATAAAGTCCTTAACCTTGGCTGAATTCTGCATGGACTACAAATTAGGATGAATTCTCTGACTATAAGAACTGTTGGCCAATAGCAGAATAAGAGAAGCTGTGGAATCTCCTTCAAAAGTTTTAAGGAAAGGCTGCCTCTCTTCTTAGAGAATGCAGGGATCAGAACAGTCGGACTATGATATCAAAGGCTCTATATTTTTGCAATTCTCTGAACAACAGTCACCTCGTAGCCCTTGGAACAGCACTGAACAGACTCACTTTCGATTCCATAAAATCCTGTAGAGCTGCTTCACAGCACTTTTAGTGAGCACATGGGGTGTGTACAATAAAACTGTAATGCATGAAGAAGTATTGAAAGACACGTACGCGTGTCAGGGAGCGGTTGATCTGTGGGGCTCCCTGCCACTTGCTCATTTCTTTAAAAATAGCCTTTTGCCACTGACTTAAAAGTTCACGTTGGTTCTGTTGGCAGCACACTTTTACAGCTATGCACCTATGAGTTTAAAGTCCTGCATTGGTGTATAGTACTAACTATGCCTACGTGTTGCTGAGCACCTCACTTCTCCTTGCTTCTCTGATCTACTTCAGACTTACTTCTGCCTTTGAAATATCCTCTTCCTCATTTAGCTGCCCAAGATCCAGCTACAATAGTCTCTCTTATTACATTGCTTCCATTTCCACTCGCTTTTGGTCCGACAGCATCAGTCCTCGCTGCCTTTGCAAAGTCAAAACCCCAAGGCATAGGTTTTGAAAGTCTCTCTCTTTTTCTCTGTCTAACTCGCTCTCCCCCTTTAAAAACACAGTTTTCCAGGAAATATAAAAGTGGCTTAACACCTGCCGTACAGTTCAGCTTTCACAAGAACCCAAAAGAATGCAGCTCTGGAACTGAAGTGCGGATGGGGAAAGGTGGCTCCCCCTTTCTGAGGAATGAGGTGACAGGGGTGAGGAGGGGGGAGAAGAAAGAAAATATCTAGGTTTTCAAGAGGAAAGCGGGGGGGGGGATAAGGAGCACAGGAAATTATTCGCATTTGACAAATCTTTCTAATTAGGGGCCAATTATATCCTCAGATTCCTAATTGGGATTCTGGCAGTTTTTCAGGCTTGTAAGGTAATTACAGGCTGGTAATTCTATTAAGAGGGAAATTTGGGAGAAATACCTTATCATAACATTTAGCTTTTGCCATCTGTGCTGAGGAGCTGTGGCAGGGATGGAAACGGGGCACTTTTCCACTAGGGCTGGATCTTTCCTCATCTGACAGGCATGCTTTATTGAGGTGGACTTTCAGGGGTGTAAAATAGCATTCTTCCACATCACTGAAAGAGAAGATGTGCAGCCTTTTGGTGGTTCAGCCACATAGAGGAGCAGGGTTCATGAATCATAAGAAGATCCTTCATCATCTTATTGGACTGGCTGGATAAATCTCCTCTGGGTGGCACATCAGCATCCAAATTAGTGCAGATTAAAAAAAAATCCAGGTCCAAAGCTTTTCTAAAAATCTTCATACCAGAGTGAAGACAAGTTTACATTGCGATTCCTTTGCCCAGAAATATTTTGTTACTCATCCATAATTGTCGCCTGCACCCCATGCAGTGAAAGCAAAATACGACCTATGCTACAAAATCTGGGGCTATACCTCTCTTTCACCATGTGGAGGCAGCTTCATACAAACATTAAATTCAGAAAAAAATCAGAAATGTACCTTGTTGGTTGAAAACCATTTAAAAAAAATGTAAGTAAACTTCGAGTAAGTTTACACTCAGAACCCCAATGGTCACAGTTTTAACTGTGTGAAACGTGCAAGGAAGTGGCTGATGATCAATCTGTGTTTTAGTTTCCCAGCTGTAAAATGGGAATGATAGCACTACTCAACCTCAAAGGGGTCAAGTTGTTTTCTGACCTACATTTATAATACAAATTTCCAGAACTATGTTTCTTTATCAGATCTGGTATGCAGTATTTGAAAAGACAGCAGAAGATTAGTTGAAAGGAATGGATCACTCTTGGAGGAAAGGAGATTTTCAGGTACAAAAGAGGTAGCAAAGAAGTACACTTGCTAGGGTTTTTACTAGGGATTTTACTGATTCTGGGATTGGGTTGGTACCATGTTGGTATCAAGGAAATCTCTGTTTATTTCCTTTTAAAAAAAAAGACCTACCATCAGATATTTTATATTGAAAGGAGTGGTATTGTTTTGAGGCTCAACCAGCAGAAATGTTTAGAGAAAGACTTTGTATTACTACTGTACTTGAAGGGATCTTAGAAATCAAAGTAAAAAACCAAAACCCCTTTTGCTTTTTGACAGTAAGACTGTTCTGTCAATTTCCAGCATTTCTTTGCTGTTGTGTGGGTTATAAACCTTTCTTTAACTTACTAAATGAAAATTGAGATATTCACATTTTCTGCATCTGGAGTTTTATTATTATTATTATTATTAAATAATATTTATATCCTGCATTCTCCCACCAAAGCGGCTTACAAAATTTAAAAATTACAAATTTGATACATACAGTATAAAAATATAAAACTCTTAAGACATTAATACACTCTAAAAACACAATACGAGATATAAAAACAGGAGTAAAAAGGTTCTTGTAAAAAGGGGCTGGACCACTGAAATAATTAGACTGGATGGTTAACTCAGAGGGCTTGTTTAAAGACACATTTCTTTAGGCCCCGCTTGAAGGCTTCCAAAGAGGGAGCAGCTTTAGAGGAAGGGAATTCTACAAGGTCAGTGCCACTGCTGAGAAGCCCCTATTTCTTGCCACCACTTGTTATCCTTACTCACAGAAGGTAACAATGAAGACCAGTGCCTTTGCATGAACATGCAGGAAGATCCGGAGATGCCACACCAAAATTAACCGTTTGAAGTCCACTGAGGCCAGTTATATAGCTAGGTTATATTCTAAATCTCCTCTAGAAAGCTGAACCTGGAGATTCCCAAGTTTGGAAACTTCTTAAGACAAGGATAGCCCTCCTAATTTAATTTAGAGAGTAGGGTATGGCTGGCTATATTGATTAACTAAAGCTTAGGATCCTGAGTTATGGCTTGAAACTATACCATTATCAATTTAGAACTTTAAAACTAGTTTTGACCTTTGTGCTAAGAGAAAACTATGACATATACCTACAGAGGCACCTATAATAAAGCCAACAAACTATGACAGTGATGTCAGATCCCCAAAGGACCACTAATAACAAAAATATGCTTTTGGCTCCAGCGATAATGTCTATACTGAAAATACCTCCCTATTGTATTTCATCATTATTCAGACGGAGCTTGAAAGGGCAGGCCCAGGACTTCTTAAAGAGCAAGACTAGAGTCCCGCTCCCACAAAGCCACAGAGAAGCCAAGTAAAGCTAGCAGCCATATCTGGATGATGCAGGGGGAAAACGCTGCCGGTCTCATGAGGTCAGTTACACTTAAATTAGGGAGGTCACTCCTAAAAATCCTCACGCTAAAAGCAGTCGAACTGAGAGCAGAATGAGGGGCAACCGTCCAGGATGAACATACAAGGAGCTCAAACAGATGGTGGCAGAAACTCCACCCGATGCCCTCCTAATTATAATTCAAGTCAATTATTTCTCTCAGCTGCATTGGGGACTAATTCCCTCCCAAAGTCTCCCAGTAAACATTTTCCCAGTGCTATCAAATTTGCTACACAAAGGCAAGACGGGGCTGCGGCTTATCTCAGCTGAGTATTATTCCTCTATCTTTCACTATGTAAACCTACTCGCCTGCCGATAAGAGGCCTTGCACAAAGGATCAAAGGAAGCAAGGCTCTTATAGAGGGGAGGGTTTTTTTTCCCTGTGTTATTATAAATTTGCAGACACAGAAAGAGCTGCTTTCCATCCCAATAACCCAGATTAAAATAATTACCACAGGCAGGTTTCATTAGCAAAAACCCAATCCCCCATGCCAGCACTGGGGATAGGAACCCCCATGTTTGCTGCCTGGCTTAGAAGGGTTTTCCCGCACAGAGCCTTGAGCAGAGTCTTAAAAACTGTTTCGTTCCTGCCCTTTTTTGTCCTTTCTAGGGTCCGTCTCATTAGTCACCTGTTCAGATGTTAATGAAAGAAGACACCACCTAGAGACTGCAGTGGGGTATAATATAAATATAATCAATAGTTGTCTCTCCTGATGCGTTTGGCCTGCAAAAATGATTGCAGCTTCTACTAACTGTGTAACTACGCTCCTTAGCTGTGATGATACTGGAAGTATGTATGGTATGGCCCTTTTCTAGAATGCAGCTTTCCCCAGTCTTAATGGCTGCTGACCCACAAAGACTGTGTATCTCTGGGATAGTTAGCTTTCAGAATAAGGTGAACACTAACTGGAGGTGGTATGCATGAAACTATGTTCGGGGGGGGGGCACACACATTATTTCCCATGCCTTGCTGTGGTTTCTGGTCAAATCGTTGGTGGAAGTTTTCGCACTACTGTACCAGGAAAACTCCAACTCGCTCTCACAAGCACCACTGCAATAATAATAATAGACATGTTTGTTTTGGTTTCACTGTTGTGGACCTTTTTTGGATAATTCCTGGCACAAGGAACACTGTACAGTACTACTCTGCTCCCCCTAACCTCAACACCCAGAGCAATTTGGAATTATTTGTAAATGGCTTTAAAATTATTTCTTGATTGCTTGATGCCATGTGTGCATATCTACATGTGTGGTTCATGGATTCGAGACACATGCTTCACATCATCAAAATTAATAATTTCAAAAACCCTTTACAAGTAAGTTTCCCTGAGGGATGAAACTGAGCAGAGCAGAAGCTGCTTGAAATCAAGTCTAGCAAATTTCATCACTCCATTGACAAGTATGGTATTATTAGAGGAACAACCAGCTGCAGTTATGATGGAGGAAAAGAGAGCAAACAGGATTTTCCCATTTCAGTGAGGCAGGCGCCCTTTCCCTCCCCATGGTTGTAAAGGCATCAAGCTACTGATGCTGGATCACGGCTCAGGCCATGGAGGCAATAAATTACTCCACAGCAATAATGGTCCATATATAACAATAGAAGATATGGATTTTTCTGCCACTTCAGCTACTTCTTTGATGCAAGTCATCATACAGGCGAGTGAAGCATTTTTGTTCCAACTCCACCACCCTGTCGCGATGGCACTGTCAGCTCCCCAGTCCCAGCAGCAATTGTACCCCCTCTCGATATCTTTAGTGGCTGTTAGAGGCCCCCCCCCCTCATGGGAAGCAATAAATGAAGCTTTGTCTGGGCCAGGGTCTATTCTGATGCAGGGAAAAAGTGCAGTTCCCTTGAGAGGAATTATAAAAAGCGTAGGGCTTCTCAGTACGCTAGGCAAATGCAAGGAGGAGAAGGATCGGTAAAATGCAAGCAGAGCTGCTGGCACCTGTTTCTATAGTTCAGGTCAGCTTACAATGTCTGTATAAAGAACAAACTCACATGACAAGTGTGAATGGAACATGAATGGCAGATATAAGGAAGCAGGCTCCATGATACTGAATAACTTGTGGCTCTCTTTGCTAGTCCAAATACACTAGCTCTGAAGAAGAATTTTTGTGGCATTTCACACCTGCCCCGCTTTCATTTGGCCATGGGCTAGGATTCACACAGAGCAGGAATGCACTTAGCATGGGCATAAATGTGAATCACCCAGGGTCATAGTTCACTGGATAGCCTTGGATTTTTTAGACTGTGAGCCCTTTAGGGACAGGAGCCTTTAGCTATTTGATTTTCTCTGTAAACCACTTTTCAACCTGTTTTGTCGGAAAAAAAATATTCTTAATAATTATTGCAATCTCTCCCTTTGCTCTGCTATACTGTAGAGCCTTTGAAACAACCTATAAGCAGGATTCTGAATCTGCCTATTCAAAATTAAAGAGAATCCCAATGACAGAAAGAAATAGTTACTGGGAGATGCATGTTTCTATTCTCAGAAAAACTGGCTTGACTCATTCACTAGAGTTAGAATGAGTCAGGCTATCAAATTAGGGTAACATTGTGGCTTGACAGCTTGCCTTGTTCTAATGCTGGCTAGTGAACAAAACACAGTTTTCCAAGTTTGTACATAACACAAAATTGCTAATGTTTTCACTCTCTTCCTGTTGTGTACTCTCTTCCTGTTGCCAAATTTGGCAAAAGAGGAGAGGGGGTGCAGGGGCTTGTGGCTGGAACAAGGCACAATCTAACACTGGGAAACTATGGGCTTGTTTGTGTTATGTTTGAACCTGGTGAGTCTCTCCATAGAAAGTGATTCTGTGTTGGCACTGTACATTTTGGTTGAGATGTAGACTAGGCATGATGATCTGAAGCAAAAGCATTTGATACATGCAGAGTTTGTGTAGATCTATTCAACCCATGTCCTCAGCATGCCAGCAGAATTATGTGAATTGGCCCTTAGTAGAGTCTGTTCCCTGGAACATTGCAAGCGACATTCCATCTTTGTAAACTTTATGTAGTTTGAGTTAACATGCCCAGAAATATCCCTCCCCACTTTGCCAGCCTGCTTTCAGCTCACACTTTATTATAATGCATCCTCAGGGCCAGGCAATAAGTATACACCCATCAGTTCATGTGAATGCTACAAATTGGCACCAGCTGACAGAGCTCTAATGCTAGGCAGCAGTCACTGGACTAATTTTTCACCACTGCAAGAGCTCTTCTTGCCGACAACCTGCAGTAGAGTTCCCACAGGTATTCTAGTCTTATGAATGGTTCAACATAGAATCCAGTGAGCCAACAAGCGCTACACATACTTTTGAAGATGATCCAACATGCACTGGCTACTTAGAAGATGCTGTTTTGATAAAGTCACTTTATCAAAACTGTCACAGTCCTTGTCAATCTGCACCATGAAGAAACCATCTGGTGTTTTGTTTTGATTTATTTCTTAAATCGATTTTTTCATTGATGTTTTATATGACATGAATTTGTGTGTAGATCTCTCTGGGGACTTGAGTAATGAAGGCCACTAATCCAAACAGCACCTTTCCCCTAATTCTGGCATTTCCACCACCCAGTGGATCAATCCAGCCTGCCAAGAAAAGCATAACTGAAACATTTAAGAGTAAGTTGTGTCCAAGTGATAAGACTGATGGGGAGCATGCATAAAGGAGATGGGCACCCAGTGGGGGTGAGAGAGGCAAAATATTAAAAGCATGATGGATTTCCTCTGTCTTCTCTGGAACGAGTTAGCCAGAGGGACGTGGAGGGGCACTTGAGTAAGTGCCAGAAGGAATTTCCAAACTGCTCTTTCAACATCCCCTCTGCCTTCTCGGCAAGGACATGATGACTCCTTTTTAAACATGAGCCAAGACACAGTGAAGTGGGGGGAGGGAGGGTAGGATAGGGGAGAGCACAAAAGACCCTGCTGCCCATCATAGTGTAATCGGTTTCCTATTAATCTGGCATTATTATTATTATTATTGTTATTATTATTAAACATCTCTCTTCTCCCAAATCATCTCTGAGCTGCAGCGATGTCCCCAGTAATAGCTCCATAAATTTCAGCCATAAAAAGTAATGGAGGGAGACAAATGAGATAATTAGGAATAAATCTTAGCGAGGTCTCTATTCATCAACATCCCCCGGAACTGGCCAATATTCCAAATCATTAGCAAAGCCCGTAATTAACAAAGAACCCAGGCTTCCAACGTTAATAAAGCTTTCCCGACTCTATATTATCAGGTAGCGGCTGACAAATCGGCCCCGTTAATATTATGGCCTTTGTTAAAGATCTCTCTCTCGTTCACGGCTCTCTCACTCTCTCTTTTTTTTAAGCTAAAAAACCCTTGTCAGGTTTTTTTCCCTCTTCTGCTAAATTTTAATTAGATTTTGCATGTGCATCTGTAGAGGGCAAGTGTAGGGACAAAAGGACAAGGGTTTTCCTTTCATACTCAGCAATGCTGGCAAAAAGGAGGATTCTAACTGCTGGCTTTTCCTCCCCATCTCTTTCTTCTGCTTCTATTCAGAAATATAAACCTCTCCTCCGGGTGCCTTTTTGAATCAGAGACCAGGACTCATCCCGGAGCATTCCGGAACAGGGTTTCAAAAGAGCTCAAGATCAGTTTTCAAGGACTTGGTTCCTATTTAGATACCACTATAAAGTCATGTGCTTCAAAAGTGCTGATCACTCAGTTGCTCTCATTGTGACTCGTCTGGAAAGACTTTCAGAAAAACCCCACATTGTGGACAAATCAATGGGAGTTGATCTCTATCTGCCTGTACATATTTTTCCACAGTGGGATGGGATGTTATGCAGGGCAGCCTTTACATGTCCAGCTTCTTTAAAGGAAAGAGCATAAGAGACTTCTAATGCCATGGTAGACTTCTGCTTATTAACCCATTTACAGATGGAGAAAGAGTTATAGGAGTCCAGCTACAAGTACCAACTGTGCTCAAAACAAGCATCCCCTCAGAGCACTACACCAGGCAATGCTTTCTGTCTTCAATTTTGCATGTCCATCACAAAGTCCTCTCTTCCCCATGTCCCAACTGCAGCTGGATATGGAAAGCTGGGCGCCACCTGCATTCCAGGTGGATCATGGGCAGCCACAGAAAATCTTAAAGGAGCCTTGGTCTTTTTGACAGAAATACCTGTGCAATTCTACCTGCCCCTTGAACACACTGGCAATGTGATCTCAAAGACCTTGCTCCACCAGAAGCATAATCTCAGAACATCCTATATCCACTTGGCATGCTGCTGCCAATAATAGCCCATATCCACAGCTTTGGAGGAAATGCCAAAAGCATTTCACTTTGGTAGAAACTATGGAAATAAGATGAGAAAACTAATTCAGAACAGCAAAGTAGGTAACTTCCACAATTCCTCCATCCTTACGTGGCCTGTAGCATGTGACAACGATCTGCGACACAATAAGCTGTAGAATGATAAAACAATAAGCTAAAGAGAATTAATTTTATAATATTTTGATAATCACTTTACTGCTGTGCAGCACTCAAGGTGATGTACTACCAGAGAATATACAGTAGTACTCTATATACTAAGGCCTCAGTTCAGTACAGAGTCAAGTGTGTTTAAGCCCAGTGATTTCAGTAGCCTTAAGCATGGTTAAATCTGTGGTGATCTATGGCCTATGACAATAATGCAGCAATAGAAAAATAGAGATAGCAGCATGCATCATTGCATCATTGCACCCATACTCTAATAATGAGTTGACCTCATAGGCTGCTTTAATTTTAAATTTTAAAATATGCAATGAATGAGTATTGATTACAATTTGAGGGTAAAATAAACAATCTTGCCAATGTTTTTTAACTTCATGAAAATATTTGAAAATATTCAGACTGCTTCAGATATTTGGCTGCAGCCCAACTGAGTAGGGATGTACAAATATTGTCAGATCAAGGCATATCCATTCATTTCTATATTTCTTCAGCTGCAAAATACTGCACAGTCTAAAAAAGAAAGCACCCTTCTGGGTTCTAAGGTCCCAATACAAGAATGATTTATCCAAGATCATACAGCTTTGTCAACAGGAGGCATTTCTGCAAATTATCTCAGAGTCTGGTTTGTAAAACAAATAACCAGAAGATTTCACCAAACGATTTCCTGAAACAAGGATTTCAACCTTCTTCAAACCAAAACTCAAGACCTTAAGGCCTCTTCTCACATTACAGCATTCATACATAGAAGTAGCTGTTCATAGGAATCATTACATGGAACGATCTTTCTCATGGGTGCACATATTAAAAAGTCGTAGTCAACCACAGCTTCCCAACACATGCAGAATCATGATATGTGACAATCCATTTATAAGCTTCACTGTGAGCACAGAGTGACACCTACTACATGGCAGAGCACTCTGCTCCACAGTGACAGCAGAGTGCGGATACGGCTTAGCAGACAGTGGGAAGTTTCAAGTACTTCTTGAAGTTTGGTCATTAATTGCTGCCAAACGTCAAGTACACATTGATGGGATTTCTGCAGCAGATGCTTCTTTAATGTGGCACACAAAGCAGTAAATGTTCTGAAACAGCAGTTGGGAAAGGTGAGCCCAGAAGATCTTAACCACTCATTGAGCTTTTGTGATCCATCTTCCAAACTGAACCCCGCTCTCTTTTATTTTGCATGGCACATGGGCGCAAGCCAAGTGAGAGCTAGTATCTTTGGCTCTCTAAAAACTATCCTCCAGGTAAGACATCTGAAGGAGCCATTCATCCACCCCATTAACCCTGGCTGAGCAGAATGATAGGAACTCACTGCAGAAAACTGGGGCAGAAAAACACTATAGAATTACCGTATTTGTCGGCGTATAACACACACTTTTTAACCTAAAATATAGACCTCAAAAACTAGGTGCGTGTTATATGCCAAAGCTGCCCCCTGATGCCCCCTGGCGTTTTTTTAGTCTTTTCCACAGTGCTTGGCCGCTTACCGTCTTGTTGCTGCCGCCGCCGCCACTTGCCACCGCTGCTATTCGTCCCATGGGCTGGCTGCATTGTGGCCCGCTGGGACTGCCCCCGCTCAGCAGTGCCTGCGTCCCTCGGAGCCTAACAGGTGCTGAATGAGACTACAAGCTCTGCGGAAACATCCGAGTTCACTCGGACGTTTCCGCAGAGCTTGTAGTCTTGTTCAGCACCTGCGGGCAATGAACGCCACTGCAAACTCTGTAAAAACATCCAAGTGAACTCGGACATTTCCGCAGAGTTTGCAACTGCGTTCAGCACCTGCGAGTCTGAGGGACGCAGGCGCTGCTGAGCGGGGGCAGTCCCCACGGAACGAAGAGCGGCAGCAGCAGCAACAACACGGTAAGCGGTGAAGCACCACAGAAAAGGCTGAAAAAACTGCGGGGGGGGGGCATCAGGGGGCAGCTTCGGCTTTCCTTAACATCAATACTAATGTTAAAAGATGACTCCTTGACCTTCCAAACCTGCCATGGCAGACGCAGATCTGAAATATCTTTTTTTACTCAAACTTCCCTTTGAAGATCAAGGTGCGTGTTATGCGCTGGTGCATGTTATACGCCGATAAATATGGTAGATTTTGTGGGGCCCAATTTCGTATTCAACTACACATGCGCTATGCAAGTCACATAGATACTTTGTTCCAGATGAGTAGTAGTTAGTCGGCTGCAGTAAAACCAACAGAATTCTGTCGCATCTTAAATACTAACAAATTTACAGCACAATCCTGTGCAAATAAAGGCCAGCAGAGCGCATGCTCCACCAGCCTAGGGTGTCGCGAAAGTGCCGTAAAGTGCCACTGGACGCAGGTACGTGCTTTACCAGGTGGCGAGAGGGCATGGGGAAGGCAGGCCAGGGAGTGGGGAGAGATTATCAGCGGCACTCTCCCCCATATCCTCACCCCCTTCCCGGGCCTGGCTGGCTTTAGACGGCCTCCCCGGACGTGCGCCAGCAAAATAGCTGGTGCGCATCTGAGGAGGCCATTGAGGCCGCTGGGGCCAACACCAGGGGAAAGGGACGTCCCTTTCCCCCGAGTTGTACCCTGGCTCTGCCAGCATGGGTCGCATCCTGCGTAGGATGCATCGGCTGGCCGTTTAGGCCGGCCGGTGCATCGTACACAGGATTGGGCTGTCAGTCTTTGGCATAAGCTTTTGTGGACTAGAGCCTACTTTGTCAAATACACAGATGGTCAGAGCCCATTTTCATGGCCATTTCAATCCCTGAAAGTAAATTTATAGATCCTGTATGCAAGTCAAATGTACTAATGTGAAACAGCAAGTCTTCACTGGAACTACATCCACTGAATAATAGGCACCCGTGTCTTGTTACTCTTCATGTGTAGCTCATTACCTCCCGGGAAGTTGCTGCATTCTTGGCACAGCAGCACCTGTGTATTCCTGAATCTCCTGTTTATATTACTTGGTAGTATGCGCTGGTCTTGATATGCTTGTCAACTGCATTTATGGACATTTCACACCCACGGGTGACAATTTACCAAATCAGGTAAAGTGGAGCCCTTTGTCCTACAAGTTGTCCCCTTGACCTTATGGGCTGAACCAACTTGAATCCTGACGCTCTGGCTTAGCCATTACTCTGGATCAGGCTCCTGGAAACAAAGCTTGAACCACATTAGGTAAAGGTAAAGGTATCCCCTGACAATTAAGTCCAGTCATGTCCAACTCTAGGGTGTGGTGCTCATCTCCATTTCAAAGCCGAAGAGCCAGCGTTGTCCGAAGACACCTCCGTGGTCATGTGGCCGGCATGACTCCCCTTGCCGCAGCGCGCAGCATGCAGCTGGATCACGGAGCGCTGTTTACCTTCCCGCAAGCGGTACCTATTTATCTACTCGCATTGACATGCTTTGGAACTGTTAGGTTGGCAGGAGCTGGCCAAGCAACGAGCGCTCACCCTGTCACAGGAATCGAACTGCCGACCTTTCGATCGACAGCTTATGGTTCAGCGGTTTAACCCGCTGCGCCATCCGCTGGCCTTTGAACCACATTATTTGTCCTCAAATCCTGAGGTGGTCAGATCTAGGATTTTGTTTCCCCTCCATAAAAAAGCATCTTTTCAACATTAAGCAATTTGAGTTTTTTTGTTTTATTTTTAATTGGGATAGTGACATTCTAATTTATTTTCATCTGTCCTGAAATAGTATATCACACGGCAAACAAAGCAATTCCCTTTGGTTAGGCTTACCAACCGTCCTGGAAAACCCGGGACCACCCCGGTTGCCTCATGTGCCCTCACGAGATTTGGGCACTGCCATCTTGGATCTCACAAGATTTCGTGAGATCCAAGATGGTGATGCTGGGGGGGAAAGTGCCTTTTTGACACTTTGCAAGTGGCGGCGGCGGCGCCAGGAGCTGGAGTCCTGGCCGGCTCGGATGTAGCCAGCCAGGCTCCGAAGACAACAACTATGGCGGCGGCAAAGACGACGATGGCGGCGGTGGCAAAGACGACGATGGCGGCCACAGCCGCGGCTGGTGGCGAAGGCGGCGGAATGGCGGCAATGGCAGCGGCGGCAGGACAGGTAAGCTAATTAATTAATTAGATTAAAAATAAATAAAAATGTCAATGAATTTTATTTTATTTTTTATTTAATTATTTGATCAATTAAATAATTAATTAATTGTGTGTAGGGGGGGGTCCCGGTTTAGAACCGGGAAAATCTAGTAAGCCTACCTTTGGTAACATCACAGTGTTTGATGGACTGATTTTTTGAAACAGTAGCTAAATTACCAATCGTTAACAGGAGCCTATAGAAACACTGAATTCCTTGCTTGCTCTTCACTGACATATGGCAGAAACCTTCATGTCCATACTACAATTAACAGTTATTTGCAGGGTTGGTGCATCTTTGGCTGTTGGTGCAGCCAACAGAAGCAGTGGCCTCAGGCAGCAGATTGACGGAGGATGCCCATCTCTGTCTGCCTACTTGCCTCCACTGCTCCTCCTCCTTTCACTCCTTCAACTGGAAAAGGAAGAGGGGGACAGTGAGGAAGAGGAAACGTGGAGGGGAGGGGAGTGCTGAGCTAGAACATTGGAGAGTGGGAGGAGCAGAGGCCGGCACATCATCTGGTAAGGGGGTGAGCATTTGACATGCTGCCTCAGGCATCAGGAGGCCTTGGGCCAGCCCTGGTTATTTGTTCTCTCACAGGAATCCTGGAAACTGTAGTTCTGAGATGGAAGTAGGGCTAGAGATCACTAAGAATCTCTCACCAAACTACAGCACAAGTCACATGATCCTTCAAGGAAACGATGACAGTTAAATTAGCATAACATCAGTATAAACGTGGACTCTGCTCGCTGACCGTTTAGTAGTTCTTGACTCCCCCCTCCCCAAACAAGAGAAAGGTCTCTGTGCTTTTGGACTAGAAAGTGCTCCAGATGTGTTCCCTGCAAATGTGACAGTCTGTGTAATACAGCTATTGATTTACCATTAAGAACTAACTGCTGCTGTTTATTACTCAGAACTGATGGTTTGCATTACTGTCTTTTAAAATCTGACCCCATGGATCATGAGTTGAACCTTTTTGGCAATGCAAAACTAAATTTTCCAGAAAGCACAGGGGCAGATATTAAGATATTTGAAAAATCAAGATTGTAATAAACAGGATTAGTTAACACGTCTAAGCTTGAAGGCCTCTGCTACTACTTATAGAGAGGAAGGGCCTTTTCACACCTGAATAGAAAGGTTGCCAAATCACATATCTTTCACAAAGCTGTCAGTCAGTGGAAAAGCAGGTCCTGCCTCCTCACTCAGTCATACAAGAGAAACACACACACACACACACACACACACACACACACACACACACACAAGCAGGGTATGACTGCAATCACCTGAAATCAAAATGTTGGTCTCTGGAAATGATGGGGGACTGGAATGGATTTAATATTTAAAAGAAGTGATGTGGTGTGTGTGTGTGTGTGTGTGTGTGTGTGTGTGAGAGAGAGAGAGAGAGAGAGAGAGAGAGAGAGAGAGAGAGAGAGAGAGAGAGATATTAGGTATACAGAAGCAATACTGTATGTTTCACACAATCATTTTGTGCAACAGTTCTTAAGTCCAACCACGTTTGGCACCTCTTGCCTTGGCAGGTCTGTTATCAGCTGGGATTGGCTAGATCCCCAGCTGCAAAATTATTCTATTGTATGGAGCAAAGGTGAGTCCATTTACACTAACAGAGGAGGATCCCTGATCCCTGACCCTGATCCACCTACCACCTTATCCAAGGGCAAGCTCACCTCTCCGGTCTAGAAGATGATTTCTTTCTGGTTACATGCAGAATATATTCTTGGCACCTGAAGGTCATGTTTAAAATGGTAGGGTCAATTGTTTGCCCTCTGAATGAAGGAGGATTAATAATCGGCCACGAAACAGGGCATCTTTTAAAGGTTGGAAAGGACAGCTGTGTTTCTGAAGCTGAGGAGGAACTGAGAGAATTGCTGACCCAAACGATATATGGAAGAATAGCACACAGACTCTAGGAGAGAGTTGATTATTTGATAACATCTGGAAGTCATTTATAAATTATATTTGCAGTCAAACCGAGGTGCAGGATTAGTACTGTACAGTACAGCAGTTACGCTGATTTTTGTAAGAGGGGCCGCTTATGCAGATCATGAAATAAGGGAGGCACCGTCAATAGGAGATGGGACAAGTTTCCTTATTAACAGTAAGGTGGCTCCATCCGTGGAGTCCCTTAGTCAACAATGGAAATTTCTTAGGGCCTCGCGGATAGCTAGGTTCAACTGTATAGGAAATGGAAGATAGGACTGATCACCAGGGAGGAGTACAGGCAGGTAGCCCAGATTTGTAGAGTTAGGATCAGAAATGCTAATGCTCAGTATGAGCTGAGGCTGGCCAGGAACATCAAGAACAACAAAAAGGGCTTTTTAAGGTATGCCCAAAGGAAGAAAGAAGAGAAATGAGAGGGTCAAATTGCTGCTCAATAAGGATGGCCAATTGGGGTCTGGTGACAAAGAGAAGGCGGAACTGCTCTCCTACTTTGCATCCATCTTCTCTCAGAAAGATGATGGTGTAAATGTGGATGCTGGATTATTGGCCAATGGGGAAAAATGTGTGAAGGGAACCTACATATCTGGGAAGACAGGTAATTGAAGCACAACTAACCACATCCAAATTCAAATCCATTTTTATTAGTAGACTGGCAATTTGCCTATTTGTATATGGACACCAAGGCTTGTAATCCTATATACGCTTTCCTGGAAGTAAGCCCCATTGAACACAGTGGGGCTTACTTCTGAGTAAACCCATAGGATTGCATTGAAAAACCAGCCACAACACAGTAAAAGCTGCAAGAAAGATCAGAGAGACTGAATGGAGAATCTCTTGTGGCCTGAAAGGTGCATGATGAGAGAACAGGGCCTCCTCTATACCTTGAATGGTTGTGTAGAAGAAGGAGTGTTACACTGAAGCAAATCTGGGCTTGTCATCCAGTACAACCAGCCACAGCTGTCTGAAGAGTATATCTGTATGATACACACACGCACGCACACGCACACGCACACACACACACGCGCACACACACTTGACATTAGCTGTACTCCAAAAAATATCATTTGTGCAACTAGGTGCTCCAAGTTCTGTAGCTCTCCTGTGGTTCTGCCCCACAAGGCCACCTCTATCTTCTTTCATAGCAGAAAGTGCCCCACACAACCAATTCACAACAAATGCATAGATGTGCCACAAAATTAAAAAAAAAAAACGTGTTAATTCTCTTAAGCACAATCTGCCTCATCCTGATCTAGAGAAATCCCTCAGGACAGAAGCAAAGGGAACACTTCTCAGTCCTAACAGTACAGCCCGTCCCATGGCACACATGTGAATCCAAGTACGTAACAAATGAAATCCAGATTCATCCTCAAAGCAGACACTGTAGCATTAAGAAAACATCCACAGCCTCTGGCTAAGGCAGGAAAGACACTCAGTGCATTCATCAACATGGAGTTAGAACTTTGAAGAACCAATAGGATTGTTGCAATTCGCAGCTTCTTGATCCAAAACATGAATCTTTTTTTGTCCAGAGAATCACGGTGCACTTCACTCTGTTTCTGCACAAAAGCACTGATATAGCACCACTATTGTCACTACTGGGAAAAGGGCAGCCAGTTTGGAAAAGGGAAACTCAAAACAGGCTGTTGAAACTACTCCAACTGTTAAAATGATTCCTCTGCAATTTTAAATATGGATATTTTGAAATGCCAATATCTTTGGCAACTTAGTTCTTCTGTTACTAAAGTAATTTCAGTTTCGAAACATTTTCTGAAATGCAAATTTCACAGCTTTCAGGTCCATAGAATCACAGTGAATGTGATACAGTATATATAAAGAAATGTGAACATGAATAGCAAATACATAAAAAGAAAACCATTGTCTCTTCTAGACATTTCTCAGAACTTCCATTGCCTTTCAAAAGGGGGGATTCATTCTCTTAGCTCTGCAACAGTGAACAAACATCGTTGCTGCTGTATCTTTGTTTTATAACAAAGAGCCTTTCTCAAGGTTTGCCAGGGAGTCTGTGGCAGAGAAAGAAACTGGGTGTTTTTGAAGTTGGTTTCAGTCTCTATCACTCTGCCAGCCTTTTCATTCCCTCCAGCAGAGGGCAGTGGCGTGTCTCTCTGGTACACACATTTGCCAATTTATTGTGGTGTCAAGAAAGCAGGCATTCAAGTCAGATGAAAACATTATTAAAAGACCCTCACAAAATAGCTGGCTGCAGGTATAAATACCACACAGCAGGTCAACTCTTGCCCTCAGTTAGACCCATCCAAGTCCATTTTGAGCCTCTGTGGTTGCAATAGAGCAATTAAAGGCAGGACTGGATCAGCTGCCTTGAACAAGCAAGATACATCCTAGTTAATTACAAAACCTATCCAAACCTCAGAAGCAGCTGAATACACACTCACTCCTCCTTGTCCTTCCTCTCCCAAAGAGTCCTGTCTGCACTGAGTCCCAATACCACAGTTCTTTATAGGACAGGCACAATTCAGAAATTTTCTAACACCGAGGCTCTTGAAAATTGCCTTCGTTCAAAAAGTACCCACCACCATCAAGGAATTCTAAGGAATAATATTCTTGAACTAAAAAGGAAACAAGAAATTGAGAATCACCATAAAATACCTTACTGGGTAAACACAGCTGGACTCTGCTGGGAGCTCTCTTAAGGAAAGAGTTCTGCCCTAAGCTATGTCCAGGCTCTGATCTGGTTGCGCAAAGAGTCGGATTCTATCAGTACATTATCAACAGAGTTTATTTATTTTTCACATTTTTAAACCACCCTTCCTTCAAGGAACTCAGGGTAGTGTACATAGTTCCTTCCCTCATTTTGTCCTCACAACAACCCTGTGAGGTAGGTCTTAGGCTGAGAGATAGTGACTGGCCCAGGGTCACCCAGGAAGCTTCATGGCTGAGCGCAAATTTGAACCTGGATCTTCCAGGTCTAAGTCCAACTCCAGAACCACTACACCATCCTGGCTGTCTGTTCTGGAGGAAGTTGCTCGAACTGGTCCGTTTTTATTTATTTATTTATTTATTTATTTATATACCGCTTTTCAACAAAAAGTTCATAAAGCGGTTTACAGACAAAATCAAATGATTAAATGTTTCCCTGTCCCAAAAGGGCTCACAGTCTAAAAAAGATGCAGAACACCACCAGCAACAGCCACCAGAAAAGACACTGTGCTGGGGTGAAAAGGGGAAGTTACTCTCCCCCTGCTAAATATAAAAGGAGCACCAATTGAAAAAGTGTCTCTTGCCCAGTTAGCAGGGGTTTAGAACCAGTTACTGATTTAGGATAGAAATTCTAATGCAAGTCAACCATGTGATCTTGTGGTTCAAAATCCAATGATGTGTTTGGTTTTATCAACAGGTGTACTCATGAGTCGGGATAATTACAGCATCTCTCTACACAGGACAATTGACATATTGGAAAAAATTCAGGGAAGGGCTACAGAGGGTCTAGAAATCAAGTCCTATATAACTGGGCATTGTTTAGATCAGAGAGATTATGTGCAAGAAGTATGCTGAAAAAAAGACATGTTTTGGATTAGCAAGGTCAAGTCTAGGTAACCATTCAGTTTTTGAGAGAGATCACAGGGCACCATCTAGAACTGACACAGAACTTACTACTGAGTCACAGCCACAGATTCACGCCACCAGAAATGGCTAGTCGCTTATCTACTCACTGCAGCCTGGATGGCAATCAGAGGCACCTGGAAGCAAAAGGCTGCACCCATGCTAGAAAAATGGCACAACCGACTATGGAACATTGTTCTGGTGGAAATATCCTCTCATCAAATGAGGTCAGGAGTCAGCAGACAAAATAATAATAATAATAATAATAATAATAATAATAATAATAATAATAATAATAATAATAATAATAATAATAATTTTATAGAATTATGTTTGTTTGGCTCAGCTATGTTGTTTTGTTTGTTATTAATATTCTATTGTTGGCAAAATAAATAAAATTGAAACACCTGAGATAAAACGAAATGTTTTTTTCATGGTTGTCAGGTTGTTTAATAAACAAAGAAAAGCATATTTAAGCCTGCAACTGAATCTGCAACTTTCCCAGTTTGCTTTTTAGAAGTGGGTGATTTGTGACAAAATTAGTGAGAGTGAGTCCCTATCTGAGCCAAAGTGGTGCCCGAAACAATGCCCAAATTTCACTTACCTTCGGGGGGGGGGTTATGCGTACCACCTCCTCCACCACCTACCATGTCTTCAAAACTGGCTGGGCAGGGAAACTCTACTAGTAAAGTTCTACTCTTAAATCCTACCTGCCCAGCAAAAAAGACATGGATGAGGGGAGAGGAGGAAAGCAGCAATCTGAACAGGATTGCAGTGGCCACTTGTACTCCAGCTCTGCCACTGCATTCTTTGGCAGTGGCGCTGAAGGAGGAAGTAAGCCCCTCCCAATTCTCCTCTTGCTCACTCTACAAGGAGAGCGAGAAAATAGGGCAGCAGCTGGGCAGGTCAGGGAAAGCGGCTAATGGGCATGGGGCACCCCCCTCACCTGTCACTCGAAATGGGCACTTCAGCCCACCTCATGAGTGGACTCTCATGAGTGGACTGCCCCGGTAAAAGTCACAAGTGTACTAGTGTATTCAACTTGTTTCAGAAATGGTGTTACAAAGAGCTGCAACACAACTGCAACAAATCGGCTCTTGGGAAACATCTTCTGTGCAACTAGTGTGTTATAACAGGGGTCTGAATCATATCAAACACCACCAGAGCCAAGATGTGCAGGAATAAGGCAAGTATAAAACTGCTATATTAAATATTTCTGTAGCAATAAAACTTACCTTTCACTGGGGCCAGCATGGAGTGTGAAGATAATCTGATAGCATGTTTGTCTTGGGATATGAGCTGCGTCTGGGGTAGTGTTTAAAATCCATCCTTGGTTTGCAAATAATCCATCTTCTCAGAGCAATCCCATTGACAAATGTTAACTGAAGATATAAGGAGCACAATCAATTATTTAGAGAGTGAAAACTGCCTCTGGTAGGCCATTCAGCTGCAAACAAACACTCTCTGGCTCAAGCACTTGGCAAGATTTCAGACCACATCTGGGCTCTGCTCTGCCACTCCTGCCCCAGGAGAACTTCTCTCTCCGACCAGAATTTCTAGAAGGTTTCAGCATCTCTGAATGAAGGTAACTGAGACACTCTGATCATGTTCCTCAATCACTGGCCAATGGATCATATCAGGCTAGCGGTGTTGCTAGACCCCGTGCAGCCCAGGGCCATGTTCTGTATTTGTTGTAATGTTCAGTTTGCCCTTAGTGTGGAATGCGTTGTTTCTAAATGTTATCAAAATGTGGTACCAAAAGCAGGAGAAAGCCATTTTTAAATCCAACACATAGACACACTCTAGGCAAGGTTGTGTTTTTGTTGTTTACATGTGGCACAAGTGCAAAAGGCTGATTTAAGAATCACTTGTGATTCACAAGTGATTCTTGTGAAAACTGACGGGCAGCGCAATCCTATGTAAGGATCCAGCTGGGGGCCGAAGCCATCCCCCACCCACTCCCAGGCTGGCTGGGTCAATGGGCCCCGTCCTCTGCCTGCTGAAATGCCCCCACGCCAGCCGGATCCTTACCTGGGTCCTCCGGTGGCTGCTCCGGGGCTCCGGCGACGGAGCAGGGAAGGCCGGCCTCTGCGCCAGCCTTCCCTGCTCACGAGTTGTCACAAATGTACTGTACGGCACGTTCGCGACGTCTCCTGGCGCCGGAACACTCGTTCTGGCGCCGTTTAGTTGTGTAGGATTGCGCAGTTAGTGCCCACTAAATATTTGCCAGGTGGGGTATACTAGCACTAGGTCTACTGGGGGTATTGTGTTTGTAATTAATTCATTCCTTAATCCAGGCCAGCATTTGGAATGCCCCAGGCTAGTCATCATAGATCAACAGTCCATTCCATGATTTACATTAGGCCAAAAGGGCAAGGGAAAGGACAGCAGTCTGACTCAGCATTAAACCCCGCATTTTGTAAAGACCACTCTGCATACCTTGGAAGATAGTGGAGGACAGGAAGGCCTGGCGGGATGTGGTTCATGGGATCACGAAGGGACACAACTTAACGACTGAACAACAACAACTCTGCATACCTAGTCTTATTCTTAAGAGTTCCTGGCACTCTTGTTACATATGCACATATGCACATTCTGTTTCTCCCAGATCCGATGCAAAGGAGCACAGATGTTTTACCTAAGGTGAGTCACCAGCAAGATTCTGTCTGAGGTTCCTTTTAACTTCTAACCCAGAATGGAATCCTTGTAACGTAATGGTTCCCAAACACTCATTGTATCACTTTGAAGGACGATCCAAAACAGTGGGCTCCTATGACTCAATGATGGCTTCCCAGCCCTACTAATACTTATGAATCACTGCATTTGTGTAATAGTTGTGTTAAGTCTCCCACATCTAGTAGATTACCAGTACACAAGCAAGTTTCTGGATAACAACGCCTGCATATAAGGCTGCATATAAGTTCATATAAGGCTGAGTGAGTATGGATATGATGAAGGCCAGTGGGACAGTGTTCCATTATGAGAATGAAAGGCTTGTTGTGAAGCAGAGTTTACTGGGCCCAGCCTTGGAGCCTCTATTTTCAGTGCCAGACCAGGCTCAGCTTTGGAACATGCAGATATCCTGCCTGTCCTTCCATGGTGGACCTCAGGGTGGCATATGTGGAGTTCCCAGATCCCCCCATTCAGGCAGTGGCCAGACTTGCAAGGTGGCTGCATCTTGTGCCTTCAGACCATGCCCTGGGAGCCCCACATGATGAGACGAGATCTGAGGCCTAGGCAGATGCCGAGTGCACTTCCTTCACCAGTGAGTAAACCCAGCTGGGGATAAAAGGAGGGTTAGCAAGGCAAAGGACTTGACGTCTAGATAGGTCTGAGCCCCAGCATTTCTCCTCTTCTTTAGAAATGTACCATTGCATTGCAGGAATGTGTGTGTGCGTGTGCGTGTAAGCAAACAAACTGCCTGAGCTGTGTGAGAAATGCAAGCAGACCATTATTTTTCTTTTAGAAGGAAAAAAAGTTGCCGTATTTTCACTCCATAACTCACAGAGACATAAGACCATTCAGTGCATTTCGAAGTGGGTTAAAGGTATGTCCCTTAATTATCCTCCCAAAATATTCTCGGTTAATGGCTTTCAAATGTTGGCATCTGTCCTTTCCTTGTGCACTTTGGCTGCTGGCTCTGTCTCAAGCATACAGCAACTCCTCCAGGACGGAGATATTTAAACACCATCTCCTCTCCAATTTCAGCAGCGTGTTGTAAAGAAAACAACTCCTGCTGGCTGCAGCAGGAAATCACTATTTGGCTTTATGAGGCACCTCTTCCTGACAGCCCTCACTGAAAAGGCTTTGCTAGATTTAGAGGGTCAGTCAGCATCCCACAGCCGCTTCCCTCCCCTCACAACTCCTCCTGGAAAGACTCGGGGTGGGCCTGGAACGTGGCACACTCCAGAATAAGAGACCCTCCACTCTATTCCCTTGTTAGGTTTGGCCACGACTGGAGAAAGAAAAGAATGAAAAAAGGAGGGCTTGGCTAACTGCAGAACTGGTAACCAGAAACTAAACTGTGGAGGCACAAAACACAGTCCAAATGCAGAATGAACTATGTGTATGTAAGCAAGTGTCAGTAAACACAGGTTGGCAGAAAAACAATTTTTGCTCCAGTATTCCATACAAAGCAAAACACACTGCTCACTTTACCCAGCCACAGATAATATGAAACCTGGTGGTCCCTCCCTGTTACCACAACAAAAGGGTTCATGGCCCTAGGAGTAAGAAAGAAAAGCCATCACACAAAGGGAGAACTTGCCACTGAGCCAAGATTAATGAACAGACATACAGTACTATATGGACATTGGATTCAGAATCAAATACTGTGTTTGAGCCAATCAAGGATGGGAGGTGCCATCCTAAAAGAGACCTGGGAATGCTGTGCAAGGATTATAATTCTGGCAAGGATTGTTTGCCTCCTCCATATCACATCATATCCTGCAGCGTCCAACAAATAGGCTGTGCACTTTCCTTACACGATGAATTGTAATTAACAAACTAATTTAAGGGGGAACCAAGCTACATCTTTGTGGCCAATGAAGGACCATTCTCCTTTTTACTAACTAGTTCTTCTTATTGAACGGCCGCAGCCAATGGGAAAACTAGACACAAGTTGATGTTTTAAGGCAGTGGTTCCCAAACTGGGAGAAACGGCTCTCAGGGGAGCCGTGGAAACCAGCCAGGGGAGCCACGAAGTACCACGGAATCCACTTGGAAAACAGTACAATGCCAATTGGCAGGCATCAACATAATGTAATCTACCATATTTTACACACTGTCAAGACTACCACCAATCACATCATGATTCTAGTAGCAGGGTAGTTGGGCTACCCTCTGGTGTAGGCAAGTATTTATTTATTTATTTATCATATCAAAATCTCATCCAATTTTCTCCAAAGGAATTGAAAGTGGCTTAAAAGAAAAAAAAAAGAACAAATAATGGTGACCATATAAAAACAACAAAATTAAAAAGACAGCAATAATAAGGTGCAATCCGCAGCACTAACACAATGCAATACAAAACAAAACAACACAGCAGAAACAAGAACCAACAGATTCACCCCAAAAGTTTGCTGGGCTAATCAAGATTTGGCAAGGTGTCAAAGACAACAAAGAGGTCAGGTGGTCTTCCCTAGGGAAGGCATTTCACAATCAGAACAGATGAAGTTCTGGCTCCTTGAATAAACCTGTTACGCTTCTTATAGGCGAGAACCTGGAGCAGGACCTCCAATCTTGACCAAAATGTGCAGCGAGTTATACAGAGGACGCAGCAATGCTTCACATACCCTGATCCCAAGCCATTTAGGGCTTTAAATGGTTTTTGCCACGGGCAAGTGGTAATTTTCAAGACTGACTTTAAAATGGTACAATTGGAGGGTATGTAGCACTCCACCTCCTGTCAGCTTAATCTTTTCCTGGCCTATTATACCATTCCCTGCAGTGCATACAGAAGCCAAGAGGAAAGGCATTAAAGTCACCAACTGCTATATTATCCAGTCAAGTCTGGAATTCTAAGCTGGCACATCAATATAAATAACAGAGGCTGCCTGTTTCACCCATATTCGTGCAGCTGGGTCCAGCTGGGCATCTAATGAAGTTTAACTATCAGGGTTCAGAAGACGGATGCAATTCAATGAAGTCAAGGCAATTGGGATTCTTGCAGCTTGCTTGGAAATATGATTGAGGAGACCTCGCCTAGCTTTTCAACAGTGAAATCCATGAGGCCTCCAGTGTATATGGATGTGTGTGTGTGTGTGTCTGGGTGTGCGTGCATGCACACATGTCTGTAGACTGAGCAGAAGCAACTATAAAGGTAGGAAACATCTGCTAACACGTCACAGTGATGATGCTAGCTTTTATAGCAGGAAACTGATGTCGGTTTGGTGAGCAAAAGAAAACCAGCTCCAGACTCTGCAAACGTTGGACAGCGATTGTGTAAGAACTGACACAAACTCAGTTGAAGTAGAACGGCCACCCAGGTTTGGGGGAAAGAGAGAAAGTGCGTGTGGAGTTATCATTCTCTCAGTTGGGATTTTTAAAATAACTTTAAACCAAACTGGAGCAAGGCTAAACAAGACTGCAGTTTCACTGACCGGGAAATGAAGATGACAACATTTCCCTACAGTGGTGTCCTCTGCTTGTTTAGGTTCTGCCAGTCTTGGGGAAATCACATTTCAGGGAGGTCTGAAAAGCCACAATGGGAGCATTAGTGGGACTCGGATCTCCGTCGCCTCACTGCATAGGGGTGTGTTCAGGGGTCACACATGACAACATTCTTACATTGAAATAATTTGTGTAGAAACTGACATTTGAATCTCATGCATAGATTACCACCTGTAGAAGTGCTACAAATATGTGATTTCTTGTGTGCAGCCACAGCTACATCTGGCTTTCTACACATGCGGTTAACTAACTGCATGCAGGACCATGATACAAAATAATGCCACCATGCATGGATTTTGTGGGATGTGTGTAAAATTCTTACCTCTGGGGAGAAATTTTATCAAGCGAGAAGTGATCCTCATTTATACTGAAATTAGTTGGCACTCTGTCAAAAACAAGTCTGGTATTGAACCTAGAATTGCCCTTCCCTTCTCTACACTGACAGGACTTGCTTGGTCCTCAGGACCAAACATCCAAGTATTGTACATGGTTTCTAAGAGTCAGGTTTCACAAGAGCCAAAACCCCAGCAACTTGTATCAGGTGGAGCTCAGATTTTCAGTGGAGGCCAGAATTCTAGAGAAATAGGAGCTAAGCTCTTAAGAATATTCACCCTTTCCTTTGGCTGCATGAGTGTCAATGATGCACTTAGCACAGCTGATTCATGTACCGTAAAGTGTTATGTCAAATTATGCTATTTGCGGTTGCTAATTTAGCTTTATCACTAGAGCAGTTGCAGCATACTTTCTATTCTGCAGCAGGTGTAAATTCTCACATAGGACTTTGGGAAACTTCCCTATAAGTTTTGGTATTGCTAGATAGTGCTGATTTTCCTGGCCTTTCCTCATTTAAATCTTTTCCTGCTCCCTGGTAGCAATGCAGAATATACAGAAAGTCAGCATGTGTTTGCTCAAGGCCATGCTGGAGAAGCCAAAGTTCCCAGACAGACTGCAGCTTGGCACACAAGGGGCCTGGACTTTGCCAATTTGGCCTTGCTTCCAGCGTTGCAGGATCCAGAGCGTTTCTGTTCCCACCACAAGGCACTACATGATAGGAACGTAGAGCAGATCTGGCTCGTCTACCCCCAGGCACCTAGACCGAAGCTTCAAGCCCCAGCAAAGGTCCTCTGTCTATGGACTCATGGTAGATGCAGCACAGAGTAAATGCAATACACTTGCTAAAAACAAGCTTTATTCAGCTGCATATCAATATGTGCCTCAGGTTACTAGTCTAGTCCCATTACCTTTATTTGTTTGTTACAAATGGGAAATACGAGGCTCGTTCATGGCAGCAGAATGCATCCATAGCAAGTATGGGATTGGAACCCAGATACAAGTCCAGCTTCCTAGTCATGCTGCGGACCACAGCCAATGCAACTGCCATGGCATGACTGATGCGGCTTGCATTGTGCAGCTGGTTGCTGGGAGCAGCAGACAGACTCTGGGTGCCTTTCATGCCACGTCTGCCACTGTCTCCCCCTCCTGTCTGCTGTGGCTGGAGCCTCCCCAATCCATTCTCGGCTCACTGAAAGTGGATCAGAAGGTGGCAATCCAGCCCCCTACCTCCTCGTGTTGCTCTTTCCTCACATGGTCCCTTTAAAGAAAACAGGATGCCTGGGACATGTTGGGAGCGCTCCCAGTGTGTCCCACACTTCATTTTGTTTAATGGGATGGTGCGAGGAAGGAGCAACATGAAGAGTTGGGGGATAGATCGCTACCTTTGGCATGGCTTTGGGGTGGCGGTGCACAATGTCATCTTCAGATCACCTTGGTCTCTCCCTGCTGTGAACTATGCTACTTAACTGCAAATGGCACCGAGAGCCAATGGGGTGCAGTGGCTAGCATGTAGGGCTTCAGTTTCAGATATCCCTATTCAAGTTGCTATTAAAACAGTGAAGTTCACTGGGTGGCTTTAGATAAGTCATTCTTTGTCAGTCTCATTTGCTTCACAGAGTTGCCATGAGGTTTAAATGCACTCTCAGCTCCTTGAAGGAAAGGTGAGATAAAAGGTGGAGTTAATAAACAAACAAGCACCTTCTTAGTGAGCAGGGAGTTTTAGCACTAAGGACCATTTTGACATGGCAGCAGGGAATCCTGTGCCATCCTCTCCCACTCTCTCCCTCTTGCTTCCCAGGCCATTAGTTTATGGAAACGGGAAAAGGAGGAGAAACTTGGTTGATGAGCCAAATGGCTAGATGCACCTGGAGGTCACTAGTTGCTGACCTCATTGTATATACCAGGGGTGGCCAAACTGTGGCTCCTGAGTTACATGCAGCTCTTTGACATATAATGTGCAGTTCTCAGAAATATGTTTGCTGAGCTCCTTTTTGCATCACAATTAATATAGAAGGTAAATAAGACATTTTCAAGCTTTATAATTATTTACCAGGTATAAACTGAGAGCCCACTGGATTAAAACAGAAGTTTAATGCACATAACCATTCTAATGTGCTGAAGGCAACAGAAGTCAATATATCAGTGGATTTTGGTGCCCTGGAGCAGTTTTGTGTTTCTATGTTTTCTGCTAGGCCTGGCCCTGTACAGTAGTAATTGTCCTGATATACCTATTTGGCCTTCTCAGTCTGGTTATTCTCAAGTATGCCTCCCCTGACCACTTTTTGTATGCACAGTGCAACTTTTCTAGCACATTTCTTACTTAGAATTATTCTCTTTGCAGGGTAAGAGAGAAGGAAGGGGGAGAAAAATCCCCTCACACACAAAAATCAAGCCAGCAATTGTCTGAAGAGAGTGGGACAAGGTGAAGCTGCCGAGACTACAGCCATCAAGCCATTTGTTTTCTGGAGGGAAAAGCAGCAAGTCGGCTGAAGGATCTGAAATGTTAATTTCTTCCAGCTGTTGTCAGTCTGGCAGGCTCTCAAAGGGAGTTTAATAGACTGCAGCCTTCTCGGCTTGCACCCGTCCCTTCACCAGCTCTGCTTAGCAGAGGCAGTGCAGTGCAAGCCAATGATTAAACAAAAGTCCTCGTCTCCCACGGATTTGTTTTTCTTTTTGGCTTGGCTCATTTTGGTGCCATGTGTTTCCTTACTCTTTAAATTTTCAGCTTATTAAAGGGGAGGAACCCTTCTCCACAAAAGGGAGGCAACCAATGGGGCACTTTTAGACATGAACCAAGTCAGGTGACTGGACTTGGACACCATTTCACAGCACTCTCAGCAGCATGTGCCAGTTTGGTAGGTGGCCAGACAGGAAGCAGGATGAAGAAAGCCTTTGCAATGAGAGGGAGAAAAAAAAAACACCATCGTGTTTTATTGATTTTTTTTTAAAATGTGGCTAGAAATAGCATATGCAGTTGAAAGCAATAGTTGCCAAAAGTGCAAGGAAAGCGCCAGGTTGAACTAGAGAACGATTAAGATACTACAAGGCTATCATTGACTACATCCAAAAGACCAGCCACATCACATGGTGAAGAAAAAGGTGAACCTCTTCAACCTGCACAAGGGCTGAGAAGGGGGTCAGTGTGCAGGGCCGGCATCAAGGGTCAGCCAGGTCGGGCACTGGCCAGGAGCCCATCTGGATGACTCCTGAAGCCCCAGTGGCCAGCAGACAGTTCTGACAGGTGTTGCTCAAGGGAGCAACTTGCACCAGTGGCGTAGCTAGACTGGAGTGGAGGCAAGTAGTTCTGCAAGACTCTGTTACACCGGAGTCAACGGCCCCTCCCCCTTGCTGTTGGAGCCATTCTGGCGGCAATGGCAACACGCAGGACACTCCCCTGTCGCTGCCAGAAAGGCTCCAACAGCAAAGGGGAGGGGCTGCTGACTCTGGTGTAACCGAGTCTTGCAGAACTACTTGCCTCCACTCCAGTCTAGTTTCACCTCTGACTTGCACCACTGCTGTTCTCTCCTCTCCTCCCCATCTGCAATTGGATTTCCTCAGACGAGGCCCCTGTGTTTACTTGCTCTGCTGTTACCTTTTCTCTCCACCCACCTGGACACTCCTCCCTGAGTGCTGGAGCACCAAGGGAGAAGCATGGAGGAAGACTCCTCCTTGATGGCCTGGAAGGGTAGCAGTCTCTGGCAGTGCTGAGACAAAAGCATCCCAAACTGCCCCTTTGGTGGCCAGGAAGGCAGAAAGGAGGCTGTTCACCCACTCCTTTTTCAGTAGTCCCAGAAGGCCAAGAGCTCCCAGAAGGTCAGAGAGTGCACTCCTGTCCCAGCACCCTAGCAACGCTAAGAAAGGAGCATCGAAAGTGCTCTGGGGCCCCTGATGTGTGTGTGCGCCAGCACATGCTTCTGAGAAAGCGCCATGGGGGTCCCAGCAGACAGAGGGCTTTGCCCAAGGGCCCCCCAGAACCTGATGCTGATACTAGTCAGTGCAGAGAAACCAGCTAGCCAAGCAGCACCCCTGCCATTAAAAACAATTTCTCTTACGTAGCTAGAATGACCTCGGTTTAGGACATATCCCAGTGGTTCTATTGGATATCCAATAACAGCAGTGCACACTTGACTTTTTTTTTAATAAACTGTTTTTTTCTGCCCCAGGTCTTTCTAGAGAGTTGTAAGCAATATTTACAGATTGATGAAACACATACAACTTATCGGGGTACGCTCTCTGGTTACTATGTTGCCCCATGACCTTTCAAAATGAGAACTGTTGCCAAAAGAAAAATGTGTGTTGCCATGAGGCTTTTTGAAAAGGGTTGAGAGCAAAAATGGAACATGTGCCAGACCGGACTGTATTGTGACACAGCGCGAGGGTCACGCCGCGCTTGTGTTCCTTAATGGAGCCATGCTGTAAGGATTTCCCCAAAGCCAGAAGTTGAGCAAAGAAACCCTGAGCAGCAGCCTCCATTTCACCATGTGTCCAAGAAGCTCTCACAGACTGCTCTGCATTCCTCCTCCCCTTCTCATTGATATGCTAAGTATGTTCCTGGGACAAGACAATACAGAGGGCTACCTGAAATGACTCATCCCAGCCTCTCCAGAGCCACTGCTTTGTCCCCACTCCCCTCTTCCTATTGTTTGTGTAGTTTTACCCAGAGGTGCACAGGAAGTCCACTCTAGGAGCCTTCCTTCCTTTTTCTATGTACCTTGTCCTCTCAAAGGTATCCTCCCCTTTCCTTGGCCATGTGCTCTGTTCCCTATAAAGGTAAAGACTTCCTGGCAGTTGGTCTCTTCCTCTCTCTCGAATTCTTGGACACTGGTGAGCTCTGTTCAATCTTGTTCTCCCTTCCCCCCCTCCTCTGCCCGCCCTCTCTCTTGTACCCCCTCCCTTCTCTTTGCATTACCTCTCAGTCTCTACAGGCTTCTGAGCCTTAGCAGTTCAGAGCCAATTTGTGTCTTCCTCCTTTTCATTCACTGATGGCTTGTGCCATTCCTACAGCATTGCAGCCAACTCTCCAGGATAGGTAAATATCACCCATTGTATTAATCAAGGAAACCTGCTAAACCTCTAAATGTTCTACCTAAGTTTCCTAAGTTCCTAGATCTGTATGATATGAGTGTGATTGAATTGTTGTATATTGAAGTGTTGCATATGTATGAATTTGATTAACTATCTAGTAAATATTGGAAAGTAACCATGTGTGTCCTCAATCTTATTTAAAAACAGAATTCTGTGGCTGGACTCTGGTATAGCTGGTCTAAAGATCCCTGTATGTCGATCGAAAGGTCGGCAGTTTGAATCCGCGACGGGGTGAGCTCTCGTTGCTTGGCCAGCTCCTGCCCACCTAGCAGTTCCAAAGCATGTCAATGCGAGTAGATAAATAGGTACCGCTTGCGGGAAGGTAAACAGTGCTCCGTGTTCCAGCTGCATGCTACGCGCTGCGGCAAGGAGAGTCATGCCGGCCACATGACCACGGAGGCGTCTTCGGACAACGCTGGCTCTTCGGCTTTGAAATGGGGATGAACACCACACCCTAGAGTCGGACACGACTGGACTTAATTGTCAGGGGTCACCTTTACCTTTTTTATATATCAAATTGCCATGTTTAAGCTATTCCCCAAAATAATAAAGGCAATTTGGCTAACAACTAGCCCTCCCGGGCCTAGGACTATTCAGCCCCTGAAAAGATCACACAGGATCAACCACCCACATAGACCTCTTCTAAAAAGGAGAACCGATTTCCTCCTGTTCTTCACATGATCCGTCTCATCCTGAGGCCTTCTGGGCTTGGCTCCCAGAGAGGCAATCCACAACACTAGGAGTAGTTTTTCAGCGTTCCTAATCCTTCCACTTCAGACATGCAAGTTATCGGTAGCCTGGTCTCTCATCTTTCTAGAAAGCTGCCCAGGACCAGTATGAGGTGTGTGGTCCACGTGGCTTCAGACTTCAGCATGCAGCACCACGTGGAAAAGTCTTCACTGAATACTTCTTGCACGTCTACTTGTTTGCTAGAGCATCAGAATAGAAGTACAGGAGTCTGTCAGTGTGTGCTCCTAGTGCTTGCTGAGAATCAAGCTGGTGCTATTATATAATGGCAGACAGAAGAGAAGAAAAGCAGACAGAGAAGTGATAGGATCTACTAACAACTATTATGGTTACAGCTACTGTAATCCTCTAGGCTTGGGATAAAAAATCTACATTGAATTTAGATCTAAATCTGATCTTGGATACTCAAACTGCACTTGAATTAGCAATACAAATCCAATGTCAAAACATTTCTATTTGGGAAGAAAGTGAAAGAGATATTACATTGGGGAGGGGAAGTCTAGAAGAGAAGCCAATTGACACCAAACGTTTGGTCTCTATAAGCCCAGCCAGCCAATTCTGGTATTTATTCAAAGCCTGCTGACTTTGTTTACTTTTCTTTTATATAGCATTTGTTTCATTTTATCCTTCCAATCAGGGCCGGTCCACGACCGCTTGACGCCTGAGGTGGTATGCCAAATGCTTCCCCCTTTACACAATTATGTGCCAGCCTCTGATCCTCTCATTCTCAATATTCTAGCTCTGCACTCTGTTCACTTCCACATTTCCTCTTCCTGCCTGTCCCCCTCTTCCTTTTCAATCGAGGGAGTAGAAGGAGGGGCAGTGGAGGCAAGAAGGTGGATAGAGGTGGACACCAATCTGTTGCCTGAGGCAACTACTTCATTAGGCCTCATGGCCACCCTGCTCCCAACAGCCATGTCAGATAGCTCTCATCATATCTACAGTATTTTACAAATGAGGAACCGAGGCTGAGAGACACACTGACATGCCCAAGACCATGCAGTAAGTCCCAAGACAGAGGTGTGACCTGAACTCCTCTCTCAGGGCCAAGTCCAGTTTTGAACTGGATTCTCTCAATATGGGCGGGCAGCCACCATTAGCAGAGTTACGGGTCATGGAAGATATGGCGGTGGGGGCTGGGCAGGCCGTTTCAGGAGAACGAGGGTCAGTCACAGGCAGACTGTCCCCCTTTCTGGCCCTTCTCCCATCCCTCTGACCCTTGGCGGTCTGGGCAACAGTCCCCTGAGTCTGAAACTGCTGCTCTTGAATGCCAGGTCAGTCAACAATAAAATCTGCCTAGTCCAGGATTTAATCCTGGATGAAGGCGCTGACCTGGTGTGTATTACGGAGACCTGGCTGGATGAGTCTGGAGGGGTAAGTCTCTCCCAGATGTGCCTGCCGGGTTTCCGGGTATTGCAGCAGCCACGACTACAGGGGCGGGGAGGTGGAGTTGCGATAGTCTATCGTGATACCATCCATCTCACTGGGTATCCTGTCCCGCGGTCCACTGGGCTTGAGTGCCTCCATGTCATGCTGGAAGGGCGAGACAGAATAGGGATTCTGTTCGTGTACCGCCCACCATGCTGCCCAACAGTCTCCCTGCCTGAGCTGACCAGGGTGATCTCGGCGGTGGCGTTGGAGTGCCCTCGCCTATTGGTGCTGGGGGACTTTAATGTCCACGCTGAGGCCCCGAGGACAGTTGCGGCTCAGGACTTCATGGCCGCCATGGCAACCATGGGTCTGTCTCAGAGAATATCTGCCCCGACGCACGATGCGGGACACACGCTGGACCTGGTGTTTACTGCGGGGCAGGTGGATGGTGATCTGGATGTGGAGGAAATTAACATCACTCCTTTGTCATGGACAGATCACTTCCTGGTGGGATTTAGGCTTGTCGCAGCTTACCGCCTCCGCAGTAGTGGGGGACCTCATTCTATGGTCCGTCCCCGGAGGATGATGGATCCAGATGGATTCCTGAGGGCTCTGGGGGATTTTCCTGTTGCCAGAGTCGGCGACTCACCCAGCGCCCTGGTTGACCTCTGGAATGGGGAAATGACCAGGGCTCTGGATCTGATCGCTCCTGAGCGTCCTCGACCAAGCCGCAGAGTCAGAGCGGCCCCTTGGTTTACTGAGGAGTTGCGGACGATGAAGCGGCAAGGTAGATGTCTAGAGCGACGGTGGCGGAAAACTTGTGCTGACTCCGACCGGGCATGGGCTAGAGCTCACTTCAGAGCCTATTCCGTGGCAGTGGCGGCAGCTAAGAAGGCTTTTTTTTCTGCTGGCATCGCGTCTGCGGAGAACTGTCCAGCTGAGCTTTTCCGTGTGGTCCGGGGCCTGCTCCATCTGCCCCCCCCAGTAGATGGGGAGGAACACACGGTGGCTCGCTGTGACGAGTTTGCAAAGCACTTCGTGGACAAAGTCGATCGGATTCGGCATGACTTGGACGCTGCGTTAGCAGTATCTAATGATGTCCCTAAGGCACCTGTCTGTTCTCCTTCCTGGGATTCTTTTCAGCTTGTAGAACCTGAGGATGTGGACAGGATTCTTTGGAGTGTGAGACCATCCGCTTGCCCGCTTGACCCTTGTCCGGCATGGCTGATTAGAGCTGCCCGGGCGGGGCTGGCTGAGTGGACGGGGAGGGTGGTAAATTCATCTCTGAGGGAGGGGGTGGTGCCGCTGCCTCTGAAGCAGGCGGTGGTGCGTCCCCTCCTGAAGAAACCCTCCCTGGATCCCACTATTTTGAACAACTTCCGGCCAGTCTCGAATATCCCGTTTCTGGGCAAGGTGATCGAGCGGGTAGTGGCGTCTCAGCTCCAGAGGGTCTTGGAGGAAGCTGATTATCTGGATCCATTCCAGTCTGGCTTCAGGCCGGGGTTCGGGACAGAGACGGCCTTGGTCGCCTTGGTGGATGACCTGCGCCGGGGACTGGACAGGGGGAGTGCGTCCCTGTTGGTCCTGCTGGACCTCTCGGTGGCTTTTGACACCATTGACCATGGTGTCCTCCTGGGTCGGTTGGCTGGGTTGGGGCTTGGAGGCACCGTTCTGAGGTGGTTCCGCTCCTTCCTGGCTGATAGATCCCAGAAGGTGGTGCTGGGGGATGCTTGTTCGGCACCCTTGCCCTTGAGGTGTGGGGTGCCACAAGGGTCAATTCTGTCCCCCATGCTGTTTAACATCTATATGAAGCCGCTGGGAGAGGTCATCCGGGGGTTTAGGGTAGGGTGTCATCAGTATGCAGATGACACTCAGCTCTTTCTCTCCTTTCCACCTGACTCCAAGGGGGCGGTCGATGTCCTGAATCGTTGTCTGGAGGCAGTTGGGAGCTGGATGGGGGCGAACAAGCTGAAATTAAATCCTGATAAGACAGAGGTTCTTCTGGTCCAGAAGTCTACGACTCAGATACTGGATCATTGTCCTGTTCTGAATGAGGTTGTACTCCCCCTGAAGGAGCAGGTCCGCAGCTTGGGGGTTCTCCTGGATGCGCAGCTGCTCCTGGATTCCCAGGTAGCGGCTGTGGCCAGGGGGGCTTTTGCCCAGCTTCGGCTGGTGCGCCAGCTGCGACCGTACTTGGATCGTGCAGACCTGGCCACAGTGACCCATGCCCTAGTGACATCTAGACTAGATTACTGCAATGCGCTCTACGTGGGGCTGCCTTTGAAGACTGTTTGGAAACTGCAATTAGTGCAGAATGCGGCGGTCCGGGTGGTTGCCGGGGCTTGTCGGTTCGACTCAGTCGGACCGTTGCTTCGGCGGCTACACTGGCTGCCGGTTCGTTTCCGGGCACAATTCAAAGTGCTAGTTTTTACTTTTAAAGCCCTTAACGGCTCGGGTCCAGGGTATTTGAGGGACCGCCTCCTTCCTTATAATCCGACCCGTACTCTGAGGTCATCAGGGGGGGCCCTGTTAACCGTGCCGCCATTGACAGAAGTGAGGGGGATGGCGGCGCGGAATAGGGCCTTCTTGGCGGTGGCGCCCCAATTGTGGAATTCCCTCCCCTTGGAATTAAGAACGACTCCCTCTTTAGAGGCCTTTCGGCAGGGCCTTAAGACGTTTTTATTCAGGACTGCTTTTAATGTCTGACATGGTGGGCTGACCTTTTAACGATTGGTTTTAATATATGTAAATGCTGGTAACCCACTGGGGTTGTTTATTTTTAACTTAAGTGTTTTAATTATTTTAATGTGTTTTTAAATTGTTTTAATGTGTTTATGTATTTTAATATGCTGTAAGCCGCCTTGAGTACCCTCGGGAGAAAGGCGGGCTACAAATTCCTAAAATAAATAAAATAAATAAATATGCACCACAGTGGCCTCTGATGCCGGAGCTACACCGCACGCATCTCGGTGCGTATGTGTCTGGTGTCCCACCCCCAGGTACAAACAATGGGCTCTGATCGGCTGAACGAAACGCGAACGTGGAGACATGTGTGGTGTCGCTCCGGACTAAGTTCACAAAAGCTCACTAAACTTTGCGGAAATTCAAAACTTTGTTGTTTTTGCTGCATCAGACGAACATGGCTATAGCCCTGGAAACTGTTTCTTCAACTTAGCCTCACCAGCAGTTGTTTAGGTAATTAGAAACCTTGTTGGCCCATCTTGGCTCACAAAACATCTAAAGCAATGCCTCTTCCCTTATTTTAATGCCCTTCTTAAAACCTATCTTTTCCATAATGTACCGGTATTTGGCACAGCACCTTAATCCTCTCTATCTACTTTAACCAAGGTTAACTGCATGTAACTGGGGAAAAATGCACATATTCTTCCCTCCCTTTTCTCTGTTGTCCCCCTTGTAAGCCCTTCAGGGTAGGGACTTGTCCTTTTACACCGATAGTGCTGTATTGATACTAATGAAACCCTATGAGGGTAGAAGACTTAAGTAAGCAGAAGGGGGACATATCTATTCACGTATTACTGACTCTCTAAGCCTATGAGACAGGTAGGTAAAAAGAGGCAGCTCCAGATCAGCAGAATACTAAGGGACATTCTTGCATGTCGACTACTCAGAATGTCTTTTTGTACGTGTCGTGGCTGCTTCAATTCTACTCTAATGTTTCTCTTTATCCATTATGTTCAAGGTCAATAGCCTTCATCTTCATCTGGCTGGACACCTTCCCTGGGCCAGGACTTCTGCCAAATCTCAACGGTTAATAAAGAGAAGCACATTTCCAAAAGTAATTTCCATGCAGAGACAGGAGACTGAATGAACTCTGCGACTTAATGCCTTTTCCTGAGCCGCACAGCAAAGGCAGAACACAGGGAATGTAGTTCCCTTGCAGTCAATTAGCAATTAGACAATAAACTTTCATTATTAATATGCTCCATAATAAATTGCTGGTGGTGAGGATGATGAAAATTAAAGCTCTCCTAAACGTAATCAGTCAAAGGGGCCCTCTGGATGAAATTCACTGGAAAAGCCATCACGCAGTCTTTCCCCCTTGCTGCTTAATAGGTTTGCCTGGAGTTCCAGAAAATGGATTCACATCTATGCTGGTCCATTGGACACTTTGCTCACATACGTTTCAGAAACACTGCAGTGCTCATCCAAACACCAGAATGGAGCAAGGAAGGTTCCCTTCTTCTGGATGCTGAAGCAACAGAGCCCATGCATTCGTGGGGCAGAAAACAGAAGAGCACAGCAGCTGAATTAAGAAAAAACCCCTCCTAGCCTAGCCAGAATTGCAAGCCGGAATCAAGATTGCCTGGAGAAATATCAACAACCTCAGATATGCAGACGATACCACCCTAATGGCAGAAAGTGAAGAAGAACTAAAGAGCCTCTTGATGAGGGTGAAAGAGGAGAGTGCAAAAGTTGGCTTGAAACTCAACATTAATAAAACTAAGAACATGGCATCGGGTCCCATCAATTCCTGGCAAATAGAAGGGGCAGAAATGGAAGCAGTAACAGAGCTCTGCTCCTGATCCAGCAGAGCTCTTCTTATGTCCTTATTATATTTTCCTGACATCTTGCTGATGGAACTGGTCAACATTACCTCATCCTAAGTACTTAATGCAGCTGATGTGGCAAGTTTTGAGATCGGGTTATGAGGAAATGTGGCATGAAAGGTTTGCTATAAGATAATATGTCCCATGCTAACTCTTCCCTGATAGGTGGGGTGATGATTGTCACTTGCTCCAGAGCATCATGCGCCCACAGATTTGCTCTACAATAACTTGCTGATCAGCAAATAGCAATTTGCTACACAGGGCAAAGGGAAGGATCCACCATACACTGCTGGGTGTGTGTGTGCATAGCCTTATCTCCATTCCTAGGTAATGAATTCATAGTCAGAAAACCCTTAACAGAGAAGGCGGCCCAGGTTCAGGCAACAAGAGGACTCTCTGCCTTTCAGAATCCTAAGAGGGAGAAAATTCTTCCAGTGTGGCTTCTACAGTCATCATTGCTATAATGCGATGGGGAAAAACCACACCTGTTGAAAATCTCCTTTCAGGCATAGGAGC